>CM051243.1:113090183-114481433 GCA_027917425.1 Gastrophryne carolinensis
AATGCCCTGGCTACCTATGAAGTGTTTAACTTTATCCTGTCTGCATCAGACGATGCTATTAGGATGTGTGCCAGATCTTCCGCCTTGGCGGTAGCTATACGCCGCGCGGTATGGCTGGGTCAGTGGACTGCTGACAATGCTGCTAAGAAAGCCCTTACTGGACTTCCATTTAAGGGGCTACGCCTGTTTGGTGACCGCCTAGACCTCTTTGCTAAAGGAGGTAAGTTACCCCAGTGCAGGCGGCAGCCTCGGCCCTTTCGGAGCCAGGGCCCCCCTTCAGTCCCCTACCGAGGCGCTAAGCAGGGGAAGGGGGTGTCCTTCGAAGGGGCTCGCGCAGATTCCTGGCATAGGAGCAGAGGACGACGTCCGGGCTCCTCCTGGGGGTCCAAATCCAAAGCCCCTCCCAAGACCCCTCAGGCATGATGGGGCGCCCTAGCCCTCCAGGGTGGGGGGACGGCTACAGCACTTCACGCCCCTCTGGAGGCGCCAAGTCTCAGACCGGTGGATTCAGGAGGTAGTGTCTTCTGGTTACAAGATAGTTTGCTGTGCGGCCCCCCACAAGATTCATCAGGTCCCGGATCCCCCAGGACCCTGTATCAGCTCAGGTCTTGCTACAGGCCGTGCAAGATCTTCTGGATCTAGGGGTCATTTGCAGGGTCCCCTTAAGAGAATTGGGCAAGGGGTTCTATTCCAACCTTTTCACAGTGCCCAAAAAAGATGGGTCAGTCAGGCCCATTTTGGATTTAAAGATCCTCAACAGATTTGTCAAGAACAGACGTTTTCGCATGGAAACTCTGCGCTCGGCCATTGGCTCCCTGCGCCCAGGGGATCTCATGACGTCGGTGGACATCAAAGATGCTTACCTTCACATCCCTGTGTTCCCGGGACATCAAAGGTTTCTCAGATTCGCGTTGAAAGATCAACATTATCAGTTTGTGGCCCTACCATTTGGCCTCACTTCAGCTCCCAGAGTGTTCACCAAGGTGCTGGCGGGGGTGATGTCTCTGGTAAGGTCAAGGGGCATACGGTAGCTGCCCTACCTGGACGACATTCTCATCTCTTCACGGTCCCCACAGCAGGCGGAACTGGACACTCAGCTGGTGGTGTCCACCTTGGAGTCCTTCGGCTGGGTGATCAATCATCCCAATTCCTCTCTGTCCCCTTCGCCGATGACCCCATTCCTGGGGATGATTCTGGATACGGTTCAGTCACGGATATTCCTCCCTCAACAAAAGGTGGAAGCTCTGACTGCGCAGGTGAGGTTCCTGCTCTCGTGCCCCCAGCCCTCCCTCAGGTAGGGAATGCAGCTGGTGGGCCTGATGGTGGCGAGCTTCGAGGCAGTGCCCTTTGCTCAGTTCCATTCAAGGCCTCTGCAGCTTCACCTTCTGTCAGTTTGGGACAAGGATCCCACGTCTTTGGACGGGGTTTGTGTGCTTCCCCCATTGGTCTGAGAGTTCCTCTCGTGGTGGCTGGACCACAAGAACCTGCTACAGGGCAGGTCCTTCCTGGCCCCCTCCTGGGAGACGGTCACCACGGATGCCAGTCTGTCAGGTTGGGGGGGATTCTGGAAGTCCCTGCAGTTCCAGGGGAGGTGGGGCCCTCAGGAGGCCCACCTGCCCATCAGCGTTCTGGAACTAAGGGCGATCAGGTTGGTGCTGGAGCAGTTGACCAATCACCTGAAGGGTCTGGCTGTGCAGGTGCCCTCAGACAACAGGACGGCGGTTGCCTACATCAACCACCAGGGAGGGACCTGGAGCAGGGGTGCCCTCCAGGAGGTGTCGCGGATTATGACATGGGCGGAGGCCAATGTTCAATGTATTTCGGCTGTGTATATCCCGGGGGTAGAGAATCTTCTGGCAGACTCTCTGAGCAGGGAGACTTCCCGTCAGGGGGCAACGGGGTATTCCAGTCCCTGTGTCACCGTTGGGGTCTACCGGATGTGGATCTGTTTGCATCCCATCACAATAACAAGCTCCCGGCCTTTGTCTCCCTGTCTCAGGATCCTCTGGCCTTGGCCACGGATGCTCTGTCAATATCATGGAAGGAATTTCGGCTCCTGTATGTCTTTCCTCCGTTTCCCCTGCTGGGCAGGGTTCTGTGAAAGATTGCTCTGGAAAGGGTGCCAGTGATTCTGGTGGCCCCAAGGTGGCCAAGAAGAGTGTGGTTCGCAGATGTGGTACAAATGGCAGTAGACCAGTACGTCCGGCCAGGGGCCCCAGATCTGCTCACTCAGGGCTCCTTACGCCATCCCTATTTACAAACTCTGGCTTTGACGGCCTGGCTGCTGAAACCTCCATCTTGATGGAGAAAGGCTTGTCTGCCTCGGTGGTGGATACCATGGTGCAGGCTAGGAAGAAAACTTCTTCTGGTATCTATTATAGGGTATGGCGTGCCTACATTGATTGGTGTGAGTCTAGGTCTCTTCCCTGTAGGGAGTTCTCAGTCCCTAGGGTTCTGGAGTTTTTACAGCATGGACTGGAGTTGGGTCTAAAACTCAGTACTCTGAAAGGTCAGGTTTCTGCCCCGTCTGTCTTCTTTCAGAAGTCTTTTGCTCAGCATCCCTTGGTTAAGACCTTCTTTCAGGGGGTCCCTCATGTGTGTCCCCCACGTAAGCCTATGGTCCCTGTTTGGGATTTGAACTTGGTTCTGTCTGCCTTGCAAGGTGCTCCCTTTGAGCCTATTCAGGATGCTGCTCTGGCTGTACTTACCCTCAAGGTTGTCTTTCTGGTGGCTATTACTTCGGTCAGGCGTGTGTCTGAGCTAGCGGCTCTGTCTATCCAGCCCCCATACTATGAGACACACCAGGACAAGGTGGTGTTCCGCTTTAAGCCGGACTTTCTGCCTAAGGTGGTGTCTGCTTTTCATTTGAATCAGATATTGTTCTCTCTTCCTTATGTCCTAATCCTAGCAACGCTAAGGAAAGGGTTCTGCATACCTTGGATGTGGTCAGGTGTCTGAAGTATTACCTGGTAGTTACTGCGGCTTTCAGGAAGACTGATGCTCTTTTTGTGGTCCCTTCTGGTCCTAGGAAGGGTTTGGCTCCTGCCAAGTCTACTATTAGCAAATGGATTCGTCAGGCTGTGATTCAGGCCTATTCTGCTAAGGGGAAGAGTCCTCCCTTCCGCCTTACTGCTCATTCTACTCGTGCTATTGGTGCCTCTTGGGCCTTCCAGCACCAGGCTTCTGTTGAACAAGTTTGCAAGGCCGCTACTTGGTCTTCTGTTCATATCTTTTCAAAGTTTTACAAGGTTGATGTTAGGGCCTCAGCTGACGCTGTTTTTGCTGCAAGGTTTTGCAGGTGGCAGTGGTCTAAACTGTCTGCTGTCACTTTTTTGTTGGGGATCCCACCCTACTTACGGACACTGCTATTGGATGTCCCAAGTGTAAATACTATATCTGGAGCAGGACGTACTGTATACTAAGAATAATACAATTCTGTGAAGTACTCACCTGTAGAATTGATATTTGTATACAGTACGCCCTGCTCCACCCCACCCTGGTTTGCATTATTCTGGATCCCCTGTATGGTGATTGTTATCTTTGTTATAGTTACCAGTTGTTTTTGGGTGGTTAAATTCTCCCGGCTTCTTGTTCACTGCTTTTCAATGCTGGGTATTTGAGGGCCGGGAGGAGCCTGTTTTGCATGTCTCTGCAGTGCAGCGCCATCTGGCGGAGGATAACCCAAGTGTAAGTACTATATCTGGAGCAGGACGTACTGTATACAAATAATATCAATTCTACAGGTGAGTACTTCACAGAATTGTATTTTTCCTTTTTCATTACAGATTGGGCTTCCACTTTAAAATGTAAGTTTCATTGAACAGTGCAGCCTGACTGTGGTAACATTTTGTACTAACAATGATGATCCACCCAGTTATGGCTGTCCACTGGTGTCTGTCCTTCACATTTCCTGCCTGCCTCTAATAACACATCGTGTACTGCTGGAGTAATATTACCCTCAGATGAAATGGTGATACAACCTTGAGATTAACAGGTGCACTCTTTTACCTGATATGTTTATTCATTGGTATGATAGGGGAAATTGTTTTTTTTTTTTTTTGTTTTTTTTTTTTTAGAGCTAAAAGATTTGAACAGTTCCATGACAACTGAAGAGATGATGAAAGAAATTAAAGAGTTAAAAGAAGAATGTAGAAGAAATAAAGAAAAGCTAGACAAGATCAAATCTGCCACCAAACACGTTACACCAGAAGAAAAGGAGAAGGTAAAAGGGGTTACAACGCACTCTGTGTTTTATCATGAATATAACTACAAATGCCTGTCCCTGCTGCACGGTTGCATGGCTGTTGGTGCTACATAATGTGGTATAAATATATTCTAAGTATGCAGCACGTCCTGCTCCAGATAATGATTCATAACATCTGGGATATACCTCCACAAGAGGGCACTTTACTGCAGAGATGGCAAAAAGAGGCCCCTCCCGGTCCATATATACCCAGGACCTCCCACTAATTCCCCATTTTCTTCTCTGCAGTGGGCTGTGAAGGATAAGATGATGGATTCTCTTCTCGCAGGTGAGCCGGGTTTCACAGCCCCTGGCCCTGTAGTACTATTCCCACCCGTTCCACCTTTTATTCTGCCTCCCAACCTTGGCTGCGTGGTCGGGTGATGGTAGGCTGCACCTATTAGAGGTGCTTTATTAGGAGCATGCTCCACCGCAAATCCCCCACCAAAGGGTAGGCGGTCCAGGCTTTTGGTGATCCTGAATTGGGATGCCCCGTCCGATTAGCCCTCCATGACCTTCTTGGGAGTCCTTATGGGCATGCTACTACTCCCCCTTCTCCCGCTTTCCCAGTTCGTCGGGGGGGGGGGGGGCATTGCTGTGGCTGCGTTTGGCATACTCGCGCTGGCACTCTGCTAACAGCGCATCTCCTCTCCCCGGGTCATTATTCTTAGTATACAGTACGTCCTGCTCCAGATAGATTACTTACACTTGGGTTATCCTCCGCCAGATGGCGCTGCACTGCAGAGACATGCAAAACAGGCTCCTCCCGGCCCCTCAAATATCCGGGGACCTCCCACAAATCCCCAGATTTCTCTGCAGTGCTTACTGCGAAGACATGAAATTATCACGCTGTCGCAGGTGAGCGGGGCTATTAAAGCCTGCTGCCCTGTTGGACTATTCCCACCCGTCCTTCGTGTGATGATGCCTCCCAGCCTGGGCTGCGCTGGTCGGGTGAAGGTAGGCAGCACCATGCTCCACCGCAGTCCCCCACCAAAGGGTAGGCGGTATAGGCTGATGGTGAGCCTTTATGGGATGCCCCTCCCGCATTATTGTCCCATGCCCCGGTAGCGGTGGGCCCTGTACAAAGGGCCGCCATCCTCCCTCATTCTCCCCGTAGCCTTCGGGAGGGAAAGAAGTGGGGGGGGTGAGCATGTATCGTGATTCGTGCATACCGCCTGTTGGCATGTGTGTTGGGAATAGTATATGTGGTGTCAACCGCCGCGCTGACTTGGCTTTTTACTATTGCAAACGCCGCCGCCGTGCGCGCCTTTTCCTTCATTTGGATGTTCCGCGCCGGGCGGCGGCGTTGCCTCAGACGCTCCTGCGTCCTCATTGGCTGCTTGTCTGGTGGACGTCACGCTCTTCAGGGGGGCGGAGCCTGGCCTGGCGCGCCCTGCGTCACGGCTCGCTCTGGCCCGCCCTTCGAGGTTTGTTTGGCGGCATTTCCCTGTACAGTCGCGCGCGTGTAACGGTCCCCCCTCCCGCGGTCTGTAAGTACCCCCGCGGGTGACTTTAATACTCATTATTTACTGTGTATGGCTCTGACGCCCCTTCTTCTCATTGTGTCTTTCAGACGGGTGAATCCAGTGGCTTCTCCTGGCCCGGTGTAATTGTAGTTGGGCTTAGTATAATTACTCCCACTTCCCTAGCGGGTCATTGGGGCATCCAGGGTTGCTTTATAGCGTCAATCCCTACTGGCATATTGTGCCTAATAATCACCATATGGAGGCATCCCAGGATAATGGGACCGGGGTTCCTTCGGGATAAGCCCGGCTGTGTGTAGCTTGTGGGGTCTCACCTATCAGCGGTGACAGCGCACGGGTCTGTGTTCCTTGCGCACAGCAGGCGCTAACGTTGCAACCTGCCCCTCCGGTGGCTGGACCTGCACCTCGTCTCACTTCACCTACTCCCCCAAGCTTGAGTCTCACCCCCATTGAATTACATACAAGCGGGGATTCTCTACCTGATGTGTCTGCTAGACTGACCAGTGTTGAAAAATTGATTGCTGATACCTTAGTGCGTAAGGCCACCGCTAAAAAGCGTCCCGATGCCACTCCGTCTCCTATGGAATCTGATGAGTTGTTGCATCTGTATGGCTACACCCCATCGGATGAAGGGGAGCTGTTCTATGACTCAGGGTCATCTGACGAGAGACTCAGGGGTCATGACGATTCTGGCTCTGATCCCTGGACCCCGGATGATACTGACAGACTGCTGTCCAGATATTTGAGGTTTTGTCCATCTCTCCCCCTGTTGTGGCTCCCAGGCAAAGGGGTGAGCTTTTTCATACTGCTAAGGTTCGTTTGGAGTTTCCAGAGCAAACCCATTTCAATAACCTCGTGCTTAAGGTGTGAGAACATCCCAGTAGACTTCCTGGTATACCTAAGAGTTGGGACAGAAAGTATACCTTTCCTGCTGATATGGTCTAGTGCTGGTCACCGCCCCCTGTGGTCGATGCTCCTATTCTAGGGCTGTCTAACACCTCTATTATGCACTCCCCTGACACTACTACGCTGAGGGATGCTGAGGACCGTCGCATTGACCAATTGGCGTGTCATGCCTTTGCATTTGTGGGGGCGGCGCTGCGCCCGGTTTGCGCCTCGGCCATTACGTCTGTGGCGCTCAGGGAGCTGATCAGAAGTGTGCTTGAAGGTTCTGATGAATTGCCACCTGATATATTTAATGCACTGTGTAACTGTGATGTGTTTGTAAACTTTATCCTATCTGCCTTGGATGATGCCATTAGGATGTGTGCCAGAACCTCTGCCTTGGCGGTAGCTATACGCCGCGTGGTTTGGCTATGCCAGTGGGCTGCTGACAATGCTGCTAAGAGGGCCCTTACTGGGCTTCCATTTAAGGGGCTACGCCTGTTTGGGGACCGCCTAGACCTTTTTTGCTAAAGGAGGTAAGTTACCCCAGCGCAGGCGGCAGTCTCGGCCCTGCCGGGGCCCCCCTTCACTCCCCTAGCGCGGTGCTAAGCAGGGAAAAGGTGTGTCCTTCGCGGGGGCTCGTGCAGATTCCTTGCACAGGAGCAGAGGACGACGTCCTGGCTCTTCCTGGGGGTCTAAGCCAAAACCCTCTCCCAAGCCCCCTCAGGCATGATGGGGCGCCCTCGCCCATCAGGGTGGGGGGACGGCTACAGCACTTCTGGAGGCATCACGTCTCAGACAGGTGGATTCAGGAGGTAGTATCCTCTGGTTACAAGATAGTTTGCTGTGCGCCCCCCCCTCCCCAAGATTCATCAAGTCCCGGATCCCACAGGACCCTGTCTCAGCTCAGGTCTTGATGCAGGCCATGCAAGGCCTTCTGGGTCTGGGGGTCATTTGCAGGGTCCCCTTAAGAGAAAGAGGCAAGGGGTTCTATTCCAACCTTTTCACAGTCCCCAAAAAAGATGGGTCCGTCAGGCCCATTCTGGATTTAAAGATCCTCAACAAATTTGTCAAAAACAGGCGCTTTCGCATGGAAACTCTGCGCTCGGCCATTGGCTCCCTGCGCCCAGGGGATCTCATGACGTCGGTGGACATCAAAGATGCTTACCTTCACATCCCTGTGTTCCCAGGACACCAAAGGTTTCTCAGATTCGCGTTGGAAGATCAACATTACCAATTTGTGGCCCTGCCGTTTGGCCTCACCTCAGCTCCCAGAGTGTTCACCAAGGTGCTGGCGGGGGTGATGTTTCTGGTAAGGTCAAGGGGCATACGCGTGCTGCCCTACCTGGACAACATACTCATCACCTCTCGGTCTCTGCAGCAGGCAGAGTTGGAAACTCAGCTGGTTGTGTCCACCCTGGAGTCCTTCGGCTGGGTGATCAATCACCCCAAGTCCTCTGTCCCCTTCCTCGGTGACCCCATTCCTGGGAATGATTCTGGATACAATTCACTCAAGGATATTCCTTCCTCAACAGAAGGTGGAAGCTCTAACTGCGCAGGTGAGGTTCCTGCTATCGTGCCCCCAGCCCTCCCTCAGGCAGGGAATGCAGTTGGTGGGCCTGATGGGGGCGTGCTTCGAGGCAGTGCCCTTTGCTCAGTTCCATTGAGGCCTCTACAACTTCACCTTCTGTCAGAATGGGGGGGATTCTGGAAGTCCCTGCGGTTCCAGGGGAGGTGGGGCCCTCAGGAGGCCCACTTACCCATCAACATTCTGGAACTGTGGGCAATCAGGTTGGTACTGGAGCAGTTGACCAATCGCCTGAAGGGTCTGTCTGTGCAGGTGCGCTCAGACAACAGGACGGCGGTTGCCTACATCAACCATCAGGGAGGGACCCGGAGCAGGAGGGCCCTCCAGGAAGTGTCGCGGATTCTGACATGGGCAGAGGCCAATGTTCAATGCATTTCGGCTGTGTACATCCCGGGGGCAGATAATCTACTGGCAGACTCTCTGAGCAGGGGAACCTCTCGTCAGGGAGAGTGGTCCCTCTGCAACAGGGTATTCCAGTCCCTGTGTCACTGTTGGGGTCTGTTGTGGATCTGTTTGCATCCCGTCACAATCACAAGCTCCAGGCTTTTGTCTTCCTGTCTCAGGATCCTCTGGCCTTGGCCACAGATGCTCTGTCCATGTCATGGCAGGAATTTCGGCTCCTGTATGTCTTTCCTCCATTCCCCCTGCTGGGCAGGGTCCTGCGCAAGATTGCTCTGGAAGGGGTGCCAGTTATTCTGGTAGCCCCCAGGTGGCCAAGAAGAGTGTAGTTTGCAGACATGGTGCAGATGGCAGTAGATCAGTACGTCCTGCCAGGAGTGCCAGATCTGCTCACTCAGGGCCCCTTACGCCATCCCAATTTACAAACTCTGGCTTTGACGGCCTGGCTGCTGAAACCTCCATCTTGACGGAGAAAGGCTTGTCTGCCTCGGTGGTTGAGACCATGGTGATGGCTAGGAAGAAAACTTCCTCTTCCACCTATTATAGGGTTTGGCGTGCTTACATTGACTGGTGTGTGTCTAGGTCTCTTCCCTGTCGGGTGTTCTTAGTTCCCAGGGTTCTGGAGTTTTTACAGCAAGGGTTGGAGTCGGGTCTCCAACTCCAGTACTTTGAAGGGTCAGGTTTCTGCCCCGTCTGTCTTCTTTCAGAAGTCTTTTGCTCAACATTCCTTGGTCAAGACTTTTTCAGGGGGTTACTCATGTGCGTCCCACACGTAAACCTATGGTCCCTGTTTGGGATTTGAACTTGGTCTTGTCTGCCTTGCAGGGTGCTCCCTTTGAACCTATTCAGGATGCTGCTCTAGCTGTATTTACCCTCAAGGTTGTCTTTCTGGTGGCTATTACTTTTGTCAGGCGTGTGTCTGAGCTGGCGGCTCTGTCTATCCAGCCCCCATACTATGAGAGACACCAGGATAAGGTGGTGTTTCGCTTTAAGCTGGATTTCCTGCCTAAGGTGGTGTCTGCTTTTCATTTGAACCAGGATATTGTTCTTCCTTCCTTGTGCCCTAATCCTAGCAATGCTAAGGAAAGGGTTTTCCATTCCTTTGATGTGGTCAGGTGTCTGAAGTATTACCTAGTAGTCACTGCGTCCTTCAGGAAGACTGATGCTCTTTTTGTGGTCCCTTCTGGTCCTAGGACGGGGTTGGCTCCTGCCAAGTCTACTATCAGCAAATGGATCCGTTAGGCTGTGATTCAGGCCTATTCTGCTAAGGGGAAGAGTCCTCCCTTCCGTCTTACTGCTCATTCTACTCGTGCTATTGGTGCCTCTTGGGCCTTCCAGCACCAGGCTTCTGTTGAACAAGTTTTCAAGGCTACTTGGTCTTCTGTTCATACCTTTTCAAAGTTTTACAAGGTTGATGTTAGGGCCTCAGCTGATGCTGTTTTTGGCCGCAAGGTTTTGCAGGCGGCAGTGGTTTAAACTGTCTGCTGTTACCTTTTTTGTTGGGGATCCCACCCTACTTTATGGACACTGCTATTGGATGTCCCAAGTGTAAGTAATCTATCTGGAGCAGGACGTACTGTATACTAAGAATAATACAATTCTGTGAAATACTCACCTGTAGAATTGGTATTATAAGTATACAGTACGTCCTGCTCCACCCCACCCTGTTGTTGCATTATTCTGGATCCCCTGTATGGTGATTGTCATCATTGTTATAGTTACCAGTTTTTGGGTGGTTAAATTCTCCCGGTTTCTTGTTCACTGCTTTTCAATGCTGGGGATTTGTGGGAGGTCCCCGGGTATTTGAGGGGCCGGAAGGAGCCTGTTTTGCATGTCTCTGCAGTGCAGCGCCATCTGGCGGAGGATAACCCAAGTGTAAGTCATCTATCTGGAGCAGGACATACTGTATACTTATAATACCAATTCTACAGGTGAGTCACAGAATTGTATTTTTAAATTCTCCCGCCGCTGACTCGCGCGCCCTGCAGCGTCAGCGGTGACGTCACTCCGTGGCCTGCTCTGCTGGGATTGGCTGCGGAGTGGCTCCTATTGCTCTTTCCCCGCGCTTCCTGGAGAGGGCGTGGCTTAGCGCTTGTGCGCGTTCCGCAGCTCTCCTCATGCGGCCCGCCCCTTCAGAACCCTCCAGCGCCATCTTGCCCTGCTGCCTGGACGATTGCAAGCTCTTCTGCGGTCCGTGAGTGCCCCAGCTGGCCTGTATTTGATATTTTTAGCCAATTTTATGTCTTACAGGCGGGAAAACTGTTTTAGAGGTTTCTCCCGGTCCTGTGCCCTCTATTTGTTCCCTGTAACTGTATTAGAGGCCTGAATAATTTAATCCTCCCACTATCCTAGCGGACATTTGGGGCATCCCGGGTAGCTGTACAGCGTAATTCCTATTGGCCAGTTATGCCATCAAAAATCACCATATGGAGGCTTTACAGGATATTGTGCTTGGGGTCCCATCGGGACAAGCCCGGCTGTGTGTGGTGTGTGGGGCATCCCCTGTGAGCGATGATGTGCGGGTCTGTGTACCCTGCGCGGCACTCTGGGCTGCCTGTGTCTGGGTCTGCGCCCACCATATCTTCTCCCACACCCCCTCGCTTGATCATGTCTCCCAGTGAGATCAATACTAGTGGGGAGTCTTGGCCTGATGTGTCTTCCAGGCTGGCCAACATTGAGAGATTGATTGTTAGCTCTGCGGCCCGTAAGGCCCCAGCTAAAAGACGGCACGTGGCACCTGCTGCGTCAGCCTTTCCTTTGGAGACTGAAGATTTCCTTGATTTATCTGACCATACCCCACTTGAGGAAGGGGAATTATTCTTAGATTCAGAATTTTCTGATGATCATCATTACCTTGGCGCTGATGCCGGCTCAGAGCATTGGGATGCTGATGACACCCATAAACTTTTGACTTAAATCTTTGAAGTGCTTTCCATTTCCCTTCCTGCTGCGGCACCCAAGCAACAGGGGGAATTGTTTGGTACTGCAAAGTCACGTTTGGAATTTCCAGAACAGGCACATTTCAATAATCTGGTTCTCAAAGAATGGGAGCGGCCTTGCCGGCTTCCTGGTATCCCTAAGGGATTGGATAAAAGGTACCATTTTCCCTCGGATGTGATTAAATGTTGGTCAACTCCCCCAGAAGTGGATGCCCCTGTGTTGGGGTTGTCTAACACTTCGGTGGTGCATTCCCCTGATTCCACTTCCTTGAAGGATAGTGAGGACCGGCATATTGACCAGCTGGCATCCCATGCCTTTGCCTGTGCTGGATCGGCCCTGCGCCCGGTCAGTGCTTCTGCTATTACTGCAGTGGCCATTCAGACTCTGGTCAAGGGCCTTTTGGAAGGCTCTCCTGATGATTCTTCTAGTGCCGAATTTATAGCCTTATCACAATGTGAGATGTTTATCGCTTATATTCTTTCTGCCTTAGATGACACCATTAAGATGTGTAGCAGGACCTCGGCTCTGGTTGTTTCTATTCGCCGCTCGGTCTGGCTGCGCCAGTGCGTGGGGACAATGCTGCTAAGAAGGCTCTCACAGGGCTACCCTTTAAGGGGCTGTGCTTTTTGGTGACCGTTTGGGCCTTTTTGCTAAGGGAGGTAAGTTGCCCCAATGCAAAAGACAGCCGCTGCCTTTTTTGGGTTCAGGGTCCTTTACTCCCTCCTTTTGTGGATCCAGGTCAGGGAGGGGGGTATCCTTTGCAGGGCACAGGGGAGACTTCTGGGGCAAGGGCAGAGGCCGTGCCCGTCCCGGATCATCCTGGGGCTCCAAGCCCAAATCTGTCACCAAGCCCGCTCAGCCATGAAGGGGCGCCCTCACCCTTATGGGTGGGGGGACGGCTGCGGCTCTTCGCTCATGTCTGGGGGCTACAGGTCTCAGACAGGTGGATTCTGGAGGTTGTGTCCTCTGGCTACAAGCTAGAGTTTGCTGCATGGCCCCCTCCAAGATTCTTCAGGTCTCAGATTCCTCTAGACCCCCTGGCAGCTCAGGGTCTGTTTCTGGCTGTACAGAACCTATTGGATATGGGGGAGAGAGGTCAAGGTTATTATTCCAATCTCTTCACAGTACCCAAAAAGGATGGTTCCATCAGGCCCATCCTGGACTTAAAGCTTCTCAACAAGTTCATCAGGACCAGACTCTTTCGCATGGAGACCCTGCGCTCCGCGATCAGCTCTTTGCGTCCGGGGGACTTCATGACCTCCATAGGCATCAAGGATGCTTACCTTCATGTGCCAGTCTTCCCAGGGCATCAGCGGTTCCTCAGGTTCGCCCTGGAGGACCAGCACGACCAATTTGTGGAACTTCCCTTCGGTCTCACCTCAGCCCCCAGAGTGTTCACCAAGGTGCTGGCGGGGGTGATGGCCCTCCTCAGAGCCGGGGGGCATTCGCATTCTCCCTTATCTGGACGACCTTCTCATTACATCTCATTCTCTCCAGCAGGCAGACTTGGATACCCAGACGGTGGTAACTGCCTTGGAAACGTTAGGTTGGGTGATCAATTATCCCAAGTCCTCCCTTTCCCCGTCCCGGGTGACACCCTTCCTGGGCATGAATCTGGATACCATTCAGGACAGGATTTTTCTTCCTCAGCAGAAGGTGGATTCTCCAAGCTCTGGTTCATTTCATGCTGTCCGGCCCTCGTCCGGCAAGGGATGCAATTGGTGGGACAGATGGTGGCCTGCTTCGAGGCAGTCCCTTACGCTCAATTTCACGAGACCCCTTCAGCTCCATCTCCTTTCAGTCTGGGACAAGAGTCCCCTGTCCCTGGAGCAGGCCTTTGTTCTCTCTCCTCTGGTCCGGCGGTCCCTCCTGTGGTGGCTGGACTCGAGGAATCTTCGGGGGGGGGGGGGGGGGGGGGCAGATAATTTCTGACACCATGTTGGTAGACTGTCACTACGGATGCCAGTCTGTCAGGTTGGGGGGGCTACTGGAGAGCCCTCCAATTCCAGGGGCTGTGGGGCCCTCAGGAGGCTCACGCTCCTATCGTCGTCCTGGAGCTGAGGGCAGTTCGGTTGGTGCTGGCACAGTTGACTCCTCACCTTCAGGGCCTGCTGGTACAGGTTCGCTCCGACAACCAGACGGCGGTCGCCTATATCAATCATCGGGGAGGGACTCGGAGCAAGAGTGCCCTCCAGGAGGTGTCTTTGATTCTGTCCTGGGCCGAGGACAATGTCCCGTGCATCTCAGCAGTTTATATTCCGGGAGCGGAGAATCTGGAGGCGGATTCCCTGAGCAGGGGGGCCTCTCGCTGGGGGGAATGGTCCCTCAACAGCGAGGTCTTCCTATCCCTTTGTCACCGTTGGGGGATGCTGGACATGGATCTGTTTGCTTTTCGCCACAACCACAAGCTGCCTGCATTTGTCTCCCTGTCCCTGGATCCTCTGGCTCTGGCGGTGGATGCACGGTCTCTGCCCTGGCAGGGACTCGGTCTCCTGAACCTCTTCCCTCTGTTTCCTCTTCTGAGCAAGGTTCTGCGCAAGTTGGTACAGGAGAGGGCGCCAGCCATTCTGGTGGCCCCCAGGTAGCCAAGACAGGTGTGGTTCGCAGACGTCGTGCAGCTGGCAGTGGATCAGTACACCCTTGGTTCAGGACCTTCTCACTCAAGGACGTCTCTGTTATCCCAATTTACAAACGCTGGCTTTGATGGCCTGGCTGCTGAAACCTCCATCCTAAAGGAGAAAGGACTGTCTGATTCGGTTGTTCATACTCTTGTCAGGGCTAGGAAGAAATCCTCCTCTACTATCTACTATAGGACCTGGCAGACCTACATTGACTGTGTGAGTCTAGGGCCTTTCCCTGTCGTGTGTTCTCCATTCCTAGGATCCTGGAGTTCCTTCAACATGGTTTGGATTTGGGTCTTCAGCTCAGCACTTTGAAGGATCACGTGTCCGCCTTGGCCGTTTTCTTCCAGAGGTCCTTCGCTCTACATCCTCTGGTCAAGACTTTCTTCCAGGGGGTCGCTCATGTGCGCCCTCCTTGCAAACCCATGTTACCAGTCCGGGATTTTTATTTGGTATTTTCTGTCCTTCAGGGTCCTCCATTTGAACCTGTGCATGAGGCTGCCTTGTCTATCCTTACCCTGAAGGTTGCCTTTTTGGTGGCTATCACTTCTGTCCGGTGTGTGTCTGAGTTGGCGGCTCTTTCTATTCAGACCCCCTACTTTGAGAGACGCCAGTACAAGGTGGTTTTCCGCTTTAAACCAGACTTCTTGCCTAAGGTTGTCTCTGCCTTCCATCTCAATCAGGACATTGTGCTTCCTTCTTTGTGCCCTAATCCTGGTAATTCCAAGGAGAGGGCCTTGCATTCTCTGGATGTCAGGAATTTGAAATACTGCCTGGTGGCTACTGCGCCTTTCAGAAAGATGGACGCCTTGTTTGTGGTTCCCTCGGGTCCCAAGAATGGGTTGGCTCCTGCTAAGTCTACTATTAGCAAATGGATTCGTCAGGCTATTGTTAGGGCCTATTCTACTAGGGGTAAGGATCCTCCTTTCCGTGTTACTGCTCATTCTACCCTTACTGTTGGAGCTTCCTGGGACTTCCAGCACCAGGCTTCTGTTGAACAAGTTTGTAAGGCTGCTACGTGGTCTTCTGTTCATACCTTTTACAAGTTTTACAAGGTTGATGTTCGGGCCTCAGCGGATGCTGTTTTTGGCCGCAAGGTTCTGCAGGCGGCAGTGGTTTGAACTGCGCGTTGTTACCTTTTTGGGATCCCCACCCGTTTATGGACACTGCTATTGGATGTCCCAGATGTTATGAATCATTATCTGGAGCAGGACGTGCTTAGAATAATACAATTCTGTGATTACTCACCTTGTATATTGGTATGTATGCAGCACGTCCTGCTCCATCCCACCCTGATTGCTTTATTCTTGGATACTCTATGTGGTGATTGTTTTCCTTGTTAACATTGTTAAATTTGTTATTGGCTTCTCCTGGTTCCTTTACTGCTTTTCTATACTGGGGAATTAGTGGGAGGTCCTGGGTATATATGGACTGGGAAGGGCCTCTTATTCTTGGTGTGCCACACACCCCGCTTCACTTCTAAATATTCATCACTTAATGGGTTAACTCGCCGCCAGGTGACGTAGTGCAGAGAGGAAGTCTTGTAACGAGCCCCCTTCCGGCCTATATATACCTGGTACCTCCCTTCAATCACCAGTATTGTTCTCTCTGCTTGACGACAAGACAGAGGTTTGAAGTCTCCTGCTTACAGGTAGGCCGGGGTTTTCTTACCCCGCCACCCCCCCTTTTGGTCTATTTCTGCCCGGTTTGAGTGTGTATACCTTAATGGTGGAATGGAAGCCTCCCAGCCTAGGCTGCTCACCGGGCAAATGGTAGATGGCACTTTAAGTGCCTAGGAGCTTATCTCCTACCGCTCTACCTCATTCGTGGGGCAATGCGGCTATCCGGCATGGTGATCCGGAAATGGGATGCCCCTGTCCCGAGGGTCCCCGTAGCCCCTTTTCTCCCCCGTTACGGTCCCTTCTCCCTTCACTGGGGGGGGGGGGGGGGGGGGGGTTGAGGGTGTGCTTTAAGTATGTGTGTTTCACTTGTATCACTTTATTTCAACGTGTGTGTGTGTTCATGTTATGCATTAAGTTTATTCAGCATGTGTATACCTTTGGTTCATTTGGTTTAGGTCTGCTTGAATGGCAGACCGCGCTGGGTAGGTGGCTGGCCGCTTTTCTTAGCAGACTATTGCTTTAGTGGCCCCCTACCCCCTTCCCCGCTGGCATTGTATGTACTCTATTTGCATAGGCTGCGCTATGCGGTCTTTATTTGTCCTCCCCCCTCCGCTGCCTGGGCGCACGTGTAGTGGCCCATCTGGTGTAATCTCCAGCTGAATGGCTGTACTGATTGGCGTAGGGGGGCGGGTCCCGGTGACGCGGCATCGGGGGCGCGGCGCCGACGGCGGTGTCATGCGGCGTTTTGCGGCGGGCCCAGCATTCACTATCCTTCAAAGGAGGAAGTCGCGTGGGCGCGCGGCCGCACTTAGTCTTCTGTGCTGTGGCTGCTGGCTGCAGTCTTGCTCTCCGGCTGCTGCCTTCGCTGGGCCAGGTAAGCGGCCCCACCCGTTGGGGCCGTTAAGTGGGAAGTGCATATCTTTTTGTATTTGATATGGTGGGGAGTCATATTTTATTAGGGTGCATGATTTTGCTCATGTTTAAAGGCACTTTGGTGCCATTCTTATACACATGTGAGGATCTGATTGGGGTTTCTTTTTCCTTACAGATCCCGGGATCCCTGCTTATGGTGGCCCTCCGGCTCTATGTTGCCTGACTATTTATTGGGATATCTATTAATGCATGTATATATAAACTATATATAGATATATATATAGTTTATTAAAGGGGACCTTAACTTAACTTAAAAAAAAAAAAAAAAATCCTCCCTTCCGGGACATTTACTAATGAAGGGGCATCCCGGGTTGGCTTATGCCTTAAAAGACCCAAGTATTGCGAATACCATAAATCACCATATGGAGGCTTCCGTAATTTCCAGAAACTGTTCTGCTGAGCCCTTCGGGGGGTGCGTAGGTTGTTGGGTTCCACTCCCAGCTGATGATGTCTTTATTTGCATCCCTTGTGCAAAGCAGACTATTGCGCACCAGTCCGTTGCTTCGGCTGCGGGCCCATCGCATCCTTCATCATCTCCTACCTCTCCCTCCCTGTTCCGGACCCCGCATGACACTGTCAAAAGTGGGGATTCGCATTCCGAGGTGGCGGCACAGCCCAGCCCCCGGAAAGTAGTGCCCGTTAAAGCAGCGTTAAAGGCCGCTGCAAAACGGAGGCACCTGACTCCGGTACCTTCGGCTCCACAGGACGAGTTATGTGAGCCTGTGGAATGGTCCGATGGATCCCCGGACGAGGATGAATTCCCGTTGGAGTCAGATGAGCCTGCAGATCAGCTTGAGGCTGATGTGATTGGCGATTGGTCGGAGGGGGTTGTTTTTGACACCCCCTCCATTCTGGCTCAAATGTTTAAAATTTTGAATTTAGATCCACCTGAGGCGGCCGCCCTGCCAAAGGGTCAGTTGTTTAAGGAGCCTCAGCCGCGTTGGGTTTTTCCCAGACAACACCACTTTGAGAGGGTGGTTCTTAAGGAATGGGAACATCCCACGCGGTTATCTGGAATTCCTTCCAGTTGGGAAAAGCGTTTTCCTTTTCCGCCAGAATTGGTGAAGCTTTGGTCTGTCCCTCCTGACGTCGATACCCCTGTGCTAGGGCTCTCCAGCACGGCTATGGTACAGTCTGCTGAGACCACTGTCCCTAAGGATGGGGAAGATCGTCAAATTGACCAATACTCTCGCCATGGTTTTATTTATTCCGGGTCAGCGTTGCGCCCGGTGTGTGCTTCAGCCCTTCTTCTATTGGCAATTAAGTCTTTAATTCAGGGGCTGTGTGAGGATCTTAATCCCGCTTGTAAACAGTTCACTGCGCTTAAGCAGTGTGAATCTTTTGTGTCTTATGTCCTGGCTGCTCAGGACGATGCGCTGGCTATGGGTAGCAAGGCAGCGGCTATGCTGGTGGCTATTCGCAGGTCAGTATGGCTGCGTCAGTGGTCAGCGGACACGGCTTCCAAAAGGGTGCTCACAGCTCTCCCCTTTTTGGGGTTGCGTCTGTTTGGGGAGAAAATTGATTCAGTCGCAAAGGGTGGTAAGATGCCACAACGCAAGAGGCCTCGTGTCCCCTTTAAGGGGGCCGGTTCCGGTAGGCCTTCCTTTCGAGGATTCAGAGCGGGCAGGGGTGCTTCCTTTCCCGCTACCAGAGGTGCAGGTTGGACTCGGGGGAGGGGCCGTGGCCGGCCCGCTCAGTCCTGGGGCACCAAGCCCAAACCTGCTGATAAGCCCACTCAGCAATGAGGGGCTGCCCTAACCCGTGCGGGTGGGGGGACTATTGCGACACTTCTCCCAGGTTTGGAACCAAGTGGTTCCAGGCAGATGGATCCAGGAGGTAGTGTCGGCCAGTTACGACTTGGAATTCGAGTCTCACCCTCCTTCACGGTTCGTTCGGTCTCGGGTGCCCATCGTTCCTTTGGCCACGCAGGGGCTCCTGGCGTCGGTAAGGGATCTGTTAGAGATAACGGTCATCCGGCCAGGGCCGCGCTTAGAGATGTGCCTCGTTTTCTACTCCAATCTTTTCGTAGTCCCCGAGAGAGATGGGTCGGTTCATCCCGGCCTGAACTCTCATCAACACAGTGTTTCTTCCTTTTGCCCAAATTCACAAGAGAACGCTTCAGCTATTTCTGTTAGCGTTTTGGGACCAGCAACCTCAGTCGCTGGATCAGTCCTTCCAGTTGTCCTCCCGTGTACGGCAGTCCCTCCTGTGGTGGTTGGTCTCGACCAATCTTGTGTAGGGCAGGCCTTTCCTGACCCCCCGTTGGAAAATTGTCACCACGGACGCCAGTCTGTCGGGATGGGGCAGATTCTGGAAGGAGCTGCAGTTTCAGGGGCAGTGGGGACCTCGAAGGCCCCACTTACCCATCAATATTCTGAAACTGAGAACCATCCGTCAGGTGCTTGCTCTCCTGACTCAGCACGTTCTGGGCCTTCCGGTCCAGATGTGTTCAGACAAGCAAACATCGGTTGCTTACATCGGTCTTCAGGGAAGGACTCGCAGTCTGAGTACTCTGAGATGTGTCCCTGATCCGGACCTGGGCAGTGTTCCATGTTCCTTGTCTCTCGGCGGTTTACATTCCAGAGGTGAAGAAACAGGTAGCGGACCGGTTGGGCAAGGGCTCTCCCCGTCTCGAAGAATAGGCTCTCCATTCTCGGGTGGTTCGCTCACTGTGTCTCCAATGGGGGACCCCGGAGGTGGACCTGTTGGCCCCTCATCACTATCACAGGCTCCCGAACTTTGTGTCGCTCTCCCAGGATCCTCTGGCTCTGGCAGTGGACGCCATGTCCCTGAGCTGGGGAGTTCTGGGATTTCTATACCTGTTTCCTCCGATGCCCATGCTGGGCAGGGTTCTTCAGAAGTTGGCTCTGGAAAAGGTGTACGCCGTTCTCGTGGCCCCAAGGTGGCCAAGACGAGTGAGGTTCGCAGACATCGTTCGGCTGGTAGTGGACCAGTTCGTTCTGCCTCTTCGGCCCGATCTGCTCACTCAGGGTCAATTGTGTTACCCCAATTTACCAGCGCTGGGTTTGATGGCCTGGCTGCTGAAACCTCCATCCTGAAGGAGGAGGGTCTTTCTGATTCAGTCATTAAGACTCTGATCAGTGCCCGGAAGAGGTCTTCTTCCATCACCTACTATAGGACTTGGAAAGCCTATATTGCTTGGTGTGAGATAAGATCTTTTCCTTGTAGGGTCTTTTCGGTCTCCAGGATTCTGGAGTTTTTACAATCAGGGCTGGACTCTGGTCTCCAGCTAAGTACGTTGAAAGGGCAGGTCTCTGCCTTATCTATTTTTTTTTTTTTCAGAAGTGTGTTGCGCTTAAACCTTTTAGTTAAAACTTTTTTCCAGGGGGTTACGCATGTGCGGCCTCCCAGGAAACCATTACTCCCTGTTTAGGATTTGAATTTGGTTCTTTCTGCTCTTCAGGCTCCTCCTTTTGAGCCTTTGCAAGATATTGCTTTGTCTACCCTGACTCAGAAGATTGTCTTCTTGGTAGCGATCACTTCGGTCCGGCGTGTCTCGGAGTTGGCGGCCTTGTCTATCCAGGTGCCTTACTTTGAGAGGCATCAGGATAAAGTGGTCTTTCGGTTCAAGCCAGACTTTCTTCCTAAGGTTGTTTCTGCTTTTCATTTGAACCAAGATATTGTTCTTCCCTCCTTGTGTCCTAATCCTAAGAATGACAAAGAGAGGGTTTTGCATTGTTTGGATGTAGTACGCTTTGTTAAGTACTACTTGATTATCACGTCTCCTTTTCGTAGGACGGATTCCTTTTTTGTTGTGCCCCATGGGCCTAAGAAGGGTTTGGCTCCAGCCAAATCTACTATTAGCAAGTGGATACGTCAGGCCGTTACTGCGGCCTATTCTGCTAAGGGAAGAGTTCCCCCTTTTCGTATCACTGCTCATTCCACTCGCGCTGTTGGGGCGTCTTGGGCATTTCAGCACCAAGCTTCTGTTGAACGGGTTTGTAAGGCCGCCACTTGGTCTTCTGTTCACACATTTTCTTAATTTTACAAAGTTGATGTGCGGGCCTCAGCGGATGCTGTTTTTGGCCGCAAAGTTCTGCAGACTGCAGTCATTTAAGTTATGCTTCACCTGGCCTTGAGATGCCCTTCCCTTGTGGACACTGCTTTTGGATGTCCCATTAAGTGATGAATATTTAGAAGTGAAGTGGGGTGTGTGGCACACCAAGAATAATACCATTTTGTGAGTACTCACCTGAAAAATGGATATTGTTGGTGTGCCACACACCCCGCTTCACTCCCACCCTTTTCGGTATTACCGAAGCCTTTATATGGTGAAGCCTTTTTATTTATATCAAAATTGATTTTGAGGTTACCGGTGGAATACTGGTACCTTGTCTTTCTGCTTTTTAATATACTGGTGATTGAAGGGAGGTACCAGGTATATATAGGCCGGAAGGGGGCTCGTTACAAGACTTCCTCTCTGCACTACGTCACCTGGCGGCGAGTTAACCCATTAAGTGATGAATATTTAGAAGTGAAGTGGGGTGTGTGGCACACCAACAATATCCATTTTTCAGGTGAGTACTCACAAAATGGTATTTTTGCCACCTCTGCAATAAAGTGCCATCTTGTGGAGGTATATCCCAGATGTTATGAATCATTATCTGGAGCAGGACGTGCTGCATACTTATAATACAATTCTGTGATTACTCACCTTGTAGAATTGGTATTTTTCTCCCTTCATCCTTTAGGATGGCCACAGAGCGAGCAAGCCCCCCCCCCCATAGAGGAAACCCAACTGGAACATGTTTAAAAGCCTGACCCTTTTCCCCAGCCACAGGTCTGCATTTCTACCCCTAGTTCCTCTTCACTAGTAGTAGCCACTGAGGCAGTCAGTCCTGACATCGGCTCCTCCCTAGTTACTTCTGAAGGAAATTTATGATACTATGCAGGAGCAGCCCTCAATATAAATTATTCATTCATTATACCATAAATAACTGGTTAAGAAAGGTAAAGCCTTTCCTGTTCATTCTGGCCTCCTTGATGCAAAAGGAGTGGCCGTTTCCAGAGAGTTTTTTTTCTGACCAGTTCCTTTTAAAATGAAATTTCCCTTGAATGAGTCTACTCTTTGGACTAAGTGTCATAGATTTACAAATACCTCTTTGGCTCAGGTGTCGTGTTCTGCTGACCTCCGTTTTGGGGACTCGTTATGAGATCCCACAACCCCTCCCCTCTAGTAGACAACCAAAAATGCACTGGGGTCAGTACAAGTAAAGTAAACCCAACCCTATTTGTGCACCCCCCACACAATTTGATAGACCTCGGTCCTGGCGCCAAGATACCTATGGGGAGCAGACTAACTTTCTTTCTGGAAGGCTAGCAGTCAACTGTGCAGCACCAGTTGATTTTGGACCTTATTTCCACAGGTTACCGGCTGAAATTCTCCTAAAGACCCCGGAGAGATTTCTCCTCACCAGGCTTCCCCATGATACAGAAAGGAGGTTAGCATTCCCACTGGCCTACCGGGTGATTTTTAATTTGAAGGACTTAAACTTGTACATAACTTACAAAACATTTTGGATGGAGTCTATCTTCACAGTCAAGAATTTTCTGGCTCAGGAAGATTGGATGATCATTAGTGATGTCCATGAGGCCTAGTTACACATCTGAATTGTGTCAGGTCGCCGCAGCTTCCTAAGATTTGCTGTGTTTTTAGGCTGATGGACTCTTTACTTCCAGTACAGGACGCTGCCCTTCGGCATTTCTTCAGCACCCAGAATTTTTACAAAAATGTTGGCAGAAGTGATGTGTGTCCTAAGATCTCAGAAGGTCCCAGTCTTTCCATATATAGACGACCTTCTGGTGATGGGGAGATCAGAGTCAGAAGTCTTACAGAACCTCAGTCTGACAATGTCACTCCTGCAGAGTCTGGGTTGGATTATAAACCTGTTCTGTTGCCATCCAGAACCTGCATATTTCTGGGATACAGCAGGACGCCTCTGGAGGCAGTCAAATCCTACAGCTATCGCCACGGATGCCAGCGGTTGGGGGTGAGGAGCACACCTAGACACCCCCTCCACACACACCTTACAAGATTTACAATCCCTTGCACTGCTTCTTTTGGGGCCTCTACATCTCTGGATCAGATCCCTGTTAGCAGTCCACTTAAAGGGATCCCCAACATCCGTAGCAGACATTCTGAGCAGGACTCCGGTCAGGAAGTCCGAGTGGAGCCTAAATACACAGATCTATAAATTACTGGTAGACAGGTGGGGCAAACCAGAGATAGATCTCGCATCCGCAACAAATTCAAAATGTCATTGCTGCTTCTTGATGGGTCCTGGTGGGGGGCCTGGGAGTAGACACCCTGGCCCAACCTCACCTCAGATCCTGCCACAGGTGTTCCACAAGATAGCATTAGAATAAATCCGGGTTATATTAACCTGCACCAGCTTGGCCAAGAAGAAGCTGGTTCAGGATTCTAACAGCAAGGAAAATGAATACCAGAAAAATCTACGGTAAAGTATGGAAGCGATTTAATTCTGTGGATCGAACGGTTTCAAAAGAGACATAGTTGTGACTACTTGAATTTCTACAAGAGGCTTCGAACAAGGGTTAGAAGTAAGTACCCTAAAGACCCAGACTCGGCCTTATCGATCTACCTAGACATAAGACTATGGAACCACTCATTGATCAACAGATTCTTTATATTCTAAGTATGCAGCACGCCCTGCTCCAGATAATGATTCATAACAGATGAAATTACCTCCGCCAGAGGGCGCTGGACTGCAGAGATGGCAAAAGAGGCCCCTCCCGGTCCCATATAAACCCGGGACCTCCCACAAATTTGCCAGTTTCTTCTCTGCAGTTGGCTGCGAAGGACAAGAATGATGGTTTGTCTGTTCGCAGGTGAGCAGGGCTTATCAGCCCGTGGCCCTGTAGGACTATTCCCACCCTTTCCATTTCTTCATTTATGCCTCCCAGCTTTGGCTGCGCTGGTCGGGTGATGGTAGGCTGCACCTTGATAGGTGTTTTTTAGGAGCCTTGCTCCAACCACAATCCCCCACCAAAGGGTAGGCGGTGCAGGCTTATGGTGAGCCTGATTTGGGATGCCCCTTCCGCCCCTTTCAGGCGGGAAAACTGTATAGAGGTTTCTCCCAGTCCTACCCCCCTCTATTAGTTGCTAAAACTTTATTAGAGGCCTGATTAGTAAAATCCTCCCACTTCCCTGGCGGACCTTTGGGGCATCCCGGGTTGCTTTTACAGCATAATTTCTATTGGCCAATTGGCCTACTATAATCACCATATGGAGGCTTCACAAGATATTGTGCTCGGGGTCCCCTCGGGACAAGCCCGGCTGTGTGTGGCATATGGGGCATCCCCTGTAAGTGATGATGTGCGGGTCTGTGTACCCTGCGCCCAGCAGGTGCTTGCGCTGCATTCTGGGCTATCGGTGACTGGGCCTGTGCCCACTATGTCTTCACCTACTCCCCCTCGCCTGAATTGGACTCCCAGTGAGCTGAACACTAGTGGGGAGTCTCAACCTGATGTGTCTTCTAGGCTGGCTAACATTGAGAGGTTGATTGCTAGCTCTGCGGCCCGTAAGGCCCCGGCTAAGAGGTGGTATGTGGCGCCTGGTGTGTCTGTTTTCCCTATGGAAACTGAGGATTTTCTGGACATGACTGGCTATACCCCATTGAAGAGGGGGAATTGTTCTCGGATTCAGAGCTATCTGATGATCAGCATTACTGTGGTGCTGACCCTGGCTCTGATCCCTGGGATGCTGATGACACCAATAGACTTTTGACTCAGATTTTTGAAGTGCTCTCTATTTCCCTTCCTGCTGCTGCTCCCAAACAGCAGGGGGAATTGTTTAATACTGCTAAGCCACAGGCCCATTTCAATAATTTTGTTCTCAAAGAGTGGGAGCGTCCCAGCCGGCTTCCTGGAATCCCTAAGTGCTGGGATAAAAGGTATCCCTTTCCCACTGAAGTTGTTAAATGTTGGTCAACCCCCCCGGAAGTGGATGCTCCAGTCTTGGGGTTGTCCAACACTTCTGTGGTGCATTCCCCTGATTCCACTACCCTGAAGGATAGTGAGGACAGGCGCATTGACCAGTTGGCTTCCCATGCCTTTGCCTGTGTGGGATCTGCATTGCGCCCTGTCTGTGTTTGCTATTACTGCTGTGGCTATCAGGACTCCCCTCAAGGGTCTGCTGGAAAATGCCCCTGATGATGCTTTTAGTGCCGAATTCAGGGCCTTGGCACATTGTGAGATTTTTATTGTTTATATCCTTTCTGCTCTAGATGACACTATTAGGATGTGTAGTAAAACCTCAGCCTTGGTGGTTGCTATACGCTGCTCTGTTTGGCTGTGCCAGTGGGCAGCTGACAACGCTGCTAAGAAGGCTCTCACAGAACTTCCCTTTAAGGGGCTGCGCCTATTTGGTGATCGCTTGGACCTGTTTGCTAAGGGAGGTAAGTTGCCCCAGCGTAAAAAAACAGCCACGGCCCTTTCGGGGTTCAGGCGCCTTTACCCCCTCCTTCCGCGGATCCATGTCTGGGAGAGGGGTATCCTTTGCGGGGAACAGGGGTGACTTCTGGAGCAGAGGCAGAGGACGTGCCCGCCCTGGAGCCTCCTGGGGCTCTAAGCCCAAGTCTGCCACCAAGCCCGTTCAGCCATGAAGGGGCGCCCTCACCCATCCGGGTGGGGGGACGGCTGAGGCTCTTCGCTCATGTCTGGAGACAACAGGTCTCAGACCGGTGGATTCTGGAGGTGGTGTCCTCCGGCTACAAGATAGAGTTCGCTGCCTGGCCGCCCCCATGATTCCTCAGGTCCCGGATCCCTCAAAATCCTCTGGCAGCTCAGGGTCTGTTTCTGGCTGTGCAAAACCTTCTGGACATGGGGGTCATCTGTCAGGTCCCTCTTTGGGAAAGAGGTCAGGGCTATTATCTTTTCACAGTGCCCAAAAGGGATGGCTCAATCAGGCCCATCCTGGACTTAAAACTTCTCAACAGATTTGTCAGAACCAGGCACTTTCGCATGGAGACCCTGCGCTCAGCTGTCGGCTCGTTGCGCCCGGGGGACTCCATAGACATCAAGGACGTGTACCTTCATGTTCCAGTCTTCCCAGGGCATCAGGAATTTCTCAGGTTCGCGCTGGAAGACCAGCATTACCAATTTGTAGCTCTGCCTTTTGTTCTCACCTCGGCTCCCAGAGTCTTCACCAAGGTGCTGGCAGGTGTTATGGCTCTCCTCAGAGCTCAGGGCATTCGCATTCTTCCATATTTGGACGACCTTTTCATCACTTGTCTGTCTCTCCATCAGGCAGAACGGGATACCCAGCGGGTGATGACCATTCTGGAGTCGTTCGGCTGGGTGATCAATCACCCCAAATCTTCCCTATCCCCATCTCTGGTGACTTCCTTCCTGGGCATGAATCTGGATACTGTTCAGGCCAGGATCTTTCTTTCTCAGCAGAAGGTGGACTCTCTGCCAGCTCTAGTTCACTCCCTTCTGTCATGCACTCATCCCTCCATCCTGCAGGGGATGCAGCTAGTGGGGCAGATGGTGTCCTCCTTCGAGGCAGTTCCATATGCACAGTTTCACATGAGACCTCTTCAACTCCTATCAGTTTGGAACAAGAGTTCCCTGTCTCTGAATCAGGCCTTCGTTCTGTCCCCTCTGGTCCGGCGGTCCCTCTTGAGGTGGCTGGACTCGAGGAACCTGTTGGGGGGCAGATCCTTTCTGGCCCCCTGTTGGGAGACGGTCACCACGGATGCCAGTCTGTCAGGTTGGGGGGGCTTCTGGAGAACCCCACAATTCCAGGGGCTGTGGGGCCCTCAGGAGGCCCATGCCCCCATAAACGTCCTGGAACTGAGGGCAGTTCGGTCGGTACTGGCCCAGTTGACTCCTCACCTTCAGGGCCGGCCGTTCCAAGTTCGTTTAGACAACCAGACGGCGGTTGCCTACATCAGTCATCAGGGAGGGACTCGGAGCAAAAGTGCCCTCAAGGAGGTGTCCATGATTCTGTCCTGGGCGGAGGACAATGTTCCTTGCATCTCAGCAGTGTACATTACGGGGGTGGAGAATTTGGAGGGGGACTCCCTGAGCAGGGGGACCTCTCGCCTGGGGGAATGGTCTCTCAGCAGCAAGGTCTTCCTGTCCTTATGTCACCGTTGGGGGGTACCGAATGTGGATTTGTTTGCGTCCCGCCACAATCACAAGCTCCCAGTCTTTGTCTCTCTGTCCCAGGATCCCCTGGCCCTTGCGGTGGATGATCTCTTTCCTGGCAGGGGTTCTGTCTCCTGTATCTTTTTCCTCCATTCCCCCTGCTGGGCAGGATTCTGCGCAAGCTGGCTCAGGAGAGGGTGCCAGCAATCCTGGTGGCCCCCTGGTGGCCAAGACAGGTGTGGTTCACAGATATCGTTCAATTGGCAGTAGATCAGTACGCTCTGCCCCTGCTCCCGGACCTTCTCACTCAAGGGCAGCTTTGCCATCCCAATTTACAAACGCTGGCTTTAACGGCCTGGCTGCTGAAACCTCCATCTTAAGGGATGAGGGGCTTTCTGGGTCTGTGGTTAAAACTCTAATCAGGGCTAGGAAGAAATCCTCTTCTACCATCTACTATAGGATCTGGTGGGCCTACATTGACTGGTGTGAGTCTAGGGTCCTTCCTTGTCGGGTGTTTTCCATTCCTAGGATTCTGGAGTTCCTTCAGCATGGTTTGGATCTGGGACTTCAGCTCAGCACGCTCAAGGGTCACGTGTCTGCCTTGGCTCATTTCTTTCAGAGATATTTAGCTCAACATCCTCTGGTCAAGACTTTCTTCCAGGGGATTGCTCATGTGCGTCCCCCTCGCAAACCTCTGTTGCCAGTTTGGGACTTGAATTTGGTTTTGTCTGCCCTTCAGGGCCCTCCTTTTTAGCCTGTGCATGAGGCTGCTCTGTCTATTCTTACTCTTAAAGTTGCCTTTCTTACTCTTAAAGTTGCCTTTCTGGTGGCCATCAGCTCGGTCAGGCGTGTTTCGGAGTTGGCGGCCCTTTCTATTCAGGCCCTTCTTTGATAGACACCAGGACAAGGTGGTTTTCAGATTTAAACCTGATTTCTTGCCTAAGGTTGTCTCTGCCTTCCATCTCAATCAGGACATTGTGCTTCCTTCTTTGTGCCCTAATCCTGGTAATTCCAAGGAGAGGGCCTTGCATTCCCTGGATGTGGTCAGGAACTTGAAGTTCTACTTGGTGGCTACTGCGCCTTTTAGAAAGACTGATGCCTTGTTTGTGGTCCCTTCGGGTCCCAAGAAGGGTCTGGCCCCTGCTAAGTCTACTATTAGCAAATTGATTTGTCAGGCTATTTTTAGGGCCTATTCTGCTAGGGGAAAGGATCCTCCTTTCCGTGTTACTGCTCATTCTACTCGTGCTGTTGGGGCCTCCTGGGCCTTCCAGCACCAGGCTTCTGTTGAACAGGTTTGTAAGGCTGCTGCTTGGTCTTCTGTTCATACATTTTCCAAGTTTTACAAGGTTGATGTTCAGGCCTCAGCGGATGCTGTTTTTGGCCGCAAGGTTCTGCAGGCGGCAGTGGTTTGAACTGCGCGTTGTTGCTTTTGGGATCCCACCCTGTTTAAGAACACTGCTATTGGATGTCCCATCTGTTATGAATCATTATCTGGAGCAGGACGTGCTGCATACTTAGAATAATATAATTCTGTGATTGCTCACCTTGTAGAATTGGTATTATAAGTATACAGCACGTCCTGCTCCACCCCACCCTGTTGCATTATCTTGGATCCTCTGGTGATTGTTATCCTTAACGTTGGTTATCATCATTGGCTTCTCCTGGTTCTCCTTACTGCTTTTCAAAACTGGGGAATTTGTGGGAGGTCCCGGGTATATATGGGATTGGGAGGGGCCTCTTTTTGTCATCTCTGCAGTCCAGCGCCCTCTGGCGGAGGTAATTCCATCTGTTATGAATCATTATCTGGAGCAGGACGTGCTGCGTACTTATAATACTAATTCTACAAGGTGAGTAATCACAGAATTGTATTTTTCCAAGTTTTCCAAGGTTGATGTTCGGGCCTCAGCTGATTTTGGCCGCAAAGTTCTGCAGGCGGCAGTGGTTTGAACTGTGCGTTGTTGCTTTTGGGGATCCCACCCTATGTACGGACACTGCTATTGGCTGTCCCATCTGTTATGAATCATTATCTGGAGCAGGTTGTGCTGCATAATTAGAATAATACAATTCTGTGATTATTTGCCTTGTAGAATTGGTATTATAAGTATGCAGCGTGTCCTGCTCCACCCCACCCTGATTGCTTTATCTTGGATCCTCTGTACGGTGATTGTTATCCTTGTTAAGTTGTTACTGGTTATTTGCCCTTCCCCGTTCTCCTTACTGCTTTTCAAAACTGGGGAATTTGTGGGAAGTACCGGGTATATATGGGATCGGGAGGGGCCTCTTTTTGCCATCTCTGCAGTCCTTCGCCTTCTGGCGGAGGTAATTCCATCTGTTATGAATCATTATCTGGAGCAGGACGTGCTGCATACTTATAATACCAATTCTACAAGGTGAGTAATCACAGAATTGTATTTTCTTTAGCTCGGAAGAACCAATTCTTTGTAACCGTTGTCCTTCCTGGGACTTAATCCTGATCCCCAAAGGGTTAGCTAAACCTCCCTTTGAACCCTTAGATGAAACCTCCGATAAGGTCCTAACAATCAAATCAGGACTTCTTTTGGCCCTAACTTCAACCAGGCGGGTTAGTGACTTACAGGCTCTATCAGTCTGAGAGCTTTCTGGCACCATGTTTCCAGATCAGTTTCTTAGGCCTGTTCCCCTATACCTACCTAAGATGTCCTCTACCTTTCACTGTTCCCAGAACATGACCATCCCTTCCTAATTACCAGACCCAGATAATCTGGTAGAATCCACACAAGCTATTTATGTTTGCAGATGCCTCAATACCTACATAGAACACACATGTGACTTCCATAGGTCGGGTAGATTTTTTAAATATCCTTTTCAGGAAGGAATAGGGTCCTGGCAACATCTAAGACATCCCTAGCCAGATTTATAAGCTAGGGATATTGCCAGTCTAATCCATCTATGAACACCACATGAGGGCCCACTCTACTAGAGCAGTCTCCACATCATGGGCGGAGAAGTCAGGGGCTTCAACTGAGGAAATTTGCTAGGCAGCCACATGGTCATATCCCCATATTCTCAAACACTACAGGCTAGATTTATTATCTGACAAAGACCATGTCTTCGGTCGGGACTTAAAGGCAGTTTCCCATCCCTAATTTTAAATTACTTGTTTATCCTCCCAGTGGCCATCCTGAGGGATGAAGGGAGAAGTCCCCGTTGGTCTTACCTGTAGCGGTATTTCTACGAGTCCTTCAGGACGGCCCTTATAACCCTCCATATACATTAGTTCCTACGGTTCATCACCAATTGATACTTGTTTAATATTTATGCTGGGGGGAAGGGGCTCGCTCTCTCCATGGCCCTCCTGAAGGACCATTACCAGTAAGGCTAACAGGGATTTTTGCTGATCAGGCAGTATGACCGCTGGATAAAAAATAACTTAAGATGGCTTGTTCTACATTCAGCAGGGCACAAACATATATGTATTCATGTATAAGGCATTCAGGTGTGCAGTCTGCTGGTGTCTATGGAGAACTAGAGTTTGACCACCTTGGTTTTTCTTAGATTGATTAGTAACTGATTACACTTTAGGATTTGTTGTTTAGCTGTGACACATCAGTAATTTGTTCCTTTGTGCAAGGGAGTATGTGGTGTGTCTGAAATGTTCCTTCTGCTCTAGGTGTACAGTGAACGAAAACAGTTTTGTAAAGAATGGAAGAAGAGAAAAAGAATGGTAAGACCTTCCTTGATATTCTGCTTTCTTGATGATTGCCTTGTCACAGCACTGGTTGTCATAGTGTAATCCATGAGCATGTGCCTGCTTTAAAGTGGTCTTCCACTCCCTTTAATCAACAGCAGCCCTCATGCCTCTGCACCCCCACCCCTTTTTTGCTATTTCTAGCATTTGGAGGCACCAATGTGGAGTTACTTTTCTAGCAACACCTCTCTCAGATCACCTCTCATTTCATCGCCACAGACCGAGGTATAATATTTTTGTAAACACCAGCTTCCCCTTCCCCTGTGCTAAGCCCGATTTGGGCATTAAAACAAAAACTCCTGTTTGCAGAAAATGCTCCTCTTATGCTCCTCCTCTTATACAGAATGCTTGCTCTTCCTCTTTAAAGCTGTAGCTCTCTCCTTATCTGGCAGTACAGATATTGTTTGTAATCCTTACTCACTGCTCTGCTTTTTCACATAACTCCTGATACATCTATTCATTTTTTTCCCCCCGACAGGCAATGGATATATTTGATGCCATCCTTGAAGGTTATCCTAAAAGCAAGAAGCAGTTCTTTGTAAGTAGGACTACATAAAAGAGAAACATCGGCAGCTGCATCTGCAGCATCCTTGGACTGTGTGCGCGCTCCTGGTGATGTGCCCGCTCAATCTCCCAATTACCACAAACAGAGCCATTTGCACAATATTACATATGCATGGAAAACTGCTCTGATTGGGCGAGAGCCCTCACATGACCAGGGAAAGAGTTATTATGGGCGACCTGGAGGGTTTCACAGCAGGGCACCCCAAACCCGGGAGGGTTAAAATCCCAGGTTTTGTTCCACTTCGAAGGGAAATTCCACTTTCACTGGTATATTCTTAGTATACAGTACGTCCTGCTCCAGATAAGAATCATTACTCTTGGATATTACTCCGCCAGATGGCGCTGGACTGCAGAGACCGTGAAATTAGCTCCTCCCGGCCCCTCAAATACCCGGGACCTCCCACAAATCCCCAGAATTTCTCTGCAGTCTGGACTGCGAAGGACAAGAAGATGGCTCTTTTCTCGCAGGTGAGCGGGGCTATTAGCTTGCGGCCCTGTAGAACTATTCCCACCCGTTCCATTTAACGATTCCCACCTGTTCCATTTATCTAAGTATACAGATAATAAGTTCCAGAAGATATTCCTTACTCTTGGGATATACTCCAGTAGATGGCGCTGGGCTGCAGAGACAGAAAAGATGCTCCTCCCGGCCCCATAAATACCCGGGACCTCCCACAAAATCCCCAGTTCTTCTCTGCAGTCCTGGCTGCGATAACTAGAAGATGGCTCTCTCTACTCGCAGGTGAGCGGGGCTATTAGCCTGCGGCCCTGTAGGACTATTCCCACCGGTTTCCTTTTACTGCCTCCCAGCTCAGGCTGCGCTGGTTCGGGTGAAGGTAGGCAGCACCGCTGTCAGGTGCTAAGGAGCGCTGCTCCAACCGCAGTCCCCCACCAAAGGGTAGGCGGTATAGGCCTATGGTGAGCCTTATGGGATGCCCCTCCCGCACTTTATCCCCCTCGCCCCTGTCCCCACAGTGGCTTTCTTTAGGCTGCCTGTTGCTTCCCCCTCGCTCTCCCTTGTAGTTCTCGGGGGGGGGGGGGGGGGGGAGGGGGGTGCTTGTACTTGTATTGTGTGTGTGTGTATACCCTGTGAATGGTTGCACCGGTTTCTTTGCTGCCGCCACACGTTTGTACTGCGCTCCGTGGTCGGTGGCGACATCGCCTCAGGCGCTGCTGCGTCATCATTGGCTGGTCTGGTCAGGTGGGCGCGTTTTCGCGCTCTTCGGTGGGGGGCGGGCTCTGCGGATGACGCGTTTTGCATCACGGTCTCCGCGGCCCGCCCCTCTAGGTGTATGCGGGCGCCATTTTAGTTCTGCTGCGTGTGCCTGGCTTCTCCCTATCGCGGTCCGTAAGTGCCCCTGCGGGCTCCTTTATTATATGTATACTGTATATTTTGCATATCACTTGTGGGATCTTTTGCTTATGTCTTGCAGGCGGGCCAAACTTGTGGTTTCTCCCGGCCCTACCCCTCTAGTGTTAACTCTTATTGGAGGGCTATTGTAAACCGATGCTCCCACTTCCCTAGCGGGTTATTGGGGCATGCTGGGTTGCTTTTATTAGCATCAATCCCTATTGGCCGGTTGTGCCGTGATAATCACCATATGGAGGCTTCTCAGGATAATGTGCTCGGGGTTCCCTTGGGACAAGCCCGGCTGCGTGTGGGGTGATGATGTCAGGGTATGTGTACCCTGCGCCCAGCAGGTACTTGCCCTGCAGTCTGGTTTACCTGCGGCTGGGCCTAGTGCTGTGCCCCCTCTGGCTTTGCCTACCCCCCCCCCCCCGCTTACACCTGACTCCCAGTGAGGTGCATACCAGTGGGAAGTCTCAACCTGATTTGGCTACCCGGGTAGCCAGCATTGAAATGCATATTGCTGGGTCTGGTCCGCGTAAGGCTCCTGCTAAGCGGCGGCATCTGGCACCTGGTGTTCCTCTCTTTCCTATGGAAGCTGAGGAGTTTTTTGATGTTACTGATTTTACCCCCCTGGAAGAAGGGGAATTATTCTCTGATTCAGAATCATCTGAGGATCAGCCTAGGGGTTATGCTGAGTCTGGCTCTGACCCATGGGCTTCAGATGATACTGAGAGATTGTTGGCTCACATTTTTGAAGTGCTCTATTTCTCCTCCTGCCGTGGCCCCGCGGCAGCAGGGGGAGCTGTTTCATACTGTTAAGCTACGTTTGGAGTTTCCCGAACGAACCCACTTTAATAATCTGATTCTCAAGGAGTGGGAAAGGCCTAGCCGGCTTCCCGGGATACCAAAGAGTTGGGATAAGAGGTATCCCTTTCCTGCTGAAATGGTTAAACGTTGGTCATGTCCTCCAGAGGTGGATGCTCCAGTTCTGGGGTTGTCTAACACATCATGCACGTCATGCATTCCCCTGATACTACTACCTTCAGGGATGGGGAAGCCAGGCACATGGATCAGCTAGCTTGCCATGCCTTTGCCTGTGTTGGGACCGCGCTCTGTCCGGTCTGTGCCTCTATCACGGCTGTTGCTGTTAAAAGCCTGCTCAGGGGTATCTTGGATGGGGTCTCTGATAATGCTGGTAGTGAAGAGTATAGAGCTCTTCTGCTTTGCGAGGAATTTGTTGCATATGTTCTTTCTGCCCTGGATGATACCATTAGAATGTGTGGCAGGGCTTCTGCCTTGTTGTTGGCTCGGTCTGGCTGCGCCAGTGGACAGCTGACAATGCTGCCAAAAAGGCCCTCACTAGTTTTCCCTTCAAGGGGCTGCGCCTCTTTGGGGAACGCTTGGACTTGTTTGCTAAAGGTGGCAAATTACCTCAGCGTAGAACGCATCCCCGGCCCGTTCGGGGCCTTTTCTCCTTCCTTCAGGGGCTCCAGAATTGGATGGGGTGCTTCCTTTGCTGGAGCCCGTGGAGATTTCTGGGGCAGGGGCAGAGGATGTGGCCGCCCTGACCTCCCCTGGGGTCCCAAGACTAAGCCCTCCCCCAAGCCCCCTCAGGCATGAAGGGGCGCCCTTTGGCTCTTGACTCACGTCTGGAGGCTTCATGTCTCAGACCGGTGGATTCAGGAGGTAGTGTCCTCTGGTTACAAGATAGAGTTTGCTGCCTGGCCACCCCCAAGATTCATCAGATCCCAGATGTCTCAGGACAGGTCAGCTCAGGCTCTAATTCTGGCGGTGCAAAGCCTTCTGGAGCTGGGGGTCATCTGTCAGGTCCCCTTACGAGAAAGGGGTAAGGGGTTCTATTCCAACCTTTTCACCGTGCCCAAAAGAGATGGGTCAATCAGGCCCATCCTGGACTTGAAGATCCTCAACAAATTTGTCAGGTGCAGGCGGTTTTGCATGGAAACTCTGCACTCTGCCATCAGTTCCTTGCGTCCAGGGAACTTCATGATGTCTATGGACATCAAGGATGCTTACCTTCATATTCCTGTGTTTCCAGGTCATCAAAGGTTCCTCAGGTTCGCTCTGGAAGATCAGCACTACCAATTTGTGGCATTGCCCTTCGGTCTCACTTCAGCTCCCAGATTGTTCACCAAGGTGCTGGCAGGAGTGATGTCTCTGCTCAGGTCTCAGGGCATTCGCGTTCTGCCCTATTTGGATGACATTCTCATCACTTCTCAGTCCCTCCGACAGGCAGAGTTGGATACTCAGCGAGTAGTGTCCACACTGGAGTCATTTGGCTGGGTGATCAACCATCCCAAGTCTTCCCTCTCTCCCTCCTTGGTGACACCCTTCCTGGGAATGAATCTGGATACAGTTCAGGCAAGGATATTTCTTCCTCAGCAGAAGGTGGACAGTCTGCTGGTGCAGGTTCAGTCCCTGCTCTCTTGCCCTCATCCCTCCATCAGGCAGGGAATGCAGCTGGTGGGCCTGATGGTGTCGTGCTTCGAGGTGGTTCCTTATGCACAGTTTCACATGAGGCCTCTGCAACTCCACCTCTTGTCAGTATGGGACAAGGGTCCCGCGTCCCTGGACCGGGTCCTTGTTCTATCCCCCCTAGCCAGGCGGTCCCTCTTGTGGTGGCTGGACTCCAGGAACCTGTTGGCGGGCAGATCCTTCCTGGCCCCCTGCTAGGAGACAGTCACCACGGATGCCAGTATGATGGGTTGGGGGGGCTTCTGGAAGTCCCTGCAGTTCCAAGGGTGATGGGGCCCTCAGGAGGCCCACACACCCATCAACATTCTGGAACTAAGGGCGATCAGATTGGTGCTGGCTCACTTGACCCAACACCTTCGGGGCCAGCCTGTTCAGGTACACTCGGACAACCAGACAGCTGTTGCCTACATCAATCATCAGTGGGGGACCTGGAGCAAGGGAGCCCTCTAGGAGGTGTCTCTGATCCTGTCCTGGGAGGAGGACAATGTTCCCTGCATATCTGCTGTGTACATTCCGGGGGTGGAGAATCTGCAGGCAGACTCTCTGAGCAGGGGGACCTCTTGCCTTTGAGAATGGTCCCTCTGCGAGAGGGTGTTTCAATCTCTGTGTCACCATTGGGGCCAACCAGATGTGGATCTGTTTGCGTCCCGTCACAACCACAAGCTCCCGGCCTTGTCTCCCTGTCCCAGGACCCTCTGGCTTTGGCAGCAGATGCTCTAGCAATGTCATGGCAGGACTTTCAGCTCCTGTATGTCTTTCCCCTATTCCCTCTGTTGGGCAGGGCTCTGCGCAAGATAGCTCAGGAGGGGGTGCCAGCTATCCTGGTGGCTCCCAGGTGGCCAAGAAGAGTGTGGTTCGCAGACGTAGGGCAGCTGCCAGTAGATCAGTACGCTCTGCCCAGGGTGCCAGACCTGCTCACTCAGGGTCATTTACGCCATCCCAATTTACAAACTCTGGCTTGACTGCCTGGCTGCTGAAACCTCCATCTTGATGGAGAAGGGCTGTCTGCCTCTGTTGTTGACACCATGATAAAGGCTAGAAAGAATTCTTCCTCAATTTACTATAGGGTTTGGCATGCCTACATTGACTGGTGTGAGGCTAGGTCTCTTCCTTGTCGTGTGTTCTCTATTCCCAGGATCCTGGACTTCCTGCAGCATGGATTGGAGTTGGGGCTCCAACTCAGTACTTTGAAGGGTCATGTCTCTGCCCTTGCTGTTTTCTTCCAGAGGCCCTTTGCCCAGCATGCTCTGATCAGGACTTTTTTCCAGGGGGTTCCTCATGTGCGTTCCCCACGTAAGCCTATGTTGCCTGTTTGGGATTTGAACTTTGTTTTGTCTGCCTTGCAGGGTGCTCCCTTTGAACCTGTGCAGGAGGCTGCCCTGGCCATTCTTACTCTCAAGGTTGTCTTTTGGGTGGCTATCACTTCTGTTAGGCATGTTTCTGAGTTGGCGGCGCTTTCCATCAAGCCCCCCTACTTTGAGAGACACCAGGACAAGGTGGTGTTTCGCTTCAAGCCAGATTTTCTGCCTAAGGTTGTGTCTGCCTTTCATCTGAATCAGGACATTGTTCTTCCTTCCTTGTACCCTAATCTTAGTAACGCTAAAGAGAGGGTTTTGCATTCCTTGGATGTGGTTAGGTGCCTGAAGTACTATCTGGTGGCTACTGCACCTTTCAGGAAAACTGATGCTCTTTTTGTGGTCCCTTCTGGTCCTAGGAAGGGTTTGGCTCCTGCTAAGTCTACTATCAGCAAATGGATCCGTCAGGCTGTGATTCAGGCCTATTCTGCTAAGGGGAAGACTCCTCCCTTCTGCCTTACTGCTCATTCCACTCGTGCTATTGGTGCCTCTTGGGCTATTCCAGGTGTGACATACACTCCGCTTCAACTCTTCATGACATTTGGGTTATTCTTCAGTAGAGGGCGAACTTCTGCAGAGATGAATGCAAAAAAGGAGCTCCTCCCAGTCCATAACTACCTGGGACTTCCCACCAATTCCCCAGTTTTCTTCTCTGCAGGAAGGCGAGCAAGACAGAAGATGAAAACTTCTCTTACTTGCAGGTAAGCCGGGTTCACGCCCGGCCATTTTTGTCCCTATTGCTGCCAGGACCTTTTCTAAATTGTCCCTATGTGAGCCTCCCAGCCTTGGCTGCAGGTCCTGGTGAGGGTAGGCAGCACCTATTCAGGTGTTGAGGGAGCGCTGCTCCTCCGTGAGACCCCATTACAAGGGGTAGGCAGATTTCCGGGTTGGTGATCCCGGTTTGGGATGCCATGTCGCATATATTTATCCATGACCAGACCCTGGTGTTGGATTTATTCCCCTTCCGGGTCCCTTCCTAACCGACCTGGGGGGGTGGGGGGGGTGCGCCCCTCTGCTGTCATTTTCGCTTTGTGTATGTGTGGTGTGAATGTTTTTTTTACGGTGTTTCATAGTGTTTGAGACAGTCGTTTGGTGCTTGGCAGGGCAGCTGTACTTCGTACCTCAGCCTGGGGAGCTTCTCTCCCTCAGGCTGCGGTCGGGACGGGGCTGGGCTGGGCCTCGGTGCTGCCGCGGTTGCCCCTCCTGTTTGGCGCCTTACTGCGGCCCGGCCCTCCGGCTGGGATCCGCGTTGCTGGAGGCTCTGGGAGGGGGCGTGACCTGGCGAGCGTGGGTTCCGCGCTGGCCCCCCCCCTTCCTCCTCACCTCCTCACACTCTCCTGCTCGGCGGTGGCCATCTTGGGCGCCTGGCTGCTCCTGCTGCAGCGATCACCAGCATATCCTTGCTGGTTTTATGGCCCTCATTGTGAGATATAGATAGATAGATATATATATATATATATATATATATATATAATATATATATCTATCTATCTAATATATTATAGAGAGAGAGATTATAATAAATTTGTAGAACCGCGCTTAATTATATTCTTTATAATTTAAAATGTATATAATTAAAGTAACTAAGTCCTCAGCGCAAGGAGAAAGAAAACCGAGTCTGTCACCATCAACTCTCAATACAATATGTGTAAACACACAGCAGTGTGCAATTCTCCGCGGGACAGTTCAAATAGTTTCAATCAAATTCACCAAGTGAATCTCCAGACTTTTAATTTAATGTGTATCCACCACCTGACACACCACACACGTACCAGATAGGGGTTGAAACTACACTTCTCAATATGTCATCATTTATTTCCTTATCGATTTATATCCAGGCAGCCAAAGGGATAATCTTTCTTTGTATCAATAAAATATTCCTTGCTTGCATATAATCACCAATAGATTTATTTAAAAGATAGGCGTTCCTCATTTATTTAGGTTTAGCATGAAAAATAAAATAGATGGCCGCACATAGCGTAATACAATAATCACCAGTTTCTGTGCGCAAGATATAAAAACTTCTTACCAGATTATAACCAAATACAGGCGTTGTATTAAAGTATTGTTGAAAAGGATCTTGATGATGAAAAGTATCATTCCTCCATTATAACCCTTCAGTGCGTATTAAGCATAGACAGCACGGCGCGTGTCACCAAGTCCTAGGCCTCCGGACTCGGCAAGCGTCGGCTATTTTGGGGGGTTACGTGATCTGACTTAGGCTCCGCCCAACGCGTTTCGTCTCTCTGACTTATTCATAGGTGCACGGAGCGCAGCCACGGGATTATGTTTATAGTCTCGTATCTAGATAATTAACTGTTTACGCGCCAGATACCAGCACGGAATATCAATAAAGCAAAGGTTCATAAAATATATTGCTTTACAATTATGACTACTTATTAATTTAGAGGAATGAAATTTTCATCATCTCTCCTTTTAACATTGACAGTAGCAAATCCACCATCAACAACTCATCTATCATGCATATTAGCGCATATAGTTATACTTATTTAAACAAACATTTATTCTTATATTTCAGTTCAGCAGCCTATAATTACTTTATCACTTATATACATAGATTCTAAAAATATAAAATTACTCTAAACATATTGTATACATATTATTTTCTACAGTGCAATAGAGATATTTCTTTTCAACAGCGGGCAGATTTATTCCCGTCTACATCTAAAATTAGTCAGGAAGGTTTGTAACTAATTGTTACTATATATATCACAAAAAACACAGAGCTAATGAAAAGTTCATTCAATCAGAGCATGAGGCCTCTAGCCACAGCATCCCTCGGTGCATGTATCAATCTTTTGAACACGTGGGCCCACCACCACCAGGTTTATGCTCTTACCAGATGTCCCAGCTTTAATGGCATGAATGACTCAAATATAGTTCCATCTCCAGTAGCATCCAAATCAGATACAGGCTCCTGCCCAATAACTAGTAGCACCACTTCAGGTCTTCTTTAAAGTTCAAATCAAAGATTCTCATAGATAAGCTCCCACAAACAAGGCATGCAGCATGTAGGGAAGACACAAAATGCGAAGACTAGTGTAATATTGCTAAAAAAAACATTTAATACTAAAAAGCAGTGGCAAATGCACTCACAAAAGTGTAATAAAAACCAGCATAGAATATCCAGCAAGGCCAATAACAGTGGATCTCACCGCTCGGCGCAGCAAACATCAGCCATAAAAGAATCCACAGCTCCCGCTGCAAAAAGGTAGATAAAAGGTCCAAATCCCATTTTGGATTCTGGACCTTTTATCTACCTTTTTGCAGCGGGAGCTGTGGATTCTTTTATGGCTGATGTTTGCTGCGCCGAGCGGTGAGATCCACTGTTATTGGCCTTGCTGGATATTCTATGCTGGTTTTTATTACACTTTTGTGAGTGCATTTGCCACTGCTTTTTAGTATTAAATGTTTTTTTTAGCAATATTACACTAGTCTTCGCATTTTGTGTCTTCCCTACATGCTGCATGCCTTGTTTGTGGGAGCTTATCTATGAGAATCTTTGATTTGAACTTTAAAGAAGACCTGAAGTGGTGCTACTAGTTATTGGGCAGGAGCCTGTATCTGATTTGGATGCTACTGGAGATGGAACTATATTTGAGTCATTCATGCCATTAAAGCTGGTGGTGGTGGGCCCACGTGTTCAAAAGATTGATACATGCACCGAGGGATGCTGTGGCTAGAGGCCTCATGCTCTGATTGAATGAACTTTTCATTAGCTCTGTGTTTTTTGTGATATATATACTTTTACAGATTGGGAATTCTGCACACGTTGAGCTTCTTAATTACCATTTATAATCCTTTAACCTGTTCTTAGCGCGGTGTCTTACGGACCTAGATTTATAGGCACTGTAACAAAAAATTGTTACTATAAATGTATATGTTGCAAAAAAGGAATATCACTATGGCAATTATTATATTATTTAAATATACAATTCTTTCTTATTAGAAAGAGATAAAAATATAATACTATTTTATTAATTTTATCTATTTCTCCTTGAATAAATTCTAATTCATAACCTTTATCTGTGAACCTTTTTCCTATTAATTGTGCTTGTTCTAAATAATCCTTTTCTTGTGTACAGTTTCTCTTGATTCTATAAAACTGTCCCCTAGGAATATTACTTATCCACTGAGGATGGTGACAGCTTGTTTTTGGGATGTAAGAATTCCTATCAGTCTTTTTGAAAAAAGTCTTAGTCACAAGTTCTGTATCTTTTTTTTCTCTATGTCCAAATCGAAAAAATTAATTTTTATATTACTTGTTTCTTTAGTTAAAGTAATTCCCCAATCATTCTTATTTAGGGAGTCAAAAAAATGCATCAAAAGATTGTTGGTTTCCCTCCCAAATCACTTTACAGTCATCTATATAGCGCCCCCATAATTTTAAGGGGGTGGGCCGTTGGGTATAAATTGTTGTTTCTTCCCACATTCCCATAAATAAATTGGCTAAACTGGGGGCATACTTCGCTCCCATCGCCACTTCCTTAATTTGTACATAATTTCTCGTTAAACCAAAAATAGAGTCATAGCATAGTGAAATAGATCTAAGAGAAAATCAATTTGTATTATTAGCATATCCGTGTGCAACATTAAAAAGTGCCTAATCGCTTTTAATCCAGTATTGTGAGGTATATTTGTGTATAGAGATACCACGTCAATGGTAGCTAATATTGTGTTATTAGTAACTTTAAATTCTTTCAACAATTTTATTATAAATTGACTATCTTTAATATAAGAAGGGAGATTTGTGACTAATGGTTGTAAAAAATAGTCTAAATATTTTCTTAGATTATAGATGTTTTTTCTTATGGGCCTTTTTCATGTGTCTTTCAGATTGTCACGTGTGTGTGCATGCTTAAAGGGGCTTTTTCCCAGTCCTAGGGTCCCTTGCCAAAATTTTGTTCATTAAAAATCCTCCCACAGGGACTTTTAGATTTCTTTTTTTTTTTTTATTTCAATATTTTTTATTAAAGCTTTGAAATTCCAACATTACAGATATACGAGTGAGAAGGAACAGCTGACAGTGCATATGATTGCACATAGATTATGTTGGCATTTTAATAATTTGCAGTGGATACAAGTTAAAGCAGTGAACGACAACGTATCGCAGTCTGAAGGGGGGTCAAGGAGCTCCCGCACTCCACCAGCCTACGTATCTGGATGCTACAGCCTCCACGGGGGCTCGCATATCGAGAGGAATTTATCGTGAGTGTCGGCCAGAATACTGGACAACCTCTCGTTGATGAGAAACCCATTCATTCTGGCCGACACCTCTGAGATTGGGGTAAATTGTTTTTTCCAGGCTTTGGCTATGGCCTGTTTGGCCGCCAAGAGGAGGTAGACAAAAAGTCTATGCTGTTTGCTGGTGAGCTCCTGGGGCTTACAGTGCAGGAGGGCAACCCAGGGGTCTCTTTTCATGTTGGTTTGGAAGACGTCGTTAGCCAGCCTATATACCTGATTCCAGAAGCGGGCCAACATGGGATAAGTCCACCATGTATGAAGGAAATCCCCTTCCGCACTGCAGCCCCTGAAGCACGTTTTAGACTGTCCCGGGAACATCCTGCTCAGCCGACCCGGTACCAGCGAAGCATTACCTTATAGGCCGTTTCAGTCGTTAGGACGTTGATTGAGCATTTGGAGGAGTTGGACCATATCTCCGCCCATCCCCCCTCGCTCTGACATGGGCCCAGGTCTTTCTCCCAGCTACTAACGTTCCCGTGAGTCTCGGGTCCGGCTACATTTAATGCTGAATATAGTAAAGAGTCCCTCTCCTGAATGGGTCGTTAATGCATAATTCCTCAAAGGGAGTCCTCATCCGGAAGGGGGGGGGGTGCAGCTTTGTTAGGGGCAAAATCCAGTGTCGTAACTGAATGTAACGAAAGTATTCCCTGCCAGGGACTCCGTACTTCTCTTGCAGGTCCTGAAAGGACCCGAAGCCCCCCACCACGAGTAGGCTATCTTATATATGCCCCAGTCCTGCCACCATTTAAAGGCCAGTCTATTTTGTTCCCCTGGGGGGAAAGTTGGGGTTATCCCACAAATGGGCCAGGGGGGTATGTGGGGACATCAGGGAGGCTGAATACCTCACAGCTAGGGAATGCTTCATTAATGGGCTGAGTGTCTTGGGTCTATGTCCCTGATCCATCCAGAGCAAACCATCAATGGGCACCGGCGCGCAGTTGGGAAGTTCCAGGAAAATCCACATTGGGGGTTTGGTAGGGGAATGCATAGGGACCAGTTGGGCAATCTGGGCGGCCCTATAGTACTTATGTATGTCGGGCACCCCCAGTCCCCCTTGTGTTTTGTGAACAAGCATAGTGCGCCTGGACACCCTCAGGCGTCCAGTAGACCATATGAAGGCCAGGATCCTCCTCTGCATCACCCAAAGCATGTATATTGGGATCTTTACAGGTAGTGCCCTGAAGAAATATAGCAGCTTCGGGAGTATGGACATTTTGACCGCGTTAATGCGGCCTATACAAGAAATCGGGTACGTTTTCCAGGTCTCCATAAGGCGGGTCAGAGATTTGAATAAAGGAGGGTAATTGGCCTCATATAGGTTAGAGTACTTGGCAGAAATGTGAACCCCCAAGTATGGAAGCGGCTCGGTCGTCCAACGAAAAGGGAAACTAGCCTTAATCTGGTCCACCATGTCCAACGGCAGGGAAATGTTCATTGCCCTTGATTTTTCATTATTGATGGTTAGGCCCGAGATTCGGGCGAACTGGTCCAATATTCTATATAAGTTCGGGAGTGAAGTGGTCGCCTGAGTGATGGCGATTAGGGCATCGTCCGCGAAAAACATAGTTTTATGGTGGACACCCGCCACCTCCAATCCCTTTATGTTGATGGAGTTCCTGATGGCCAGACCCAGCAGCTCTATGGCCAGAATAAAGAGAAGCAGGGATAAGGGGCATCCCTGCCGAGTTCCCCTGTGGATACCGAATGGCCCGGAGGTAAAGCCCAGGTATCTTACTCGCGCCGCAGGGGCCGTGTAGAGAGCTCCTATCCATTCTAGGAACCGTTGCCCAAATCCCCATTTATGAAGCACCCACATCAGGTAGTCCCAAGACAGGGAATCGAAGGCTTTCTGTATGTCGAGTGAGAGGGGAAAGGCCGGGATACCCCTGGAGTGGGTGTGGTGGACCAGATGCGTGACCCTCCTAACATTGTCGCCTGCCTGTCGAGCTGGAACAAAGCCCACCTGGTCCCCGTGTATGAGGTCTGTTACAAAAGTGTTCAGTCTGGCCGCTAGAACCTTGGGTAGAAGTTTCACGTCAATGTTTATCAAGGATATTTGTCTATAGTTGGGGATGAGTAAGCTGTCTTTATCTGGTTTGGGGATCATACATATGTCCGCCAGGAGTGAGCTAGGGCTGAGTGAGGTTTCTGCGCACAGAGCATTAAACAGGTTCGACAGGAGGGGGGCAAACTTTTTATAATACAGGCCGCTAAACCCATCGGGACCAGGAGTCTTAGAGGTTCGAAAGGATTTAATAGCCAGCAGCACCTCACAAGGTGTTATGGGCGCCTCCATCCTGTCTACAAATCTCTGCTCGATAGTGGGTAGCTCAATTCCCTCGAAAAATTCTTCCAGCTTAGCAGGATTTGCGCATACAGGGGCCGCGTTAAGAGTCGAGAGAAAATCCCCAAAGGCCGAAACAACTTTATTGGGATCAGCGGTGACACCGCCCGAGTCAGACTTCAGTTTTATAGGATGGCGCCTATCATGGTCAGCCGCCCTTAACTTGCGGGCTAGCATTGTGTCCGGCTTGTTGCCCCTAGCATAAAATTTCTGTTTCAACCATCTGAGTCTCCTCTCGGCTCGGTCATCGAGAAGCATATTAAGCTCGGCGCGCAGCTTATCTACCGCCCTCCTATTCCTGGCGCTCGGGCTCCCCCTCCACTGCAGCTCCGCCTGCTCAAACCTCAGAGTCAGTTCCTTTAATCTCCGCTGCCTTTCCCGTTTTTCAGCGGAGGCTATGGTGATAATGTTCCCTCTCATTGTGGCCTTTTGGGCTTCCCATAAAGATATTGGGGAGGAGACTGAAGTCGTGTTATGCTTGAAATACTCCTGTAACGCGTCCTGAATTTTAGAGCAGGTGGGGCCGTTTGATAAAAGAGAATCGTTGAGCCGCCAGTTATAGGAGTGCTTGGTAGTGATCAGAAGGTCCAATACGGCCATTACTGGATTGTGATCGGACCATGCCGTAATGTATATTTTGGAATCAATAATGGCAGGTAGCACAGATTGGGGGACCAGTAAGTGGTCTATCCTACAAAGTGTGCCGTGTGGATTAGAATAAAATGTAAAGTCCTGGGGTTCACCTCTCGCCATACATCACATAGACTGTAGTGGTTGAGGAGGTCACGGAAAGCTGTGGACTGAGCATCCGGGGTCAACGAGGTCGCTCCCGGCTGCCCAGTGCGCCGTCTGTCCAGCCCCGGGTGGATGGTCAGATTGGAGTCCCCTCCCAAGAACAGGGTCCCAATGGTGTTGCTCTGGATGACCGACAATAGATGCTTAAAGAAACGGGCCTGGAAGGTGTTGGGGGCATAATACGTAACCAGAGTAAGCTCCACATCGTAGAGGGTACCCTGCAATATAAGGTATCTACCCGTGGGGTCTGAAATCTCTTTGGAACAAATGAACGGGAGGCCCTTACCAAAGGCAATCAATACTCCCCTCCTTTTTTCCCTAGAACAGGCAAGGTAGGACAAGGGAAAATGACCACTAAGGTATTTGGGTTTGGAACTGGTGGAGGACCTAGTTTCCTGCAGGAAAATTATGTCCGCTCTACAGGATTTATAGTAATGGAAGGCCTTGTTGCGCTTGGCGGGGACATTAAAGCCCTGGACATTATGCGATATGACTTTAACATTTAACCCAACCATGTCGACCCTGATGGTGGGGCCCAACATCAACCGGCCTGGTGGAGCACGGGAGAACCACGGGAAGAAGGCGGGGGAGGAGGCAAGGATCAAATGGAAAGCTAAGGTGGGGATAAGGGGACAAAAATAACATGAGAGGCATGAACAACATGAAGAAAACCATAATAAAACATTTTAGACCGGTATGCGGTGAACCACCGCATAGGGGTCTTCTAGATTCTGCAGTAGCAGAAAACGGTCCATAGACCGAGGCCACATGTGGCCGCAGTTGGACCATCTGACAACTTGTCCCGGAGGCACAGGACAAAACAGTGAGGTAAATATTATCATCCTTTAGCTTAAATAACCCAGCACACATAATTATTTAACGTAATGTAAAATAGCATAGGGGAAACGGCAAATAGACAGAAAAAAAAAAGGGAAACAGAAAAAAAGAAGGGAAACACAACACAGCGCAATCTATGCTTCTAGCCTATAAGGGAGGTTCGAGTTCAGGAGTCCACGCCAGCTCCACCGGGCCTCCGCGGCCATCAACAGGCGTCACGACCAACCCGGCGGCCAGCGCGGAGACCAAGACAGCATTATAATCCAAGACTCAGGCGGGGGCCCAAATTTGAAGACCGAAGCGGCCCATTTGCCTCGTCGGCGGACTATCACTGGAGAGCCCACATCAGTCCATCCAGGGCGCCAGGACCCCATGGCGTTGACCCTCTCTGCCCCACTCCTGGCATCAGCACATAGCGGGTCCACCCAAAGAACCTGGCCGACCCAGAGTGGGGGGGGGGGGGGCCCGAGGCCAAACAAAGGGGCAACCGGGCACCCCCGAGGGACCCAACCCCCCAAGCAGGTGGAGGCAGGGCCAGGACCCCGGCCCTTCCGTCGTTCTGAAAATTCAAAACATTAGAAACATTTCAAACATTCAAACAATAGGGAAAAACTTTCAAGACTATACCCAAAGGAAGGTAGTCACTCCGGATCAGATGAATCATTGTCGCGACAGTCAGAGTCCTCATCCCGGGGCCGGACCAGACCCGCGGAACGTCCAGCAACGCGGTCTCTTCTCCTGCGAGCAAGCACCTTTTCCCACAGGGGCTGGAGCGTTGGTCGACCAGGAGCTTGCCGAGTGGACACCCCGGATGCACGGACCGGAGGATCGGCAGGGGTCAGGCCCAAGTCCTTCAGGGTACACAGCAATTCCTCCGGAGAGTCCGCCGCGTGTTGATGACCCGCATGGGTGAACGCTAGCTTGAAGGGAAAGCCCCAGCGATATTTTATGTTGTGGCTTTTAAGGATTTCCAGGCCCGGCTTCATGGCTCTTCTCCGCTGCAGGGTCTGTGGGGCGACATCCGGGAAAATCTGGTAGCGGTAGTTCAGGAAGCACAGGTCCCCCTTTTCTCTAGCAGCCATCAGGATCGCTTCCTTCGTACGATAGAAAGTCGGCTTGACGACAATGTCCCTGGGGAGACCATCGGGCCTCCTGGGGCCCAACGCCCTGTGAGCGCGATCTAGCTCCAGGCGGTCGATGGGCATGGAGGGGATCAATTCTTGTAGGAGAGCAGTAACGGTAGCCGGAACGTCCTCTATCGATTCTGGCAGGCCTCGGATGCGGATGTTCACCCTTCTGGATCTGTTCTCGAGGTCCTCTAGTTTTAGCTGTAGTGAGGTCATCTCATCCCGGAGGGTCGCCGTCTCAGACCCCCGGTGTTCCAAGGCCACAACTACGTCATCCACCTTTTCTTCCAGCGTGCTGGTCCTGTTGCCCAAATCTTTGATTTCACTAAAGAAGCTGGTTGAAAGTTGGGAAACAGCAGCCGCCAGCTCCTGTTGAAGTAAAACTTTAAATTTGGCGAGCAGATTGGCATCCCGCACTATGGGGTCCATGGCCTCCATATCAGGGTACCCGCGGTCTGGCTGCGAGCCACCCCCATCTGTATCCTCAATCAGTAGTTGGGATAGGTCGCTGCCTCTTGGCGAGAGTGGTTCTCCCGAGAGCCCCAAGTTCTCATTAGAAAGTGACAGGAGTGAACAGCCCGGCAGACAATGAGATTGGCCCGAAGAGGCGAGGAAAGGGTCGGGGCGTTTTTCCCCATCAGGCTCCATTATGTGGCGGGTGGCCATGTGGTGGGCACTGCATCCGGTACCAGTTTGGTCCTGCGGCCGCTGCGGCAGGGGTCCCTCCTTAATAGTTGCCCCCTCAACCAGGGGGGAGAATGGTGGGGGGGTTATGGACTGCAAAGATGGTGTGGGGGGTGATCCCCCTTCGCTGTCCCGCTCTGACATCTCCACTGCTGGTGGGGGGGGGGGGGCGCCACGAGGACGCTGCCATTAAGCTTGGTTTCTCCTGAGGGGGGAGGGAGAGGGAGCTGGATGTGTCTGGCAGCCGCCCGCCATGTGGGCTGCGGAGGGCAGCTGCTGCTCCTACCTCATTCCCGCGCCCCTATGTCGGATCCTCCGGGCGCCTGTGTTCACGCTGTGTGGGGAGGGAGGGCCACTCTTCCGGCCACCGTCACCGCCGCCGCGCCTGTGCTGTTGCTGGCGCCCCGCCGGTTCTCCCGGCTCCGTGGCCCCGCACCTTGCCCCCGCTCCTCCCCATCTCGATGCCGGAGACCCCCGAGCAGACGTACCAGCAGGATGGGGTAGGTGCTGCGCTTGTGTGCTGGGTACACACCGCCTCTGTGCCTCCGGTCAGCAGAGCCGCTCTAAGAAGCTGCCATCTTCCACGGCGGTCAGCCTCCCACAGGGACTTTTAAAGGGGCATCCCGGGTTGCTTATCCGCTTAAATCCCCTGCGGTCTTGCGACTGACCACAAAAATCACTATATGGAGGCTCTGCAGGATACCGGGCTCGGGCTCCCTCTGGGACAATCCCGGCCATGTGTGGGTTGTGGGGCATCCCTTACGGGTGAGAATGTGCTTATTTTTATTCCATATGCACAAAAGGCCATATCGCGGCAGTCGGGTGCCCAGCCTTCTTGGTCGGCGCCCCCCGCTTCATCGCCTTCCCCTCCCCGTCTCATCCGTACCCCAAGTGACATTGGTGCCAGCGGGGAGTCGCAGTCCGATGTTTGTGCTAGGTTGGCCAGCATCGAGAAATTTATGGTTAGCGCAGTGGGCAAGAAGGCCCAGGCTAAAAAGAGACATTTGTCGTCGGTCCAGGCGACTTGGGATATGGATGATGTTTAATTTGATATGTCAGATTATTCCCCGTTGGAGGAGGGGGAATTGTATGAGGAGTCAGAGGCTGACGATGTACAGTTTGGCGAGGCTGATGTTGGGCAGGCGCTGGGGGAGGCTGTTGATACTGCCACGGTTTTGTCACATCTCTTGGAGGTTTTGGATATCACACCGCCTGAGGCTCTTCCTCTCAAGAAGGGGGAATTTTTTTGGGCCCACAAGCCTCGTTTGGAGTTCCCTACCCAGGGTCATTTTGATGCACTGATCCTTGGGGAATGGGAGAAACCTAGTCGGTTTCCGGGTGTTCCTCAGGGATGGGATAAGAAGTATCCTTTCCCGGTGGAAGCGGTTAAGCGTTGGGCTTCTCCTCCCGAGGTCGATGCGCCGGTTTTGGGGTTGACCAACTCCTCCGTGCTTCACACCCCAGACGCCACTTCCCTAAAGGATGGTGAGGATAGGCGCCTTGATCAGATGGCATGCCATGCCTTTGCCAGTGTTGGTTCGGCCTTGCGGCCTGTTTGTGCATCTGCGCTAGTGTCTGTGGGTGCTAGGTCTCTGATTAGGGACTGGTTAAATGACGCTCACCTTGATTCAGCCAGCGCTGAGTTCACTACGCTTAAAAGATTTGAATTGTTCATGGATTTTGTCTTGGCTGCTATGGAAGACATTATTGTGATGTGTAGTAGGACTTCAGCCTTATTGGTGGCCATGCGCAGATCGGTATGGCTCAGTCAGTGGACGGCGGACTTTGCGGCCAAGAAATCGCTCACAGCTCTTCCCTTCTTGGGTACGCAGCTGTTTGGAGATAAGTTGGATGCTGTGGCAAAGGGAAGTAAGTTACCTCAGCGGAAGAAACAGCGCCGTCCCTTTTGGGGGGCAGGCTCTTTCAATTCTTCCTTTCGCGGTGCCAGACCTGGTAGAGGTTTGGCCTTCTCAGGCGTCAGAGGCTCTTCCTGGAACAGGGGCAGAGGTCGGGCCCGTCCCGCTTCTGCCTGGGGTTCAAAACCCAAGCCTGCGGGTAAACCAGCTCAGCAATGAAGGGGCGCCCTCACCCGCTCGGGTGGGGGGACGGCTGCGGCTCTTCTTCCAGGTCTGGGCTTGGGAGGTAACAGACAATTGGATCTTGGAAGTGGTCTTCTCCGGGTACAAACTGGAGTTCGAGTACTGGCCTCCAAGATTTTTAAGTCTCGGGTGCCCTTGGACCCTCAGGCGGCTCAGGGGCTCCTGTTAGCAGTAAAAAAAACCTTCTGGACATGGGAGTTGTATGCCCGGTGCCTCCATCGGAGAGAGGCAGGGGTTTCTACTCCAATCTTTTCACGGTTCCCAAGAAAGAAGGTTCTGTAAGACCCATTCTGGACCTCAAGGTCCTCAACAGATTCATCAGAACAAAGAAGTTCTGCATGGAGACTCTCTGCGCTCGGCCATCAATTCCCTTAGTCAAGGGGATTTCATGACATCCATAGACATCAAGGATGCATTTTTGCATGTTCCAATTTTTCCAGCGCATCAGAGATTCCTCAGGTTCAAGGTGGACGATCAACATTTTCAGTTTGTAGCCCTTCCCTTCGGGTTGACCTCAGCGCCGAGGGTCTTCACCAAGGTTCTGGCGGGCATAATGGCCCTATTCAGAGCTCGGGGAATTCGCATTGTGCCGTATCTGGACGAACTATTGATTTCAGCTTCTTCCCTCCGTCAGGCGGAGCTGGACACCCACCAGGTGGTGTCGACCCTGGAGAGGTTCGGGTGGGTGATCAATCGCCCCAAGTCCTCTCTCTCGCCATCACGGGTGATTTCATTCCTGGGCATGAATCTGGATACCATTCAGGCCAGAGTGTTTCTACTCCAGACCAAGGTGCAGGAGATTCAGGATCTGATCCGCCTTCTTCTGGCCAATCCTTGCCCTTCTATCCGACAGGGGATGAAACTGGTGGGATTGATGGTGGCCTCCTTCGAGGCGGTCCCGTTTGCGCAGTTTCACATGAGATCTCTTCAACTTCACCTATTGACGCATTGGGGCAGGTGTCCGCTGTCGTTGGATCAACCGTTCAGGATGTCTCCCAGGATTCGGCAGTCCTTTTGGTGGTGGCTGGAGTCGAGCAACCTGTTGAGGGGCAGATCCTTTCTGGTTCCTCGCTGGGAGATGGTTACCACGGATGCCAGCCTGTCGGGCTGGGGAGGTTTCTGGAAAAGTCATCAGTTCAGAGGGGTGTGGGGTCCTCAGGAGGCTCACAACCCCATCGATATCTTAGAGCTCAGAGCCATCCGGCTTGTCCTGTTACGGCTGACATTGCACTTGCAGGGTCTTCCGGTTCAGATTCGTTCAGACAATCGGACGGCGGTAGCCTACATCAATCACCAGGGAGGGACTAGCAGCCGGAGTGCCCTCAGGGAAGTCTCTCTGATCCTGCATTGGGCGGCGAGCAATGTTCCTTGCATTTCGGTGATCTACATTCCGGGAGTGGAAAACACGAAGGCAGACTCCCTGAGCAGGGGGTTCTCTCGCCAAGGAGAGTGGTCTCTCAAACCCGGGGTTTTTCGGTTTCTTTGTCGCAAGTGGGGAATCTCTTTGCCTCACGGCACAATCGCAAACTTCCGGCCTTTGTGTCTCTTTCTCAGGATCCTCTAGCTCTGGCAGTGGATGCCTTGTCCCTTGTTTAGAAGGATCTGGGGTTTCTGTACCTGTTTCCTCCCTTCTCCATGCTGGGCAAGGTGGTTTGCAAACTGGCTCTGGAGGGGGCTCCAGCAATTTTGGTGGTTCCAAGGTGGCCAAGAAGGGTTTGGTACGCAGACGTTGTAAGGCTGGCGGTAGATCAGTACCCGCTTCCCATGTTTCCGGATCTGTTATCTCAGGATCAACTACTTTACCCCAATTTACAAACGCTGGCTTTGACAGCTTGGCTGCTGAAACCTTCATTCTGAAGGAGGAAGGTTTGTCTGAGGCTGTGGTTCAGACCTTGATCAGAGCTAGGAAGCGGTCCTCTTCTGGCATTTACTATAGGGCTTGGCGGTCCTATATTGACTGGTGTGAGGCTAGGGTCTTGCCTTGCAGGGTGTTTTCGATTCCTAGGATTTTGGAGTTTCTTCAGCACGGTCTGGATCTTGGGTTCCAGCTTAGTACCTTGAAAGGGCAGGTTTCTGCTCTGTCAGTTTTCTGCCAAAGATCTTTTGCATTACATCCGCTGGTTAAGACTTTTTTCCAGGGGGTCACTCATGTTCGACCCCCTCGAAAGGCTATGGTTCCTGTTTGGGATTTGAATTTGGTTCTGTCAGCCCTCCAGGGTCCTCCTTTTGAGCCGTTACAGGATATTGCTCTTTCTGTTTTCACTCAAAAGGTTGCCTTCTTGGTGGCTATTACCTCTGTTCGGCGTGTCTGAGTTGGCGGCTCTGTCGATTCAGGCCCCTTACTTTGAAAGACACCAGGACAAGGTGGTCTTGGTCTTCTGTTCATACTTTTTCAAAGTTTTACAAGGTTGATGCTGCTTTTGGCCGCAAGGTTCTGCAGGCAGCAGTGGTCTGACCTGTCTGTTTTTACCTTTGGGGATCCCACCCTACATTATGGACATTGCTATTGGATGTCCCAAGAGTAATTATTCTTATCTGGAACAGGACGTACTGTATACTAAGAATAATACAATTCTGTGATTACTTACCTGTAGAATTGATATTATGAGTATACAGTACGTCCTGCTCCACCCCACCCTTGGTTTGCATTATCCTTGGATCCCCTGTATGGTGATTGTTATCATTGTTTATAGTTACTGGTTGGTTCTGTTATCTTTCTCCCGGCTTCTCGTTAACTGCTTTTCAATGCTGGGGATTTGTGGGAGGTCCTGGATATTTGAGGGGCCGGGAGGAGCCAATTTTGCGGTCTCTGCAGTCCAGCGCCATCTGGCGGAGTAATACCCAAGAGTAATGATTCTTATCTGGAGCAGTACGTACTGTATACTCATAATATCAATTCTACAGGTGAGTAATCACAGAATTGTATTTTTTGAAAGTGTATATTGTGCCAAAATGTTGTGCTCAATGTGCTGAGCTGCTCCTTTTTGAAATGTTTGTTAGCAAATATGTTTTACAGAAGCAGTTTTCACTACCTATTGGAAACTGTACATCAAGTCTGTACACTAAGAGCTACATGAAGAGAGATGTGTGTGCTGTACACACTGAACACTGTTGCTGGGCATGTGTAAGGTTGAGTGAGCGCCTCACATCATCCACAGTGTTCTGTGTTCACAGGGCTCACGTCTCTCTTCTTGGGGAATAGACATGGTGCACGTTGCCAATAGCAACAGATTGCAGGTAGAGAAAATTACTTCCATAAAACACACATTTGCTAACATAATGAAAAATGTAGACATACTAGATCAGCTCAGCACCTTGAGGACATTCTTATGGCACAAACAAAATGCCACAAAAGGCCCTTTCCTCAGGTTTTTGGAGTTCTGCCTTATTATTTTCCTTTTTTGGGATATTAAATAAACATTTGTGTTAGAATTGTTCCCCCAGGCCTGTGATTCACTTATCAGCAAGTTGTTTACAAGTTTTTTATTCTGGCCTTGAGTAAAAGCTACTGATTATATATACCAGATTGCTTCCAATATAACAGGTGAACTCCTCACCAGCTCTGGCTAGGTCACATAGCAGTAATGATGCTTCCAGCTGAGAGCACTGCTTATAACCATTTAGCTGCTGGAGCACAATTGTGATACTCCTTATCTGAATAAGTTGAATTACAGCAGAAGAGGTTAAATCTGTCACCTTAGATGATTGGCAAAGCCAGAGTGAGGCGGTTTGTGATCTGTTTTTCATTGCTGTACATTGCCAAGGTAAACACATTGTTATGAAAACAGTTTTCTTTTATAAAACAGAATTGCAAACAAGTAGAAAAGAACACATTGCAGGACACCAAATCTGGGGTGGGAGTTGCATTGAAGAGTATTTTGGTTCTCTTGTTGTATCCTTGTGCAGTTTTGTCGGCAAGTGCTACTAGTAAACAGGTTCCAGTGGGGGTAGCCATTTCTCTTCCAATCCATTCCAGGCCGTCGGGTTCAGTCATGATAGGGTTAATTTCTGCCTGGAGCGCGTTGCAATAGTGGCTCCTCCCGGCCCTATAAGCATGCGACTGCCTCTGACCAAGCCAGTTTCATTCTTGCAGTTGGACTGGACTGTGAAGGTCGCTTGGATTTCTCTCTGTTCTAGGTATTGGAAGGAAGCAGGGGATTTACCCTGTCTGCTTCCTGCGCTGCCTTATTTTCACGGATCCCCTGGCCCATTTTGCCTCCCCAGCTTAGCTGATGTGGATCTGTGTGTAGTAAGGTAAGTGCCGGGGTCTAGGGAGCTTTTAGAGTGTTATTCTAAGCATACAGTACGTCCTGCTCCAATATAATACTTACACGTAGGGTAATCCCCCGCCAGAGGGCGCTGTTCACTGCAGACATGCAAAAAACGGGCTCCTCCCGGCCCTTCATATACCCAGGGACCTCCCACAAATCCCCAGATTTCTCTGCAGTGCTGACTGCGAAGACATGAAGTATCAACTCTCTCGCAGGTGACCGGGGCTTTTACAGCCTGCGGGACTATTACCACCCGTCCTCTTCAATAAGGATGTGCCTCCCAGCCTGGGCTGCGCTGGTCGAGTGAAGGTAGGCAGCACCTCGTGTGCTCACGGAGCTACGCTCCACCGCAATCCCCCACCATAGGGTAGGCGGTTTAGGCCGATGGTGAGCCTCCAATAGAAGCCCTTCCCGCATTATTGCCCCGTGCCCCTCATAGCGATGAACCCTGGGTGCAGGTCCGCTTCTCCCTCGCTTCCTCCCGTAGCTCGGGGGAAAAGAAAGGGGGGGGTATGTGTGTGGCGGTCCCAGCGTTATGTTAACACGTTATGGCCGTTGACTACTTTTCATTTAAACTTGGGTGTCAGTGCCGCGCTCCTTGCCCCACATAAACCTTGTCTGGTTGTGCGTGTGTGTGTCCTTTCATTACATGAAGTGTGCAGCCCGGGCGGCAGCATAATTCTCTAGTGTTGAGAGCAATCTCCTCCATTACACTCTGTATGTGTGTCCTATCCACTGCTGTCATTGACGTTGCGCTGGTTAGAGCTTTGCGCTCTTTGGGGGAGGCGGGGACTTGGCATGACGCGCCCCGCGTCACGGCCAGATCAGGCCCGCCCCTCGAGGTTCGCTTGGCGCCATTTTGACGGTCTTGGCGCGCGTGGTTGCGATCCACCTCCTCCCTTGGTCATGTAAGTGCCCTCCCGGGCGGTTTTTGTTCCTATGACTTTTTATTCAGCTGCACATGGCACTGATACCCCCCTCTTATCCCCTTTATGTCTTTCAGACGCCAAGATTTCGGTGGCTTCTCCCGGCCTGACATATATTATAGCGGGTTCACATAAAAAATTCTCCCACATTCCTAGCGGGTCTTGGGGCATCCAGGGTTGCCTATTGCATAAATCCCTGCAGGCATACTGCTCAGATATTCACCATATGGAGGCATCTCAGATTTATGTACCCGGGGTCCCTCGGGGACATGACCGGATGTGTACAGTGTGTGGTCAGCCCCATGCTGATGCTGACAGAGCACGGGTCTGCGGACCGTGTGCTGAACAGGCACTGACCCTGCAATCAGGTTTGCCAGTGGCTGCACCTCTCCAATACACCTGTCTCCCCGGGCCTAAATCTCATTCCTGATGAGTCTCACTCGAGCGGGGATGACAAGCAAGTCGTGCCGCGCAGGCTGCCTATGGCTGAGCAGGTGCTGTCTAGTTTGGCGGAGCGCTTGGGCCCTGGAAAGAAGCGGTCCCTGACGCCTCCTGGTTCTCCGGTTCCTAATGATACTGATGAATCTGCTGCTATGCAGGACCCTTGATCCTTCTGGTGAAGGTGAGCTATTCTCCGATTCGGGCTCCTCGGATGAGATGCACTGGAGCCGTGATGATTCCAGGCCCGGTTCTTGGGGCCTGTGTGACACAGATGAACTACTTATTAAGATCTTTGAGGTTTTGTCAGTCTCCCCTCTGGGAGAGGCTCCCAAGCCTAAGAAGGAGAGTTTCCACACAGCGCCGCCGCTCTTGGAATTCCTGGAACAGGAGCATTTCCAGAGTCCAAAGAATGGGAATCACCTTGTAAACTTAACCCTTTGAGTGCCAGCCTACCTAGATTTTTTGTCACACTCTGTTGCCCGACGACTTTTCATGTTTTTGCGCTACACGTGTGCAACCTTGATTTTTGAAGGGATTTCCATGAAAATGATATATTGTTTTTTTCAGCAGAGTCTGGGCTTCAACATGAAATGTCTTGTTTGGCCTTTTTTTAGTGTATTCTCAATACTTTTGGGTGAAATATGTGCAAAAAAATGAAAACCTATTGTTTACAAATTGTAGTGTTTTTTTTTTTTTGTAATAAAAAATGTAAGTTTGTTAATAAAATATTATTGCGTGTGAAAGCCCTATTTCTCCCGGTTACAATGGTACCACATATGTATAGGTATACCCCCTTTCCTGAAACAGCAGTTTAGGAGATTTCAGATAGAATACAACTATGCAATATGATTGCATAGTTGTAAGGGGTTAATAAAAAAAAAAAAAATGACATAGGGGGACACCTCATTTCTTTTTTGGAATTCTAAGGGTTAAAAACCCTTAAAATCCCCCCAAAAAATGACATCGGGTCCCCCTTACCCAGCATTACTGACCCGGACCAGCTATGGGGGCTTGTAGAACAGGGCACAGGGGCCAGCGTTGGTGGCCCCTGGCCCTGCAGGCTACTAGCCCACAGCCCTTCTGCCCCCCCCTGGCCGTTGGGGAGGCAGGTAATGGGGGGCTGGGGGTTATGCAAAGTCACCCGCTTGCCGCAGGTGACCTGCCATACCCAGAGCCTTGTGAACTGGTATAAGGGGTCTCATGGACCCCTTACCAGTTCACAAAGGGTTTAGTTAAAAAAAGACACCAGACAAATATTTTATTCTTTTTTTTACTTATACTTACCTCCCATCCAGTGTCCCACGCTGCTGCAGATGACAGTTGTCGGTAGTGATCGGAGCAGGGAGGGTGGGAGGCAGGGAGATCAAAGCCTCCCTGCCTGCCACCCTTCCTGCACCGATCGCTGCTGACAACTGACAGATCGGAGCCCGGGTGCCGGTAACCCGAGGAGCGGGATGACGTCATCAAGTGGGTGGGGCTAGGGGCGGGGTTAGGGGTGGGGCTAGGGGCGGGGTTAGGGGTGGGGCCAGCACCGGCCGAAGAGGATGGTGAGGCCCCGTTTCTGGGCCCTCACAAGCAGCGTGGAAAGCCCAGGGGGGGATCGGAGCCCCCCCTGGTTGAGAGGACCCGGGAAGAGCCATCGCACTGCGAGGTGAGTAAATGTCATTTACTTTTTTTTTTTTTTTTTTTACAGATGGCGGGGGGGGGGGGGGGCCTATTCCGGGCCCCCTCCTGAAGATCAGAGGCCTGGGGGCGGAAATCTAACATTCTTGTACAGAATCGCTGGCCCTTTCAAATGAGGGGTAAGGTAAGTCTGTATGTTTTTTACTTTTTTTTTTATGGGCCTCAAGTCAGCTACGTGACTCTCACGTAGCTGGCACTTAACGGTTGGAGAGGCAGCTACGTGAGAGTCACGTAGCTGGCACTAGAAGGGTTAAAGGGGTCCAAGGGGTCTGGGATTGGAAGTACCCTTTCCCTCCTGATGTGGTTAACTTTTGGTCAGCACCTCCTGTGGTGGATGCACAGATTTATAGGGGTTACTAACCCCCCTTCATGACTGCTCCTTATTACCGTACCCTTCGGGATGCTGAGGACGGCACATTGACAGACTGGCTTCCCACGCCTTTTCGTGTGCAGGGACGGCTCTGCGTCCGGTCTGTGCCGCGGCCATCACTGCGGTGGCCGCCAGGACTCTCATTAGAAAACTACTTGATCACCGACCTGAGGACCTCCCCTAGGGGGTCTTTAATGCGCTCTCAGATTGTGATGTGTTTGTGAGGTTCATCCTCTCAGCGCTGGATGACACCATTAGAATGTGTGCTAGAACCTCTGCCCTTGTGGTAGCTATTCGGCGCCTGGTCTGGCTGCGACAGTGGGGTGCTGACGATGATACGAAAAAGGCTCTCACTGGCCTTCCTTTCAGAGGATGGCGTCTATTTGGGGCCTGTTTGGACCTTTTTGGAAAAAAGGGTAAGGCACCCCTACGCAGAAGGCCATCTAGGCCTCCTCGGGGCAGGGACACCCCTCCCCCTCCCTACGTTAGTGTTAAACACGAACCTGAGGTGTGCTTCCAACTTTACGGAGTGGATTTCCACCACGGAGTGGGCAGGCAACGCCTTGGGTCTTCTGGCAGGGCTAAGTCCAAATCTGCCAAGACTTCCCAAGCATGAAGGGACGCCCTCGCCCTTCTGGGCGAGGGGACTGCCACAGCACCTGACTCCTATCTGGGAGCATATCTTCTCCTTCTCTTCTGGTGGTTCCAGGAGGTAGTTCCCCTGGACACAGGATAGAATTTGCTGGGCGGTCCCTCTCAGAGGTTGTCAGGGTGCTTCTAGCCCCTGTTTTTTCTCCTCAGAAGTTGGTACAGGCCGTACTCGGCCTGCAGGGTCTGGGCTTACTTGCAGGTTGCCCTTAAACAGAATGGGGCGATGGCCTCTATGATAACCTTTCTCTTTCCCTCAAAATGATGAGCCGGTCTGGGCCATACTGGCCTATGGTAGGCTTGGCAATTCTACACTCACAGGTAGCACCTGTATGATATCTCTGTCTTGAGACACAGGCGCCCTGTGCAAGGGGGGCTTCCGGCCTCCTGTGGAGTTCTAGATCCTTTTAGTTCCCCCTATGTCTTCATCAAGACCTTTACTAGTCGGTGTTGAAGGACCAACCCTGTGGATTGGGGCCTTATTTTTGGCCTCTCTTCTGCTCCCAAGCTACTCGCCAAGGTGTGGATGGGGGTTATGTGTCTGACATGCCGGTGGGGCGTCCACACTAGGACCTACCGGATCGTCCTTCCTTACTTCCCAATCTCTACGTCAGGCCGCGTAGGTTAGTCGGCCGGCGGTGCCCCCTGGGAGTTACTGGATGGGTGCTCAGTCACCTCAATCCCTCATGGTCCCTTATCCGCTATCTCCATTCCTTGGATTCGGTTCAGGCTTGAGCCTTCTTCCTTGGCAACAAGTGGACTCCTGGTTACGGGGGCTCTGTCCCTCTTCGCTGACATCTTACTTTCACCAGGCAGGATTGCAGCTGGTGGGCCCGTTGGTGGCGTATCAGATGATGTCCTTTATATACAGAGCCTGGGAGCTAGGTCTGTGCTCATTCCCCTTTGGTACGGTGGTTCCTCTTGAGCTGGTTATATTCAAGGACCCTGTCAGGGGGCACCCCCTTCTTTCCTTGCATCTTCCTGTGAATGGTCACCTTGGGTACCAAGTCTCGCAGGTTGGCGGGGGGGGGGGGGGGGGAATTTCTTCCAAAAACCCCCGTGGTTCCTAGGTAGGGTCCCTTAGAGGTTCCACCTTACCTACTGGCTTTGTTAAAACAATGAGCATTCAGTTGACTCTATACTGCTGGACTTCTCCTCTTCAGGACCTGTCTATTTGGGGACTCTTGGCCTGTTGGAAGACAATGGCCTGTTTTATTATTGGTCTGGAGCTTGAAGCAGGATGATTCTCCTGGAAGGTTCCTGATCTGGGTGGGGGTCTACGTCCCCTGTTCCTCAGTGGTATTCGCTCCAATGGATGTCTTTCAGTGGCAGGTTGTGCTATCCTGGTGTCCCTCTGAGAGCCAACTATGGTGTCTCTGTTGGGTCTTGCTAATATCACAGGGGCTCTGCCCTTGTTTTTACTGCCCCAGAATATTCTGACTCCGGTCATGGGGGCTTAGTAAATTTATTTATAGACTTTCTATTTTATATGTCTTCTCTTCATTCACCCTGCTATGTGGGGTTCTGCACACGGTCGTGCTGATAAAGAGACCCGTGAGATTGATGGCCCCTGGGTGGCCTAGTGAACTGTGGTTCGCAGATGCTTCTGCTGAGGTCAGCTGACCTGTACGCTCTCTCAGGAGTGCGGTTCTGCCCTTGTCAAGCTCCTTCTTAGGTCGTCCCAATCTACAGACTCTTGTCTGAGGGCTTGACAGCTGATTCATTCACCCCTTTGGAGACGGGTTTATCTTCTGGGTGACTTGGTCTATGGGGGGCTAGGAACAAGCTTCCTTGGCTGCTTCTTCCTCCGTCTATTGTGGGTTATGGTGTACCCATATTGATTGGCGCGAGTCTTGGTCTCTCCCCTGTTGGACGTTCTCGGTTCCCAGGGTTCTAGAGTTGTTACAGCATAGGTTGGGGTTGGCTCCCCATCTAGGTACTCTGAAGGTTCAGGTTCTGGCGGCCTGTCTGCCTTCCTGTAGAAGTCTGGTTCAGTCTTCCTTGTTAGGAGTTCTCTTGGGGATTGCTCAGGGGCATCTCCCAAGTAGTTCTATGGTCCCTGTTGGGATCAATTTTCATTCTGTTTGCCCTGCGGATTGTTCCCTTGGGACTTATTCTGGATGCTGTCTGAGCTGTTTTGTAGTTCAAGTCGCCCTGTTGCTTCAGTCAGACGTGTGCCTGAGAAGATGGCTCTGATTACTTTACTTAGCCCTCGTTCATAAAATATATATATATATATATATATATATATATATATATATATATATATATATATATATATATATATACCATGCTGTTGTGGTATTCCGCCTTACGCCGGACCCTTTGTCCAAGGTCATGTTTTATGATCATTATTTAATTCCTTTTAGTCTGCCTATGGGCTTTATTCTTAGTAATGCTGAAGTAAGGGGTCTAGATTCCCTCAACAGGTGTTGACATTTTCCTGGTTGTTTCTTGTCCCTTAGGGCGACTGATGCCCTTTGGGGTCTGCGGGCGCCTCCATAGGTATGCGCCTGATCCCGTTTGCTTCCAGGGCCTATGCGCCCTTTGGACTGATCTTACTGGGATGGTTTGCCTTCCTGGTCCTGAGTAAAGGTTTCGGCTTCTCGCTGATCCTTGTTAGTGAAGGGGTCAGTATCCCCGCCTGTCTTGCGGGAGACCAGTTTTCAATTCCTCGTTGGGGAGAGTTCTAAGTTTTACCGAGGCTCTTGTCGCATTTGGGCCGGTCAGGCCGTTACTCTGGCCTATTCCTTTAGGGGGAAGAATCTTCCTCTCTTTTTATCCTGTTCTAATTGTGTTTGGGTGCCTTTGGCCCTTTCAGCACCAGGTTTATTCTAAGTATGTCACACACCCTGCTTCAAGATATCCATAACATGTGGGTAATACCGACCTGAAGGGGCGTTCCTGCAGAGATGATAGCAAAAAAGCCCCTCCCTGATCCATAAATACCTGGGACCTCCCACTCATCACCCAGTTTTCCATCTCTGCAGACGGCGAGCAAGTCAGAAGATGATGGCTCCTCCTTGCACAGGGGGATTTCAGGTAGCCGGGATGATTCCCGGCCCGCTTTTCATTTATTTCCGTTTGGACCTTTTTTCCCCAGAACTCTATATGCCTCCCAGCCTTGGCTGAGGGTCCAGGCGAGGGTATATCGGCACCTTAGGTGCTCAGGAGCTATGCTCCACCGTGAGACCCTATTTGAGAGGGTAGGCGGTTACTCCGGGTTGGTGACCCCGGTTTGGGATGCCCTGTCCCTTACTTAACATCCAATGGCCCTCCCAGGATCCCCTTCCATAGGTGGTGTTGGGGAGTGTGGGTCCCTTTTTAATTAATTCTTTTCACAGGACAGCATACTTTGAGGGTGTGTGTGTGTGAGTGTAGTGTCTCTTTAACTGTATTCACCGCCGCAGCCGTTTTACAGGGCCTGTGCGGTGCTGACCTGACTTCTTCCCCCCATCTTCCCTTCACTTTTATTAATGGCGGAGGTATTTACCTCACGCCATGGTACTGTGCTTCTGGGGGGGGCGGGTCCGGACCGTCGGCGGGGCCGGGACTTGTCCCTCCCGTTTTCACGTGTGTGTGTGTGAGCGTGTTTTTTGTGTGACTGGCCGGGCCGGCGACCGCTCTTTGCTCTGCGGCGCCGGCCGGCTCTGGGCGCCATTTGTCCTCTGAGGTGATTCACCTCACGCTGACTGGGGGGGCGGGGCCGGTGTGACGACGCGTCACCGCTCCCCGCCCCCATCCTTCGCTGGTGCCACTGCGGAGCTCTGTGGAGAGGAGAAGGGGGGCGTTACCCGGCATCGCGCGCGTCCCGCGCTGGCCACGCCCCCTTCTCCCTTTCTGGCTGCAGCCCTGGTGGATTCTGCCTCGGTCCTCACGGTCGCCATTTTCTGTCTTCGGTCTTGTAAGTGACCTCTGGCCATTCTTCTTTTCTCACTGTATGGTTGATTTTATATGTCTTCATTAGCCTTATTAGTCCTTCTGTTCTGTCTTTCAGATGGTGGTTCAGGAGGTTCGCCAGTAGCATTTTAGGGGGTCCCTCCTGATCCTTTATCACTGGGTTATTTTTTGCCATAAATCCTCCCACTCGGGACATTAAAGGGGCATCCCGGGTTGTCTAGCGGCGTAATTCCCTGGGTCATAGCGACTATTCATATAAAAAGTTCACCTTATGGAGGCATCCCCGGATACTGGGCTCGGGGCCCCTTCGGGGCATCCCCGAAAGTGTATGTTATGTGGGGTATCCATTTCTGGGGACGATGTACTTCTGTGTATACCATGTGCACAGCAGAACATCACGCGGCAGTCCGAACCACAGGCGTCTGGGTCAGCACCGCCGGTCGCTTCATCTCCACCTCCCGCCTTGACACGCACCCCGTGTGACGTCGTCATGGGCAGGGAGCTGCAATCTGAGATGTGTGCCAGATTGGCTAACCTTGAAAAAATTATTTCTGGCTTGGTCGCCCGTAAGGCTCCGACTAAGAGAAAGCATTTGTCGCCGGCTCCGCTGGTGGAGGACCAGGAGGATGTTAATAATCTGGATTGGTCTGATTATTCCCAGCTAGAGGAAGGGGAAGTTTATGAGGATTCTGATTTTTCGGACGATGAGCAGTCCTTTGGCGCTGATGCCGAGCTGGGTGACTTGGGGAGATCCTCTGATACTCCCCACGCTCTGGCTCTGATGTTAGAGGTATTGAATATTTCCCCTCCTGAGGAGGTGTCACAGCAGAAGGGTGAATTGTTTGAGGAATCCAGGCCGCGCTTGGAATTCCCTACACAAAGGCATTTTGACAAAATTATTGCCAAGGAATGGGACAGGCCGGCTCGGCTCCCTGGCATCCCTCAGGGATGGGATAGGAAATATCCCTTCCCTTCGGAGGCGGTTAAGCGCTGGGCATCTCCCCCCGAGGTGGATGCGTCGGTTTTGGGGTTGTCCAATTCCTCGGTTTTAAATAGACCTGATTGTTCCATTCTCAAGGATGGAGAGGGTAAACGTATTGACCAGATGGCTTGTCATGGTTTTTCTAGCGTTGGGTCAGCCATGCGGCCCGTTTGCGCATCGACACTAATGGTGTTGGCTGCCAGGTCCGTGGTTAGGGACCTGTTGACTTCTTCCGGGCTGCGTCCTGGTAGTGCTGAGTTCCTTAGCCTTAAACGGTGTGAGTTGTTTTTATCTTTTGTGTTGACAGCCTTGGATGACACTTTGATGATGTGTGGTAGAACGTCGGCGCTGCTGGTCACTATTCTGCGCTCAGTGTGGCTGCGCCAGTGGACGGCAGATTTTATGTCCAAAAAGTCACTAACGGCTCTACCCTTTGTTGGATTACGGCTTTTTGGAGAGACATTGGACTCTGTTACCAAGGGTGGTAGGTTACCTCAACGCAAGAAACAACGCCGCCCCTTTCGGGGGGCGCCTTCCTTTACCCCCTCCTTTCGTGGGGCCAGATCTGGCAGGGGATTAGCATTCCCCTCTTCCAGAGGAGATTCTGGGAGCAGGGGCAGAGGACGTGCCGTCCAGGATTCAGTTGGGGCTCTAAGCCCAAGCCGGCTGCCAAGCCGGCTCAGCAATGAGGGGGCGCCCTCACCCTTGCGGGTGGAGGGACGGCTGCGACTCTTCTCCCAGGTTTGGGATCAAGAGGTCTCGGACCGATGGATCCGGGAAGTGGTGTCTTCCGGTTACAAGCTGGAGTTCGAGCTCCGCCCCCCCTTCCAGATTTTTCAGGTCTCGGATGCCTTCAGAACCTCTAGCGGCGCAGGGGCTTCTGTTGGCAGTGCAGAACCTTCTGGACATGGCTGTCATTTGCCCAGTGCCTCCTTCGGATCAGGGCAGGGGTTTTTATTCCAATCTGTTCACGGTACCCAAGAAGGACGGTTCGGTCCGACCCATCTTGGATCTGAAGTTTCTCAACAGGTTCATCCGGCCACGGAAATTCCGCATGGAAACGCTACGTTCGGCCATTCACTCTCTTCGTCAGGGAGACTTTCTGACGTCCATAGACATCAAGGATGCTTATCTACACGTTCCAATTTTTCCAGCACACCAGAGGTTTCTCAGGTTCGTGGTGGAGGATCGTCATTTTCAGTTTGTGGCACTCCCCTTTGGTCTCACCTCGGCTCCTCGGGTGTTCACCAAGGTGCTAGCGGGGGTGATGGCTCTGCTGAGGGTTCAGGGTATCCGCATTGTGCCCTATTTGGACGATCTTCTGATCATGGCCTCCTCGTTCAACCAGGCGGAGTTGGACACCGGAGTGGTGGTGTCCACCCTGGAGAGGTTCGGTTGGGGGGTCAACCACCCCAAGTCTTCTCTTTCTCCGTCCAGAGTAGTGACCTTTCTGGGAATGTCTCTGGACACTTCGCAGGCCAGGGTGTTTCTGCCCCAGGCCAAGATTCTTTTGATTCAGGAATTAGTTCGGCTTCTCTTGTCGGCCCCTCGTCCGGCCATCCGGCTAGGGATGAGGCTGGTGGGGTTAATGGTGGCCTCATTCGAGGCAGTTCCCTTTGCGCAGTTTCATACAAGGACGCTTCAGCTTCATCTGTTGAAGGTTTGGGACAAGTCCCCTCTATCGTTGGATCAGTCCTTCCTGATAGCTCCCCGAGTTCGTCGATCCCTGCAATGGTGGCTGGGGTCGGTCAATCTGTTGAAGGGCAGATCCTTTCTGGCTCCGTGTTGGGAAACAGTCACCACGGATGCCAGTCTGTCAGGTTGGGGGGGTGTTTGGAAGGACCTCCAGTTTCAGGGTCTGTGGGGCCCGCAGGAGGCTCACAAGCCCATCAATGTTCTGGAATTGAGAGCCATCAGGTTGGTTCTGTTTCGCTTGACTCATCAGTTGCGGGGCCTGCCTGTTCAGGTCCGGTCGGACAACTGGACGGCGGTTGCTTACATCAATCACCAGGGGGGGACTCGCAGCAGGAGTGCCCTCAGGGAAGTGTCTTTGATTCTGGACTGGGCGGAGAGCCACGTCCCGTGTATCTCAGCAGTCTACATTCCGGGAGTGGAGAACACGGAGGCGGACTCGCTGAGCAGGGCCTCCTCTCGTCAGGGGGAGTGGTCTCTCAGTCCCAAGGTTTTTCGTTCGATCTGTCTCAGGTGGGGGTTCCCAGCGGTGGACCTCTTTGCCTCTCGTCACAATCACAAGCTCCCAGTCTTTGTGTCTCTCTCGCAGGATCCTCTGGCTCTGGCAGTGGATGCCATGTCTCTGAACTGGAGGGATCTGGGGTTTCTTTACCTGTTCCCTCCGTTTCCAATGGTAGCCAGAGTGGTGCGCAAGCTGGCCCTGGAGGGCGCGTCGGCGATTCTGGTGGCACCAAGGTGGCCAAGGCAGGTTTGGTTCGCAGACCTAGTAAGACTGGCAGAGGATCAGTTCGTTCTACCTCTACTGCCGGACCTGCTCACTCAGGGTCGGCTGCGCTATCCCAATTTACCTTCGCTGGCTTTGACGGCGTGGCTGCTGAAACCGCCATCTTGAAGGAGGAGGGTCTTTCTGACGCGGTGGTTCAGACTCTTATTAGCGCCAGGAAGCGCTCTTCCTCTACTATTTACTATAGGACTTGGAGGTCCTATATTGACTGGTGTGAAGGTAGGTCTTTCTCTTGTCGGGAGTTCTCCATTTCCAGAATTCTGGAGTTTCTTCAACATGGTCTGGATCTGGGGCTTCAACTTAGTACCTTGAAGGGGCAGGTTTCTGCCCTGGCGGTGTTCTTTCAAAGGTCCTTTGCACTTCATCCCTTAGTCAAGACCTTTTTTCCAAGGAGTTACGCATGTACGGCCTCCTAGGAAGCCTTTTGTTCCAGTCTGGGATTTGAACCTGGTTCTTTCTGCTCTTCAGGGTCCTCCGTTTGAGCCCTTGAATGAGGTTGCTTTGTCTTCACTTACTCAAAAGGTGGCCTTTTTGGTGGCTATTACTTCGGTTAGGCGTGTTTCTGAGTTGGCACCTTTATCCATTAAAGCTCCGTACTTTGAAAGGCACCAGGACAAGGTTGTCTTTCGTTTCAAGCCGGATTTTCTTCCTAAGGTGGTCTCTGCCTTTCATCTGAATCAGGACATTGTTCTGCCTTCTCTATGTCCTAATCCCAGCAATGACAAGGAAAGGGCGCTGCATTCCTTGGATGTGGTTCGTGTTGTGAAATATTATCTGGTGGTTACGTCTTCCTTTCGTAAGACTGATGCTTTTTTTGTGGTGCCCTTTGGACCTAGGAAAGGTTTGGCTCCTGCCAAATCTTCCATTAGTAAATGGATTCGTCAGGCCATCATTGGGGCCTATTCTGCCAAGGGGAGGAGTCCCCCTTTTCGTGTTACTGCTCATTCTACTCGTGCGGTTGGAGCGTCCTGGGCTTCCAGCACCAGGCCTCTGTTGAGCAAGTTTGTAAGGCCGCTACTTGGTCCTCTGTTCACACTTTTTCCAAGTTTTACAAGGTTGATGTTTGGGCCTCAGCGGATGCTGTTTTTGGCCGCAAAGTTCTGCAAGCTGTTGTGGTTTAAGTTGTGCATTGTTGCCTTGTTTTGGATCCCCGCCCTTTTTATGGACACTGCTATTGGATGTCCCACATGTTATGGATATCTTGAAGCGGGGTGTGTGACATACTTAGAATAATACCATTTTGTGAAATACTCACCTGTAAAATGGGTATTATAAGTATGTCACACACCCCGCTTCACCCACCCTTCTTGTATTCGGGATCCTTTTTATTGTGAACTTTGCGTTGTTTTGATTTATATTTGCCTCTTCCTGGTCCCTTACCTTACTGCTTCTATATACTGGGTGATGAGTGGGAGGTCCCAGGTATTTATGGATGAGGGAGGGGCTTTCTTTTTTGCTATGATCTCTGCAGGAACGCCCCTTCAGGTCGGTATTACCCACATGTTATGGATATCTTGAAGCGGGGTGTGTGACATACTTATAATACCCATTTTACAGGTGAGTATTTCACAAAATGGTATTTTTCTGTTAAACAGGTTTGCTAGACCGCTGCTTGTTTTCTGTTCATACCTTTTCAAAGGTTTTGTTATGGGATTAACGTTAGAGCCTTTGCTCATGTCGTACTTGGTAGCAAGGTTTGCAGGTGACAGCACCTTTACTGTCTGCTGTGCCTTTTTTGTTGGGTATCCCACCCTATTTTATGGACACTGCTATTGGATGTCCCACGTGTAAGTATTATATTGGAGCAGGACGTACTGTATGCTTAGAATAATACAATTCTGTGAAATACTCACCTGTAGAATTGGTATTATACGCATACAGTACGTCCTGCTCCACCCCACCCTGGTTTTACATTTTCTGGATCCCCTGTATGGTGATAATCATTGCCATTGTTACCAGTTTGGTGGCTGGTTTCTCCCAGCTTCTTTTCTCACTGCTTTTCAATACTGGGGATTTGTGGGAGGTCCCTGGGTATATGAAGGGCCGGGAGGAGCCTGTTTTTTGCATGTCTGCAGTGAACAGCGCCCTCTGGCGGAGGATTACCCCACGTGTAAGTATTATATTGGAGCAGGACGTACTGTATGCGTATAATACCAATTCTACAGGAGAGTATTTCACAGAATTGTATTTTTTCACTCTGGGCTGCAGGCTTTCTCAAAGAAAAGCAAGTTGGCCGCAGGTTTTTGTCTGGTGAACCTGTCAGGAAACCTTCTATATTTTATATATGTGCTCCCCGCTTCTTTCCACATGTTTTTTACTTTCTTTTTGTAATTTTTGAATTTCGCGCCTTTTCACTTTAAGGGCTTGGGAGTCAGGTAGGGGCGGAGTCTAGGGCGGAAGCAGCCGAGCAGTGTCTTCTCGACTTCACTCTCTCTCCGGCTCGGAGAGAGGTAACGGTCTCTACTACAGAACGGGGATTGCGGCCTGCTGCCGCCGGCCTCCTCCGCTCTGCTACATTCGCCGTCCTCTTCTACTCTCCAGGTGGCCACCGCGACAGACTCCGGCGGGGGGCGCCGCTGATCCAGGCCTCTGCTGCCATCCCAGCCTACTCACCTGGGTCCGCGGCCACCACTCCTGCCGCTTCGGGGCACCGCGGCTCAGGGCCATTGTGGCTCCGGCCTTCCCTGCTTCGGCTCCGGTGCGGCACCCATTTTCAGGCGGCTTCCATTGGGCTTGCCGGCGCTTGTCTCAGCCGTGGGGCGGGGGTCAGGGTGAGTGTCTTTTATTATCTTGGCTATTATATATGACTATCATTATAATATGTGTTTTTATTATATTATGTATTTTTTATTATGATTATATTATGTATTTTTTAGACTGTTAATTTTAAAAGGATTTTTTTCTTTTTATTTCATTAGATTGTGGGAAGAAGGATAGGGGGGTTGTGGTTCCTCCCAGTCCCTTTATTGGGTATTTGGTTTAGTTACAGAGTCTTAGGCCCATATGGTCATATTGACTACCTATGGTCATATTGACTCACCATGATGGAGGAAATGGCGGGATAGCGAATCATGTATCCCAGTCGACCAGGGCAGTCTCTGCCCCTTGTGCAGGTGGCATCCCCTGGGCGGTTTCAGCGTGGTTTGTTCTGTTTGTTCCAGAGGTATCGCTTCTGACCATAGCAGGACTGTTGCCAGTCTCTAGTCCTTTGGAACCTAGAACCTCTTCCATGGTTCAGCCTCCCCAGGCAGTCCATAAAGAGGGAGGGGGGGTCAGTGAGGCACAGTCAGAACTTGCAGTGAGATTAGCCCGCCTAGAGAAGCATTTGTTGTCGGTAGCCCCTAGAAAGGCCTCCGGGAAGAGAAGGCATTTGGAGCCCTCCATTTCAGAGGAGGATTCATATGCCTCCTTTGGGTGCGAGGAAGAGGAAAAGGTTCAGGTGGTCTTTCCAGTGAGGAAGACAGTATTTCTAATATTTTTTCATCTGATGAGAATCCTTTACTCTCAAATAAGACGGAGGGCCTTCTTTCCTCTGTTTTTGAAATTTTACACATTTCCCCTCCTATGGTCCCCTTCCTTCTGGGGTGGACCCACCCGCCTCGGGCCTGTCCAACTCGACTATTATGCCTTCTGCTTCCAACGCTTCCTTGAGAGACCCTACTGAAAGATGCATAGATCAGTTAGCTTGTGACGCCTTTGCTATGGTGGGTTCTCTTTTACGTCTGGCCTGTGCCACTTCAATCGTTTCCTTGATGATGAGAAAGAAGGTAAAGGAACTTATGGACAGGGCTAACTCTCGAGGACATGCTCAGGATTCATATTCCTGGGCATTCAGAACTTGTCTAGAGTTAAATAGCTTCGTTATCACGGCTATGGATGATTTGGTTAGGCTCGGGGCCAGAACCTCTGCCCTTCTTATTGCTTTACACCGTTCTTTATGGTTAAAGCAATGGCCGGCGGATACCGCTGCTAAGAAATCCCTTACGGACCTCCTTTATTTGGGGAATGCCTTGATGTTATGGTTAAGACTGGCAAGCTTCCTCAAAAGAAAAAATCTACTCATTTTTTTTTCGGAAGCCCTCAACATCCCGATCCCTTCGGGGTGGTAGAGGTTCCTGCTTTTTGAGTTCCTGCAGGGAATTCTGGAGCAGAGGTAGGTCCCAGAACAGGCCAGGTACCTCTTGGGGAGCTAAATCAAAGCCTCCAGCTAAGTCCACCCATGCATCAAGGGGCACCCCCACTCCTGCAGTTTTTTCCGGTCTGGAAGCACCATGTGTCGGATCTCTTGATTCAGGAGGTGGTATCTTCAGGCTACAAGATCGAGTTTGCAGCCAGACCTGTCCGGATCCAGTCAGCAGTAGCATACATCAAACATCAGAGGGGTTCAAGGAGCAAGAGAACTCTAAATGAGGTGAGCCAGATTCTCCTATGGGCAGAGGAAAGTGTTCCCTGCATCTCGGCAGATTACATCCCGGGAGTAGAAAAATTTGAGCCCCTGATGACGCATCTTGATGTTCAAGGTCATTTTTCTGGTGGCTATTACCTCTGTACGTCAAGTTTCTGAGTTGGCCGCCTTGTCTGTCAAGGCCCCTTATATTGAATTACACAGAGATAAGGCGGTCTTCTGTTTTAAGCCGGATTTTTTACCCAAGGTGGTTTCTCCATTTCACCTTAATGAAGAGGTAATTTTGCCTTCCTTATGTCCAGTTCCAGCTAATCCGAAGGAGAGGGTCCTTCATACCCTGGACGTAGTCAGAGCTTTAAGATATTATACGTCTGCTACAGAATCCTTCCGGAAGTCGGATTTTCTATTTGTCATAGCGGAAGGGCCTAGAAAGGGGTTTCCGCTAGCTAAACCCACTATCAGCAGGTGGATTAGACAGGCTGTAGTAAGAACCTATTCTGCCAAGGGGAAGGAGCCCCCTTTTCAGGTCACAGCTCATTCCACTAGGGCCATTGGTGCTTCCTGGGCTTTTCAACATCAGACCTCGGTGGAACAAGTTTGTAAGGCTGCCACTTGGTCTTCGGTTCATATATTTACCAAATTTAGATAGATGTTAGGGTCTCAGCAGATGCTGTTTTTGGTCAGAAGGTTTTACAGACGGTAGTGAATTGAACTACCTGCTGCTTCTGCGTTTGGGATCCCGCCCATATATATGTACTGCTTTTGAAGGTCCCTATCGTGCCTGGAATGGATTGGAAGAGAATATACCCAATTCCGTGATAATCACCTGTAGAATAGGTTTCTCTGCCACATCTATTCCAGGCCATCAGACCTGCCCTGTTAGGGTTACGGTCCTATCCTTTTGATGCCTTGTCTTGGTGTTTTTTTGTATTTATGTAAATAGTTTTAACATTGAAAAACAACATTTTGAGAGAAAATAAGCAGAGTTCAGGGGGGCATAACATTGTCTCCTATACATAAAAGGCCTTAGCCTCCCGATAGGTGATTCTACTGCTTTTTAATTACTGGCTTGGTCAGAGGCAGTTGCATGCTTATAGGGCCGGGAGGAGTCACACCTTTGAATCTTGCAGTCCACGCCCTCCGTGCAGGAATTAACCCTATCGTAGTTGAAGCTGATGGCCTGGTATGGATGTGATAGAGAAACCAATTCTACAGGTGAGTATCACAGAATTCTGTTTTTGCTGACCCTGGGTGGGCCTCTCTGAGGCTGTGAAGAGAAGCCACTGTCTGGCTGTACACCTCAGCATTCTCGGACCAGAACCCTCTTAGACTGCTGTTCTACCTCTCGGCCTCCTTCCCCCATCTTTGCCTGTAGCTAAAATCAGGAGGCTGTGTATTTGAAAACTTTACATTGCCAGGTCACAGCCATCGTCCTTTACTAATGTATGCCACTTGATTAGCTTTGCATTGTTGCATCAGGAAAAAAAACAGTGGGGCCCTGCTCCCATCTGAGGGCCTTCTTTACCAAAACCTGAACTATATATATCTTGTTGTGACATCCCAAGTGCACATAGAGACAATGCCGTTTGGTATAATGTTTCTGTGCATGGGTCCTGAATATAAGACGGTAATACTTGCATCTATATGTTGGGTGGGCCCCTAGAGTCCGTTCTACTGACAGGCTCTAGGCTTCCCAGTACGATACTGGCTGTAGTCAGTGTGGACTTTGTGCTAGCCCATTGTATAAGCCATCCATTATAGGGGACTGGAGGTCTGCAGGCAGGGGTATCGTCTTTTGCAAGTATTACAGTTATCCGGAAGCCCTGAATAAGCTGCTCTCTGATAAAAATTTATTCTGCAGCATTCCTTTCCTGGAGTTGACTATCTTCTCATCAGTACAGCCCCAGGGGCTTTAGAGCTCCTTGAAACTGGATCCAAAACACAGTGGTGTGTCCCTTAGTTTGACAACCCTCTGACATACTATCCAATACTTCCCCACAGGGGTCCTGGGCACCTTTAAAGAGTACTCCCTGAGATTACCTGAAAATCATACCAGCATTGTTAGACGCGAGGGGGCCCCTCTCTAGCTACTGTTAAAAAGGCTCTCCAATAGCATAAGCATTTAAACAGTATAAAGTGAAGGCTGAGATGTCAGTCATAACACTTTTTTTTTTTTTCTCCCAAGCCTGTCATTTTCACCATACAAGCCAATAGATGAAAAACCCTGAATTAAATGTTCTTACAGCAGAACAAAACCCACCGGGCCTTTTAGATTCCAGGGCCGGCCACTGCCCCCCCCCCCCCCCCCGGCATCCTGAATTGGGATACCCCACTGTGTGAAGCACCCAAGGGCGCCTTACCCCCGGTCCAACTGCACGGGCTCTAGTCCAATCAGAGTCGCCCACTGAACTGACATTATTCGGCAAGGCTGCTCTGATTGTGTATGAGGAGCGCCTGCATTCTCCTGCCCCTGCCATTCAGATAGGCTGGGATACAAGCTCAGTGGATGCGGCCACTCTCTCTCCCCATTTACACTAGAAGTGTGTCTGCACACACCGATCTGCAGAGTTTCACAGAGCGCAATATCCCAAATTGGGATGCAGAACAAAACTCAGGAATGTGAGAATCCTGGGTTTTGTTCTGCTTTCAAAGGCATGGGTCTGAGACAAGTCACTTTATTGGCTTTTATATATGGCTAGGTAGTTTTTTTTTGTCCACCTGTGCTTTCCATATCAACCAAGAGATAATGTTGCCTTCTCATCCTAGAGGGTTCTGTATTTGCTAACTGGTAAGGGCATTCAAGAACCCTGCACAATGGGATGTTGAAGGGGGCACAAGTTAGCATTTGGTTTGTCTGTTATCCAGCCCCAGTGAAATGGCATTTTATGGAGGCTACCTGGTCTTTAGCTTATAATTTTCATTGAAAAGCTTTAGTTGTCAGCTGAAGCCAGTTTGTACCACAACGTTTCATAAGCGGCACCATGGCTCTCAGCTAGGCTGGGTTAGTTCTTGTTTAGTACCTTTGGGTTATTTGTTGCTTTGGGACTTCCCAGATGTAGGTATGTATTCTAAGTATACAGTACGTCCTGCTCCAGATATAATACTTACACTTGGGTTATCCTCCGCCAGATGGCGCTGTGCACTGCAGACATGCAAAAACAGGCTCCTCCCGGCCCTTCATATACCCAGGGACCTCCCACAAATCCCCAGATTTCTCTGCAGTGCTGACTGTGAAGACATGAAGTATCACTCTCTCGCAGGTGAGCGGGGCTATTACAGCCTGCGGCCCTGTTGGACTACTCCCATCCGTCCTATTTGTGATGTGCCTCCCAGCCTGGGCTGCGCTGGTCGGGTGAAGGTAGGCAGCACCATGCTCCACCGCAGTCCCCCACCAAAGGGTAGGCGGTTTAGGCTGATGGTGAGCCTTTAGGGGATGCCCCTCCCGCATCATTGCCCCACGCCCCGTGTAGCGGTGGACCCTGTGTAAAGGGTCGCCATCCTCCCTCGTTCCCCCCCTGGCCCGGGGGGAAAGAAAGGGGGGGGGAGGGGTTTGTGAGTATGGCGGCCTCAGTGTACCCTATTACACGCTTATGGCCTTAGTTTCGCGTTTGACTAGAATGGGTGTCAGAGCCGCGCTGTGTACTTTTTACTTGTATTGGTCGCCGCCGCGCCCTTCCTATATGGTTTTACTGATGGCTTTGCTGATGCTGCGGCATCTCCTTCTTAGCCTGTAGTGGCCTTGCTACGGTAATCCACTCAATAAATTCCTTCAGGCGTCACTGCCCTGTTTTCTCTATTGGCTACGCTATTTTGGAGCTTCGCGCTCTCCGGGTTTGGTGCGCTCCGTGTCACGGTCAGCACTGGCCTGCCCTTCGAGGCTCGTTTGGCGCCATTCTTGCGCGCGCGCGTGGTGAAGACCGTCCTCCCCCCTCTGTCTGTAAGTGCCCTCGCGGGCGATTTTATATTACCTTTATCACACCCTGGCACATGGCTCTGACATTCCTGTTCCCCTTATGTCTTTCAGACCGTGAATTCCGGTGGCTTCTCCCGGCCCGGCGTATCCCCCGGTTGAGACTATTAAATAACTCCAATTTCCCCGCGGGTTATTGGGGCATCCAGGGTAGCTTACAGCGTCAATCCCTACTGGCCTATTGTGCTGATTAAATCACCATATGGAGGCGTCCCGGGATATTGTGAACGGGGTTCCTTTGGGACAAGCCCGGCTGTGTGTAGCTTGCGGGGTCACACCTAGCAGTGGTGACAATGCACGGGTCTGTGTTCCTTGTGCACAGCAGGCGTTATCGGTTCTTCCCGCCTCTTCAGTGGCTGGGTCTGCACCTCGCCTCACTTCACCTACTCCCCCAAGCCTGAGTCTAACACCCAATACAAGCGGGGATTCTCATCCTGATGTTGCTACTAGACTGGCCAGTGTTGAAAGATTGCTTGCTAGCTCATTATCGCGTAAGGCCACCGCTAAGCATCATTAAGCCAATTTCCCACCCATCTGCACACGTTTTCCCCCAGTCCAAGCATTCTCATCTTTTGTACCAGCCTTTTATGTGGCACAGTATCAAATGCTTTAGAAAAGTCAAGATATATGATATCCAATGACTCCCCCTGATCCAATCTTGAACTTACCTCCTCATAAAAGCTGATTAGGTTTGTCTGGCAGGAGCGATTCCTCATAAATCCATGCTGATATGGAGTAATAAGGTCATTTTCCCCAAGGTGCTCCAGGATAGTATCCCTTAAGAAACCTTCAAACAGCTTGCCCACCACAGATGTTAAGCTTACCGGTCTGTAGTTCCCAGGTTCCCCCCTAGATCCCTTTTTGAATATTGGCACCGCATTTGCCAAGCGCCAATCCCTCGGAACAGACCCTGTAGTTATGGAATCCACAAATATTAGAAATAACGGCTTGTCTATTACTGTACATAACTCCCTTAAAACACGAGGATGTATGTCATCTGGTCCAGGTGATTTATCGATTTTTATCTGCTTGAGACGGTGCTGGACTTCTTCCTTGGTTAGACCAGTGACATTTAATGGAGGGTTTTGGTTATTCCCCTGCATTTCACTCAGCATGTCAAATTCTTTTGTGAATATAGAAGCAAAGAAGTTAAGCAAATTTGCTTTCTCCTCATTTCCCTCTATAGGGGTCCCCTCCTTGCTTTTCAGGGGGCCCACACCCTCAGGTACCTTTTACGGTTTATGTAGCTAAAGAATAATTTGGGGTTAGTTTTACTCTCTTTCGCGACCAGTCTTTCTGTCTCCAGCTTAGCTGCCCTTATCTTTTGTTTACATTGTTTATTTTCTTCTTTATGTTTTTTTAACGCTTCCGCTGTCCCTTCCTGCTATAAAAGTTTAAATGCCTTTTTGTTGTTGTTTATTCCCCCCTTAACCTTTTTTATTTAGCCACATCGGTTTACATGTGTGTCTAATAGTTTTATTCCTGTAAGGTATATATCTGTCACAATGAAAATTAAGTATTCCTTTGAAAGTATCCCATTTAGCGTCCATGCTTTTGTTTTTAAGGACATTTTCCCAGTCAATGCAGTGTAGGGCATCTCTAAGTTGGTCAAACTTTGCCTTTTTGAAGTCCCGCGTTTTTGTGGCTCCTTGATAATGCACCCTAGTGACTGCTAATTGGAAATTAATGATATTATGATCACTGCTTCCAAGGTGTCCCCCAACCTGTACCTTTACTACTTTGTCTGGTACATTGGTTAGTATTAGGTCCAATATGGCTTTCCCCCTTGTTGGAGCTTGTACTTTATGCGAAACACATGTTTCAGCATCCCAGTCTATATCTGGGTAGTTAAAGTCCCCCATAATCACTACCTCATTTAGTTTAGCGGCTATAGCTATTTGCCTTAGCATCATATTTTCTATGGATTCGGATATATCTGGAGGTTTATAGCAAACCCCCATCAGTATTTTTTTTGTTTCTCCCTCCATGTATTTCTACCCATACAGACTCCACATATATCCTCGCGCAGAGCAGGCTGTAGAGAGGATTTTACAATTAAGCAGACTCCACCCCCTTTGCGTTTTACGGTCCCTCCTAAACACACAGTATCCCTGTAAATTTACTGCCCAGTCATAGCTTTCATCCAGCCAGGTCTCTGTTACACCCACTATGTCATATTGCTCTTCTGTTATTATCAGTTCTAGTTCATCCATTTTATTAGTCAAGCTTCTAGCATTTGTAAGCATGCATTTCAAATGCTTATGACAATTTTGATAATGTTGTATATTGCCCTTATTCCTGCTAGATGTGCTAACCCCTCCCCCCTCTCCACCCCCAGTTTCATGTCTACACCCACCGTCACTTTCTTTCCTAACTTCCCCTTTGTAACTGCTTTTACCCCCCCCCCCAGTGCTCAGTTTAAACACCCCTCTAACCTTTTAGCCATCCTCTACCCCAGAACAGATGCACCCTCCCCATTGAGGTGCAACCTATCCCTGCCAAAGAACCTGTAGCCCACTGAAGTCGGCCCAGTTCTCTTAGAAACCAAACCCCTCCCTTTTACTCCAATTTTTGAGCCACCTGTTTACATCTCTAATCTCCCACTGCCTCTCTGGTGTGGCTCTTGGTACTGGTAGTATTTCTGAGAATACTACAGTTGAGGTCCTTGCCTTAAGCTTACGGCCTAAGTCCCTGAAATCATTTTTAAGGACCTTCCACCTACTTCTTCCTATGTCATTTGTGCCAATATGCACCATGACCGCTGGGTTCACGCCAGCCCCTCCCAACAATCTGTCAGCCCGCTCCGCTACATGCCGTACTCTTACTCCAGGAAGGCAACACACTGTTCGGCAATCCCGGTCTTTGTGACAGATTGCCCTGTCTGTTCCCCTAATAATAGTCACCCACTACCAGCACCTGTCTTGCCTGCCCTGTTCTCCCATTTCCCCTCCCTTTCTTACTGGAGCCGACAGATGTGTCTTGCTGCAGCTGTGCCATCCCTGAGCTAACATCCTCCTCATCTGCCAACCGGGCAAACTTGTTTGGAGGGGCCTGTTCAGGGCTAGCCTCCCTGTAACTTTTACCCCTACCCTGCCTTCTAACTGTTATCCAGCTAGCTGCCTCATTTTCCTGCTTTTTCTATCCCCCCATACTACCACCCCCCCCCTCCCCTGACCCATGTAGTGCCAGATCAGTGAGATCCAGACTCTTTTGCATGATAACAATGTCTCTCAGTGTTGCCAATTGCTTATTTAGATCGTGAATCACGGCTTCCAAATCAGCGATTCGCAGACATCCGGGGCATATATATCCACCATCGACCGATTGATCAAGAAGTGCATACATAGCACAAGATGTACACTGGACAGCATTGTTAGGCATGGAACCCATTGTATCAATTTGTGGGAACACCAAGTGTAGAATTTACAACACTTAAAATAACAATATGAAATCAAGGCAGATACTTACAGCTTCAGCACTTCTGCTTTTAACTCCTGCTTTAACTCACCACTTCCAAGCAGCCACTTACAGAGTCAGCCTCCAAGAGCAAGCTCCACACGAGTTGTGTGCTGCCTTATAACACACCTGCTTCAATTAGGCCTCAGCAGGAATCCAAGAGAGAGAAAGTGAAGAAACCCCCCCCCTTTTTTTTTTCTTTAAATTTGTGCCAGCATTAACACACTGATTCACAAAAATAAAACAAACACAGGGCCGCTAAGAAAGCCCTTACTGGGCTTCCATTTAAGGGGCTGCGCCTGTTTGGGGACCGTCTGGACCTCTTCGCCAAAGGAGGCAAGTTACCCCAGTGCAGGCGGCAGATTCGGCCCTTTCGAGGCCAGGGCACCCTTTCAATCCCCTACTGTGGGGCTAAACAGGGAAAAGGGGTATCCTTCGCTGGGTCCCGCGCAAATTCCTGGCACAGGAATAGAGGACGCCGTCCCGGTTCCTCCTGGGGGCCCAAGTCCAAGGCCCCTCCCAAGACCCCTCAGGCATGAGGGGGCGCCCTCGCCCGTCAGGGTGGGGGGACGTCTGCAGCACTTCGAGCATGTCTGGAGACGCCACGTCTCAGACCGGTGGATTCAGGAGGTAGTGTCCTCCGGCTACAAGATAGAATTTGCTGTACGGCCCCCCACCAGAGTCGTTGGGTCCCGGATTCCTCAAGACCCTGCCTCAGCTCAGGTCTTGTTGATGGCCGTGCAGGGTCTCCTGGATCTAGGGATCATTTGCAAGGTCCCCTTAGAAGACAGGGGCATGGGGTTCTACTCCAACCTTTTCACAGTACCCACGAAGGATGGGTCAGTCAGGCCCATTCTGGATTTAAAAATCCTCAACAAATTTGTCAAGAACAAGCACTTTCGCATGGAAACTCTGCGCTCGGCCATTGGCTCCTTGCTCCCAGGGGACTTCATGACGTCCGTAGACATCAAGGATGCTTACCTTCACGTCCCGGTGTTTCCAGGACACCAAAGGTTTCTCAGATTTGCACTGAAAGATCAGCATTACCAATTTGTGGCCTTGCCATTCGGCCTCACATCGGCTCCCATGGTGTTCACCAAGGTGCTGGCAGGGGTGATGTCCCTGATAAGGTTAAGAGGCATACGCGTGCTCCTTACCTGGACGATATACTCATCACCTCTCGGTCTCTGCGGCAGGCAGAGTTGGACACTCAGCTGGTAGTGTCCACCCTGGAGTCCTTCGGCTGGGTGATCAATTACCCCAAGTCCTCTCTGTCCCCCTCCTCGGTGACTCCGTTCCTGGGAATGATTCTGAATACGGTTCAGTCACGGATATTCCTTCCTCAACAGAAGGTGGAAGCTCTGACTGCGCAGGCCAGGTTCCTGCTCTCGTGCCCACAGCCCTCCATCAGGCAGGGAATGCAGCTGGTGGGCCTGATGGTGGCGAGCTTCGAGGCGGTGCCCTTTGCTCAGTTCCATTTGAGACCTCTGCAGCTTCACCTTCTGTCAGTATGGGACAAGAACCCAGCGTCCTTGGACGGGGTCTGTGTGCTTCCCCCCCTCGGTTAGACGGTCCCTTGCGTGGTGGCTGAACATTGGGAACTTGATAGGGGGCAGGTCTTTTCTGGCCCCTTCCTGGGAGACGGTCACAACGGATGCCAGTCTGTCAGGTTGGGGGGGATTCTGGAAGTCCCTGCGCTTCCAGGGGACGTGGGGTCCTCAGGAGGCCCATTTACCCATCAACATTCTGGAATTGCGGGCAGTCCGGTTGGTACTGGAGCGGTTGACCCAACACCTGAGGGGTCTGTCGGTCCAGGTACGCTCAGACAACAGGACGGTGATTGTCTACATCAACCATCAGGGAGGGACCCGGAGCAAGGGTGCCCTCCGGGAGGTGTCTCAGATTCTGACATGGGCGGAGGCCAATGTACAATGCATTTCGGCTGTTTACATTCCGGGGGCGGAGAATCTGCTTGCAGATGCTCTGAGCAGGGGGACGTCCCGGCAGGGAGAGTGGTCCCTCTGCAACAGAGTATTCCGGTCCCTGTGTCACAGTTGGGGTCTACCGGATGTGGACCTGTTTGCGTCCCGTCACAACCACAAGCTCCCGGCCTTCGTGTCCCTGTCTCAGGATCCTCTGGCCTTGGCCACGGATGCCCTGTCCATGTCATGGAAGGAGTTTGGGCTCCTGTATGTATTTCCACCATTCCCCCTTCTGGGCAGGGTTCTGCGCAAGATTGCTCTGGAAGGGGTGCCTGTGATTCTAGTGACCCCCGGGTGGCCAAGAAGAGTGTGGTTCGCAGACGTGGTTCAAATGGCAGTAGACCAGTATGATCTGCCCGGGGTGCCAGATCCGCTAACTCAGGGCTCCCTACACCATCCCAATTTACAATCGCTGGCTTTGACGGCCTGGCTGCTGAAACCTCCATCTTGATGGAGAAGGGTTTGTCTGCCTCTGTAGTAGGTACTATGGTGCAGGCTAGGAAGAAGACTTCTGCTGCTATCTATTACAGAGTATGGCGTACCTACATTGACTGGTGTGAGTCTAGGTCTCTTCCCTGTAGGGAGTTCTCTGTCCCTAGGGTTCTGGAGTTCTTACAGCATGGTTTGGAGTTAGGTTTAAAACTCAGTACTCTGAAAGGTCAGGTTTCTGCCCTGTCCGTCTTCTTTCAGAAGTCCTTTGCTCAGCATCATTTGGTTAAGACCTTCTTTCAGGGGGTAACTCATGCGCGCCCCCCTCGTAAACCTGTGGTCCCCGTTTGGGACTTAAACTTGGTTTTGTCTGCCTTGCAGGGTGCTCCCTTTGAGCCTATTCACGATGTTGCTCTGGCTGTGCTTACTCTCAAGGTTGTCTTTTTGGTGGCCATAACTTCGGTTAGGCGTGTGTCGGAGCTGGCTGCTCTATCCATTCAGCCTCCGTATTATGAGAGGCACCAGGACAAGGTGGTGTTCCGCTTCAAGCCGGATTTTCTGCCTAAGGTTGTGTCTGCTTTTCATTTGAATCAGGACATTGTTCTTCCTTCATTGTGTCCCAATCCTAGTAATGACAAGGAAAGGGTGCTTGAAGTATTACCTGGTTGTCACTGCGGCTTTCAGGAAGACTGATGCTCTCTTCGTTGTGCCTTCGGGGCCTAGGAAGGGTTTGGTTCCTGCCAAGTCTATCAGCAAATGGATCTGTCAGACTGTGATTTTAGGCCTATTCTGCTAAGGGGAAGAGGCCTCCTTTCCGTCTTACGGCTCATTCTACTCGTGCTATTGTGGCCTCCTGGGCCTTCCAGCACCAGGCTTCTGTTGAACAAGTTTGCAAGACCACTACTTGGTCTTCTGTTCATACCTTTTCAAAGTTTTACAAGGTTGACGTTCGGGCCTCAGCTGATGCTGTGTTTGGCTGCAAGGTTTTGCAGGCGGCAGTAGTTTAAGCTGCATGCTGTTGCCTTTTTTGTTGGGGATCCCACCCTACTTTTATGGACACTGCTATTGGATGTCCCAAGTGTAAGTATTATATCTGGAGCAGGACGTACTGTATACTTAGAATAATACAATTCTGTGAAGTACTCACCTGTAGAATTGGTATTATATGGATACAGTACGTCCTGCTCCACCCCACCCTGGTTTTTGCATTATTCTGGATCCCCTGTATGGTGATGGTTGCCATTGTTGTTGTTGTTACCAGTTTCGATGGTTAAATTCTCCCGGCTTCTTGTTCACTGCTTTTCAATGCTGGGGATTTGTGGGAGGTCCCTGGGTATATGAAGGGCCGGGAGGAGCCTGTTTTTGCATGTCTGCAGTGCACAGCGCCATCTGGCGGAGGATAACACAACTGTAAGTATTATATCTGGAGCAGGCCTACTGTATATGTATAATACCAATTCTACAGGTGAGTACTTCACAGAATTGTATTTGACTGTTGAATCTCCCATGGGAAGAACCAGAAAAGGATTCCTGCACTCACCGTAAAATCATTCGGTACAGCTGCCCTTGTTAGATTTGCAGCAATAAGTATAGATTTTCACCATCTCAGATGTTGTTAGTTCCTGATTGATCCCTATTTGAGATTCCCTGCTATGTGACCCCCCCCACAAAAGGTCGCCATATGCAATGCAGATTAGCGATCGTCGATATGGTGTGGTTTAGACATAGAGCTTGGCATTAGGAAGGGCATTACCTCCAGTTCTCTTTAGGCTCAGGGCAGAAGCTCTCCCTCTTCTATATGAAATTTTATTGCAGGTGTGGGCCTCAGCCCAAAGATGCTGGAGATGCGGCCTGTGATGCTGTGGGAGGCAGAACAAAGTGAATTGTGCAGTGCCTGGGGAGGTGGTTCATGCAGTGGGGCATCCCAACTTGGTCTTACAGACACCATAGCCGCCTGGGCAGGGTTTCTTTGGGCAGCACTTCTTTGGTTGAATACATTTTTGTAGGCTAAAACATCTGTAGCAACTTGAGATTTTGCCGGAAACTGGTGTTTCCCATGTTAGGCAGTTTGATCCAACCTCTGTGTACAGCAGGCGTACCAGCCCTGCGACCCCTGAGCTGCTGTGGAGAACGTGAAATGGGTATGTGTGTAAAGGGTAGTTACATGGGGTACAGTAAAAATAGAGGTTGCTGGTGAGTGATGTATGGGGGGGGAGGTTGGCAAATACAGGTGATAGCTTGGAGGAACATGGTGACATTTATTTTACCCCCCCACATATACATGGTTGAAATCTCTGGCACAGTTATAAGGTGAGTGTTTCTATATTAATTTTATGCTTGGCGTTGTTGGGAGCTTTATGGATTGGGAACATGATTAAGATGTGGGAGGGCTATAAATATGACCTATGTGTTCAGAGAGGTAAGGTAATCATCATGAGTATTGGTAGCAGGGGTGGGGAGGACACTAATGAAGTTTGTGGTGACTGACTTCATGATGCTATTCAAAATGTTCACCTATTCATAATGCGTTGTAGGAGGAAGTTGGTGTCGAAACAGATGAAGATCTCAATATAACACCTCCGGATATCTAATCCTTGTGATATGCATGCCAACCAGGCAATTTTCATGTTTTAGTTTTCCCTTTTACCCTGTGAATAAGACAAACCGACAGAAAATAGCCGATTTGGATGCTGGAACAGACACTGGGGTGGAAGCTGTATCTACTGGGGATCCCAACCTGTCCATTTGATCCAAACGCAGAGTGAGACATTCAACTAGATGTACAAATCGTTGTCTTTGTCACCATAGAGCCAATTTGCTCATTGTTTTTCTTGTCCCCACAGTGACCAGTGCTCTAGCACCTTTGGAATTTAGTCAAACTGCAAAAATATGTGCCAGGAAAATGTTAAATAAAATTCTAGCTGTCTACTTATTTACTGCAGAACACAGTGGTCAAAATCAAGGGTATAAATTAGGCCGTCAGCTAGCTGCATGGCTTGCCTGGAGGTCATAGAATCATTGAGGTGTCTCCCCTTATAAAAGGATGTTGACCCTAAAGTTACTTCTCATTAACTGAAGCTGTACTAAAAAGATATTCTCAGTGTGCCATACACCCCGCTTCCCCTTTAATTCTTACGATTGGGTTGCTCACCGCCAGGTGACGAAGTTGCAGAGAGGAGGTCCTGTAACGAGCCCCCTTCCGGCCCATACATACCTGGTACCTCCCACCTAACACCAGTGTTTTTCTCTCTGCATGGCGACAAGACAGAAGAAAGAAGTCTCCTGCTTGCAGGTAGCCAGGGTCTTGCCCTGGCACCCCCTTTGGGTCTATTTCTGCCCAGTTTGATTGTTTGTTACCTTGATGGTTAATGGAAGCCTCCCAGCCCAGGCTGCTCACTGGGCAAACGGTAGATGGCACTATAGGAGCCTAGGAGCTTATCTCCTCCGCTCGACCTCACGTGTGGGGCAATGCGGCTATCCGGCATGGTGATCCGGATTTGGGATGCCCCTGTCCCGAGGTTCCCCTTTGGCCCTTTCTCTCCCGTTACGGTCCCTTCACTATGGGGGGGGGGTTGGGGGTGTATTATATGCATGTGGTGTTTTGCTTTACTTGTGTGTTTGAAGTATTGACAGTTTCAGGCTCAGCGCCGCGGGATGCGCGCACGCGCCCTGAACTGCTAGGGCTATGAATTTTGTATCTGTCCCCCCCCCCCCCCCCCCCGATCCGAGGGCGTCCTCTCTGTATGCGGCACCGCCATAGTGCGGGCCACGCTGTTGGCAGTTTCAGGCTCATCGCCACGGGATGCGCGCACGCGGCCTGAACTGCCAGGGTTGTGTATAGGCTCCCCCCCCCCACTGACCCGAGAGCTTCGGGGCGCCCTCTCTGTATGCGGCACCGCCATTTGGCAGGCCGCACTGTTTGAATTAAGGGGCGGGGCCCTGATGACGCGATGGTGGGGGCGTGGCCTGGGCTGGTTGTCTTGCAGCTCAGCCCCGCCGCACTTCCTCCTGCTAATCAGGAGTCGGGTGCGGGGGACTCGGCTGCAGGAAACGGTGTATCTGGCTGGCTGCTGCCTTTGCTCTTCGTGCCTTGTTCAGGTAAGCGGCCCCACTTCGTGTGTGGGCCGTTCTGTTTATCATCAGGTTTGCTTCAGCTTGTTTAAAAAAAAAAAAAAAAAAAAAGTGTATGCTGGCTGGCCTCTTAAAGCACTTTGGGGCTTTTGCTATTGCTATATATTTGTATATGCTGCTTTTTGTATGAATGTTTGTACTGCATGCTGCCCTTTTTTTCTGGGGATCTTATTGTTGTCTCTTTTCCCCACAGATCCTGGGATCCCCTCACTGCAGTGGCTCTCCCGGTTCTGTTATACCTGGCTAGTCTTATTACTCCAAATTGGGAAATTAAAAAAAAAAAAAAAAATAAAATTTATTCCTCCCTTCGCGGGACATTAATTTAAAGGGGCATCCCGGGTGGCTTTATGCGTAAAACCCACGGTTGTTGCGAATACCATAAAATCACCATATGGAGGCTTCCGACAATACCGGAAATTGCGCTTCGGGGCCATCTAGGCTGTGTGGGGGTTGTGGGACTCCGCTCCCAGGCGATGTTATATTATGCATTCCTTGTGCAAAGCAGAATATTGTGCGTCAGTCCGTCGCTCCGGCTTCTGGCTCCTCGCAACTTCCGTCATCTACCCCCCCCTCCCTATTCCGGACCCCGTGTGACATTGTCAAAAGTGGGGATTCGCAATCCGAGGTGTGTGCGTGATTGACCAACCTCGAGAAGATAATTTCCGCCAAGGTAGCTCAGAAGGCTACAGCGAAGCGGAAACACCTTTCTCCGGCAGTACCTGCTTCGGAGGATGAGAGGTGCGAATTAGTGGATTGGTCCGATTATTCCCTGGACGAGGAGGGGGTACTCCTTGTGGAGTCGGATGAGCCTGCAGACCAGCTAGAGATTGATGCTGCTGGCGATCAGGCCACGGGGGTATCCCTTGACACCCCTTCCATTTTGGCTCAAATGTTTGAAATTTTGAATTTGGATCCGCCTGAGGCAGTCGCCCTGCCAAAGGGTGAGTTGTTTGATGTGCCTCAGCCGCGTTTGGTGTTTCCCAGGCAACAACACTTTGAGAGGGTTGTGCTTAAGGAATGGGAACGACCCACGCGACTGGCTGGAATCCCTGCTAGTTGGGATAAACGCTATCCCTTTCCGGAGGATTTGGTGAAGCTTTGGTCAGTTCCCCCTGACATCGATACCCCTGTGTTAGGGCTGTCTAGCATGGCTGTGGTACATTCTTCTGACACCACTGCCATTAAGGATGGTGAGGATCGTCGGATTGATCAGTTTGCTCGCCATGGTTTTATCAGTGCCGGATCAACGCTGCGGCCAGTGTGTGCTTCGGCGCTTCTTCTGTTGGCAGTTAGGTCCATTATTAGGGATCTGTGCGCAGATCTTGATCCCGCTTGTGATGAGTTTAGTTCTCTTAAACAGTGTGAGTCATTTATTTCCTTTGTCTTGACCGCTCAGGACGATGCTCTGGCGATGAGTAGCAGGACAGCGGCAATGCTGGTGGCTATTCGTCGGTCAGTGTGGCTGCGCCAGTGGTCGGCGGATTTTGTCTCTAAAAAGGTGCTCACAGCACTTCCTTTTTTGGGTTTGCGACTGTTTGGTGATAAATTAGATTCAGTTGCAAAAGGTGGTAAATTGCCTCAACGCAAGAGGCCTCGTCGCCCCTTTCGGGGAACGAGGGCCTTTAATCCTTCCTTTCGGGGAATTAGAGCGGGTAGGGGGGCTTCCTTTCCCCGCTACCAGAGGTGCAGGTTGGACCCGGGGGAGGGGCCGTGGCCGTCCCGGTCAGTCCTGGGGCGCCAAGCCCAAGCCTGCTGGTAAGCCCGCTCAGCAATGAGGGGCTGCCCTCACCCGTGCGGGTGGGGGGACGATTGCGACACTTCTCCCAGGTTTGGGTCCAGGAGGTTCGGGACAGATGGATCCAGGAGGTGGTGTCGTCCGGTTACAAACTGGAGTTCGAGTCTCGCCCTCCTTCACGTTTCTTTCGGTCTCGAGTGCCCATCGATCCTTTGGCCGCACAGGGGCTCCTGGCGTCGGTAAGGAATCTTTTAGAAATGGCGGTCATCCGGCCCGTGCCGCGCTTAGAGATGGGCCTCGGTTTCTACTCCAATCTTTTCGCAGTCCCCAAAAAGGACGGATTGGTTCGTCCCGTCCGGGACCTGAAATTACTCAACAGGTTCATCCGTACTCGGAAGTTTCGCATGGAAACTTTGCGTTTTGGCCATCGGTTCGCTTCGGCAGGGGGACTTCATGACGTCCATATACATCAAGGATGCTTACCTTCATGTTCCCATCTGCCAGGCTCATCAATGTTTTCTTCGATTCGTGATGAAAGATCAGCATTTTCAATTCGTGGCACTTCCGTTTGGCCTTACCTCGGCTCCAAGAGTGTTCACCAAGGTGCTGGCAGGGGTGATGGCCATTTTCAGATCTCGGGGCATTCGTGTCGTACCTTATTTGGACGACCTTCTCATCATGGCTCCGTCCCTCAATCAATCAGAGACAGACACCAGGATGGTGATCTCCACGCTGGAAAGCTTTGGTTGGGTGATCAACTTTCCCAAGTCCTCCCTCGCTCCGGCCAGGGTGGTGTCCTTTCTGGGGATGCAGTTGGACTCTTGTCAACACAGGGTGTTTCTCCCTCAGTCCAAAATTTATCTGATTCAGGAGTTGGCTCGGGTCCTACTTTCCAATCCTCGGCCGTCCATCCGTCTGGGGATGAGGCTGGTAGGGTTGATAGTTCCTTTCGCTCAATTTCACACGAGGACGCTTCAGCTCTGTTGGCGTCCTGGGACCGGCGGCCACGGTCGCTGGATCGGCCCTTCCAGTTGTCCTCCCGGGTCCGGCAGTCCCTCCAATGGTGGTTGGTCTCGGCCAATCTCGTGAAGGGCAGGTCTTTCCTGACCCCTCTTTGGGAAATTGTCACCACGGACGCCAGTCTTTCGGGATGGGGGGGATTCTGGAAGGATCTTCAGTTCCAGGGGCAGTGGGGACCTCAAGAGGCCCACTTACCCATCAATATTCTGGAACTGAGAGCCATCCGTCGGGTTCTTGCTCTTCTGACTCAACACGTTCTGGTCCAGGTTCGTTCAGACAATCGAACAGCGGTTGCTTACATCAATCATCAGGGAGGGACTTGCAGTCTGGGTGCTGTCAGAGAGGTGTCCCTGATCCTGACCTGGGCGGAGGCCCATGTTCCTTGTCTCTCGGCGGTGTACATCCCAGGGGTGGAGAACCAGGAAGCGGACCTGTTGAGCAGGGGCTCTTCCCGTCTGGGAGAATGGGCTCTCCATCCTCAGGTTTTTCGCTCACTGTGTCTCCGGTGGGGGACGCCGGAGGTGGACCTGTTTGCCTCTCGTCACAATTGCAGGCTCCCGAACTTCGTGTCGCTCTCCCAGGATCCTCTGGCAGTGGACGCCATGTCCCTGAGCTGGGGGGATCTGCGGTTTCTGTACCTGTTTCCTCCGATACCCATGCTGGGCAGGGTGGTACAGAAGCTGGCTCTGGAAAGGGTGTCCGCCATTCTCGTGGCCCCAAGGTGGCCAAGGCAAGTATGGTTCGCAGACATCGTTCGACTGGCAGTGGACCAGTTCGTTCTACCTCTTCGGCCCGATCTGCTCACTCAGGGTCGGCTGTGTTACCCTAATTTACCAACGCTGGGTTTGACGGCCTGGCTGCTGAAACCTCCATCTTGAAGGAGGAGGGTCTTTCTGACTCGGTCTTTAAGACTCTGATCAGTGCCCGGAAGAGGTCTTCTTCTATCATCTACTATAGGACTTGGAAAGCCTATATCGCTTGGTATGAGATTAGATCTTTTCCTTGTAGGGTCTTTTTGGTCTCCAGGATTCTGGATTTTTACAATCTGGCCTGGACTCTGGTCTTCAGCTAAGTACTTTGAAAGGGCAAGTTTCTGCCTTATCTATCTTTTTTTTCAGAAGCGTTTTGCGCTTCATCCTTTGGTTAAAACTTTTTTCCAGGGGGTTACGCATGTGCGACCTCCCAGGAAACCATTGCTCCCTGTTTGGGACTTGAATTTGGTTCTTTCTGCTCTTCAGGCTCCTCCTTTTGAGCCTTTGCAAGATATTGCTTTGTCTACCCTGACTCAGAAGATTGTCTTCTTGGTAGCTATCACTTCGGTTCGGCGTGTCTCGGAGTTGGCGGCCTTGTCTATTCAGGTGCCCTACTCAGGATAAAGTGGTCTTTCGGTTCAAACCAGACTTTCTTCCTAAGGTTGTTTCTGCTTTTCATTTGAATCAGGATATTGTTCTTCCCTCCTTGTGTCCTAAGCCTAAGAATGACAAAGAGAGGGTTTTGCATTGTTTGGATGTAGTACGCTGTGTTAAGCACTATTTGATTATTACTTGATTATTACTTCTCCTTTTCGTAAAACGGATGCCTTTTTTGTTGTGCCCTGTGGGCCGAAGAAGGGTTTGGCACCGGCCAAATCTTCCATTAGCAAATAGATACGTCAGGCCATTATTGCGGCCTATTCTGCTAAGGGGAAAGTTCCCCCTTTTCGTATCACTGCTCATTCTACTCGCGCCGTTGGAGCGTCTTGGGCTTTTCAGCGCCAAGCTTCTGTTGAACAAGTTTGTAAGGCCGTTACTTGGTCTTCTGTTCATACTTTTTCTAAGTTTTACAAAGTTGATGTGCGGGCCTCAGCGGATGCTGTTTTTGGCCGCAAAGTTCTGCAGACTGCAGTCATTTAAGTTATGCTTCATTTTTGCCTTTGGATACCCATCCCTTGTGGACACTGCTTTTGGATGTCCCAATCGTAAGAATTAAAGGGGAAGCGGGGTGTGTGGCACTGAGAATAATACCATTTTGTGAGTACTCACCTGAAAAATGGATATTGTCAGTGTGCCACACACCCCGCTTCACCCGCCTTTTTCGGTATCCCGAATCCTTTATATGGTGAAGCTTTTCTTTATTTTGAGGTTACCGTTGGATTTCCTGGTACCTTGTCTTTCTGCTTTTTAAATCACTGGTGTTAGGTGGGAGGTACCAGGTATGTATGGGCCGGAAGGGGGCTCGTTACAGGATTCCTCTCTGCAACTTCGTCACCTGGCGGTGAGTAACCCAATCGTAAGAATTAAAGGGGAAGCGGGGTGTGTGGCACACTGACAATATCCATTTTTCAGGTGAGTACTCACAAAATGGTATTTTTTTGAAATGCTGCTGCTCCCCAAACAAACATACAAGTAGGGTTTATTACAGCTTTCATGGCAGTTGACATCACTGCTGCCTTTTTAGAAGTGTGAATGGATATCTTAAAGTGTCTGTCCATGGCAGCCTTGGCAAGTACCACATACCAATGTTGTGCTGTAGTGGTTGAGTAATAGTACCCTTAATTCTGCAACAAACTGTAGTGTAAAAAATTAGTCACACAAGTGGTTACTAGCCCTGCACTCATGCTTGCTGCCTTCCAGTTGGGGATTGAACCAGTCTCATCATAACTATTAAACAGCAGCCCCAGTACATGGACAGAGGTCATTTTGAGATAAGCTGGCTTCACAGTCCATGTTTTGTATTCTAAGTATGCAGCACGTCCTGTTCCAGATGATAATTCCTTACAGATGGGATTACCTCCGCCAGAGAGCGCTGGACTGCAGAGATGGCAAAAAGAGGCCCCTCCCGGTCCCATATATACCCGGGACCTCCCACAAATTCCCCAGTATCTTCTCTGCAGTCAGCTGCGAAGGACAAGATGATGGCTCTCTCGTTTCGCAGGTGAGCGGGGCCTAACAGCCCGCGGCCCTGTAGGACTATTCCCACCCGTTCCATCTCTTTATCTATGCCTCCCAGCTTTGGCTGCGCCGCTCGGGTGATGGTAGGCAGCACCTCTGACAGGTGCTTTAGGAGCCTTGCTCCAACCGCAGTCCCCCACCAAAGGGTAAGCGGCGCAGGCTTATGGTGAGCCTGATTTGAGATGCCCCTTCCGCCCCTCGCCCTGGTCCTCGGTGGGTCTCTGCTAGCTGACCGCCGCCCCCCCCTCTCGCTGTCCCGTTCGTTGGGGGGGGGGTGTATGAGTGTATTGCATGTTTGCTATCACTCAGGGCTCCGCGCCCTGGCTATTACTTTGTCAGTTGTCCTTGTTTGAAGCTGACGCGCGCGCCTTGCGGCGTTCCGCTGTTAGCGGCGACGTCACTGCAGGCGCCTCTGCGTGGCTATTGGCTGGCTAGTCACACGTTATGCCTTTGCGCTTTTCTTGGGGGTGAAGCTTATCGGGCGGCGCGCTCCGCGTCGTCCTTCCCTGTGGCCCGCCCCTTGAGGTGCCCAGCGCCATTTTGGTCTCTTCTCCTGGCGTGATCTGTGACTCCCCACCGCGGTCCGTGAGTGCCCCTGCAGGCTCATTTCTTGTCTAGTTTTTATTATTGTATGCTTACAGGGTGTCATTTTTTTGTCTTTCAGGCGGGAAAACTGTATAGAGGTTTCTCCCGGTCCTACCCCCTTTAGTAGTTTTCTCAAACTTTATTAGAGGCCTGATTAGTAAAATCCTCCCACTTCCCTGGTGGACCTTTGGGGCATCCCAGGTTGCTTTTACAGCGTAATTCCTATTGGCCAATTGTGCCACTATAATCACCATATGGAGGCTTCACAAGATATTGTGCTAGGGGTCCCCTTGGGACAAGCCTGGCTGTGTGGGGCATCCCCTGTAAATGTGCGAGTCTGCGTACCCTGCGCCCAGCAGGCGCTTGTGCTGCATTCTGGGCTATCAGTGTCTGTGCTTCTGCTATTACGGCTGTGGCTATTAGAACTCTGCTCAAGGGTCTGCTGGAGAGTGCCCCTGATGATTCTTCTAGTGCAGAGTTCAGGGCCTTGTCAGATTGTGAGGTTTTTATTGCTTATATCCTTTCTACCTTCGATGATGCCATTAGGATGTGTAGAACCTCTGCCTTGGTGGTTGCTATACGCCACTCTGTGTGGCTGCGCCAGTGGGCAGCTGACAACGCTGCTAAGAAGGCTCTTACAAGGCTTCCACTTAAAGGGCTGCGCTTATTTGGTGACTGCTTGGATCTCTTTGCTAAGGGTGGCAAGCTGCCTCAACGTAAAAAACTAAGGGCGGTCCGTTTGGTTCTGGCCAAATTGACTCCCCACCTTCAGTGCGGGCCGGTCCCAGGTACGTTCGGACAACCTGATGGCGGTTGCCTTCATCAGTCATCAGGGAGGGACCCGGAGTAAGGGTGCCTTCGAGGAAGTGTCCAAGATTCTGTCATGGGCGGAGGACAATGTTCCTTTCATCTCAGCAGTGTACATTCCGGGGGTGGAAAACCTGGAGGCAGACTACCTGAGCAGGGGGACTTCTCGCCTGGGGGAATGGTCCCTCAGCAGCGAGGTCTTTTGCTCCCTGTGTCACCGTTGGGGGGTGCCGGACGTGGATCTGTTTGCATATCGCCACAATCACAAGCTCCCAGTCTTTGTCTCTCTGTCACGGGATCCCCTGGCCTTGGCCGTGGATGCTCTGACTCTCTCCTGGCAGGGGTTCTGTCTCCTGTATCTCTTCCCTCCATTCCCCCTGCTGGGCAGGTTTCTGCGCAAGTTGGTTCAAGAAAGGGTGCCAGCAATTCTGGTGGCCCCCCCGCTGGCCAAGACAGGTGTGGTTCGCAGACGTTGTACAGCTGGCAGTAGATTAGTACGCTCTGCCCATGGTCCCAGACCTTCTCACTCAGTGACTGCTTTGCCATCCCAATTTACAAACGCTGGCTTTGATGGCCTGGCTGCTGAAACCTCCATCTTGGGGGAAGAAGGGCTTTCTGCTTCTGTTGTCAATACCTTGATCAGGGCTAGGAAGAAATCTTCCTCCTCCATTTACTATAGGATTTGGCGGACTTACATTGACTTGTGTGAGTCTAAAATCCTTCCCTGTCGTGTGTTTTCCATTCCTAGGATCCTGGAGTTCCTTCAACATGGGTTGGATTTGGGACTCCAGCTCAGCACTCTCAAGGGTCACGTTTCTGCCTTGGCCGTTTTCTTCCAGAGATCTTGCGCTCAGCATCCTCTGGTAAAGACCTTCTTCCAGGGGGTTGCTCATGTGCCTCTTGCCAGTCTGGGACTTGAATTTGGTCTTGTCTGCCCTTCAGGGCCTTCCGTTTGAGCCTGTGCAGGAGGCTGCTCTGTCTATTCTTACAGTTATCACTTCGGTCAGGCGTGTTTCAGAGTTGGCGGCCCTTTCTATTCAGGCCTACTTTGAGAGACACCAGGACAAGGTGGTTTTCCACTTTAAACCAGATTTCTTGCCTAAGGTTGTCTCTGCCTTCCATCTCAATAAGGACATTGTGCTTCCTTCCTTGTGCCCTAATCCTGGAAGTTCCAAGGAGAGGGCCTTGCATTCCCTGGATGTGGTCAGTAACTTGAAGTTCTACTTGGTGGCTACTGCACCTTTCAGAAAGACTGATGCCTTGTTTGTGGTCCCTTCGGGTCCCAAGAAGGGTTTGGCTCCTGCTAAGTCTATTAGCAAGTGGATCCGTCAGGCTATTTTTAGGGCCTATTCTGCTAGGGGAAAAGATCCTCCTTTCCCTGTTACTGCTCATTCTATCCGTACTGTTGGCTTCCTGGGCCTTCCAGCACCAGGCTTCTGTTGAACAAGTTTGTAAGGCCGCTACTTGGTCTTCTGTTCATACCTTTTACAAGGTTGATGTTCGGGCCTCAGCTGATGCTGTTTTTGGCCGCAAAGTTTTGCAGGTGGCAGTGGTTTGAACTGCGCGTTGTTGCTTTGGGGATCCTACCCTACCTTACGGACACTGCTATTGGATGTCCCATCTGTAAGGAATTATCTGGAGTAGGAGGTGCTGCATACTTAGAATAATACAATTCTGTGATTACTCACCTTGTAGAATTTGTATTATAAGTATTCAGCACGTCCTGCTCCACCCTGGTTTCATTCTCTTGTATCCTCTGTATGGTGATTGTTATCCTTGTTAGCTTCTCCTGGTTCTCCTTACTGCTTTTCAATACTGGGGAATTTGTGGGAGGTCCCGGGTATATATGGGACTGGGAGGGGCCTCTTTTTGCCATCTCTGCAGTCCAGCGCCCTCTGGCGGAGGTAATCCCATCTGTAAGGAATTATCAGCTGGAGCAGGACATGCTGCACACTTATAACACCAATTCTACAAGGTGAGTAATCACAGAATTGTATTTTTCTCTTAAAAGAATGAAATGACGACCTGCTTAGCCATGTGAGGTGGTTCACTTACTGAGGAAGTAGAACTATAGAAAGTGCTATTATATATTTAAGGGAAAAAAGTATAGCAGTTTGCCTGGAGTCTTGTGCTTTTCACTTACCATCTTGACCATTAAAATGATAAAGCAGTTCCATACCTTTTATAAATTAGGTTGTTTAAAAGATTAAAGCAGTTTGAGAGCAATAAACTTATTTATTTGGTCATATCAAACAACATTTGGAAATAAAATGTACAAAAGTGTTTCTGGTACAAAATAAAGCCCTGCTGCTCAGACAATTTCAGGTGAAGATAAGAAGTGTATAATTATAAAATCTGCTGTACAAAGTATTCATGAATATGATATTGGGAGGAGGGGGTAGAGACACTTCTAAAATGGCCATTTTGACAATTTGTAATATAGAGCTGAAATTATCCAAGGGGGGCAGTTTTACCTAAAACCAACTCTGACACACAGCCAATATAAAAAAAAAAACGGCATGTTTGTTTAATACAGTTTTCAGTCTTATGGAAACAAAACCCAGCAGGCACTGCCCAGACCTTTAGGCCACATTTGGAGCTGGTGTTGCGCAGTAATCATTTACCAATGCATTGCTCCTTCCTTTACAAAGCTGAATCGCTGAGAATGGGATCAGATACCTCTCCATGGCCTATTGGCTAAAGGGACCTGCAAGATTTGTGCCCATGTATTAAAAAGAGCAAAATACCACCTACTATTCATTAAGAATTAAACCCTTTGCTGACGGTGGTGGCTTCCACATGCCCATTACAGTAACAAGCGCCAAATGACAGACCTTCAGTCTAAACTGCCAATGCACAGCCCCACACTTCAGGCATTGGTATTGGGCTACTACAAAGCCTGAAAATTACACCCAACACATAATCACATGACCACCAGCATCCAATGGGGTACACTAGCCACATTACTCTTGGCAAGCCTTATTTTCTGGTGGAGTAGGAATGTATTTTGCTGCCTCACCATGCTTTTCAAGAGTATTGGCATCCCACATTGTAACGTTTAGGGGGTGGGAGTCAGTGGCTGTAGTGGCCAGTCGCATGGGTTGCGGACGTAAATTGTTTTGCCTTTTTTACCCCCATGTTCAAGCAAATCCCCCCTCAGGTGCCATTCCTAGCTGGAAAACCTAGGGGGTGCTGGGAGTTTGCACTGGAGGTCCACTTTAAGGATGACTTAAGACCACATTTCTTATCGCTTGTTACTTATGCTGGAAACTCTGTTAGGAGAACCCTGCGCCAACGTAACCAGAAGCCTCCAAAGTGAAGTCCATACAACATTCTTACACATTGCCTCTTGAAAGGAAGTCAGAGGAGAGAGAAAGTTTACACCATTTGGTAGCAAAAGCTATAAGCTTTACAATAATCACTGGCCAGTGCCATGTGGTACCAGAGTTCCCATCATGCTTTGGTTAGAGATGCACAGAAGTAATCCAGATGCCTCTGAAGTGCCAAAGCAAATTCTGGAAGCCATAGAGGACCCCAGAAGAGACAGCAGTCTTGAATCAGTATAGTGGATTCTTCAGCTGATGCAGAACTCGTCGTACAATGTCATGTAGAGTCTGGGAGAAAATAATCTGTTCAATTACTAGAATTTCCTAACACAAGCATTTCATTCTTTGGTAGTCAGGGTTATTACAGTATATAGGAGGAGGGTATCTGACAATGCTCAGTGTGGCAGGTCTGGGGGTGCTGTATTCCGCAGGGGAAGTGAATTTGGAATCTGAGGCCTGGCAGCATATAACAACCTGGGCCTGTGCATGACAAAAAGGTTTTCCTTTCCCAATATCCTAAAGCACAACTGTCAAACCTGAAGGGACAGCAACAGGTCATTGGTGCTCATTCAGCCAACTAGTTGGACATGACCTGTTGCTGGCCTTTGAGGGAGAGTTTGCCACCCCTGCCCTGTGGAAACTTTAGTCCTAAAAAATGTATTCACCTTTTTAGGCCTAAATCCTACTTCCAAGCCCTCTGCTGCTCATTGAAGGCGGTCTATAGCTTTAGAGGCCAAATACAGGGATATTCTTAGTATACAGTACGTCCTGCTCCAAATAGATTACTTACACTTGGGTTATCCTCCGCCAGATGGCGCTGCACTGCAGAGACATGTAAAACGGGCTCCTCCCGGCCCCTCAAATACCCGGGAACCTCCCACAAATCCCCAGATTTCTCTGCAGTGCTGACTGCGAAGACATGAAATTATCACTGTCGCAGGTGAGCGGGGCTATTAAAGCCTGCGGCCCTGTCGGACTATTCCCACCCGTCCTTGATGCGATGTGCGCTGGTCGGGTGATGGTAGGCAGCACCATGTGTGCTTAAGGAGCGTTGCTCCACCGCAGTCCCCCACCAAAGAGTAGGCGGTATAGGCTGATGGTGAGCCTTATGGGATGCCCCTCCCGCATTATTGTCCCATGCCCCGGTAGTGGTGGGCCCTGTGCAGGGAGGAAGAGAAGGGGGGGGGGGGGTGTGCGTTTGCGTGTGGATGTCCGTGTACTGTGATTACACGCTTATGGTCCTCTTTGTAATGTCTGCTTGGACTGGTGTATGTGGTGTCAACCGCCGCGCTGACTTGTCTTTTTACACTGTTAAGGCCACTCGCGCCTTTTCCTTCATTTGGATGTTCTGCGCTGGGCGGCGGCGGCGGCGTCACCTCAGACGCTTCTGCGTCCTCATTGGCTGCTTGTCTGTGGACTCCGCGCTCTTCGGGGAGGCGGGGCCTGGCCCGCCCTTCGACGTTCTCGGCGCCATATTGTCTGGTCACGTGTGTGTGTGACGTTCTTACTTACCGTGGTCCGTAAGTGCCCTCGCGGGCGGCTTTATAATTCACCGCAGTGTGTTTCGGTGCGGACACCCTTCTTCTCATTGTGTCTTTCAGAGGGTGAATCCATTGGCTTCTCCCGGCCCGGTGTGATTGAGTAGCGGGCCTTGTAAATTTACTCCCACTTCCTAGCGGGTCATTGGGGCATCCAGGGTTGCTTTATAGCGTCAATCCCTACTGGCATATTGTGCCTAATAATCACCATATGGAGGCATCTAAGGATAATGTGACCGGGGTCCTTCTGGGACATGACCGGCGGTGTATGGCGTGTGGACAACCCCATGCTGATGCTGACAAGACATGGGTCTGCGTACCTTGTGCTGAGCAAGCGCTGGCTTTGCAATCTTGCCTGCCAGTGGCTATACCTCGTCTCACTTCACCTATTCCCCCTGGCTTAAATCTCACTCCTGAGTCGCACACAAGTGGGGATTCTCAGCCTGAAGTGGCATATAGACTACCTGCGGCTGAACAGATTTTTGCGAGGTCCTTAGCGCGTAAGGGCCCTGGTAAGAAGCGGCTCTTGACGCCTAATGTTACTGTTTTCCCTCTGGGAACTGAGGAGTTTATGACTCTGTGTGGCTATACCCCTTCTGATGAAGGAGAGCTCTTTTCTGACTCAGGCTCATCTGATGAGAGACCGGAGACTCATGAAGACTCTGACCCTGACCCCAGGACGACACTAACAGATTATTGATCAAGATCTTTGAGGTTCTGTCTATCTCTCCCCCTGGTGAGGCTCCCAGGCAAAGAGGGGAGCTTTTCCATACAGCATCATCACGCTTGGAATTTCTAGAGCAGGCACATTTCCATACCCTTGTGCTCAAGGAATGGGAGTGCCCCAGTACACTTCCAGGGATTCCAGGAGATTTGGATAGTAAGTACCCTTTTCCCCCCTGACGTGGTTAAATGTTGGTCGTTCCCCCCTGAGGTGGATGTCCCCATCATAGGGCCATCTAACACCCCTTTCTTACATCCCCCCGACTATACTACCCTTCGGGATGCTGAGGACTGGTGCATTGACCTGCTGGCCTCCCATGCCTTTGCATGTGCAGGGACGGCGCTTCGCCCGGTCTGTGCCTCTGCCATTACTGCTGTGGCCACTAGAACCCTCATCAGGAAAATGCTCGATCGTGCTCCTGATGATCTCCCTTGGGATGTGTTTAATGCACTCTCCAATTGTAATGAGTTTGTAAAATTTATCCTATTCGCATTGGATGACACCATTAGAATGTGTGCAAGAACTTCTGCCCTTGTGGTGGCTATACGTCGCTTACTCAGAGAGTGGGGTGCTGACAATACTACGAAGAAGGCCCTTACCGGGTTCCCCTTTAAAGGGCTGCATCTGTTTGGGGCCCGCCTAGACCCGTTTGGTAGGAGAGGTAAGTTATCCCAGCGTAGACGGCTGTCTCGGGCCCTTCGGGGCCAGGGCCCCCCTTCCACCCCCCGCCATGGTGTTAAACAGGAACCGTGGGGGTTCCTGCAACTCCCTGTCCCAGGAGCAGAAGACAACACCCCTGCTCCTCTGGGGTGGCTATGCTCAAATCCTCTCCCAAGTCCCCTCAAGCATGATGGGGCGCCCTCACCCACCTGGGTGAGGGAACGGCTGCGGCACCTTGCTTAATTTTGGAGGCACCACGCCTCAGACCGGTGGTTTTAGGAGGTAGTGGCCTCCGGCTGCAAGATGGTGTTTGCTGTGCGCGCGCCCCCCCCCCCCCCCCCCCCCCCATGATTACCGGGCCCCGGGTACTCCTGGTCCCTGCTTCTGCTCAGATGCTGGCGCAGGCCGTGCAGGGTCTGCTGGGTATGGGGGTCATTTGCAGATTTCCCTTAACAGACAGAGGCAAGGGACACTACTCCGACCTTCCCACTGTTCCCAAAAGAGATGGGTCAGTCTGGCCCATTCTGGTTGCACAGATCTTCAGCAATTTGTCAAGTACAGGTGCCTTCCTCATGGAAACTCTGCACTCGGCCATTTGCTCCTTGTGTACCGTGGGCTTCTTGCCGTTTGTGGATATCAAAGATGCTTACTTTTCACATCCTTGTGTTTTCAGGACACCAAGATTCCTTAGATCCGCATTGGAGGATCAACACTGCCAATTGTAGCCTTGCCATCTGGCCTCTCTTCAGCTCCCAGAGTGCTCACCAAGGTGCTGGCGGGGGTGATGTCTCTGATGAGGCCAAGGGGCGTCCGCTTGCTGCACTACCTGGACGTCCTCATCACTTCCCAGCCTCTACATCGGGCTTGGTTGGATACTCAGCTGGTGGTGTCCATCCTGGAGTCACCTGGATGGGCGATCAGCCACCACCAGGTTCTAGCTGTCCCCTTCTTTGGTAATTCATTCCTGGGAATGAATCTGGACACTGTTCAGGCAAGGATACTTCCTTCCTCAGCAGAGGGTGGACATCTGCTTGCACAAGTTCAGCTTCTCCTAGCTGTCCCCGTTCCTTCACCAAGGCAGGGGATGCAGCTGATGGGCCTGATGGTGGCGTGCTTCGCAGCGGCCCTTTGTGCTCAGTCCCTCTTGAGGTTTCAGCAACTTCCCCTATTGTCTGTATGGGACAAGGACCCAGCGACCCTGGACAGGGTCTGGGTGTCTCCCCCCCCACCCCCTCTTAAGGAGAGAGTTTTGCACTCTTTGGATGTGGTTAGGTGTCTGAAGTACTATCTGGTGGTTTCTGCACCTTTCAAGTACACTGATGCTCTTCTTGTGGTCCCTTCTGGTCCTAGGAAGGGTTTTTGGCTTCTGCCAAGTCTACTATCAGCATGTGGATTCGTCAGGCTGTGATTCAGGCCTGCGCTGCTACGGGGAAGAATCCTCCCTTCGCTTTATTGCTCTTGCTTCTCGTGCTATTGGTGCCCCCTTGGGCCTGGCAGCACCAGGCTTCTATTGCACCAGTGTGCAAGGCCGCTACATGGTCTTTTGTTCATACCTTTTCAAGTTTTACAAGGTTGATGTTAAGGCCTCAGCTGTTGCTGTTTTTTGGCCACAAGGTTTTGCAGGCGGCAGTGGTTTAAACTGTCTGCTTTTGCCTTTTTATTGGGGATCCCACCCTACCTTACGGACACTGCTATTGGATGTCCCAAGTGTAAGTAATCTATTTGGAGCAGGACGTACTGTATACTAAGAATAATACAATTCTGTGAAATACTCACCTGTAGAATTGGTATTATAAGTATACAGTATATCCTGCTCCACCCCACCCTGGGTTTTTCATTATCCTGGATCCCCTGTATAGTGATTGTTATTGTTATAGTTACCAGTTTTTGGTTGTTGAATTCTCCCGGCTTCCTTTTCACTGCTTTTCAATGCTGGGGATTTGTGGGAGGTCCCCGGGTATTTGAGGGGCCGGGAGGAGCCTGTTTTACATGTCTCTGCAGTGCAGCGCCATCTGGCGGAGGATAACCCAAGTGTAAGTAATCTATTTGGAGCAGGACGTACTGTATACTTATAATACCAATTCTACAGGTGAGTATTTCACAGAATTGTATTTTTAAAGTTACAGTGAACCAACACCCAGGATTTTGACTATCCTGGGTTTTGGTCCACTTCCCCGGGGCACCCCAATTGGGGGTGCCCCGCTATGTGAAACCCCCCCAGATTTCTGGTTAAAACCTGCCTCGCTCCTACGGCGCATGTGCAGCCACTCGTCCAATCAGCACGCTCGGAGCCGCTATGGTATGTGCGTCAATGAGACGTCCTACCACAGCGGCTCCGAGCACGCTGGCGGCCATATCTCGTACTTCCCTCTAACAGGGAGCGCGCCCGCGCCGGCTATTCACAAATGGCCATTGCGGGCACTGCTAGAGAGAAGCGCGAGATGCTGCTGCGGCCTGCACATGTGCCGTTGGAACGGGAGTAAGGTAAGGTTAGCGGGCATCCTGGGGGTTTCACACAGCGGGGCATCCCGAGAAACACACGGTGCTATCTCCATTTTGTGTATTTATTCTAAGTATACAGCACGTCCTGTTCCAGAATAATCCTTACTCCTGGGTAATACATCCACAAGATGGTGCTGGACTGCAGAAAACAGATTGTGGCTCCTCCCGGCCCCATATAAGCCAGGGACCTCCCACAAATTCCCCAGTTCTTATCTGCAGTCTGGACTGCGAAGAATAGAAGATGGCTCTTTATGCTACGCAGGTGAGCGGGGCTATTAGCCTGCGGCCCTGTAGGACTATTCCCACCCGTTCCGAACCCACTGCCTCCCAGCTTTGGCTGAACTGGTTCGGGTGAAGGTAGGAAGCACCGGGGTCAGGTGCTAAGGAGCGCTGCACCAACCGCAGTCCCTGCTTTAAAGGGTAGGCGGTATAGGCCCGTGGTGAGCCTTATGGGATGCCCCTCCCACTATCTGGGTTCCCCTTTACCCTTGTCCCCTGGGATGGGCCCCTTCTCTTAAGTGCTCCCCCGCCTCGCTCTCCCTGGGGACATCTCCGGGGGGGGGGGGGGGGGGGGGGTAGAATTGTTTTCTCCTCTATCCACTTAATTTGCCTTGCATTGTTGTACTTATTGCCGCCGCGCGCTTGTACTGTGCTCCGTGGACGGCGGCGACATCGCACCATCATTGGCCTGCTCAATCACGTGGGCAGGCCTTGTGGATGACGTTATCCGCATCACTTCTCCGCGGCCCGCCCCTCGAGGTATATGACGGGCGCCTGCTGGCCTGCGTTGCTGCTTCTACCTACCGCAGTCCGTAAGTGCCCCTGTGGGGCGGCTCTTTTTTATATTTTTTTTTTTTGTGTGGATTGTTTGCTTATGGGGATGTCTGCTTATTCAGGCAGGTCAAACTTTTTGTGGTTTCTCCCGGTCCTCTCCGCTTGGGCTAGCGCTATTCCTATATTGGAGGGCTATTGCTCTTATATATCTCCCACTTCCCTAGCGGGCTCTTGGGGCATCCGGGGTAGCTATTTTTAGCGTTAATCCTATATTGGCATGCAGTGCCACATTAATCACCATATGATGGCTTCTCAGGATAATGTGCTTGGGGTTCCTTCGGGACAAGCCCGGCTGTGTATTGCGTGTGGGGTATCCCCTATAAGTGATGATGTCAGGGTGTGTGTACCCTGCGCCCAGCAGGTGCTTGCGCTGCAATCTGGGTTACCTGTGGCTGGGCCTACCCCCCCCCCCCCCCCCCCACGCTTACATCTGACTCCTAGTGAGGTGCATACCAGTGGGGAGTCTCAACCTGATTTGGAAAAGAATATTGCTGGGTCTGGCCCGCGTAAGGCTTCTGCTAAGAAGCGGCATTTGTCACCCGCTGTTACCCTCTTCCCTATGGAGGCTGAGGAATTTTTTGACATTACCGGTTATACTCCCCTGGAGGAGGGGGAATTATTTTCTGATTCAGAATCATCTGAGGAACAGCCTAAGGCTTATGGTGATACCGGGTCTGGGGCTGACCCTTGGTCCTCAGATGACACTGACAGGCTTTTGGCTCATATTTTTGAAGTGCTCTGTATTTCCCCTCCTGCTGTGGCTCCGCAGCAGCAGGGTGAGCTTTTTCACACAGTTAGACCTGGCTTGGAGTTTCCTGAACAAACACACTTTAATAATTTGGTGCTCAAAGAATAGGAACGGCCTAGCAAGCTTTCTGGGGTGCCTAGGAGTTGGGATAAGAGGTATCCCTTTCCTGCTGAGGTGGTTAAGCTTTGGTCATGTCCTTCCGAAGTGGATGGACCTGTTCTGGGGTTGTCCAATACTTCCGTCATGCATTCCCCTGACACTACTACCCTGAAGGAGGACCGGCACATGGACCAGCTGGCTTGCCATGCTTTTGCCTGTGTGGGGACCGCACTGCGCCTGGTTTGTGCCTCTGCCATTACAGCTGTTGCTATTAAAGGCCTGCTCAAGAGTCTCTTAGATGGGGCCTCTGATGACGCGGGAGGAGAAGCCTATGGTTCTCTCCTGCTTTGTTATGAATTTGTTAAATATGTTCTGTCTGCTATGGATGATACCATTAGAATGTGTGGGAGGACATCTGCTCTGCTAGTGGCTATACGCCGCTGTCTAGCTGATAACGCTGCTAAGAAGGCTCTCACTGGCTTTCCCTTGAAGGGGCTGCGCCTCTTTGCTGAATGCTTGGACTTGTTTGCTAAGAGCGGCAGGTTACCTCAACGTAGGAGGCAGTCCCGGTCCTTTCAGGGTACAGGTGCCTTTCTCCCTTCCTTCCGTGGTTCCAGAATTGGGCGAGGAGCCTCCTTTGCTGGGGCCCGCGGAGATTATTGGGGTAGAGGCAGAGGACGTGGCTGCCCCGGCCCCTCCTGGGGTCCCAAGCCTAAGTCCTCTCCCAAGCCCCCTCAGGCATGAAGGGGCGCCCTCACCCATCCAGGTGGGGGGACGGCTTTGGCTCCTTCCTCACGACTGGAGGCTTCACTTCTCAGACTGGTGGATTCAGGAGGTAGTCTCCTCCGGTTACAAGAGAGTTTGCAGCCTGGCCACCCCCAAGATTCATCAAATCCCGGATGGCTCAAAACCCCCTGTCAGCTCAGGGTCTGTCCCTGGCTGTTCAAAACCTCCTGGAGTTGGGGGTAATCTGCCCGGTGCCTTTCAGGGAAAGGGGCAGAGGCTTCTATTCCAATCTTTTCACTGTCCCCAAAAAGGATGGGTCTCTCAGACTTGACTTGATACATCTCAGGTCAAGATTCTTCTCCCTCAGCAGAAGGCGAGTGTCTTCAAGCTCAGGCCCAGCTTCTTCTGTCTTGCCCTCATCCCTCCATACGGCAGGGGATGCAGCTGGTGGGCCTGATGGTATCTTGCTTTTAGGCGATTCCATACGTTCAGTTTCATATGAGTCCTCTTCAACTTCACCTCCCTGGTCCTGGATCAGGCGTTTGTTCTGTCCCCGTTGGCCAGGCGGTCTCACTCGTGTTGGCTGGACTCAAGGAACCTGTTGATGGGCAGATCCTTTCTGACCCCTTGCTGGGAGACAGTCACCACGGATGCCAGTCTGACCGGTTGGGGGGGCTTCTGGAAGTCCCTGCAATTCCAGGGTCAGTGGGGCCCTCAGGAGGCCAACATTCTGGAGTTGAGGGCGATAAGGTTGGTTCTCGCACAATTGACCCCACACCTTCGGGGTCGGGCTGTTCAGGTCCGCTCGGACAACCAGACAGCGGTTGCCTACATCAATCATCAGGGAGGGACCCGGAGCAAGAGGGCCCTCAAGGAAGTGTCCCTGATCCTGTCCTGGGTTGAGGAGAATGTCTCCTGTCTCTCAGCTGTGTACATCCTGGGGGTGGAGAATCTAGAGGCAGATTCCCTCAGCAGGGGGATGTCTCGTCTGGGGGAGTGGTCCCTCAGCAGCAGGGTGTTTCGCTCCCTGTGCCACCATTGGGGTGGGCCGGATGTGGATCTGTTTGCGTCCCGTCACAATCACAAGCTTCCAGTCTTTGTCAGTGCATCCATGGCCAAGGCCAGAGGGTCCTGGGACAATGTCTTGGAAGAGCTTTCAGCTCCTCTGTGTTCCTTCCGTTTCTTCTGCTGGGCAGGGTGCTGCGCAAGATAGCCCAGGAAGGGGTGCCAACCATTCTGGTAGCCCCCTGCTGGCCAAGAAGAGTGTGGTTCGCAGACATCGTACAGTTGGCAGTAGATCAGTACGCCCCCTGCCCAAGGTGCCAGATCTGCTCACTCAAGGGCAGCTATGCCATCCCAATTTACAAACGCTGGCTTTAACGGCCTGGCTGCTGAAACCTCTATCTTGATGGAAAAGGGGTTTCTTGCCTCGGTTAATACCATGATTCGGGCTAGGAAGAAGTCCTCTTCCTCAATCTACTATAGGGTTTGGCGTACTTACATTGACTGGTGTGAGTCTAAGTCGCTTCCCTGTCGGGTGTTTTCTGTTCCTAGGATTCTGGAATTTCTGCAACATGGTTTGGATTTGGGTCTTCAACTTAGTACCATCAAAGGTCATGTTTCTGCTTTGGCTATCTTTTTCCAGCGGTCTTTTGCTCACCATCGTCTGGTTAGGACCTTCTTCCAGGGGGTTACTCATGTGCGTCCCCCACGTAAGCCTATGTTACCAGTCTGGGATTTGAATTTGGTCTTATCTGCATTGCAGGGGTCTCCTTTTGAGCCTTTGCATGAGGCTCCTCTGTCCATTTTGACGCTCAAGGTAGTCTTTTTGGTGGCTATCACTTCTGTTAGGCGTGTTTCTGAGTTGGTGGCGCTTTCTATCTCGCCCCCTTACTTTGAAACACCACCTTGTCCTGGTGTCTCTCAGTTTAAGCCAGACTTTCTGCCTAAGGTTGTGTCTGCTTTTCATCTCAATCAGGATATTGTTCTACCTTCTCTGTGCCCTAATCCTAGTAACTCTAAGGAGCGGGTTTTACACTTTTTGGATGTGGTTAGGACCCTGAAAGCAGACCTTCACTCTGAATAAGAGTCTATCTTATATGTTTCCCACACCCTGTACATACAGATTGTCCACATTAAAAATCATCCTACCTGCATCTACTGCATGTTATGAGCCTTTAAACATCCAAGATGGCGGCTTATGGAAGCCACCATCTTATCAGGCAGCCTGCAAACAGGAAGTGCCTCCTGACTGTGCTGCTCTGCATTCTGGGACTGCTGACCTTTACCTGACCCCAGCTCTGCTCTGTCTGAGCAAAGCACAGCTATAACCCGCCCCCCTGTACCTTATCCCACACTCTTCTCCTCAGTAAGTGTGATGCTTCTGAGTCAAGATGGCGGCGCCCGTATCCTAAATTCCTGAACAGAGTTGCAGCTCAGTGGGGGAAAGAATATTAAGTTAGTGACTAAAAACATAAAATATATTAATTTTAGATGCTGGGGAACAGTTTTTTTAAGAGTTTGGGATTTTCATTAAATCACGCTGAAGGCCTGGTTGAATTTCTATTTGGTGGCTACTGAATCCTTCAGGAAGACTGATGCTCTTTTCATGCTCCCGTCCGGGCCTAAGAAGGGTCTGGCTCCAGCTAAGTCCACTATCAGCAAGTGCATTAGTCAGGCTGTGATACAAGCTTACTCTGCTAAGAGGAAGGAATCTCCCCTCCGCCTTACTGCTCATTCTACTCGTGCTATTGGTGCCTCTTGGGCTTTTCAGCACCAAGCTTCTGTTGAACAAGTTTGCAAGGTCGCTACTTGGTCTTCTGTTTATACTTTTTCTAAGTTTTACAAGGTTGATGTTAGGGCCTCAGCTGATGCTGCTTTTGGTCGCAAAGTTCTGCAGGCGGCAGTGGTTTAAACTGCCCGCTGTTACTTTTTGGGGATCCTACCCTACCTTACGGACACTGCTATTGGATGTCCCAGGAGTAAGGATTATTCTGGAACAGGACGTGCTGTATACTTAGAATAATACAATTCTGTGATTGCTCACCTGTAGAATTGGTATTATATGTATACAGCACGTCCTGTTCCACCCCACCCTTCTTATTATTCTTAGTTACCTCTGTATGGTGATTGTTCATTTTTGAATTATGGTTATTATAGTTCTCCCGGCTTCTTGTTAACTGCTTGTCAATACTGGGGAATTTGTTGGAGGTCCCTGGCTTATTTGGGGCCGGGAGGAGCCACAATCTGTTTTCTGCAGTCCAGTGCCATCTTGTGGATGTATTACCCAGGAGTAAGGATTATTATGGAACAGGATGTGCTGTATACATATAATACCAATTCTACAGGTGAGTAATCACAGAATTGTATTTTTTCCTCCTACTTTCTCTTGGCCATCCTGGATTTTAATGCCCAGTGAAAATGTATCACCTTATAACCAAAACCTTTAGATGCCGACCACTGACCTAAGCACCAAGCACTGCTTGTGTCAAAATAAATTATAATATTATAATTATAGTATTATAAATAATGTTGATGTGTATGTTTGGGATGGTAGTGTTTAAGCAGTATACCTGAGGCTTGCAGTGCTCCTCTATCCAACTGAAGACACACGCTGACAGCTCCTGAAAGCTGTTCACTGAGATGGAAGCGTTGAAAGTCTGAAATAAGGAGTCCATGATGCCTTGAAAGATGCTGAACTTCACCTGGTCGGGCACCTGGTCCGTCCCTTCATGGGGATTATTTTGATGAGCTTTAACAATCTGCTCATAATTTCTGAAAGAGATTAGGAATGGCAGACTCAGTTAAGCTTCAGGCATGGGCAGCTGCAAGCCCCCCCAACCCACTGGGGCACATGGGTAATAAAGTAAATTTGTGTACTCACCAGTAAATTCTCGTCCTCTTCCATTCTGGGGCACCACCATCAGCAACGCGTGGCTTAACCTAAGCCATAGGCAGAGACTGCAAGAAAAACCAACTGAGCTCCTCCCGGCCTATATAGGGCAGGCTTTAGCTGGACAGTTAATTAATAAGCAGTCCAGCCACAGCCCTGGGAGGGGAGCGATGTTAACCTGCACGTATCCCGCATAACTTGTTCCGAACCTAACAAAGAAAAAGCTCTTAACCCTGTAGAAGGCAACAGCAACCGATTCAGTTGCAATAAAACCGTAAGAGGTGTGTGATTCCCCAGAATAGAAGGTGATGAGTAAAGAAATGTAGCTTTTGAGTACACACATTTCCTTTTTCTCGTTTCTTCCATTTTGGGGCACCACCTTTGGGATGTCCCAAAGCAGTACCCTTGTTAGGTGTGGAATCGTGCTACGACAGCAACCGGCCGACAAAACCAGGAATGGCAGAACTGAAACCTCAAGACTAGACCCCTGGCGAGGGGTCACCACTGTCTGCAATACCTTACATCCCAGCGCGACATCGGCCGATGCCTGGACAACAACCTGGTGAAGGTTTGAAGGGAGGATCAGGTTTGCCTCCTAGCGCAACTTGTCCATTGACGCCTGGTACCAGAAGGCCCAAGATGCGGCACTCACCCTGGTAGAGTGGGCAGTGACTCAGAATGGCACATCCATACATGGTTTGGAGGACTGCCTGCCTGATCCATCTGAGCAAGGAACCTCCATGGTCCTTCTGGGATCACAAACTAAACGTCCGTCCTATGTAGCCGCCAAGTAATACTTTTAATGCCCTGACTCCATCCAGGGAATGCAGGACTCCTTATGATGAATGGGTCATGGACAGATAAGGTACAATCTCTTGATTTAAATGGAAGGGAGAGATCACCTTGGGCAAAAATTCAATTCTAACATGGAATATGGCCTTGTCTTTGCGCAGCACCAAAAAGGGGTGACTTGATAGAAACTGCAGCCAGCCATGAAAAAACGCCGGATGGAAGTGATTGCCACAAGAAATCCACCTTCAAAGTGAGCAGAGGCCTCCGCCATGGGCTCAAAAGGGGGGCCCCTGGAGCACCGATTGGACCAGGGTGGAATTAACAAGCGTCTAGTGCATGAACGTACTGACTAATCTGTGCTCCACTATGGGCCTCTGGGGAAAAGACAGACAAGGCCAACATTCAGGCCCTTCTGAAGAAATTCCAGTATCCTGGACAACAAGAACATCCTACAGAAATAGCCCTTTGACTCGCACCAAGCCACGAAGGCCATCCAAGTCCTGTAGTAAATTATGGAGGAGGACCGCTTTCATGCCCAAATCAAGGTCTGAATTACTGCGGCAGATGGGCCCCTCTCCTTCAGGATGCTGGTCTCAATACCCAAGCCGCTAAAGTCAGCACTTGAGAATTGGGGTGCCGCAGATACACCTGGGGTTGGGGGAGTCGCCACTTGGGCTCCGTTGCTAGTCTTACCAGATCTACGAACCACACCCATCTGTGCCAGTGTAGGGCGATTAGGATGATGGAAATCCATTCGCTATTGAGATTTTTTAAGAGGCGGCCCAGTAGCGGCAGTGGTGGGGACGTCTACAGCAGGCTATACCCTGACCAGAGAATGCGTTGACCACTACGACCAGGGGGTCTTGCTTAGTGAATCACCGAAAGGCACTGGACGTGAACCAGCCATCAGTGCAGAGATTGCTGGACTCCAGGTGAAGGTGAAGTAACATTCCAAAGTCTGTACTGCCCTGTTCTATTGTGACAGAAGCAGCAGCTCTAGCGGCATGGCGTGGAACTGGGTGCATGGAACTGCCTCGGTGTATACCATTAGGCCCAGGAGATGCATGCCCTGTCAGACTGTGGGATGGTCGTCCCCCAACAAAGGCGGCACCCACTTCTGCAAATCTGTGCACCTCTGCAACGGAAGGAGGACCCGGACCAGGTGAGTATCCAACATCATTCCCAGGTAAGTTGCCACCCTGGAGGGGACCACCTGGGACTTGGGGTAGTTGATAATCCACCACGACAGCGGCATCCTGCAGTGATGAGCCCTGATGAGCAAGTTGAGGGATGGTGATGCGCACCCCCTGACTCCACACAGCTCCATCACCACCGCCAAGACTTTCGTGAACACACGCAGGGCTGTGGACAGGCCGAATGACAGCACCACAAAACCGCTGGTAACTGGGGGTGGGGGGGGGGGGAAAAATAAATAAAAAATACGGGATATGCAGTTACCATCCTTTAAGTCCACCGTGGTCAGAAAATCCCCCTGTTCCAGCAACGTCATCACCGATCTTCGAGTGCAGAAGTTCCGCATGGAACTTGTCAGATGGCGGAGATTTAGGATCGGCCAAAAGGATCCGTCCTTGAGGATGACGAGGAGTATCGAGTAGAAGCCGTAGCCCTGCTCTGAAGGGGGCACAGGCACTACAACTCCCCGGTCCAGCAGGAGATTCATTGAGCTTTCGCGAGCAGTCGACCTTTCCGCCACAAGTCTGTGTGGAGGCCTGGTCCAGAACGCTCTCCGTCAACCCTGATAGGGGGTTGGATGAGTCGGTAGATCCACCGAACCCAACGAGGTTGGCCGACTTCCGAATCAAGGTCCTATGTTTCTGCTTCTGAGGAAGCCTAGTTGAGTTCCCTCCCGTTGCCTTCCTGACCAGGTCAGCCAGAGGTTCACCAAAAAGACTACCCCCAGAAAAGGGAGGGCAGTATGCATCTTTTTGGAGGCAATGTCAGCCGACCACTGCTTCAGCCAGACAATGCGCACCATAGCTAGCATGATGTAGTGCAACCTCTTGTCCGAGGCCAATAGCGTCTGACACATGCAGCACAAACCTCTGTTAAGGTACGAAACCCTGGTGCCCTTAACATGGCAAGATGGCCGCTCTGATCGCTAGTCCATACTGCTGGTGTGCTAGACCCCACACCTCCCCTGCCTGTCACCAGTGGTCCAACTTGCCCGCACTACACAAAGAAATAACACCGCCCCACAACTGAATTCAACCCACATGAAGGGATGCAGCACCTTCTGGACCCCCATCCTGGAAGACAAAAAAAAACACAGACTCAGATTTCTTATCTGATGAGGCAAGAAGTTTTGCCCCGAGGGGAGCCCTACCTGACCAGTTTGGAGAAAACAGTTGGGTGGCAGCCACAATGGAATGATCCTCACCCGACAGAAGAAGTTCTGCAGAAGCAGAGCAGGCCAGCTCCTCCTCTCCCCACACTGGCCGCCAGGAGCTGCATCTTTTATCCAGCCTGCTTTATATGTCTCAAAGTCACCTCTGCAGGGCCTGCTCAGCAGCAGATAATGACTCATACATGTTTGTATGCTTTGTCACGTCAAAAGTGACAAAACATAAAACTCTGGGTGGGATACCCCACATTGTGGTTGAACGCCCAAGGATAGTCCCATTACATGATATAAGTAGACACTAAACCCACAATATATGGACAGGTGTTAGCAAATGGGCCCTGCTAGTGACTTATTTTACTTCCAATATTAGGGCTTGTCCTGTCAGCGCTTTTCATTCCAGAGATTTAGCGTATGACATTTAGAAATAGGCACAGGCCCGAGGGGAACCAGTGGTCTCTAGCCTAAGGTGGATGCTATATCTCAGTTTGGCCACTCCACACATGGATGCATTTGAATCTCACCACAATCCAAAGGTCAACACCTTAGTGGCAAGAACAAAAATACAATTTTGTGAGTACTCACCTGAAAAATGGATATTGTTGGTGTGCCACACACCCCGCTTCACTTTTAAATATTCTTCACTTATTGGGTTAACTCACCGCCAGGTGACGTAGTGCAGAGAGGAAGTCTTGTAACGAGCACCCTTCCGGCCTATATATACCTGGTACCTCCCTTCAATCACCAGTATATTAAAAAGCAGAAAGACAAGGTACCAGCATTCCACCGGTAACCTCAAAATCAATTTGATATAAATAAAAGCTTCACCATATAAAGGCTTCGGAAATACCGAAAAGGGCGGGAGTGAAGCGGGGTGTGTGGCACACCAACAATATCCATTTTTCAGGTGAGTACTCACAAAATGGTATTATTCTTGGTGTGCCACACACCCCGCTTCACTTTTAAATATTCTTCACTTATTGGGACATCCAAAAGCAGTGTCCACAAGGGATGGGCAACTCAAGGCCAGGTGAAGCATAACTTAAATGACTGCAGTCTGCAGAACTTTGCGGCCAAAAACAGCATCCGCTGAGGCTTGCACATCAACTTTGTAAAACTTAGAAAAAGTATGAACAGAAGACCAAGTGGCGGCCTTACAAACTTGTTCAACAGAAGCTTGGTGCTGAAAAGCCCAAGACGCCCCAATGGCGCGAGTAGAATGAGCAGTGATACGAAAAGGGGGAACTTTCCCCTTAGCAGAATAGGCCGCAGTAACGGCCTGACGTATCCACTTGCTAATGGCAGATTTGGCTGGTGCCAAACCCTTCTTAGGCCCATGGGGCACAACAAAAAAGGAATCCGTCCTACGAAAAGGAGACGTGATAATCAAGTAGTACTTAACACAGCGTACTACATCCAAACAATGCAACACCCTCTCTTTGTCATTCTTAGGATTAGGACATAAGGAGGGAAGAACAATGTCTTTGTTAAAATGAAAAGCAGAAACAACCTTGGGAAGAAAGTCTGGCTTGAACCGAAAGACCACTTTATCCTGATGCCTCTCAAAGTAAGGCGCCTGGATAGTCAAGGCCGCCAACTCTGAGACACGCCGGACCGAAGTGATAGCTACCAAGAAGACAATCTTCTGAGTCAGGGTAGACAAAGCAATATCTTGCAAAGGCTCAAAAAGGAGGAGCCTGAAGAGCAGAAAGAACCAAATTCAAATCCCAAACCGGGAGTAATGGTTTCCTGGGAGGCCGCACATGCGTAACACCTGGAAAAAAGTTTTAACTAAAGGCTTAAGCGCAACACGCTTCTGAAAAAAGATAGATAAGGCAGAAACTTGCCCTTTCAACGTACTAAGCTGAAGACCAGAGTCCAGCCCTGATTGTAAAAACTCCAGAATCCTGGAGACCGAAAAGACCCTACAAGGAAAAGATCTTATCTCGCACCAAGCGATATAGGCTTTCCAAGTCCTATAGTAGATGATAGAAGAAGACCTCTTCCGAGCACTGATCAGAGTCTTAACGACTGAATCAGAAAGACCCTCCTCCTTCAGGATGGAGGTCTCAGCAGCCAGGCCGTCAAACCTAGCGCTGGTAAATTGGGGTAACACAATCGACCCTGAGTGAGCAGATCGGGCCGAAGAGGCAGAACGACCTGGTCCACTGCCAGCCGAACGATGTCTGCGAACCACACTCGCCTTGGCCACCTTGGGGCCACGAGAACGGCGGACACCCTTCCCAGAGCCAACTTCCGAAGCACCCTGCCTAGCATGGGTATCGGAGGAAACAGGTATAGAAATCCCAGATCCCCCCAGCTCAGGGACATGGCGTCCACTGCCAGAGCCAGAGGATCCTAGGAGAGCGACACGAAGTTCGGGAGCCTGCGATTGTGACGAGAGGCAAACAGGTCCACCTCTGGTGTCCCCCATCGGAGACACAGTGAGCGAAACACCCGAGGATGGAGAGCCCATTCTCCCAGACGGGGAGAGCCCCTGCTCAACCGGTCCGCTTCCTGGTTCTCCACTCCTGGAATGTATACCGCAGAGAGACAAGGAACATGGGCCTCTGCCCAGATCAGGATCAGGGACACCTCCCTGAGAGCACTCAGGCTGCGAGTCCCTCCCTGATGATTGATGTAAGCAACCGCTGTTCGATTGTCTGAACGCACCTGGACCGGAAGGCCCAGGACGTGCTGAGTCAGGAGAGCAAGCACCCGACGGATGGCTCTCAGTTCCAGAATATTGATGGGTAAGTGGGCCTCTTGAGGTCCCCACTGCCCCTGGAACTGCAGCTCCTTCCAGAATCCGCCCCATCCCGACAGACTGGCGTCCATGGTGACAATTTCCCAAAGGGGGGTCAGGAAAGACCTGCCCTTCACGAGATTGGTCGAAACCAACCACCACTGGAGGGACTGCCGGACCCGGGAGGACAACTGGAAGGGCTGATCCAGCGACCGAGGCTGTCGGTCCCAAGACGCCAACAGATAAAGCTGAAGCGTCCTCGTGTGGAATTGAGCAAAAAGGAACTGCCTCGAAGGAGGCAACCATCAACCCTACCAGCCTCATCCCCAGACGAATGGACGGCCGAGGATTGGAAAGTAGGACCCGAGCCAACTCCTGAATCAGATGAATCTTGGACTGGGGAAGAAACACTCTGTGCTGATGAGAGTCCAACTGCATCCCCAGAAAAGACACCACCCTGGCCGGAGCGAGGGAGGACTTGGGGAAGTTGATCACCCAACCAAAGCTTTCCAGCGTGGAGACCACCATGCTGGTGTCTGTCTCAGATTGATTGAGCGACGGAGCCATGATGAGAAGGTCGTCCAAATAAGGTACGACACGAATGCCCCGAGATCTGAAAATGGCCATGACCCCTGCCAGCACCTTGGTGAACACTCTTGGAGCTGAGGTAAGGCAAAACGGAAGTGCCACGAATTGATAATGCTGATCCTTCATCACGAATCGAAGAAAACGTTGATGAGCGTGGCAGATGGGAACATGAAGGTAAGCATCCTTGATGTCTATGGACGTCATAAAGTCCCCTAAGAGAGCCGACGGCAGTACGCAAGGTTTCCATGCGAAACTTCCGAAACCGGATGAACCTGTTGAGTAACTTCAGGTCCAAGACGGGACGAACTGACCCATCTTTCTTGGGGACTGCGAACAGATTGGAGTAGAAACCGAGGCCCATCTAAGCGCAGTACCGGCCGGATGACCGCCATCTCTAGCAGATTCTCTACCGACGCCAGTAGCCCCTGTGCGGCCAAAGGATCCATGGGCACCCGAGACCGAAAGAACCGTGAAGGAGGGCGAGACTCGAATTCCAGCTTGTAACCGGACGACACTATCTCCTGGATCCATCTGTCCGGAACTTCCCGGTTCCAAACCTGGGAGAAGTGTCGTAATCGTCCCCCCACCCGCACGGGTGAGGGCAGCCCCTCATTTCTGAGCGGGCTTACTAGCAGGTTTGGGCTTGGAGCCCCAGGACTGAGCGGGACGGCCACGGCCCCTCCCCCGAGTCCAACCTGTACGACTGGTAGAGGGAAAGGAAGCCCCCCTACCCGCTCTGTATCCTCGAAAGGAAGGCCTACCAGAACCTGCCCCCCTAAAGGGACGACGAGGCCTCTTGCGTTGTGGCATCTTACCACCCTTTGCGACTGAATTAATTCTCTCCCCAAACAGACGCAACCCCAAAAAGGGGAGAGCTGTGAGCACCTTTTTAGAAGCTGAGTCCGCCGACCACTGTCGCAGCCATACTGACCGACGAATAGCCACCAGCATTGCCGCTGTCTTGCTACTCATAGCCAGCGCATCGTCCTGAGCGGATAGACTATAGGACACAAAAGATTCACACTGCTTAAGCGCAGTAAACTCTTTACAAGCGGGATTGAGATCCTCGTATAGCCCCTGGATTACAGATCTGACCGCCAATAGAAGGGCCGAAGCGCACACTGGGCGCATCGTTGACCCAGCATAAATAAAACCATGGCGAGCATACTGGTCAATCCGACGATCCTCCCCATCTTTAGGGACAGTGGTCTCAGCAGACTGTACCATAGCCGTGCTGGAGAGCCCTAGCACAGGGGTATCAACGTCAGGAGGGACGGACCAAAGCTTCACCAATTCTGGCGGAAAGGGATAACGCTTTTCCCAACTGGAAGGGATTCCAGATAACCGCGTGGGATGTTCCCATTCCTTAAGGACCACCCTCTCAAAGTGGTGCTGTCTGGGAAAAACCCAATGCGGCTGAGGCTCTTTAAACAACTGGCCCCTTGGCAGGGTGACAGCCTCAGGCGGATCTAAATTCAAAATTTCAAACATTTGAGCCAGAATGGAGGGAGTGTCAAGGGCAACCCCCGCCAACCAATCGCCAATCGCATCAGCCTCAAGCTGACCTGCAGGCTCATCTGACTCCAAGAGGAATTCTTCCTCGTCCGGGGAGCCATCGGACCATTCCACAGGCTCACATAACTCGTCCTGTGGAGCCGAAGGTACCAGAGTCAGGCGCTTCCGTTTTGCAGAGGCCTTCAACCCTGCTTTAACGGGCAATACTTTCCGGAGGCTGGCCAACCTTGCCGCCACCTCGGATTGCGAATCCCCACTTTTGACAGTGTCATGCGGGGTCCGGAACAGGGAGGGAGAGGCAGGAGATGGAAGTTGCGACGGGCCAGCAGCCGGATCAACAGACTGACGCGCAATGCTCTGCTTTGCACAAGGAATGCAAATAAAGACATCATCAGCTGGGAGCGAAGCCCCACATCTTACGCACCCCCTGGACGGCTCAGAAGAGTCGTTTCCGGCAATAACGGAAGCCTCCATATGGTGATTTATGGTATCGCAATTATTTGGGCTTTAAGGCATAAGCCAACCTGGGACGCCCCCTTACTGTAAATGTCCCGGAAGGGAGGGTTTTTTTTTTTTTTTTTTTAAAAAGGAAGGTCCCCCTTAATAATCTAAATATATATATATATATATATATAAGTATATATATATTATGTGTATATTTTGTAATATAACAATATCCCAATTTTCTTTTCTTTAAAAAAAGACTAGCCAGGCAACATAGAGCCGGAGGGCCGCTATAATCAGGGATCCCAGGATCTGAAAGGAAAGGAAAACAAACCATCAGATCCCCATATGAGTGTAACACATGAAAACATGTCTTATGCATGGCACGAAGGTGCCTTTAAAAGAGCACAATAATAATAATAATAATGGCTCCTTAAACTCGCCCCCATATTTATAAAATACAGACATGAAATCCCACTCTCGGCCCCACCAGAGTGGGGCCGCTTACCTGACAAGGCCGAGCGCAGAACCGGAGGGACGATGCAGCAGCCACAAAAGTAAACAAAACCATGTGCTGCAGCGCCCCCCCCCCCCCCCCCACGTGACCTCCTTTTACCCAGAAAGGAAGGAAGTGAGGCTGGGGCCGCCGTACGGCGCTACCGCCGGCGCCACGCCCCCGTCACAGGGAACCGCCCCCTTAAGCCCGGTCAGCGCGGCCAATTCATTCAGGGATTACAACCAGCTGAGCCGCTTCAACATCACACAAGGCAGGCGGCGGAGGAGGGGGGAGAAGGCACAAGCGCAGCCACACCAGCTGCCGCACGGAGACCAGCGGGGGAGGCGGGAGGGGGCTGAGGAACTCAGGCGGCAAGCCAACCTGCCCAGCGCGGTCCGCCCCAGCCGCCCCCCTAAAGCTGACCAAAACACTGGCCACACTGTTAATAAAAGGACCTGCCCGAGGAGCTCCAAGAAGAAATATCAGACTGAGTGCACCCATGCTGTGCAGTCTGTTCTATGCATAAAGTTAACACACATATGTTTATGATAAATAATACAGTGAAAACACATACATAATACACAACCCTCTCCCCCCCCCCCCCCAATAGTGAAGGGAGAAGGGACCGTAATGGGAGAGTAAGGGGCTAAGGGGACCCTCGGGACAGGGGCATCCCATTTCCGGATCACCATGCCGGATAGCCGCATTGCCCCCAAAAGAGAGGGTCGAGCGGAGGAGATAAGCTCCTAGGCACCAATAGTGCCGTCTACCGATTGCCCAGCGAGCAGCCTAGGCTGGGAGGCTTCCATTTCACCTTAAGGTATAAACACTCAAACCGGGCAGAAATAGACCAAAAGGGGGGTGCCAGGGTAAGACCCCGACTACCTGTAAGCAGGAGACTTCAATCTTCTGTCTTGTCGTCAAGCAGAGAGAAAAATACTGATGATTGAAGGGAGGTACCAGGTATATATAGGCCGGAAGGGGGCTCGTTACAAGACTTCCTCTCTGCACTACGTCACCTGGCGGTGAGTTAACCCAATAAGTGAAGAATATTTAAAAGTGAAGCGGGGTGTGTGGCACACCAAGAATAGATTCACTGCCTACAGGCACAGATGGCCCTTATCATACCAAATGGTATGCATCTCGTATCACTGCTACCGGGTCCTTTGTAAGCCGACAGTGGTCAGGCCATCCTGTCCCAGATAGGCCAAGGAGAGCCCAATAAACGGGTGGCCAGCAGGATTACATCTTGTCCCTGGAGGCTACCACTGCTGTGGGGTCACTGAGGTCATGTTAGTAGACCATTCTGCAGTGATTGGCTTTGACAAAGTCCTCTCATTTGATCCACACCCTTATTAGGGCAAGAAAGTAGTCCTGCTCTGCCATTAACGTCAAATTTCTTAAATTTTGTTCAGGGGCTTCAGTAGAGCCAAGTACACGTAAGAAGGGTGGCCTTTCCAACATCGGACAATGCTTCAATCAGAAGGAAGTCAGTACGTGGCTTTGCCTGACAAGCCGCCATACCCACTTATTTAAAACAAGGCGGGTTTTGCTGGATTTCCAGTCTTGAGTGTATCCAATTGGGCAGCTGTGTCTTTTGCTTTTTGGGGCAATTAGGTTCTATCATATTTGCGCCCCCCCATCCTTGTGATCAATAAGAGAAGGCATGCTTATATCTTGTAAAGACCACTATACATACTGAGAACAGATGCCCCAAATGAATAGGACAATTTGCTATGAATAGGTGTCTAAGTCTGACAATATTTAAGTAGAGAACTTACGACTTCATAATCTTTAGGGCCATGACTTCTTTCCGTAAGGTAGATACCTCCTCCTCCTGCTTCTTTTTCTCTTTGTGCAAAAATTGGATGTAATCTATAGCTGCAAAGATATAAAAATACAATTCTGTGACTCACCTGTAGAATTGGTATTATGAGTATACAGTATGTCCTGCTCCAGATTACTTACACTTGGGTATTACTCCGCCCGATGGTGCTGGACTGCAGAGACATCAAAAATAGGCTCCTCCCGGCCCCTCAAATACCCAGGGACCTCCCACAATCCCCAGCATTGAAAAGCAGTTAACGGGAAGCCGGGAGAATTAAAACAACCCAAACTAGTAACTATAACAATAACAATCACCATACAGGGGATCCAAGATAATGCAAAACCCAGGGTGGGGTGGAGCAGGACATACTGTATACTCATAATACCAATTCTACAGGTGAGTAATCACAGAATTGTATTATTAGTATACAGTACGTCCTGCTCCAGATTACTTACACTTGGGACATCCAATAGCAGTGACCATAAAGTAGGGTGGGATCCCCAAAGGTAACAGCAGACAGGTCAAACCACTGCCGCCTGCAGAACCTTACGGCCAAAAGCAGCATCAGCTGAGGCCCTAACATCAACCTTGTAAAACTTTGAAAAGGTATGAACAGAAGACCAAGTAGCTGCCTTGCAAACTTGTTCAACAGAAGCCTGGTGCTGAAAAGCCCAAGAGGCACCAATAGCACGAGTGGAATGAGCAGTAAGGCGGAAGGGAGGATTCTTCCCCTTAGCAGAGTAGGCCTGAATCACAGCCTGACTGATCCATTTGCCGATAGGAAGGGTTTGGCTCCTGCCAAGTCTACTAGGACCAGAAGGGACCACAAAAAGAGCATCAGTTTTTCTGAAAGGTGTAGTAGCCACCAGATAGTACTTCAGACCCCTAACCACATCCAAAGAATGCAAGACCCTCTCCTTAGCATTACTAGGATTAGGGCACAATGACGGAAGAACAATGTCCTGATTCAAATGAAAGGCACCCTGGACAGAACGTACTGATCTACTGCCAGCTGCACCACGTCTGCGAACCACTCTTCTTGGCCACCTGGGGGCCACCAGAATTGCTGGCACCCCCTCCAGAGCAATCTTGCGCAGAACCTTGCCCAGCAGGGGGAATGGAGGAAAGACATACAGGAGCTGAAAGTCCTGCCATGACATTGTTAGGCCAAGGCCAGAGGATCCTGGGACAAGAAGACAAAGGCCGGCAGCTTGTGACGGGACGCAAACAGATCCACATCTGGTTGGCCCCAACGGTGACACAGAGATTGGAACACCATTCTCCCTGGCGAGAGGTCCCTCTGCTCAGAGAGTCTGCTAGCAGATTTTCCACCCCCGGGATGTACACCGCAGATATGCAGGGAACATTGGCCTCCGCCCAGTTCAGGATCAGAGACACTTCCTGGAGGGCCGTCTTGCTCCGGATCCCTCCCTGATGATTGATGTAGGCAACTGCCGTCTGGTTGTCCGAGCGCACCTTAACAGGCAGGCCTTGAAGGTGATGAGTCAACTTGGCCAGAACCAACCTGATCGCCGGCAGCTCCAAGACGTTAATAGGTGTGTTGGCCTCCTGAGGACCTCACCTCCCCTGGAACTGCAGGGACTTCCCCCAACCTGACAGACTGGCATCCGTGGTGACCGTCTCCCAGGAGGGAACCAGAAAAGATCTGCCCCCCAACAGGTTCCTGGAGTCCAGCCACCATGAGAGGGACCGCCTGACCAGGGGGGAAAGCCCAAAGACCTGGTCCAGGGACGCAGGGTTCTTGTCCCATACTGACAAGAGGTGGAGTTTCAGAGGCCTCAAGTGGAACTGAGCATAAGGGACCGCCTCGAAGCACGCCACCATCAGGCCCACCAGCTGCATTCCCTGCCTGATGGAGGGATGACAACAAGATAGCAGGAACTGGACCTGCGCAATTAGACTGTCCACCTTCTGCTGAGGAAGAAAAATCCTTGCCTGAACTGTATCCAGATTCATTCCCAGGAATGAAGTCACCAAGGAGGGAGACAGAGAAGACTTGGGGTGGTTGATCACCCAGCCAAATGACTCCAGGGCGGACACCACCAGCTGAATATCCAACTCTGCCTGATGTAGAGACTGGGAAGTGATGAGAATGTCGTCCAGGTAGGGCAGCACGCGGATGCCCTGAAACCTGAGCAGAGACATCACTCCCGCCAGCACCTTGGTGAACACCCTGGGAGCTGAAGTGAGACCAAAAGGCAATGCCACAAATTGGTAGTGTTGATCCTTCAGAGTGAACCTGAGGAACCTTTGATGACCTGGAAATACAGGAATATGAAGGTAAGCATCCTTGATGTCCACAGACGTCATGAAATCCCCTGGGCGCAGGGAACTGATGGCAGAGCGCAGAGTTTCCATGCGAAAGCGCCTGCACCTGACAAATTTGTTGAGGATATTAAAGTCCAGGATGGGCCTGACTGACCCATCTTTTTTGTGCACTGAAGAGGTTAGAATAGAAGCCCTTGCCCCTTTCTCTTAAAGGGAACTTGCAGATGACCCCCAGCTCCAGAAGGCTTTGCACCGCCTGCACTAGATCCTGAGCTAACACAGGGTCCTGAGGAATCTGGGATCTGATGAACCTTGGGGGGGGGGGGGGGGGGGGGGGGGCAGACAGCAAACTATCTATCTTGTAACCGAAGGACACTACCTCCTGAATCCACCGGTCTGAGACATGAAGCCTCCAGACGTGAGCAAAGTGCTGAAGCCTTCCCCCACCCCGATGGGTGAGGGCGCCCCATCATGCCTGAGGGGGCTTGGGAGAGGACTTAAGCTTGGAGCCCCAGGAGGAGCCAGGACGTCCACGTCCTCTGCCCCTACCCCAGAAGTCTCCTTGGGCCCCAGGAAAGGAAACCCCCCTCCCTTGTCTAGCACCATGGTAGGGGGAGGAAAAGGAGCCCTGACCCTGAAAGGGGGCGAGACTGCCGCCTGCTCTGGGGTAACCTGCCTCCCTTAGCAAACAGGTCCAGGCGGGCTTTCTTGGCAGCGTTGTCAGCAGCCCACTGGTGCAGCCAAACCGAGCGGCGGATAGCCACCACAAGGGCAGAGGTTCTGCCACACATTCTAATGGTGTCATCCAAGGCAGAGAGGACATAGGTCACAAAAACATCACAACTAGAGAGTGCATTAAACTCCTCCCTAGACACATCATCAGGGGCACTATCAAGGATACTTCTGAGCAGGGTCCTAATAGCCACAGCCGTAATGGCAGAGGCACAGACCGTGCGCAGCGCCGTCCCCACACATGCAAAGGCATGGGACGCCAGCTGATCAATTCACCGGTCCTCAGCATCCCGCAGGGTAGTAGAGTCAGGGGAGTGCATGACAGAGGTGTTAGATAACCCTAGGACCGGGGCATCCACCTCAGGAAGGGAAGACCAAAACTTCACCACATCAGCTGGAAAGGGATACTTCTTATCCCAACTCTTAGGTACAGCGGGAAGCCTGCTGGGGCGTTCCCATTCCTTGAGCACAAGGTTATTAAAATGGGCTTGCTCAGGAAATTCCAAGCGTGATTTAGCAGTATGAAAAAGTTCCCCCTGTTGCCTGGGGGACGCAACAGGGGGAGAAATAGAACCTAAAAAATCTGAGCCAACAGTCTATCAGTATCATCTGGGGCCCAGGGGTCAGAGCCAGAAATCGTCATGACCCCTGGGCCTCTCATCAGATGACCCCGAGTCGGAGAATAGCTCCCCTTCCTCCAAAGGGGTATAGCCAGACAGTTCCAAAAACTCATCAGCTTTCATAGGGAAAAGAGTGACATCAGGCGTTAAGTGCCGCTTTTTTGCAGAGGCCTTATGCGCCAAGGTATTAGCAATTAACTTCTCAACACTAGCCAGTCTAGAAGACACATCAGGCTGAGAATCCCCACTTGTATGCAACTCAGTGGGAGTGAGATTAAGCTTGGGGGAGTAGGTGAAGTGAAACGAATCGCAGGCCCAGCCACTGGAAGGCCAGATTGCAGCGCAAGCACCTGCTCGGCACAAGGTACACAGACCCGCGCATTGTCAACGCTAATAGAGGACACCCCACAAGCAATGTTCCCTCTAAGCCGGAGCAGCTTCTGTGCGGAGTAGCGAGGGAGCTGGGCAATGTCCCATGAAAGGTGGGCAATTGGAAACCTAAGATAAAAACACTGGTATATCTACTAATAAACCAAAATAACGTATTAAACAAAAAGATATGATAGAATAGTTAATTTACATACTAGAGTTGTACTTGGAAATTTTGTACAATAAGCCCCCTCGTCAATGCCATGTGACACCCCATACCTCACCGAATTTCCCACCCATCGACACCATTTCACACTCAACCTTCTTCAATGATGTTGAGTGTGCTAGCACTGGCATTCAGTTCAAAAGAATTGCATTGGTATGCACGCCATACGGCACTGATTGGATGAGAGCCCACACATGGGAACAGCTGGTTGTGTGGGAAATCTGGGGGGTCTCACACAGCGGGGCAGCGGGGACAAGAACCTATCTCCAGGATAAAGTAAACATTCCTGGTGATACCACTCCTGCAGCCCTAGCGCATTACTTATAAATGAGAGCTTGCAGAGAAAAAAAGCACAGAATAAACCTGACCCAAATAAAGCACAGAATATGCTGTATCCAGAGATAATCAAATGGAACACCTTCAACAATTCACTAACCAAACTACCTTCATTTTACCTTTTGTCGAGTCAAGAGTCAAAACCTTCGAAGTCTGGCCGTTCGGCAGTTTTAAGCTCCTGGTGCAAGAACAGAGCCCACAATTATTAGGCATAGTACGTTCGGATCTACCCGGACCCCACAATTACTTATCAGAACCCCAAAGAAGACTCTAGAGAGGCCCAATTAAATGACCTTTGGGCAGGGGTGGACTGGGGTTAATAAACGGCCCGGGACTTTTTTGGTCACACCGGCCCTTCTGCAGTGTGTCTGGCCCCATATAATACACCCCCCCCCCCCCCCCCGATAATAAGCGGTGTGCAGAATCCCCCCAATCACCCCTTAAAGAGCAATCCGGAACAAAATCCCCCCAAATCACCACATAAACAGTGCAGTAGAGAATCCCCCCAAATAACCCTATTATTATGCTCCCCCCGTTTTGATCCTATACAAGTTTACAAATATTTTTTTTTGTCTTCAATGAAAAAAAACATTTGCCCAAAAGTGGACCAAATCTTGGGATTTTCACTATTGGGATAGTGGTCCACCTCCCCAGGGCATCCCAACCCAGGGTGCTGTGTGAAACCCATCATGGCCAACTTTGGAATCTAACTGATTCCATAGCTAACCACTAGCCTTCCCCCAGTGTATAGAAAGCATTGGGAAGGTGGGGGTGGGGCTGACGGGGATGTTTTGCTGGCACAAGAAAACCTCTCTCTCATCTGCTGCTGTCCTCCTCTCCAGTCCTGCTCATGTGGCCTATGGCAAGAAAAGCTGCAAAAGCTGCCTTTAAAGTAGAGGCGAGTGATGGCGGCACCTGGGACTGGGAGCGAGTGCGTGTGCAACCCTGTGTACAGCGGCAGCGGCTAAGGTTGCCACCTTTCCCAGCATAAAATAACAACCAATTTGGGCATGGTTATGTAGGGAAGCACCACTAGGAATTTTGGTGCCCTGTACAGCCACAATGTCTGAACCCCTTAGAAAAAAAAGAAGAGAAAGCAAAAGAGAAATAGCTAAAAGGAAAACAAAAGAATACTGGTAGAAGGAGAGAGAACAGAGGGAGACTTCCAGGAGAGAGAAAAAGGGAGAAGTAAATAGAGAGAGGCAGAGGATGAGGAACAGAGAAAAAGAGAGCGAGAGAGAAGACAATGAAAGAAAGCTGAAAGTTAGGAGGAATGAAACAAAGGAAAGGGGGGAGTGATAAGCAAAAAATGAGATGAAAACAGAAAGTGAGAAAGAGAGGTAAGAACAAAAGAAGGAAGTGCATGAAACAAAGAGCAGAGTAATTAAGAAAGAGAGAAAGAAAGAAAGATAGATAGATAGATAGATAGATAGATAGATAGATAGATAGAAAGAAAGAGATATAAACAAAAGAGATATAAAGGAAAAAGTAAGAAAGAGAAGAAAAGTGGGGGGAAAGCTGGGAGAAGAAGGGTAAAGAAAGTGTAATAGAGAGAGTGAAAGAAAGAAGAAAGAGGGAAGGAAGCCATAAAGGAGTTAAGGGAAAGAGATCTAATAAGAAAGAAATTTAAAAAAATGGAAAAGTGAGAAGAAAAGAAGAAGGTGAGAGAGGAAGAAAGATAAAACAGACTCTGGTCACCAAATGGTACAGCAGGCAGGTACACAGAAGCTCAGCCTGTCTGATCTCTAACCTGTATAGAGGGGATAGGCCAGGATCCCTATTCGGCCATGGGCCTTGTTGTCAAGGCTGATGATGATACGGAGCAGAGCCTGGACAATGAGGCAGATAGAGGAGGGAAGTCACAGACTGCAGACACCGCACCACTTTAACTGGCCAGGTCGTGACCCCATTCCTCGGCACTTGTCAGAGGGAAGTAGAAGGGAAGGGGGGGGCAGGCACGGCTTACCTCACAGCAGGCGCAGGAGCTGACACATCCATCAGATAAACATACAGACCGCTTGCCCAGCGCTCTGCAATAACGAGCTGGCAAGGACTCCAGACGGCCCTCATTACCGGTCAGGCAGAGCACTGGGGCCTGGTAGATCAGTCCTGCACTTCCACTCTGGCCGCCTGCTCTCTGCTGTCCCCTTGCACTGGCCACCTGCTGGCCTTGAACTATAATGCCGGTTGGCCTGCCAGCCAGCCAGCGTGCACGTGCAATGGCGCCCCCCCCTCCAAAACTCCAACATGTAGCAGCACGCTGCTCCTCGTCAGAGGAGGCAGTAGACCAGCAGGGGGAATGGGGGTGGGGACTACACTGATCGTGGCTCCGCTCAGCCAATGTAAGCCCAGCGACAGATGGGGGCGGGATGTAGGGCCCCCACTGAGCCACCAATGTAAAAAAAAAAATGACAGCTGCATGATGTGCGCGGACGCCGGGCAGAGCTGCGCGGCCGGGGAGCTGGCGGTGCGCGGCCGCGCTCCCGCGCACCTTACAGGGAACACTGCCCACAAGCTACACACAGCCGGGCTTGTCCCGAAGGAACCCCGAGCACATTATCCTGAGACGCCTCCATATGGTGATTATAGAGGCACAATAGGCCGATAGGGATTGACGCTATAAAGCAACCCGGGATGCCCCAATAACCCGCTAGGGAAGTGGGAGTAATTAACACTAGGCCTCACAAGTTAATCAACTAAATAGAGGGAATAGGGCCGGGAGAAGCCAAAGAGGGTTCAGCCTGTCTGAAAGACATAAGCAAAGGGGGGCCGTAAGCATACAATAAATAACAACGGTAATAAAGCCGCCTGCGAGGGCACTCACGGACCACGGTAGTAGAAGCCCGTCACACAGCAGCCGGAACCAAGAAAAAAATGGCGTTGGGTATACCTCGAGGGGCGGGCCGCAGGGACAGTGACGCGGAACGTGCCGAAAGCGGGCCCCGCCCCCCCGAAAAGCACAAAGCCATACACGTGACAAGCAGCCAATGAGGGCGCACCAGCGCCTGAGGTAACGCCGACGCCAAGCACGGAACACAGTGGAAGTGCGCGCGAAAACAAGTCAGCGCGGCGACTGACGCTAAGCATAATAAAAAATGTAGTGAAGCACAAGGCCAATACACATATACACCCCCCCTCCCCCGAGGGCTACAAGGAGAGTGAGGGAGGACAGCGGCACTTAATACCGATAGATAGGGGCAATAGTGCGGGAGGGGCATCCCATAGAGGCTCACCACATGCCTATACCGCCTACCCTTTGGTGGGGGATTGCGGTGGAGCAGCGCTCCTAAGCACCTGACAGCTGTGCTGCCTACCATCACCCGACCAGCGCAGCCAAGGCTGGGAGGCACATTAATAATGGAACGGGTGGGAATAGTCCTACAGGGCCGCAGGCTAATAGCCCCGCTCACATGCGAGAAGAGAGAGCCATCTTCTTGTCCTTCGCGAGCCAGACTGCAGAGAAGATCTGGGGAGGTCCCTGGGTATTTGAGGGGCCGGGAGGAGCCTATTTTCGATGTCTCTGCAGTCCAGCGCCATCTGGCGGAGTAATACCCAAGTGTAAGTAATCTATCTGGAGCAGGACGTATTGTATATTAAGAATATAGCAATTATCAGCCTGACATTTTGCTAACATGGAACAAGACAGGTCATTGTGCGCTAATCAACAGTCAGTCCAGAGCAGCACTGCCCCTGGTGGCCATGAGCAAACAACTAATGCACATTACACAGCAGTTTCACAGGCACAGATAGTCTTTCACTACTGCCCCCCCATTTCTCAAGCCTTATTTAAATTAAATTAAGCGGACCAAAAGCGGCCCTGAAGTCTATGAGACTTCAGGGCCACCTGATCAACTCTCCACAGTATGTTTACCTAGTCAATAAGCCCACGCCGTCTGTGCGGCACATCACTCGCATGCTTTTCCGCCTGTGTACAATGGAGAAGCCGATTGGGGAGGGCCGTGCCATAGGCTCGGGAATAGGTAAGGACAGCGGGCCAATGGTGGTGTTTCACACAGCGGGGCACTGCAAACCCGGAATAGTGAGAATCTCAGGTTTGCATCTACTTTAAAGTGTACCTGAAGTGTAATCATGGCCACGCATTGGTCAAAACTTGACCAACACTGCTGTGTGTACTTTGCTTCCCACGAAGCATGGCACCCTGCTGCTACGACAGCCATTCCTGGTTACTGAGGAAAGGAGGGCAAACTTATCAGCCCGGCTTTGTAGGAAATGGAGGAGAAACATTTACAGTAGTTTAAAGTTGAATTTTGACTATCCTGGGTTTTGGTTCTCAACCCCCCCCCCCCCCCCTCCCCAGGGCACCCTGATCATGGATGCTCAGCTGTGTGAAACCCCCAGGTCGCCCAATCTAACTTACCTTTCTCTGGTTTACAGTGCATGCAGGGCCGCTCATCCAATCCACATGCTCGGATCTGCTCCCCTCCCTTCATCTAAGGAACGGAACCAAGCGTGCCCCACTACCCTCTAACAGTGCCCACAAAGACCATTCATAAATGCCTGGCACAGTAGCAAGCCCTGCTAAAGGGATAGCAGACAGCGGCTGCTGCTTACGCAGTTGCCCCGGGAGAGAAGGTATACAGGGCAACCTGGGGGGGGGGGGGGGGGGGGGGTAACACAGTGGGGCATTTTGATTCTGGTCGCCCTGGTGGGAGGGAATCAAACGGCCCTGGAATCTTATAGCAGAGACAGTTGCCCCATTACAGGCTTAAAGCTACCCCCACTGGGATTGGTTGGTGTAGGCCACTGTCTGCTTTTAGCATAACCAGGCTGGATGTAAAAATAAATAAATAAAAGACGTAGGGTGTGGCCAGCGCGAAGGACTAGACCAGGAGGGATTGACTGCATAGGAGGCAAGTATGCTTTGATTTTAAACTTAAGGGGAAACAAAACCCACCCAATTCAGAATACCCTGCTATTTGACCCCCCTCCCCCCAGGTCCCAGCAAAGCTCATCTTTTCCTTTTTTTTTTAGCTCCCTACAGTAATAAACAATAAGCGTGTGTGGCCGCATCACTGAGCTGTGGCACACTACTGCGTCCAGCCATCCCGATTGATTGGACTAGAGCCCTCACATATGCAGGACTGTGTAAAGGATCTTCACAATCCAGGGCATCCCAAATCAAGATAAGGGATAAGAAACAAAACCCAGGATAGTGAAGATACTGTGTTTGTGTTAAAGTGGACCAACACCCAGGATTTTCACTATCCTGGGTATTGGTCCACTTCGGTGGGGCACCCCGATCGGAAACCCCCCAGAACTCCCAGAAACACTCACCTCACCATGCTCCTACGCGGGCGCTCGTCCAATCAGAGCCGCTGTGGTATGCACGTACAAGCGGCGTCCAACCACAGCGGCTCTGAGTGCTGGAGGCTGCGTCTCGTGCTTCCCTCTAACAGGGAGCGTGCCCGCGTCGGCCATTCACAAACGGCCGGCGCGGGTGCGCGCCCTGCTAGAGGGAAGCGCGAGATGCGGCCGGCGCGGGTGCGCGCCCTGCTAGAGGGAAGCGCGAGATGCGGCCCGCGCATGCGCCGCTGGAACGGGGTTAAGGTAAGGTTTCTGGGCTTCCGGGGGGGTTTTACCCCGCGGGACATCCCGATTTCGGATGCCCCGCGGGGAGGGATCTGATCGCCCCTGGGTGTTGGTCCACTTTAAGTTGTATGTATATTAAACATAACAATCGACATTCACACAATCGAGTAAGAATAACAAAAACACTTACTCTTCTGCAGAACAACAGCCTTGCTGAGCTTCTGAGAGCCTATGGAGCAGTCCTGTTGCTGGCATGTAGGTACTATTGTCTGTAAGTCGTCATAGCCTTTCTTCAAGAGAGAGTCATCACAATCTTTTAGTACAAGGATTCTTCATCTAATTTAAGTGTGTGTGTAATTGTATTTTATAACTGTGGCACATATGGTGTACGCTGGTAGGCCAATAATACTGTCCAAGCACAGAATGCCGCTTTTCTTGTAGGCTTTTGGGGCTGGCAGGTTGCATCGGGTAGACAAAAGACTACAAAAATAGTGTTTGGGGTCCTGGAAGGACTTTAGAACCACTTCATAGAGCCCTGAAGGGCATTCTGACTTGGAAAACCCTGCAATGCCACAAGACACTATACAAGGAACTGCACCAAGTATCTGTCACAGACAGCCCACACAGTGCTCAGTGCTCAAAAAGCGTCCATTCCCAAAATGGGGGCCCCCAGCATCCTCTTCCCCATGTCAGTCACAGTCACTGTAATGTAGAGGCAGGCCACTGCCTTGTCACACTCCATTGCAATGAGTGGAGTGTACTGTCACTGGAGTAGGGGGGGGGGGGGGGCACACAGCGGGGCATTTTTACCCAGATTAAAATTGGTTTACAGGAAGAACTTGTTGCTGACCGACTGGATTTGGAAATGCTAGGACATGTGAGCGTTTAGTATTTAGGTCTAGGTTTCAATATTGTTTGACAAAAATACCATTTTGTGAATACTCACCTGTAAAATGGGTATTATAAGTATGTCACACACCCCGATTCAAGACATTCATTACATGTGGGTATACTGACCTGTAGATGGCGATCTTGCAGAGATGTCAATAAAAAAAGGTAAGACCCTCCCGGCCCATAAATACCTGGGACCTCCCATTCATTCCCCAGTATAAAAGATAGCAGTAAGATAAAGGGACCAGGAAAGCCAATTAAAACTAACAAAGGTTCACCATATAAAGGATCCAGAATACAAAAGGGCAGGGTGAAGCGGGGTGTGTGACAGAATAATACCATTTTGTGAATACTCACCTGTAAAATGGGTATTATAAGTATAAGTATGTCACACACCCCGCCTCAAGACATTCATTACATGTGGGACATCCAATAGCAGTTTCCATAAAGGGCGGGGATCAAAAAAACAAGGCAATAAGGTACAAACTTAAACCACTGCAGCTTGCAGAACTTTGCAGCCAAAAACAGCATCCGCTGAGGCCCGCACATCAACCTTGTAAAACTTGGAAAAAGTGTGAACCGAAGACCAAGTAGCAGCCTTACAAACCTGCTCAACAGAAGCCTGGTGCTGGAAGGCCCAGGATGCCCCAACAGCACGAGTAGAATGAGCAGTAACACGAAAAGGGGCAATCTTCCCCTTAGCAGAATAGGCCCCAACAATGGCCTGGCGAATCCATTTACTAATGGAAGACTTGGCGGGAGCCAAACCCTTCCTAGGCCCAGAGGGCACCACAAAAAGGGCGTCAGTCCTACAAAAAGGGGAAGTAGCCACCAAATAGTACTTCACAGCGAACCACATCCAAAGAATTCAAAACCCTCTCCTTGTCATTGCTAGGCTTAAGACACAAAGAGGGTAGAACAATATCCTGATTAAGATGAAAAGCAGAGACCACCTTAGGAAGGAAATCTGGCTTGAAGCGGAAATCAACCTTGTCCTGATGCCTCTCAAAGTAAGGGGCCTTAATGGACAAGGCTGCCAACTCTGAAACACGCCGAACAGAAGTGATGGCAACCAGAAAAACAACCTTCTGAGTAAGCGCAGAAAGCGCAATATCCTGCAAAGGTTCAAAAGGAGGACCTTGCAAGGCCGAAAGAACCAAGTTCAAATCCCAAACTGGGAGCAAAGGCTTCCTAGGAGGCCGCACATGCGTAACCCCCTGGAAAAAGGTCTTAACAAGAGGATGAAGAGCAAAAGACCTTTGAAAGAAAAACGCCAGGGCAGAAACATGCCCTTTCAGCGTACTAAGCTGCAAACCTAGGTCCAGACCATGTTGCAGAAATTCAAAGACCCTAGGGATAGAAAACGCCCTGCAAGGCAAGGCCCTGACCTCACACCAATCAATATAAGACCTCCAAATCCTATAGTAGATGGCAGAGGAAGACTTCTTTCTAGCCCTAACCAGAGTCTGAATGACAGCATCAGAAAGACCTTCCTCCTTCAAGATGGAGGTTTCAGCAGCCACGCCATCAAAGGCAGCGTTGGTAAATTGGGGTAGAGCAGTGGACCCCGACTGAGTAGATCCGGCAGAAGGGGCAGAACTAACTGATCCTCTGCCAACCTTACCATGTCTGCGAACCAAACCTGTCTTGGCCACCTTGGAGCCACCAGGATTGCTGGCGCACACTCTAGGGCCAGCTTGCGCACCACTTTGCCCACCATGGGAAACGGAGGGAACAGGTATAGAAACCCCAGATCCCTCCAGTTCAGAGACATGGCATCCGCTGCCCGAGCCAGCGGATCCCGCGAGAGAGACACAAATGCCGGAAGCTTGTGATTGTGACGAGAGGCAAAGAGTCTGTGGCAAAGCGACCATTCCCCCCGGCGAGATGACCCCCTGCTCAGGGAGTCCGCCTCAGTGTTCTCCACTCTCGGAATGTACACTGCCGAGATGCATGGGACATTGCCCTCTGCCCAATCCAGGATCAGACACTTCCCTGAGGGCACGCCTGCTGCGAGTCCCTCCCTGGTGATTGATGTAGGCGACCGCCGTCCGATTGTCCGACCGAACTTGAACCGGTAGTCCCCGTAACTGATGAGTCAAGTGAGCCAGAACCAACCTGATGGCTCTCAACTCCAGAACATTGATGGGATCGTGAGCCTCCTGAGGCCCCCACAGCCCCTGAAACTGAAGATCCTTCCAAAATCCCCCCCAACCTGACAGGCTGGCATCCGTGGTGACCGTCTCCAAACGAGGGGACAGAAAGGATCTGCCCCTCGTCAGATTGCATGGCTTCAGCCACCACCATCAGAAAGGACTGATCCAATGACAGCGGGGACCCGTCCCAGGCCGCCAAGAGATGGAGCTGGAGCGTCCTTGTGTGAAACTGGGCAAAGGGAACCGCCTCGAACAATGCCACCATCAATCCCACCAGTCGCATCCCTAGCCGGATGGACGGGCGGGGGATAGATAGGAAACGCTGAGTCAATTCCTGAATCAGAAGAACCTTGGCTCGGGGGAGGAACACCCTGGCCTGAGAAGTATCCAGAGATATTCCCAGAAACTCCACCACCCTGGAGGTAGAGAGGCAGGACTTGGGATAGTTGATCACCCACCCGAAGCTCTCCAGAGTGGCTACCACAGTCCTTAGGACCTTTTGCCCAGAGGAAGTAACGGGTGCCCTAACCGTTAAGAAACGCGTTGGCTGGGGCAGGGGGACAGGCTGTTATGCAGGCTTTCTGATGGGTAATATATTTACTTGAGCACACATGTGTATGTTTTGATTATTTCTTCTTTTTGCTGCTTCCGGTGGTCCTCACTTAGAGCCTAATTGGCTACACACTATTAGCACTTTATATTTATTATTGTATTTATTGATATGGTGAAATGCACAGCATTAGATCATGGGAATTGTATGAATAGTATATGAATTAAATAGGTATAAGGGAATAGCTTGCTTACTGTGCCCCCTGGTGGTCATATTGTTTATTTTTAATTATGTTTTAAATGTTTGTAATCTTGTGGTTTTTGTGCAATAACAAATAGGATATATTTTTGAATATTATCGGGTGGTGCTGTCTTGTTCTGGTCTATTTGGAGAGATTGTGGGGTCTCTTCCTGGTGGAATTCTCTCCAGAGTGGACACCACGCTCCTGGTATCCAGCTGCGCCTGACTTGAGGGAAGACGCCACGATGAGAAGATCGTCCAGATAAGGCACGATGCGGATACCCCTGGCTCTGAGGATGGCCATCACTCCTGCCAACACCTTGGTAAAAACCCTTGGAGCCGAGGTAAGGCCAAACGGAAGAGCCACAAACTGAAAATGTCGATTTTCCACGACAAACCTGAGAAATCTCTGGTGTGCCGGAAATATTGGAATATGCAGGTAAGCATCCTTGATGTCTATGGACATCATGAAGTCCCCCTGACAAAGTGAGTGGATGGCTGAGTGCAGAGTTTCCATACGGAACTTCCGGGGACGGACGAATCTGTTGAGCAACTTCAGATCCAGAATGGGACGAACGGATCCGTCCTTCTTGGGCACCGTGAACAAATTGGAATAGAAGCCCAGGCCCCGGTCTGAGGGGGGCACAGGACAGATGACAGCCATGTCCAAGAGACTTGCTACTGCCGCCCGAAGCCCCTGGGCGGCCAGAGGATCTGACGGCACCCGAGACCTGAAGAATCTGGGAGGGGGCCGGAACTCGAACTCCAGCTTGTAACCGGAAGACACCACTTCCTGAATCTACCTGTCCGAGACCTCTTGGACCCAGACCCGGGAGAAGAGTTGCAGCCGTCCCCCCACCCGCAAGGGTGAGGGCGCCCCCTCATTGCTAAGCCATCTTGGCAGCGGCTCTAGGCTTGGAGCCCCAACTGTGTCCTGGATGTGCCCGACCCCTGCCCCTAGGCCAGGAATCACCTCTGGGCGAAGGGAAGGCCAAACCCCTGCCAACTCTAGCCCCACAAAAAGGACTGAGAGAAGGAAGCCGCCCCCCGAAAGGGGCGACGCTGCCTCTTATGCTGAGGTAACTTACCTCCCTTTGCCACCAAATCCAATTCTTCTCCAAAGCCGCAACCCCACAAAGGGAAGGGCTGTAAGCGACTTTTTGGACACAAAATCAGCCGCCCACTGGCGTAACCAAACCGACCACCGGATAGCCACAAGCAAGGCCGAAGCTCTGCGACACATCACCAATGTGTCATCCAAGGCAGACAGCACAAAGGACAAAAATAACTCACAGCGCTTAAGGTCGGCAAACTCCTCACTAGCCGGGTCAAGCCCGGAAGAGGTCAACAATCCTCTAACAACCAACCTGGCAGCTACCAATAAAAGCGCTGAAGCACAAACCGGCCGCAAGGCCGACCCAACACTGGCAAAACCATGACAAGTCATCTGGTCAATGCGTTTATCCTCACCATCCTTGAGAGTAGTGCACTCTGGAGAATGCAGGATTGAGGAACTGGACAACCCCAAAACAGGAGCATCCACCTCGGGGGGGGGGGGGGGGGGGGACCAGTGCTTCACCGCGTCCGCCGGAAAGGGATATTTTTTGTCCCAACCCGGAGGGACACCCGGAAGCCGAGTTGGCCTCTCCCATTCCTTGAGAATGCTACCATCAAAATGCTTTTGATAAGGAAATTCCAAGCGCGGCTTGTTCACCTCAAAGAACTCCCCCTTCAGCGGAGGAGCCGCCTCGGGGGGAGAAATAGCCAGGACCTCAAACATATGAGCCAGGACCCTAGAGGTATCCAAGGAATCCCCCTGGCCCTGCTCGGTATCAGCACCCACAAACTGCTGGTCATCGGAGCCCTCAGACTCCTCATACAGCTCCCCTTCCTCACGCGGGGAACAATCAGACCAATCCAGGGAGTCAAACTCCTCCATATCAAGGGCCTGCGTGGCTGTATACAAATGTTTTCGCTTTGCTTTTTAGCAACGGCACTGGAAAACAATTTTTCAGGATTGGCCAATCTGGCACACACCTCAGATTGCGACTCCCCGCCAATGACCACATCACATGGGGTACGTGTCAAGCGAGGGGGAGACGGAGAGGAGACTGGCGGAGCAGAACCAGACGCCTGAGATCCGGTCTGCCGCGTAATAGACCGTTGCCCACAGGGTACACAAAGAAATACATCATCCCCCAAAAGGGATACCCCAAACACAGCCTGGATTGCCCCGAGGGGGGCACAAGCCCAGTATCCGGGGAAGCCTCCATATGGTGATTTTTTAATATAAATATAAATATATATATATATATATATATATATATATATATTATATATATATATATATATATATATATATAGCTCTGAGGGAATTACGCAGTAATGCAACCCGGGATGCCCCTTTAAGTCTCGAGTGGGAGAAATTTTAAGCCAACTAAATTTAACCAGGGACCCTAGGACCGGGAGAATCCCCCTTTCATAGGATCAATGGTCCACCTGGAACACACAAACAAAACACACAATCAGACCATGCTATCAAATGTCCTTAAAGAGTTAATAACAGAGCATCTGATGGGCCACAGGCCACTCACCTGACCTTCACCCCACCGGAGTCCCGCACGCCAGGCAGAAGGGGAAGTGGAAGACGCGTAGTGTGCAGTAGGAAGAGAGAGGGCGGGCCGGCGCGCCCCTCCCGGCCAGAAGCCGGGACCTGAAAACGGCGCCCGCAGCACGGGGGTGGGCCGTAGGCGCGTGAGCGCCCGGCCCCGCCCCCCCCGCCCTGAGGAGAAGAAGCACCTCATGGGCGCCTACAGCCGCCGTTGCCACACGCCGGAGGCCGGCGCCGCGGGACAACCGGCGCCAGTCTGTGAAGTCAAACATGCACAGTAAAGCACCTCACACACACATACAATAAAAATAATAAGTTGAATCCATAAAGGACCCGCCCCCCCCCCCCCTCTAAGGGTATCTGGGAGAGGGGGAATCCATGCTAGGCTAGGGCCAAGGGACGGGGCATCCCAAACCGGGGTCACCAACCCGGTTAGCCGCCTACCTCTTGTTATGGGGTCTTACGGCTCCTGAGCACCTAGGGTGCCATCTACCGCCTAGGCTGGGAGGCAAGTAACGTAAATAAAGGGATCCGGGCAGGAATAGAAGAATAGAGGGCCGGGAGTCGTCCCGGCTACCTGCAAGGAGGAGACATCCATTATCTGACTTGTTCACCTCTGCAGAGATGAAAGACTGGGGAATGAGTGGGAGGTCCCAGGTATTTATGGGCCGGGAGGGTCTTACCTTTTTTTATTGACATATCTGCAAGATCGCCATCTACAGGTCAGTATACCCACATGTAATGAATGTCTTGAAGCGGGGTGTGTGACATACTTAGAATATATATAATTGATAAGATTTGTTTCCCAAATACCCACTTTGTTTAAATGCTGTAATGCATTTAATAAGGTTACCCTTCACCTCATTCATCCATGTGATGGAACGTTTGTGCTGATAAATCAAGACAGGTGAATTTGTAAATCTTCAAATCCCCAAAATATAACAAACTAGTGTAGAGAGTAATAAGCAGATACTTTTCCATCACTGCAGGGGCATCCTTACTGCCATGTGCTTGGTAAATGGGAAGGCTGTAGTCTTGCACATGGTTAGCACATGGCTGCAGGCTTAGCTGGAAGTTATTACGCTGGAGGTTTTTGTTCCCAAACTGGGTTCATCTCCGTTAATCAGTTAGACACCGACATAGTACTGTACGTCATCACAGCATTAAAGGTGGCTGCCAGCCCAGGCCCTGTCGTTGTGTACACAGTCACAATCAGACCAATTGTGCTGCAATCAAACTCTTTCTCAAACAATCTCTCACAAAACAAGTGTCAGTACTACACCCAGCCATATCTGCATGGCTTTCTTTTCCAAGCCCACTGAGATGGCCCCTTAAAGCAGAACTTCTAATGTGAATTCTATCCCTGATGTTTTTTTTTGCGGAACAATGCTTTGTAAAGCGTAACTTAACCCAATGGCACCACCCCTGGCCTTCCCAAATTGCAAATTTGCAGGTATGAAGAGCAGGCCGTATTCAGGTATAACAAACCCTACTGGCTCCTGTAGAAAAGAGGGGGCTTTCTTGGAGCTGTTAACACACTGTGCGATTCCACTGTGATGTAGAAGTGCAGCACAGAACACTATAATGTACTGCCCCATGCCTCAGTTATGGTGCAGTTGCGGTGGAACATGGATGTTGGGCAGCCATGGCAGAAAACCCAGCAGGCTATGGAGACAGCAGGAGAGAAGACATGCAGTCTACATGCACTATCCATTGCCTTCTATGGGCTGCATGAAACATATTACAAAACTCAAGAGATATGGAAGGGACCAATTTACTTAAGAAGCATTTTTTATCTGCTTGTGTAACAAAGCATTTCTTCTGCAATGTGACGTAAGCAGGAAGTTGTAAAAGGGGCCTTCAGCTCTTTACCACAGTATGGAGATTTGTCATGTGTTTTATTTAAAAGCAGTCATGTATTCTCTGGATCTTTCAGAAACTCAAAAAAATGACCCCATCCATAAGCAAGACCAGGACAATGGGACATGTTTTATAGTTCTTCTAGCGCGTCATCCTGCTGGGGCATGCCGATTTGGGAAGCCCCTCAGTGTGTATCCCCCCAGAAGGGGACAGGGACAGTCTCGCAACCACATTTTGGAGGTGGTCATGGAGGAATGGAATTAAAGGGAAGGACAACATTTGGAGACCTACTACAAAGCTCTACAGGAAATGGAGAGTACTATTATTACTGCTGTACTGCTGTTGCTTAGACATGCCATGGTGCCTATAGTGGGGATTACGAGGAAGCCATACCATACTGCCATAAAGGGGATGGGGGGGGCAGGCCACACTGTAACGGGGGATTCTGCACCTTGCCTATTATTTGGGTTCATTGGGGGGGGGGGTTAGCACAACATTTGATTCAGTATAAATGTTTCTTATTTTCCTCCAAATCCTAGGTGTGTCTTATAGGGCGAGAATGGCGGTAAGTGGGCTTTACAGAAGATGAGAATACAGAGCACCCCAGGAGTGCCAGGCTTCATGCTGCTCTGGTGGGGGCAGATGAAGGTCTCTGCTATAATTACTGTATAATGGTCTATATCAGTCACATTTGTCACAGGTATTCTTTATACCTCAGTTCCTATTTGTCAAAACCATGCAACATAAATATTACTCATTATCTAAGACCAGGTGTTCTCTGAGAGATAATTAGAGTGTAATGATGCACAAGGATTGATTTTCAAGCTTGTTTTTCTCAGCCAGGATTAGATGGCCTTGTGTGAGGACAAGGCACCTTTAAGAACAGTTTAGTCTATACTTTCCAGAAAATACATTCATTTTATGAACAGGGGCAACTTGGCATAACTCATCACTGTCAATATGTGGTGTGCTGAAACGGCATTGTATCATAACCCCCCTGCCCCCATCAGCATGCGCTGATGGACCGGGGGGGAAAGGTAAGGGGGGGGGGGGAAGAAGAGGAGGGGTTCTCAGACATTGGCCGCCCTGGGTCTGTCAGCCGCGGTGACGCCCCCACCATCAGTCACAGCGAGCTGCCATGCCCCCTCCATTGCAGTAAATGACTGATGGTGGGGGCATCTGAGGGACCCAGGAAAAAGTGCACGATGATCACTAGATGTGGATCCAACAATGAGATAAGCCCTGCAGCCCTGGACAAACAGCTTTGGGCTACATGGGACTTAAGGTGAGCATAGCGGAATTTTTGTTTCTTGCTGGAAATTGCTTTAGAAAGGAACATTTAAAAACGGAGGCCCTCTGGTATCTCAAGGTGTGATGTACAACACCTTCAAGCTCTCAGCTGGGTCCTGGCATGGCTATATACTTTGATGGTATAGACTTCTCATGTATACAAAACTACACGTGCTTGGAAGGATTCTCTGCACCCTGTAAAGCGACTGCAGCAGAGACTTTGTAAGGTACAAGTTTGTGTTCCTTTTCCCTCACTAGAGTTGCAACTCAAGGTACAATTGAGGTACAGATTTTGACAACCATTAGTAAAATTTGGTTGGTTGCGACTTTTAAAAGAGGGGTAAACGCACGTGAAACCTGCATTCTAGGTCTCTGAGTCACTATGGGACCTAGATTTGGTTCTCTCTGCCCAACGAGGGTCATCTTTTGTTTCTGGGGCAGACACAACAATTAGAAGGGTTTCATATCTGGTGGCAGCCTTCTCTAAAGCACCTCACCAGTTTCAAACAAAAGGTGTTGGCTTTCACATCAATAAAGGAAATAGTGCTTTCATCCTTTGCCTGGCACAGGTTCATCCCATGCAGAGGCTACTGCATTCTGGATTTGGTTGGAGCATTGAAATATTACCCAGCTAAGTTTCATAAACGCAATGCTTTTGCCAGTGACTGTGCTGGAATTTGGCAGCAGCCAAATTAAAAAACAATAAATAAATAAGTCAGTCAATGGTGAGGGTCTACTCAAATAAGGACAGAAAGCCACCGTTCACAGTTACAAATCACTTAACAAGAGAGGTAGGCTCTTTCAGGACATTCTGCCACCAGTTATCAGTGGATCAGAGCTGCAAAGTAGCCAATTGGTTTCCTGGCCCATACAAATTGTAAAATGGGTGGGGGGGCACAGGTGTGTGTGTATAGGGTACTTATTGTAAAATCTCTACATATTCGCATGGAGACAAAAGAGGTGGGGGGGGGGCAGTTCACACAGTAGGACATCTCTATTTTGGATGCCCCGTGGGCAGGCTACAGTTCAACCCTGGAGTCTTTTAGACTCCAAGACCTTGCCACACAGCTTTATAGCCTCTTAAACTTAATGATGTTACAAAAACCCCCTTCAAATGTCAACATTTAATAACGGTCTCTCAGAATGCAGAATGAAGAAGGGGACAAAGGTCTTGATTCAGTAAGAGTTGAAATAGATTCTCTAGGTTAAAAATTATATTATATATATATATATATATATATATATATATATATATATATATATATTATATTTATTCACAGAGAAGTTCACCGTTGCTGAATCACTAGCTAAGAAAAGAATGAAAGCCAATGGTACTTTTTCTACTGCTAACAAAAGTAGTTAACTTCTTCCTCTGTAGTAAAAAGTGCCATTAAAGGAGCACTATCACGAAATTATGTAATATTAAAAACCCATATAAACCACTTGGCAAATGAGAGGAAGGGTCACATACACACGAATTGAATAAAACTCCAGCCAAGCTTATAGTTTTCTTCTCCTGGTAGGAATAAAATCCAGGGGTGACAGGTTTAGTGTATCAGGGGTGAAAGAACCTGTCACCCGATTTCCTCTTCCTTCCATTAATAAAAATAGAAAACAAGCCTGGCTGTCTTTTCTTGATGTGAGCGTGTATAAATGACCTCTTCTCCTGCCATCCAGCATATCTATATGGATTTTTATTATTATTTTTTCGCGATAGTGCTCCTTTAACGTCCTATCTGGTGGTTCTGTAACAGTGACATTCTCATGCTTTTTTCACCAGAAATTATTTCTTTTAATACCATGAGAATTTCTCAACTTTTACTCAAACAAGGCCTTCGTGTTGGTATGAGCCTGGCAATAAAGCCACATGTAATAAATCCAATATGCAGATTTGACTTTCTCACCTTAATAGCATCCCGTCTCTTCTGTTCAGCCTGAGTGTGTGCCTTCCTCCGTCTGTCTTTATAGGCATCCTTGATGCTCTCCTGGCGATAGTCACTGTCTTCGTCATCTGAAGTTGGGGAACAAGTATTGTCCATGATGCAGCGGTCTATGGAGGGTTGAGGGGATACACATATGGATACTATTGTCACCCTAAAAGAAAACTGCACCCCCACAACCCTTGGTTCATTAAAAAGAACCCTCACTCCATACACCAATTACACATAGGAAAAAATACCATTTTGTGATTACTCACCTGTAAAATGGGTATTATAAGTATGTCACACACCCTGCTTCGAAATGATTAATAACATTCGGGTTATGTCCAGTACAGGGCGAACTTCTGCAGAGATGACTAGAAAAAAAGAAGCCCCTCCCGGTCCATAAATACCTGGGACCTCCCACACATCCCCCAGTATAATAAAGCAGTAAGGGGACCAGGAAGAGCCAATAAAAACCTTTTAAACAAATACAAGGTTCACCATATAGAGAACCCAAGATACAACTCAGGGCGGGACGAAGCGGGGTGTGTGACATACTTATAATACCCATTTTACAGGTGAGTAATCACAAAATGGTATTATTCCAAGTATGTCACATACGCTGCTTCGGAATGATTAATAACAATCGGGACATCCAGTAGCAGTGTCCAACATGGGTGGGGATCCCAACAGGCAATAATGCACAATTAAAATCACTGCAGCTTGCAGAACCTTGCGGCCAAAAACACCCTACAAGGCAATGCCCTAGCCTCATAAATGTAGGACCGCCAGGTCCTGTAGTAGATGTTAGAGGAAGACTTCTTCCTAGCCCTAACAAGCGTCTGGACCACAGCATCAGACAAACTACTTCTTTTAGGATAGAGGTTTCAGCAGCCACGCTATCAAAGCCAGCGTTTGTAAAATGGGATAACAGAGCTGACCATGAGTGATCAGATCTGGAAACAGAGGCAACCTGTACTGATCGACCGCCAGCCGCACGACGTCTGCGAACCACACCTGTCTTGGCCACCTTGGAGCCACCAGGATTGCTGGCACACCCTCGTGAACCAGCTTGCGTACCACCTTGCCTACCATGGAAAAGGGGGGAAACAGATACAGGAGACCCAGATCCCGCCAGGCCAGAGACATGGCATCCACTGCCAGAGCCAGAGGATGCTGGGACAGAGACACAAACACAGGGAGCTTGTGGTTGTGACGGGAGGCAAAGAGATCCACTTCCGGAATCCCCCACCTGCGACAGATGGATAGAAATACCTTGTTGCTGAGGAACCATTCCCCTCGGCAAGAGGCCCCCCTGCTCAGAGAGTCCGCTTCCAGGTTCTCCACCCCTGGAATGTACACCGCCGAGATGCATGGAACATTGCTCTCAGCCCATGCAAGAATCAGAGACACTTCCCGGAGGGCACTCCTGCTGCGAGTCCCTCCTTGGTGATTGATGTAAGCAACCGCAGTCCGATTGTCTGATCGAACCTGAACCGGTAATCCCTGGAGATGATGTGTCAGGTGCGACAGCACCAACCGGACCGCCCTCAGCTCCAGAATGTTGATGGGGATGTGAGCCTCCTGAGGACCCCACAGACCCTGGAACTGGTGTTCCTTCCAGAAACCCCCCCAGCCCGACAGGCTGGCATCTGTGGTGACCGTTTCCCAACGGGGCGCCAGAAAGGATCTGCCCCCCAGAAGGTTCTTCGGGTCCAGCCACCACTGGAGGGACCGCCGGACCAGAGGAGACAGCACAAACGACTGATCCAAGGACAGAGGACATCTGTCCCAAGCCGATAAAAGATGGAGTTGAAGAGGTCTCATGTGAAACTGAGCAAAAGGAACTGCCTCGAAACAAGCCACCATCAATCCCACCAGTCTCATCCCTTGCCTGATGTACGGACAAGGGTTGGACAAAAGGAGACTAATCAGAGCCTGTACAACCTCCACCTTTGACTGGGGTAGGAAAACCCTGGTCTGAATGGTATCCAGATTCATGCCCAGAAACGAAACCACCCTTGACGGGGAGAGAAGACTTGGGGTAGTTGATCACCCAGCCGAAACTCTCCAGTATTGTCACCACTGTCCTGGTGTCCAGCTCCGCCTGGCTGAGAGAGGATCGAGTGATGAGAAGGTCGTCCAGATAAGGCACAATGCGAATGCCGTGGGCTCTGAGAATGGCCATTACTCACGGCCAACACCTTGGTGAACACCCTAGGCACTGAGGTCAGCCCAAAGGGGAGAGCCACAAACTGGTAGTGTTGGTCGCCTACCGCGAATCTGAGAAACCATTGGTGTCCCGGGAAGACCGGCACATGAAGGTAAGTATCCTTGATGTCTATTGAAGTCAAAGTCCCCTGGACGAAGGGAGTTGACAGCAGAGCGCAGAGTCTCCATGCGATATGTCTTGGTTTTGATGAACCGGTTATGAATCTTTAAGTCCAAAATGGGTCTTATGGAGCCATCCTTTTTGGGCACAGTAAAGAGGTTGGAGTAGTAACCCTGACCTCTCTCTATGAGGGGGGGGGGAACCGGACAAACGACCCCCATATGCCGAAGGTTTTGCACCGCCAACAAAAGTCCCTGCGTGGCTCGGGGGTCCGCGGGAACCCAAGACCTGAGGAAACAGAGGAAGCCGGTATGCGAACTCCAGCTTGTACCCAGAAGAGACCACCTCCAGGCTCCAGTTGTCTGGACCTCCCGGGTCCAGACCTGGGCGAAGAGCCGCAGCCGTTCCCCCACCCGTGAGGGTGCCCCCTCATCGCTGAGTGGGGTGGGCAGCAGTCTTGGGTTTGGAACCCCAGGCGGTCCCGGGTCGGGCGCGTCCTCTGCCCCTACCCCAGGAATCTCCTCTGAACGCGGGGTAAGAGATTCCCCTGCTCGCTCGAGAGCCACGAAAGGAGGGATTGAAAGAGCCCGAACCCCGAAAGGGCCGGCGCTGCTTTTTGCGCTGAGGCAACCTACCTCCTTTCGCCACTGAGTCCAATTTATCACCAAACAGGTGCATACCCACGAAAGGTAGCCCTGGGAGCGCCTTCTTCGCAGCAATATGCCCATTGGCGCAAGCAGACTGATCGGCGAATAGCCACAAGCAATGCTGAGGTCCTGCTACACATACGGATCGTGGCATCCAAAGCTGATAAGACAAATGCAATAAACATCTCACAATGCGTCAATGCTGTAAATTCCTCACTGGAAGGATTCAGTTGGGGACCATCCAGCATACCCCTGATTAAGGCTCTAGTAGCCACGGCCGTGAGAACAGAGGCACAAACCGGGCGTAAGGCCGAACCCACGCAGGCAAAGGCATGTGAAGCCATTTGGTCGAGATGTCGGTCCTCACTATCCATCCAGGTAGTGGAATCTGGGGAGTGCACAACCGATGTATTGGACAATCCCAGAACCGGAGCGTCGACCTCTGGGGGTGACAACCAACGCTTAACTGCATCCACAGGAAAGGGATACTTCCTATCCCACACCTGAGGGATACCAGGAAGCCGGTTGGGATTTTCCCATTCTTTAAGGATCAGATTGTTAAAATGTTTATGATCCGGGAACTCCAAACGAGATTTGGCGGTCCCCAAAAAATTCCCCCGTTTGCAGGGGGGGCCTCCGCAGGGGGGGGGGGGGGGGGGAATAGCAAGCACTTCAAAAATCCCCACGCTCCTAACCAGCATCAGCATCCAGGGACTGCTGAACATCACAGCCATCAGATACTGAAAACAATTCCCCTTCTTCAAGCGGGAAATAATATGACCAATACAAAGAGTCATAATCAAAAGCCGGCGCAGCGGGCGCCAAATGCCGTCTCTTAGCTGGGGCCTTCCTAGCCGCAGAGCTAGCAATCATTTTCTCAATGTTGGCCAGTCTGGCACTGACATCGGATTGTGACTCCCCACAAATAACGTCACTTGGGGTCAAGGCCAGGTGTGGGGGTATAGGTGATGAGATGTACATGGTACACAAATAAGCACATTGTCCCCCGCAAGGGATACCCCACAAACTACACACTGCAGGGGTTGCCCCGAAGGGATCCCGAGCCCGGTATCCTGGGAAGCCTCCATAAGGTGATTTTTTATGGTAGTCGCAATGACCTATGGGAATTACACTATGAAGCTACCCAGGATGCCCCTTAACGTCCGTTAGTGGGAGGATTTATTAAAGACAGGAAAAAAAAAATAAAAAATTGAGCAAGGGACCCTTAAGAATCACAGAAAAAAACACCAAGCGCAAGAATACAGTAAGGCATTCATTCATAACATATATATTACATATAATACAATATACCTCCATGAGCTGAGACCCCTACAGGGTTAATATAGCATCCCACAGCGCTTGAAATGACCGAGCAAAGGGGCATTGGAAAGAATACATAAAAACCAGACCCCGCAGGGCACTCACAGTATCCAGAGGAAAAATGGCGTCCGCACCAGACAAAGCCTTAGGAGGAAGGGCAGGCCAGCGCGGATCGCGCAATGCGCGTGGCCCCACCCCCTCCTGACCCGGGACCAGAGACAGCGGCTCCCGGCCAATGGCCGAGGGCTGCAAAAGAGCGCCAAAGGAGGGGGGCGGGCTGCAAGAGCGCGCTGAGCATCCGGCCCCACCCCCTCCCCTGACTGGAAGGAAGAGAAGGCCGCGCTCCCAGCCATGCTGCGGAGCTGGCAAAGGAGACCGACCCGCCGCCGCTGTAAACAGCGGGCGTGCGGGCAAGCATAAGGAAGCACCTGTGCGCACACACTACACTCACACAACACACCCACGTTGGCAGAGCCAGCAAGTGAAGCACAATCATACACAAGACAATAATCATATAAGGTCAAAAAATGGAAGGCCAGCCCCCCCCCCCCCCCCCTACTATCCTGGAACGGGGAGTAATGGAGGGGGACCCAAAGCCACCCAAGTTATGTAGCGATGGTATCAAAACAGACAGGGCATCCCACACCAGGATCACCAAAACCTGGTAGCCGCCTACCCCTTGGAGGGGGTCTCATGGAGGAGCATGGCTCCTATACAGTACACCACTAAGGTGTACCCTACCCTCACCCGGACCCACAGCCAAGGCTGGGAGACATAGGGACTTAAACAACAAGGTCCGGGCAGAAATAGGGAAAAAAAATTTGGCCGGGTGTGCACCCGGCTTACCTGCAAAGGTAAGATACAGCCATCTTCTTGACTTGCTCGCTGTCTGCAGAGACGATTACTGGGAGATGTGTGGGAGGTCCCAGGTATTTATGGACCGGGAGGGGCTTCTTTTTTTCTAGTCATCTCTGCAGAAGTTTGCCCTCTACTGGACATAACCCGAATGTTATTAATCATTCCGAAGCAGGGAGTGTGACATACTTGGAATAAAGAACATTTCTTTTGCATATGACTGAATGTTTGTTTCAAGCAATCTCTCCTTCGTAAACAACCAACCAATACACAAGGTTATAAAGCAGGGATTTAGAAAATCTAGATTACTATAAAAAAAACAAAAAAAACAAACACATACTAACTGGGCAGTACTGAATAGGAAATGTGTGAAACCCCACTAGTTTATTACTTTTCTTACCTGTCCAATGAGCCCACAGTACATACGTAGCCGGCATCTCACATCTTTTTCGGGTTCTACACAGCCGCACCCGCCATAACTGAATGACTGGCATAGCCACCCACAGCCGAAAGCCACAAGGGGTGCCACTCGCCAATTGCAGATGTGGCTAGGATTATAGTCAGCTTCCCCAGCCACACATTAATATGCACAGACATAGAAGCCAATTGGAGGAGAGCAGTGTTTGTGCTGTGGGCTTCTTGGAAAGGTAAGAGAGGCAGGTGACTGGCAGGGTTTCGCGCAGCGGGGCATCCCAAATCAGGATGCACCGGGGGACCAAAACCGAAGACAGTGTAAATCCTGGGTCTTGGCCCACTTTAACCCTTTAACTGCCAGCCTACCTAGAGTTTTTGTCACCTCACCCTCTTTTTCCAGAACATTTTTCACTATTTTGCACTATACATGTTTAACTGATTTTTAAAAGGGATTTCCCAGGAAAAATATATTTTTTTTCAGCAGAGTTTGGGCTTTTACATGAAATGTCTTGTTTGTCATTTTCTAAGTGTAGTTTCAATATTTTGGGGTGAAATATGTGCAAATAAAAATACTTAACAATTTGAAGTGTTTTTTGTAATAAAAAATTTAAGTTTTTCAATAAAGTTTTATTGCATGTAAAATCCCCATTTCTCCCGGTTACAACGGTACCACATACAGTATTGTTAGCCACCCTTTCCTGCCCAGGAGACTCCCCCAAACTGAAACAGCACTTTAGGAGATTTTAAACTAAAATACAACTATGCTATGCGCATCTTGCAGTATCAAGAAAAGCATCCCTTTACATTTGAAATACACCCCCCCCCCCCCAAACTATATATTCTATGGAAGTACAGACCTCAAGCTTTCTAGGCGTACCAGGCTGGTTGATGCAGGCATAGTTTTCTGTAAGTAATCCCTCAATGTATTCTTTGGTTGCACAGGGTTTCCCTAAAATAAAAAAAAGCAGAAAAGAAAGCCACATTTTCTTTAAAAAAATGCAAACAAGAAAAATCAATATAAATCTGAAAAAGTAAGGTCCTCCGAGCAGAATACCCAACACGCATAGGTACCCTTTTAACTGCAGCCTACTTGAGATTACCCCGCCGTTGACAGTTCACCATTTTGCATGTTTGTTATTTATGCAGAAATTTCCAGGAAAATGACATTTTTTTTGTGGCAGTGTTTGTCATTTTCCCACTGCTATTTTAAACATTTTTGAGTAAAAAAAAAATTTTTGTAATTGTTTTTTTATTTTAAATTCATTTATATAAAATTAACCATACTGCACGTGAAAGCCCCATTTCTCCCTATTACAACGGTACACACATATGTATTGGTAGCCCCCATTCCTGCCCAGCAGACCCCCCCCCAAACTGAAAAGAGCACTTTATAACATTTACAAATAAAATACAACTATTTGCCACTCTATAAAGGGAACCAGCTATGCAGGGCTTGCAGAACAGGACGCAGGGGCCAGCTTTGCCCACCCTCCAGGCTACAAGCACGCACAACCTATTTCTTGCCCTCTCCTCAGGAAGCAAGAGCCGGGGGGGGGAGGGGGATATCCCCCCCCCCGGATGAAGAGACCCGCCAAGCTCAATCAAGGGGTCAGGTGAGCGGCTTTTATTTCTTTTTTCTTGGGGCTGCTAGCGGGGGGGGGGGTATGTAAAATCTATGGTAGGAGAGACAGATACGTACATATTCGGTGACACACACCCCGCTTCCTGTAGTAATAACGTTCGGGTAAACCATCGCCAGATGCCGTTGCAGAGAGAAGTCTTGAAAACGGGCCCCTCCCAGTCTATATATACCTGGGACCTCCCACTTAATCCCCAGTGTTCTCTCTCTGCAAGATGCGTCAAGACAGAAGAAAGAGGTCTCTTGCTTGCAGGTAGCCGGGGTGACACCCCGGCAACCCCCCCCCCCCATGGTCTATTTCTACCCAGTTCATCTTTTATTATTGTTAAGTAACTATTGGAAGCCTCCCAGCCTTGGCTGCTGACTGGGTGATGGTAGCCGGCACCTCGCGGTGCCTAGGAGCTTATCTCCTCCACTAGTCCCCATTATTGGGGCAGAGTGGCTATCCGGTTGGTGATCCAAATTTGGGATGCCCCATCCCGTTGCTCCCATATCTCCTCCCACTCCTTCTTATGGCCTCCCCCTTCACTGTGGGGAGATGCGTTGGGGGAGGGGGGGGGCGAGGGGGCATTATCAGCATTGCCCATGAGGTAACTTGTGTTGCACTCCGCTATGTGTGTGTGTGCGTGTGTGTTGTCTAGGCTGCGCCTTTATTTTCCTTAGCGTGTGTTTGTACTGTTGTTCACTTGTTCTGCCGGGTCTGGCGGTTTTTGTCTGCGGCGTTGCTGCCATTTTCATTCTCTGAGGTGATCCGGATTGGGGGCGGGACAGCGCTCAGTCGCGACCCGCACTGTGCGGTGATTGGGGAAGGGGCGGGGCCAGAGCGCTTCGCGCGCGTTCGTTGGCCCGCCCTTCTTCTCCGTCTGACTGCTCTGTGAGGTGTCGCTGCCTGTGAGGTACCGTTTTTTTTTTTCCTTGGTCCCATTGTACCGGCTTTTATGCGGGCGCTGTTGGTCTCTGCTAAAGCCGTTGTCTCTCTGACTAAAAATTATGGGTTATTAACCTGGATACAGTTATTCTTAGGGGGACTTATGCTTATATATTATATATATATATATATATATATATATATATATATATATATATATATATATATATATATATATATATATTCTATTCTTGGACCTACTGTCTTTTGGCTAGTATTGTGTGTGTTTGTATGCGTGCATGTGCGGTTTATTCATTAATTTCACTTTGCCTTTTTTCTTTTTCAGATCTGGATACCCCTGCTGCATGGGTCTCCCGGTCTGATATACCTGGCTAGTCTTAACTTGGGGTCCTAAAATCCTCCCACTCCCGGGACTTAATTAATTAATAAGGGGCATCCCGGGTCGCTTATAGCATAAATCCCTGGGTACTGCGAATACCAAAAAATTCACAGAATGGAGGCTTCCGAGGATACCAGAAATGGCTCTTCGGGGCAATCTAGGCAGTGTGGGGGTTGTGGGGCTCCGCTCCCAGGTGATGACGTCATATTGTGCGTTCCTTGCGCCCAGCAGAATATTGGGCGTCAGTCCGGCACTCCGGCTTCTGGCTCCTCGCAACCCTCCGCCTTTGTTCCGGACCCCGTGTGACATTGTCATAGGTGGGGATTCGCAATCTGAGTTGTGCGCTCGAGTGGCCACTCTCGAGAAGTTGTTGTCGGCACAGGTAGCTCAAAAGGCTACGGCTAAAAGGAAACACATTGCTTCTCCTCCTCTGGCCCCTGCTGTGGAGGTAGCGGAAGTATTGGACTGGTCAGATTGTCCTTTGTCTGAGGAAGGGGAAATCCTGGAGGATTTGGATGAGCCTGTGGCTCCACTATTGTCTGATACTTCGGGAGAATTGGCTGCAGGGGTGTCTTGTGATACTCCCTCTATTCTCTCCAAGGTTTTTGAAATTTTGTCTCTGGACCCGCCTGCGGCGGCTCCTCCGCCTAAGGGCGAACTCTTTGATATGCCTAAGCCGCGTTTAGCGTTCCCTGGTCAGCTACATTTTGAAAGGGTTGTGCTTAAGGAATGGGAACAGCCGACCCGCCTGGTTGGTTCCCCTGCTAATTGGGACAGGCGGTATCCCTTTTCGGAGGAATTGGTCAAACTTTGGACTGTTCCCCCGGATGTGGATGCTCCGGTTTTGGGGCTCTCTAACACTTCTGTGCTGCAGACGGTTGGGGGCGGTTGCGACACTTCTCCCAGGTTTGGGACCAGGCGGTCCCGGACAGATGGATTCGGGAGGTGGTGTCCTCCGGTTACAAACTGGAGTTCCAGTCCCGTCCTCCCTCAAGGTTCTTCAGGTCCCGAATACCTACCGATCCTTCGGCCGCTCAAGAGCTCCGAGCGTCGGTGAGGAATCTTCTAGAATTGGCGGTCATCCATCCGGTGCCACCTTCGGAATTGGGTCTCTGCTACTATTCCAATCTCTTCACGGTACCCAAAAGGGACGGATCAGTTCGTCCTATCCTGGATCTGAAGTTCCTCAACAGGTTCATCAGTCCGCGGAAGTTTCGCATGGAAACTCTGCGCTCGGCCATCACTTCTCTTCGGCAGGGGGATTTCATGACGTCCATAGACATCAAGGATGCTTATCTGCATGTTCCCATCTGTCCGGCCCATAGCGCTTTCTGCGGTTCGTGGTGGAAGATCGGCATTTTCAATTTGTGGCTCTTCCATTTGGTCTTACCTCGGCGCCAAGGGTATTCACCAAGGTACTGGCGGGAGTGATGGCCATTCTCAGAGCTCAAGGCATTCGGATTTTGCCTCATCTGGATGACCTCATCATGGCTCCTTCCTTCAATCAAGCGGAGACGGACACCAGCACGGTGATTTCTACGCCGGAAAGCTTCGGTTGGGTGGTCAACTATCCCAAGTCCTCCCACGCTCGGGCCAGGGTGGTGTCCTTCCTGGGGATGACGCTGGACTCTTGTCAGCACAGTGTATTTCTACCTCAGTCGAAGATACTTTTGATTCAGGATTTGGCTCGGCTTCTTCTTTCCAATCCTCAACCGTCCATCCTTCTGGGGATGAGGCTGGTGGGATTGATGGTAGCCTCCTTCGAGGCAGTTCCCTTTGCCCAGTTTCACACTCGGACGCTTCAGCTTCATCTGTTGGCGTCTTGGGACCGTTGTCCACGATCATTGGACCAGCCCTTCCAGTTGTCCTCCTGGGTCCGGCAGTCCCTTCAGTGGTGGTTGGTTTCGACCAATCTCTTGAAGGGCAGGTCCTTCCCGACTCCTCTCTGGGAGACTGTCACCACGGACGCCAGCCTTTCAGGTTGGGGGGGTTTCTGGAAGGATCTTCAGTTCCAGGGGCAGAGGCTCACTTGCCCATCAATGTTCTGGGGCTGAGAGCCATCCGTCTGGTTCTTTCTCTTCTGACTCAACATGTCCGGGGCCTTCCGATTAATTTTCGTTCAGACAACCGGACGGCGGTTGCCTACATCAATCATCAGGGAGGGACTCGCAGTCTGGGTGCTCTCTCAGAGAGGTTTCCCTGATTCTGACCTGGGCGGAGGCCCATGTTCCTTGCTTGTCGGCAGTTTACATTCCGGGAGTGGAAAACACGGAAGCGGACCTTCTAAGCATTCCCCCGCCTGGGGGAATGGTCTCTCCATCCTCAGGTTTTTCAGGCTCTGTGTCTCCGGTGGGGAACACCGGAGGTGGACCTGTTTGCTTCTCGTCACAATTACAAACTTCCGACCTTTGTGTCAATGTCTCAGGACCCTCTGGCTCTGGCGGTGGATGCCATGTCTCTGAGCTGGGAGGAACTGGGGTTCCTGTATCTGTTCCCTCCGATTCCCTTGCTAGGAAGAGTGTTAAGAAAGTTGATTCTGGAAGGGGTCTCCGCTATTCTTGTGGCTCCAAGGTGGCCAAGAAGGAGGTGGTTCGCGGACATCGTTCGGATGGCGGTAGACCAGTTCGAACTTCCTCTGCGGCCGGATCTTCTCACTCAAGGTCGGCTGCGTTACCCCAATTTACCAACGCTGGCTTTGACGGCTTGGCTGCTGAAACCTCCAACTTGAAGGAGGAAGGTCTTTCTGATTCGGTTATTAAGACTCTTATTTGTGCTCGGAAGAGGTCTTCTTCTGCTATTATAGAACCTGGCGTTCTTACATCGATTGCTGCGAGGCTAGGTCTTTGCCCTGCAGAGTCTTTTCTGTTTCCAGAATTCTGGATTTTCTTCAATCTGGACTGAAGGCTGGTCTACAGCTTAGTACCTTGAAGCGGCAGGTTTCTGCCTTGTCTATTTTCTTTCAGAAGGCTTTTGCGCTTCATCCTTTGGTCAAGACTTTTTTCCAGGGGGTTACGCATGTGCGGCCTCCCAGGAAGTCTTTGCTCCCTGTTTGGGACCTGAATTTGGTTCTTTCTGCTCTTCAGGCTCCTCCTTTTGAGCCTTTGTCGGATATTGCTCTTTCCACTTAGACTCAGAAGGTTGTCTTTCTAGTGGCTATCACTTCTGTTCGGCGTGTCTCTGAGTTGGCGGCCTTGCCTATTCAGGCGCCCTACCTTGAGAGACATCAAGATAAAGTGGTATTTCGGTTCAAATCGGACTTTCTTCCTAAGGTTGTTTCTGCCTTTCATCTGAATCAGGACATTGTTCTTCCCTCCTTGTGTCCTAACCCTAAGAATGACAAGGAGAGGGTTTTGCACTGTCTGGACGTTGTTCGCTGTGTTGATTACTATTTGTGTGCTACGTCTTCTTTTCGTAAGACTGATGCTTTTTTTGTTGTGCCCTGTGGGCCTAGGAAGGGTTTGGCTCCGGCTAAATCTTCCATTAGTAAATGGATTCGTCAAGCCGTTGTCGGTGCCTATTCGGCTAAGGGGAAAGTTCCTCCTTTTCGTATCACTGCTCATTCTACTCGTGCTATTGGTGCGTCCTGGGCTTTTCAGCACCAGGCTTCTGTTGAACAAGTTTGTAAGGCTGCTACTTGGTCTTCAGTTCATACCTTCTCGAAGTTTTATAAGGTTGATGTGCGAGCCTCAGCGGGCGCTGTGTTTGGCCGCAAAGTTCTGCAAACTGTAGTGGTTTGAGTTATGCTTCATTCTCCTGCTGGATACCCCCCCTTTAGGGACACTGCTTTTGGATGTCCCGAACGTTATTGCTACAGGAAGCGGGGTGTGTGTGACACACAAAGAATAATACCATTTTGTGAATACTCACCTGTAAAATGGATATTATTGGTGTGTCACACACACCCCGCTTCACCCGCCCTTTTTGGTATCCTGGTTTCTCTATTTGGTGAAACTATAATTTTGTTGAGGGTTAATTTCCTGGTACCTTGTCTTACTGCTTTTCAATTACACTGGGGATTAAGTGGGAGGTCCCAGGTATATATAGACTGGGAGGGGCCCGTTTTCAAGACTTCTCTCTGCAACGGCATCTGGTGATGGTTTACCCGAACGTTATTACTACAGGAAGCGGGGTGTGTGTGACACACCAATAATATCCATTTTACAGGTGAGTATTCACAAAATGGTATTTTTACGAAGCTGGCGTTAGAATGTTTAAGTACATTTGGTTCACCCCCAATAAGTGGGCTGCATACCAAACAAAAGTTATGCTCTGGACATGTGTCACCCACCCAAATGCTTTATCCCTTACAAACTTCCCCTTATGTGACCCCCCTTGCCACACACAGCAGCTTATTAAACCAGACCTTCACCATGATTTATTGAAAAGCCCAAACCCTTAAACTATTCCCCAGCATCTAAAGTTAATATATTAGTTTATCTATATTAGGTTAATATATTAGTTTATCTATATTAGGTTTTATAGTAGTATAAGTTTTTAGTCACTTATTATTCTTTCCCCCACTGGGCTGCAACTCTGTTCAGGACTTTAGGATACGGGCGACGCCATCTTGACTCAGAAGCATCACACATACTGAGGAGAGCGGAATAAAGTAATGGGGGGTGGGTTATATATGTGCTTTGCTCAGACAGAGCAGAGCTGGGGTCAGGAAAAGGTCAGCAATCCCAGAATGCAGAGCAGCACAGTCAGAAGGCACTTCCTGTTTGCAGGCTGCCTGATGTTCCATGAGCCGCCATCTTGGATGTGTAAAGGCTCATAACATGCAGGTAGAATGATTTTTAATGTGAGCATCTGTATGTACAGGGTGCGAAAAACATATAAGATGGACTCTTATTCAGAGTGAAGGGCTGCTTCTATAGACAGGGAAATTCAGTGTATGGAGGTACTTAAGTTTCTCAACTGGAGCCCGCCATACACAGGCCACCTTTCTCCCACAACAGGAAGATTGATAATGTGCTCTGAAACCAGCGATCCACTGGTGGTGGAAAGATATATGATCATGGGGAAGAGGGTCTCCCCAACATGCTCCCCAGCAGAAGATCAGGATAAAGATAAAAGAAAAGTACCCTTTTTTTGCCATATAAGGCGCACATGCCCATAGGAGGCGCTTAGGATGTGGAGGAGGAAAATAAGAAGCAAAATATTCTGAACCAAGTGTTGTGCTAAGACACTGCTCCCCCCCCCCCAGAACAAAATGAATATGGAAGGTCCAGAATCCCCCACTTACAGGCAGCGTGGCAGTCTCCCCCACCCCCCGCTCCCATTCCCCATACTGGCAGCAGCGTGGCAGTCTCCCCCGCTCCCATTCCCCATACTGGCAGCAGCGTGGCAGTCTCCCCCACCCCCCGCTCCCATTCCCCATACTGGTAGCAGCGTGGCAATCTCCCCCCCCCCCCCCCATTCTCCATACTGGCAGCAGTGTGGCAGTCTCCCCCGCTCCCATTCCCCATACTGGCAGCAGCGTGGCAGTCTCCCCCGCTCCCATTCCCCATACTGGCAGCAGCGTGGCAGTCTCCCCCGCTCCCATTCCCCATACTGGCAGCAGCGTGGCAGTCTCCCCCGCCCCCATACTGGCAGCAGCGTGGCAGTCTCCCCCACCCCCCGCCCCCATTCCCCATACTGGCAGCAGCGTGGCAGTCTCCCCCACCCCCCGCTCCCATTCCCCATACTGGCAGCAGCGTGGCAGTCCCCCCCGCTCCCATTCCCCATACTGGAAGCAGCGTGGCAGTCTCCCCCACCCCCTGCCCCCATTCCCCATACTGGAAGCAGTGTGGCAGTCTCCCCCGCTCCCATTCCCCATACTGGCAGCAGCGTGGCAGTCTCCCCCCACCCCCCGCCCCCATTCCCCATACTGGCAGCAGCGTGGCAGTCTCCCCCACCCCCCATTCCCATACTGGCAGCAGCGTGGCAGTCTCCCCCACCCCCCGCTCCCATTCCCCATACTGGCAGCAGCGTGGCAGTCCCCCCCGCTCCCATTCCCCATACTGGCAGCAGCGTGGCAGTCTCCCCCCGCTCCCATTCCCCATACTGGAAGCAGTGTGGCAGTCTCCCCCGCTCCCATTCCCCATACTGGCAGCAGCGTGGCAGTCTCCCCCACCCCCCGTCCCCATTCCCCATACTGGCAGCAGCGTGGCAGTCTCCCCCACCCCCCGTTCCCATACTGGCAGCAGCGTGGCAGTCTCCCCCACCCCCCGCTCCCATTCCCCATACTGGCAGCAGCGTGGCAGTCCCCCCCGCTCCCATTCCCCATACTGGCAGCAGCGTGGCAGTCTCCCCCGCTCCCATTCCCCATACTGGCAGCAGCGTGGCAGTCTCCCCCGCTCCCATTCCCCATACTGGCAGCAGCGTGGCAGTCCCCCCCGCTCCCATTCCCCATACTGGAAGCAGTGTGGCAGTCTCCCCCACCCCCCGCTCCCATTCCCCATACTGGCAGCAGCGTGGCAGTCTCCCCCGCTCCCATTCCCCATACTGGCAGCAGCGTGGCAGTCTCCCCCGCTCCCATTCCCCATACTGGCAGCAGCGTGGCAGTCTCCCCCTGCTCCCATTCCCCATACTGGAAGCAGTGTGGCAGTCTCCCCCCCCCCCCCCCTGCTCCCATTCCCCATACTGGCAGCAGCGTGGCAGTCTCCCCCGCTCCCATTCCCCATACTGGCAGTATTTCAGTATTTTCCCATACTGGCAGCAGCGTGGCAGTCTCCCTCGCCCCCCCCCCCCGCTCCCATTCCCCATACTGGCAGCAGCGTGGCAGGCCCCCCGACTCCCATTCCCCATACTGGCAGCAGCGTGGCAGTCTCCCCCCCCCCCCGCTCCCATTCCCCATACTGGCAGCAGCGTGGCAGTCTCCCCCACCACCCCCCCCCCACCACCCCCCCCCCCCGCTCCCATTCCCCATACTGGCAGCAGTATTTTCCCATAATGGCTGCTGCGTGGCAGTCTCCCCCCCCCCGCTCCCATTCCCCATACTGGCAGCAGCGTGGCAGTCTCCCCCCCCCGCTCCCATTCCCCATACTGGCAGCAGTATTTTCCCATACTGGCAGCAGCGTGGCAGCCCCCTATATATATTATATATATAGGTAGATTTTTTTTTTTTTACATTCGCTCGATAAGACGCACTGACACCCTTTTGGGGGAAAATAAACGTATCTTATAGGGCAAAAAAATACGGTAATTAGTTTTTCTGGCAGAAGACCGATGTTTTGCTTTGGCAAATACGAACATGATTACTGTAAACAGTTCCCAAGGCCACTTCATCTAGGACTGGAAAACTTACCTGTGTTGGGGACAGAGGAGGCACTGGTGGAGCCAATGCTGTTTGCTCTGGACACTAGGCTTCCTTTTCGTTCCATGATATTACCTAGAATAAAACACAGATCTTCAGCCTTGCAGGGAGATTTTATATGAAAGAAAGGATCTGGGACAAAATACACAAGTTTAAAAAACTCGGGAAACTGACCTCATTCTCAAACACAACATTTGAACAGAATTTCTCCAAAGAATTTCTTCTTTTGGACAGGAGGATACACAAATCATGTCATGTTCATAGAAAAAAAATACAATGTGACAAAAGGCCCATGAGGAATGGTTGGATGCAGGTAAAGAAGCATCTGCATGACCGATGAGTCTGGAATAAGTGGGGGGGGGGATCTTCACCATTGTAGACTGGTAGTTATTTTGTTATTAGGTTTATGAACATTTGTAACATTAAAGTGTACTAAAACCCAGGATTTTGACTATTCTGGGTTTAGGTCCTTGCCCCTGGGGCACCCCGATCAGGGCACCCTGATTACAGATGCCCCTGGTGGGGAGAGAATCAATTGGCCCGGGAATCTTATAGAATCCTGGGCTGATCTCTGTGGGTTTTGGTCCACTTTAAAGAGTAGGATGCGCTGCGGCCACATTGCATACCTCTAGCCGTGCGCACGCCCAGCCTTTCTGAATGGGTGCAAGGTGAGTGGGGGGATGCGGCAGGCAGTGCACTCAGCTCCCTTTGGCGCTGCACTCAGGTGCTTACCCATCAGTGGCACCGAAGGAAGCCAAGTGCCAGTGAGCACGCTGATTGGCTGAGTGGGACACTCAGCCAATCGCCATGCTCACTTTCAGCTCAACCCTGCACTGTAGGAGCAACTGGAAGATGTGTTGATCGGATGACCTGGGGGAATACACAGTGGGGCATCCCAATTCGGGATACCACTGCATGAGGTATAACACATGGGAAAGTGAAATTCCTGTGTGTTCCTCTTTAAAAGAAACCCTTGTTTCCACAAACCTAATAACATTTGCCATACCTGCTCAAGAGTAACTGACATTAGTTTTTTGAGCCACATTAGGGTGCATTTCAAGCTTTTTGGGTAAGATTTCTTCTGAAGATTTGCAGGTCAAGCAACATTTCAGGTTTGTTATTTATAATTTTAAAGAGGACCCTCAGCCCTTCAAGGATGCAGCAAGTACAAAGCACACAGGAAACTGATGCACAAATAGATAATTAAGCCTCAACATAGTTTGCCATGGCTCCCACACAACAGGTACACTTTGCTGCTCTGCTGGTGAGCAATCCAAACTGATACTTGCAGTACTACTAAAAGGATGTTTTAAATCAAATCATCAGTGATGTGATATGCCATGCAGACTATCTGAGAAGGAAATACATTATAAAACAATAGCAATTAAGCCCAGAATGCAATGTATTTTTCATGGCACTTTTCTTTAACACAGAACAAAACCCTCATAGCACGGCCCTGGAATCTAGACTATTCCAGGGCCTTCCCCTGGAGCATGCCAGATCAGGAGCCGCAACACTACCCTCCTCTCTGGATCCTCCGCCTATGTAAACAACGGCGGCTGCATGGCCACATGTTCGAGCGCACGCACTCCCACGCCAAATCATTCTGATGGGCCTCTCCAATTGGCGAAGCCCTGCATGTAAACAGAGCCATTTGCCGAGCATTACATATGCATGGGGAATGATTGGACGAGAGCCTGCGCATGCACCGTATGACCAGGGAAAGGGGGATTTCACACAGCAGGGTATCCCAAGTCGGGATACCCCGATGCACAGAACAAAATCTGCCACTCCCCCTCCCTAGAGGGCATCCTAAACCAGGATGCTACTAAGAGAAATGGCCTTAATGTCTATTAGGTCAGGTTTTATGAGTTTTTATCAACTTTAAATAAACAACCCAAGGTATTCAAGTATATTTTAATCCGTGGCTAACATTTCTGAGCATAGTACTGTAACCAAAACATAATATATTAATATATGTCCTACCCGTTTCCACAACATGATCACCGAAAGATGTGTCACACTAATAGATAAAAATAAATAAAAATTATTAATCAATAATAAGATACAAACAAGGTCGTTCCCACCATGACCCTATAGCAAACATTTATGAATTAGTATTATTCTAGGTACACTACACAATGTTAAGTCAATGGCCAACTATGTACTATACAAACCTATACTGTATAGAGTGCAAAGGGAAGCCTACCTCAAACATTTCACCTTCATCCCACCCAGTCCCACAGGGAGCAATACTCTTCTGTCTGAAAGACTGAAGCATCCCAATGAAATAGCCTATTTGACATGAGTTTAAAGCAACCGTCCCTTGGTGTTAAACCCCATTCCCCAAGCTGACCAGCAGCAGCACAGTATTTCAAAGCTAACTTGCAATGTCATTCCTCAAAAACATAGCTCAATAACTTTTTACTCATTAGAAACCATCCCCTGCAGGGCTCCAGACCCCCACCATGATGTACCAAGACCTACAGCACCCCACCACACCCTTCTTTGCAAATAAAGCTGAAAGTACATTACTCTGAAAGATTCGAAGAAGGAAAAGCTGAACGGATTGAGATTTACGGTCATCATTGTCCCTGAAGCGTCCTACTGCCCACTATGCTCACAGATCTCCAGAAAAATGTATTTATACCATACACACTGCTATGCATTTTGCTTTGTTGTATAACAGACATCACATGACATTGCAGAATGTGTTGTCGTCGTCAGGGTTTGTTTACAGCCAATATGCTGTGCCGCAGTGTTTTTGTAGAAAAGACGCACAACATTTTTGTGGAAATGTACTGGGTGCAATTCACTGAAATTCATGGTGGTTTAGGCATAAACACCACACATGTCCTCATCCGAAAAGAGTTTTTCTTTCCTGGTAAGTGCGATTGCTCACTGGCCTCAACATCCCTCCTGCTGCTGTGGAGGCGGCGACCTCTGAGGGTGCTCTGTGACTAACTGGTTATGCAGTGCCCCATTAACCCCTAAGCATGAGAACCATATAAAAGAACCAAAGACCTTCCATTGTGTCTGAATTTAGATTCCCTAAATGATAATGCAAGTCATTTTCAGTGTTCTCCACAGTTGCCTTCGCCTTGCCAATTTGTGGAAGAAGTATCTGTGCATGGCTGTTGATCAGAGGTACAAGAGTAGGCACAACATCGATTTTTTCCAAACCCTAAAGATGTTAAGAAGTCCAACAATCATGGCCAAAAGAAAAAAAAAGGGTTTTTGAACTAGCCTGACTAGAGAGGTAGTTGGGGGGTAAAGATACACAACAGGGAGGCTGAACCTCAGGAACTATACTCCTGTGTGAGCACAGAGCATAAACAATAAGTTGTGTGGTAGGTAGATTTTGATTGAAGTGATTTTACATTTAGGGCCTTATTCATGAATAGCTCCAGGTAGTGTCTTGTAAGCGGCAGGTGAACGCCGAACACGGCACGCAATTACACATTCATGAAGGCGATTCTGGTGAGCGACTGGAACAACGCCATGTAACGTACGATTCATCATCCCAGGCTCAGTCTTACCTCTCGCTACCTGCCGCTCTCCCATACATCTATGGAAGATCCTTAAATCCTTTTCCTGATCCCAATTTGTATTTTTTTTTTTTATTTAATAAAATCTCAAATCTTTCAGACATGTATCCTGGCCTAGAAAATGACATTTTTGATTAAGAATATTTTTATGCAGAATTGTCTTTACAGGTCTGGTATTAAAGTGTTCATTTTACAACGTAATAACAATGTAATCCCATATGTTTTCGCTTTGTTACTAGTGGATAGATGTTCAAAAACAGACTTTAATCACACAGCCTCTGGCGCTATGGGCTACAACAACCCGATTTTGAGCAATGGAACAGTTTGAGGCTGTTTTTTTGATGAATGTGGTGTGAGTCACACTGATCTGGCGCTACCATTGGCTCCCATACAGCGTAGTACTGTGAATCTCATAACGTATTCAACAATGCCGGCCAGCGACTGAGGCGCTCTGAAACAACGAACCATGGCCGAGCACAGCGACTACTAGCGTTCGCTCTGAAATCCTCCCTACAGACGCTCATCTGTCTCTACCTGGCCTAAGTAATGAATCAGCCTGCCCGCCTACAAATACCACTACAGCTGCTTTCACACAAGCTGTTTTGCTATGTTGCACAGGACACATGAGACAGCACACTTCTGTATACTGCACCTTACCTGCATTGCCTCGTGCAAGTCTATACACTGGTACATTGCGTTTTTTCTAAGCTGCCAGAGACTTCAGTGGCTTCCATGTTGTTGTCAAAACACTGCATGTAGCATTTTGCCACAACCCAGCACAACAGCTATCAGTGTGTTACAAAAATACCATTTTGTGAATACTCACCAGTAAAATGGATATTATTGGTGTGTCACACACACCCCGCTTCCTGTAGTAATAACGATCGGGTAAACCATCTCCAGATGTCATTGCAGAGAGAGAGATCTTGAAACTGGCCCCTCCCACTTAATCCCCAGTGTAATTGAAAAGCAGTAAGACAAGGTACCAGAAAAATTAACCCTCAACAAAAACTTATAGCTTCATCAAATAGAGAAAACCAGGATACTAAAAAGGGCGGGTGAAGCGGGGTGTGTGTGACACCAAGAATATCCATTTTACTGCTGAGTATTCACAAAATGGTATTGTTCTTTGTGTGTCACACACACCCCGCTTCCTGTAGTAATAACGATCGGGACATCCAAAAGCAGTGTCCCTAAAGGGTGGGTATCCAGCAGGAAGATGAAGCATAACTCAAACCACTGCATTTTGCAGAACCTTGTGGGCAAAAACAGCATCCGCTGAGGCTCGCACATCAACCTTGTAAAACTTTGTAAAAGTATGAACCGAAGACCAAGTAGCCACCTTACAAACTTGTTCAACAGAAGCCTGGTGCTGAAAAGCCCAGGACGCACCAATAGCACGAGTAGAATGAGCAGTGATATGGAAGGGAGGAACCTTTCCCTTAGCAGTATAGGCGCCAATAATGGCTTGACGAATCCATTTACTAATGGAAGAGTTAGCCGGGGCCAAGCCTTTCTTAGGCCCACAAGGTACAACGAAAAAGGCATCAGTCTTACGGAAAGAAAACGTAGCACGCAAATAAAAATGAACACAGCGAACAACATCCAAACAGTGCAAAACCTTCTCCTTGTCATTCTTGGGTTTAGGACACAAGGAGGGAGGAACAATGTCCTGATTCAGATGGAATGCAGAAACAACCTTAGGAAGAAAATCCGATTTGAACCGAAATACCACCTTATCTTGATGTTTCTCAAGGTAGGGCGCCTGAATGGACAAGGCCGCCAACTCAGAGACACGCCAAACCGAAGTGATAGCCACAAGAAAGACTACCTTCTGAGTCAAAGTGGAAAGAGCAATATCCGACAAAGGCTCAAAAGGAGGAGCCTGAAGAGCAGACAAAACCAAATTCAGATCCCAAACAGGTAGCAACGCCTTCCTAGGAGGCCGCAGATGCGTAACCCCCTGGAAAAAAGTCTTGACCAACGGATGAAGCGCAAAAGCCTTCTGAAAGAAAATAGACAAGGCAGAAACCTGCCCCTTTAAGGTACTAAGCTGCAGACCAGCATCCAGTCCAGATTGGAGAAAATGCAGAATTCTAGAAACAGAAAAGACTCTGCAGGGCAAAGATCTAGCCTCACACCAATCGATGTAAGAACGCCAGGTTCTATAATAGACAGCAGAGGAAGACCTCTTTTGAGCACAGATAAGAGTCTTAATAACTGAATCAGAAAGACCCTCCTCCTTTAAGATGGAGGTTTCAGCAGCCAAGCCGTCAAAGCCAGCGTTGGTAAATTGGGGTAACGCAGCCGACCCTGAGTGAGAAGATCCGGCCGCAGAGGAAGCTCGAACTGATCCACTGCCATCCGAACGATGTCCGCGAACCACATTCTTCTTGGCCACCTTGGAGCCACGAGAATGGCGGGGACCTTTTCCAGAATCAACTTTCTTAACACTCTTCCTAGCAAGGGAATCGGAGGGAACAGATACAGTTTCCCCCAGCTCAGAGACATGGCATCCACCGCCAGAGGATTCTGAGACATTCCCCCAGACGGGAGGAGCATCTGCTTAGAAGGTCCGCTTCCGTGTTCTCCACCCCCGGAATGTAAACTGCCGACAGGCAAGGAACATGAGCCTCTGCCAAGGTCAGAATCAGGGAAACCTCTCCGAGAGCTCCCAGACTGCGAGTCCCTCCCTGATGATTGATGTAGGCAACCGCCGTCCTGTTGTCCGAACGCACCTGAACCGGAAGGCCCCAGACATGGTGAGTCAGAAGAGAAAGAACCAGACGGATAGTTCTCAGCTCCAGAACATTGATGGGCAAGTGAGCCTCTCGAGGACCCCACTGCCCCTGGAACTGAAGATCCTTCCAGAATCCCCCCCAGCCCGAAAGGCTGGCGTCCGTGGTGACAGTCTCCCATAGAGGAGTCAGAAAGGACTTGCCCTTCAAGAGATTGTTCGAAACCAACCACCACCGAAGAGACTGCCGGATCCGGGAGGACAACTGGAAGGGTTGGTCCAATGAAAGTGGACAACGGTCCCAAGACGCCAACAGATGCATCTGAAGCGTCCGAGTGTGAAACTGAGCAAATGGAACTGCCTCGAAGGAGGCTACCATCAACCCCACCAGCCTCATCCTCAGATGGATGGACGGTCGAGGATTGGAGAGAAGAAGCTGAACCAAATCCTGAATCAAACGTATCTTCGACTGAGGTAGAAAAACACTGTGCTGACAAGAGTCTATTGTCATCCCCAAGAAGGACGCCACCCTGTCCGGAGTCAGGGAGGACTTGGGATAGTTGATTACCCAACCGAATCTTTCCAGCGTAGAAACCACCATGCTGGTGTCCTTCTCCGCTTGATTGAAGGAGCCATGATGAGAAGGTCGTCCAGGTAAGGCAAAATTCGAATGCCTTGAGTTCTGAGAATGGCCATCACCCCTGCTAGAACCTTGGTGAACACTCTTGGCGCCGAGGTAAGACCAAATGGAAGAGCCACGAATTGAAAATGCCGATCCTCTACCACGAAGCGCAGAAAACGCTGATGGACCGGGCAGACGGGAACATGCAGATAAGCATCCTTTATGTCTATGGACGTCATGAAGTCCCCCTGCCGAAGAGAAGTGATGGCCGAGCGCAGAGTTTCCATGCGAAACTTCCGTGGACGAATGAACCTGTTGAGGAACTTCAGATCCAGGATAGGGCGCACCGATCTGTCCCTCTTGGGCACCGTGAAAAGATTGGAATAGAAACCGAGACCCAATTACAAGGTTGGCACCGGAAGGATGACCGCCATATCTAGAAGATTCCCTACCGACACTCGGAGTTCTTGGGTGACCAAAGGATCGGTAGGTATTTGGGATTTGAGAAATCTTGAGGGAGGACGGGACTGGAACTCCAGTTTGTAACCGGACGACACCACCTCCCGAATCCATCTGTCCGGGACCGCCTGGACCCAAGTCTGGGAGAAGTGTCGCAACCGTCCCACCACCCTCACGGGTGAGGGCGGCCCCTCATTGCTGAGCAGGCTTGGGCGTGGACTTAGGCTTAGAGCCCCACGAATGACCGGAACGGCCCTGGCCTCGCCCCCGGTTCCAGCCCGTGCCCCTGGTAGCGGGAAGGGAGGCCCCTCTGCCTGCCCTGGCACCCCAAAAGGAAGGATTGAAAGAAGAGGTTCCTCAAAAAAAAGACGCCGCGGCTTCCTGCGCTGAGGCAACTTGCCTCCCTTGGTGACTGAATCCAACTTGTCACCAAACAAGCGTAAACCCAGAAAAGGAAGAGCTGTAAGTGATCTTTTAGCACCAACGTCCGCCGTCCATTGACGGAGCCACACTGACCGCCGAATAGCAAACAAAAGAGCAGATGTCCTGCCACACATGGCCATAGCATCATCCTGGGCGGCCAGAACAAAAGAAGCAAAAGACTCACACAATTGAAGAGAGGTAAACTCCTCACATTCCGGATCAAGATCCGTGTACAAATTTTTGATCAAGGCTTTAAGAGCCAATAGGACAATGGAAGAAGCGCATACAGGACGCAAGGTCGAACCGGCACTGATGAAACCATGACGCGCCAGTTGATCGATTCTACGAGCCTCAACATCCTTAATTGTAGTAGTGTCTGGTGAATGCAGCACTGAAGAATTAGAGAGCCCCAAAACCGGTGCATCAACGTCTGGGGGTACCGTCCAAAGATTTACCAATTCCTCCGAAAAGGGATACCTCCTGTCCCAATTAGCCAGGGAGCCAACAAGGCGGGTCGGCTGTTCCCATTCCTTAAGCACAACCCTTTCAAAATGTAGCTGACCAGGGAATGCTAAACGCGGCTTAGGCATCTCAAATAGCTCACCCTTAGGCGGAGGGGCCGCCGCAGGTGGATCCAGAGACAAAAATTTCAAAAACCTTGGAAAGGATAGAAGGAGTATCACAAGACACCCCAGTAGTCAAATCTGCCGAAGTATCAGTCAACAGGGGAGCATCATCATCCAAATCTTCCAAAATTTCCCCTTCTTCAGGCAAAGGACAATCTGACCAGTCTAACACCTCCGCTGCCTCCAAGGCAGGAGTCAGAGAAGGAGAATCAATGTGTTTCCTTTTAGCCGTAGCCTTATGAGCTACCTGTGCAGACAACTTCTCGAGAGTGGCCACTCGAGCGCACAACTCAGATTGCGAATCCCCAGCTGTGACAACGTCACCCTGGGTCCGGAATAAAAGTGGAGGAGCAGGGGACGACTGAGGTTGCGAAGAGCCAGGAGCTGTGAGTACGAGAGTGCGAGAGTACCAGACTGGCGCGCAATATTCTGCTGTGCGCAAGGAACGCACAAAATGACATCATCCCCTGGGAGAGGAACCCCACATCCCCCACACTGCCTAGATTGCCCCGAAGAGCCATTTCCGGTATCATTGGAAGCCTCCATTCGGTGAAACTTTTTTTTTGGAATTCGCAGAGCCCAGGGATTTATGCTATAAGCTACCCGGGATGCCCCTTATTTATTAAAGTCCCGGGAGTGGGAGGATTTTTTGTAACCCAAAATAAGACTAGCCAGGTATATCAGACTGGGAGACCCATGCAGCAGGGGTATCCCAAATCTGGAAGACAGAAAAAAACAATGTAAAAATTCATGAATAAACCGCACATGCACACAGACAAAAAACATTATCCAATGAGAATACAATATATATATATATATATATATATATATATGACTTAAAATAAATATGGTCCCATACATTTTAAGCATGCTGAGCCTAACTAAAAAATCAAGCATGAGATATAATGCATAATGAAAAAGAAAGCCACCATGGCTTGTTATAACTGACAACCAAAACCTCCAATCTATACTTATATGGACCACAGCATAAAGTCCCCTAAAGGGGAATAAGCACTCATTGAAAGTAATACAAAGAGAGTAAGCTATAGTAAAAAACCTTTTTAAACAGCCGCAGTTGAAAGAGGCAGTGGGACCAGGGCACAGAAATCACCTCAGAGGCCGGTGCGAGCGATCCCACAGCTGAGAGAAGACGGGCAGGCCAGAGAGCGCGCGCGAAGCGCTCTGACCCCGCCCGCCAATCACCGCACAGCACGGGCCGCGCCGAGCGCGGCCCCGCCCCTAAAAGAAGGATTACCTCAGAGAGGTAAAAAATGGCAACAGCGCCATTCATTTATGCCAAAACCGGACCCGGTCTGCTGACCCCGCCAGAAAGAAACGCCGCACACAGACAAACACACTCATAATAAAGGACACACACACACAGACGCGCGCACCGACGCTCCACTGAATAAGTACAATTAAAAAAGAAATTACCTCAGGATATAGTAGAAAAGACCCCTCACCCCCCCCCCTCCCCCCTAAAGGACTTCCCCACCAAAAAAGGGGAGGCCATGAGAAGGAGAGAAGAGATATGGGGACAACAGGACGGGGCATCCCAAAATCCGGGTCACCAACCGGATAACCACTCTGCCCCAATAATGGGGACTAGTGGAGGAGATAAGCTCCTAGGCACCACTAGGTGCCGGCTACCATTACCCAGTCAGCAGCCGAAGCTGGGAGGCTTCCGATAGTTACCAAATATTAGTAAAAAAAGGACTGGGCAGAAATAGACCAGGGGGGGTGCCGGGGTGTAACCTGCAAGCAGGAGACCTCTTTCTTCTGTCTTGACGCATCTTGCAGAGAGAGAACACTGGGGATTAAGTGGGAGGTCCCAGGTATATATAGACTGGGAGGGGCCAGTTTTCAAGATCTCTCTCTCTGCAATGACATCTGGAGATGGTTTACCGGAACGTTATTACTACAGGAAGCGGGGTGTGTGTGTGACACACAAAGAATATCTCTTAGGTGTGGGAGCAGCCTTAAAGTGGACCAAAACCCAGGATTTTGACTATACTGGGTTTTGGTCCTTGCCACTGGGGCTGTGTGAAAGCCACCAGGTCGCCCAATCAAATGCACCTCTTCCTGGTCTTATGACACATACGTGGCTGCTCATCCAATCAACGCGTTCTGATCCACTCGAGTCCCTTCGTCCAGGAGCTGGTCTAATCCAAGCGTGCTGGTGGCCGCATTGCCCGCTACCTTCTAACAGGGAGCATGCCCGCGTCGGTCATTCACAAATGCCTGGTGCAAGCATGCGCCCTGCTAAAAGGATATCAGGGATGCAGCCGCTGCTCACACACGCGCCGTTGGACCAGGAACAAAGGTGAGTTTTCTGGGGGTGGGGGGGATGGGGTTCACACAGTCACTCCTGATCAGGGTGCCCCGGTGGGAGAGAGTATGCCTGTCCTGGGGTCTCAGAATCCAGGATGGATTTTGGTCCTCCAAGGGAATCAAAACACTGTATGCTTTGTCCAAAATTCTAAAAGACTCCCCAACCGATTCATCATCACTGGGGCACCTTAATCTGGGACTGCCTGCTTTGTGAAACCACCACCATACCCCCTTCCCCCCTCCCCCCCAGCTCACCATGTATACTCACCAATCCGGCAATCCCACAGTGGCATCCCTCTGGATAATGCATGTTTCCACGTCAGGTCTATGGATTACAAGAGGCCAAACTGCTGTGACAAACTGAAGCCTCCGACTGTCACTCCCGGTTTCCTTGGTGCCAGATTCAATTTAAAGCAGAAGGCCAGTGTACAGCATCCCACATACCACATGTCCACCCCCTTATGCAGAGCTAGTTTTGGATAAACTTAGCAGACTGACTGCTAAATTAGCCGTTCACCTCTGCTGCTGCTCTGTTCATTGGCAGATTAAACAGTCAGTCACAGTTGGGATGGATAGGTTGGATAGGTAAAACCCCAGGTTTTGCTCCTCTTTAAAGTGGACCAAAACCCAGTATTTTGACTATCCTGGGTTTTGGTCCTTGGCCCCGGGGCCGCTGTGCGAAACCCCCCAGATCGCCAAAACCAACTCACCTCTTCCCTGTCCTACAGGGCATGTGTGGCCGCTCGTCCAATCAGATCCGCTGATGTCACGTTGTCAAAGCCTTTGTCTAAAGCGGCTCCGAGAGCACTGACGGCCACATCCTGCCACACAAGCCATTCACACAGCCTGCTAGAGGGATAGCGGGGATGCGGCTGCAGCTCACGCATGCGCTATTGGACCGGGAAAGAAGGTAGGTGTATGGGCGACCTGGGGGGTTTCATAGGCAGGGAATCCCGGTATTGGATGCCCCAGGAGGAGGGAATCTTATAGAAACGTATAGATTCCCGGGCCAATCGCCGTGGGTTCTGGTCCACTTTAAGTCACCCATACACATCTAAAAATTGCTGACAATCAATCGACAAGAATGTAAAATTACTACCTAGGCCAACCTTTACCATAAACAGTAGCACTCAGCTGACCTGGACCTTACTCTGAATCTAGTCAGGAACATGGCAGTTTACCATGTGACATCCTAGGGACCAATGGGGTTTGCAGCAGTTTAGGCATGTAACCAGATGCAGGATAAAAAGAATTGCCACTTTGTTTAAGGGAAATCTGACAAGGCCCCAAAACGGTGCTTTATATTTGCACGGATGGAGCATTAAATGAGCAATTCTGTGGTATGCTGGTGGACATCCTGTTTAGTTCTTGGATCCTGGGCCCAGGGCTTGCAGTGCTGGGGAGGTGGCTGGCTTTGGCTTTGGCTTGGTTTCTTACATTTCCAGTAATTGAGAGTTCTTCTCATGGTTTTTGGCACGCTCTCATATTCTACCCAACAGTCTCTCTATCACAGAGGCTTCACCACCCTATAACATCATCTTTATGTTGAAGATGAGGTCCAGCATCCCCTGGGACAGAGGACAAGCAGCTTTAAACCGGACATCATGTGCTGGCCAGCCCTGGAGTCTAAACTCAGCAGATCGCCTTAATAACCTACCTTTCCAGTGGGTGCAAGTATGGCAGAGACCTCTGGGAGACCAGGGTTCAGACCATTCCTCTTTGGCTATGCCATGCTAGTTCGGTTAACAGAGCATCATCCTCTGCATTAATATGCACAGCATAGAGTGCTCATTTGACGAGAGCTCGCACATGTGCTTTGGGACCTCCAGGAAGGCGAGTTTTGACTGTAAATCGGCGAGATTTCACACATACAAGGACTTATCCCCAGGACAGTAAACATTTTGGCAAAAGATCCACTTTAAAGAGAAGCAACCGCCTCTATAGAACTATAAGATTCTAGAGCCAGTGGTCTCCCTCTTTGTGGGGCATGCCAATTTGGGATGCCCTTATGTATGTGCCCCTATTAGGATGAGCGGCCTAATCATGCACCATGGGAACTAAAGAAGGGCAAGTTTTCCTGGGGAATACACATAACAGGGCATCCCAATCTGCATAGAGCCTGAAGCTGTTACAATGACATGCATCTAAATCCTAAGTTGACCCGAGGGTGCCAACCCAACAACAGCGGAGGTGGGTGCCCCCGCAGCAATATCCAATCTTACAGTGCTGGCCTGAGGTGTCTGGGGCGCACCAATAGAATTGACCCACCCCACATTCAGATACCATTATTATCGGCTTATATTAAAGCAGGACAAAACCCAAGAGGGCTGGCCCTGGAATCTTTTAGAAGACTGCCAGCCGTCTCGTGCCTCACTGTGTGACCCCCCTGGTCCCAGAAAAACTCACTTACTTCCTGGCCGACAATCTAATTAACCACGGCTGCATTCGCATCATCTTAAGGCTGTGCACGCGCTTCCACCCCAAGCCTTTCAATCACGAATGCCGTAAACATTAAATATGCATGTCAAATGGCACAGATTGGACGAGAGCCTGCGAAAGCGCCATAGGACTGGGGATAGGCGAGTTTGTATGGGTGATCTGGGGGGTTTCACACAGTGGGGCATCCCAAATCAGCATGCCCGGGAACAAGGAACAAAACCCAGGACAAATTTATAGGTTTTGTTCTACTTTAAAGTGAAAAAAAAAAAAACAGCACTGGTGGCAATCCCCTGGGGCATCCCAAAGTAGGCAGGTACCTGGGCGCCAGGAGCTTGCAGCACAAGGTCTGCTAAGTATTCCTCAATAGCATGTACCCCCACTGCCTAGCCAAATCACTGCAGCAGCAGGGCTAGTTTGCTGTGGTTAAAGGGGAGCAAATCTAAAAATTTCCAGGGTCAGCCACTGGCTTTCCCCAGGGGCACCCTGCTGTGTGAAACCCCCCAGATTGCCATTATCATCTTACCTTTCTCCTGGTCCAGCTGTGCATGCTCGCCTCTCTCCATTCAGAGCCGTTTGTCGTGCCTATGTAATCCAGAAAATGACTCCGATTGTTTACAATGAGGAGCGATAGCAGCTGCAACCCCTGCATCCCCGGGCTGTGCGCATGCCCTGGCCCCAGACATTCTGGGGCAGAAGGGGATGCGGCCACTTGTGCTCCCCTACTGTAGACTATCAGAGCTGTCTGCCAAATGGCTCTGATTGGACAAGAGTCCGCACATGTACCACTGGACCAGGAAAAGGTGAGTTTTTCTGGGTGTTCTGGGGAGGTTCACAAAGCATAGCATCCTGATTCAGGATGGTCCATGCACAAACATTGTGCCAAACGGTACAGTCTCTATGCATGCACTTGGGATGTCACAAATAAGCTAACCATGGCTCAGATTTTGGTGATGAAGGTCCTCACAGGGGATTCCCTGGTAACCCTGTGGGCCAGTCGGAGCCTGCCTCCCCACCAGGCTGAGCAATGGCCTCCATGCTAGTTCCAGGTCAGAAGAGTGTCAACAACCCCAGGAGCTTACACTCAAATGTGCTCTCTGCACTGACATGATAACATGACACACAGCTCTGCCATATTGTAAACACACACAAGGCCTTGCCACCCATGTGCCATCTACCCGCCATAGTCCAGCTGGCATTCTGCACAGGGCCATTCCTATCACACCACATGAGCCTCCAGTGTATCGCCCCCATAACTATGCCTGACACATAGACGGCTGCCCCCCTCCCCCATAATAAGGAAGTGACCGATACCAAGCAGCTTTACAAATCACATCACCCCGGTGAGCAGCGTCCCCTCCTCGCGTGTGAGTTCGCTCCTTTCGCCCTTCCCCAGCCGCCCTCCTTACCTTACTCCATGGCTCCTCAGAAGATACGACCCCAGCCGCCCTCCTTACCTTACTCCATGGCTCCTCAGAAGATACGACCCCAGCTGCTTCCGACATCCTGCTCCGGCCTAAGTGTTGTGATGCCGGGCGCGCCCTCTGCTGGACGGAGAGCCAGGCTGCAGATATTTTCGCTAACACAGACGCTGCAAGGCCGCGTCCTCACAGCCGCCGACACAAAAGTGTTGATTCAGCATTGAGGATTTTTTTTCCTTACATCTTTTTGTGAGAAAGCACTTTATTCTCTTGATTTTTTTTCCTCAATACTATATTTAGCTGTGCAATTTATAAAAATATTTGCACAGCCATCAGAAAACAAAATACGTTATTTGTCTTTCTACTGTTGGCTGCTAATCAGGCCTGTTTAGTGTCAACGATTTTTATGGCGGATTACCAGGTTCTGGTTATCTGCCCTGTGTGAGAGACCCTCTCCTTTTAGTAGAATAATATTTTTATTATCCTTTTTAAGAGTGGGTATGGACAAACTAGTCCTTCTGAAATATAGTAGCGGATACTGGGATTAGGCCCCTCCTGGTTACATATACCGGACCCAGTAATCCAACCCCGCCTCTCTTTATTATCTAAAAGCTGTTCTTTATTGGTGAAAGCCTAGAGTTAAAAGCTTTTATATACGTACCACATTGTACATATGTGATTATATATGTGTATGGCACACAATTGTTTAGTGTCAAGCAAGAAAATCTAGTAAAGTGACAGTGCAACATATATAATCGGAATTGTAACGATTATATATGTTGCACTGTCACTTGTTTTGGCTGTATGTTTGGTCAACAGGTTTATATTGTATGTTTTTTTGAGCAACCTTTTGGTGGTCGATTTACAGACTCTGTATGATCACATTTGCACGGCTGCACCTTTTTTGCCACAATTTGCACATTGTTATATACCTGAAACTTGTAAGTCTGCAGTCCAAACTCCTATTTATAACCTGAAACCCAACATCAGCCAGAAACCCTACCAAAATCCTACCTAGAACCCAAATCCCAAAGAGACAACAGCAATAATAAGACAGCAAGCAGCTCACCTGATGCCTGTCCCATGTGCTTCTCCTCTATTTCATGTCGTGCCAGGTAGAAGCCATAGCAGAGATTCAAAGTTGGTCCAAGACACATTCTGTACGTGAGCATGGCAAGCCACTGTGGTCGTTCAGCTAGCTCTGACCACCTTAATAATCAGTGCAAAGGCGCGCCTTTGCATTCTAGCGCTGACCCTGCACGGATTTTGTCCGCTTTAAGTATGGTTCCATCATAATAGTACATAGAGATTTTTTCCGTATTGCTCTAAAGTGTAGGGTGGGGGGTTAGTTATGTGGATTAATTAGCCACCTAATGGCTTGAATAAAGATTCCTCTTTTATCGGTAATGGTCAGACATAGGCATATGTCCTGGCACCTAGTCCAGTTAGCTTCTGCAAGCCGCTTTCAGGTTTCGGATTCCGTGTTCCTTGAATTAACAAAAAGGAAAAAGAACACTCCGCACCACCACACGACCAACAATGCATTAACAATGCACTGGGTGCTGGCTGAATGCAGCCCCCCCAGGCAGGGGCAAAAATGTATACTCACGCAGCCGTACTACCAAGGTAAAATCAAATCGCCCTTTATTGAAGCGGTCCTTCACTCTGAATAAGAGCCTATCTTATATGTTTCCCACACCCTGTACATACAGATTGCTCACATTAAAAATCATCCTACCTGCATCTACTGCATGTTATGAGCCTTTAAACATCCAAGATAGCGGCTCATGGAACTGTGTTGCTCTGCATTCTGGGATTGCTGACCTTTTCCTGACCCCAGCTCTGCTTTGTCTGAGCAAAGCACAGCTATACCCACCCCCCTGCTCTTTATCCCACTCCCCTCTCCTCAGTAAGTGTGTGGCAAGATGGCGGTACCCGTATCCTAAAGTCCTGAACAGAGTTGCACACCAGTGTGGGAAAGAATAATAAGTGACTAAAAACTTAAAATATATTAACTTTAGATGCAGGGGAATAATTTTTTAAGGGTTTGGGCTTTTCAATAAATCATGGTGAAGGTCCGGTTTAATTATGGGTATACAAGATTAGTATTAATTCACACCAAGGACACACATTTAAAAACAGTTAAAACATACTGAACAGCCGGATGTAATAATAACTGGGTCTCTGACATTTGTATATTGGTTCCCATACAATCAATCGAGATGCATAAAAGTAAAAATACAATGAAAAACAATAGTCAAAGTAGTGTGATCAATTTCCCTTTCCCTAATCAATAAACCGGGCTATGAAGAGTGCTATGAAGTGCTATGAAGATTCTATTCCCCAAAGTGCTAAGTGCTGTATAAATATCAATGACAATCAAAAAACAAACCAATGTCTTTTAAGGACTGTGAGCTTAAATAGAAACAGTGCTGCACTGCTAAAACAACAAACTAATAGTGCAAACGGGAACTAGCAATCAAAAAATTATCACCAAGTGATTAGAGCCATGGTCCGGCGTCAGAACAGGCTAGAAACACCGACACGTTGCGTGGTCCTCCACACAACCACTTCGTCAGGATGTCATTGAATTTCTTGAATTAACAGCAAGGTGCAGACTACTGGCCGGTGATGCCAGTCACCTGGTGGACGCCAGCAGCATCTTACCTAAGGGACTCGCACCACTCGATGCCATCGCTCACTGCACCACCTCTTGCAGCTTCTACCAGAATAAGTAAAGCCGGCCGCTCTATGTGAGGGGCTGGCTCATTGGCATGGTCAAAAGCTGCACTAAGGAGGATTGTGGGATACATACTCTCAGATGTAGCAAGATGGAGGAGTGGGAACCAGATGTCCGAGAGCCGACGGGCAGGTAAAGTGAGTAAGTCAATAATAAGCATGCAGCAGTGTGCATGCTTATTAATTACCTTTTTTGTTTTTTTAAGTTTAAAAGTAAACAAAATGATAGGCCATTTGTTCACTTTAAATACTATGTCCTTGATTCACAGTTAAAAAAAACTCTCATGGTAGTAAAAAATTCAATTAATGACAAAAAATCCTGAGAATTTCACTGTTGGAAGACAATGGAAGTCAATGGCACTTTTTACTACAGGTAAAAAGGGCAAAAAAGTTTAATACTTTTTTTTAAGAGTAAAAAAGTGCCATTGACTTTCATTGTCTTTTATTGTCTTCCTAGGACTTACTAACTGTAAGTCCTCATGCTATAAGATGATAACTCACAACACCCTGGGTCTGAATTCCCCAAACAACACACAGCTTTCCACATCTATAAGTCTATCAAGGCAAACATAATCCTGTTGCAGGAGATGCAGGGCCGTATTTACCATTAGGCACCTGTAGGCATGTGCCTTGGGGTGGATGGCCGCTAGGAGGCGCATTTTTAAATTGTAAATTGAATGTGAACAGGGCTGGTAAGGTGCTGGGCTGGTCACATTTAACAAAGGCTGCAGTTTTATCTTTTCACCAATGGGGTCAGTGATGTGCCCTAAGTCTTACAAGAAAGAAGGCCTAGCTAGGGAGGACAATATTTACTCGGCCTCCACTTTACTGCCCATATATCTGTCCTTCTATCTGTCTTCACTGAAGACAGAAGTAGGTGCTGCTGATTGTTTGTGGCAGGGGGGCATCTGCCAAGCTGGAGCTTTCAGTTCTCCAAGGCCTATAGCTGGTGAGCAGCTGGGCCATGTAGTTCCTCCAGGGGCAGCTGGGCCATGTAGTTCCTCCAGGGGCAGCTGGGCCTTGTAGTTCCTCCAGGGACAGCTGGGCCTTGTAGTTCCTCCAGGGACAGCTGGGCCTTGTAGTTTCTCTAATGGCAGCTGGGCACAGGGCCGTATTTTGGCTAAGGCAATCCTAGGCACGTGCCTAGAGGGGGAACACGGGGGGCGGTCTTTTCGTGGCACTACAATGTGAGGAGAATGTGAGAACGGCTCGGCTCTGCCCACCTGATGTCCTGCAGTCCTCCCGTCCTCCCAGCACAGAAGACATGTGACTGTGCCTCTGGGGCTGCTCGCTGGCTCCAGACAAGTATAAGGTAAGGGAGGAGCTGCTGGGGAGTCGGGGCAATGGAGTGTGGCTTTTTTTTCTTTCAACAGGGATATAAACAGGGCCACCTTGCTCCTCCTCAGCTCTGGTGGGCCCCATATGAGATCGGGGCCCCCTTGCTATAATACACCGTGGCCCTTTTTTTCTTGGAAGAAAATTGATCATTTAGGGGTTAATGGGTGTGTGTGTTGGTGTGTCTATCTCTGTCACACTGGCTGTACTAGCTATGATTGATGATCGGCAGGCTCCCAGACACGCTGGAGTGGCTGGAAGCAAGTAACGTCACTGCCAGTAACACCTACTATTGAGAAAGTGAATACGGATGCCCCTAGCCGTTTGCTAATCATCAGTCTCAGACAGGTACAGCAGGGAAGGAAAGGCACGGAGTGATTAACCCCTGAACGTCAAAGCAGGATAGAGACCACAGTGTTTTGCAGCATAGGGGCCCTGCTCTTGGCTTGGGGCCTGGCTCAGGATCATGCTATTTAGTTGGGGGCAGGGCCTCCTTTCGCAACCCAAGTTTCCAGCTATCTGACAAACATGCCCAGGGTCCCCAGGGAAGACTTAAAAGAGGAACTTTGGAGGACTCCAGGGCCTCCCGAGTTCCAGTCCTTGGAGCATCCAGAATTGGGACCGTCTGTGCGTTCCGGCTGCATCCCCACTCACCTCTAGTCATGCGCATGCCCAGCCTTCCTGAATGGGCGGCGTGGTCATCACGGCTGCAAGGTGGGCGGGGGATGCGGTTGGCAGCACCACTCAGCTGCTTAGCTGTCTAGGCGGCTTTGCCATCTGCGGCTCTGAAATGAGCCAAGTGATTGGCTGAGAACGCCGCCGCAGAGAGGAACAACACAAAGGAAAGTGAAATTCATGTGTGTTGTTCCTCTTTATAGCAGAACAAAACCCACCAGCAGTCAGCCTAGAATCTAATTCCAGGGTCGTCTGCTGGCTTTGCTGGTTGCCCTTCTTTGTGAAATCCCCTTGGGTGCCAGAAATAACTCTTTACCCAGTCCAAGAGGGTATGGACAGGCTTTCATCTAATCAGAGATGTTTGGCGATTGTTTACAATGGGTAGCCTTAGCTGCCGTATTCCCTACATCCCCGGTGGTGTGTGTGCTCCTGGCCCAGCCTAATTGAATGGCTGGGGCAGAAGCTGATGCCCCCATAGATGCGGCAGTACACGCTCTCTATTGAAGGCAATCAGAGCCTTTGCCAAATGATGTAAACACTGCAAAGAGCTCTGATTGGATTAGAGCCCACGCATGCAACGCTGGACCAAGTAGACATGAGTTTTACTAGGCTAAAAGGGGAATTTCACACCCCATTTGGGATGCCGGGGGCACAGAACACAGAAGTGCTGGTATGGAACGAAACATGAGAGTCAAATTTCCAGGTTTTATTCAGCTTTAATGGCTTGAGAGGGGGCAAGAAAGACTTATGGCAAACCGGTAGTGAGGAAGGATTAAGGATCGCAGAGAGAGGTAAGAAAGGCTTATGGGGGGGCGGAGGGGGGCTTATGAATGGCAGAGGGGGAGATGTGTGGAAGAGGGGGTGAGGAAGGCTTATGGATGGCAGAGGGGGTGAGAGAGGCTTATGTGTGGAAGAGGGAGTGAGGGAGGCTTATGGATGGTAGAGGGGGTGAAGAAGGCTTAGGGATTGCAGAGGGGGTGAGGAAGGCCCAAGGGTGGCAGAGGGAGTGAGGAAGGCTTATGGATGGTAGAGGGGGTGAAGAAGGCTTAGGGATTGCAGAGGGGGTGAGGAAGGCCCAAGGGTGGCAGAGGGAGTGAGGAAGGCTTATGGATGGTAGAGGGGGTGAAGAAGGCTTAGGGATTGCAGAGGGGGTGAGGAAGGCCCAAGGGTGGCAGAGGGAGTGAGGAAGGCTTGTGGGTGGCAGAGGGGGTGAGGGAGGCTTATGTGTGGAGGAGGGGGTGAGGGAGGCTTATGTGTGGAGGAGGGGGTGAGGGAGGCTTATGTGTGGAGGAGGGGGTGAGGGAGGCTTGTGGATGGTAAAGGGGGTGAGGGAGGCTTATGTGTGGAAGAGGGAGTGAGGAAGGGTTATATGTGGAAGAGGGGGTGAGGGAGACTTATGGATGGCAGAGGGGGTGAGGGAGGCTTATGTGTGGAAGAGGGGGTGAGGGAGGCTTATGGATGGCAGAGGGGGTGAGGGAGGCTTATGTGTGGAGGAGGGGGTGAGGAAGGGTTATATGTGGAAGAGGGGGTGAGGGAGGCTTATGTGTGGAAGAGGGAGTGAGGGAGGCTTATGTGTGGAAGAGGGAGTGAGGAAGGGTTATATGTGGAAGAGGGGGTGAGGGAGACTTATGGATGGCAGAGGGGGTGAGGGAGGCTTATGTGTGGAAGAGGGGGTGAGGAAGGGTTATATGTGGAAGAGGGGGTGAGGGAGGCTTATGTGTGGAAGAGGGAGTGAGGGAGGCTTATGTGTGGAAGAGGGAGTGAGGAAGGGTTATATGTGGAAGAGGGGGTGAGGGAGACTTATGGATGGCAGAGGGGGTGAGGGAGGCTTATGTGTGGAAGAGGGGGTGAGGGAGGCTTGTGGGTGGCAGAGGGGGTGAGGGAGGCTTATGTGTGGAGGAGGGGGTGAGGAAGGGTTATATGTGGAAGAGGGGGTGAGGGAGGCTTGTGGATGGTAAAGGGGGTGAGGGAGGCTTATGTGTGGAAGAGGGAGTGAGGAAGGGTTATATGTGGAAGAGGGGGTGAGGGAGACTTATGGATGGCAGAGGGGGTGAGGGAGGCTTATGTGTGGAAGAGGGGGTGAGGGAGGCTTATGTGTGGAGGAGGGGGTGAGGGAGGCTTATGGATGGCAGAGGGGGTGAGGGAGGCTTATGTGTGGAAGAGGGAGTGAGGGAGGCTTATATGTGGAAGAGGGGGTGAGGGAGGCTTATGTGTGGAAAAGGGGGTGAGGGAGGCTTATGTGTGGAGGAGGGGGTGAGGGAGGCTTATGGATGGCAGAGGGGGTGAGAGAGGCTTATGTGTGGAAGAGGGAGTGAGGGAGGCTTATGGATGGTAGAGGGGGTGAAGAAGGCTTAGGGATTGCAGAGGGGGTGAGGAAGGCCTAAGGGTGGCAGAGGGAGTGAGGAAGGCTTGTGGGTGGCAGAGGGGGTGAGGGAGGCTTATGTGTGGAAGAGGGAGTGAGGAAGGGTTATATGTGGAAGAGGGGGTGAGGGAGACTTATGGATGGCAGAGGGGGTGAGGGAGGCTTATGTGTGGAAGAGGGGGTGAGGGAGGCTTATGGATGGCAGAGGGGGTGAGAGAGGCTTATGTGTGGAAGAGGGAGTGAGGGAGGCTTATGTGTGGAAGAGGGAGTGAGGAAGGGTTATATGTGGAAGAGGGGGTGAGGGAGACTTATGGATGGCAGAGGGGGTGAGGGAGGCTTATGTGTGGAAGAGGGGATGAGGGAGGCTTGTGGGTGGCAGAGGGGGTGAGGGAGGCTTATGTGTGGAGGAGGGGGTGAGGGAGGCTTGTGGATGGTAAAGGGGGTGAGGGAGGCTTATGTGTGGAAGAGGGAGTGAGGAAGGGTTATATGTGGAAGAGGGGGTGAGGGAGACTTATGGATGGCAGAGGGGGTGAGGGAGGCTTATGTGTGGAAGAGGGGGTGAGGGAGGCTTATGGATGGCAGAGGGGGTGAGGGAGGCTTATGTGTGGAAGAGGGAGTGAGGGAGGCTTATATGTGGAAGAGGGGGTGAGGGAGGCTTATGTGTGGAAGAGGGGGTGAGGGAGGCTTATGTGTGGAGGAGGGGGTGAGGGAGGCTTATGGATGGCAGAGGGGGTGAGAGAGGCTTATGTGTGGAAGAGGGAGTGAGGGAGGCTTATGGAGGGTAGAGGGGGTGAAGAAGGCTTAGGGATTGCAGAGGGGGTGAGGAAGGCCTAAGGGTGGCAGAGGGAGTGAGGAAGGCTTGTGGGTGGCAGAGGGGGTGAGGGAGGCTTATGTGTGGAAAAGGGAGTGAGGGAGGCTTATGTGTGGAAGAGGGGGTGAGGGAGGCTTATGTGTGGAAGAGGGGGTGAGGGAGGCTTATGTGTGGAAGCGGGGGTGAGGGAGGCTTATGTGTGGAAGAGGGGGTGAGGGAGGCTTATGTGTGGAAGAGGGGGTGAGGGAGGCTTGTGGATGGTAAAGGGGGTGAGGGAGGCTTATGTGTGGAAGAGGGAGTGAGGAAGGGTTATATGTGGAAGAGGGGGTGAGGGAGGCTTATGGATGGTAGAGGGGGTAAGGGAGGCTTATGGATGGTAGAGGGGGTGAGGGAGGCTTATGGATGGCAGAGGGGGTGAGGGAGGCTTATGGATGGTAGAGGGGGTGAGGGAGGCTTATGGATGGTAGAGGGAGTGAGGAAGGCTTGTGGGTGGCAGAGGGAGTGCAGAAGGCTTGTTCCAGGGAGGGTTATGCTTCACAGGGACCTAAACACATACTAAATCATCCCGCTCCCATACCCATGAAGACAGAATTAGTACGAGTATGTGTCTTTTTTAATTTTTTACTAGATTGGGAGGGGTGGGGGTGGCTGTTTGGGGGATATATATATATTGGTGTATGTGTGCATAAATGGGGTTTGTATGTCCTGAATCAAGATGCCCCAGAGGCACCTAGTCAGTCCGGCCTGGAATCTGGTAGACATCAGGGCCAGCCTAGATCTGTATAGGACCCCGCACAACCTTATTATGGGCTTCACTAAAGATCGGAAATGACAGATGACATGTGTGGCTTAGACCTCCTGTGAAGGAAAAAAAAACTCTGATTTATTTTCCAATTTGGGAGAATCTGTGTGAAATCACCAAATCTATGTTATTTTTATTACTGTACAAAGTAGTAATTACAGACAGGGTAGAAACATACAGTACATAGATGCAGTGTAAGGATGAGGGGTGGAGACTAGGGGGAAGGATCACAGTCAGTATTGAGCTATGTGACATGTGCCCTTAAGTAAATTGCTTAAACTCGATTGTATGCCTGTCTGAATAGGTGGGTTTATGGGCACCTTTGAAAGCTTTGAGGTGGGGATTGGGTGGGGGAAATGTAATCTAACATTTCCTACGATCCGATCCCATGCGAAATGGTTGCATTCCATTTTGTTTTTTTGTGCCGTTCAGAGTTGAAAGAAAAGCTGAATGGAGCACGCCCCACTGCCGATATCCCCACTTTACCACATACACGCATAATCATTTAGAAATGGCTGGTGTGGCTATGTGTCCACATTAAATGTATAGCAAGGATGTGGCGAGGTTAGTTTACTGGGCAATCCCCAGGGATACATACAGCGGGGCATCCCAACTAGCGTTACCCTATAAAGAGGGACCCCACTGGTTCCAAGGTCTTATGGACTCTAGGTTGTTGGTTGCTCATCTTTAAAGAACTGTCCAGTTTAATACAAGAGCAAATCCCCCGCAGATCATCAGTGCTAGTCTTGTGGTCAGCAACTCCCTACTGGTCACTAGATTAAAGTGGAATTCCATTAACCCTGGCAGGGTGGGGGGGTTACAAAGAAAAAAACCCTTACTTTGCCTGTTGTCCAGCACCCTTCTCCCAGGTCCGTGTGGCCGCCGAACAATAAGACACTGCATGTCCGGCTATGTGCACACTCCCGTCCTCCCATTTAAGTGAGTTAACCCCCTCTACCCTGCCACCCCAATATGGCGCCTTATGTCACCTGCCATGCATAAAATAACATCTATGCATGGTCGGTGACATAATGGGACATATCTGGCAATACTTATTCTATCAATGTGATTTTCTTTGGTCCTGCATTAATAATTTTGATTACAGGCAACAATGGAAAGTCACCCAAAATTAGCAATATCCACATCTTCCCTAAAAATATGGTAATCATGGAGTGTGTATGTGTGTTGCATGCCTAGGGCAGCACAAACTCTAAATACGGCCCTGGCTGGGCCTTGTAGTTTGTCCTGGGGCATCTGGGCCGTGTAGTTTGTCCTGGGCAGCTGGGCCTTGTAGTTCCTCCTGGGGCAGCTGGGCCTTGTTGCTCCTCCTGAGGCAGCTGGGTGCTGTTGTTCCCCTGGGGGCAGCTGGGCCTTGTAGTTCATCCTGGGGCAGCTGGGGCTTGTAGTTCATCCTGGGGCAGCCGGACCTTGTAGTTCGACCTAGGGCAGCTGGGCCTTGTAGTTCGACCTAGCGCAGCTGGGCCTTGTAGTTCGACCTGGGGCAGCTGGGCCTTGTAGTTCATCCTGGGGCAGCTGGGCTTTGTAGTTCCTTCTGATGCAGCTGGGTGTTGTTGTTCCCTTGGGGGCAGCTGGGCCTTGTTGCTCCTCCTGAGGCAGCTGGGCCTTGTAGTTCATCCTGGGGCAGCTGGGCTTTGTAGTTCCTTCTGATGCAGCTGGGTGTTGTTGTTCCCCTAGGGGCAGCTGGGCCTTGTTGCTCCTCCTGGGGCAGCTGGGCCTTGTTGCTACCCTGGGGGCAGCTGGGCCTTGTTGTTCCCCTGGGGGCAGCTGGGCCTTGTTGTTCCCCTGGGGGCAGCTGGGCCTTGTTGTTCCCCTGGGGGCAGCTGGGCCTTGTTGTTACCCTGGGGGCAGCTGGGCCTTGTTGCTACCCTGGGGGCAGTTGGGCCTTGTTGCTCCTCCTAAGGAAGCTGGGCTTTGTTCTTCCCCCTGGGGTAGCTGGGACTTGTAGTTACCCAGACCTGTGTGCTGAAGCCACAGTTGTGGTTTTGTTCTCTATGATGTAGATGCTCATCCTCTCTATGACCTGGGTAACTATAGGCCCCAGCTGGCCTATAGTAAGATGTGTGGTTGCTTCAGGTTGCAACTTTGTTTCAGTGACCAACGTTGGAAGCTTAACCAGTTTACACCATGGGAAGAACCAGGGAGGTGGCCACTGCTATTGTTTGTAGGAAGGAGGTGGAAGGCGATGTTGCACAAGGCTAGGGGGTGCTTAAATGAGGAGAAGACATAGTGCCTGAGATCCTTTGTCTTTTTTCTGGGGGGTCACGTGTGGAGGGGGACTAGTATCCAGCAGGCTTTTCACACCCCCTATGGATGCCTGCCTCACTGCTTAACATTTATTTGCAATAATGTAACTGACATTTTTTCTTATAACTTTGATTGTAACTTACTCACTTACACTTGCACTTCTAACATAAATTGCATCTATTCAATATATATATATATATATATATATATATATATATATATATATATTTTTTTTTTTTTTATATATATATATTGTGGTAAGGTGCAAGGGGCCGTCATTGACGGAAGGTACGTGTGTTTTGTTTCCCAGCATCAGCTGCTAATGGCAGCCTGGTGCTGAAGTTAGTATAGCTGAAAGGCTAACCCGGGACGGTTTTACTGGGATGGAGTAGAGCAGGGTGGGACTCCATCCCACTACCCAGGTCCGGGTTTTACAGGCCACATAAATAGCCTGGGGAATCAGCTGTGCACTGTCTGTGACTGGAGCTCACTTGTGGAGTGAGACTCTGTGAGCCTGGCTGAAAACTCCTATGCAGGCGGTTTCATGCAGACCCAAGGTGGATTCGGTTGCAAAGCAGCAACTTTGCCCAAGGACTAAAAACGCTGTTTGCCTGTCTGATTGACTTATGCTGCATTTTCCTGAAAAGGTGATGTAACCCGAAAGGGCATATGATTTTATGGATTTTGGTGTGAATAACATGACCAGTGGGCTGACGTCATCGCTCCATTTTTGGCATCTGGACCCCAGCAGGTGTTGTTTGATCTTCCAGACGACCAAGCCGCTGACTACCCGACTCTGAAGGGTGAGATACTGGCCAGACTGGGGGTGAATGTAGGGGTTCGGGCTCAGAGGGTGCATCAGTGGAGCTATCAGTCGGCAGAGCCCGCCAGACCCCAGTACTATAAACTGCTGCACCTACTGCAAAAATGGCTGCAGCCAGACTTATTAAGCCCCACTGCCATGTTGGACCGCTTGCTGGTGGACATGTTCTGGAGGGCTTTACCGCACCCTCTCCAGCACTGGGTTGGCCAGGTATCCCCCGGCAACGCTCTAGAGATGGTGGACCTAGTGGAGCGATATGAGGCCACCAGGAACTTGCAAGGGGGCTCCACGGGGAGGGATTCGGGGAAACCCCGGAGGTCCCCGCCCCAGCCCCGGCGAGTGGCGTCCCCTAAATCTCCTCAGGACCTACCCCCCAAAGTCCCTGCCCCGGTGTTGTGTTGGGGGTGTAAGGAGCCGGGACATATCAGAGCCAATTGTCCCCACCAGGGGGAGCCCATGGACGTGAACTTTGGTTACCGCCCTTCAATGTATGCCAGGAGGCTGTGTGCTGCCGGTGTCCCTGAGCATGTGGGGCAAAGTCACCTCTGTCAGGTGAAAGTGAGAGATACCCTGGCTGTGGCCCTTTTGGACTCGGGAGTATGGTTACCCTGGTAAGATCCGCCGGGGACTTGAGAGACTATGCCACAGCACAAGTGACTCTAACCACCGTCTCCGGTAGCTGGAACCACGAAGTCGCCGTTGCCGCTAAACTCCCGTACGAACGTATTATTGGGAGAGACTTTCCAGGGTTCATGTCACTATGGACCAAGTTTGGAGTTCCGGAAACCCGCGAGGCGGGTGTGTCCCCAATAGACTGGCCCTACTCAGGGGTGACCCTGGGAACCGGAGTCAGGAGGGACAACGGTAGGGGTGACCGCCTCTATGGTGGAAGAGGAGGAGTCAACCCCACTGAGTGTTATGGTTGGAGATGTGGAAGAGTTGGCAACGGGTCCAGAGTTGGCAGATCTCCATGTCTCCACAGTTAATTTTGGTACAGCACAACACCAGGACCCGACTCTATCTCAGGCCTGGGAGAATGTTCTTGAGGTGGAAGGTGAACCACAACAGTCGGGGGCGGAGTTACAGTTTCCTCGCTTTGTGGTTCACCAGGAAATGCTGTACCGAGTAAACAAGGTACGTGAAGAGGTGGTGGAACAATTGGTGGTACCCAATCCCTATCGCAAGCTGGTGTTGGATTTGGCCCACCAACATGTTCTGGGGGGACACCTAGGCCAGCAGAAAACTCTGGACCGAAAGTTTCTACTGGCCCAGTGTGTACAAGGAGGTGGAGAGGTATTGTGAGTCCTGCCCAACATGTCAGATGACCAGCCTCATTACCGTGGTCCCCTAGTTCCTCTACCAGTTATTGAGGTACCCTTTGAGCGGATTGCCATGGATCTAGTGGGTCCAGTGCCAAAATCCGCTAGAGGGCACCAACATATTCTGGTGGTCTTGGACTATGCCACGCGGTACCCCAAGGCCATACCCCTGCGACACACCTCAGCCAAGCTCATTGCTAAGGAACTTATGGAAATGTTTTCCCGAGTAGGCCTACCTAAAGAGGTCCTGACCGATCAAGGTACCCCATTTATGTCTAAAGTAATGAAAGAGCTCTGTAAATTGTTGCAGGTGAAACAATTGCGGACATCCCACCCGCAAACAGACGGCCTGGTAGAAAGGTTTAACCAAACTTTAAAAACCATGTTAAAACGGGTGGTCGCCAAGGATGGGAAGAATTGGGACTTGCTGCTGCCCTACCTGATGTTCGCAGTGCGAGAGGTGCCCCAGTCCTCTACGGGGTTCTCGCCCTTCAAACTCTTATATGGTCAGCATCCAAGGGGCCTATTGGATATAGCCAAGAAGGCTTGGGAACAGCAACCCACATCCCACAAAAGTGTGGTAGAGTACGTTACCCACCTACAGGAACGGATAGAGACCGCATTGCCGCTGGTGAGGGAACATATGGAGGCAGCGCAGAGGGCCCAAAGCAGGATTTATAACCTGCAAGCCAGGGTACGGAACTTTAACCCAGGTGACAGGGTTGTGGTTCTGGTACCCACAGTGGACAGTAAATTTCGGGCTAGGTGGCAGGGTCCCTACGAGGTGATTGGGAAAGTTGGGGAAGTGACTTACAAGGTACATCAGCTTGGGCGGAGAAAGCCAGAGCAGGTGTACCATGTAAACCTGCTGAAGCTGTGGAAAGACAGGGAGACCCCTGTGGGTGACAGTCCCCGACCAGGTATGTTCGGGATGGAGCTTCCCGTCCCTCGGTCTGCTGTTAGAGAAGCGGTAGTTGAGGTTAAAGCTGGCGACAACCTCTCCTCTAAACAGACCCAGGAAGCCAGGGAGTTTGTCAGCAGAAACACGGATGTGTTTTCAGATCTCCCTGGGTGCACTTCTGTCATCCAACATGACATTGTCACGGAGCCTCAGGTTAAGATCCGGTTGAAGCCTTACCGGGTACCTGAGTCCCGGCGACAAGCTATCGCGGAAGAAGTGCAGCAAATGCTCCGGTTAGACGTGATTGAAGAATCAAAGAGCGAGTGGACCAGCCCAAAAGTCTTGATTCCCAAGCCTGATGGTACTTTGCGGTTTTGTAATGATTTCCGCAAATTTCTAAGTTTGATGCCTACCTTATGCCCTGAGTAGACGAGCTTATTGAGAAGCTATGCCAAGCCAGGTATTTTTCTGTTTTGGACCTCACAAAAGGGTACTGGCAGGTAGTGTTCCCCCTAAGCTGCGCGCACCCGGTCGCGCACCCGCGGCGGCTCCTCCGCGCAGCCCCGCGCGCTGTCCGCACATTTCTGTAGTGCCACCAAAGAAAGTCGCTGTGAGTTGTTGCGGCTTTAAACCCCGCCCCTCCACTGATGTGACGTCATGCCTAGGTTTCTCCCAATTGGTCAGCAAGGCCTTCTCTCACACTGTTCCGTCCCTCACACGAAAATGACGGGCTCGCTCACCACATCATCCGGCATATTTAATGGAGTGAGCGTGACCGCCATTTTTGTGTGAGGGAAGGAGCAGCGTGTGAGAGGAGTAACAAATCGTCTTGTGTGCGGGAAGGAGCAGCGGTCTGAGGAGCAGGTAAGTTTTAGGTATTAAACAAGGTAAAATGGGAACGAGACAGGAAGGAATAGAAAAGAGGGACAAAGTAAAATAAGTAATGTGGAAAAGAGAGAGAGAAGGGGGGATGAGGAAAAGACAGAGGAGCAGGGAATCTTCAGTCAGTGGGTGTCCAGATTGGTGAAGAAAATCTCTGTTATGCTATTCACAATTAAAAATTAAAAATTCTGAACCTATTCATTGGGGCTATGATGACCAGTTTCTAAATTACTTAAGTGTCCCACGCTCTTCAAAAGGTTGAGCACCCCTACCTTATAGTCATTCACCTGAATAAACCAATGTAACCCAGGGAATGCAGGACAGTCTGAAAATAAAGATAGCCAAGCTGTAATTCATGGGAAAACCCTCTTATGAAAGACTATAGCATACCTCCCAATGAAAGAGGAACATGTGGTGGTTGCAATTAAGCCAGGCCCATAAAGGGAAACAAAACAACCCCTAAAAATTACATTCTCCAGGGTGTTGAATGCCCAGCACCCTTTCAGGGCCAGCTGACTTTGTTGTCCCTGGTGGAATGAGGGGCAGTACAGGGGGCACCAAGGGAATGAGTGGCAATACAGGGTGCATAAGGGAATGAGGGTCAGTAAAGGATTACAGTAGGACTGAGGGGCAGTACATGGGCACAGAAGGACTGAGGGGCAGTACAGGGGACACATAGGGAATAATGGGCAGTACAGGGGGGACAAAAGGACTGAGGGGCAGTACAGGGGGCACAGAATGACTGAGTGGCAGTACAGGGGGCAAGAAAGAATGAGGAGCAGTACAGAGGGCACTGAAAGCTGAGGGAAAGTACAGGGGGCACCAAGGGAATGGGAGGCAGTGCAAGCGGAACAGAAGAAATAAGTGGCAGTACAGGGGACACCGAGGGAATGAGGGGCAGTACAGGGGGCACAGAATGACTGAGTGGCAGTACAGGGGGCAAGAGAGAATGAGGAGCAGTACAGAGGGCACTGAAAGGCTGAGGGAAAGTACAAGGGGCACCAAGGGAATGAGAGGCAGTGCAAGCGGAACAGAAGAAATAAGGGGCAGTACAGGGGGCACGAGGGAATGAGGGGCAGTACAAGGGAAAGGTTGGGGGAAGTACGAAGGCAGCAGGTTGGCATCCAGGCACCCTCAGCTCACATACTGACCTGCCTGCCATTCCCATCCCGGTCAGCAAGGGGAAAATTCCAAGGGGGAAATGGACAGGACATGACTATCCAATCCGTGACTGTCCCTCCCCCAAATCAGAACAGTTGTGACTGAGGTATGCTATAACTACAACGTAACCTTGGTCCACTAAAGGCATCGTTGCCGTATGGGCCTGTAGCAATATCTCTGGGTTTATAGGGCCCACGCAGTAGATACAATGAACCTCTTCTGGACCAACAAGGAGAAGCTGAACATTTATGGCTGCCCACTCAGGGCACACAGGTACCTATGTGTGATCATTAGGGTTAAAGATATGGCATGGAGGCACATATGGACCCTTGCTTGGGGAGAGGGGTAAGGGAAAGCGCCAGATGGAGGAATGTTCACATATATAACAAGGACACCTATGTAAGTGCTGATTGTGGGATGGGATTGTCCAAAACCCAGAATCTTTGCTATCCAAGGTTTTGGTTATTGTCCCTAGGGAATCCCAATTTGGGATAGCCCAAACCCACCAAATCACCCTAAAAATGTACCTTTCCACTGCTCCCATGGTGCATGTGTGGATCTTCATCTAATCAGGTGCACATTAACCCTTTTGCTGCCAGTCTACATAGAGATGTTGTTTTTGTAAGGATTTCCTTATGAACACCGCACTCTTCTGCACCCCCCTGCCCTTTGGGGATGCAGGTAATGGGGTGAGGGTTAATGGAAAGTCACCCCCTTGCTTGCAGGTGACTTGCCAGCCCCCTCCTGCCCTTTGAACTGGTATAGGGGTCTCAAGGACCACTTACCATTTCATAAAGAGTTAAAAGTAAAAAGAAACGCAGATAAAGTTTTTTTTATCTACTTTCCTTGATTCCATCGCCGATTGCTGTGTTCCCTGGCCCTTCCCCACACCTGACCTACCGATCGCTTCTGACTCTCACTCCCGCTACCGGAAGCAGCCTTTTATGCCAGCAAAGTGACATATCATCATCCCACTTGCCATATAAAATGCCCCTCCCTGCAGCATTACATAAAGTGTAAAAATGGAATTCCTGTCACCAGATAGTTGTCCCTAAAGCATGTTTGCTTTACATTGGTGACCTCATGTAACTTGCATTAATGACACTAATTTGAGGTATGAGGTTAACTCCATACTTTCCATGTCACCTACTGCAGGAGTCACAGTGCCAGGGAGAGACCTTGCGACGATGTACATCGCCACCAGTGCCAGAGAGCTCCACCAGTGACCTTCAATCAAAGGTAATGTTTCACATTGGTGACCTCATGTAACTTGCATTAGTAACACTAATTTGAGGTACATAAGTATATTAACGTCATGTCACCTACTGCAGGAGTCACCAGTGCCAGTGACCTCCATTAGTGGCCTCCACTCAAAGGTAAGAAGTACACCTTTAACTTCTACTGTAATTTGTACCTATGTTATATTGTACATCTGCACTATATCTGGACACTTAAACGCCCACCTTACATATCTACTTTGGGCTTACATTTGATGACTTGTGCACTCATCTATAGTCGCCTCATTCACATGTTTGGCAGAAATGGCAGCCAGGAATGTAACTGACAGCAAACATTCAGGTTCGATGTGCAAGCCTGCTTGTCAATCTTGCTGGCAGTGACATAACTGCAAGCCATTTAATGAGGAAGATGGATGGCTTGACTATAGTGTTGCTTTAATAACAGAGATGTGTAGAATGGAGCCTTCCCCTTATTTTACTACAAACCTCACTATAGTTTGGGACCCAAAATGCTCACCTGACTGTATAGTATTACTACTATGCGATCAGGTGAGCATTTTTTCCTGTACCTTGCTTTGAGAAAATTGTCCTAATCTCACAGGATCCTGCCTTTAAGTATATATCTCAATCACAGATCTGTGATATGTACGAAAGCTGTAACCAATTTCCTAGTTCTCTCTTTTTTTTTTTCTTTTTAGATACTGAGAATTGGTCTTTCATATCTAAACATCATGTCAAAACATTCTTTAGATGATACGCCACAGTGTAGTGAAACCTTTGCCAAAAAGTCCTGCAGCCATTTTAAAACAGATTGGCTAGGTGGCTTCGGCATGAGGGAGTAAGGAAGCAAGTGGAGGAGCTCCCGTCTGACCTTATCCTATACAGTGGACTAAGACACCCTGACCCCCACCCAAACTACCCAGATGAGGGGGAACAAAAAGAGGAGGACCGGGGGCGGCGTCCGGGGCCCCCCCAAAACCGCTATAGGGCACTATTTCCACCCTAAAGCCCAGCCGGGATCCCAGACCCCACCATCCAAGATGGCGGCCGTCCAGGAAGGAGACCGAGAAGGAGCGGGAGGACGTGAGGAGGCAAGCCTGCCCTCACCCAAAGGGCCTGAGATGGATCCTGGATCGCCGGGGACGACACTGACCTGCACAGGCGGCGCCCGCCATGTGAGCCGGGCGGCGGAGGAGGCGGGAGCGCTGCATCCTACCCCGAGCCCAGCAGGTGAGCTGAGTGGCGGCGAGAGGAGACGACGCAGCAGTGGAGTGCGGGAGCCGCGGTCTGATAGCTGTGAGGGGAGAGCGGAGGCCCCCGATGACGGCGGCGCCAGCCCGGAGGTTAGTGGCTGGGGAGAGGAGAGCTCAGTAAGCAGCAAGGAGGGGGAGGAGGCAGCAACAAAGCCTGACACAGACAGCGACATGCTGTCCAGCCCCAGGGGAGAAGGGGGAGAGAGCCATGGGAGAGGCGGCTGGCCATCTGGAATACACAGGCGGAGGAGCACCTGGTGGGACCTCACCCTGGGACTCAAAACAGGATATCTAACATTCAGTGGCCGCAAGACAACAGGCCTGGTCCCTCCCAAGCAGACAGAGATTTCCCCTCTCCTGGGGGGGGGGAGTAAAGCGCCGGTGAGATCCAGCAGGGTGGTGCAGGTGGAGCTGCACCCTGCCCCGACAGATTCATATATTGGTGTGGCCCGGGCGAATCCTCCTTCAAACCTGGCCCAAAGCCCCTTCAAAATGGTGGACGCAGAATGGTCCCTGGGGTCCAGTTTTGGGTCCCCCAGCAGTATCCTCCCCGGACGGGGACACGCAGAATCGCTGGATTCCACACACTCCAGTACCCATGCTCACCAGCGGAACGCTGACGGCCTAGCCGGCTCTCCCCCGGAATCCCCTACGGGATACCCCCCAAGCGGCCGACCCTCCCCAATCCCAGCGCTTGACCCAAACCTTCAGGCGATACTACATTACCTGCCGACAAAAGCTGAGCTTAAGGCTGACCTGGAGGCGGTAGCGACCAGAATCGAGAGGGCCTTGAGAAGAGAGATCGAGGATATCCAGCAGAATTCCTCAGCCCTGGAAACCAAAGTTGCCACTCTTGAAGAATCTCGGACAGACCATGAGACGCGGTTAACACGCCTAGAGAGAATGCAAGATACGTACCAGCTACAGATGACCGATCTCCGGCTTCAAGTGGATGATCAGGAAAACAGAAGCAGGCGCAACAACTTGAAGATCCGCGGCGTCCCTGAAGCGGTTCAAGCGGACAATCTGCGTGCATCAGTGACGGAATTATTCAACTCCCTACTGGAGAGGCCTCTGGACGCTGAGCTACTAATTGATCGGGTCCACAGAGTAATGGGCCGTCCGGCGGGAGACCCCCAGGCCCCCAGAGACGTCTTATGCAGAGTGCATTTTTTTACCGTCAAAGAGGACATCCTGCGGCGGGCACGATACTACCTGATGTGTCTCGTCGCACTTTATTGATGAGGAAAATGCTCAGACCCTTGCTCGACAAGCTCCGGGAGATGGGGGCCTCCTACAAGTGGGGGTACCCGTTCCATCTCATAATCCGCAAGGACAATGCAGCCTTTGCCCTACGCAGCAAAGCGGACTTACCAAACATGTTTGACTTCCTGGGCCTGGATCCCTTCCCGGTCCCGGATTGGTTGGATTTCGGCCTACCCCCCCCGCTCCCGCAGAGGGCCCCCAGACGTCCTAGGTGGGTCCGGGGGCGAGGGGGGGGACCCGGGAGGGACCCAGAGCGGAGGGGAGACCGCGGGGTCCCGGCATAGAACCCAGGCGGTTTGATATATACAAATGGCCTTATATTCATATGCTTATATCGTTTAACTTCTGTTTTCGGTTAAAGAAAAAGGTTAACTGTTTTGAATTTTGGAGTAGAAGGCGCTATGATCTGGCCGGGACCAACTCGGATAGACGCGCCCCCCTTGGGTCACATATTTCCCCCTCGATATCTCGAGGCGGCCAATAACCAAGCAGTTGGTCTTGTACAGATTGGACCGGATAGGACCTGAGGAGGCCCAGCTGGGGCTCGCTCTCTCCCACGGCGTGACCTTTGCCTATCCCCGCCCGGCGGGGGGGGGGGGGCCTTGGCGGTCTGGCCTCGCGGTCGTTGGGAGTCCATGGAGACTCTCAGAAGTACATCCGGTCGGACTCTGTTTGAGCGATGTGACGGTGGCCCAAATGCGGCCGGGCCGTGACTTTCAACAAGCAGAAAGAGGGTAGATGGGTGTCTAAACTAGTGACGCTGCTGAATCGGCGGGAGCACGCTCCCAAGTGTTGAGGTTACTTCCCCAAAGTAGGTACCCACGCCATCCCATTGGCTGTGCGCCGAGGGGATTTGCGTGGTTTTGGGGGCTGCGGCCCTCCTAGTTCTCCATTGCCCCCTCTTTAAGGTGGGCTTATCAGTTTTGTTTGTCTTATTAGTTTTGTTATTTCTTCTGTCCTTTGTTCCTATCTTCTTCTGCGACTCTCTTCGCTTCTTTCTTCTCTGCTCTGGTTGTCCTCCAATACCCTCCCTGTTCAGGCCCCCTGGTCGTACCTCTCAGGATCTAGAGCACGCACCCCGAATAAAACCTCGGGACACTATCCGACCGGGCGGACATCCTCTTATCTTCCTATCACCTAACCACACTGATGAGTCTTAAGCTCTGCACTCTTAACGCAAAGGGACTAAATATCCCGGAGAAAAGGGCAAAAATCCTATATGGGTTCCATAAAGAAAGAGTTGACATCGCCCTTTTACAAGAGACACACTTTTGCCAGGGGAAAATCCCAGAAATCAGAAACAGATATTATGATAAATGGTATCGCTGCCCTAACCCTGAGGGTAAAACTAAGGGAGTATCCATCGCCATACACAAAAGCGTCCCTGTAGAAAACGTCCAGGTTAAAGTTGATCCCGGGGGTAGGTACCTGTTCCTCAACCTTACTTTGTGTGGAGCGAGATACACCCTGGCTAACCTATACCTACCTAACCAGGGTCAGGTGGAGGCGGGATTAGGAATACTACGCTTGTTAGAGGACTTCATAGAAGGAACACTAATCATAGGGGGGACCTCAATTTAGTCCTAGACCCAAGGATCGACTCCTCCCAGGGAAAATCCGCAATTTCCCACTCTAAACTTAACAGATTCCGCAAAGCCCTTCAGTCCCTGCAGGTGGTAGATATCTGGAGGATCTTACATGGGGGGGAAAGGGACTATACGTACTTTTCGCATATCCATAATACATACAGCAGGCTGGACTACTTCCTCCTGAGCCACCATGCCCTTGCAGCAGACCCGAGTCCTCGATTGGCCAGATATTATGGTCGGACCACGCCCCAGTCTTCCTGAGCCTCCCGGTGTTGGACAAGACTCCCAGACAGTTTACTTGGCGTCTGAACGACAACCTCCTGAAAGACACTCCATGCATGGCCGAGATCAAGGATGTGATAACTAATTTCCACCTTGACCATAGCAATGACAGTACTGCACTGCCGATAAAGTGGGAGGCGCTCAAGTGTACACTGCGGGGAGTCTTTATCAAGCATGGCGCGAGGCTCAAGAAAGAGAGAGCCCAACAGATAGTGGAGACTTTGGGGCACATACAGGAGTTGGAGAGGGCGCATAAGACCCTCCCTTCACATGGGAAATTACGAGAACTGATAGAAGCCAGGCAAAAGTTGAAGGGGCTATACAACCAATGCTATTTGAGGTACAGAGATAGGTTCCGGGCATCCCTATATGAATACTCAGACAAATGCGGCCGGCCACTGGCTAGGTCACTCCACCCAAGACAGAGTTGCTCATTTATCCCCAGTCTGAGGACGGCAGATGGAGGGGAAGTACATAAGACACCCCAAATCGCAGGTGAATTCCAATCCTATTATTCAGGACTATATAACATTGGAAACGATCCGCAGAGGGGATCAACGGAGGGCATGGACAATTATATAGCTGAAACGGCCCTACCAGTTATTCCCCCGGAGGAGAGTGAGGCTTTGGAGGACCCGGTGAGGCAGATGGAGGTAGAGAAGGCCATAAAGGAGACCCCTGCAGGAAAAAGCCCTGGGCCAGATGGGTTTACCCCCAGGTTTTATAAAGTCATGGGACCTCTGATTGCCCCTTTCCTGACGAAGGTATTTAACTCTGTGTCAGGTCGCTGCCCCTTCCCGAGACAGACCCTGGAAGCCCACATTACGGTCATCCCAAAACCCGGGAAGGACAATACCCTTCCGGGTAACTATCGGCGGATCTCACTGATCAATGTGGATGTCAAACTGTTCGCCAAAATCATGGCGACCAGGATCCAGCCCTTGTTACCCTCGTTGATCCACAGTGACCAGGTCTGGTTTGTCTCGGGCATGGAGGCCAGGGACAATGTGATCAAGACAGTCGCGTTGATGCACTTCGCCCAATCGAAGGGGATCCCATCATGCCTCCTGGTGGTGGACGCAGAAAAGGCATTCGATAGGGTGCACTGGGGGTTTCTGGAGGCCGCGCTCTCCCAGGTGGGGGTGGGACCGGTCATGAGAGATAGAAATATGGCTTTATACCATAACCCCACGGCCAGGGTCAAAATCAACGGCACCCTATCTGGATCTTTTGACATCAGGAATGGCACACGGCAGGGATGCCCTCTATCCCCCTTGCTCTATGTCCTAGTGATGGAACACTTGGCGAACGCTTTGAGGGCCAACCCATCCATCAGGGGAATACCAGCTGGAGGAAAAGAAAATAAGCTCTCCCTCTTTGCCGATGACTTACTGTTGTATGTGACCTCCCCACATATCTCTCTGCCGTCTGTCATCAAGGAGTTTGAATTGAGCAACTTTAAAGTCAACATGACTAAAACGAAATACTTGGGGGTGCAGGTGTCCACGGACCTGGGGAAACTTTATAAATTGAATTACGTGCCGCTCCTTAACAGTACCATGGGGAGCCTGAAAACATATGCTAAAAAACAATACTCCTGGCTAGGGAGGACTAATATCCTAAAAATGGACGTCTTGCCCCGATTCTTGTATGTTTTCCAGACCCTACCGTTATTACCGGAACGGGGGTTCTTTAAACAGATACAGGCTGCGTTCTTCAACTTCATCTGGGACGGCAAAAAGCCCAGGGTAAGCAGGAAGATGCTATGTAGACCTAAATCTGCGGGGGGGGTTGGGGTACCCGATATGAAGTCGTACCACGCGGCCGCGGTCCTGGTGAGGCTCGTGGACTGGTTTCACCACAGGGGGAGTAAGCAATGGGTGGACTTAGAAAACGACACCTCTCCAATCGGTCTGACTGCCCTGCCTTGGGTGGACCCTGAGCTCCGCCCGAAGAGGCGGGAACTTCCCTACCTTGTGAATCCCCTGCTGACCCTATGGGACAGGTCACTGAAACTGAGGGGCATATCATGTAGACCGGGTCCTCTCACCCCGCTCTTCAATAACCCTGCGTTTACCCCGGGAATGGGGGCCAAAACGTTTATTGTGTGGGAAGCGTCTCAGGACACGAGACTGGGAGAGATCGCCTCTGGATCTGGCCTACCACCACTATCGGAGCTGAGGGGCCGGGTGGAGGGGAGGAAACTGTCCTGGTTCTTATATGCCCAGTTGAATGCTTTCATCAGCTCGGTAGCCCATGGGAACACCCTGTCCCGGGCATTAACAGCACTAGAGACGATCCTCAGGGCTCAGTCACCACCCTCCCAGGTAATCTCAACCTTGTATAGGATATTTCAGGCGGGAGGTATGGATGAAGGTCTACCATTATTCTGCAGAAGATGGAAGGAAGAACTGGGTCAGACGTTCGAGACGGATGAGTGGGAAAAGACTTTTGCTCTAACACACAAACTCTCGATGGCATGTAGAGCCCAGGAAAGAAACTATAAAATCCTAACCAGATGGTATAGGAGCCCGGCGGACTTAGTAAGATACCGGGGCTCTGAGACTGACAAATGCTGGAGATGTGACAAAACATGTGGGACCCTAACGCACATATGGTGGGAATGCCCCGCTATAAATGCCTTCTGGGAGAGGGTGTTGAAGATATTTGAATATACAACGCTCCTGAGGGTTCCTAACTCCCCTCAGGTGACCCTCCTTTCGATGATTCCGGGTTCGGTGGCAGTGGGGGGGGAGAGGCCTTCTGAGGCACATGCTTACAGCAGCCAGATCAATAATACCCCGACACTGGCGCTCCAACATTGTACCCTCCTTAATGGAATGGTACGGGGAGTTAGAGAATATCAAAAGGATGGAGGAGCTGGCACTGGCCGGGGTTGAGGGTGGAGCTGAAAAGCACTATAAGACCTGGACAATTTGGGAAATATCTAAAAGCTCCCCGAAAATCCGGGAGTTATTGGAGAGGAACAGGTGAGGTGGACATTCTTTCTTACACTCTTCTTTCTTTTTTTCTTCCTTCTTTTGCTTTCTTGCACTCTATCTTCACGTTTATCTTCCAAGCTTTTATTCTATTTAGCGAGTTATTATATGGGCATCACGGTCCTAACAATATATAGTTGGTAAGTGAAGATAATATGCGGTGGCCACTGTTGATATGATATCACTACCAGCAACTCACCACAGTCTTGTTATCTTTGTGCCCATATTTGATATCTTTACCATATGTTTCAAGTGCTGTGACCATGTACTTTTCTTACTATGTTTCTTTTTTATGTATGAAAAATCTTTATAAAACCCAATAAAGATATATTGCAAAAAAAAAAAAAAAAAAAAAAGATTGGCTATCTGAAATAGTCGAAACAGAAATGCCAAACTCTGCTACAAAGCAGATGGTGAAATTAGATGAAGTATTCACATTTAATGAATGTGAACATATCGTTATTTGTAAAATCTGCTTGAAAGCTGGAGCAAGCGGTGATTTTACTACTGGTAAACGGTGGGACGATGGCTAGAAACTTGACTACTTAAAGAGACATGTAAAGCAAAAAAATCACTTAGAGGCAGTTGCAAAACTTAGAAGACAGAATTCTGGAGGTTTGCTGCAGATGATGTCACAAACTGCAGAAGAAAGAAAGAAGAAAACCGAAATTGCACTTCGCAAAGCTGTTAAACCTGAACAAATAAAAATTTTAATCGACAATGTTTTATTGGCAATAAATATGAAGGCTTCAATGCTTTCAGTCCAAGAAATACATGACCACATGGAAAAATATATATCGCTCCCCCAGTCCTGGCGAAATAAAAACTACGCATTTGAATTTGTCGAATGTATAGATGAAACCATTCAAGATGTAGTTCGTAGTTGATGAGAGCACTGATATTACAGTAAATAAAATGCTTATTTTGTATGCCAAATTCCAACCTGGTAACAGTGATGCTTACAAGACCATATTTGCTGGTATCACAATTTTAACAACTTGTGACAGCAATGCTGTGGCAGCTGCTATAAGGCAGTTTTATTCAGACAATGATTTGGATATGCAAAAGATGGTGATGTTCACTTCTGATGGAGCTTCAGTAATGCTCGGAAAGAAAAATGGTGTTGCTGCTCAACTCCGCAACGATATACCTCATTTGCTAGAGCAACATTGTGTAGCTCATAGAGAAGACTTAGGAATTGAGGATGCCTGCAAGAAGGTTTCCCTCATGGGAGATATTGAAATGTTCTCAGAACAGTTTATACCATGTTTAGTCAGTCCTCTGTCAAGAAAGCACAGTTTAAAGAGCTAGCAGAGGTTTTGGAATGTGAGGCAGTAGCTTTTAAACCATTAAATGAAGTAAGATGGCTATCTCGCCACTTTGCTCTTAGGGCAGTAATGAGAAACCTTGAAGTCTTACTTGCCCATTGCGAAAAACAAGTTGCCGAACATAATGACCCAGTTAATAAATATTGTATGAAGAAACTGTTGGACCCTCAGTTTTGTGCTGCTTTGCATGTTTTTGATGAAGGTGTCAGCCAGCTGGCTGAACTGAATCGAATTTTACAAAGAAGTAACCTGACAACTCTTGATGCATATCAGTATTTAAGAGCCAAAATATGTAGGTTACGCTCGCAGTACTTGGGTGGTGAGCAAATAGGTAAAATACTGGATGAAAGCCAAAGTGCAATTGATATGGCTCCGATACTTAGATTTGAGGAAAGATTATGCCTACATTTGGAGTATTGTTTTCCTGAAAATGAGCTGAAGGAGTGGGGGATTTTTGATCTGTCCAACTTCAAGGCCACATTACCTTTTGATAACTGTTGCCAGGAAATTGCAACACTTGTTTCAAAATATTCTGGTGGCGTCCTGCCATATGAAAGCAACGACTTGGAGATAGTGAAAAAAGTTACAGAGCAATATCAGGATTTAAAATTTGTCATTGCAGAGAAGATAAAATCTGGTTTTGTGAGGTTCTTTCAGGATCTTGTACAATTTGTTCTGCATGAGGAACAGTTTAAAGATATTGCAGCTCTTATAGATATCTGTGCAACCTTTCTTGCCTCTAGTTCTGACTGTGAGCGTGGCTTCAGCCTAATGAATGCCATTAAAACAAAAGGTCAAAATCGCTTGGAAGTCTCACACTTAGAGATGCTCATGAGGATTAAATTCTACCTGAATTCTGGTTCAAGGATTGATCTTGACAGAGTATATTCAAAATGGGCAACAGCAAAGGATCGACGTAACAAAGAATAAGATTGTTACCTTACGTTGTTTGGTAAGTAGAGTGGGCTTAGAGACTAGACGTTTTGGTTGCTACTTTCATATAATTTTTTTGTTCTAAAGATGCACCTTTTTCTCCTTTAGGCTTTTTAACTTCCATCCCCCCGCAAGAAGGGAACATGGTTTTTTTTATTTTAACAAGTTCAGTTGAATGGTTGAATACATTGATCAGTTTGCAATGAATAATGAGAAAATGTTTGATGTCTAATCGTCTGTTAAATCAATTTAAAGATGATTTCCTCACCTTTTTTGTAAGTAGGGTAGAGGGAACTAGGGGACTCTTTTATGGTTTTGGTTTTTGTTTTGCAGATTTACCTTCTTCTTCCACTAAGCTTTTCCTTTTTACGTCTCCTTTCCAGCATTAAAGGAACTATAAGATATTTCAAGATTACATACAATTTAATGTTAAAGACCCTTTGCTAGTCACTCAGTGTTGCCTATATTGTGCGAACCTGTTTGTAATCAAGAATAAGAAAATGCTTGATATATAGTCATCTGTTAGGAACAAGATAATAATCACCTCACATTACCTGGTAAGTACAGTATAGATAGGCTAGACTTTGTTGTTTTGGATCAACTTCAGTTCTATAGATTTGATTTAGATTTTTTTCTCCCCCCTAGATTGTTTACTTCTGTCTCCTGGCAAACCAAGATCAGTAATATTTCCTACTGGACCCTACTATATATAATTAGTTTGCAATGAAGAATAAAAGAATACTTCATCTTCTGTTGGAAAGAAGAGATCTTCCTCTTTTGTCTGTATTGTCTGGTAAGTAGAGTCAGGAGCTAAGGCAAGACCTTGATTAATATATTTTTTTGTTTTGTAGACCTATTACAGATGTATCTGTTTTTCTTAACTCTAGGTGTTGTACCTTTTCTCTACCAGCATTAAGCGAACAAGAAGGTTTTTAAAGCTTACAAACAGGCTCGGTTATGTTTCAGACCCTCTACTGTATAATGGAATTTTGGTGTTGCCTATATGAAGTACAATTCTTGTAAGTAAAATAAATATCAGATTATATCTTTCTGTTGAATACGCTTTGCTTTTTTAGTAGTAGTTTGTTCCAGTGTATTTATCTCAGTTTTTTTCTATTGCCCACCTTTTATCGCGCATTGCCCAGCTCCCTCGCTACTCCGCCCAGCAGCTGCTCTGGCTTAGAGGGAACATTGCTGGCAGGTACCCTTGACTGAGGCTGCCAAGGAGAAAACAGCCTTTGTCACACCAGAGGGACTGTTCCAGTACAAGGTATTACCCTTTGGTTTACATGGCGCTCCTGCTACGTTCCAAAGGTTAATGGATATTGTCCTCCGGCCACATCATCGGTATGCTTCGGCCTATCTGGACGATATAATTATCCATAGTACGGATTGGGAAAGTCACCTGCCCAAAGTCCAGGCCGTAGTGGATTCCCTCAGGAAGGCTGGTTTGACGGCAAACCCGAAAAAATGTGCCTTAGTCTTAGAAGAGACGAAATACCTGGGCTATGTGATTGGGCGAGGAGTGGTCAAGCCCCAGGTTAACAAAATAGAAGCCATCCCTAGCTGGCCACATCCTAACACTACCCGCCAAGTGAAGTCATTTCTGGGGTTGGTGGGGTATTACATGAGGTTCATTCCCAATTTTGCCACTATAGCTGCACCATTGACAGACCTGTTAAAGGGACGCAAGTCTGTCATGGTGAAATGGAATGAACAGGCCGAAAAAGCGTTCTCCGTTTTGAAGTCTACCCTATGTGGGTCTCCGGTGTTGGTGACACCTGACTTTAAGAGGGAGTTTATAGTACAGACCGATGCCTCTGAGGTAGGTCTCGGTGCTGTACTGTCTCAGGAAGTCAACGGGGAAGAACACCCCGTTGTCTACGTGAGTCGCAAATAGACACCTGCGGAGACCCGGTATAGTATCGTGGAGAGAGAGTGTTTGGCCATTAAGTGGGCCCTTGAGTCTCTTCGCTACTACTTGCTGGGGAGAAGTTTCTGTCTGATTACGGACCATTCTCCCCTCAAGTGGATGTGCCAGGCTAAGGACAGGAATGCCAGGGTCACCCGGTGGTTCCTGTCCTTGCAAAATTTCAAGTTCTCTGTAGAGCACAGAGCGGGACGGTTGTTGGGTAATGCGGATGTCCTGTCCTGGGCACATTATTTGTCGTGTGTCCACCCCCTCAGGGTTGAACAAAGGGGGGGTATGTGGTAAGGTGCAAGGGGCCGTCATTTACGGAAGGTATGTGGCACCAAGGTACCTGGCCTTGGTGCAGTAAAACCGTGTGTTTTGTTTCCCAGCATCAGCTGCTAATGGCAGTCTGGTGCTGAAGTTAGTATAGCTGAAAGGCTAACCCGGGATGGTTTTACTGGGATGGAGTAGAGCAGGGTGGGACTCCATCCCACTACCCAGGTCCGGGTTTTACAGGCCGCATAAATAGCCTGGGGAATCAGCTGTGCACTGGATTCGGTGGCAAAGCAGCAACTTTGCCCAAGGACTAAAAACGCAGTTTGCCTGTCTGATTGACTTATGCTGCATTTTCCTGAAAAGGTGATGTAACCCGAAAGGGCATATGCTTTTATGGATTTTGGTGTGAATAAACACGGACTTTAAGTTTAACTTTTCGTCTCTGAGCCTCTATACTGCAAACATCCTGCTGTCTAACAGAGCTAATCATCACAATATATATCTAGTATGCTCCAATTAAATGTATAACTTAATCTTGGGCTGTTTTGATATCTCGATCCGCAACTCTTGCTTGTCTGTGCTTTTCAGTTATATTATGTGCTACCAGGCTTGCTTCTGGTATAATTCCTATCATGTACCCGGGTATGACTTGGCAATTGCTGAGTCTCAACCAACACCAGCGATGGCACTCCCCTGAATTAGCAACAGGGATGGCATAACAGCAAGAGGAGCTGTAGTGTTGGAATCTGGAGCAGATAAACATTGGAACAGGTGAGTACTGGAACAGGTGCTGCTGGAACAGGAGACACTGGAACCAGAGGTACTGGAGCATGGGAGTGCTACCATGTGTAAGTTCAGGAGTGGGGAATCTGCTGGAGGGCCTGATCTTCACTGGACAGCCCCCTGCAAGGGGGGACAGGCTGGGCTGCAGGCACAACCAGGGTCCCAACCGTCACCCAACACAGGCAGCATGAGCAGGATACCAGTGAACAGAAAGGAATCCAAGCTGGAGCGGGTGATCAGCCAAACCAGGATCAGGAACCAAGCGGATAGTCAGGCAAGCAGGAATCAGGAACCAAAGTGGATAGTCGGTCAAGCCGGGATCAGAAACCAAAGTGGGTCCTGCCGTCTTACCTTCATTAAATGCACACTTTGGAGCGCATCTTCTTGCACACCTCTGCGCATGCACAATGCACATACAGCACGTTCCTGATAGTTTGGCACACACGCATCCGAACATGCGAAAGCATGCTCGCAAATATGCACATACGACGAACAGGAACACCAACAGAACTTGAATGAGCATGCGCAGCATTGAGGCTGCGTGACTGTGCCTGCCCTTGCTTGTATGTAAGAGGATATGGAAGGAGTAGAACCATGACAATTCCATTACCAGACAGGGCTGTATCAAATAAAGCTGGTGGCATTCTTACAGGCTGGCAGGGCTTGGTTAACTGGTGGTAGTGAAATGGCCGCCAGCCTGTTAGGGTCTGGAAGGCCTACATTAGAAGACTGTGCCGCGTGATCCCAGATGACGTTGTGACAGTCAAAGCCTCAAGGTATGGATTTCATCACATTTGGTGTCAGCGGTGGAATCGAGATAATAGTAAGTGTGTGGAAACATACGCTCCTACAATAAAAAATATCAACAGTAGCTTTTCTGCTGCTGGGATCCTAAAACCAGCTCAGCACTAGGCAGTCTGTGAGCAAATATAGGAAGATGTGTGGTTGCTTCAGGTTGCAGCTTTGTGTCGGTGATCAACGGTTGAAAGCATAGCCAGTTCACACCATGGGAAGAACCAGGGAGGTGGTCACTGCTATTGTTGGTGGGGAGGAGGTGGAAGGCGATGTTGCACAAGGCTAGGGGGTACTTAAATGAGGAATGTCCAGTGAGAAATGCAGTAATAGGAACCCTCACTTTATTTTATCCAAAATTGTCCATAAAATTCATCCCCTCTCACCATAAAATATTTTGTGCAAGCCTAGCCCACTCGTTTTGTGAGCGAGAGGAGGCACAATCTGCAGAACATTGTGAACAAGAGCAAGTCATGGCTGCTGAGCATCGTGAATAAGCTACGTGAGAGAACCAGCTACAAGTTCTCCAGTTCCAGCTTCAGCACTAGCATCCCTTCTCAGCCAGTGGCTAGACCCCAGAGAACCCGGCCCCAAAGCTATGTGCAGAGGACTTTTTTTGTTTCCATTTAAAATGGTTTGTCATTAGTGCCATCTGCCTGTGGACCAGTGGGTCAGATTCTTAACCCCTCGTCTCAGGGATAAGGCCCTGGAAATCTTCGGGCACCTACCCAGCCATGCTGAGCTATGAGGAAATCAAGCAGGCTTTGGTCCGCCAGTACAACCTGACCCCTTGCGGCAGGGTCCCACTGACAGCAATGCTGATCACATGAGGGCCCTACAGAGAGTGGCTGGCTAATGGACCACGGGCTTAGAGCTCACCAGCAGATGAGGGAGCTCATTGTAACAAAGCAGTTTCTCCAAGACCGGAAACCTCTGCAACAGCAATTCTTTCTGATGAGTACTCCCATAACAGGGCTGCAAAGGCTCGGAAACCAGCTGGATGCCTGTGATGTCTGTTAGCCCCTGCCCATAAGCTCAAGGCCCATGCTTCCCTCTGCTTGCTGTGGGAGAAGTGTGTCACATTTGCAAACTGCCAGGACACTTCAAGGCCATGTGTACCCAGCCCCAGCAGAGCCGTCCCTTAAATCTTTCACTGTTTTGTGTGTGGGAGAGGGTGTGTGGAGGTCCTTTGATAACTCACAGCTCATCACCGTAGGTCAGGCCATAGGACTTCGGGCCACCGGAGCTGAGATGACTGAGCTGGTGCGGCCCGAGCTGGTGTTCCCACTATATTTGGTGCCGTGAAAGACCTGGCTATCTCCCGTTTTGGAGGAGTTGAACTGGCGCTATCTGTCCCAAAGAAAGGTGTATTTGGACTTGGGTGCCGGACAGAGTATGCGGGAGATGGTAACCCCTGAAAATTCCTGTCAGTGTTTTGCTAGGGACAGACTTGGGGGGATTAGTGTCTCAGTATGTGAGCACTGATCCTCCAAGGTCGGGTTCCCCACACTGCAATGCAATGTACACTTCTCTTGATGTCACTCATGTAATTAACCTGCCTGCTGCTGGAAATGTGAGGGTCGGTGGTGTAATGAAGTCACTACTATTTTGGCCACATCCAGTTAGGGTTTTCAGGTGGCACTTGAAGCCACAACATGCCCTAGAAGCCTCCCAGGGAAGATAGAAGGACTTCCATGTGAATATGATGAAAGCGGATCAAGAGCAGGGAGCATGTGGCCTGCCCGTATCCAACCAGCCAAAAGAGGGAGAAAGACCCTGGATATGCTTGCCTAAATTGGGAGGGGGGGGCATCGAGGATGTGGTGATCTGCCATCAGCCATCATCCCAGTTGTGGGCAACCCTATACTCTTTCTGGGAGCTGTTTAACAGCAAGCCTGGGAAGACACAGTTGGCAGGTCACCGCATGGACACCAGGGATCACCTCCTGATCCAACGGTCAACATATTGGATCTCACTAGACGTCCAACAGTAAATGCACTAGGAGTTTGATGAAATGCTGCAGTTATGGATCATCCAAGCATCCAGTGGTGCTTGGGTCTCCCCTGTGGTCCTCATCTCAAACAAGGACCAGACCCTCTTGTTTTGCGTAGACTAGAGGGGGCTCAAGGCTATTATGTCCACTGGCGTGTACCCAATGCCGTGCATTGTTCATCCACAGTGTCATCCTATCCATTCTAACCAAATGTTGGCAGATGGAGCATTCCCCACTCAAATAATTTCATGTCAATCTAGTTCCACCGCCTAAGGATAGCCTAGACTCTACTTTGACAAAGGGTGTTCTCAACCCTGGTTGTGAGATGTGGGGACTTACCTATTTCCTGGGTCATATCCTGGTCTGAGTTCAAAATCTGCTATTGGTGTCCCTTAATTTGCCTAATACCTGTCCATTATCACACGTGATAAAGCATACTGTTTGACTGCAGGCCTGTTTTTTAGGTGTTTAAAAAGTCTGTCTATCTGTATTCATAAGTAGTTGTTTAAGGCCGACAGCTTGCCTTTCAGGATCCAGATCCTCTCAACAGTTGAGTATGCCCAAAAAATTGCATTGGTTTTTGCATATTGTATTGGTGGTAATCCAACAAACTAAAATCTGCAGTAGGTTTTTAAAGAGTAAGTGTACCAAGCCTTCCTCTCTTGTCCAACCAGATGTATATATCCAAAAAGGAAACTCTATTACAACAAATGGATATCAATCGGCTGCTTAGATCACTCTCATTGAGTGCAGTGACAAAATTGTCACATACATTTACGGGGCTCTGCCAGATAATCAGGACGTCACCAATGAAGTGATACCAGCTGTCATGAATATGCTTAACATAGGCATGCAGCGCTGCCCAGTTACCTGCTAGTGGTGCTGTTTGACATCTTCACTGTGTTGGTCTGCCTTGGGGCTGATTTAACTATCGGATGTAAATTTTCACCTGGTGTTCTTACTTGGATATGAAACAACCCCTAAGTGTACCAAGCCTACCCCTCTCCTCCAACCAGATGTCTACATCCAAAAAGGAAACTCTCTTACTACAGATGGATAATTGGATGTTTAGATCACTCTTATTGAGTGCACTGACAAAATTGTTACATAGTTAATACGGTTGAAAAAAAGACATGTTTATCAAGTTCAACTAAGGGTGTTGGGGTAGGGGAAGTTATTTTTTTTTTCTGATAACAGCTAATAGTATCTGTTAATTTTATTTTCTTCTGAATAAGCATCTAATCTTTTTTAAGTCAGTGGTTGATGTCACAGCAAGCTTCTGTGGGAGGCTATTCCACAGATTTATAGTTCTTATGGTAAAAAAAATTATTGTCGCTTCCAGAAACTGAATTTCTTTTTTTCCAGTTGAAGAGAATCCCACCCTCTTTAGAGAGGATTTTTTCCCCATATTTTTTGTATTGCACATTTATATATTTATACAAGTTTATCATCCCCTCAGTCGTCTCCTCTCAAGACTAAACAGATTTAATTATCCTAATCTCTTTCCTCATAACTAAGATCCTTCATTCCTCCTATTAGTTTGGTGGCTCTCCTCTGCACCCTTTCCATAGTCAGCGCTTCCTTTCTATGCACTTGTGCCCAGAACTGGACGGCATATTCCAGGTGAGGGCACACCAGTGCCTTGTAAAGAGGCAAAATTACATCCCTATCCCTTGACTCCATGCCTAATTTAATGCATGCTACTATCTTGGTGGTCTGCTGCTTTTCATTGCATGCTGTTATTTAGCCTGAGGTCTACCAGTACCCCCAGATCCTTCTCAACAAGTGATTCTCCCAGTTTTATTCCCCCGAGGATATATGTGGCCTTCAGGTTATTAGACCCCAAGTGCATTACTTTACATTTTTCCCTATTGAACTTCATTTTGCCCAGACACTCAAAGTGTCCAAGTCAACTTGAAGCTTGTGAACATCTTCAATAGACTGCACTGTGCTACATATCTTTGTGTCATCTGCAAAAATAGAGACAGTGCTTTTAATTACATCTTCTATGTTTATAAACAAGTTGAATAATAGTGGGCCCAGCACTGAACCCTGGGGTACACCACTTACAACCAGTAACCATTCAGAGTAGGTATCATTAACCACAACTTTCTGCACACGATCCTTCAGCCAGTTTTCAATCCATTTACAAACTGTATTTTCTAATCCTGAAGATCTCAATTTCCCCAATAAGCATCTATGGGGGACAGTGTCAAATGCTTTTGAAAAATCCAGAAAAACTATATCCATAGCCATCCCTCTGTCCAGGCTTCTACTCACTTCCTCATCAGGTTAGTCTGGCAGCTTCTGTCCTTAGTAAAACCTTGCTGGCTGCCTCTAATAATATTATGGTTAGTTACATATTTGTGTATGTAGTGCCTTAATAGCCCTCAAGCAATTTTCCCACAATGGATGTTAAACTTACAGGTCTGTCATTGCTCGGAGAAGAATGGGCCTCACATTTGCCTTGTGCCAATTCCTTGGCACTATACCAGTTGTTAGTCTTTAAAGATCAAGAACAGTGGTGGTTGAATAACTGAACTGAGTTCTTTAAGCACTCTTGGGTGAACTATTGTCATTTGCCTTTATGGAGCTATGTCAGATAACCTGATACCAGTCCAATATATGGTGTTGGTAACGATTCATTAATGACCCTCAGACCACCTCAATCTCCCACCAACCAAGAAAAAGGTTGGCCATGGGGGTGAGAATTGGGCCCCAATGCAACACCGGATGTCTGCAGGTAATAGCGAAAGAATAAAAATAGAATAAATAGAATCATGTTCCATAATGAACCCTGTCTGCAAGAAATATTGTACAGCCTGAATGGATAGTTCATGACTAATATTACACATTACTAAACACCCTTTATCTAAAAATAGCAAGTCCACTGGATTCAAAAGTAGGTCCACAGAATCTTGCAAATTCAAATCTAATGCCAAAATCAACAAATTCACAGGATGTTTCAGTGAGGCATTTTTTCAGTGAGGTACTGTGAGGTGTGCAGACACAGATCATCCCTTCTACTAGGTAAACCTGATTGGTTACCAGCAGTTACATAGTAGCTGCCTGGTCTCAGTCTTAAAGTGGACCAACACCCTGGGGTGATCGGCCCGGGAATCTATAAGATTCCCAGGCCGATCACCCCCCTCACCGCGGGACATCCGAGATCGGGATGTCCCGCGGTGAGGAACCCCCCCGAAAACCCCCCAAAAACTCACCTCCTCTAGCCGTGCGCGCCCCCGCGCCGGCCGTTTGCGAATGGCCGGCGCGGGCACGCGCGCTGTCAGAGGGACGTGCTGGAGGCGGCGGCGGACGCACTGGCTTGTCCGTCGCTGTCAGCGCTTGTCCGTCGCTGTCACCCGGCCACGTGGGAGCGTTTTGAGGTGAGTATTGGGGTGTTTCTGGGGGGTTTTACACAGCGGGGCACCCATAATCGGGGTGCCCCCCTGAAGTGGACCAAAACCCAGGATAGTCAAAATCCTGGGTGTTGGTCCACTTTAAGGCATGGAAAGAGGTAGAATTAAATACAATGCAATACATCAGTTGTATTGCACCACCCAAGCATGTGCATTTAATAGATTTTGCAATTATTTCTTTGGGTGTGCCCGTGAGTGTCACTAAAACAAACGCTCAATTATTTATGGTCCAGCAACTAACATTACATGACACATTTTGCCTGGCACCACCCCATCATGAATCTCACATAAACCTAATAATTCCTAGAACTCTACATTTACATTTATTAAGATAAAATCACAGATACACACTTTTAAAAAGCATACATATTTCATGGGGATATTCATGGTCTGAACTAATGTGTAAAACGCTGTGCAATAATATCTGAATAAGAAACAAACAATGTAAAAACAAGTGCTGAAGTGCTATCATAAACTTTGCAAATTGTGTTAAAGACAAAATCAACAAGGATGAGGCCGTTGGACCGAGAAAGAAGGTGAGTTCTTCCTTTTTCAGTTAGTCCTTTAATGTACTTCCCAGTGAATTGTACAAGGATTGTAATTTATATGTATACATTAGGGTATGCCAGGGGAATTACGAACAAATGTTTTTAGCTTAATCAAGCTTTTTTTGAAAGGAGAAAAAAACATGAAGTAAAAGTATATCGGTATACGACTTGGAAAGTACAAAAAACAAACATAACAATTACATGGCTCCAACATTGAGAGGTGTTTCGCACATGGGCAAGCGAAACCCTCAGCAAAACAGAGGTACAATAAGACTTCTTCATAAGCTGGTGGTGCCCTCAGAAGCATGTGACAAGATCCTATAAATACCTGGCTTACACCATCCAATCAGGGATCCTGGAGGGCACCTAACCTGAAAGCTTATTCTAGCTTATTCTTACAGTATATCTAGCATCCCATATGCAGCGTTTCTTTAAGTGGGGCAACTATGACCTATCATTGCCATGGTCTGTGATTGAATTGGCCCCTCTAACATTTCCCGGAAGTAATTAATTACACTGGACAACAATATGTAATTTGAGCTGCTGATCATGGAAATCACCTTGAAATTTGCTGTCGCGTACCTTTTTTTTATTCTTTTAGTTTAACCTTCAATACCTGTTGGCAGGGCCGGATTATGAGGGGGGTGCAAGGGGGGTGCACCCCAGGGCCTCCACAGCTTGCCCTGCACAGGGGGCCTCTACCACAGGGAAGGATGGAGTGTCTAGAGCAGCAAAGCCGCCATCAGTAATGCTATAGTGATGGGTGGGTGCAGAGCTGTCAATCGGTGGCTGCTCACAACTCAATGCAGGGAACTGTTTTCCTCTGCACCAGCTGGGTGACTACACCCTTCCCGCCCAGAATGGCAAAGCATTTCCTTAGCAGCAAGTGCCCGCACAAGGGTTGCCCAAGGAACTCAATCTCATGTTCCAGCTGGGTGCCAGACAACCACCAATCAGTTACTTGGCTAGACTATTATTTTAAAGAAAAAAAAAATTGTACTTGGGGCCTGCAGAGTTTGTGCCCAGGGGCCTCCACCACACTTAATCCGGCCCTGCCTATTGGCTATGCTGCATGCATGAAAGAAACATACAAGAACATGGAACTGCTGATGAAACATATCAAGCACAGCAACACCTAGAACATCAGTTGAGATAGTAGTAGCGGCACTGCTGTTTGGATTACAACTCAGATATACCACGTACTGCTGTTTTATTTTGCAAATGAGACAGCCATGCTAAGCAGTCACATTACAGTAGAATGAAGTGGCCGTTCCATTACCAGTCCTTTCCGGGGGTTGTAAAGTGTTAAAAAGCACTTGTGGACCCAACAATCATATTTCTGCTCCACTTTACATAAAACTCAAGTTAATGAAAAATACTGTGAAAGCAATGAACAAGGAAGTCAAATGTTTTCATTATTTGAGACAAATGTTCCCCAGAATAACCGATGCCAAGTTTGAAGTGGACCAAAACCCACCCTGGAGTCCATGAGACTCCAGGACAGGCTTACTCCCTCCCCCTGTGTGAAACACCCCAGGGTGCCCAGTATTTTTACCTTCGGCTGGTGCTGGCATCTAGGGATGAGCGAATCGATCCGGACGAACCCGGATTTGTTCCGAATTTCATGAAAAATTTGATTCTAAACGAATCCGAATTTCCCCGGGATTCGATCGATCGAAGTTTTCCATTTATTTCAATTACAGGCATTTTAAGATGGTGGAAGCACAATGTCCAGACATGTCCCCTGGGGCAAGGTATCATGGGTAAGTCACATGCAGCCTATCAGCAGCCAGGAAGCCCGGTGACGTCACCGTGCTATATAAAGCGGCGGCCATCTTCCTTTTGCGCATTTGAAAATTGCATTCGTGAGAGGTGGCTGCTGCAGCTAGGGAGAGAGTTAGACAGGCAGGAGACAGGCAGAAAGACTCAGCAAGTCAGGGAGAGGCAGGGAGAGCCAGGGAAAGGTAGGAAAAAATCGGAGGCAGTGACAGGGAAAGTTTTTTTTTTTTTTTTTTTTCTTTTCATCCAGCCTGAGTTTCACTAATTGCTTTAGGTGTGCATTGAATTCTGTTCAAATTACACTGGGGACTGGGGTATCCCAAAATCTCAACTACCCACCCCGCAAGTTATACTAAGCAGGCCTGTTTCAGCCTGTTTTTTGCTAATTGCTTTAGGTGTGCATTGCATTCTGTTTGTTCAAATTACACTGGGGACTGGGGTATCACAAAATCTCAACTACCCACCCCGCAAGTTATACTAAGCAGGCCTGTTTCAGCCTGTTTTTTTGCTAATTGCTTTAGGTGTGCATTGCATTCTGTCTGTTCAAATTACACTGGGGACTGGGGTATCCCAAAATCTCAACTACCCACCCCGCAAGTTATACTAAGCAGGCCTGTTTCAGCCTATTTTTTGCTAATTGCTTTAGGTGTGCATTGCATTCTGTCTGTTCAAATTACACTGGGGACTGGGGTATCACAAAATCTCAACTACCCACCCCGCAAGTTATACTAAGCAGGCCTGTTTCAGCCTGTTTTTTTGCTAATTGCTTTAGGTGTGCATTGCATTCTGTCTGCTGAAATTACACTGGGGACTGGGGTATCCCAAAATCTCAGCTACCCACCCCGCCAGTTAAACTAAGCAGGCCTGTGTCAGCCTGAGTTTTACTAATTGCTTTAGGTGTGCATTGAATTCTGTCTGCTGAAATTAAACCCACCGCTGCCTGGGGTATCCCAAAATCTCAGCTACCTACCCCGCCAGTTATACTAAGCAGGCCTGTGTCAGGCTGAGTTTTACTAATTGCTTTAGGTGTGCATTGAATTCTGTCTGCTGAAATTACACCCACCGCTGCCTGAGGTATCCCAAAATCTCAGCTACCCACCCCGCCAATTATACTAAGCAGGCCTGTGTCAGCCTGAGTTTTACTAATTGCTTTAGGTGTGCATTGAATTCTGTCTGTTCAAATTACACTGGGGACTGTGGTATCCCAAAATCTCAACTACCCAACCCGCAAGTTATACTAAGCAGGCCTGTTTCAGCCTGTTTTTTGCTAATTGCTTTAGGTGTGCATTGAATTCTGTCTGTTCAAATTACACTGGGGACTGGGGTATCCCAAAATCTCAACTACCCACCCCGCAAGTTATACTAAGCAGGCCTGTTTCAGCCTGTTTTTTGCTAATTGCTTTAGGTGTGCATTGAATTCTGTCTGCTGGCATTACACCCACCGCTGCCTGGGGTATCCCAAAATCTCACCTACCACCCCGCCAGTTAGACTAAATAAGCAAATACATAAAAATGTCAGGCAGTCAAGTGCTTGGAAGTTCAAAGAGGAGTGGCAGAGGCCAAGATTCTGCAGGCAGAGGTCGCAGCAGACTAGGGGCGAGTAGCAGCAGGAGTCACGGTGAGAGACCTGATCTGCCAGTATCTGCTAGCGGTCGTGTCTCCACCAGTAACGCATCTGCCGTGGTAGATTGGTTAACGCGCTCATCAACATCATCACAAGTTACGTCTGAGACCCCCAGTCTAGGGTCGGTAGGTTCCTCTGACACAACCCTGAGTTGGCATGCCCCGAGAGCAGTCCCTGTCCTCCCATTGCCTCTGTCCTACGCCGTTCCCTCCCCCAGCAACGTATCCTATGCTTTGGGTTCAGCTCCACTGTTTAGTGAGGAGGACGATCAGATAGAGGAGAGTCAGCAGCTACAGCCCAGCCATGAAATGGAGGTGGCTTCTTTAGCTCTGCAGACAAATAGTGATGTGGACAGTGTCGTGGGTGTTGCGAACTTTCCAGCTCCTGCGCCAGACACTGTTGATGAAACCGAGAAGATCAGTCAGGTACAGCCAGAACTCGGTGATGATGATGATGAAGCCGATCGCACTTTGGAGCCGGGTGATGAAGGGGCTTCATCGTCATCATCAGGAGAAGAGGGGCGCAGGTTGCCCCGGAGTCAGCAGCTGAGGCAGCAAGGTGTTAGCAGCGTGGTTGGCAGTCAGCATGGGGGCACAATTGTAAAGCCTGGAGCCAAACGGGGCCGGGGTAGAGCACCTGCTGTGCGGCAGCCTACCTTATCGGGAGGTAGTGGGGCAGGGGTTCCTGGAGTTGGCGACAATAGCAGCGAATCAGTGAGGCCTGTTGGTGGGAAAAGTAGCTACTCGGCAGTGTGGCAGTTTTTCCTGAAGCATCCGCAGGAGGGTAACATGGCCACATGCAAGATATGTAGGCAGAAGGTGAAGCGTGGCCAGGGCCCAAATGTTGGCACCACGGCCCTGCGTCAACATATGATGCGTCACCATAAAGCGACCTGGGAGAACCGAGGCTCCCAAGGCGTGGTCCAGTCTGCTTCCTCACCAAGTGGCACGCCGCTCCCAATTTCTGCCAGCCAAGGCTCCAGCACCTCAGCCGAAGGCAGCTGTGCATCATACCCATCCTCTGTCGCTCCTGCTCCTCCTCCTCCTCCAAGTCATGCATCCCGCCAGCAATCCATCAGCGAAGCCATGTCCAAGAGACAGCAGTATGCGCCCACTCATCCTACGGCGCAGAAGCTGAATGTGCTCCTGTCCAAGTTGCTGGTGCTGCAGTCGCTCCCTTTTCAGGTGGTGGACTCTGCACCTTTCAGAGAACTGATGGCTTGTGCCAAGCCGAGGTGGAGAGTCCCAAGCCGTCATTTCTTTGCCAAGACGGCAGTACCAGCGCTGCACACTTTTGTTGAACAGAAGGTGGGCCAGTCCTTGAGCCTGTCGGTGTGTAGCAAAGTGCATGGCAGCGCCGACGTCTGGAGCTGTAACTACGGTCAGGGACAGTACATGTCGTTTACGGCCCACTGGGTAAATGTGGTCCCTTTGCAGCAGCAACTTGAACAGGTCACGCCGCTTCGGCCTCCGCGCTCCCTGTCCGTTGGGCCTGTGACACTGTGCGACTCGGCCTCCTCATCCTCCGCCATCTCCTCACCCTCCACTGTAGGCTCAAGTCTCAGTGCCCCTCCAGTCTACCATGTTTGCAGGGCACGGAGGTGTCACGCAGTGCTTCACATGGTTTGTCTTGGCGAACGGAGTCACACAGGGGAGGAACTGCTTAAATTTATTCATCAGGAAATCCAAACATGGCTTACACCAAGAAAACTTAAAATGGGAATCATGGTTACCGACAATGGGAAGAACATTTTGTCTGCGCTGCGCCAAGGAAGGCTGACCCATGCCCCCTGCATGGCTCACGTCTTCAATCTGGTTGTCAAGCGGTTTCTGAAGTGTTCCCCCCATATGCAAGACATCCTAACAACTTTGCATGCACTTCAGCCACTCATACACCGCCAAACACACCCTTCTTGAGCTCCAGCATCAGAACGGTATCCCCCAACATAGTCTGATTTGCGATGTTTCCACCCGTTGGAATTCTACCCTTCACATGTTGGACCGATTATATGAACAGAGAAAAGCCATCACGGATTTCCTGATGATCCAAGCGGATAGGGGGACTCCCCTGTGTAACTTCAATGTCAACCAGTGGCAGCTCATACGTGACACCTGCCGTTTGCTCAGGCCCTTTGAGGAAGCCACTTTATTTGTCAGTCGGCAGGATTACGGGATGAACAACGTGATTCCACTGCTTCATGTACTAGAGAACATGTTGCAAACCATGGCTGGTCAGGGCACTGGAGACATGGCGTCTACATCTTACGGCCACATGAACCCCGTTGGAGCTGAACTGGAGGAGGAGGAGGAGGAAGAGGAGGAGGAGGAGGGGCACAGTGAAGCACAGTTTAGGCTTGGAGAAATGGCTGGTTTATCTAGTCAGCGGATAGGAGAGGAGGAGCAGGAGCAGCCAGAGGAGCTAGAGGGTTTTGAGGAAGGCGAGACAGAGGACACACCGTGGCAGTATGCAGTGGAGATGGAGACAGGTAGTCCATCCGAGTCACTTGCGCAAATGGCAGGAAGCATGCTCACGTGCTTGCGTAGTGACCCCAGAATTGTTTCCATTTGTCGGCGGGATGACTTCTGGCTGTCCACCTTATTGGACCCTCGCTTCCTGCACAAAATGGGGGCATTTTTTAAACCCGCCGAGAGGGAGGACAAACTGAACTACTACAAATACATTCTACGTAGGCAGTTGGCCGATGCCTATCTGCGCCATGGTCCATACTCTCGCAGGTCTGACTCGAGGGGACCTCTGCGCTCACCTTCCACTGCCATGGCTGCTGGGGGGGGTTGGCAGGAGCAGCAGCAGCAGCTCCATCAGCAGCAGCCTCAGTCTTCAGTCGCTAATGAGTAGCTTTCTACACCCGCATAGTGAGGCTACTCATGAGCAGCAGGAAGACCTGGAGCAGGACCTCAACCAGCAGGTCATGTCATACCTTGACATGACCATGACAACACACCTTGAGGATCCGCTGGACTTCTGGGCAGCCAAACTTGATTTGTGGCCGCAACTAGCAGAGTTTGCCCTGGAAAAGCTGTCCTGCCCGGCAAGTAGCGTGCCATCTGAGCGGGTGTTTAGTGCGGCGGGGGCCATAGTTACGGTGAGGAGAACTCGTCTGTCAACTAAAAATGTGGAGAGACTCACCTTTGTCAAAATGAATCAGGGATGGATCAGCCAGGATTTCCACCCACCAATGCCTGATGCATGCGACTAGATTCAGCATGGTGCCACGTTTTACACTTTCCAAATGGTGCAAAAATATTTTATGTCTTTAGGCCAATTTTTGGGCTCCTGCTGATGCCAACTTCAGGGTGTGCCTTCCAACCAATTTTTGGCCTCCTGCTGATGCCAACTTCAGGGTGTGCCTTTCAGCCAATGTTGGGCTGCTGCTGCTGCTGCTTGCAACTCCAGGGTGTGATTCATCCAATTTTTGGGCTCCTGCTGCCAACTCCAGTGTCTCTTTAAAGTAATGTTTGGGCTCCTGCTGCTGCTTGCAACTCCAGGGTGTGATTCATCCAATTTTTGGGGCTCCTGCTGCCAACTCTAGTGTCTCTTTCAAGCAATGTTTGGGCTCTTGCTGCTGCTGCTTGCAACTCCAGGGAGTGATTCATCCAATTTTGGCCTCCTGCTGCCAACTCCAGTGTCTCTTTCAGCCAATGTTTGGGCTCATGCTGCTGCTGCCAACTCCAGGGTGTCTTTCAAGCAATGTTTGGGCTCCAGCTGCTGCTTCTTGCAACTCCAGGGAGTGATTCATCCAATTTTTTGGCTCCTGAAGCCAACTCCAGTGTGACTTTCAAGCTATGTTTGGGCTCCTGCTGCTTGCAACTCCAGGGTGTGATTCATCCAATTTTCGGGCTCCTGCTGCCAACTCCAGTGTCTCTCTCAGCCAATTTTTGGCCTCCTGCTGCTGCTGCCAACTCCAGGGTGTCTTTCAAGCAATGTTTGGGCTCCTGCTTATGCTGCTGCCAACTCCAGGGTGTGCCTTCCAGCTAATGTATGTGCTCCTGCTGCTGCCAACTTCAGGGTGCCTTCCAGCCAATTTCTAGGTTCCTGCTGCTGCTGCCAACTCCAGGGTGTGTCAGTCAATTTTTGGGCGCCTGCTGCTGCCAACTCCCGTGTCTCTTTAAAGCAATGTTTGGGCTCCTGCTGCTGCTGCTTGCAATTCCAGGGTGTGATTCAGCCAATATTGGGGCTCCTGCTGCCAACTCCAGTGTCTCTTTCAGCCAATGTTGGGCTCCTGATGCTGCTTGCAACTCCAGGGTGTGATTCATCCAATTCTTGGGCTCCTGCTGCCAACTCCAGTGTCTCTTTAAAGCAATGTTTGGGCTCCTGCTGCTGCTGCTTGCAACTCCAGGGAGTGATTCATCCAATTTTTGGGCTCCTGAAGCCAACTCCAGTGTGACTTTCAAGCTATGTTTGGGCTCCTGCTGCTTGCAACTCCAGGGTGTGATTCATCCAATTTTTGGGCTCCTGCTGCCAACTCCAGTGTCTCTTTCAGCCAATGTTTGGGCTCCTGCTGCTGCTTGCAACTCCAGGGTGTGATTTATCCAATTTTTGGGCTCCTGCTGCCAACTCCAGTGTCTCTTTCAGCCAATGTTTGGGCTCCTGCTGCTGCTTGCAACTCCGGGGTGTGATTTATCCAATTTTTGGGCTCCTGCTGCCAACTCCAGTGTCTCTTTCAGCCAATGTGTGGGCTCCTGCTGCTGCTTGCAACTCCAGGGTGTGATTCATCCAATTTTTGGGCTCCTGAAGCCAACTCCAGTGTGTCTTTCAAGCTATGTTTGGGCTCCTGCTGCTTGCAACTCCAGGGTGTGATTCATCCAATTTTTGGGCTCCTGCTGCCAACTCCAGTTTCTCTTTAAAGCAACGTTTGGGCTCCTGCTGCTGCTGCTTGCAACTCCAGGGAGTGATTCATCCAATTTTTGGGCTCCTGTTGACAACTCCAGTGTCTCTTTCAGCCAATGTTTGGGCTCCTGCTGCTGCTTGCAACTCCAGGGTGTGATTCATCCAATTTTTGGGCTCCTGCTGCCAACTCCAGTGTCTCTTTCAAGCTATGTTTGGGCTTCTGCTGCTGCTGCTTGCAACTCCAGGGTGTGATTCATCCAATTTTTGGTCTCCTGAAGCCAACTCCAGTGTCTCTTTCAGTCAATGTTGGGCTCCTGCTGCTGCTGCTTGCAACTCCAGGGTGTGATTCATCCAATTTTTGGGCTCCTGCTGCCAACTTCAGTGTCTCTTTCAAGCTATGTTTGGGCTGCTGCTGCTGCTTGCAACTCCAGGGTGTGATTCATCCAATTTTTGGGCTCCTGCTGCCAACTCCAGTGTCTCTTTCAAGCTATGTTTGGGCTGCTGCTGCTTGCAACTCCAGAGTGTGATTCATCCAATTTTTGGGCTCCTGCTGCCAACTCTAGTGTCTCTTTCAAGCTATATTTGGGTTCCTGCTGCTGCTTGCAACTCCAGGGTGTCATTCAGCCAATTTTTGGGCTCCTGCTGCCAACTCCAATGTCTCTTTGAGCCAAATCCAATGTTTGGGCTCCTGCCGCTGCCAGCTCCAGGGTGTGTTTTTCAGCCAATATAGGGGCCCCTCATAGTGAATGATGCCACCTCAACTCTCTGTGTATATATATATATATATATATATATATATATATATATATATATATACACAATTTTTTTTTTTTTATGGGTGTCAGAGGGCAAATTGGGGGCGGGGGTAAAACCAGGGTGATTGTCCTGCACAAAATGGGGTAAGGATAGTACTAATATGCATCCTTTATTACAAAAAATCATGTACGCCCCCATAAACCTAACAGGCTGTGTGACAGAATCCCCCTTATCACCCCATAGCAGACTATGACAGAGACCCCCATCATCTCCATAGCAGACTGTGACAGAGCCCCCCATCAACCCCATAGCAGACTGTGTGGCAGAACAACTGCTACACAGTCTGCTATAAGGGTGATTGCCCTGCACAAAATCGGGTAGGAACAGTACTAATATTATGCATCCTTTATTACAAGAAATCATACCAACCCTCTCTCATAACCCTAACAGACTGTGTGACAGAATCCCCCTTATCACCCCATAGCAAACTGTGACAGAGACCCCTGTCATCTCTATAGCAGACTGGGACAGAGCCCCCCCATCATCTCCCATAACAGACTGTGTGTCAGAACAACCACCATCCTCCCGATAGCAGACTGTGTGGTGTCAGGCCTTCTGAGTAAGTCCGCAACCCCCAATCTCCGCTGCTAGCTTCACCTATAGTTACGTTCCCGTCTGCCGGGACTCTCTACACGCCTCACCGGGCACAGTTGCCCCCAGGACTTGGTAGCACAAAGGATGCGGACTTACGGGGAGGAAGGCAGATGAACCAGGAACGAGACTGGGCAAGGTCGGGCAAGCAGGGGTCATACACGGGAGATCAGTCCAGCCAAGTGCAGCACAAAAGGATGAGACGGAAGAGTCAGAAACAGGCAATGGTCGGTCCAGGCGGCAATCACGGGATGGTCAATACACAGCAAGATCAAACGGGAAGTACAGATACGGATAATCACACCCAGCAGCACGCTATCACGGGCAAGGAGTAAGTGTGGGAAAACACCTTTATCTGATGGGGGCTAACTGGATTGGCTGGGTAGGGGGAATGTGTCGATTGGTGCAACAGGGGAACCTTGGGCTGATTGCTCTGTTGGACTCTAAAGGGCATTTAGCTCAATGTACTCTGGGCTCATTGGCCCACCTAACTTAGGGCTAATTGGCCCACCTATACTTAGTGCTCATTGGCCCTTCACATCCAGCCTCCGGCAGGCGCGCTGCCTGCAGTGCCGCTGGAGGTCGTAAGACAGCCGTGCTCGCGCGCGCCATGGGCTGTCAGTGAGGAAGGAGAGTGACGTGGCGAGGGGGCGTGTCCGCTCGGCCCCGCTCACTCTGATGCCGCCAGACTAAGATGCCGCCACCGAGTGGGGAGGGAGCCTGACAGGCGCCGGAGCCCGCGCCGCCTGCAAACGCCGCGGGACCAGTGAGCAGGTGAGTTGTTCATGACACTACCCCCCCTTCACGAGGGGCCTCAGGACCCTTCCTAGGTTTGTCAGGATTGTCTCTATGGAATTTCTTAATCAAAACATTGGCATGTACATCCCTAGCCGGAACCCAACATCTCTCCTCAGGACCAAAACCCTTCCAATCTATTAAATACTGTAACAAATTCCGAACCAATCGAGAGTCGAGAATTCTATTGACCTCGTGCTCAGGTTCATCTTCCACCACGACTGGAGGGGGAGATGATACCTGAACATTCCCAGCGGCCTTTAACAGTGATACGTGAAACGTACTTGGGATTTTCATGGACCGGGGAAGCTTAACTTTTTTTTTTTTAACAATGTTTTTATTGAGAATAAAAGAAAAGTACATCAGAATACAGCATACATTAGAATTTATGGAGCCAAAAATTACCCCCAAGGGGGTGTCGATTTATATACCAATAGAAAACAAATCTCCAGAAATAAGGTCTGAGGTGCACATGGCTACAAACCACAAACCTAAGGAGGAAGAATGGAAGGCAGAGAAAAAGGAGCTAAAGTGGAAAGGATAGGAGGACGAAGAGAGGGAGGGGAGAGGGTTTAAGAATGGGTGTCCATCCACCACGTGGTTCGGAATGTGTGCAATGCATCACTGAGTAGCGAGAAGAGAGCGGTCAAAGTGCTTGGGTTGGAAATGAGTGATCCAGCCTTCCCAGGTGGACAGGAAGGAGGCGAGGTCCCCCCGCATCGACGCTGCCACCCTCTCAAAGAACATGACTTCATTGATGCGGGGGACCAGGCTCCCCCTAGGGATAGTTTTCTTCTTCCATGAGTGTGCGATGATAAGTTTAGCGGCCGTAAGAATGTGTCTGATAAGTTCAAATTGTGACCTTGTGCATCCAGGGGGTTTCAAATTAAGGAGGGCCAGTTGGGGTGAAGGGGTCAAATGTAACCCAGTTGCTTTCCTTAAAAGGTAATAGACCCGGGCCCAAAAATGACGGACAACCCTACATTCCCACCATATATGGAAGTAAGATCCCTGCAGGCGGCACTCTCTGAAGCACTCCGATGAGTAGGAGGGGCAGAATCTGTGAATTTTTTCCGGAACTAGATACCAACGGAGTAGAACTTTGGTATTAACCTCCTGGGCCCCCGAGTTGAGGAACCATGAGAATGAGTTTCGCCATGCTATCTTCCATTCAATAGGCGATAAGCTTACTCCAAGATCATTTTCCCACCCCTTTGTGTATGCTGGAAGGTCTGTCCCCCCGTCGTCGTTCAACTTCCTATAAACCGTGGCAATTATCCCCTTCCCAAGTGGTTGTGCTCCACATATAAATTCGAACGGTGAAGATGGTCTTGGGGTAGCCCCCTCTCTAGCCTTAGTGGTTATATAGTGGGATATTTGAAGGTAACGGAGGTATTCCCTGTTCGGGATGCCTCTAAGGGATTGAAGCTCGGGGAATGATAGGGCTCCCCTATGGGAGACAAGATCTTTAATTCTGGTTAAGTTTTGTGATTTCCACCAACCAAACGCGGCAGGTTCCTGATAGGCCGGGAGAAATTCAGGGTTACCCAGAACTGATAGCAGGGGGGGCAGAGGGGAAAGAAGGTGACTTTTTGGTCCGTTGATTTTCCAGACTCTAAGAGAGTGCTTTAAGACCGGGTTTTCAATGCCCTTATAGACTGTTGAGGGCAACCATAATAAATTTGAGATGGCTATCGGGGCACAACTGGCCTGCTCGATGTCTACCCATAGTGGCCTGTCTTCACCAGCATGAATAGCAGCCATTTGCGCAATCTGGCATGCAGAATAATAGCGGGCAATATTAGGGACTCCAAGGCCCCCCTGTTGTTTGGATCTATACATTGTCATACGATTAACTCTCGGTTTATGTTGACCCCAAATAAAAGAGTTTAAAGTGGACTGGAGACCTCTCAGGCAAGCAGCTGTTATCGGAACCGGCAACACTCGAAAGGCATATAGTAATTTGGGGAGCCACGTCATTTTAACAGCAGCTATTCGCCCAAGCCATGAGAGGTGCAGCTTAGCCCAAGAAGACAACAGGGAGCGTAGGTCCCTGAAAATAGCGGGGTAATTTGCAGTGTAAAGGGAATCGTATGTTGCAGTCAAGTGAACTCCCAAGTATTTGATTTGTCGCTCTTGCCATGAAAAGTTAAAAGATGCTTTAAGTGCAGATAGCGTAGTCTCAGGGAGGGAGACGTTGAGAGCTTGGGACTTTGATGTGTTGATCTGCAGGCCGGATATCTTGGAGAAGTCATCTAGGGTTTGGAAAAGATTCGGGAGGGATGTGACAGGGTTAGATACAAGCATCAAGATGTCATCGGCGAACAGAGAAATCTTGTGGTCATATCCCCCGACCATGACTCCCGCGATGTTAGTGTTAGCTTGAATCAGCTTGGATAGGGGCTCAATAGCAAGGGCAAAGAGAAGGGGGGAGAGGGGACAGCCCTGTCTAGTACCTCTGCCCAGTAAGAACCGCTTAGAAGAATATCCCGAATACCTAACAAACGCACCTGGGTTAGAGTATAGCGAAGAAATCCATGTAATGAAAGAGGGACCAAGACCCCACTTTTCCAGTATAAATTTTAGGTAGTCCCAAGCGACTGTATCAAAAGCTTTGCGGATATCAAGGGTTAGCAGCATAGCTTGTCGACCATCCTGCCTCACACGATGAACTAGGTTAATGACCTTGCGGATATTATCCCCCCCTTGGCGCTGAGGGATAAATCCTGCCTGCTCTTTAGAAATTAAAGATGCAATATACTTGTTGAGTCGCGTCGCAAGGATCTTTGCTAATAATTTGACATCAATATTTAGAAGGGAGATGGGCCTGTAATTGGACCAAAGGGTGGTATCAACATTGGGTTTGGGTATCATGCAGATAGCTGCGGTGAGCGCCTCTGTGCTCCATGAATCGCCATTACCAAGAGAGTTAAACATCTGGACTAGATGTGGGGAGAGTACTTGGGAAAACTTTTTATAGTAAAGGGCAGAGAACCCATCCGGGCCAGGAAGCTTAACTTTTTAAAGGTAACATTGTTTAGTCTATGAGTGATCGGAAAGGGACCAATATACTTAGGACCCAACTTCAACGAGGGTTGTCGAAGAGCAATATTTCTAGTGGATACCCAGACCAAATCTCCCACCTGAAACGGTGGTTCTTGTGACCTATGCCGATCGCCGAAAACGTTATTCCTAACCGAGGCTTTCCTAAGGTTTCCTTGTGCCTCAGACCAAACATTCATTCTCTCTCGTAACCATTCCTCCAAGGCCGGCAAATTGGAGGAAGGGCCAGAGAGAGAAGAGACCTTGGGATTCTTGCCATAATTACAGAAAAAAGGCGAAAACGTAGTCGATTCGCTAGGCGCGTTATTAAAGGCGAATTCCGCAAACTCAATACATTCCGCCCACTGTTCTTGACGATCTGACACAAAGCAGTGCAGGTATTGCTCCAAACACTGATTCACCCTCTCAGTCTGCCCGTCAGACTGGGGATGATAGGCTGAGGAAAGAGACACCTTCATACCCAATCGTGCACAAAACGCTTTCCAGAAGCGGGATACAAATTGAACCCCTCCGAAACTATATTCTGGGGTATGCCATGGAGATGGAAAACGTGCTTAATGAATAGTTGCACCAGCTGCGGTGCTGACGGAAGCTTTGCCAGGGGAATAAAATGCGCCATTTTACTGAAGCGATCGACCACCACCCAGATTACAGTATTACCCTGAGACTGAGGCAGGTCGACAATGAAATCCATGGATATGTGGGTCCAAGGTTCTCCGGGAATCTCCAGTGGAACTAACAACCCTGCTGGAGATCCATGGACTCCCTTATTACGACCACATACAGAACATTCTTCGACAAAGGCGGTCACGTCGCGTCTGATGGTAGGCCACCATACATGGTGCTTGGCGAGAGCCAGTGTTTTCCGATACCCTAAATGACCGGCGATCTTGGCGTCATGAAATTCTTGCAGGACGGAGGGACACAACTAAGGTGGAGCAAACTGACATCCAGGGGGTTTCCCCGGAGGAGCATCAACCTGATACGGAATACGGAATTAAGGAGCTAGACAAATCAGGGAGGCTACACAACCTAAAGGTAAAATTGGCTCTGGGGGATCGAATCGATCCTTACATTCTCCGAAATTGTGCGATAAGGCGTCCGCTCTGGTATTTTTTGCTCCCAGTTTGAAGGTGATAATGAAATTAAAACGGGAGAAAAAGAGCACCCAGCGGGTCTGACGAGAGTTAAGCCTTTTAGCTGATTCAATATACTCTACATTTTTGTGATTGGTATATACAGTAATGGGATGCAGAGAGCCTTCCAGCCAATGTCGCCACTCTTCCAAGGCCAGTTTAATACCCAACAGTTCCCTATTCCCAACATCGTAATTTTGCTCAGCAGGAGAGAATTTATGCGAAAAGAAGGCACAGGGATGTAATCTCTCAGGATCACCTGAATACTGAGAGAGGACAGCTCCCACGCCAAGTTCGGAGGCGTCTACTTCCAAAAGAAACAGGCGATTGATATTGGGGTGGATCAAGACTGGAGCCGACGTGAAAGTTTCTTTTAAAGTCTGAAAGGCGCTTATTGCTAAGAAAGGCCAATTCTCAACAAAAGCCCCTTTCCGAGTTAGGTCCGTTAAAGGGCTCACTATGGAAGAGAACCCCTTAAAGTGGACCAACACCCAGGATTTTGACTATCCTGGGTCTTGGTCCACTTCGGTGGGGCACCCCCGATCGGGGTGCCCCGCTGTGTGAAACCCCCCCGAAAAACTCACCTCTCCCCGCTCCCAGAGCCGACGGACAAGCGGCTCCTCCGCCGCCGCCTCCCGCGCGTCACTCTTGACGCGCGCGCGCCCGCGCCGGCCATTCAGAGGGGGAAGCTAAGGTAAGGGGTTTTGGGGGGGTTTCAACCCGTGGGACATCCCGATCTCGTATAGATTCCCGGGCCGATCACCCGAGGGTGATGGCCCACTTTAATAAATCGCCTTTATAAATTAACAAATCCTAAAAACCTCTGAAGCGTTTTTTAAGGGATTTTGGTTGCTCCCACTCCAATACTGCGGACACCTTGGAGGGATCCATAACCAACCCATGCTTAGAGATCAGATACCCCAAAAAATGGAATTTCAGTAACCTCGAATACACACTTTTGGCATACAGACTGTTCTCCCGTAATCTTTGTAATACTGCCTTTACATGCTGGCGGTGTTCCAGCACCGAACGGGAGAAAATAAGGATATCGTCTAGATAGACCACCATAAATCGGCCCGAATAACCGCAAAATATTTCGTTTACAAAATCTTGGAAGACTGCGGGAGCATTGCACAGACCAAAAGGCATAACCAAGTACTCGGAGTGCCAATCCTTTACATTAAAGGCTGTCTTCAATTCATCTCCCTGGCGTATGCGGATGAGGTTATATGCCCCTCTAAGATCAAGTTTAGAAAAAACTGTGCCCCAGATACCTAGTTAAAGAGGTCATCAATTAAAGGTAACGGATACCTATTCTTTACCGTGATCTTGTTTTGTCCCCGATAATCGATACAAGGACATAAACCACCATCCTTCTTTTCGACAAAGAAGAACCCGGCGCCAGCATGGGAGGTAGAGGGACGGATGAATCCTTTCTTAAGATTCTCCGCAATGTATTCTTTCATGGCTAGTTCTTCTGGGCGGGTGAGATTGTATATTTTCCCCCTAGGGGCATGGTACCTGGTAGTAGATTGATGGGACAATCGTAAGCCCTATGTGGAGAAAGAGAGTCAGCGGATTTTTCGGAGAAAACATCCACCCAATCTGCATAGGCCGGAGGTAAACCCACAAGAGAGACATGAGTCGATCTTAGGGCGGTACAAAAACAGTGACTTAAACAAAATGGACTCCATTTAACCAAGTCCCCATGTACCCCATTAACAACCGAGTTGTGGATCTTTAACCATGGAAATCCTAGTACTATAGGAGATACAGGGCTCTATAAAATAAAAAATTCTATCTTCTCAGAATGGGAGGAACCCACCACTAAATTCACAAACGGGGTTTTATGGGAAACCAATCCTCCCGCAATTAGTTCGTTATTGACAGCCAGGACCCGAAGTGAATTTTCTAAGGGGATCAACTGAATATTTAAAGTGGATGCAAGTGACCTATCCATGAAGTTGCCGGCCGCCCCACTATCAATGAAGGCAGTGACAGACATTCTGGAAGGTCCCCAGGAGATCATAGCGGGTAAAAGCAATCTATTTATCTGAGGGAGTGGTACCTGATCGCCGAGATGAGTTCCCTCCACCGGATCTAGGAGCTGTAGTTTCCCGCCGCCGGAGCCTTGTTAGGGCAAATTCTTGCCCAGGATTTCCGCAATACAAGCATAGCCCTTGCGATCTGCGTCTTATCTTCTCCGCCTGGGAAAGAAGAGTCGCGCCAAGTTGCATGGGCTCCTCGGGTGCCAAAGAAGAAGAGGCAGCAGCACCCCTAGGGTTGAATTCTTGACGGGGAGGACCCCAGGGCTGGTCCTTAACTTTCTCCACACGTCTCTCCTTGAGCCGTCTATCCACTCTGATGGCTAGCTGCATGTATTCATTGAGACTCTTCGGCGGAGGGAAATTAACCAAGGTGTCCTTGATATTTTCTGAGAGCCCGATTCTGAACTGACTGCACAGAGCTGGATCATTCCACTGGGAGTCGATGTTTTAAGCTCCGCAACTTAGAGTCGGACGTAGAAGCCTGGTTTGGGTCCGCATACAGGACCTCCATGTCGGGAAAGAAGGTGGAGACTGATTGCAAGGCCTCATCGGTAGGTGCCAGTCCAAAGGCCCAGGTCTTTGGGTCACCATGAAGAAGCGAAATGACTAGGCCCACTCGCTGTGTTTCAGACCCAGAGGAGTTGGGCCGCAGGCGAGTAAAGTTCGCATGAATTCTTGAAATTTGAAAACTTTGCACGTTCCCCCAAAACATTTTCTGGAAGGGGAACCTTCGGTTTGACTGAGGAAACAGGTGCCAATGATGCAGGTAGCTGGCGACTTTCCTGCGTAGCCACTCTTTGGGCTAGTTGATTGATGACGGTGGCCATAGCCTGCACCTGTTGCAAGTTCTTCCATTTTCGTGGGCCGTGAAAATGTCAGGTCCCGTGGGACACCGGCCTTCTGAGTAAGTCCGCAACCCCCAATCTCCGCTGCTAGCTTCACCTATAGTCAAGCCCCCATCTGCTGGGACGCTTTACATGCCTCACCGGGCATGGTTGCCCCCAGGACTTGGTAGCACAAAGGATGCGGACTTACGGGGAGGCAGGGGTCAAGCCAGGAGGTCACGGGTACGCAGTACAAGGGAGCCGGCAAAATCGGAGTCAGAAACGGGCAATGGTCGGTCCAGGTGTCAATCACAGGATGGGCAATACACAGCAAGATCAAACGGGAAGTACAGATACGGATAATCCCACCCAGCAGCACGCTATTACGGGCAAGGAGTGCGTGGGGGAAAACCTTTATCTGATGGGGGCTAACTGGATTGGCTGGGGAGGTGGAATGTGGTGATTGGTGCAACAGGGGAACCTTGGGCTGATTGTTCTGTTGGACTCTAAAGGGCGTTTAGCCCAGTGTACTCTGGGCTCATTGGCCCACCTAACTTAGGGCTCATTGGCCCACCTAACTTAGGGCTCATTGGCCCACCTAACTTAGGACTCATTGGCCCACCTATACTTAGGGCTCATTGGCCCTTCACACCCAGCCTCCAGCGGGCGCGCTGCCTGCAGACACCGCGGGACCGGTGAGCAGGTGAGTTTTTGTGACATGTTGCAGAACAACACCATCATCCCCATAGCAGACTGTGTGGCAGAATCCCCCCATCACCCCATAGCAGATTATGTTGCAAAACAACCCCCATCATTCCAAGACCAGACTGTGACTTCCAAGACCCCTATAGCAGACAGTGTGACAAAATCTCCCCATCATCCCCATAGCAGACTTTGACAGACCCCCCATCTTCCCCATAACAGACTGTGTGAGGGATGTGGTAAGGTGTATGGAAAAGTAATAAATGGTGTCTATTTATCCCCTGCTATGCTGTATCAGGCATGGTCCATGCCGGGTTTTCAGGACCCAGTTCACATTCCCCAGTCTTCTACAGGTTTGTTCCCTGATCTCAGGCCTCGCAACGGGTGATGAGGCTGATTGCAGGGGAAGCCTAAATAAAAGGAGCCGCTGAGCCTGTCAGTTTGCTAAGATGTATAAATACACAGAGCTAAATTAAAGTCCAAGGAGGTGAAGATCAATCCACAAGTGACTTCAACAGGATGTGCAATCCACGACCAATAAGGTTAACTTTTTACCAGATATCTGGCACAAATGATTGATGACTCCAATCACAATTCCCAAAGCCAATAGAGGCACAGCAATGGATTCATTCATTCAAGCATGTAGGGAAAGAAATGCATACAAATCTAGTGCAGACTGCTAGATTATAAAGACTAGTTTAATAAATATATTGCACTCACAAACAATCCAAGAGAAAAAAGCATTCAGATAAAATTTTTAATGCGCATATAGCAGCTCTCACTGCCAGCGTCCAACTCGGACATAAATGCTCCAATAGTGAATCCAGTATAAAATCTTTTCTACCGTGGACTTTGCTAAGAGCCGGTGAGATCGCTTGATCTACTGCGTTTTGTGCTGCAACCATCTCTGATGTTAAGAGATCCTTTGGCTGTTGAATTCTTATTTTCAATAAATTACGTTTGATTTGAAGGAGAACTGTCGTCTGAGTCACTGCCGTTCGCCCCAATCCCTGACAGGGAACAAACACAATCATCCCCCTTAGCAGACGGTGACAGAATCCCCCCATAGAAGACTGTGACAGAGCCCTCCATCTTTCCCATAGCAGGCTGTGTGTCTGAACAAACCCCATCATCCCCCATAACAGACTGTGACAGAATACCCCATCATTCCCATAGCAGACTGTGACAGAATTCCCCATAGCAGAATGTGACAGAATTCCCCATAGCAGACTGTGACAGACCCCCCCCCCCCCCCATCTTTCCTATAACAGACTGTGTGGCTGAACAAAGCACATGATCCCCCATAGCAGACTTGGGCAGAGCCCCCCCACCACCCCTATAGTAGACTGTGTTGCAGGATAATCCCCATAATCCCCCATAGCAGACTGTGACAGAATCTCTCATCACCCCATAGCAGCCCAGGTGAATTATATCGCCAGGCACTTATGGCAGTTTGGGTTTAGGGTTTCCCGGTTTAGGAATAGGGGCTGGGGTGACCGAGGTGGCTCTCAGACAGGAAGCTAATTGCTATCTAGTGGCCATAGTAATGGTCATCACTACTAGATGTCCTCGGGAGGCTATAGGCATAGACCCGGACCTGAGCAGTTGAGGTCATAGGTTGAAGACAGGTGAGCAAAGCCATAGACTAGGAACATATACACCCATCTATACCACCAAAGAGGCAAGCTGCTGACCAACTGGGGTGTGGGAGGTCCGGTAATTGACAGATAGCCACATTTTCAGCAGGAGCTGAGGAGTGGAGGGTAATTTAGGTTCTGGGCAGTCCTTTGGTGTGTGACTTGGGAAAGGGAAAACATAGGGCAGACGGTACACAGCAATGCAGGCAGACTACAGTAGCAGGTATTACTGGACAGGAGCAGACAATGAAGGGCGTGGGCCTCAGTGCAGACAACAAAAGGTGTGGGCCCCATTACAGACAACAGAGGGTGTGGGCTCCAGTTCAGATGACAGTTGGCAGGGGCCACAGTTAAGACGATGGAGGGTGTGGGTCCCAGGACTGACAAAGAATAGCATGAGTCCCAGTACAAGTAATGGAGGGAGTGGGTCCCAGTACAGACAATGGATGTCCTGGGCCCCAGTACCAACAATGGAGGGTCTGGACCCAAGTACAGACAATAGAGGATCTGGGTCCCAGTACAGCCTGTGAAGGGTTTGGGCCATAGTACACAGGGAATGTAGTTCAGGCTCTATGTGTTATGATGGTCAGATACAGTATTTGCACAAATATGACTTGAACCACATAGATCTTGAGGCGAAATAGACCTATGGCTTTATTTATCAAGGGATAGCGCCAGGTAGTGTCTTATAAGCGACATGTAACGGCAGGTGAAGCGCCAGGTAGTGCCTTATAAGCGACATGTAGCGGCAGGTGAACGCCAGCCACAGCACGCAATTCCACATTTATGAAGCCGATTCTGGTGGAACAACGCCATGTAGCGTCCGATTCATCATTACCCAAGGCTCAGCGTAGAGCGCCGGCGCTGGAGCTTCCAGAGCGCCAGGTATTACCTGTCACAACCTGTCGCTCTCCCATACATTTCAATGGCCGTTACCTTTCTTCTCCTTAAACAGGGTATTTTCTTTTTATGTATTTATTTTTTTTAAACAAATCATTGTGTGACCTCTCCTGAACTATTTAAATACATTTTTGAATTTTTTTTTTGATTTTTAAAATTTAAATGCAGAATTGTCATTACAGGTCTGGTATTAAAGTGTTAATGTCACAATGTAATTACAATGTAATTCCATATGTTTTCGCTTTGTTTCACACAACATATTCATCAATGCCGGCCAGTGACTGAGGCGCTCTGAAACAACGAACCATGGCTGAGCACAGCGACTATTAGCGGTTGCTCTGAAATCCTCGCTACAGCCTCTCATATGTCGCTACCTGGCGTTTTTTAATGAAACTGCCTGAACGTTTATGCCACCCCTTCTATCCCCAGCCAAGTGCCCCAAGTCCTTTTTTTATTTTTTACTAAAGCCCTTGCCAACTATTCATAAAAACACTTACAGGAAGCAGAATGATGTATGAATGGCAGACCTATATTTATTCATTCAGTTAAATTCATTCAGTTAAACTAAACTGTCACATAATGGCAATTAGGTTTAAGTGCTCCCCAATTCTAAGCTTCTGAGTACTGTAAATGAATATATCATCACTGGAAAGCATCAGGGGTGTGGCTGCTTGGCCAGGCTGACAATGACAAAGTCTGAATAGACGAAACGCGTTGGGCGGGACCCTACCACATTGTCACGACGTTTCTCTAAAGACAGCTGCGTGCGCCTGAGTTCAACTGCGTAGCCCACGGCCGGGGCAGTGTGATTTCTTACCGTGTTTGAAAGAACCGGTCTGAGGAGAATTGCAAGGCAACGCCTAGTCCAAGTGTACAGCTCTGCTGTTGATGTTCATGCTTTTTAATTCTGATGTCTGGTAAGCGCAATTAAAGCTTTATATACATTCCCAATCTTTAAATGGTGTTACGCTATGTGCGGTTTATCTTTTCCTTCCCCACCTTATTGATTCCATGATAAAAAAAAAACACGGAGTCTATAGAAAAAAAAGGAAGACAAATATACAATTAGAAGCTTCCCTGCGGGCCCCCTGTTTTTTTAGTGTGACACGCTATATCAAAAGACATTTTCTGGTACGTGCATTTAATCTGGTGTCTGGAATACACTGTTTGCCTATAAGAGCACCGTCGGTGAAGTGAATACTTGAGGAATTATAAGCATTAAAATCTTGGAATAAGTTTTCCTTAATTCATCCCACGGAGTCATGCTATGTGATCACACATAGTTTTTTGTTTGTTTAAAACTTCAAGTAGGCTGGCAAATAAAAGGGTTAATAGTACCTATGCATGTTGGGTATTGTTCTGCTCGGGGGCCCTTGCGCTTTCAGATTTAGCTTGTTTTTTCTTGTTTGAATATCGATATTTTAGGAAAACATGTTTTTTATTCAGCTTGGGAAACCCTGTGCAACCTATGAATTCTTTGAGGGATTACTTCCAGAAAGATGAGCCCACTACAACAAGGTTGTAGGTACACCTAGAAAGCTTAAAGTGTGTACTTTCAGGGAATATATGGTTTATGGAGGATATTCCAAATGTAAAGGGTTGTTTTGGTAGAAAAATTGCAAGGCGCGCACTTTGTCTGCAGAGCTGAAATTTTCAAGTAAAATTACTGTTATGCGCACGCTTTACTTTGTGGTGTTTGGCAACTCTTCCCTTGAGTAAAGGTTAAAGGGTTTTGGTGTGCTTGAGGGGGGTTCACCTAGGGTGTAGACCTTGGTTTTTCCCTCTCACACTTTTCCACAGGTGCGCTACTTGTTTAGAAGCCCGAGAAGGATGGTATCTCAATGAGTATGTGATTCCTCCTTCTCTTCTTCTAATGCAAACAATTAATATAGGCTGCAAGATTGTTGATGAACAAAGGTTGCTGCCAGTTTGGCACAAAATTGCAAAGTATTGGCTCAGGAAAGTATGTTGAGACACTTACCCGCCTGGCCCGGGGGTGCAAGACCTGCCCTGGGCCACTGAGTGTGATGCGCTGAGTGATGAAACGTTGCACTGCTTGAGGAGCGTCTGAAGGTTGGTTGCTTCTTTAATAAATTCCAGTCGGATAAAATAAATCCAAAGCTTTATTAATGGGAAAAATGGGGGGTAAATCCAAAAGGGTAGCAGTTAAAATTGGGGGTCAGGCAGTCCGTGCTTAGTGCTGCCTAGAGGGTTACTCCTCGCTGTAAAAGAGTCCTCAATGGCGCTAATGAAAAGCGCTGTGCTTCTCTGCGAATGCAGTGTAGCGTCCTTTAGAAGGTAGATGTGGCTGAGTCCATGCCGTATTGCGGTAAGAAAGGGGTACTCTGTACTGGTTACCGATGTTGAAGCAGCTGCTGGAGCGGTCCGGGTCAGGGAAGGTTCGTTCCGTGCTGCTACTGTAGTGTCTTCACCAATTAAGTGTGCTGCTCTGGCTTCTGGCGGGGTCCTACGCGCGTTTCGTTGTTTAACGTTTTCAAGGTCCCTGGTGTGCCTGCACAGCTCATTCCCTTTTATAGTGGTGGCGGGCAGAGAGGATTCTGGGTGATGTAGTTTTCAAGTGTAGTTCATTGAATATGCACCTGCTTGTCTTCTCTGAGCTCGCTGCGCTGTTTATAAGCTGAAGGCATGACAAAGAAGAAAGGGCAGTTTCTTTGCAAAATAAATGATGTTGCATGTAAATAAAAGATACGTATATATGTAGGGAATATTTATGTAAAAAATTACAAAATAAAAGTATCCATAAAAATCCTAAATAGAGTATTATCAATGAATGTTGGTTAAAATAAATATGAAATAATGAATATATAGATGCGAGAAAGTATTTAGTTAAATAAAGAGGATGCGAAGTATTAATAGTTATAATAAAAACAATTAAGCTAAGAATGGGGATGGGTAGAGAGCATTAATTAATAGGACAGTTAAGTAAAAGAGTGAAGTCTTAATAGGAACAAATAAATAAATAGAAGACGGTAAATATATTGAAGTATATGTATGTAGATGTATAAACTAATAAAGTAATTGAATGGTACTTTGCAGGTCTGAATAAATTAAATGAAAGGTTAATGTATATGTATAAAGATGCAGATTGGAAGTGGACCTGATGCGGGAGACTGTGTTAGTAAAAGGGAATGATAATTTATTTGTTTTCAAGAAAACAGTTCAGGTCTATTTCAATATTCAGTCCAGTAGTAGTGTCTCAGCCCACTTTGCTTCAACACATAATGGAGACCCAAAAAGTATACAATATTGGATACTGGAAAAAATACAGCTTAATTGGAGAGGTGCGGATATCCAAAACGAATTATCTAAAAAAGAGACAAGATGGATTTTTGATCTAAATTCGTTAGAGCCTACTGGACTGAATATTGAAATAGACCTGAACTGTTTTCTTGAAAACAAATATATTATCATTCCCTTTTACTAACACAGTCTCCCGCATCAGGTCCACTTACAATCTGCATCTTTATACATATACATTAACCTTTCATTTAATTTATTCAGACCTGCAAAGTACTATTCAATTACTTTATTAGTTTATACATCTACATACATATACTTCAATATATTTACCGTCTTCTATTTATTTATTTGTTCCTATTAAGACTTCACTCTTTTACTTAACTGTCCTATTAATTAATGCTCTCTACCCATCCCCATTCTTAGCTTAATTGTTTTTATTATAACTATTAATACTTCGCATCCTCTTTATTTAACTAAATACTTTCTCGCATCTATATATTCATTATTTCATATTTATTTTAACCAACATTCATTGATAATACTCTATTTAGGATTTTTATGGATACTTTTATTTTGTAATTTTTTACATAAATATTCCCTACATATATACGTATCTTTTATTTACATGCAACATCATTTATTTTGCAAAGAAACTGCCCTTTCTTCTTTGTCATGCCTTCAGCTTATAAACAGCGCAGCGAGCTCAGAGAAGACAAGCAGGTGCATATTCAATGAACTACACTTGAAAACTACATCACCCAGAATCCTCTCTGCCGCCACCACTATAAAAGGGAATGAGCTGTGCAGGCACACCAGGGACCTTGAAAACATTAAACAACGAAACGCGCGTCGGACCCCGCCAGAAGCCGCAGCAGCACACTTAATTGGTGAAGACACTACAGTAGCAGCACGGAACGAACCTTCCCTGACCCGGACCGCTCCAGCAGCTGCTTCAACATCGGTAACCAGTACAGAGTACCCCTTTCTTACCGCAATACGGCATGGACTCAGCCGCATCTACCTTCTAAAGGACGCTACACTGCATTCGCAGAGAAGCACAGCGCTTTTCATTAGCGCCATTGAGGACTCTCTTACAGCGAGGAGTAACCCTCTAGGCAGCACTAAGCACGGACTGCCTGACCCCCTATTTTAACTCCTACCCTTTTGGATTTACCCCCCATTTTTCCCATTAATAAAGCTTTGGATTTATTTTATCAGACTGGAATTTATTAAAGAAGCAACCAACCTTCAGACGCTCCACAAGCAGTGCAACGTTTCATCACTCAGCGCATCACACTCAGTGGCCCAGGGCAGGTCTTGCACCCCCGGGCCAGGCGGGTAAGTGTCTCAACATACTTTCCTGAGCCAATACTTTGCAATTTTGTGCCAAACTGGCAGCAACCTTTGTTCATCAACAATCTTGCAGCCTATATTAATTGTTTGCATTAGAAGAAGAGAAGGAGGAATCACATACTCATTGAGATACCATCCTTCTCGGGCTTCTAAACAAGTAGCGCACCTGTGGAAAAGTGTGAGAGGGAAAAACCAAGGTCTACACCCTAGGTGAACCCCCCTCAAGCACACCAAAACCCTTTAACCTTTGTTCTGTCAGACTAGCCTCCTGACCAGGTTGCAGCTCCATACCAAGCGCCACTCTCCCACATAAATATTCTTCCCTTGAGTAGCTATGCATGTTGGGTATTGTTCTGTTGGGGGCACGTTGCTTTTTCAGATTTGACTTCTTCTTGTTTGCATATACTTTTTTTTAGGAAAATGTGGCTTGATTCTTCCTTTTTATTCTTTTTTAGGGAAACTCTGTGCAACCAAAGAATCGATTGAGGGATTACTTCCAGAAAACTGCGCCCACATAAACAAGCCTGGACGCCTAGAAAGCTTGAGCTGTGTACTTCCAGAGAATAGCGCATATCACAGTTGTATTTTATCTGAAAATCTCATAAAGCACTGTTTCCTTTTGGGGGAGTCTCCTGGGCAGGAAAGGGTGTCTACCAATACATATGTGGCACTGCTGTAACTGGGAGAAATTGGGGTTTCACACGCAATAAGATCTTATTGACAAACTTACATTTTTTATTACAACAAAACACTACAAATTGCAAAAAATAGAATTTACATTTTTTTGCACATATTTCACCCAAAAGTATTGAGAATACAATAAAAAAAGGCCATACAAGACAGTTCATGTTAAAGCCCAGACTCTTCTGAAAAAAACAATATCCCTGGAAATCCCTTCAAAAATCAAGGTTGAACATGTGTAGGACAAAATAGTCAAACGTGGTCTAGGCTCTACAGCATTGAAACCAACAATTTGTAACTGTCCTCTGGTCAACAGATGCCTCCAGCTTTGTTGTTCATGGTCCTATAAAGAGTATTGCTACAGTTTTGAACCTGCACTTTGTTGTTGATATCTCATTAGTACAACATAGAGTTTCTATTTCACAATATATAACACTGTCTGGCTGCTAATTACTGGGGTTGCTGATGTTGCTCAACCTGTTTTGTTGATTTTTATGGGACTGAAAGTATGAGTGGTATGGCTAGTCACATTGTGAAACTTACTGTGAAGTAACTAAAATTGCCAAAGATGCTTCCTGAACCTTTTCTGCCCCACTCCCCAAAATAGATAAATAACAGGAACAAAGTTCTTAGTTATTTACATACCTGATAAATACATTGACACTGCATTTTTTCGTTACAGACAACAAAAAAATAACATACAGAAAATGATATGTGGGAAGCAAAGAACACTAGAAAGATTTATATATAGGCTGTGAACAAAAATACTATTGGTTCATTGGGCTCCTGTAAAAATTAATCAATTTAAAAAAAAAAGCAGCTGAGTTTACAAATTTACAAAATCCTGATGGTGTCTAAGGCTGTTTTAAATTATGGTTTCAGCAGTCAGTTCTAGTTGTAAGGGACTAACCTCTGCCAGGGGGCCCGCGGCGAGCGTCTGCTGGGCGACGTGGCGCTTGGTGTGGTGCTCCTGCTGCTGAGCGTGGCTGCCGCTCCTGGACGACGGGGAGCGTGGTACGTCACTCTGGCAGCCTTCCTCGCCCCTCTCTAGCTGTGCAGGTGCGCGCCTCGCAAATGGCAGGCAGCGCAGAGTCCTCCACACCTGATGGGAATCAGTTGCTGATCAGCCTTGCTGCCAAGACTGACCAGCCACTGGATACATCAGCACATACACTCCCCCCCCCCCCAGGATGGCCACTGGTCAGTTCCCCAATAATTATGGAGTCAGCCCAGTCCTCAGTGCCCGTGATAGTCTCTTGTGATTAGGGTGTGATTTGACTAGTGATTATCTTTTTCCAACCCGGCTTGAACGACCATCCCCGCCTATACCAACCTCTGCTTTGTCTGACCTCGAACCTGCCTACCCCTTTGGATACCCCGCGATCTCTGACCTCCCGGCTTGACCCTTCAGCCACCCCTGACTATGCACCTGTCTCATTCCTGCACTCTGACACACCATCCGGACTGTCTTCCAGTGTTTGACTATAGGCAGAAGCCGCGGTGGAGATTGGGGGTTGTCTGCTTACAGAAGGCTGGTGTCCCGCTGGGCATCACACTAGTATTTTACTTTAATCTCTTTTTATTGAAGTTTTATAACAGCAGTAGTAATACAGCGGAGCAGACAAACACACACATAAGGAAAACACACTAGTATTTTGCAGTAAAAGGTAGCCACAAAAACTTTGTCTAAACACATACTAAAATGCTAAAGTGGGACTAGTCACATATGCTTTCTTGTATTAGACTCATGTAGCTGACTTTAAATCCTAATAAAAAACTTATAACCTATATAAGCTAAAAACTCACCTGAGCTCGCAATTAGTCCATCCAGGACTTCTAAGGGCTCAGAGGGCTCGAAACATCCCCCCTCATGCTTTAACTGCCGCTGACAACACTGCAAAGCGAAAAAAAATTACATCAACTCACCTTCCAATGCAATCCCTCCTGCTGGGTCTTCTCTTTACCCGGGGGCCTCCAATCCCTCCGAGCTCTTCAGTCTTCAGGAAAGGGCCTACAACAGGGCCCCCTCACCGCTTCCACCAACGCTGCTGGTGCCGCATTAGGCCCCTTCTTTTTGGGGTGGGGCAGGAGGTATCCCTCTGACATCATCCTGCTCCCTGGCGCCGACAATCCTCAGATGCCAGTGATCAGTGCAGAGAGGGTGGAGGGGCAGGGAACTTTGATTCTCTGCCTTCCCAACCCCCCTCCACTGACCACTGGCATCTGACATTGGATCGGTGTGTAACACAGGATCGAGGTGAGTAAAGAAAAAAATGGTATGTGTGTCTTCTTATAACAGTTAACTCTTTGTGAACTGGTAAGGGATCTATGATGGTCCCCCATTACCTGCCTCCCCAAAGCCCATGGAGGGGGAAGAAAACCTGTGGCCCATGGGTATATTGTAGGTATATTGCTTATGAGTAGAGTTAAGGGAAAAAACTATAAGAGTACATACTATAATGTAAGAATATGGATTTAGGTCCACTTGAAATTAAAAACCTAGAGCAACAGAGTATCTGGATTTCAAGAGAGCCTGAGACTCTAATACTCTTAAGGGAGTATCTAGATTCCAGTCAGCCTTAGGGCTCTTGTCAAGCTTCCTGGCTACAACCATGGATAGGGCTGAGTGGAGCTCCAGGTGTGGGGACGCGGTGAAGCAAATAAATCCAAAAGAACAAATCAGAATTCAGAGCTGCGGCAGACAGGCAAAGTCCAGTGAATTAATCCGAATTCAGGGGCTGGCAGCAAACAGGCGAAGTCCAAAGAATAAATCCGAGTCAAAACCATGCAATTCATCTGAGGGTAATCCAGGAAATCAATCGGGAAACTCAGGAAACAGAATCTAGGAACTTAGCTGATAACACAGCAATGAAAACAGGCCAGCTGTACATTTAAATAGTGCTGTCATTAAAGCTGGGACGGATGTCACTTCCTGTCCATCCAGACCAAAGGAAATCCAGAAGTAAAAAGCAAGCTCAAGAACTTACACTTTAGGCTTCTCGCACTTGCAGTGTGCTGAATACTTGGTAACGCTGTTGAGTAGTAAAGCTGGGAGGCACATCTCAGAGTATGAGTGAGGTCACTTCCTGCCCATTCAGACCAAAAGAAACCCGGAAGTAAAAAGCAAGTCCAAGAGCTTGCTCTTTAGGCTTTGCGTACTTGCAGTGTGCTGAACACCAGGTGGCACTGTTGAGCAGTGCAATGGATGAAGAGCCAGATCTAGTATAAACACCCAAGCGTGCACGTCTGCGGCTGCGTGCAGACAGCGATGGAGCACTCCCACGCCCCCTAAGAAGAGCGAGAAAGGTGAGGAGACTGACAGCTTTAGATGCTATAAAAAAAGGATATCAATAGTTTAGGTAACAAAAATTTATAGGAATAATACCGCGCTAAGGAAAGTTAAAATTGATCAAATAAATTAGATAAATGTTCTTTCATACAAATGTGGGTGCTCAACGTGCAAAACACCCCAATTCTCAAACTGTCCACTATGTCCACCTTTTTCAAGCCTACTGATAGGAATGGGTATGTCACCAACTCGAATTGTCATCACCCCAAATGGCTACGGGCTATCCCGAAGGGACAGTACATGAGGATCAGACATAATTGTTTGTCTGTGTCCAATTATGATGTTCAATCAGAGGTTCTAACCAAATGGTTCCTAGAAAAGGGCTATAGTCAGAAGGATATAGAAGATCAACGCCAAACTGTGCCGGATGCCCCTAGGGATGAGTTGGTTGGAGGGAATGGAAAGGCCAAGGATGCATCGGGTGATTCCAGAACAGCCTTTATTACCAGTTTCAGTACCCAATACAGAGATACAGAGAGGTGGGGAAACATTGGCATATCCTTCAACTAGACAATGTTTTGGGCCCAAGCTTACCAGAAAGACCAAAAGTAATTTTTCGTCGGGCCCCTTACCTGAAGGATAGATTGAATAGGAGCTTTGTAGACCCCCCACTTCCTGTGACATTGACTGGCACTAAGATGTCCGGCTGTGGGAAATGCGCAGGATGTAAAACTTGTGCAGCTGTAGCTAAACCCAGTAAAGACTTTGTTGATAAAAGACAGGCAAGGTATATAAGGTTACCAAGTTTATCACTTGCCATTGTAAGTATGTTGTGTATTTAGTCTGGTGTCCCTGTGGGTCAATGTATGTGGGTAGAACAACTGGGGAACTCTGCATAAGACTTCGTTAACATATATATATATATAACATCAAACGGGGGTATGAGCTGCATAGTTTATCTGCACACTTCAAAGAAGCACATGCCTGCGACCCTACAAAAATGTCCTTGTTGGGTTATAGATCGAGTGGAGAGACATTGGAGAGGGTCAAACTTGACTGCGATATCTCCCAGAAAGAAGGCAAATGGATCTACACTCTGGACACTTTAGCACCATTCGGGTTGAACATTTTCGACCTGTTCGACCTGAATTGCTTTATAGACAATTCATCCAATTGGAGGGTTTCTGTGCTTTTTACCTTATTTTAATTTTTTCTAGATTTTATGCTGCCTATTAGTAGCCTTTTTGGGCGGTTCTGTGATTGTTTTAATTTTATTTCTTGAATATTAGAGCTCTTCCTGCCTTAGTAAGGTTTGTCTTTCTAAAAATAAAATAAAAAAGATATAAAGAAGGAAGTAATAAGGTGTACTCTTTTAATAATGTATAACTTATGTTGTGGGGATTGAGGTTATGGGGCGTGGGTAGCTGGCTGCTTGAATACGTGGGCCTCCTGTAATATGCGCTCCCGGGCGCAGGATGCTGCCTCGCTATGTGTGAGCCTGGGAGAATACTTGGGCTTCCTATGACATGCGCTCTTGGGCGCAGGATGCTGCTCCGTTAAGTGTGAGCCTGGGAGATGAGTTTTGCATATTTTCCGCAGCCGGCACTTACGCCGTTTCCGTAACTAGGCAAGTCGTCTTTTACGCATTTTACGTTGTATGTGGATTGTTTTAACTAAAGTTGCGGGAGTACGGAAGCGGCTTTGCGCAATGCTGACACGACTGTCTATGATTGGAGGGAGCTGGCCAGCTCTCATTGGCCCATTCTCCCCCTGACAACGAGCAGTAACATACACATTGGGCAGTGAGAAGCCGTACATGGCATGCTCCCCATACTGAGCGCCGTTTGAACATGCAACTTAAGATATTTAAACCTTACATTTCCGCCATGCCTGCCAACCTCGTAAAAGTTGCCAAGGGCAACGAAACGCGGCGGTGGCGGCAGGCGGTATGTCTTCTCTTTGACTTATTGGATGTGCTTTTGTGGATCTGGCCAGGTCTATGGTTTTACGGAGTGGATGAGAGTCACCACATTGTTCTTAAAGTTATATACACGTTTTTATGTGAGTTCAATTTTATAGGATTAAACTTGCGTTGTCATACAATATTACACTAGATGTGTTTGTCTTCTTTTTGTGCTATGTTCGTGTGAATTGTGCAATCAATGTGTAGTGAATATTGTAAGTGACATTATTTGAGACATTGGAAACATTGGAAATTCCTGGGTGGGAGCAAGCACAATTGAATCTCCCGTATGTGAACCTGGAATAACGTATATAAGACGTGCTGTCACTGTGAAGGCTGGTAAGAGGCTTGATTTCTCGGTGCAATTACACCTGGATTGAAGTGCATGCACCGTGGAATTTATTTCGAGACTTTGCTAGATCTTCAGGGAGCTCTGTGCCTAGAAGAACATGTGCAAGAAACAATGGTTAAATGCTGGGCTGGCAAATAACACTCAGCAGGCAAAAGTTATGCCAAAAGGACACACCATTTTATTAACAAAATGTGGCACAACGCAAATTAATACATGAAAACACACACCATATAGAGCAACTAAAAAGCAATTGCTATGTTAAAATGCAAAAAGTGGGTCCGCCGCCAGTCGAACCTGGGCTCCACACATCCCTCCGCACGCAGTCACCACACACGCAAGCGGGCCAGCCTTAATAAGAGGGACAACTGTCTACCGCAAAGCAGAATGTTAACAGAATACAGTGCTTCCCAATGGTGCCCCTAGATAGGGTTAATGACAGCCAGGTAGAATATGGGAAGTATGGGGCATAACATGAACATAATAGGCGTCGCTTTCGCATGCGCAGCATTTTAACTTTTTCCTTGCCGATCCAAGTGCCAGACATATTATTAGAATGTCACAATCTAATGCATTTGCGCACATATTGTTATACACATCTCACATCTCATTGTTATATCACATCTCATTGTCCCAGTTGGCACTCTCCACCTTTTCCCCGGGGATTTTTCAAATATACTCATAATCATAATTGCAATGATGGAAGTGGTGGGGTACGAGCACTCCTTCTGATATCTTAAAGCAATGTCTGTGCATTTATTTCCATCTCTCAGAGCCACGACCCAGTATCTTCACCCCGCCATATAAAATGGAACGGGGCATCCTCCAACACTCCACTCATTCTCACGCAGCACCCATATCAGTGTATTACAACATCTTCACCGTTCTATCTGGAATAGCTACAGATAAGTAGGTACAGGCTAATCATCCTTCTTTCTATTGCCTAATAAATTTCTAACGCCAAATATTGAGCTGTGTCACAAAAAACGCTAAGGCCATATTACATGACACTCAGTGACCCCATACCATAGCACCTACTCCGGGGCAACACCAGGCAGGACACATAGAAGTATATCACAGGCCCCTTCCACTTTCTGGGCCCTAAGTTTCCCCCTATCCCAGGGAAAGGGTCACTACATACAAGGGGAGGCAAGCAAAGTAAAGGCAAGGGGAAACGAGAAGGAAGAGGAAGAACAAGGAGGAGAGAGGCCAATAGTACATTGTTCGGGCAAATTCTCATAAAAAAGCTTTCAAACCCATATCAGTATTTAGGCCTACTGGGACCATAGTGCCTAATTCATATATTAATCTAGCTTCATGTTGCAACAGTCTAACATCCCAGGATCCCCCTCTACTATTACGTTTCATCTTAAAAATCCCACAAACAACCAAGCCGGTCGGCTCACTATTATGGCAAGTTCTAAAATGCTCCGCCACAAGACTTTTTTCATTATTTTTCTTAATATCCCTCAGATGTTCACCTATGCGGACACGTAACTCCCTCTTGGTCTTACCAACGTACTTTTTCCGGCAAGGGCACAGGAGTAGATACACCACGTACCTTGATGCACAGTTAAAAAAATCAGTTATAGGTCTGGGTCTTCGACTCCCAGGCCTACAAAGCTAGTATATGAGGACATATTTTACAAAGAGGGAGTGGCAGCTGCTCAGACCATTTTATAACTAACCTGGGAGGTGCAAGTTAGCAGGGCAATTAGGTTACTAAAGACTTAAAGGAGCCGCAGCACTCAACCCTGTTAGCTTGCAGACCAACCTATAATCTGTCTCTAAATCTGGTAAATACAGAGACTTGGTCACACACATCTGTAGAAGTATGCTTAAGCTGCACCACCACGCCAAGGTGCCTCTATGGGTGCAGTCCTAACTCTAATCTATGAGAGCCCCATTTGGGACATACAATGCAATAGATAAAATGGGAGCAGCTTACCTGAGGTTGGCCTAAACCTCATGTGCAAGCCATGGGGTGGAAGGGTCAAGACCTTGCAATACAGCCCTGACCCCACACCCCATGTGCTTGCACAAATTCAAAGTGAACAAAGGGGGAGTGGCAGCTGCTCAGACCATTTTATAACTACCCTGGGAGGTGCAAGTCAGCAGGGCAATTAGGTTACTAAAGACTTAAAGGAGCCGCAGTACTCAACCCTGTTAGCTTATTTTATTTTTCACCTCCACATGGTGGGGCTTATATTCACTACAGACTAACAGGTTACGAATATTACAGGCCCGTTTCGCAGTTAGTAGGGGTCTTGGTCCCACTTGTTTGGCTGCAATCGGATCAAGTAAAAGGACGTGCCAATGAGATTGCAATATATTGTGGAACTTCTCCCAGTGTACACAACACGCCTAGGCTGCGACTTGGAAAGCAAGGTCTCCCGGGGGACGTCCAACACCCTGCGAAAACATGTTCGCAGAAGGCGATGTGGGTAACCCCTCTCTCTAAACCTCCCAGTCAGCTCACGGGCCTCCCAGGCGTAGTCCCCCTCGGAGCTACAGTTCCTCCTAATACCCAGAAACTGTCCCAGGGGAATGCCACGCCTCAGGGGGCCCGGGTGATGACTGGAAAAGTGAAGAAGAGTGTTCCCCGCTGTAGGTTTCTGGTAAGTGGTGGTGACCAACCTGCCATCCCCCTTCGAAATCTTCAAATCCAAAAACTCTATGGTGTCAGGACTAATTTTATATGTAAGTCTAATGTTTCTTTGGTTCTGGTTCAGGGAACTGATGAACTCCTCTAATTGATCCGCCATGCCCTTCCAAATCAGGAGGACATCATCTATATATGCTTATATATCATCTATAGTTTAGGTAAGCTTGAGGTTGAATCAAGTGGTATATTGCATCCAAAGGACTGGAAGGCAGGTCATGATTGCTGTACTGTATACAGTCAAGTAAACAAACTTATGTATACAAGACATGGTCAGACTTCATTCGTATGGAAACATCGTTCTCATGTGTAAACCAAGACACAATGCTAGAACAACCTAGTAACAATCATGACATGCAGTCATGTACTGAGTGTCTTTATAGACATGTAGCCAGGCAAACAATATGAACAGCATAGTTAAGGATCAGTAACAAAAGTGAGACCAGTAGCAAGCATGTATAATTATATATGCATGGGCTCAATGCAAAAAAGAACAGGTTGATCACTTTATAACATTACTGACATTTCAATGCATTCATGGCCCCTTCATCAAGGTAGTGATATCTGAATCTCAAAAGAAACTGCTTTTAAATCCATGTGCCTCCTCCAGCTAGCCAGTGTGTGAAGAGACCCAGAAGCGCTCGAGTGGCACTCCCTGGAGCCGAACTTCCGGGTTGTGCATCCCGCAATGCAGCCAATCAGCGGATTTCTGGAGACCAGGCCGATGTAGATGCAGGCAGCTGTCAGCAAGACCACCTGCGACCTCTGCAGAGAGTGGAGACTGGGGAAACTCAGCAGAGGGGAGGGTCAGAGTGTCACATGTGCAGATGAAACAGAATCAGTGTCACAATTAGTGAATGGGAACAGAGGTTCCCTTCCTCCCTGCAATCTACTAGATTTCACCTTAGAGCAATAATAAATGAACATGCAGTAGACGTAGCTGGTTAGTGGCTCGGTAAAGTTAAAGCAACAACACCACAGAAATGGTCCCTGAATCCAGATAATCTCACTACCATGTATTTTAATCTAAAAAAGTTTACATTTTATTATAAAAGTTGATAAAAACATATATTGCACTTCTGACAATCAGACAACAAATATGATTTTTATACAGAAATATCACAATTAAAAAAATCAATATCAAACATCATTTTTGCTGATATGTCCCTTTAGGTGAACATTTGATATGTTTTTTGGGATCTCCCTGTGGAATCTATGGAGTTGCTTTTGTAGCTTAATAGTGTGATCTGGATCTGTACCAGTTTCGCCCCTCTTAAGTACGGGCTTTTTTTTAACAGAAACGCTCCTGTACAATGTCACATCTCCAAAAGCAAATGCTCCTCCTCATCGCCTGAAGCCTCTACCACCGAGCTGGAAATGGTGCAGTTTAGGGTCAGAGGCTACCCAGGCATGCGCAGGTCTGCACACCGATCACCTACATGACTGCTCATGCCTCAGGCTAGGCACAGCCTGAACGGAGACAACCGTAGGCCGCGGCTGAACGTGCAATGAATGTTTCTTGCAGGTTCCTATGAAGCCTCCTCTTCACCATACCCTAAACACTTCACAAGATATTGCAACTCTCTTCTTAAATTGAGGATCTCTCAACAGGCTCTGGGCTGATTCGGATTCCGGATTTGGAAAGGCCCAATTAACATAGGCCAAAGCTTTTGGAAAGGTGTTCCCAATTTCAGATTTGCTGAGGATAGCAGGACCGAGTCACCAATTGAAAAGGATGGATCAGGATTTCTGGAGACGTCTGCAGCTCTTTTATATTTTTCCTGTGCTTTCTCAATGTTCTCCTTGAGTTACTGGTGTAACTGAGACATTGACTGGTAAAGTCTTGAACCGCTGGAAGACTGATATGAGAAAAAGAGTGCCTACTGGGCTTGCCTGGGCCTTAATCTCTGCATAATGCAGATATTCAAGATTTTGGTGATCTGTGAAAATCAGGAATGGATGTTGCGCACCTTCTAGCAGATACCACCACTCCTCCAATGCCAATTTGATTGCTAGCAACTCTCTGTCCCCCACATTATTGTTTCTTTCTAAAGGGGTGAGTTTCTTCAAAAAGAAGGCTACTGGATGTAAAGTTTTCTTTTCACCCGTTCTTTGAGACAAGATGGCCTCCACCACTGATTCAGAAGCATTCACTTCCATGACAAGGAGGAGTTGAGATTTGGGGTGTTTCAAAAGTGGAGTGGAGGTGAAAAGGTGTTTAAATTTATTGAAGGCTTCCTGCGCTTCCACATTCCATTTGGATCTGGGTTACTTTTTGTGAGATGTGTTATTGGCTTAATAACACTTGAGAATCCACAAATTAATTTTCTTAAAAATTAACAAATCCCACAAAGCACTGGACTTCCACATGGGAACTGGGAACAGACCATTCCTGGATGGCTGAGACCTTGCTGGGATCCATGGCCATCCCTAGGCCGAGATTACAAATTCCAGGAAGTCCTTCTCAAATTCACACTTCTCCAACTTGATGTAAAGGCGGTGATCTCAAAAACACTGAGGAACTTTTTTGATGTGGACCTGATGGAGCTGGAGGTTGGTGGAGAAGATTAAAACATCCAAGAATTCACGTAACACATCATTAATAAAATGCTGAAAGGTAGTAGGGGCATTGCACAGTCCAACAGGCATCACTAAATACTCAAAATAGCGATAGGGAGTACGAAAGTCCATTTTCCATTCATGCCTTTCTCTTATACGCACGAGGTTATGAGCCCCTCTGAAGTCGAGTTTGGTGAAAACCATAGCAGCATGGAGACCTTGGCAGAGTTCGGGAATGTAATGGAAGCGGGTATCTGTTTTTAATGTTTTTGTTAAGCTCTCTATGATCTATGTAAGGAGGAAGGGATACGTCTTTTTTCTCCACAACAAAGAACCCTGCTTCAGCTGGTGGAGAGGACTGACTGATGAAGCTTTTTTGCAGGTTCTCTTCATTGTATTCTTTTAAGACTTTAAGTTTAGCCTCCAATAGCTGGAAGAGACTGTCAATGTATGTATTTGAGGCAACAACACAGATAAGCTGTGAGGGGGAAGCAAATTCTGGAATTTCGTGAACAGTAGTCCGAACTGAACGTGATGATGCCCTGGGTCCAATTGACATCCAGGTTATGTGCTTTCAACCAAGGCATGCCCAAGATGACTAGGTAGATGGCAGATGGCAAAATTTCAAATCTATAGTCCAAGATTTCCTATCTTTCTGTTGGGCAGTTGGAAAAGTTAGTGGGACAGATAAATATGCTTCAAACGGGGCAAGACAACAGCTGGCATGGCAGAGGTTGGAAACTCTCCTACCCGGCGTTTGACACAGCAGTTGGCCACAAAATGTTCAAGAGCCCCACAGTATAAACACAAAAGGTTTTGAGTGCGGCGGGAGCCCGTTCCAGAAGAGACAAAGGTGGCCATACCATGCCAAGCTGCATCGGGTCTAGTGTAGATTCAGTAATGGAACTGGAACTCCTCTTGAGGTGGAGGAAAACTAAAAATGTGTAGAATTATTCCAGGAGCGTTCAGAAAGACATTCATGAATACGCCTGTCAATCTGTATCACTAAGTCAGTCATTTGTTTAAAAGAATCAAGCCCCAACTCAAGCCAACACATCTTTAATAGAGTCAGAAAGTCTCATTCTGAATTGGAATTTCAAAGCATAGTCATTCGAGCCTGTATCACTAGCCCAGCATTGAAATTTCACAGCATAATCCTCAACAGGCCTTTTTCCTTGTCTAAGCTTGTGCAGAGCTAACTCAGTGGAAGCCATGCAGCCTGGATCATCAAACAAACCACTCAGTGCCTTGAAGAAACCATTCAAGGTATTTAAAGTTGTATCATCTGGCTCCAGGAAGTGGTGAGCCCAGGACTGTCTGTTCTCTTGAAGCAGTGAGAAGACAAATCGTACTTGAGTCTCTACTTCACCCTGGAGCTTGGAGTTCCCCAACAACTTGCGTTAGTTCACCCAGGCATAGCGTGATGGCTTCAAAGGCTGCCTGTGTCTGGGCCAGGTCCATTATGTCTGGCCTGCAGATACTGTCATGTACCTTTCTGGAGACCAGGCCAATGTAGTAACAGACAGCTACAGCCTCCCCAGGGAGTGGAGACTAGGGCAGACGGGGCATGTGTGAGCAGTGGCCGCATCCCCACTATCCCTCTAACAGGAAGCGTGGGCACGCTCCCTGTTAGAGGGTAGGGGGGATGCGGTTGGATCCGCTTGTATTATACGAACTCCAGGACGAAGGGGCTTGAGTGGATCCGAGCACGCTGATTGGACGAGCGGCCATGCATGTGTCGGAGGACCGGGAAGGGGTGAGTTTGTTCAGGTGACCTGGGGAGATTTACACAGCGTGGCATACCGATTACATGTTGGTTAGTGTTATCAGATTTTTCTGTGTCACATCATACAAAGCCTTGTCAAAAGTAGGAATTCAGTTTTGTCGCAGTCAGACAGTCGGCTTGATTCAGAGCCTCTCTCGCACACATTCCTGCCAGCGGGAACGAAGTCTAAGGACTGTATTCAGTCTATTTTTTGTGTCCTGTGATTCAGCACCTTGTTTTGTGGCCGTGTTGTCCTTTTTGCTGGAAATTACAATATGCGTACGCCAAACCTTGTGTTCGCCATATAAATACAGCTCAAGGTGTCGTTTTACGTACGTTTGCGCGTGATTCAGTGCCCTGATTTGTGGGATTTCAGGCTCTTGAAGGCCCAATTTCGCTGTCTGGACAACACCGGGGACCCCCTTCAATACAAGCCAGAGAATATTAGGCTCGATTCTGTACTTCCGTAGCTGTCTGTGAAAGTTTTTGTGGGTGTTTTTTTGCCATTTTTTTGGTTTTTATCGTCCATTTTTCATTCGTACGAACGTTCGGGAAAATGCGTATATGCGCTTTCGAAGAACGAAAGCAAATCGGATCATTTGCTTTAGTTCGGATCATTTTCCCAACAAAATCTGATATTTTTAGTTTATTCAGATAACTTACGTTGTTGGGATGGGCTTGCATCTGATTCAGAGAGCTGATTGCCGAGGGACCACCACCCTATTAAACCGTTTCATTTGCGATCCACTTACGGGACCTTTGAGGCCTCGGATTGCTATTGTTGAACATGTTTTGCGGCTATGTGGAGGAGTCTGCGCGTCTTTAGCTCCAAGACATTGCATGTATCAGCATGGCCGAGGCCATAAATTGTATAGCAATGCATACCTGAATCAATACATTTCATGTATGCCTTATAGAAGCATTTTAATGCTGACCTTAATTAGTCCTTAGCATGTAAACCTTTATTTTCCCACACATCCATATAATTGGTATATTTTTTTAGACTTATGTCCTTTGTGAATTATATTTGGATTGTTGAACATGAATCTTAATTTGTTGTAGGAGTTATTGTTTTAGTTGGTTACCTTTGCTTTGTGTAATTATTTTATATTTGGTTGCAGGAACCGCAAGATGTGCCACTCGCACAACATACAAGCAGTGTTTGGTCCAGCTATGCGATTCCTCAGTGTTCTTGCAGGGCATCCAGGGTCGTCCCATGATGCTTATATATTGCAGAGCTCCGGCTTATTTCGTCAGTTTGAGTCAGGAGAATTATCTGGTGGATGGCTCCTGGGTAAGTTTGCTCACATTCCATCAATCCATTTTCACTGTATGGCAATGAATATAGTTGATGACTTATGTTATAACCTATGGCTGTTTTTAGCCCTTGATGACATGTTAAACAATATTGTTGCTTAGAATGTTTATTTTACGTTAGTATTTTTAAATACTTTCAGGGGATTCAGGATATCCACTCCTGCCCTTGCTCCTGATGCCCGTTTTTTCCCTGCAGAATGCGGGGCAGGAGTTCTCTGATAGAGCCCTATGCTAAACCCGGGCCGTGGTGGCGAGGGCCTTCGGGCTTTTGAAGTCCAGATTTAGGTGTTTGGACCATACAGGGGGGGGGGGGGGGGTGGCACTGCAGTATGACCCCAACAAAGTTATACCAGTAATTTAATTTACATTTTTTAACAGGGACCACACGTGCCAGAGTGGCACAACTCAGTGTCAGGGTCCTTCAGTTGGTGGGCGAGATGCAGGAGCTGCGTGACTCGTTGGGGACCACAGATGAAGGATAATGTTCTGTGGCCTGCCATTGCTATGTATTTAGTTTTTTTATAGTTGTAAAAATGTTAAATTTTCAAAATATTTTCATATTTTATATTTTATGATAAAAAAAAAAATAAAAGTTTCAGTGTCATTTAATTTACAAAATACATTAACACAAAAAAAAAATATTTAAAGATGATTATTCACATGACCAAGAATTGATTTGGGTAAGTTTTAGGGGGCTAAAATGCAAGAAGAACATAACCGGGAAGTGGTTTGGGACAGTTTTAGGGGTGAAACATGGAAGATGTAGGAAAGCGCAAAGTGGTTTAGCTAAGCATTGTAGTAGAAGTGAGTGAGCCAAATATGTAGGCGAGCACTTTAATGAGTTAAGTTTGTAGTGCGCAGGCGCAAGATCGTCAGGATTTACATCCGGATGATTATTTATTGAAAAAGGGAAACAGAATCTAACGGGAAACGTAAAGGATCCGTGGAAGGAGACGATGGAAAAAGGGCAAAATCGAAAGCCGACGTTGTAACATGAGAAAATGAAACAGAAAAGTCACGCTGGAAAATGACTTCCTCGTACACGTACTCTGGAATACGAACGGACGGAAACTTTACTGAAAGTTAGCAATGCATGCATAGAATCGCTCGCACACTCATACGAGAGCGGGAAAATTAAAAAAAAAAAAAAGATCGGCACTAAACGAAAGTCTTTTTTTGTCTCTCTGAATCGAGCCTATTGTTCAGATTATCATGGCGTGCATCAGCTACCATAACTTAGTGAGAGGGTGACAACATATCTGGAGGAAATAACCCCTGCTTGTCCTCCAGAGATTCTGTGACACTGTATGCTGGCACCCAGAGCTGTGCGGGCCAAACCATTTGCCAACATTTGGTGGAATCCAATTTTTCATAATTTTTTTGGTTTTTCTCCAATTATGTCCGTTTTTATTTCTTATACCCATTGCCTTGTCTGGGTGTGATTAAATAGATTTCAAACAAACTCCTTTTTTGGTATTTACATGTAATTCTAATTACATGTTAATGTTCACAAGTTGTTGAGTTATGGCACAAATGTGGATGGAGGTCAACAATAAATGTATAAATAAAAATGTGCCTGTCTGGTGTAATTAAAGCATTGGGACCCCCCACAAAACAAAGTCCAACATAATAGGTTAGAAGGATGTAGACTGGCTTTGGGTGTTTGCAGCTTGCTGTGACTCAAGCCTCTCCAGCCTTTGAAGGGCTACCTGGTTGGCCTCCAGCACTTGAAGGGCAACCTGGTTGACCTCTACCAGAGCCCCAACCAGCGTCTTCATCAGCTGGTGGTGGCACTGCTGATCCACAACCACTGCAGACAGGTTTTCATTGAGCAAAGTGGTGGTCCGTTGCACAACTTTAATAAATCTATTGGCGATTTGCCAAAAAGCGGTGCTGTTGGCCCACCAGTTTTCCTTCCTGATTTGGCACTGCCTAACCAAAGACAGGTGACGCCTGGCTGCAAACCGGGTCTTCCTCCTGGGCGCCCTGTGGCGCTGTTGGGGCTGCTACTAGCAGAATGAAGCTGGAGCTGCAGGGAGGAGTGACGACTGGCAGTGTCCGTGGTGCCAGCAGCTGGTGGAGGTGTCCATATAATATTGGGTGTCTCATTCAGATGTTCAGAGTGCCCTTCCTCCAGCTCAATAATTTCATCCAGGAGAGGTGCCATCTGTGTGGAGAAAGGTCAACATTAGTGTTAGTTTTTACCACACAGCCTCACAGCCTCTAGGGACATATGTTGCACAGGCAAGTCCTTAAGGTTGGCTGTGCATGGGGGAACTAAGGTTGGTGGGTGGCATGTTTTTTACCTACTCCCACCTGTGGCAAGCTACAATTTGCTAACCAGTCTTACCACTGGTGGGCACATGCCATGTAACAGTGTCCTTGGTGCCCGACAGTTTTCCAGCTATATTAAAACAAAGGAAAGGGTGGCTTTAGTGAGTTGTTCAATGTTTCCTTTACAAGCAGCTCTGGATGTTCAGCTCGTCTGGTGCTGAGTTTCCACCGAACCACTACCTTCAGGTCAGCGCACTTTTTCTTGGCCTTGGCGCCATCCTTGGGTTCTGGCCCTGCCCCCATCACCTTGTAGGCTATCTACAGCCATATCTGATCCTGCAACGGTTTGGGGGATGAGCAGGACCGGGATCTAGCCAATCGATCATAATTTTTGGCAACACCATCCAGCAGAACCTCCAGCTGGGTATTATTACACCATTACCATTACACACCAACTTGCCGCTTGTTAGCTTGCTGTCATGAATGCCTTACCTTCAGTCCGTGCCCACGGTGTCCTTAGGCGGCTGGCTGGGACTTCTCCTGCCCGGCAGCCGCTTTGACTCAGGCGGCGCCGAGTGTCCTCGCCCACTGTCATTTGGCTCATACTCGCTCACCAGCACAGTCAGCTTATGTCCTTCAGTGGCGCTGCACACAGCACGGCTGCTGTAGGCTGTTTAAAGGAGCCAATCCAAGGAAGTCCAGTTCTGGGCGGTAAGCCTTTAAAGTTCTAATGGGGCAATCAGCACAGAGGTGTTCAAATACACCAATTAACCCACAGATCCGAGGTGCACCAGTCAACCCACAGATCCGAAGTGCACCAATCACAGTCACTGCCCCCCTGTCCAATACGGTCGGGTTCAGTCCAATAAAGGGATTACCACTTCAGTGTGTCAGTGCCTGTGAAAGCGTTTTGCTGGCTTTGTGATTTTCTGAACTTCGTTATTGACCAATTGCTTGAATCTCGACTACTTCTCTGTCTCATCCCTTTGTACTGTGCAGCTCTCTGGCCTCCTGGCGTGACCCTTGGCTTGACGTCCAGCTTCGCTTGAATTCTCCAGAGCACTTGAACTGTTCTAGTGCTTACCTATTTCGCCCAGTCTGACCTTCGGTCTACCTGTCCTTACTCCCCGTGAGCCTATAATCTTTGAGCCATCAAGCCCTGGGGGCAACCGTATCCAGCAAGGCGTATATAGCATCCCGGCAAACGGGGGCTTTTCTAAAGGTGAAGATGGCTGTGGAGATTGGGGGTTGCAGGCTCACAACGAAGACAGGTATTCTCAGGGTCTGACACTTGCGCACAGGGTGAGTGGCCGATGCTATGGTCTGCTGGGTGGTGTCTTGGCTGCAGGAGGGGTCGCTGTGGCCACTCCCATGCCCAGAACGGTTGGATGCCAGGCTACTGGCTAGGGAAAGAGCTGACCTGGCTGTGGCAATGCTGCTCAGCCTTTGGCCACCCTGTTGGCACTGCTGTGGACTTCGCAGTGGGGTCTGACCTGGGGCGATCCAGTGTCCTGACCATTGGTTCATGGTGGAGTGTCCTGGGAGCCTGGGGAACCCTGGTTTTCTGACTCCCGCTGCTGATACTCACACTAGCCACTCACAGCAGTTTAAGGTATCAGCAGGGGAGTGTCTGTGGGACAAATGGTGGGTCCTGAGGCCCTTGGCCGGGTGCGGCTGGTTCCTGAGCCATGCCTGTGTTCCTGGCTCTGGGGCCTGTGGTGGCACCTATGGTGTGGCAGCATTGGCACGCAAATCTGAGCCTCAGCAGGGGTGTGTCACATAAACGACATCCAAAAAACAACAACATGGCACCCACCTTGTTCACCTGTGAGCAGCAGGGGGACATAATGATGGTAAGTCCCACTTTCATGCCATTCACCTACCCATGTGTGGTACATTACACATTACACTCAAGCCATGGTGCCAACAGGTGACAGTGGCCAGGAAATACGATAGAAGGCACATGGCGCCACAGTAATGGCAAAGGCCTGGCCTTCCAGCGTTACAGGATCACAGTACTTTGCTGCCACTGTCACATGAACCACTCTGGCATGTTTGTATGCGACAAAGGGGTGCCAAAGTGATTCGTCCTTGACATTTCTATGCAATTCCCTACTATAATGGGATAGGAGAGCTGGTTTCGCCTTGTTGCTGGCCTCAGTCAGCAAACCCTATCTGACAGTAATAGCGGATTGGAGAATTAGGCGCACCTTTTGGCCTAGGTGTGTCTGCGCTTGCAATCCCCTACTATTAGGTATACACTTCCGTATATAAGGTTTGGCTGGTTGCAGTGGCCCAGAAATTTACTTAAAGGGGCAGGAGCATGCATGTGTAGCTAAAGGAGACTCAAACAGAGGACGTAAGTTAACAATGCAAATCTGTTGTTTGCAGACTTTCTTAGATCAGAGGTACAACTTCAAGCCCAAAACACATGAAAAGAGGACATTGGCAGAGGAAGTTGCAGCCCATGTGAGTGGCGAGGGGACATCGCCTTACACCTTCACCCAAATAATGCAGCACTGATCAGACCTCAAACGGCAAAAGTGGCCCTGGGTGCGGAGGTTCTACACCCAGAATATCCCAGGTAAGTACAACAGAGAAGGTGAGCTATCAGGGTAATGAGTAATGTGTTTTACAAAATTATATTTTCTTTTGTAGCTGGGGATTTCTGGCTGTGGATCAAGCCCACCCAGAGGTGAGAGGTCCGACCAGTGGTGCCAAGAAGACAGGGTGTGGGTGTGAGGCGGCGGCCCCAAACCCTGTCAATGTAATGTTCTTCGCAGCACCACCACCACCATCCATTAGGGCCACTGAAGAGGAGGGTATTTTGGGGTCGGAGTCGGCCACAGCCCCTGCACACTCTAAAAAACACACAGGTTGTGCTGCATATAAAGTCTAATAACTTGTTTTCGAAGTGCTGATGTGTTGTACTTCTCTGTCCCTACTGAATCATCAGAGGGTGAGTATGTGGCAATGGGGCAACCAGAGGCGAAAACAGCATAAGAATCAGGTGGGTGTGAAGGCAGTCAAGCAGAGCTATTTTTTTAATAAAAAAACCAAAACGCAAAAAAAATTATAATAAAAGATTCATTTTAAAGTTATATGCTGCGTGGTGGCATGTTTTCTATACAACTACATAAAGCAGATGCTAAGCAAACAATGTAAAACAAAACGCCAAAACATTATGTGGCCAAAATATGAGGCGAGAATTTGGCTACTGAGATCAGTTCCCGATAAAACCGAGCATTCACAGGCAGGCTCTGAATCAGGCCCAAAGTCTTGCTGCTTCTTTTCTGCTATTAAAATAAAGTGCAGTATCAGTAACTTAGCATGGCATGTTTCCAAGAGGCTCTGCCCCATTATAGACGTATGACCTACACACCCTGAGTTGTGCAATATGTTTGTACAAAGCCATCAGAAAAAACCTCACCCTGGTAATTTACATAGTTAAGACAATATATGTTGGGACATCTAATGGTAGGTGTACCAGTACATCTCTAACAGAGGGCTAGAAAGGACTAAGAAATCAACATGTCAGGTATGTGTTTTATTTGGTTGTAGCTTTCAAGAAAATTTATATTTTTTATTATTATTATTATTTTCTTTTGTTCATTAGTGTGTGTGTGCAGGACCAGTTTCAGGCTTGTGGGAGCTCTTGGGCAAGATAGTGGGCCCCAAAGTATTGAGTTACATGATGTCACCTTTCAGCTCCGTTGCCACAAATGGGCCATGTTCTGCTGCTGATTGCCCTTCAGTCCTTGTCAGTTGTCACCCGGTTCTCTTGACCTTCTGAGATTCCATCAAATGCCTTCCATTCCATGCCACCTTCTCCATTGTTGCTGATCATCCCGTTACTGAGGCCAGCCATGAGCAGGTCTGCACACAGCACCCGGGATTCGGTGGTTCGGGTCCACTGTAAAATAATACCATGGCCAAGTGTGAGCCTGAGTGGGCCCCTGAAGATGCCAGGCAATAGTCCAGGTTTGCTCTGTGATGGTGCCCTGTGTGTGTGTGTGTGTGTGTGTGTGCGCGCGCGTGTGTGTGTGTGTGTGTGTGTGTGGAGGGGGGGTCTCCTTCCTGAGTATGAGTAATATTTACATTTAGTTTGTGGACTTCTGTGGCCCCTATTTGATCATTAAGGCCAGAACCTGTTATAGCCAATAAATATACTGTCAGGGAAAAGAGAACAAAAGATTAGTGAACAGTGGGGTCAGTTGAACCACAGGGTTTATGGCTCAGGTTTCTCTTCTCGTGCCGCCGATATTCCTATTCACAAAATAGCTGCATCTATCTGAGATGTCAACCGTCCATACAGGATGCAAACAACTAACTATGGAATGGCCTCCACCCACTCCCAAATATTAACCCCACAGAGACTGACTCTTGCACTTAAAGAATCATAATTTGATCAATTTTATTGTACATATGCTTAAAAACATTTATTAAAACCAAATTTACTGTGCCACAAGGAAATGCACCAACAGGGGGAGCCCCCACTCCAAATATCTGGCTATCAAATGAATGAAATTATTCTACCATATAACTATACTAAATTTATTGTGGACATATATTTATAATAAACCATAAAGTGTCAGTGCCTAATAAAGTGCCTTCATCTCAAGTAAACAGCGCCATTAACACAAATAGTGCAAAGCTAAAAGGTCCTACAATCAAAAGGTAAAGTGCAGCAGTGCAAATAACAACAAGTAAAATGGTGCTGGGGGGGACACTCTGCTATCTAAATGTAAGCACCATTTTACTTGTTGTTTTTTGCACTGCTGCACTTTACCTTTTGATTGTAGGACCTTTTAGCTTTGCACTATTTGTGTTAATGGTGCCGTTTACTGCTGTTTTGCAGCAGAGTTTAGGCTTTAACATGAAACATTTAACAGGAATGAGTTAAAAACCCTTAAAAAAATGACATAGGGTCCCCCCCTACCCGAAATAACCAGCCCGGGACCAGCTATGGGGGCTTGTAGAACAGGGTGCAGGGTCCAGCTCTGGTGGCCCCCCCACCCTGCAGCCTACAAGCCCACATACCCTGTGTGGGCCTGGGCTCTTCTGCCCCCCCCCTGGGCTTTGGGGAGGCAGGTAATTGTTGTTCCGGGGGTTAATGGCAAGTCACCCGCTAGCGCAGGTGACTTGCCAGCCCCCAGCCTTGTGAACTGGTACAGGGGTCTCATGGACCCCTTACCAGTTTACAAAGGGTTAACAGTAAAATAAAACACACAAACACAGAGTAAAAATTATTTTATTACATTTTTTTTTCTTTACTCACCTTCGATCGTCAGCTCCTCTGTCCGTCGCTGATCTGATGACAGATGCCGGTGATCAGCAGCCAGAGGAGGAGGGGAGGCAGGAGATCAGAGGATCTCCTGTCCCCTCCTTCTCAGGCCACCGATCACCGGCATCTGACAGCTGAGAGGCCTGGAGCTCTCATGACGCCTACCGAGGGATGTCATAAGCCCCGCCCCCAAAAGGGGCTTCACGGCAAGATGGCGGAGTCCGTCGGAGGAAGAGGGGAGAGAGCGTGACAGGCTCTCTCCTGAAGATAGAGAGCCCTGGGGGGGGGGGGGATCGGAGACCTCCCAGGTAAAGAGGAGGGCCAGCGAGATCGAGCGCACATGGAGGTGAGTAAATGTCATTTTTTTTTTTTTTTTTTTTACAGGAAAAGCCAGCGGCCACAAAAACGGGGGGTGGCCTACTCTGGGCTCTCCCCTTCCTCCGGAGGAGCCCCGGCGGGGGATCAGAGCCTCCCAGGGTGAAGAGGAGACCCGGCCGGTTCGAATGAGGGGTCAGGTAAGTGTTTTTTTTTACATTTTGCAGGCGCTAGCAGGGGGCAAAGCCAGGCACGTAAAATGTAAGTGGCTGGCGTTTAAAGGGTTTTCCCACAAGACTCCTACCAACAGATACATCTGCATAGAGCCGGAAGCTGTTACAATGACATGCAACTCTATTAGCGAGGTTTATTTTTAAGTGGAACAAAAACCTCATGGACTGGCCATGGCATATAAAAGACTTCAGGGCTGGTCACTATCCTACTCCTGGGGCACCCCAAATCAGGATGCATCACTATGCACTAAACCCTCCCTGGATCAATGAAAAACTTCCCTTTTCCCTGCCTCCCACGGAGATGTATACATTGGAGGCCACATCCCCAGCATCTCTGGGCTGAGGCACGCTCCTGTCCCCAGACATTCAGATAGGCTGGGGATGGAGGTGCACCCTTGTCTAAAGGGCTCCTGATCACTTTCTGAGCTCTGCGTTTAAAGTGGACCAACACCCAGGATTTTGACTATCCTGGGTCTTGGTCCACTTCGGTGGGGCACCCCCGATCGGGGTGCCCCGCTGTGTGAAACCCCCCCCAAACACCCGAAAAACTCACCTCTCCCCGCTCCCAGCGCCAACGGACAAGCATTCTGACAGCCGCTTGTCCGCGGCTCCTCCGCCGCCGCCTCCCGCGCGTCCCTCTTGACGCGCGCGCCCGCGCCGGCCATTCACAGACGGCCGGCGCGGGCGCGCGCACGCCTAGAGGGGGGTGAGGGAGGCGGCGGCGAAGCTAAGGTAAGGAGGTTTGGGGGTTTCACCCCGCGGGACATCCCGATCTCGGATGTCCCGCGGGGAGGGAGGTGATCACCCGAGGGTGATGGTCCACTTTAAAGAGAGCCATATTGCCGATCATGAACGGTACACACTACTGATTGGGCAAGAGTAGGACAGGGGAAAATATATATATATATATATATATATATATATATATATATATATATATATATATAATTATAATATACACACACACACACACACACACATATATATGCAATCATGCTTTTCCCATTTATGCAAGAAACTGTTTAAAGTGGGAAGGATTTTCCCTCCCTCAGTGAAACCAGGTCACATGTTCTATCAGTGCCCAAAAACCTGGGAGAGGACCCCTGGACCACATGAAAGCCGGGGGGCAATATGGGGCAGATAGGAAAATCCATACACACATGCCACTGCATTGCCCCCTTGCACTGCAATGAAATGCGATCAACATTCAATTATTAGAAATTGGGCGTTGAATCTGTTTAAAATGGACCAAAATTTAAAAAAAGGAAGTTTAGTAAAGTGGTCCCCTAAAGCCCCTCTCTGGCGAAAACTGTTCGAGAGGGCTTAACGCCATGCAGATGTTTTGGAATAACAGAGCAATTCTTTGCTGCAGAACTGCATGGGAGCATTGTCACACTCATAATAATATTTATTTATATCGCACCAACATATTCTGCAGTGTTTTACAATCAGAGGGTTCATATACAAACAGAATAAAAAATTACATAGCAAAAAAGAAAAAAGGGTATCCATTAAAACAAAAGGAATGAGGACCCTGTCCGCAATCTAAGAGGAGAATGAGGGTGACACAAAACGTAATAAGTGCTTTGTGCCATGGTCCAGCCATCCAAGTAAAAATAAGAGTATATACAATCTGTATGGGCCAGCGACAAGTTGATTTAGTGCGTTTTGTGGGCAAAGGCTGTGCTGCATTGTGTCTGATAATGGATTGGGTTCAGAAAAATAATGTAGAATATAGATTTGAGAGGAGTTAGTTTAGGGGATGTGGTAGGCTATCCTAAAAAGATTGATTTCTTTTAGGTAGCATCTAAAGCTAATGTTTTGAATCAATCTAATTGTTGGAGGTAGAGGATTCCAGAGAATTGGTGCAGCTTAGTAAAAGTCTTGTAGGCAGGAGTGGGAGGTTCGAACTAAGTAAGTTGTATATCTTGTATATCATAAGAAGAGTGCAGGGAGCAGGTAGGGCTATAGACAGAGATTAGGGAAGGCATGTAGGGGGTGCAGCACCATGGAGAGATTTGTGGGTGAGAATGAACAGTTTAAACTGAATCCTATACTATATGGGTAACCAATGCAATAACTGCAGAGGGGGGGGGGTGTCAGAGTAGCGGTTAGAAAGATAGATGAGCTAAGATGCTGCATTCAGGATGGATTTGGAGAGGAGAGAGTTTAATAAGAGGGAGAGAAGTGATTGGGGACAATGAGGACTGTTGTGAAATGTCTGAGGGTCAATGGTCTTTACATTTCTGAAGGGGTTATAGGTAAGAGTTTGCTGAGAAGCACAAAAGTGTGTGATAGTGAAGGGGAGAAGGTTGTGGTCAGAGAGGGGAAAGGAGAGTTAGTAAGGTTAGAGACTGAGCAAAGTCGAACGAAGATGAGGTCAAGAGTGTTGCCATCTTTGTGTGTCTGGGAAGTTGTGTAAGGCCAAGGGAGGATGTTAGTGCTAGTGTTTGGAGGCCGATGGGGAGCTAGGGATGTCTAGGGGGATGTTAAAGTGACATAAAATAAGGGTTGGTAGATCTGTGGACAGGAAATGTGGAAGCCACGCTGCAAAGTGATCCAGGAATTTGGTCGGTGAACCAAGAGGCTGGAATATAACTGCCACTCTGAGGAAGAGTGGGTGAAAGAATCCGAGGGTGTGTGACCTGGAAGGTGCATTGCTGGGAAAGTAGTAAGCCGACTCCACCGCCATGTCTGTCATAAGGTCTAGATGTCTGTGAAAAATATAGGCCCCCATAGGTCAAGGCAGCAGGGGAGGCAGTGTCACTTTCCTGTGATCTTGCAGCTCCACAAAGTCTCACGGGATTTCGGCATCATTGCATCCCATTCATGGGCAAGATCGGGGACTGCGTCCAGTGTCTGATGGGATGCAAGATGGTACCGCCCTTCAGGAGGCAGCCTGGAATTCGAAGGAACCAGAAGATGGATTGCCCAGCGAGGTGAGTAGACACTCCCCAATTGTGACACTGGAGGGGGGGAATAGTCCGGTGAGGTTTGGGGGATGTTTTAACCTCCCTGGATGTTTCTCTTTAAGAAAAAAGTCACAAATATAGGGAAATTTATTGCATGCGGAATGTGGATTCCAAAGCGCACAGTTTAAAGCAGGAAGAGAAGGCATGCATTGGATACTAATGAGGTTAACAGGGTTCCTATGTGGGTTTGGGATGGATTTAGCATTAGCAGCAGGTGGCCCTGGACATATATCATAAGCATGAGGGGAGAGCTGTGCCAGCAGCAACCCACACCAAACTGAGAGAGATCAATGCCTCAGAAACCCAAGCAGCTTGTGTATTATGTTATATAAACACACACACTGAATAACCAGCTGCTAGAGGGATTTTGTAGGGGGGGGTGCAACAATGTTTCTTTATCACTGTTCACTGCAGAATCTGGATTTACAGCACACCATTCAGATGACTTTGTACTAAAAATAAAGGATTGCACTAATATGTGAGGCAATTTTGAATGTGGAACTGGGTTTTTCATAAGCTGGACTGTATGTGGCAAGATAGCTGCTCCCATGCAGTTATGCAGCATGCAATCTGCTATTCCATAACATCTACATGGAGTTAAGCCCTCTCAAAGAGTTTTTTTTTACTTATTTTCAGAGTGGGGCTTTAGGGGTACAATTTACTGCACTTGCTTTTTTAAGTTTAGTCCGCTTTAAAGGACAGGTATCAGTATGCAATGGGTGGAGGAGATTCTCAGTCCATACATTCTAGGACGCTCGCTCATCTTCCCACCAGCATACAATAGGATGAGACTTTCATTCCACATAAACAATCTCTTATCAGCTACAGACTGTATCTTAACCTGCGGTACACGTACTCCAGGGGGTAACATAGTAACATAGTATGTAAGGCTGAATAAAGACTTTAGTCCATCCAGTTCAGCCTGTTTAACTCCTTCCAGTGGTCTAGTAGCCATAGCCGGAAATGTTATTACATGCCAGGAAGGCATCAAGGCCACTTTTGAACATTTTTAATGTATCCCTCATTACTACCTCCTCTGGCAGCGAGTTCCATAGTCTCACTGCTCTTACAGAGAAGAATCCCCTCCTATGTCGGTGGAGAAAGCACCTTTCCTCTAACCTTAGTGGATGCCCCCGGGTTATGGTTACACTCCGGGGTATAAATAGATGTTGGGACAGATCCTTGTATTGACCCCGAATATATTTATACATAGTTATTAGATCACCCCTCAATCGTCTTTTTTCTAGACTAAATAAGCCTAACTTGGACAATCTTTCCGGGTACTCTAGCCCCCGCACTCCTTTTATTAACTTTGTTGCCCTTCTTTGAACGCGCTCCAGTTCTGATATGTCCTTTTTAAGCACAGGTGCCCAGAACTGTACACAGTATTCCATATGGGGTCTGACCAGTGACTTGTACAGGGGTAAAATAATGTTCTGGTCATGAGCACCTATGCCCCTCCTGATGCACCCCATGATCCTATTTGCCTTGGCAGCAGCTGCCTGGCATTGATTACTACAGTTGAGCTTATTGTCAACTAAAACCCCTAGGTCCTTTTCCATTATTGTTTTACCAAGTGTTTCTTTATTTAGTGTGTAATCATGACACAGATTTCTCCTTCCCATGTGCATAACCTTACATTTATCTGTGTTAAACTTCATTTGCCATTTAACTGCCCATGCTTCCAATTTATCTAAATCTGTTTGTAGTTGCCTGTTGTCCTCCTTTGTTTTAATTACTTTACTCAGCTTAGTATCATCTGCAAAGATTGAGACTTGACTGTTTAATCCATACCCAATGTCATTTATATATATATTGAAGAGAATTGGTCCCAGAACTGACCCTTGTGGTACTCCACTAGTAACAGTGACCCAATCTGAGTGTGTACCATTGATAACCACCCTCTGCTTCCGATCATTAAGCCAATTTCCCACCCATCTGCACATGTTTTCCCCCAGTCCAAGCATTCTCATCTTTTGTACCAGCCTTTTATGTGGCACAGTATCAAATGCTTTAGAAAAGTCAAGATATATGATATCCAATGACTCCCCCTGATCCAATCTTGAACTTACCTCCTCATAAAAGCTGATCAGGTTTGTCTGGCAGGAGCGATTCCTCATAAATCCATGCTGATATGGAGTAATAAGGTCATTTTCCCCAAGGTGCTCCAGGATAGTATCCCTTAAGAAACCTTCAAACAGCTTGCCCACCACAGATGTAAAGCTTACCGGTCTGTAGTTCCCAGGTTCCCCCCTAGATCCCTTTTTGAATATTGGCACCACATTTGCCAAGCGCCAATCCATCGGAACAAACCCTGTAGTTATGGAATCCACAAATATTAGAAATAACGGCTTGTCTATTACTGTACATAACTCCCTTAAAACACGAGGATGTATGTCATCTGGTCCCGGTGATTTATCGATTTTCATCTGCTTGAGACGGTGCCGGACTTCTTCCTTGGTTAGACCAGTGACATTTAATGGAGGGTTTCGGTTATTCCCCTGCATTTCAGCGTTCAGGGTGCAAACCTTAAGGGGCGTCTGACTGGTCTTGTGTATTGTTTGACAAGTGAAACCTAATCCCTTCTTGCTTTAAAAGTGTCAAAAGCCCTGTGGCCTACCTATTTTGGTACAATTTATAATTAATCACTTCCTTGTTTGGAACTTCTTGTCACTAGGGGGTACTTGGCGTAAAGCGTTGAGAACCACTGAGCTAAAGAAAACAACAGAAAATGGCTGTTACATTGTATGCTGCTGCTTCTCCTAGCTAAGAGACTGTGTGGAATGAAAAGCTCATCCCATTGCAGACTGAGGTGATAAGATGATACAAATGCCACAAGATTAAAAGAGTAAAAAGAGATGAGCAGGGCCTTTATGAACTGCATGCATGCCTGCTGTTTAACTTTTTTCCAAGTAGGTTAAAAGATACAGATATTGTAATGCTCACAACCAGAGGAGTAGCTAGGCGTTCTGGCAACCGAAGCAAGGATTCGAAATGGTGCTGCTCACCTGCTTTCATGCTCCCCTGACCTGCTTCACCCGGGGCAAGTGCCCCCCTGCTCCCCCCTAGCTACACCCCTGCTTACAACAAGTAAATCAATAACTTATGATTGCTCTATTTAAAGTTTCAGGGGCCATTCAGGCATCATAATACATATATTAATGCCTGGAAGCTTTTCTTGCTTCTAGTTGTCAATACATAAACATTTACACAAATCAAGTCAGTGTATCAGTTCACAGAAGCCTATTAATTCTGTGATTCACATAAAAAATTGCCTTAGACGCCCTTTAACAGGGTGTCTTATATAATGGGGAACATATCTGCTGACAGAATCTCCAACATTCTCATCACTGCACCAGCTACATTGTGAAATCTGGGGCAGATCTTTTTTCACTGAAACCACACCTAGCTTCCTTTAATGTGTCAGATGCAATAAAACAATTCCACTAATTTTACTAAACCCATTGTGCTTTGATGTTTTCCATACCCATATAATGATGTGCCAGGATTGTGTCCAGGTTCACAGTTGAACATTCTAATATATACTGTACATTTTATCTTGTATCAGACTCATTTTGCAGCCTTATATCTAAATCCAAACCTATCTAATCTTTTTATAAATCTGCTACCTGCTTATTTCTTTCAGTTCTCATAGATAACGCTGACCAAGCTGGGTGTCTACATGGCAGCATCCACCTTAATACGATACTTTCTTGTCTCTCTACTCTTAGTCTAAGGGATCACTTCCTATAGAAAAATGTACAGCATAATAATTGCTTTCACATAGTGCACCATCAGAGCAGGATCCACTGATCACTGACGTTATACTGTAGTCTGAAATGGGATGATGATTTTGTTCTCAGGTGCTTAATAGACAGAGGAAATTTTGGATATTAGAACCAGTCAATCCTGGGCACCCAGGGCAGGAGGCACTTCTGGAGATAGTGGCAACCCAAGAGCCTATGAGTTCAGGTGCCTGCTGTGGGATTTCCTAGTAATTTGGTGGGAGAGTCTGAGCCTTAATACAGTATCAACATTTTACAAAAATTAAAGATAGAACCACAGCCTACATTTGTATAGGACCATGTATTAAAATATAAAGATATATTTCAGGTGCTTTGTCCTCTTTAATGGTTTTTTAATGGATTTTAATATAAAGTACTTCTTCTTTCAGGATTGCAGCTAATCAGAACTGACTTCCAGAAAAGTAAAAATACAGTGGCTCACCATACCAGTGACTATGATTATGATAATTTGGTGATCAGACGGGGACAGCCATGGACATTAGAGCTTACATTAAGTAGAGCTTTACAGTCTACAGATGCTCTTACAATCATGTGTGAAACAGGTATATTTTTTAAAGATAAAGTGTATGTGTTGATTTTATGTTATCTTCAAGATTAGCGGGTACAAATAACATGATCAATAAGTTGATTGTATAGAAACAGGTACCTCAGGCATTTAGCATTATTTATTTGCTCTTTGTGTTGATTGCCTTGTCTGCATTGAAAGAGCTATTTGAGGCCTTTAAAAAGAAAGTCAATGTCCTGAAAGGCAAACAAATGGACAAAATCATTCAACTGTCTAGAAGATTTCAGATACCATCCTGCCAAGAATTTAAGAATCAACCTGATCCATTCCATCATTTGTCATTGGCATCTTTCTGGGTACACGAGTCATTAATTTTATTCAAATATTCTTTTTATTATCTGACCCTGGGGGGCATCTTGATTCATTGTAAACCTCTTTTAGTTTGTGCATTAGCTTTGGTCTATGGTGCTTTGTGGAGCACTAATTTTCATTTTCTGGCAGTGATCATTAGGGGTGTGGTAAATTATGGGAGTGCCCATGATGGCGTAACCTCTAAATACTAGCTTGCCTTGCATGCAAAGTGTCTTAGCAGACAGCAATTTGTGAGATTTTATTATGTAATGCTTTGCTGGTGATACAGCCTATGGATTTTTTTTTTTTATAATTGCTTCACCAAAATATTTTTGGAACTTAACAAGATTTAATGTTTGGAACATTTATTTTAATTAGTTTTGTACTGCTTAAAAGTGTGGTTTGTGGCTGTACTGTAAAATCTCTAATATTGAAAGTGGAGGTGATGTCCTTAGCATCCATTATCCACGGGCTGCCTTTATATTGTCAGCCCCCCCCCCCCCCCCTTTGCCATAAAGCTAATTTACTCTTCAGGGCCTGTTATGACACACTACACTACACACTATGTGTACACTACACTACACTACACTATCTACACACTCCCAAATGCTGCCTTATCCACTTGCCAGCCAAGGTCTTCTATTCCTAGAGGCCCACTCATACTACCTGTATATACAGTATAAATATATGTACTGCCTATACCTTCAAGGATCCCACTATACGGCCCTGCAACTCCTAACATCTGGGCCACATTATACCACTAAAAGACCTCATATCATGCTGCATCTCATCTATTACTTCCAACACATTTTAAGGGAAATGAAGGAGGCCAGGGATCTAAAATAAAGTAAAATGTTAAAGTAGTGAAAGTGTCTGGGCTCTAGTTACAGAAAATGTTAGGGTTCCATATTTATGCCCTTACTGTTCTGAATATCCACATGCATTTGTGAGTTGTATCATTGTAAGAAACACCCTGAATGCAGATATGTGGCTCCCCAAAAAGAAAGGTTTCCCACACTGAATCTTTAGTTGGAGATGCTCTGAAATCTTTTGCACTGAGGTTGGATGGACGGTGTTTCAAAATGTATTGATTTACATATGTCAAAAGGCATCATTGAGAATCTCTAAATGAGCTTTTTTCCCTAGGACCTTCTGCTTCAGTACAAAGAAATACAAAGGCAGAAATGCCTGTTTCCAGCTCTGGCAGTAAAACATCATGGAGTGCAGTGCGTGGACAAAGCAGTAACAATGTTTTGCCGATTACCATGATGACTCCAGTCAATGGAGTTATTGGTTTATACAAAATGACTTTGCAGATCAAAAGTGGAGTGAGGACCACGACCGCCGAAATGGGAAGCTTTGTTTTGTTATTTAATTCCTGGATACCAGGTAATTTTTCCACTCTTTTAAACACACCTGAATTAGTTGTTGTTGAAGTCAGTAGATTACAATTGAAAATCTTTATTTGGAAGAATGCACACCAGAATAGTAACGTCATTAAAAAGAGTGTATTGTTGAAATAAGATCATATATATATATATATATATATATATATATATATATATATATATATACAGAAGTTTATATGTACAAGTGGTACAGTACATCCATATACATATATTTAACCAATATGAAAACAGGATACAGTGTGTGCACACTTCATCTACTCAATTCAGATCCATTGTTGTACCATCCCTACATAAATAGAAGCAATAATTAACCTTATTTGTAACAGTAGCAGAAATGCTGAATGTCTATACGCAGTGCAGCTTACTAGGAATAAGATGGTGTCCTCATTTTAATGAATCTAAGTACATCAAATTAACAAGTGCAACGTGAAATAGTGAGCATAGCAGAAATGAACCCTATAATGTGCAGTATGGGATTACCCTGGGGGGTGGCGCAGAGTGGGTGCTAACCGTTACCACCAACGTTTCAGGGCTACCAGCCGTTTTCTCATGGCTAGAAGTAGAAACTTGTTTAAGGCCCTTATTTAAAAAAGGATTGCGTCAGGTAGCGCCTGGTTAATGAGAGGTAGCGACAGATAGCGACTCGTGAACGCCAGACACGGCACGCAATTCCACATTTATCAAGCAGAATCTGTTTAGCGACTGGGATAGCGCCATGTAGCGTCTGATTCATTATTTTCACAGCCTCAGCGTACAGCGCCGGCGTTCAGCCTTGAACAGCGCCAGGTATGACCTCTCGCTACCTGTCGCTCTCCAATACATTTCAATGGACGAACCTTTTCTTCTCTTTAAACCGGGTTTTTTTTTTTTTTGCCAAAAAATCACAAATAATTCTGTGACCTCTTCTGACATTGAAATAGCAGTTTTTTCACTTTTTTAATTTTTTTTAAATTTCTTCAGAAATGACATTACAGGTCTGCCATTAAAGTGTTCATGTTACAATGTGGTTACAATGTAAATCCATATGTTTTCACTTTGTTACTAGTGGATAGATGCTGGAAAACACACTTTAAACACACCGCCTCCAGCGCTGTGGGCTTCAAACAAGCATTTTTCAGCGCCAGAGATTTGTGAGGCTGTTTTTTTGCTGAATATGGTGTGAGTCGGTCGCTACCATGCGCTCCCATACAGCGCTGTACTGGTCAAATAGCGACTCCTCACAATGTATTCAACATTACTGAACAGAGACTGAGTCGCTATGAAGTAGCGACCCACGGCTGAGCAAAGCGACTACTAGCGGGCGCTCTGAAAATGCCTGCTACAGACGCTCATCTGTCGCTACCTGCCGCTATTAATGAATCGGCCTCTAAGTCTAGCAGATTTCCTATGTAAAACAGAGCACTTGTGGTTAGGTATGGAGAACCTGTCATTTTCACACTCTGTGTCCCAGTTGTCTGGTATTTAGAATCCTTGTCCAGGCAAAACAAGTCCTGAGATCAAGCAGCGTTTTTTTTTTTATTTAGTCTGGACATTCCCATTAAGGTGAAGTCATTTTTCTCTAGATGTATCTACAACAGTGTAAAGAGCTTCCCACATATAGTGGAAAGATTCTCCAGTCATTTTAAAGTCCTCAAATTTCCTATACACTGCTGAATAGCTTTATAAATATACTTCATTAGAAAACACTTGGACATCATCTGTGCAGCAAATTGCTTACAAATCTAGAAGAATTTTGTTTTGTGCCTGCCTCACAAACTCTTAAAATGTAGCTCCTCCTGGGGCTCTCAAAATCAAATCCTTTGGATAACCTCCAAAATACTTACCAGCACTTACTGTAACATCTGCTCCATGCTGTCCACTATGGTAGCAGGGCCAGCGTTTTTGCCCAGGCAACCCCCACAACTTCCTAGGACCCCAGTGCTCACATATGGGCCCCCAGCCAGAGTGCTGACCCTCCTCCCCATCTCACAGCTCCCTGCCCCCTGTACCTTTAATCAGTGCTGGGTCTGAGGAGCACACAGGCAGCTGACCGCAAGTCACTGTCTGTTACAGCCGGCATGAGATGCAGCTTGCTCTGCCCCCTCATCCACACAGCGAGGCCCGACCTGAGGCTCTGCCTCCCTGCCCAGAGCATGGCATGGGGCCTTGTTATCACTTTTTAGGTTATTGGGGACCCAGATACTATATAGTACGTAGCCTGGGCCCCTCTATAATCTATATGTTATGACTGGGTCCCATGCTTGCGGTAAGATCAGGCATGACTGTCACGGGACCCAGCCACCCAGGTAATGGAGGGACCCAGATGGTATAACCTAGGTGCCTTATGGAGGACCACACACTATAGGGTGCATAGTCTGGACCTCTCCATAAATTTCTATGTGATGGCTGGGCCCCATGCTTGAAGCTAGAGCATGGTTATTTGTGGCTGCCATGGGCCCAGTCATTGCATCATATGGTGTAGGGGCTAGTCACTATAGTCTGTAAGGTCTGGGACCTTTAACCTGCATGTGTTGGCTGGGCCTTATGCTTGCAACATGATTAGGTTTGATTCCCCTCAGGTTTTGGTTCACTTCAGCAAGTTTTCCTGATTTGAGGTGCTGGTGTGTGGAACCCCCCAAGACTGCCTCTTTCTCAACTTTTTCCATGCTCCCATTGTGCATGTGTGGGCCTTCCTCATGCCATGCATCAGACAACATTAAATAGCTATGGATACGATGTGCATGGAGTGTACGTCTGCCATGGGAGCGAGGATGGAAGTAAATGATTGATTATGGGGGTGGTTTCACACAGCAGGGCATCCCAAATTTGGATGGCTCTGGGAGGGCTTTCACCCCTTCCTAGAATATTTTTAATTGGACCAATCACCAGGATTTTGAAAATACTGGTGATTGGTCCCTGCTCTGGGGGCATCCTGATGTAGGCTTCCCCCCTGTGTGAAACCTACTTTCACTCACCTCTCCGCCATTGCCAGGGTGCTCGCCCAAACAGCGATTTATGCCGCGTGCATCTGAATGGCTGGCCATGGGGAGCAGGCACAGCTACAGGGAAGCTGGGTATGCTGACACCGGTGTAAACCATGTATTATTATTGGCACCCTGGGGGGGCTCACACAGCGGGGCACCTGGTGTAGGATGCCCCAGGGGCAGCCTAGTGGCGGGCACTGGAGTCTATTAGATACCAGGCCAGCTGCAGCGGGTGATTGGTCCACTTTAAGGATGTTTTGGTTGGCTTTAAAATATATCAAATAATGAGGTTAAAGTGGACCAATCACCAGGATTTTCACTATCCTGGCAATTCGTGCTTGGCCCAATTTGGGATTCCCCTCTTTATGAAAGCCCCAGATTGCCCATTCCACTCACCTTTTCGCTGCTCCCACAGCGCATGTGTGGGCGCTCGTCCAATCGGCGCTTTATGTCGTGCATACTAATGCATGGCATAAAGTCACATCCCCGGTTTCACTGTGGAGTGTGCCCTTGGCCTTTTACAAAACATAACTTCTCAAACGCTGACTCAACAAAAGTCATGTCTAATGCTATGCTTGCCATGACCTGCTCTAGCTGTTCCTTTTTCTTTATGCAGAAGATGAAGTGTACATGAGTAATGATGCTGAGAGGAATGAGTATATTCTAAATGAATATGGACTATACTGGTTTGGAAGTTACAACAGCTTTGGACAGGGAACATGGGATTATGCCCAGGTAATAGAAGCTGTTTAATTTTTCGAAAACATTCTGACAATAAATAGTCGATGCTAGAGACCTGTGTAGGTCTGATACTGTTGTATTATACCAGCAAATAAGGACCCAGAACCCAACTCAAAGGCCGCGTTCTGGACCCCCCCCCCCCCCCGAACTTCTTGCTATCTGCTGAAAGCAGGACCAACACCCGTTAAAGTAGTAACGGGTGTTGGTTCAGTTTCATAGTATTATAGTATTACAAAGTTTGCTCTATATTAGGTTGTATGCAAACAGTTATGTTAAATATATAAATGTGTGCAGCACTTGACAACTTTATGTATAGAGAACAGGTATTTTGAGTTCCACCTCTGCTGCAGCTCCTTTGGATACTACTTGCCTATTTACCTGACCATCTACCTACCCGACACCCACCTGTCTACTTGCCTGCCTACAATCCTACCTGCCTGCTGTCTACCTAATTGCCTGCTGCCCACATACCTACTTGCCTGCCCACTACCTGTCTGGCCGCCCCAGCCATCTACTAATCACCCAGCCACCTCCCCGTTCGTCGACCCACCTACCCGCCATACACTTACCTACCTACATGTCCACCCACCTACCTATCTCCCAGCCTGCTCACATACATGCCTGCCTACCCACACACCCATCTCTCAGTATGCCCACCTACCTGCCTCCCACTTAGCCACCTACCTGGTTGGCCACCAACCTGCTGCCCATCTACCTGCCTGTTTATCCACCCTTGTGCCCTTACACCTGCTCACCTACCTGCCCTCTCACCTACCTAGCTGCCTGCCTGCCTGTCCGCTGGAACACAATGAGGGACAAAAATGTACTGATCCTCCAGGCTAAATTTTGGTGGGTAATTAAGAGGTTAAAAAGTATTTTCAAAAACTGCAGCTATGCGCCAACGTTAGTCACATGAGACATAGATTCCAGATCTGCAATAAAAAAATGAGTTATTTTCAGGACCAGTTTTCAGGGCCCATTTTTTAGGTCATGGGGTTAAAGTGGACCAACACCCAGGTTTTTCACTCACCTCGGTTTAGGTCTGCTTTTCAGGGGCATCCTGATTTGTGATGAAACAAAGGGGGAGTGGCAGCCGCTCAGTCCATTTTAGAACTAACCTGGGAGGTGCACGTTAGCAATTTGGATACACAAGTCTTAAAGGAGCCACAGCACTAAACCCTGTTAGATTGCAGACAAACCTATAATCTGTTGCTAAATCTGGTTAAAAACAGAGGCTTGGTCACACACATCTGCAGAAGTATGCTTAAGCTGCACCACCACGCCAAGGTGCCTCTATGGGTGCAGTCCTAACTCTAATCTATGAGAGCCCCATTTGGGGTTGACCCTTCCACCCCATGGGCTGCAGAGATTAGAGTTAGGACTGCACCTCACAGAGGCACCTTGGCACTTGGTGCAGCTTCAGCATACTTCTGCAGATGTGTGTGACTGTCTCTAAATCTGGTTAAAAACAGAGGACTCAGATTATAGGTTTGTCTGCAAGCTAACAGGGTTTATGATTTGGGATTACCCACAATTATGGTGTCCCGGTCATCCTTACGGCATTTGCACGGCACATGCTGTGGGAAGCCGATCAGCGTGTTTGGCTTCAATCAGTTTTACTACACCAACCTGATGTCAGGATGGCTAAGAAAATGAATAGAGCACAGTGTGCTGCCAGCCGCATCCTCTCTAGTTAGGGGCGTGCCCGTGGCGGCCATTTAGAAAGGCCTGGTGGGGGCATGCATCTCAGATAGAGGTATGCTGGGGATGCGGATTTAGTGCTGAGACGTGGCAAGGGCTCTGGGAAAGGGTAAGAGTAAACTTGCCGATCCAGGGGGGTTACACACAGCGGAGCATCAATAATCTGGATATCCCAAGGAGAGGGAATCGGCCAGCCTTGACATTTTTTAGATTCTAGGACCGGTTTTGGTTCACTTTATTATAAAAAAAAAATAAGGAACCTCTTCCCTTGTTGGATAGAGGCAAAGTAGCTCACATGAAACAAATCTGTCTGTATATACTTTTCAGCACTTACTTTACCTGATTTACTATATGTTTTTCTGCTTTTTGTTTACCAGTTTGAGAAGGATGTTTTGAAAGCCTGTCTCACCATGCTTGATCGGAATTTAAACTACCGTAATGATGCAGCAACAGATGTCTCTCAGAGAAATGATCCTGCGTATGTTGCAAGAGTATTAAGTGCTATGGTGAGTAAAAAGGATCTGGATTAACTTACTTTTTAATAACCCATTTACTAAATTTCAACTGCTACTTAAAATTCAACAATATGTTATAGGTGAATAGCAATAATGACAACGGAGTAGTTGTTGGGAATTGGACCCCACCATATGATGGTGGGGTAAGTCCAACAACATGGAATGGATCTGCAGCTATACTCCGCCAGTGGCTGACGAGTGGCCCAGTGAAATATGGACAATGCTGGGTGTTTGGAGGAGTTCTTTGTACAGGTACACATTTTGTAGTATGTTTTAGTACCATTGTTAGATAATGTACAGCTCCATGGTACAAAAGTTCATAAAGGGCCTGCTTGCAGCCATAGCAAAATGATTTAGTAAGAGGATTATAGATATCTGACTCACAATAGACAATGATACAATATTGTTCTTGAGCAAAAATGGTTAGACCTGAATAGAAGTACCATATTTCTCGCCCTATAAGAAGGGATTTGAAAGAGAAAAATTAGAAAAAAATTTTATGAACCAAATGGTGTGCTAGAATACTACCAATCACCCCACTGTAGACAGTGTGAAGAATTCTCCCCGATCACATTACAGGCTGTAAGCAGTATTCCATGTTAAAGGCAGTGAGGGGCATTCCAAATTACAGGCAGTGTGCGGGCATACCAAATTACAGGCAGTGTGCAGGCATCCCAAATATAGGCAGTGTGCAGGCATCCCCAATACAGGCAGTGTGCAGGCATCCCCAATACAGACAGTGTGCGGGCATCCCAAATTACAGGCAGTGTGCAGGCATCCCAAATATAGGCAGTGTGCAGGCATCCCCAATACAGACAGTGTGCTGGCATCCCCAATATAGGCAGTGTGCTGGCATCCCAAATACAGGCAGTGTGCGGGCATCCCAATACAGGCAGTGTGCGGGCATCTCCAATACAGGCAGTGTGCTGGCATCCCCAATACAGGCAGTGTGCAGGCATCCCAAATATAGGCAGTGTGCAGGCATCCCAAATATAGGCAGTGTGCGGGCATCCCAATACAGGCAGTGTGCTGGCATCCCCAATACAGGCAGTGTGCAGGCATCCCAAATACAGGCAGTGTGCAGGCATCCCAAATATAGGCAGTGTGCGGGCATCCCAATACAGGCAGTGTGCAGGCATCCCAAATACAGGCAGTGTACGGGCATCCCAAATACAGGCAGTGTGCAGGCATCCCCAATACAGGCAGAGTGCGGGCATCCCCAATACAGGCAGTGTGCAGGCATCCCCAATACAGGCAGTGTGCAGGCATCCCAAATACAGGCAGTGTGCAGGCATCCCAAATACAGGCAGTGTGCAGGCATCCCAAATACAGGCAGTGTGCAGGCATCCCCAATACAGGCAGCGTGCGGGCATCCCCAATACAGGCAATGTGCTGGCATCCCCAATACAGGCAATGCGCTGGCATCCCCAATACAGGCAGTGTGCGGGCATCCCAAATACAGGCAGTGTACGGGCATCCCAAATACAGGCAGTGTGCTGGCATCCCCAATACAGGCAGTGTGCAGGCATCCCAAATATAGGCAGTGTGCAGGGATCCCAAATATAGGCAGTGTGCGGGCATCCCAATACAGGCAGTGTGCAGGCATCCCAAATACAGGCAGTGTACGGGCATCCCAAATACAGGCAGTGTGCAGGCATCCCCAATACAGGCAGAGTGCGGGCATCCCCAATACAGGCAGTGTGCAGGCATCCCAAATACAGGCAGTGTGCAGGCATCCCAAATACAGGCAGTGTACGGGCATCCCAAATACAGGCAGTGTGCTGGCATCCCCAATACAGGCAGTGTGCTGGCATCCCCAATACAGGCAGTGTGCAGGCATCCCAAATACAGGCAGTGTGCGGGCATCCCCAATACAGGCAGTGTGCGGGCATCCCCATTACAGGCAGTGTGCTGGCATCCCCAATACAGGCAGTGTGCAGGCATCTCCAATACAGGCAGTGTGCAGGCATCCCAAATACAGGCAGTGTATGGGCATCCCAAATACAGGCAGTGTGCAGGCATCTCCAATACAGGCAGTGTGCTGGCATCCCCAATACAGGCAGCGTGCGGGCATCCCCAATACAGGCAGTGTGCAGGCATCCGAAATACAGGCAATGTGCTGGCATCCCCAATACAGGCAGTGTGCTGGCATCTCCAATACAGGCAGTGTGCGGGCATCCCCAATACAGGCAGTGTGCAGGCATCCCCAATACAGGCAGTGTGCTGGCATCCCCAATACAGGCAGTGTGCTGGCATCCCCAATACAGGCAGTGTGCGGGCATCCCCAATACAGGCAGTGTGCGGGCATCCCCAATACAGGCAGTGTGCTGGCATCCCCAATACAGGCAGTGTGCTGGCATCCCAAATACAGACAGTGTGCAGGCATCCCCAATATAGGCAGCGTGCGGGCATCCCCAATACAGGCAATGTGCTGGCATCCCCAATACAGGCAATGCGCTGGCATCCCCAATACTGGCAGTGTGCGGGCATCCCCAATACAGGCAGCGTGCGGGCATCCCCAATACAGGCAATGTGCTGGCATCCCCAATACAGGCAATGCGCTGGCATCCCCAATACAGGCAGTGTGCGGGCATCCCCAATACAGGCAGCGTGCGGGCATCCCCAATACAGGCAATGTGCTGGCATCCCCAATACAGGCAATGCGCTGGCATCCCCAATACAGGCAGTGTGCGGGCATCCCAAATACAGGCAGTGTACGGGCATCCCAAATACAGGCAGTGTGCAGGCATCCTAAATACAGGCAGTGTGCAGGCATCCCCAATACAGGCAGTGTGCAGGCATCCCCAATACAGGCAGTGTGCGGGCATCCCCAATACAGGCAATGCGCTGGCATCCCCAATACAGGCAATGCGCTGGCATCCCCAATACAGGCAGTGTGCGGGCATCCCAAATACAGGCAGTGTACGGGCATCCCAAATACAGGCAGTGTGCAGGCATCCTAAATACAGGCAGTGTGCAGGCATCCCCAATACAGGCAGTGTGCAGGCATCCCCAATACAGGCAGTGTGCGGGCATCCCCAATACAGGCAATGTGCTGGCATCCCCAATACAGGCAGTGTGCAGGCATCCCCAATACAGGTAGTGTGCGGGCATCCCCAATACAGGCAATGTGCAGGCATCCCCAATACAGGCAGTGTGCTGGCATCCCAAATACAGGCAGTGTGCAGGCATCTCCAATACAGGCAGTGTGCAGGCATCCGAAATACAGGCAATGTGCTGGCATCCCCAATACAGGCAGTGTGCAGGCATCCCAAAAACAGGCAGTGTGCAGGCATCCCCCATACAGGCAGTGCGCAGGCATCCCAAATACAGGCAATGTGCAGGCATCCCCAATACAGGCAGTGTGCAGGCATCCCAAATACAGGCAGTGTGCTGGCATCCCCAATACAGGCAGTGTGCGGGCATCCCCAATACAGGCAGTGTGCGGGCATCCCCAATACAGGCAGTGTGCTGGCATCCCCAATACAGGCAGTGTGCAGGCATCCCCAATACAGGCAGTGTGCGGGCATCCCCAATACAGGCAGTGTGCTGGCATCCCCAATACAGGCAGTGTGCGGGCATCCCCAATACAGACAGTGTGCTGGCATCTCCAATACAGGCAGTGTGCGGGCATCCCCAATACAGGCAGTGTGCAGGCATCCCCAATACAGGCAGTGTGCAGGCATCCTAAATACAGGCAGTGTGCTGGCATCCCCAATACAGGCAGTGTGCGGGCATCCCCAATACAGGCAGTGTGCGGGCATCTCCAATACAGGCAGTGTGCTGGCATCCCCAATACAGGCAGTGTGCAGGCATCCCAAATACAGGCAGTGTGCTGGCATCCCCAATACAGGCAGTGTGCAGGCATCCCAAAAACAGGCAGTGTGCAGGCATCCCCCATACAGGCAGTGCGCAGGCATCCCAAATACAGGCAATGTGCAGGCATCCCCAATACAGGCAGTGTGCAGGCATCCCCAATACAGGCAGTGTGCTGGCATCCCCAATACAGGCAGTGTGCGGGCATCCCCAATACAGGCAGTGTGCGGGCATCCCCAATACAGGCAGTGTGCTGGCATCCCCAATACAGGCAGTGTGCAGGCATCCCCAATACAGGCAGTGTGCGGGCATCCCCAATACAGGCAGTGTGCTGGCATCCCCAATACAGGCAGTGTGCGGGCATCCCCAATACAGACAGTGTGCTGGCATCTCCAATACAGGCAGTGTGCGGGCATCCCCAATACAGGCAGTGTGCAGGCATCCCCAATACAGGCAGTGTGCAGGCATCCTAAATACAGGCAGTGTGCTGGCATCCCAAATACAGGCAGTGTGCGGGCATCCCCAATACAGGCAGTGTGCGGGCATCTCCAATACAGGCAGTGTGCTGGCATCCCCAATACAGGCAGTGTGCAGGCATCCCAAATACAGGCAGTGTGCGGGCATCCCCAATACAGGCAGTGTGCGGGCATCCCCAATACAGGCAGTGTGCTGGCATCCCCAATACAGGCAGTGTGCAGGCATCCCAAATACAGGCAGTGTGCGGGCATCCCCAATACAGGCAGTGTGCAGGCATCCCCAATACAGGCAGTGTGCAGGCATCCTAAATACAGGCAGTGTGCAGGCATCCCAAATATAGGCAGTGTGCAGGCATCCCCAATACAGGCAGTGTGCTGGCATCCCCAATACAGGGAGTGTGCGGGCATCCCAAATACAGGCAGTGTGCAGGCATCCCCAATACAGGCAGGGTGCGGGCATCCCAAATACAGGCAGTGTGCAGGCATCCTAAATACAGGCAGTGTGCAGGCATCCCAAATACAGGCAGTGTGCAGGCATCCCAAATATAGGCAGTGTGCAGGCATCCTAAATACAGGCAGTGTGCAGGCATCCCCAATACAGGCAGGGTGCGGGCATCCCAAATATAGGCAGTGTGCAGGCATCCCAAATACAGGCAATGTGCTGGCATCCCCAATACAGGCAGTGTGCGGGCATCCCAAATATAGGCAGTGTGCAGGCATCCCAAATACAAGCAGTGTGCTGGCATCCCAAATACAGGCAGTGTGCAGGCATCCCCAATAGAGACAGTGTGCTGGCATCCACAATACAGGCAGTGTGCTGGCATCCCCAATACAGGCAGTGTGCAGGCATCCCCAATACAGGCCGTGTGCTGGCATCCCAAATACAGACAGTGTGCTGGCATCCCCAATACAGACAGTGTGCTGGCATCCCAAATACAGACAGTGTGCTGGCATCCCAAATACAGGCAGTGTGCAGACATCCCCAATACAGGCAGTGTGCTGGCATCCCCAATACAGGCAGGGTGCGGGCATCCCAAATACAGGCAGTGTGCGGGCATCCCCAATACAGGCAGTGTGCTGGCATCCCAAATATAGGCAGTGTGCAGGCATCCCCAATACAGGCAGTGTGCAGGCATCCCAAATATAGGCAGTGTGCAGGCATCCCCAATACAGGCAGTGTGCGGGCATCCCAAATATAGGCAGTGTGCAGGCATCCCAAATATAAGCAGTGTGCAGGCATCCCCAATACAGGCAGTGTGCAGGCATCCCAAATATAAGCAGTGTGCAGGCATCCCCAATACAGGCAGAGTGCGGGCATCCCCAATACAGGCAGCGTGCGGGCATCCCCAATACAGGCAGTGTGCAGGCATCCCCAATACAGGCCGTGTGCGGGCATCCCCAATACAGGCAGCGTGCGGGCATCCCCAATACAGGCAGTGTGCAGGCATCCCCAATACAGGCAGTGTGCAGGCATCCCCAATACAGGCAGTGTGCGGGCATCCCAAATATAGGCAGTGTGCAGGCATCCCAAATATAAGCAGTGTGCAGGCATCCCCAATACAGGCAGTGTGCAGGCATCCCCAATACAGGCAGTGTGCAGGCATCCCAAATACAGGCAGTGTGCGGGCATCCCCAATACAGGCAGTGTGCGGGCATCCCCAATACAGGCAGTGTGCTGGCATCCCCAATACAGGCAGTGTGCAGGCATCCCAAATACAGGCAGTGTGCAGGCATCCCAAATACAGGCAGTGTGTGGGCATCCCCAATACAGGCAGTGTGCGGGCATCCCCAATACAGGCAGTGTGCTGGCATCCCCAATACAGGCAGTGTGCAGGCATCCCAAATACAGGCAGTGTGCTGGCATCCTAAATACAGGCAATGTGCTGGCATCCCCAATAGAGACAGTGTGCGGGCATCCCCAATACAGGCAGTGTGCGGGCATCCCCAATACAGGCAGTGTGCTGGCATCCCCAATACAGGCAGTGTGCGGGCATCCCCAATACAGGCAGTGTGCTGGCATCCCCAATACAGGCAGTGTGCGGGCATCCCCAATACAGGCAGTGTGCGGGCATCCCCAATAGAGACAGTATGCGGGCATCCCCAATACAGGCAGTGTGCGGGCATCCCCAATACAGGCAGTGTGCGGGCATCCCCAATACAGGCAGTGTGCGGGCATCCCCAATACAGGCAGTGTGCGGGCATCCCCAATACAGGCAGTGTGCGGGCATCCCCAATACAGGCAATGCGCTGGCATCCCAAATACAGGCAGTGTGCGGGCATCCCCAATAGAGACAGTATGCGGGCATCCCCAATACAGGCAGTGTGCGGGCATCCCCAATACAGGCAGTGTGCTGGCATCCCCAATACAGGCAGTGTGCGGGCATCCCCAATACAGACAGTGTGCTGGCATCTCCAATACAGGCAGTGTGCGGGCATCCCCAATACAGGCAGTGTGCAGGCATCCCCAATACAGGCAGTGTGCAGGCATCCTAAATACAGGCAGTGTGCTGGCATCCCCAATACAGGCAGTGTGCGGGCATCCCCAATACAGGCAGTGTGCGGGCATCCCCAATACAGGCAGTGTGCGGGCATCCCCAATACAGGCAGTGTGCTGGCATCCCCAATACAGGCAGTGTGCAGGCATCCCAAATACAGGCAGTGTGCAGGCATCCCAAATATAGGCAGTGTGCAGGCATCCCCAATACAGGCAGTGTGCTGGCATCCCCAATAGAGACAGTGTGCGGGCATCCCCAATACAGGCAGTGTGCAGGCATCCCCAATACAGGCAGTGTGCGGGCATCCCCAATACAGGCAGTGTGCGGGCATCCCAAATACAGGCAGTGTGCAGGCATCCCCAATACAGGCAGGGTGCGGGCATCCCAAATACAGGCAGTGTGCAGGCATCCTAAATACAGGCAGTGTGCAGGCATCCCAAATACAGGCAGTGTGCAGGCATCCCAAATATAGGCAGTGTGCAGGCATCCTAAATACAGGCAGTGTGCAGGCATCCCCAATACAGGCAGGGTGCGGGCATCCCAAATATAGGCAGTGTGCAGGCATCCTAAATACAGGCAGTGTGCAGGCATCCCAAATACAGGCAATGTGCTGGCATCCCCAATACAGGCAGTGTGCGGGCATCCCAAATATAGGCAGTGTGCAGGCATCCCAAATACAAGCAGTGTGCTGGCATCCCAAATACAGGCAGTGTGCAGGCATCCCCAATAGAGACAGTGTGCAGGCATCCCCAATACAGGCCGTGTGCTGGCATCCCAAATACAGACAGTGTGCTGGCATCCCCAATACAGACAGTGTGCTGGCATCCCAAATACAGACAGTGTGCTGGCATCCCAAATACAGGCAGTGTGCAGACATCCCCAATACAGGCAGTGTGCTGGCATCCCCAATACAGGCAGGGTGCGGGCATCCCAAATACAGGCAGTGTGCGGGCATCCCCAATACAGGCAGTGTGCTGGCATCCCAAATATAGGCAGTGTGCAGGCATCCCCAATACAGGCAGTGTGCAGGCATCCCAAATATAGGCAGTGTGCAGGCATCCCCAATACAGGCAGTGTGCGGGCATCCCAAATATAGGCAGTGTGCAGGCATCCCAAATATAGGCAGTGTGCAGGCATCCCCAATACAGGCAGTGTGCAGGCATCCCAAATATAAGCAGTGTGCAGGCATCCCCAATACAGGCAGAGTGCGGGCATCCCCAATACAGGCAGCGTGCGGGCATCCCCAATACAGGCAGTGTGCAGGCATCCCCAATACAGGCCGTGTGCGGGCATCCCCAATACAGGCAGCGTGCGGGCATCCCCAATACAGGCAGTGTGCAGGCATCCCCAATACAGGCAGTGTGCAGGCATCCCCAATACAGGCAGTGTGCGGGCATCCCAAATATAGGCAGTGTGCAGGCATCCCAAATATAAGCAGTGTGCAGGCATCCCCAATACAGGCAGTGTGCAGGCATCCCCAATACAGGCAGTGTGCAGGCATCCCCAATACAGGCAGTGTGCGGGCATCCCCAATACAGGCAGTGTGCTGGCATCACCAATACAGGCAGTGTGCGAGCATCCCCAATACAGGCAGTGTGCAGGCATCCCAAATATAAGCAGTGTGCAGGCATCCCCAATACAGGCAGTGTGCAGGCATCCCCAATACAGGCAGTGTGCGGGCATCCCCAATACAGGCAGTGTGCTGGCATCCCCAATACAGGCAGTGTGCAGGCATCCCAAATACAGGCAGTGTGCAGGCATCCCAAATACAGGCAGTGTGTGGGCATCCCCAATACAGGCAGTGTGCTGGCATCCCCAATACAGGCAGTGTGCTGGCATCCCCAATACAGGCAGTGTGCAGGCATCCCAAATACAGGCAGTGTGCTGGCATCCTAAATACAGGCAATGTGCTGGCATCCCCAATAGAGACAGTGTGCGGGCATCCCCAATACAGGCAGTGTGCGGGCATCCCCAATACAGGCAGTGTGCGGGCATCCCCAATATAGGCAGTGTGCTGGCATCCCCAATATAGGCAGTGTGCTGGCATCCCCAATACAGGCAGTGTGCGGGCATCCCCAATACAGGCAGTGTGCTGGCATCCCAAATACAGGCAGTGTGCGGGCATCCCCAATAGAGACAGTATGCGGGCATCCCCAATACAGGCAGTGTGCGGGCATCCCCAATACAGGCAGTGTGCGGGCATCCCCAATACAGGCAATGCGCTGGCATCCCAAATAGAGACAGTATGCGGGCATCCCCAATACAGGCAGTGTGCGGGCATCCCCAATACAGGCAGTGTGCGGGCATCCCCAATACAGGCAGTGTGCAGGCATCCCCAATACAGGCAGTGTGCGGGCATCCCCAATACAGGCAGTGTGTGGGCATCCCAAATACAGGCAGTGTGCTGGCATCCCCAATACAGGCAGTGTGCGGGCCTCCCCAATACAGGCAGTGTGCGGGCATCCCAAATACAGGCAGTGTGCTGGCATCCCCAATACAGGCAGTTTGCGGGCATCCCCAATACAGGCAGTGTGCGGGCATCCCAAATACAGGCAGTGTGCGGGCATCCCAAATAAAGGCAGTGTGCGGGCATCCCAAATAAAGACAGTGTGCGGGCATCCCCAATACAGGCAGTGTGCGGGCATCCCCAATACAGGCAGTGTCCTGACATCCCCAATACAGGCAGTGTGCAGGCATCCCAAATATAGGCAGTGTGCTGGCATCCCAAATACAGGCAGTGTGCGGGCATCCCCAATACAGGCAGTGTGTGGGCATCCCAAATACAGGCAGTGTGCAGGCATCCCCAATACAGGCAGTGTGCGGGCATCCACAATAGAGACAGTGTGCTGGCATCCCCAATACAGGCAGTGTGCGGGCATCCCCAATAGAGACAGTGTGCGGGCATCCCCAATACAGGCAGTGTGCAGGCATCCCCAATAAAGGCAGTGTGCTGGCATCCCCAATACAGGCAGTGTGCGGGCATCCCCAATAGAGACAGTGTGCGGGCATCCCCAATACAGGCAGTGTGCAGGCATCCCCAATACAGGCAGTGTGCGGGCATCCCCAATAAAGGCAGTGTGCGGGCATCCCCAATACAGGCAGTGTGCAGGCATCCCCAATACAGGCAGTGTGCGGGCATCCACAATAGAGACAGTGTGCGGGCATCCCCAATAAAGGCAGTGTGCTGGCATCCCCAATACAGGCAGTGTGCGGGCATCCCCAATAGAGACAGTGTGCGGGCATCCCCAATACAGGCAGTGTGCTGGCATCCCCAATATAGGCAGTGTGCAGGCATCCCCAATACAGGCAGTGTGCGGGCATCCCCAATAAAGGCCGTGTGCGGGCATCCCCAATACAGGCAGTGTGCAGGCATCCCCAATACAGGCAGTGTGCAGGCATCCCCAATACAGGCAGTGTGCGGGCATCCCCAATACAGGCAGTGTGCGGGCATCCCCAATACAGGCAGTGTGCGGGCATCCCCAATAAAGGCAGTGTGCGGGCATCCCCAATACAGGCAGTGTGCAGGCATCCCCAATACAGGCAGTGTGCAGGCATCCCCAATACAGGCAGTGTGCAGGCATCCCCAATACAGGCAGTGTGCTGGCATCCCCAATACAGGCAGTGTGCTGGCATCCCCAATACAGGCAGTGTGCAGGCATCCCCAATACAGGCAGTGTGCAGGCATCCCCAATACAGGCAGTGTGCAGGCATCCCCAATACAGGCAGTGTGCAGGCATCCCCAATACAGGCAGTGTGCAGGCATCCCCAATACAGGCAGTGTGCAGGCATCCCCAATACAGGGAATTGTGCAGGCATCCCCAATACAGGCAGTGTGCAGGCATCCCCAATACAGGCAGTGTGCAGGCATCCCCAATACAGGCAGTGTGCAGGCATCCCCAATACAGGCAGTGTGCAGGCATCCCCAATACAGGGAATTGTGCAGGCATCCCCAATACAGGCAGTGTGCTGGCATCCCCAATACAGGGAATTGTGCAGGCATCCCCAATACAGGCAGTGTGCAGGCATCCCCAATACAGGCAGTGTGCAGGCATCCCCAATACAGGCAGTGTGCAGGCATCCCCAATACAGGCAGTGTGCTGGCATCCCCAATACAGGGAATTGTGCAGGCATCCCCAATACAGGCAGTGTGCAGGCATCCCCAATACAGGCAGTGTGCGGGCATCCCCAATACAGGCAGTGTGCGTGCATCCCCAATACAGGCAGTGTGCAGGCATCCCCAATACAGGCAGTGTGCGGGCATCCCCAATAAAGGCAATGTGCGGGCATCGACAATAGAGACAGTGTGCGGGCATCCCCAATACTGGCAGTGTGCGGGCATCCCCAATACAGGTAGTGTGCGGGCATCCCCAATACAGGCAATGTGCTGGCATCCCCAATACAGGCAGTGTGCAGGCATCTCCAATACAGGCAGTATGCGGGAGTCCCCAATACAGGCAGTGTGCGGGCATCCCCAATACAGGCAGTGTGCGGGCATCCCCAATAGAGACAGTGTGCTGGCAACCCCAATACAGGCAGTGTGCAGGCATCTCCAATACAGGCAGTATGCGGGCATCCCCAATACAGGCAGTGTGCGGGCATCCCCAATACAGGCAGTGTGCAGGCATCTCCAATACAGGCAGTGTGCGGGCATCCTCAATACAGGCAGTGTGCTGGCATCCCCAATACAGGCAGTGTGCTGGCATCCCCAATACAGGCAGTGTGCGGCATCCCCAATACAGGCAGTGTGCTGGCATCCCCAATACAGGCAGTGTGCTGGCATCCCCAATACAGGCAGTGTGCGGGCATCCCCAATAGAGACAGTGTGCGGGCATCCCCAATACAGGCAGTGTGCGGGCATCCACAATACAGGCAGTGTGCGGGCATCCCCAATACAGACAGTGTGCGGGCATCCCCAATAGAGACAGTGTGCTGGCAACCCCAATACAGGCAGTGTGCAGGCATCTCCAATACAGGCAGTGTGCGGGCATCCCCAATACAGGCAGTGTGCTGGCATCCCCAATACAGGCAGTGTGCTGGCATCCCCAATACAGGCAGTGTGCTGGCATCCCCAATACAGGCAGTGTGCTGGCATCCCCAATACAGGCAGTGTGCGGGCATCCCCAATACAGGCAGTGTGCTGGCATCCCCAATACAGGCAGTGTGCTATCATCCCCAATACAGGCAGTGTGCAGGCATCCCCAATACAGGCAGTGTGCGGGCATCCCCAATACAGGCAGTGTGCTGGCATCCCCAATACAGGCAGTGTGCTATCATCCCCAATACAGGCAGTGTGCGGGCATCCCCAATACAGGCAGTGCGCGGGCATTGACAATAGAGACAGTGTGCGGGCATTCACAATAGAGACAGTGTGCGGGCATCCGCAATATTGGCATTGTGCAGCTTAAATTAAAAAAAAAACTTACCGTGCACTCCCCAACGTTCTTGCCGCTGCCCGCCGCAAGTTCAGAGCAGGCCAATTCATGGCCGGGGGGATGGGGTGCGTTGCCTGTGACTCCTGCCAACGTCATTGGAGTCACAGGCCACGTCCACCCCAGGCCGAATCTGCTCGCTGTGAACATGCGGCTGACTGCCGCTCCCCGCCGCTGTTCCACAACGCCGCGGTAGGAGGCAGTCAGCCGCAAGGTTACAGCGAGCCTGTTCCAGCTTCTGGGTGGGCGTGGCCTGTGACTCCTGCCAGCGTCACGCCCTACCCAGGGTCTGGAACCAGATGAAGGAGGCAGGCAGGCAGCGGCCACCACCGAGGCTGCGGGGGATTGACGGAATGTACGTTTTTTTTTACCTTCGTTAAGACGCACGGACATTTCTCCCCCACTTTTGCGTCTTATAGGGCGAAAAATACGGTATTTTATGTAAGCTACCTTGAGCCCAGTCTACCTATTTTTTTAGCCAGAACTCCTAAATTCTGAACAATTTCCAAGAGATGAGGAGAGCTACACCAACCTTTAACTAAATACTTGTGCATGGAGTTTGGAGGATAGGTATTTAACATTCAACACATAAGTGCAACATTGCTACAAATGTTTTTAGGTGTTGTGATGTTGCTATTCAAATTTTCATTAAGCTATTTTGGACACTTGCTGTTGTGTATTCAGAGATAAACAATGTGGATTTTCACCAGCATCAGTCTGTGTTTTGTAGACAAGGTACAATTTTCTTTTCTCTAATTATCTCAAGTACCACCTAAAAATGCACAAAACCGTGTAAGGCACAAAACAAATCACATAAATAGTTTTCACCACCCTTGTAAGCAACCACTGGTTGGGATCCCCATGTCATAGACCAATATCTACCTCACCAGATGGGGTTGACTCCATACAGTATACTTTCTTTCTATTTAAAGCGACTGTCTGGGTTCACATAAACCACTTGCCTGCCAGTCTGGAGGCTGAAACTCCACACAGTCACACAGAAAGAGCAGCTTCAATTATGGTACAGTTAGTTCTGACATAAATGATGATAATACATTTAATGCAGGAGAAAATAATGTAGATTTTTATCTATTTTTTGCAACAATTGCAGGTTCCAACACAGGGTCGGCGTCAGCACCCAGCAAAGCGGGACAGCTGCCAGGAACCCCCACTGTCTGGGGGGGCCCACGGATAGGGCCGGCCTTTGGGGTGTGCAATGACACTTGACTAGTGTCGGACTGGGAGGGAACCGCCACAGCTGGTGCCCACATCTCCTTGAATGGTGGGGTTCCACAAAACGGGGCGTCTCAATTTAGATTCCAGGAGAGAAAGTGCTTTTAAGTTACCTACCCCAGCTGATGTCCTATTCCTGGAGCATCCCAATTTGTGATACCCTACTGTGTTAAACCCCCTGCGATCACTGGCATACCCACTATGCAAGCAATCCACCCCTGAGTTTTGTTCCGCTTTACAGGGGCATCTCGATTTTGTGTTTGTGAAAGAACCCCCCTGGTTTGGCCATTAATTCAAACTGGCGATCCCACAATGCATTCACCAGTTCGAGTAATGAACAAAGGGGGGGGGGGGACTACACACAGGGGCATCCAAAACCAGGAGAATCTAGATTTGTTTAGACCCTGAGGTCAGGTTTAAAGGCGCTTGGTGTGCTTCAAAGTAGACCAAAACTAGAGTTTTGGTCCAAATAGCATGCTCCTTAGTGGGAATCCAGATTGGGAATGTCCCTCTGTGATGTGACGCGCACAACTCTGCACCACAAAGGGTCCCACTGAGACCATGCCGCCCAAAGGCCCACATAAACCTGGAGCCGGCCTTGTTCCAACATGTTTCAATTCGTTTAACCTCAAGGCCCAAATTCCAGACTGCCTATCTTCTTTCAAAGCTTTATTACCTACCTCCATCTATAAAACTGTCTATTTTCTATAGGTCATTCAAATAATCTCAATTCTTACAAGTGCATTGCAAGATGGAAAAAGGGCCTTAATAATGAAACTAAAGCATACCCAGTGGTGTTACATATTTAATAGCTACACTTTTGGCAGATTTCTCCTGCTTAAATGATCTAATTTATAACTAGACTATACCTACGCAAAACCACATTTAAGAAAGCAAATCTGTTGAGCGTCTCTAACAGCACCATGTAACGTCACATGTATTAATCCAGGCCGCTCAGCGTATAGCGCCGACACTCTAGGTTTAGGAGCGCCATGTAGTACCTGTCGCTCTGTAGCGCTCTCCCATACATTTCAATGGGCTTTCATTAGTTGTGCATAAATAGTGTGTTTGGCAAATTTAGTTTTTTTTTTTTGCTGAAATCATTGTGTGGCTGCAAACAAACACTTTTAGAAACTTTTTATATTTTTATGCAGAATTGCATTTACAGGTCTGGCACTAAAGTGTTATTGTCCCAGTGTTAAAACAATGTCATTCCATGTGTTTTCGCTTTGTTACTGGTGGATATGTGTTCAAAAACAGACTTTATTCACACAGCGTCTGGTGCTCTATGCTACAGCGACCAGATTTAGAGCGACGACGCTGTGTGTCTAGTGTTTTGGTAAATATGGTTTGGAGCGTCAAGTGCCGGACGCAGTGAGCTGGCGCTACCTTTCGCTCCCTGCAGCGTTATACACAACACACATCACATTCATCAATGCAGGCCAGGTTACTTGAGCGACCGAGACGCTCTATTACAGCGCTCCATACCCGCTTACAGCGTCTACTAGCGGCCGCTCTAAGCGCCGCTATACAGACACTCATCTGGCAATACCTGGCGTTAGTAGTGAATCAGCCTCCACGTCACAGATGCAGTACTCTGCATGTTGGTGGTGCAAAGCGGGCCACATTGTATTCATGCATTTGTGGTGGGACTGTAGACATATTGGAAAATTCTGGGACTTAAGGCTCGATTCAGCCTCTATAGCTGACATCAATGAAAATGACAGCCGGCAAATGTTTTTAGTATTTTTTTTATATAGGTTCTTCTGCACCCTGGGCCTCCCAAACAGGGTGCGGCTAAATGGGCAGTTTACCAGCAAGTCATCCACCAATGCAGGCAGATGACATGCCAGCCCCCTATCAGTTCTCCCCAAGTCATTAAAAAACAAAAAGACACCACACCACTTACTAGTCTCTGTCTTCTTTCTTCTATCCAGCACTGTGCGCTGTCCTCATCTGGTCTGCTGGATGCCTCCTCCTTGGCCTTCTTTGGCACAATCAAGAAGAAGGGGGGGGCAAAAGATCCCCCTGTTTGTTCATCCGGTGAGGGACTTTCATACAGAGAGGCATAGCCTCTCTGGGATCTCCCCCACGTTACTACATACAACACAGGAGGGGAAGGGCATGGCGGGAGGTTTCCCCAAAAATCATTCTTAGACAATGTTTGAGTTAAATTCAGAACAAAAACATTCTACCAATAGTATTTGGCAGCAACCAATAGCAATTGATTCATCAAAACGCCACAAATTTCCTCATATGATATGAGGTTTTCCGATGCTTTGCCTTTAATGTTGAACCTGCTCTAGCATGGTTGCAGAAATGCCCTGACTTGTTCTGAAATATTAGATCAGTCTGTTGATTTCAGATTTTGAAATGTATTTTTAATATGCAGTTTGCAGATGTCTTGGCATACCTACTCGGCTGATCGTTAATTTTGAATCTGCTCATAACGCCGATGAAAATCTTGATATTGATAAATATTATGATGAGTTTGGGAATCCGCTTGGTGACACAACAGATAGCATTTGGTAAGTGCAATTAAATAAAAACTACTTAGAACTATTACTGCCATCTATAAATGTGTTTAGTTATAAAATGGATTTAACCCACTATGTAAATGGTGTTTAATCTATGCAAATGTAATTGTTAGAATTGTTAGATAACAAACTTTGCCGTTTACTAATATTGTCATCTTGGGCTTTCCAGGACTCATGGACCAGCAGGCCACCATGATTGACTGGAATAATTAAAGCGGAACAAAACCTACCAGGAGGTGGCCTAGAATCTAAAAGATCCCAGGGCCGACCACTGGCTTTCTCCCAGGGCATCCCAAACCAGTATGCCCCACTGTGTGAAACCCCCAGAGCACCCGTAATACCTTAGCTTTCCCCGATCCAAAGGCGCTATCGTGGGCTCTTGTCCAATTAGAGCCATTGGCCTTTCAGTAAACCTGATTCAGGCTCTGATTGTTTACAATGGGGAGCGCGTGCTACCGCATCCCCTGCATCATTGCTGACCATCCCAATCCGATCCCTGGGGTAGGAGCGAGCACACCATCGCGGATGTGGGGGATGCGGCACCACACGCTCCCAATTGAAGGCAAGCAGAGCCCTTTGCTGAAGTAAGTAAACATGGCAAAGATCCTGATTGCACAAGAGGACTGAGGAGGTGAGTTTTACTGGGCGAACTGGGAGGTTTCACACAGCGGGGCATCCCTGGAGGGGGGCCATGCAGACCAACAAAGGGGGTGTGACCAGGGAGTGGGGTGTGGCCTGGCTGAAAGAGGTCATATGTCCAGTGACTACAGACTAACCTTGACCTACAGCATTTTATTTTAACAGTAGAATGAGCACATATCCTAAATACACATAATGCAGATAAATACTGAAGCCTAAAATCATTTTTGTTGGTCCTCTTTAGAAACCTCCTTCTATTGAAAAGATGAAAGTTAAAGATGTAACTTTAACTTTGATCACATATCTCACATCTTATCTTATATGTTGGGTCTATATTGTCACATAACACACTGGCCATGCCCCACCAATCCCCAGCACTGCATCTGTACATGAGGAATATCCATCAGGTTCCAGAACACATGAACACAGAGAGAAGCTGCACCTGACCTGCCTCTGGGAGAGAGGATGGGGCAAGACAGGCATCAAATGACTCAAAGTAAAGGTTTAAGATGTCCCTTGCTAAACAATATCAAATATGTAGATTAACTCAGAAATCAAATGGTTATTTGCTGTCAGGCCCATAACCTAGGGCTTGAGCCCCCCCTCCCCCCGCAGACAATGTATCTGACTCAGAGTCACTTATTGTAAAAAACAAATCACACAATATAGCACAACCTGAGCCTGTTGTCACAAGTGCAGAGAGGCCACTGACCAGAGGCATAGCGAGGATTCCTGCACCAGGGGCATCACAGCACCACAAGGCCCCCCCTTCCCCACCACATTTTAGTCCTGACTTGTTTGCTCCCTGACACAAACATTAATATGCAGAGCATCGGCAGAACCTGTCCACACAAACATTAATATGCAGAACACCGTCCAATGGGGACAGGAAAAAGTGCACAGGTGGCAGCACTGCAGTGCATATCTATTGCCTGCCCCCATCATACAGAGCTAAATGCCTGATTATGGTATCCAGAAGAAGAATCTGCATTGTGGCACTTACCACCACCTCAGATCATGCTGTCCTCTTCTGCTAGGTCCTCGAATCTTGGCAGTCTGGTCTTCACAGGTCGTCTACTCTTCTTTGCTATCACGGCTCCACCAGTAGCCACGCCTACACCCCCCAATTACACCTTCCACTCCCCCCTGCAACCACGATAACAGCCATTTTTACACCACACCCCTCCTTTTCTGCCTATACCCTACAATCCTTTTTTCTTTTGATCCTGCAGCTGGGATCTGGACGGATTACATCAGCTGACGCCAGACTCCGTCTCCACTCTGCTCTGCTGTGCACCCCCATCTCCCCTATGGTCCCTCATTCCCCCCCCCCCTGTCCCCCTATCTCTTCTAATGTATCTCTATCTCCACCCTGCTCCCCCACCTCCACCCTGCTCCCCTATCACTGACCTGCTATCCACTGGCTCCCCCATCTCTGTCCTGCTCCCCATCTCTTACTTGCTGCCCCTATCTCTGTCCCACACACCTTGCACCCCCATCTCTCACTTGCTGCCCCTATCTCTGTCCCACACACCTTGCTCCCCCATCTCTCACTTGCTGCCCCTATCTCTGTCCCACACACCTTGCTCCCCCATCTCTCACTTGCTGCCCCTATCTCTGTCCCACACACCTTGCACCCACATCTTTTACTTGTTGCCCCCTGCCTCTGCCCCACACCCCCATCTCTTACTTGCTGCCCCCCATCTCTCACTTTCTGCCCCCATCTCTGCCCTGCCCCCCATCTCTCACTTTCTGCCATCCATCTCTGCCCCATACATTCTGCACCCCCATCTTTAGTGCCCCCGCATCTCAGCCCTGCACCCCCATCTATTACTAGCTGCCCACTAGCCGCTGTGCCCCCATCTCTGCCCTGTACCACCCCACAGAACACACAGACATACACCTCATGCTGATAGATGACAGGCAGTGATGGACTTCAGCAGCACTAAGCCTCCCTACAGTTAATGTGTCCTCAGTGATGGAGGCAGCCATTTAGCTGTAGCATGGCTCTGCCTTTGAAAAGGGGGTGCAAGCATTTCAAAGTTCTTTTGGGGGTGTGTAAAGGACTGTATTCCAATTCAGCTTTGCCAAGAACTGGGGGCAGACATGCAATTTTTAATGGCAAATATGAAGGCTCAATGTCAGCTTATATGAAGGCTCAAGAAAGATTTTTTATTCTTTGTCCCACTTTCTTTGTCCCTCACTTGGTTGTGGCTGCAAAACTACAACAGGATTGGCTGTAAGGGCAGTCAATAGTAAACAGTGGCCTCCTGGTAGATGTGGCGGTTTAAGTGTAAAGAGGAGGAGGTAGCGAACACTTTAGCCACATCTGGTTCATCTTAAGGAATGCAAGGATGCCCATGTTGGCTGTGGATAGGCAGATTCTCTTGTTGGTAATGACACCCCCTGCAGTGTTGAACACACGTCATTTTTCCAGCAGGCAGAAGATGAGGATGTCCATATTGATGGCATACTGGAAGCACTGAAGCACCAAGCAGATGTCCCTCATGAAGGCCCACTCACTGGTGGTGAAATGCTGCTGGTCTGCACTTCGTCTTAACCGGGCACTTTGGGGCTGGAACTCCGCTATCTCCTGCTGCTGCTGCTCACACACCCTTTCCATCATGTACAATGTGGAATTCCACCTTGTGGGCCGAAATTCCTCTGCAATGCAGACAGCCGAGCAGCAGTACAGTGGGAACGTTGAAGGAGCGAGCACACGCTATGTACTTCATGCAGCAGCTCCATAATCCCTAAATAATAGGCCACGAAGTTCTGCACCACAAAGTTGAGCACATGTGCCAGGCATGGGATGTGGTTCGGCCTATTGTTGCACACCAACTTGCCAGGCTTCAGGTGCAACTGCAGCAGCCACTCATCTGTCTTGTCTTGGATGCCAGTCCACAGTGGTTAGCCCTGCATGCTGCCATTTCCCCTTAGCTATGTTCTAATTGGTGGTGCCGGGGCTGCTCTGACTGTCTGAGGAGGAAGCAGAGGGGGAGGAAGAGGATACAGGAGGCACCGACTGATGTCCCACAATTCTGGGTGGTGGAAGAATCTGCACCACAGTGCTTCCTGCCTCAATCCCAGCTGCCACTACATTGACCCAGTGGGCAGTTAGATATACTTAATGTCCCTGCCCATGCTTACTTGTCCATGTGTCCATGGTGAGGTGGACACTGGAAGTAATGGCTTTGCCCAGTGCGCATTTTAATTTTTAGTGTGGGGCAGGGATGGCCTAGCAAGAAAAGAAGTGGCGGCTGAGAACAGTATATTGTGGGACAGCCACTACCATATGATGTTTAAAACTGTCTCCACAAGGTGGAATGGCCAGCAATTTTGAGAGGGAGACTCAGGTGTTTTTCTAGTAGTTCTGCCACTGCAGCTCATGTTTTCTTGCAGATGTTTGGTCAGGCATGCAGAGATGATTAGCAGGTTTCCCTCACTTCAGTGACTGTTGACACAGCTTGTCCCTGTGGACTGCTGTCTTGTCCCTGTGGACTGCTGTCTTGTCCCTGTGGACTGCTGTCTTGTCCGCTGTGGTCTGCTTTAAAAAATGCCACGCTGGTGAGGACCTGTGAGCCTGCCTGGGCGTGTTCAGTCCTTGGGAGTGGTGGGCAGTGGTAGTAACTAGTAACAGACTGACTGTTTCTCCTTCTTTTGCTGGCTGCCTGGGCTACGTGACCACCACCTCTCCCTCCTAACTCCGATGGCCTTCAGTCCATGTTGGGTCTAGGACCTCGTCATCAACCCTGGTATCCTCTTCCCCCCACTTCCCCCTGCTAGCCTCCCTCCCACCCTCAACATTGCAGAGGTGTGGCCACATCTTCATTCTCCCACAAAAGCTCTTGGACATCCGTGAGCCCTAGTTCTGGAACTGGGGCAGGCGGATGGCCCATGGTATCTCGGCAAGGCATGCAATCATAGAGCACTAGTGACTCCGTGACTTCTGGCTGGGACAGCCTTGCAGATTTTTGGGGGAGTGAGGTGGGGGGCTCTGCACTCTCGGCCACAGTGGAGTAGGTGGAAGAAAATCCATCGGAACTGGTAGCACTGCATGCCATATAATCTAGGACTGCCGCAATTTTTTTGGCTTCACCACTCTGCCAGCAGTATTGGGGTCTACAAAAATATGCTTCAAACCCTGATACCTGCTTGCGCCAGAGGAAGGTGTAGCAGGCAAAGATAAAAGATGCTCTCTCCCTGCAGCACCAGTGACCACCAGTTCCATCATCAGCAGCAGAAGCACCATGGCCCTGTTCTTGTCCCTTATTTGCTGCTTTCTGCATTGTTAGACACCTGCAGTTACAGCGGCTTGAAATGGAAAAATAAAAAAAATTACAAAAAAAGTGTGCCATAAGTGCCCTCAACCGAAAAGAATGCTGATACACATGTGCTTTGAACTATATGTATTGCAGAGCAGTAACAGGTGTTTGAACTATAGGTATTGCAGAGTACTAACAGGTGCCTTGAACTATTGGTAACCACACACAAAAAAAAAATATGCGCCAAGAGGGTCTTGAACCAGTGAATACTCCACATGACATAGTGCCTTTTCAATGATTCATATGCAGAAGGCGTAGAAGGAAAGCCAATCAATTTGTTAAGCAGAATGGGCATTATCTACTAGCATGGCTCCTACAGTTACCAAGTCTACACTGGGATGATTGGTACTCCATAACATTACACGATCTACAGGAAAAGTCTGACTCAACAGCTTTTCTGCTGTGGGAATGATTCAGGAATGAATCAGAAAAATTAGAACCATGGAAATACACATACGATATATGCATATTAACAGGCAATTATTTTAGAATCACAACGCTAACCTTTAGAGTCAAAATATGTGTGTACCAAGACTACCAGGTCGAGTTTAGATTTGTTTTAACCCAGGTTGTAGTAAACAGTCCATTGATTGAACATTTGCTTAATAATGGTGAAAATATTTTCCTGCCTTAAATGATGTAAAAGGTAATGCGAGGTGTGTGAAACTAAAGAGCTGCTTTCGTTTTAGAGCTTTATTCTATAAATTCTGAATATTCTATATAAAGTATTTTGGTTGTTTTAGTAGTAATAACTGTATCTATATTTTACAGGAATTTTCATGTTTGGAATGAATGCTGGTTTGTTAGAAAAGATCTTGGATCTGATTTTAATGGATGGCAAATAATGGATGCAACGCCCCAGGAACCCAGCCAGGGTAACCACCACTATACACAAGTTTTTTTTATACTTAGACTTAGTCACACCACCAGGCTCTAAAGTTCACTATACCACTATACCACTCCTAGGGTCACTGGCAGTGTATGTAGGTCACTTACTTGCAGATACAGGGCTCGCTTGTAGTGAGTCAGGTTTGGTGCCAGTTTTTTTGATTCTGAACAAGCTTTATTCAATAAAACAGGTTATCTTTATTCAATAGTAGCATAATAACACAGTAGAATAAGTGGTACCTTTCCCTTTATATGCAGAGGGGTAAATGACAGATATCTTCTTTGGTGTAGGCGTCACACCGCAAGGGCTCTATTCCAGACTTAGTTCCCTTTTATCAAATCCCTACACATATTGTAATTTAAAGGCTCATTTTGGTGCATATAAAAGTTGGAGCAATTATCTGATGATCTGACCAGCTTTCAGGACACTTGTTTGCTTAAAACCCCTTGGAAAATCGGGAGAAAACTCTTCTGCACTCCAGGGGCTTGGGAAACCCACTGGCTGTTGGAGGTCATGCAGAGTACACTGGAGTACAGAAAAGAATATTGCTAGAATTTGGGAAGATCCTGCTGTGGTAGGGTACACTAGATTTGGCTTTTGTATCAACTGAACTAACTGTATTCACCGTTTGGATCACAACATGCTTCTAAGGTTTACTCTTATACACTGTATCCTTGTAATTACCAAGGTTAACTTCAGGGAAACAGCCCATCAGGGAAGCTCAATAATAGGTAGCATTTTAAATGAGCTGGGCTGAGGTGTAGGACCTGGTACATTGTAGCTTCTTTTTTATCATTCAGAGTTGCAGGGAAGATGTAGCCTATAATAAGTAACATCACAAATGAAAGCTTTACTGGTCAAAATCAAATTTCTCAAGATAAGCAAATAGGAAGCTTGGCAAAGAAGTGAGCAATAACGTGAAAAATATAATTGGACAGGTTAACTTAGCATGTAAAGAAGGTAAGAGATGAAATATTCCTGGGGCTTTCACATGAAGTGGGATTCCCCTGTGAAGCAGAGCAAAGCTTGGTGGTGGGGGGATGAATCAAAGGTTTTGGTCTATTTTAGAAGAAGGAAAAAATGTCAAAGGGATACTTACAGAAAAAAAGATGAAAGCATACATATACCCCCAAAAAAGCCATAAAAAGAGCATGTGGGTGAACCTTGCACTGGATGTCATGGGTGCTGAATGGGCTTTGCAACCAAAGACTGCTTAAACAATGCCTAGAGCTGGGTTTAGATTTTTGCACTTCACAATGTGTCCAATGATAAAAGGACTGCCAGGGAAACAGCAAGAATAAGGCATCTATCAGATCATCAGATGCCTGTCCCATGTGCCTCTCCTACAAGGCTGCCCTTCTTTCAGTCCCATATTTCTAGGACCACACAAAAATTGGTCTAACTCTCCCTTGTAGCTCTCAGCACAAATAAGCATGGCAAGCCACAATAGTACTACAGCTAGCCCTGACCACAACAGAGCATGCTCAAGGCTCCTAAAGATGTGTCATGACATGCCCTTCCCTGTTCAACCACACCTAGAAATTGAAGCAAAGCCAGCAGCTTTACTTAGAATACATAAGTTATTTACGTCTAATCAGAGATATTGAAATGTTATGAGATGGCTAATTTTTACACTGTTCCCACAGAGATAAAGTGGTAGAACCTTTAGCATTAATATGAATGGTGAACTATTAGTGTGTTTCAACACATTAAAGAGCAAAATTAAGAACTAAACCTCCAGCTAATGTACAACCTTTAGCACCCCCCCCCCCCAGGACCAAAAATCAGCCCAGGATTTTACCAGCTCAGCCAGCCCATAACCAGGCCATGACACCCGGGCTGTGCCCCTGCATCCAATGTGCTCCCTAGACAGTCAATGAGTGGGCAGAAGTGAAACATGGCAAAGACAGGTCATCAGCAAGTGTGGCTAAGGTCATATCGACTGTATTGAAGCTTTCAATATGGATAGACAGAAAATATGTCAGGGCTGGGTGTGCCATTACAGCCTATGGCCAGTCTGCCCCTGATTTGGGAGGTGGGATAAAAACAAAACGTGCTTGCAGCAACCCATGCCTGTTCACATATAAAGTTTTTAAAATACATTTTTTTATGACTTGATGACTTATATAGTACAACATTACTGTTTAAAAAAATATTGTATTTGATTTTTTCTCTAGCAATAGTTTTTTTTTTTTTTTTTAATAATTTACCACAAAATTGCATATTTATGTTTCATACCAGGTTTATACCGCTTAGGACCATGCCCACAAAAGGCTGTGAAGGAAGGAGACATAGATATAAAGTATGATGTTCAATTTGTTTTTTGTGAAGTCAATGCTGACATTAAATATTGGGTTAAGTACAAGGATGGAATGAAAAGAGTGTTTAAAACTGAAACAAATAAAGTGGGAATGCGTACCAGCACCAAAGACGTTGGTGCTAACCGACGTAAAGATATAACAGAGGAATACAAATACGCTGAAGGTAATCTTTCTATTTCTTTTATTATTATTTAATTTGTAATATTATTTAATGAAATCATCTGATATCTTGACTTGAATTTACATTTTATTTACCTGCTTTTTCCCCAAAGTCAGATGCGTTGATGCTCCCCACCCTACAGGCCCTACATAATTACTTATACCTAGCCACAAGGAATAATAGAAAGCATTATGTAAATCTGGGTAGCACTATATACTTATTATATAGGGGGAGCTGGAGAAGAAGCAGTTGAAAACACATTTTCTTGGTAGTAAAAAATTCAATTTAGGTGAAAAAATCCTGAGAATTTCACTGCTCGTGTATCAACAGCTAGAAAGTCTATAGAAGGCAATGATCATTTTTTCTACAGTTTAAAAAGTAAAAGTTCACTACTTTTCTTAGGAGTAAAAAGTGCCATTGATTTTCATTGTCTTCCTAGCTGGTGATTTAGCAGCAGTTCAATTCTCATTTTCTTTTCACCTAAAGTGATTTTTTACTTAAACTGTTAGGGAGTTATTTAAGAAAAGCTAGCGCCAAGTAATGCCACCTAGCGGCATGTAGAGTCCAGCCTCTAACAGCGCCATGTAGCGTCACATGTATTACTAGAGGCGGCTCAGTGTATAGTGCCGGTGCTCTAGGTTCAGGAGCGCCACGAATTACCTTTCGCTCAGTGCCGGTCTGCAATACATTTCAATGGGGTTTTATTTGGTTGTGTTTAAATAGCGTTTTTGGCAATTAAAATGTAACTTTTTTTGCTCAAATCATTGCATGGCCTCTCCTGGCCTGCAAACAAACACTTTTATACATTTTTTTTTAATGCAGAATTGTATGTGCATGTCTGGCACTAAAATGTCATTGTCACGGTGTTAAAACAATGTCATTCCATGTGTTTTCACTTTGTTACTGGTGTATATGTTTTCAAAAACAGACTTTGATCACACAGCGCTCTGTCGCTCTATGCTAGAGAGCCCAGCTTTAGAGTGCCAACGCTGTATTTCGTTTTTCGTTAAGTATGGTGTGGAGCGCCGAGTGCCGGACTCATTGAGCTGGCTCTACCTATCGCTCGCTGCATTGTCGTCCTCTTGTTAGATGTGGTGCAATCTTGAGCGCTTTGACCTTGGGACACCACCTAGCATTCTCCATTGGCTCTGCAGTGAATCAGGGACAGCGCTTCTACAGCACCCACCACATATCATATTTGTCAATGCCGGCCAGGATACTACGCTAGGTTACAGCGGCTGACACCCGCTTACAGCCTCTACTAGCGGTCGCTCTAAGCACCGCTATACAGATGCTCACCTGGAAATACGTGGCACTAGTAGTGAATCAGCCTCTTACTGAATTTGAGGCCAGCATCTGACATAGTAGGAAGTTGTTTTTGATCCCTGTAAGTACCCACCTGTAAAACATGCATTGTTTAGCCCCATAAGAAAGCATTACGTTTACTGACACCAGAATTGCACTCTTCAGCTGCTTAGAGGCATTTGAAAAGATTTTCAACTTACACTGAAAATACTCCTATAGAGAACAACTTCCCTGTAGGATAAAATTCACTTTTTGAACTGAAACGTAATGCACTGGTAATATCTGCATCTTTCAAGTGTATGAACATAAGCATTCTGGTTGCCTTCAAATGGCCAGGTAATAACACAGAACAAAATGCAAACACAACCATTTAAAGCTATGGCTACAGAAAGGAAATTATTTTTCCCAGAACAGGTGCAGACCCAGAATATTGTTCCCATGACAGATGCAGACCCAGAATCATTTTGCCCAGGACAGATGCAGAGCCAGAATTTAGTTCCCAGGACAGATGCAGACCAAGAATTATTTTTCCTAGGACAGATGCAGACCCATCCAGCATCATTTTTCACTCACATTTTCTTTTAAATAATGCTTTTTCTTTTTTACTCTCTGTGCAGATCAGCATCAGGTTTAGCTTTGCAATTGTTTAAAAGAATTGCACAGCTAAATATAATATTGAATTGCACTAAGGGAAAAACTAAAAACAAAAAGTGTTTCTCTCTCAAAAATAAAAGTAAAAAATATATGGTGCTGAATCAATAGACTGGAATTTACAAAAAGGTCGGACTTGACCCACACCCCACTCACCCCAATTCTTGCACAAAACTGATATGCAACCAGTTATAGAAAGAAGAATGTCCAGCACGCTATCCTCCATAAGATACATTTTCCATGCTTTTTTAAATCTTGTTAAAAAGCATGATCCAACACTCCAATAGTCTAAAAGCCATTCAATTGTTATAATGAAACCATTTAAATAAATACCTCTCCATTGCGTGAATCCTCACTCTGGAAGATATGGCCAAACACTGTTACTGTTGGAATCCAATGGCCATATGAATAAAGCATACCCTATGAGCTATACTATGAAAAAAATTGGCCGGGTATTGTAAACCGGGTCTGGTGAGGAGCGCTTACAATCACGTGAGACCACGGGTTACTAAATGCATCTGGACGAGATCTGTGTCCTGTCCTACCAATATAAAAGATGTCATGACCCATTAGCTGAACTAACAGCCAACCAGAAGAGAGTCCTGGACTATCAGCCCTCAACCCATCAATGGGAATGAAAACATAAGTTATAACATCAGGAACACAAATAAATATAAATATATATATATATATATATATATATATATACAGCCAAAACATCAGAAATCATTACCAGACTTGCAGCAATACTAATGGGTAGATCCCAAGTGATTCTAACTATAAGAAAGGATAAAAAATATATATCAATATGGAACAACCTACACAGGGATGATATTGTTGGAGGAATATAAACAGAATATCGAAAACTTAAATACCTCCATCCAACGAATAACAATAATGATGAAATCTAAGTCAAATGCTTGATGGAGATACCAGATGAAACTCCTAATAGAGAATTAATGCACACAATAATAACGCACTGAATAAATACACTGTTTTACAATCACATATACAATATAACATGTGAATTAATATACCTAAATACAATATAATAAGGTAGGACAATGCTCAAAATTATGCAATAACCATGCCATGTGCGTAATTCTAATTCTGGATGGAAATTATGTAAGGAATCGGTTTTGCCTAGAATACACAAGGTATTTACATACAATTACAGATTTTCAGGTGCTTTGAAAAAGCTTATTATTTACTGTTCCCCAGGGGGAATAAAGCAGGAGAAAGTTAGTGTTTTCCTGGACAGGGACTTACTATACCTTCTGGAGAATGCAGGAACATTTCCTTCCTGTCCCTGGAGGCTGTCCCTGTCCCTGGAGGCTGCTACGCTCTATGCTCTATACAAGGTACTCTCATCTTAAACCCTGGCTGAAAGCCTATTGGTTATTTCCAAGGCCTCACATTTTAAATGTGTTATTTTCAAGCAATATCATCTGAATCTTGGCCGATTGGGATGCCTCTAATGGGACAGTCATGGCCATGAAGATATCAAAACTTGCACATAATCAATATGTATAGATGAGCTAATTACATCCACCAAACATGCTGTAGATCCATTCTCAAAAAATGTATAAGTAGTTTGGTTAGCTTTCTGTAATGAATGTATCCAAAAAGGAATTGTCTTGTTGTTGTTGTTTTTTAAACTCTTTATTTCCTTATCACATCTACGTGTTGTCAGGCTAATACTTCATTATTTGATTTAAACGAGGCAGCATAGGTAGAAAGAAGAAAGAAAAACATAAATTCAATCATCAAACAGCGAGAGAAGAGAAAAGAATTGGGGACTTGAGGGGACTGGAGAAAGGGGAGGGGGGAAACAGAGGTCAAGGGAGAAGGGCAAGGTGTAATCAGAAAGGGGTAAAAGCATGGGGGGGAGGAGGGGGTGCATGGGGGCACACACGTGAGCTGATTAAAGTGGGTTGTAGCTGTACACACCAGGCTTCATTTGCCCATTATGCTCACATTTTCATTTGAATCCCTAAATAAAACCCAAGGGGCCTGCAGTGAGTTCCTCCATTTCAAACACCCATTGTACCTCATTTAGCCAGTCCCTCACAGATATAGGCATCATTGCCTTCCACAGCCGGGGGAATTACTGCTCTCGCTGCATTTAACAGGTGGTGTAGTAGTGATTTTTTATATTGTCATAGTCCTATTTTACTTAGTTGTACCAAACAGAGTGCAGGGTCATCTGCTATGTGATGCGTTGTTATTCTTGATATTGGGATGTAGATGTTAGAACAAGACCAGAAAGTGTGGATAAAGATACCCCTCTTCTGAGTTGCATTTCCAGCACAGAGGCGATTGTGCGGGGAAAAAGCTATATAATCTTTTGTGCGTATAATACCATCGGGTGTAGAAATTTTTTGTTTATTTTTTGTGTCACAGAGGAGATAGAGGTTTCATGCGCTGCTCTGAAAATATGTTCCCACTGTTCAGTAAAGAGAGTACTCCCAAGATCCTTTTCCCATTCAGTACAGAAATGCAGTTTGTCCTGCTCTTGACAGAAGCGCATGCTGTAAATGTGGGAAATCGATCTTGTGGGGGGAGTGCCCCCCATGGCCAACCGCTCAAAAGATTTGTTAGTATAATCGATTTTATTGGTTTTTAAACATTATACAAAAAAGGAAGGGAGAGGAGGAAAATACAGGGGAAGGTAAAGGATAACGTGGGGGTACAAAAGGGAAAGGGGGAGGGAGGGGGCAAGGTCCACAGCACGGGAAGGGTTACAGCATGTGGGAACACAGGTTTCTCATAGCAATGAAAAGTACAAAACATTATTTCTGTGATACCAAACACATTCTCCAGACAGTGCTCTGTCTTATATGAAAGTGGGTCAACCAGGTGAAGGCGAAGCCCCAGAAGTGTCTGAGAGAAGATCGTGGGGAATCCCCTGAACCAGTTGGGGCCTTAAATGGCCCGTCTAGTTGGGAGAGATCAGGAGGTGTAGCCTTAGGCTTCTGGGACCCATTGCATCATAAGTGAAAAGAGTCCCCGAACATGTCGGGGCAAAGGGGTGAGTAGGCCTACGAGTGGGTCGGGGGAGTGGAATGTGCTAGGGGAGTCGAAGCACAGCAAAGGCAAAGGATAATGCGAAAACTAGAGTCAGGCAACCACTAGTGTTACACCTCGACTCATGAGGCCTGATTTCCCTAAGGTATCAGGGCCGAGAGGTTCGAGTCACGGTACGTTATCCACCCCGTCCAGGTCAGCAGGAAACGGTCTATGCGGTCTCTGTCTTTTGCAATTAGATCCTCCATGTATCGGATCCTCTCTAGCTCCTGGACCCACTCCATCAATGTAGGGGCCTCCTGCGATTTCCAATGTCTTGGGATGATGGCTCTCATAGCTGAAATGAAGTGTCGCAAGACACTTTTTTTGATGTCAGAAGTGGGCCCAGGAACAAGAGACAGCAGCGCTAGTTGGGGAGTGTTAGCTACCCTAGAGCCCGAGATCTGTTCATAAATAGAGAAGACCTGGTCCCACAGGGCCTTGATGGCTGGGCATTCCCACCAAATATGTGTCATGTTGCCCGTATCTTTCTGGCATCTCCAGCACTTCTCCGAGTAGGAGGCAGCGAATCGTTGTATGTCCGCTGGGCACCTGTACCATCTCGCAAGAACTTTATAATTTCTTTCTTGAGTGGCACAGGAGACCGACGCCCCCAGGGTACCCAGGTAAATCTTGGCGATATCATCCCCTGACAGCTGTAGCCCTAGCTCCCTCTCCCATCTCTCAATGAACTTAGGGTGTGTGTGTTGGCTAGATCTGCGCAGAATAGAATATAGGTTCGATATTACGTGAGAGGGGGGACTATCCTGTGTGATCAGTGATTCAAGGTCTGTAGGCGAGCTTCTCGATATCTCCACCAGATTGTTAGTGTTTAAGAAGGTATGCAGCTGCCTGTGTAGCAACCAAGACACATGTCTGCCCCCTGCTTCCCGTCTCAAGTCCTCAAGTGTAGGCACCCCTCCCGGTTTTAATATTTGGCCTACTGTGATGTTGGTATGGGCCTCCAAACCAGGAAACCGGCTTCTTTACGTAAGAGCTCAGGTCCGCCAATGTTTTGGAAAGGATGGGAGCATAGTTTAGCTCGTATACTCGGGTGAGGTCTGTTGGGATCTGCACGCCCAAGTATTTAATAGCATCGGCCCTCCACTTAAATGGGAAGCTACCCCTCAGTCGGTCGACCTCCTGCTGCGTAAGCGAAAGGTTGAGAGCCTCTGATTTTGAGTAATTTATTTTGAAGTTACTCACAAGGCTAAAGCGTTTAAATTCCCCTAGAACAGCCGGTAAAGAGGTGTGTGGGGATGTTAAATGCAGCAGGAGGTCGTCCGCATAGAGCGAGGCCTTGTAGTGATGGTCTGCTACCCGTATCCCTTTAATGTCAGGATTGTTGCGGATAGCCACTGCCAAGTGTTCCATCGTGAGGACATATAGGAGGGGTGATAAGGGGCATCCCTGCCGTGTGCCGTTACTTATGGGGAATGTGTCTGACAGGAGTCCATTTGCCCTGACCCTGGCTGTTGGGGACGTGTATAGTGCAAGAATTTTGGAGAGGAGGCCAGGGCCAACACCAATCTGCCGCAGGGAGGCCTTCATGAATGTCCAATCTACCCTATCGAACGCTTTCTCCGCGTCACACGAAAGGAGACAGGCAGCTGATCCTGTGGACTGAACATGCGATATTAAGTCCAGTATCTTGTTGGTGTTGTCCCTGGCCTCCCTCCCGAGGACAAAACCCACCTGGTCCAGGTGAATCAAATCGGGGAGAAGAGGTTGTAGTCTCAGGGAGATGACCTTAGCGTAGAGTTTGAGGTCGACGTTGATTAACGATATTGGTCTAAAGCTACCACAGGTGGTGGGGTCTTTGCCCGGCTTAGGGATTACCGTGACCGTCACCTCAAGCGCCTGCCTGGGGAAGGGGCATTGCTCGTTTATACTATTGAATGTTCTCGTTAAGAAGGGGATCAGGCGGGTCCCAAATTGTTTGTAAAACTTGGAGGAGAAACCGTCAGGGCCTGGGCTTTTACCTGAAGGAGACTCCTTGATCGCCCGCGCTATTTCTGTCTCAGTAAAAGGTAGTTCTAGGAGTTCGGTCTCCTCAGGACGGATGACCGGGAGTGGGGTGCTTTCTATATAGGCTGTGATTAGCTCTGAGGGCATTGCGGTGTTAGGAGTGGTGTGGGGCGTGCCTCAGATGTTGTATAGCGAGGCGTAAAAATTCTTGAAGGTATCTGCTATACCAGTAGGGGTTTGTGTCATAGTCCCGTCCGGCTTCTTAAGGGTGGGGATGTGGGTCGCCACCGGCCTTGGGTTCAGGGCTCTAGCAAGCATTCGCCCACACTTATTTGCCGATTCATATAGTAGGGCCCTCCCTTTGTCCCTGTAGCGTAGAAATGACTGGTTATAGAGGTTCTGGAGCTTCTCCCTAGCCTGCTGGAGTTCAAGCAATTTCGGGTTTGTAGGTTTGTCTTTGTGCTCTCGTTCCAGGGAGAATATGCGGTCTAGGGTCTGTGTAATGAGTGAGGCCCTCTCTCTTTTAAGTCTAGCTCCGTGCCTAATTAGTTCCCCCCTAAGGACACACTTCAGGGCCTCCCATTGATACGGTAAGGGGGTGGGGTCGTCCTTATGGTCTTCCAAGAAGTGTTTGATGGTCGTTTCTATGGAGGAGGAACAAGCAATGTCGTTGAGTAGGTTGTCGTTGAGCCTCCAGGTCCAGGCCTGTGGGGCAGGCCCCGGGGCTCGAAACGACAGAAAGATAGGAGCGTGGTCGGACCACAATATAGGCCCGATCCACGCTTTGGGATCCCAATCTAGGGCGTGGTGGCTGAGAAGCAAATAGTCAATTCTACTATATGAGTTGGCTGCATGAGAGTAAAATGTGTAGTCCCTTCTTGAACCATTAAGCATCCTCCATACGTCTATCAGTTGGAGGTTTGTCAAAGATTTTTTCAGCCTGTTCATTTTGCTCAACGACACTGCCGTCCTCCCGGCAGAGGTGTCAATGGAGGGGTTGAGCGGGATATTAAAATCCCCTCCAAGTACAATTATCCCCTCCGCAAAATCCTCAAGGAGCCCGAGTACCCTCACGCAGAAATTCACCTGGTCAGTGTTTGGGGCGTAGATGGATGCCAAGGTGTATTTTTTATTGTGTAGCTTTACTTTCAGGAAGAGAAATCGACCTTGTGAGTCAACTTTTGTGTCTAATACCTCGTGAGGTGTCGACCTGTGGAAAGCAATGGACACACCTTTTGTTTTAGACTCAGGGTTAGGGCAGTGGAACCAGGAGGTAAAGTGTCTGTCATTAAGTTTAGGGATCTGATCTGCCCTGAAGTGGGTCTCCTGGAGCATGGCCACCCCAACTTTCTGTTTGTGTAGGTTATAAAGTATTTTAGACCTTTTTTCTGGGATGTTAAATCCTTTAACGTTAAGGGAGCCTATTATTAACTCCGCCATCTCGGCTAAGGAGGGGGGGGGTGGGGAGGGGACAACACGAGGTCAGGTAAGAGGGGGGTAGGGATTGATGGGTTGGGGGTAGGACAGGGACAGGGGAGTGTGGGCAACCCGAACCAACAACTGGGGGGGGGGGGCTGGGTTGTGCCGAAGAGGAAAAGAAGAGAGAAAAAAAAATAAGAAAAAGGTGCTAGTTGTAACTAATTACGATCTTCACTCAGTCACCGATGGGCGAGGAAGAAAGGCCTACGTCGGGGAAGTGGTAAGCAGCAGCCGTAGGTAGAGAGATGCGCTTACCCTGAAGGGAAATGTAATACCCTGCTTTATCCGATGGGGTCTGACCCCCACCGTATCTCGGTAAGGCCGCAGTTGCGGCATTCGTTAACGTTGAGTCAAGAGGAAAGATAACAGCATAATATAATATAACAGAACATAATGGAGCTTAAATCCAGATCGATCTGGGCAAGGCAACCAGGGCGTAGAGCCACAGAACATTATGGTCAATAACAGTTATTGATAACAGTAAACCGTTGGCGGTTGGGACCCTCGTTTTGGCCCGCCGGCTACCTGGCCCAGGCAGAGGGGCCCGCGCAGCCGTGCAACAGAGCCCCTCCGCCAGTTCCAGAACCAGGGCCAGCCAAAGACAGGCCAGGTCCCAGATCACAGCCCCAATGGACGGCTCAAACCCGTTGGGGTCTCCAGACAGGCAGGTCCAAACTTAGACCCGCTCATCTTTTGGTAAGTTGCTGATCCCCTACCCTCAGAAATTGGGCGAGGGAGGAGCCCCTTCGGGTTGAGCTGTCTCTTCCCAACAACAGCCCCCAGCGAGGGGCAACAGAGAGAACAGAAGACTATCAAAAGACACTCAAATCCAAAAGGCAAGGGGGGGACCAGCAGCATTCTAGCCAGGTAACGTCACCGCCCGCGACTACCCCCCCCCCTGCACCCGGGCCCCGGACTCAAGTGGTCCAAAACTTGTCATGCCCAGTGTGAACAGTATAAGAAATGAAAGATTAAAAAATTTTAAGGGGGCCGGGCCGAGAGGCGCAGGTGGGGACAATGAGGGTCACCGACATCACCAGTTAAGCCGGTGGGTCCGTACGCCTGAACCCTGCTAAGACCAATTGTCTTTAAGATTTTGCAAGTTGAGTCCGCTCAGATCTCTTGACCCCGGCGACGGATGCCGCCTCTGCGTATTTCACGTGGTCGTTGAGCTCCCCGTTCCGGGCATTGAGGCCTAGCCTCTCCCAGGCCAAGGTCCGGGGAAAGCCAATCGTCCACCGGCAAAGCTGGGAGTTCCAAAAAGCTGAACAGGCCGGGGAGCTGAGACGGTGAGCGCAGGACAAAGGAGCGCCCTTGCCTGGAAACCACCAGATGAAACGGGTGGCCCCATCTATAGGTGGCTCCCACTGACTTGATCTTCTCCAGAAGTGGTTTAAGTGTCCGTTTCATCTGGAGGGTCCGTCTTGCCAGATCAGGCAGGAGCGTGATAGAAGCCCCATGGTAGAATGAGGGACCCCTGTCCCAGGCCCTTCTCATTATGTCCTCTTTCACCTTGTAGTAGTGAATTCGGCACACTATGTCCCGTGGCCTGGCCGGGTCAGGCGATCGCGGGCCAGGTGCTCTGTGGATTCTATCGATTTCTATGTGTTCATCCTGTCGACGTCCTAGGAGGTCGTTAAAGATAGAGATTGCGATTGCTTCCAGGTTGCCATGCTCTTCTGCTTCTGGGAGGCCCCTTATTCTGATGTTGTTCCGCCTCCCTCTATTCTCCTGGTCGTCTAGATGGAGCAGTGCTTTAGAGATCTGCTGAGTCGATTTAGCTTGGGCCTGTTGTAACTCAGCCTGCGCCCTCTCTAGTGCTTCTATGCGTTGATCTGTGGACGTTTGTCCCTCCTCCAGCGTCTGGACCCTCTCTGTGACTTCCGTCACCGCCTTCGTCACCTCATCTAACTCCCTCTGCAACAGGGTCTCCATTCTATTGGTGTGGTTTTCAAAGTCTCTCCTGGAGGGTAGGAATTTCAGCAGGACTTCTAGATTGTACTGAGCGGAGGGGATCTGGTCACCAACGGGGGCACCAACTGGCTCCGACTGCTCCATTCTATTCATCTGCTGTTCACTGGACTGGGAGTCCCAGTCTGGTTGTGGCCAGGTCTCCCGGACGGGGGGACTCCCCGACCGAGGGGCATCCTGTGGTCATTTCCAGGGCATCCGTAGGAGCTTGCTGGAGATGGGCTCCCTCTCTGGGGCGAACAGGGAGCTTCAGGGATGGCTATGTGGAGCCCGTCCAGCCGAGCCGCCACCCCGGGATTCATGGGTGTCAGTTGCGGGCAGACTTCCTCTGCTGGCCTCTGGAAGCGCTTCTGAGCAGAGTCTGATAGCCCTTGGGTTACGTGAGAAAAGGGGGATGAGGGGACCTGGTGGGTCGATAGGCTCCGCGGTGTGAAAGAGGGGTCGTGGTCCCCGAGCTGCCCCCTGATCAGTGCGACCGACTCCACCCCCCGATTGCCGGAGGAATCCGAGGAGGATGTTATATGCAGACAAGGGGTCCCCTCCAGCATGTATTGACTTGGCCCCGCAGCTGGGCTATGCTGGGGGGAGTATGGGCTCCCCCGTGCTGTGGGGTTAGCTGCTAATGATGGGTTGGGGGAGGGAGATTGAAGGTATTCCTCTGCAGCCCAGGTGGGTGAGAATGAGCCTCTGTGGTGCTGGGCACTTGGAGGTGTTTGTGCCCCCGTTCCTACAGCTAACGGCAAAGGAGGTTGGCTGGGCTCCTGTGCGCTGTCTGGACTCCCTCCCCGAGCGGGTAAAGTTATAGCTGCAGCCGGCGGTGTAGAAGGCAGCTGCCGTTCTCGCCGTTCTCCCCGCTCTCTCTCCTCCCCCTCGGCAGTCCCCGAGGTCTCCTCTCCCACGCCACGTGGGGCGTCTGGGGCCGCCCCGGCTGATGATCCCAGCTCACCTCCACTCCGGTCAGGTCTGTGAAGCGCTGTCCTCGAGCAGGCCTCCAGCTCGCCACTCCGCTGTCGGCGCTGATCCTCCAACGGGGCGGGAGGCACAGCAGACGGATCCGGCCGCTCTCGGGTCACCAGCAGTGTTGTCTCGGGGCCATCCTCTTCTGGTGAGTGGTCAGCTCCCCTCTGACTTGTCAGAGCCATGTTACCCACAGCTCGGCCAGCCTCGCGGTCGGGTCCCACCGCCATCTTGCGTCTCCCGGTCTGCACGGCAGGGCGCTCCCCGACAGGGAAGTATTGAGGGATCCTAGCAGCCCTTGAGCTCCCGGCCACTGCTCTGGTCTTCCTCCTTTTCGACATCAGTCGCAGACTCTATATTCAGGGTCATAAAGGGTCCTTTTAAGCTATCTCCGGGCGCAGAGCTCTCTGTAAAGCGTCCTCACGTGGCCATTGCTTAGCCACGCCCCCCGCTCAAAAGATTTGAGCTCTCTCAAGTTCTAATTAGGAAGTGCTAGAAAGTTAAGTGATTCCATTCGTCTAGCTCCTGAATCCTTCATCTGTCCCTTAGGGCACTTAAGTTAATCCAACCCCTACTAATTACCAAGTCTTTCCCTCTTAAGTCATCCATGTGGCCCCATGCTCTTAAGGCTCTTAGGTTTGTGCTTATCAGGAGTGCTGGGTTGTTGACCAGTGGTATTGGGTATGTATACCCCATGACAAAGCCATTATTGTGGTAGACTTTCATTTGAGAAAGTACTCTGATATTCAGACTAATATGGTTTCTGCTAATGTTAGAATACTTGCTAATACACAATTTCTATAGACTTAACCAAGACATGTATGTCCAGAAATGTGGAACATCGATGGGAGCCCCTTTTTTCCCCATCCCTCATTTATTACCAATTTATTGGTTGGTGGGAGGAAATGTACATCCTGAGTGATAGGGATCATATAGTCAATGGCGTCCATTATTATAAGCGCTAGATTGATGATATAGTGATTATATACTGAGGTCTAGAAGATCACATTGAAGAACATATTTGAAATATTTGAATATTTTAGACTGGTACGTGGAATAAAAAAAAGAGGTAGTATTCCAGCATTTGTGCATACAGGCAGAGAAAGCTGAGGTCATTACAAAAACACATAGAAAGGCCAATCCAGGTGCATATAGTGCGCAACCCCCCAAAAAATTAGAGCCATCCCAACTGGTGAGATGGTCAGATCCAGATGAAATTGCTCAAAATCAACAGAATTTGAATGTGAGGCCCAGAAAATAACCAACAGGCTTTTGTCCAGGGGTGATGGGAGAGTACCCTGAGTAGGGCATATGATGTAGCAGCCTCCAGGGACAGGAAGCAAATGTTATTCAAGGAGACAAAGGTTGAACAGAATAACACTGATATTTCCACTATTCATTTTGTAGAATTTTGGATAAAATGATCCTGATACTCTGTTGTGACCATTAAAGAATGTGTGTCTGAAGGGAGGCTGCACCTCCTGGCCCTTAAATAGGAACATTGGACAGTCTGGGGAGTTCTCAAAAACTCCCCAAACTCTGCCCTCCGTTCCCTTTAATACTCCAATTTGACAATTGCCACTGTAAACTTACCTGTCTTCTGCCCTTCCCTCTGCGCTCATCCTTCCTCCTCTGAGCACTATCCATTGGGCAGCTCCATTATTTCTTCCTTCTTCAACCCCAGGTTGCATTGCGCCACCCCAAGATCTCGCACCTGTGCAGTGTATGGTATGTGCTGCTCATCTCCGGCTACAGAAGATTTCCAAGCTTCTAGCGAGTGGGGGGGGGGGGGGGGGTTGCAGCACAGCAGAGATGGCTAAGAGGACTGGGGGGGGGGGGGGGGGGACAGCAGGATGTTGGCGAACTGGAAGACGCCAACATCCAAAAGGTAATCTATATGATATGGATTAAAGGAAACTCTTTAGCTGGTGAAAAGATTAAGGTGGACTCTGTGCCTATTCCCGAAGCACAAAAAAGTTACGACAGGCGTGCTTAATAAATTGTGTTAGACATTTATACTGTCTCAGAAAAAAAGAAGCCTATTTAGTGGGATTGGGTTAACCGATTGTGGGCTGGACCGGGGGGTGTTTTTTTCAGACTTCAATTCAGCCAGTTTTAACTGCTGGAAACAAATTGTATTTTAAGTGTCACTCACATTAAATAATCCATAGATCAAAGAGAGACACTTACCACCGCATCCCGGGGGTGCACAACCTGCCCTGGGCCTCTGAAGAATTACTGCGCTGATGTATTCCTTGTGGTGGTGCTGCTGGAGGGAGAACTCTCTCTGATGTTCCTTGTTTGTTGCAATTCCTTACTCTGTACCAGAATTTAATTGAAATATGCTGGTGCACATTTATAAATGCTTTATTGGAAAATTAAAATAACAAAGTGAATATAAAACTATGTTTTCAATTCGAAATTCAATTTAAAAATAATAAGGATCAGTCGTCTTAAATTCATAAAAAAGTCCTTTTGCAATTTAAAGCAATTAAAGCATATGGAGTGGGAACACTTAAATGGAGCAAAAAGGGAGGCGAGTATCAATATATCCAATGTGTCAATACACTGTAATTTTAGCCATCAGGGTAAGTATCAGAATTTGAAAATTCAAGCTATGGTTCAAATTAAGGGTAACATCCGAGGTGGGGACAAATGGAACATGCTACTAATGAGAGAAGTAAAATGATTTTCCTTTTCTGTACTAGAATCTCATTAAGACTGAATTATAGGTTTGATGGGAGTACATAATTCCCCCTTTAGAAATGAAAAATGAATGTGGCGTGGTTATTGTGAAATTGTAAACATTGTCCCTACCTTTTAACATTGTGTTAGGTAAATTTATTCACTTGTTATATTGTATGTATAATTGCAAATCTGTGTATTTTTTAAGTATGTTATTATTGTGGGCATTAAAGTGGATGAAAACCCATTTTGGGTCCTCCCCTTTATCCCCCATCCCCCCGCACATGCACAGCTCAGGAGATGCTGCCTGCTCGCCGGTGGCCCGATTGGCAAATGTCGAGAGTGAGAGTGGGAATTCTTCAGTGAGTATTCACACAATAGAGAGGTAACTCCTTTATTTAAATAGTTTCATTTTAGTAATTTGATTGTATGAGTAAAGGTCTTGAACCAGAAACATGTTACAAGATACATTGTAATGACTTTTAAACTGTTGGAGTGCTGGATCATGCTTTTTATCAAGATATAATAAAGCCTGGAAGCTTTATCTTATGGAGGACAGTGTGCTCGACATTTACTTTATATTCCTGTATATTGACTGGGCCTCTTTGTAACCTATATGTGATAGCTAGGCCCTTATTTTGAATTCAAAAGAAAGGGGGCTACAAAAAATGGTGGGCTGGGAGCTCCTCTGGGCACTTATGGGTACCATAGCCTCTGTTGCTGGAGACTCAGGCATCATGGGCGGCCCAGGATCCATCCTGACAGACAAACAGAGAGGGGGCAAAGCTACTCTTCGAGTAAGGCAGCGCAGGGGAGATACAGAGATGTTGAGATGGGAGGATCTGGGATTGGGTGGTGCAGTGAGACAGAGCGTTAGGAGGAGGAGTAAGGGATGTGAATGAGGGGAAGAGAGAAGGAAAACACTGTGAGTAGGGCACTCAAGGTCAGTCTATGCACCAACCCTACCTGCTCTCCCCGCTGAAAAAGAAAGAGAGTATTTAAAGTGATCCAGCTGGGAAAAACAATTCAGAAAATCAACATCAATTCACAGATATGGAGTAGTGATGAGCAAACCCGTTCAGGTTTGACAAGTTCGGCCACTGACTGCATTAGGAGGCAGGAGAGGAGGAAGCAAGAGTACAAGGCAACAGGAGGCAACGAGCGATGTCCGCCAATCCTGGATGGTGGAAGTATATGCGCCAAACTGCTTCTCGACTCGGGCCCAGCCGCCACTACTTTCCTCTAATACTTACCACTCCCATTTTACAGCCATTTTTGAGATCCCAAAGTTCAGGTCCTCATTGACTTCAATGGGGCTCAGATTCGAGTTCAGGTCAAATGCTGGTACCCTAATCAAACTTTTGCGTCAAGTTTGGCTGAACTTGTCAAACCTGAAGTGCTCATCACTACTCCATATCTGTGAATTGATGTTGATTTTGTGAATTGTTTTTCCCAGCTGGATCATTTTAAATACTTGTGTCCCGGTCATAAGGGGGGGGGGGGATGGGGGAGGGAAGCCAGCTGAGGTGGGTCTCTTTCTTTTCCTAAGGGGAGAGCAGGTAGAGTTGGTGCATAGACCCTCCTTGAGTGCACTACGCAGTGTTTTCCTTCTCTCTTCCCCTCATTCACATCCCCTGTGTGGGATGACCCTCACTCCCTGTAATGAGGGATGCTACTTACTGGTTGTCATGAGGGATGCTACTTACTGGTTGTAATGGAAGATTCTGCGCGCTGTCTGTAATGGGGGGATTTAAGCACACCATTTGGTTTAGAATATTTTCTTTCTTATTTTTGTTCTTTAAACCCTGGGTGCGTGTTATGGAACAAAAAGTGACATTAAGATACTATATCGGGCCAGGAACAGTGCAGCAGGGCCGGTGTGCTCCAGAAAGTCCCCGGCCGTTTTTTAGCCCCAGTCCACCCCTGCTGGAGCGTGATAGAAAATGAAAGAGTAGAAATGCAACCTGGAGGAGGTACTACTGGCGGAGTTAACATCTGACATTGTGGGCTCAGTGGTGGCACAAAGCCAAGGAGGAGGAGGAATTTTCCAACTCAGCAGCACCAGCACCAACTCAGAAGCGAGGGTGAGCATGGCCACAATGCAGAACACTTTGATCAGTTCTGCACCATATCTACCTCCACCTCCTCCTCTCACTGAACCTCTTGTCACCCACTGAAAACATTATTTTAATGGGGAGGCACTTTTTCCTCCGCTCACATCTCCTGCCACTGCCTCTTTAGCCGCTATCCTCTTTTGGAATGTAAAATCAGATCAGCCACTTCTCCTTACCTATGTGTACTGAAAAGGACAATTATTATTATTTTTTTTTTAACAATCCGTCCCTCACTTCAGCAGCAACCTCTCCCTATCTACACAGCACTGATATGGCACTGGAATGCATGAAACAGCGGGGTCATGTGTCCGTCTGGCCAGTCACAACTCACAACCATACCCAGTATGCTCAACACTACTTGGGTGTTGCAAGAAAAGAAGTGGAGACATAGTAATCGAATTAAGTCCTCTCTTGTGTTTTTGTGATTAGGCCCCTCAGTTAATTAGAAAATTTCCATTTGTTTTCCACATCCACAAAATACAATTGCCCTGGAATTTCCTGCCTTCAATTGTTTTTATCTACTTTTTCCTTTAGGTACTCCTGAAGAGAGAAAAATATTTCAGAAAGCTAAGAATAAATTAAATACGTTTTCTTTGATGTCTCGAACTGCTGCAGCAGAAGCTCCTCCCATAAATCCTCAGTTTTCCTGTAGTTTCAGAAAAGGCACTAATACTCAGGTTGGTGAAGATCTCTCAGCCATTATGGTGATCAAAAACCAGGAGCCTGTCTCCCAGAAGATAGAGATCAAGGTGTCAGCTATGACCATAATATATAATAATACTCCATTCAAAACCATTCTTTCTAAAACCCAAACAATTACCCTTGAGCCTAATGAAGGTAGGTATACATGTCTTCTTTACATTTAATTGTACTGTAAATATAAGTAAGTAGGTAAAATATGACATTTTTAACTCCAGACAACACACAAAATCTTTTGGTTACATATTATGGAATGTGAGGCACCTGTGTTTTACTGCAGCTCATTCACCGCCACTGGTCAATTGTGGCAGTGAATATGAGCAGCAGAACACAGCAGATTTCCAGCTGTGTGGGAATAATAGTACTAGTAGCAGTAGCGCATATAATGTGGTGGACAGGCAGATAAAGGCATGATTGGGCTGGTGATAAATAGCCGCATTGTCAACAATAAGTGTCAGTGGTAACGTCACTTTGCTTTGGCTGTGATAGTGGGGGTCATAATGGGGCTCATAATAATTCTGTGATGAAGAAAGTTAAACTTTAGGTGTGATTTGAAAACCTGTAGTTGAGTAACAGTTTTACTTTCACACACAAAAAAGTGCCAAAAACCTGTTTTAACTTTTCCCAAAACATACACCAACATTTCTGCACAAGAGGCGCATTATATGAAAAAAGGATTAAAAAGGATTTAAAGGTTATGTAGAAAGAAGAAATAGGCTTTTCCCCCATCACAGATTATCATATTTTTTTTTTTGGGGGGGGGGGGAACAAGATTACTTTCATATGTTGAAAATGTGTAGGGTAGGTAGGAGGTAGTATCACCAGCAGCAACACAATATGGATCATGGTGGACATGTAGGAGAGGCCCAGCTATATTGGAGCAGTGATGATGCTTCTTCTACTGAACAGCTGAAATGTACATTTCTCCTGGCCATGGGTACCACATCCCTCTAGTCTTTTCACCATTTAAAAAAACTTTGCATCATCAATATTTAGTTTGTTTTTGCCTTTGCCCATGTGAGCAGTTGCAGTTTATGAAACAACATCCATTGTGAAATGTGCTGCTGTGTTGCTTCTTTTGTCTAGGCTCATGGTGGTGTGGCATTGATCAAGCTTACAGACAAGAAATGGGGGGGGGGGGCAATGTTCGGCCCTTTAGCTGGGGGTGGTAAGAGGATTAAGGATGAAATGTAGAAGGTGCATAAATATCTGTTCTCAGGATTGGCTCAAACCATGTAAGAGTCAGTAGAACCTGGCATTGCTGCAGTGTTGCATCTTTGCTGTTGCTGCTCAAGAGTCAAGACATTTCCCTAAAAGATAAGTAGGGTCCCTCATAGTTAGCATTTGTAGTTGTACTAGTGTTTTCAGTGACAATTCCAAGTAGTGGCACCATTAAGAGTGCTTAGGCGCCCTTAAACTCTCAATGCAAACATCTGTAAAATTATCTAAAATGTAACAACTGCTTTTGCACAAAAAAAAATAATAATAAAAAAAAAATTGCTCAGGCGCTTGAAACCCAACACTCCATAACTCATACATGAAAGGCTATAACTTTTTTTTTATTAAAAGTTTTATGGGGGTGGAGTTGCCAAATCTATGCTACTAATTCCAGGCAGTGGCTCAAATCCTTCACCAGGTGAGGGGTAAACCTCAATTTCTTTTTTCATTAAGGTTGAGCAAATGCTATCGGTTGGCTAAACTTAGGCCCTTATTTAACAAGGGATAGTGACAGGTAGCGACTGGTGAGCGGCCGGTAATGACGGGCACCGCCACGAGAACGCCGGCTTCCCACCACAATCACACATTTATCAAGCCGATCCTGCTTAGCGACTGAGATAGCGCCAGATAGCCACTCATTCATCATTATTCCAGCCTCAGCCCACAGCGCCAGCGTCCGACCTTGAACAGCGACAGGTATGACCTCTCGCTACCTGGCGCTCTCCAATGCATTTCAATGGAACAATCTTTAAATATTCATAATTAATTGTTATTAATATATATATATATATATATTTTTTTTTTAAATGTGAAAAATTCTGTGACCACTTCTGCCATGTTAGATATTTTTTTTAAGGTAAAAAAAAAATTTGTGCAGAATTGATATTACAGGTCTGATATTAATGTATTCATATTACAAAATGTTTTTAAAAACTATTTTTTTTTGGTTTCCAAAAATATGGTTGTTTGAGGGTTAAAAAACTACTTTTAACCCATCGCCGCCAGCGCTCTGGGGTTTAAACATGCATTTCACAGTGCGAGAATTTTTTGAGCGTGATTTGTTAATGAATATGGTGGGAGCCGGTCGCTATGGCCAGTCGCTGGCATATCGCCCTGAGGAAGTAGTGCAGGGGACACTACGACACGCGTTGGCGTTTTATCCCTGTGGGGGCATCCCTGGTTGGTCTGTATGCACACCTTTGTTGTCTGTTTACTCTTACTGACTCACCCTGGTTCGTTTAACCGCTCTTTGATAGGCCCTTTGAGATTAGATTATTTGTGTATGGTGAATATTGGACTACATAGGTCCTATTAGATTATATTGCATTTTGCACTTTATTAGCACAGTTTTGCACAATAATTTGAATTATACACTGGGAATCTAATGATGATATGTTTATATTGTAGTTGGAATGAATTTATTTATTAACACTATGTATCATAACAGACCTCCAGCGCCCCCTTGTGTGTGTTCTATGTATCTATGTAGTGTAATTGTCTAGATTTTTTTAATTTGTATTTTTTCATGTAATAAATGTGGGTATTTTTGTATAATCTTGGAAGGTGGTGCCACTTATTTAACCTGTAGCACTTATTGGGGAGTGTGGACCTCCCCCCCCTTTTTTCCTGGTTTCTATAGTTATGTGCTAGGGTTGGTGTGCACACCAGTATTCACTTTGATTATATTTTGCTTTATATGAAATTGTGAGGGAAAACAGGCTGGTGCTGCCCACCTAGCTCGTCTAAATTCCCAATAATATGTGCATGTGTTTGCTAGTGTAAAATGAAAGAACGCATGCAATTTCTGTAGGTATTTTACACAGTGCTAAACTATAATCACCCCCAGTGTCACCCTCAGTTCTTTCCTGTCTCAAAGATCCCTGTTCAAGGGGAAAGGGGAGCTGGCAAGCTGACTTCCAGGCAGGTGACTTGCTAATACTTGCAACCTGATTATCTGCCTTACAACCAGCCAGGGGGGTGCAGAAAAAACCTAGTGGGCATTGGCATGAGCCCAGTGTTCTGTTCCCCTGCCAGAATGTGCAGATTCCTTTTTTACGCTAGCTCTAGGTAAAAATTATTGGTGTTTAAACATTTATTACACACTTGAATTGCAACTGCAATTTTAACACTAAGACCATGAAATATTCCAAATTGTTATATTTTCTTATTGTTACATTATAATGCTATGCTTAAATTTTAATTGTGTTGCTAATCACTTCTGTATGTTCTGCCATTGTTACCTTAATTTGCATATATTTATTTCAGAGAAAAACGTTGAGCAAATAATTATGTATGATACGTACAAAGGTTCTTTAACTCATGACAACATGATTAAATTATCTGGCGTGTGTACAGACGAAAGAGGAGGGGCACTGCTGGTGGAAATAGTATATACCCTGACGAACCCAAAACTGCTGATGCGGGTATGATTATATTGTTTCTATTCATTCACTCAGTTAATTTATATCACATGGGCCTGGTCTAGAATGTTTTATCATAACATTTGTGAAAGAAAACATTAATGCGGATAAAACACAGGCCCAGCACCAGCATTAGGAATTCCCAGGCAATTGTTTTAGGCCACCACTTAGGCTCAGACTCTTCTTTGGTGGGCTCAGCAGAGAAACAATTAAGGAGTGAAGGGCAAATGTCAGCAGTACAAGAGGTGACAAGCATGCAAAGCATTGGTGGCACTGGAGAAGGCAGTAAGGCTTGGAGGGAGATCAGGGGCAGAGAAGGACCCATTTGTGCTGCTGGAACTGAAGGGTGACATGACTTGATGTGACACACAACAAAAGAACCCACTGAGCCCTAGGACCCACATAAACCTGAATCCAACCCTGGTAAAATATTTACAGCGCCTTGAAAAAGTTATTAAAACTGAGGTTTAGTCAAAATGTAACCCCCCCCGCCCCAGACGTTAACCTTTCTTTGCAACACTATGCTACAGAGGACTCAAGTTGTGACACCCTAATCTATCTACTCCTGGTAAAATACAGAAACGTATGTTTTAATGTCAATGCTTCATCTGCCGGAAACAGCTTTCCACTTCAGTGCTACATACCCCCTATTAGTGGAGGTTTGGCTGCCACACTTACAGAGTTTGTGTCAGATGGCTTTACAGGAGTAAAAGGGGAGTATCTATTTTTAGGATTACCAGCAACTGGAGGAGTGTCTTAGGGTACCTTTGGACCAGGACATTCATTGGTACAGTATTACCAAGAAGAATTTAGGTTAGTTTTAATCATCATTGCATCGCTCTCTGCTTTACCCAGCAACATACTGAAATAGTAACCCAGAAGATCCAGTGGGGAAATACAAAACCTAAATGGGCCATTTTCAGTCAAGACTCAGAAGTTTACCTGCATTCACAGGACACAGGACACTCATTTGCTTTTGTCAGGTTTGCTTCTGAGACACAGTATGATTGATACAAAGAGACGTGAAATAATAATTATTGGTAAAAGTTGGTGGGATTGGGGGTTTGCAGCATTTATTGTCTGCCACCCATTTCCCACAAGGCAATTTAATAACACCTCATATCCCTATCCTGAAAGTTATTATTATTGTTTATACAGCACCATGTTCTTCATATAGTAGTTATTACCAGAAATTCAGATACATATTGTAATCAGTATAAGTACAGTATCTTATACAGGCAGCAGTGTGTGACATGTGTAACAAGATAATGTAACAAAAATACATTATATGTGTACACAATCCACTTGGAAATCTGCCAGTAGATTAATTTGATATAAGTGACACACTGATTCGGATCTGATACAATGTATAGCTCTAAGTTCACACTATGGATATTACAATCCATTTCAGCAATTGAAGTAAAAATAATACCAGAAAAAGAAGAGACTATGAACATTTATTTACAATTGCACCCCACCAGGGTTAAAAGGGGGCTATATACAGGGATACTACAAAGTCTCTATTACAAGGTAGACTGCCTTTCCACATACATTACATACACCTTCGCCATCACTTATTTTGCCCGATTAGAGGATGACTATCCCTATCTGATGCAGAAAGCCCCGCTGTGTGTGAAATCCCATGCCGTTGTCCTCTACCACTCATCTAATACCTCCTCCCCTGCTGCTGGCTTCACCACTCACCTGGCCACTCCGCCCTCTTCTGCTGTCCTCCACCACCTTACCCCTCCAACCACACTGTCCTCTACTGCTCACCTAACCGCTCCACCCTCTGCCTTTATCCTCCACCACTCACCTAAACTCCCTACCCCCTACCATTGCCTTCTACCCCCGCCATTGTCCTCTACTACTTACCAGGGCCAGCCTTAGGAACAGCATCGCCCTGTGCAAGACTGAGGGGGCATGAAAAAGAGAGGAAATGCAGAGAAGGAAATGAGAAAAGTGGAAAAGAGATATAAGAGGCAATGTGGAAATAAGATCAAAAGAATGAAAAGGGAATGTAAAAGAAGGGAGGATGAAACGTGGAAGGGGGGAAGGAAGAGAAAATACATAGTGTGAAGAGAAAGATGAAAAAGGGGAAATGAGAGGGAGATGGGGGGAATGTGGGAAAATGAAAGAGTGGAGTGAAAAATGAGAGGGAGAGAGAGAAAAAGAAAGAAAGAAAGAGAAAGAAAGGCTGGTAAGAAACAAGGAGGGAAGGTAATAAAGAGGAAGATCTTTAGAAGCTGAAAAGAGGCATACATTAGATAGATGAGAATAGAAAAATGTGTTTACAACATGAATAAGGCCAGGGGTATGGAAGGGGAGGAGATTATAGGTATCACAAAAAAGGAGAAGGGGAAATTCAAGAAGTAGGAGAAATGTAAACAATAATTATAAAGGAATATATATATATATATTTTGGAGAAAAAAGACCTGCTGAATTCCTAGGCTCTCACAGAGAGGGTGGCATGGCACCCTGTGCGACTGCATACCTCGCACACCCCAAAGGCCGACCATGCCACTCACTTAACCCTTCCACTCCCTGCCACTGTCCTCTACTACTCACCCAACCCCTCCTCCTCTGCAACAGTCCTCTACCACTCGCCAAACCCCCCACCCCCTGCTGCTGTTCTCTACTGTTTAGCTAACCCCCCACCCCCTGCTGCTGTTCTCTACTGTTTAGCTAACCCCCCACCCCCTGCTGCTGTTCTCTACTGTTTAGCTAACCCCCCACCCCCTGCTGCTGTCCTCCACCACTTACCTTACCACTCCACCCCCTGCCACTGTCCTCTACCACTCACCTAACCACCTCATATCTGACACTGTCCTCTACTGCTCAACTAACCCCTCCACACCGTCACAGTCCTTTACTGCATACCCAACCCCACCAAACCCTTCCACTGCCCTCTATCACTCACCCAACCTCACCACACTCCTTCACCACCTGCTGTTTACCTAACCCCACCACCCATTGTCATTGGTCTCTACCACTTACCTAGCATATTCACCCCCTTCCTCCTGCCACTGTCCTGTACCTTTCACCTAACCACTTCACCCCCTGCTGCAGTCCTCTACTGGTCACCTAACCCCGCCAGCCCCTGACACAGTCCTCTACCACTCACCTAACCCCTTCACCCCCTGTCACTGTCATCTAACACTTACCTAACCAATTCACTCCCTATCACTGTCCTCTACCACTAACCTAACCCCTCCCCCTGACCTGACTGACCTGAGTTAAAAAGGAACAATCACTAAGAATTTCACTATCCTTGTGATTTTGCCTCTCTCTAGCGTGACATCCCAAAATAATAATTCTTACCTTGTCAGTGATCCCATGGTGCATGCACATGCTCTCGTCCAATCAGTGGGTAATGCTCCATTCAGCTTAACTTAGACCTGCCATAAGAGTGGCTTAGTAGAGCTGAATAGAGCATAAGCAGCTGGCTGCTCCCCTTTGGCTGTGTGTAACAATGCCAGCCATTCAGATTTACCTGGCGCAGGTGTGTGCATCAGCCGGAAGGAAGACAGAGATGGCACTTCAGCCCGCACGTGCATAATGGAAACCTTGGTGAGGCGAGGATACTAGGAGTTAGTGGTGTGGCATGGGTGTGACCAGGGTGCAGGGCTTAATTATAAAAAATGTTGAGGCGCTACACATATTTTCTCCCCCCCCTACTCCTCATCTTTAAAAGTTTAGATAAATCATGCGATGCCTCTTCCAGGCCACACCTCCTGGACAAAATCCTGGGTATGCCAATGGTTATTACAGACAGCAGCAGCATACACTACATGGTTTTACAACCTGTGGTACTTCAGGTTACCAGCTGTAATAAAGGGGGAGACATGGAGCAAAGAAGACAAACTACTGCTCCAGTAGGATGCACTGGGTGATCAAATCAACAAGCTGCAGGCGTTAACAGCATTACTAGCTAAAATGCTTGTGTTCTTGGGCAACATGGAGTATAGCTCCTTTTTAAAGTGGGTATCCATCATCCTGTGGAATGTATTGGTGGTGCTTAAAGCGATCCTTCACACTGAATAAGAGCCTATCTTATGTGTTTCCCACACCCTGTACATACAGATTGCTCACATTATAATTCATCCTACTTGCATCTACTGCATGTTACGAGCCTTTAAACATCCAAGATGGCGGCTCATGGAACATCAGGCAGCCTGTAAACAGGAAGTACCTTCTGACTGTGCTGCTCTGCATTCTGGGATTGCTGACCTTTTCCTGACCCCAGCTCTGTTCTGTCTAAGCAAAGGACAGCTATAACCCCACCCCCTGTACTTTATCCCGCTCTCCTTTCCTCGGTAAGAGTGATGCTTCTGAGTCAAGATGGCGGCGCCTGTAACCTAAAGTCCTGAACTGAGTTGCAGCCCGGTGGGGGAAAGAATAATAAGTAAGTGACTAAAAACTTAAAATATATTAACTTTAGATGCTGGGGAATCATTTTTTAAGGGTTTGGGCTTTTCAATAAATCATGGTGATGGTCCGGTTTAAGAACTGGAAAATTGGGAGTGGTAAACCATAAAAGAGGTTGGAAAACCCCTGGATAATTACAAACACGTTCAAAGTAAATGCTATAAAACAGGATACAAAAGATGACAGAGTCCTACTCTTAGGGGCTTACAGTCTGAAAGGGTATAAAGTCTACAATCTAAAGCAAAAAAACCTTAACTTCATTCTACACTTTATAATTACTATTAGAGAAGGAATAAGACATTTAGGTGACTTCTTACAATGATTGACTAGAATTCGAAATGGGGGAGAATTTTTCTGTCACAAGGAAAATTGACATTACCGGTTTTTGTTTTGTGCCCCCAGGGCAACCCCCAGGAAGCCTGAAAAAACTCACCTGTCCAGACTCCTACGTCATTCAGCAGGTGGCTCTCATTCTTGCTGCATCCCCGGCTACACACACGCTCCTTAAATATTACAAGTAGCTATAGTAGTACTGCTGCTTTTTTTCCTACTGCCACTGTTACTGCTACTACTACTAATAATAATGTTAAACATATTAACTTCAGGTTTCAGGTCAACCTAAGGTAAACCAACGGACAACAGTGGATGTCATTTTCACTAACCCACTCAAAGCGACTGTTGAAGAGAGTGTTTTGATTTGTGAAGGGAGTGGTATGCTTCGTAATCAACTGATTACTAAGTAAGTACAGTAAATCCATTTCTCTTCTACAAAAGATAATTAAACTGAAATATATTGTTTTTTAATAAATCATTTGGATTGTGCCAACACATCACTGTACATGCAATTCACTGCTAATAGTGCGTGAAAGCAAAACAGCTTTATGGCTGGCATAAGTGAAAGCCTTTTTCATAGCAATCAATAGGGATGAGCGAATCGATCCGGACGAACCCGAATTTCATGAAAAATTAGATTCTGAACGAATCCGAATTTCCCGGCGATTCGATCTATCGAAGTTTTCCTTAAAACTCAATGACAGGCATTCTAAGATGGTGGACGGACATGTTCAGACATGTCCCCAGGGGCAAGTGACGATGGGACAGTCACATGCAGCCTATCAGCAGATAGGAAGCCCGGTGACGTCACCGTGATATATAAAGCGGCGGGCATTTTCCTTTTGCGCAGTACAGACTTGCATTGCAGACAGAACGGAGCTAGCTGCCGGGAAAGACAGACAGTCATAGTTAGGTGAGAGTTAGCCATAGCTAGTAGAGACAGTTACAGATAGGTAAAGAGAGAGACAGATAGGGAGATTTAGAGTGGTAGACAGAGCTAGGGAAAGATAGATTTAAAACCGGAACAATCCAGCAGCATACAAGTCACAGTGACAGGGTGCCTAGTGCTGCCTATGATTCATATTTCATAATTACTGGGTTACTGTTAATATATTTGGTTTGGTTTAAATACAGCTGCATGCCATGCACATGCTATTTAACCCTTTCTGCTATTTAGCCCTGAACGCTATTTTAACCCTATCTGTTAAACAAAAGCATTTCTCATAATTGGATTAGTGTTAATATTTTCTGTTCAGCTTAAAATACACCAGGCCACACGCGCATCCCAAGGCACATGCTATTTTAACCCTATCTGTTAAACAAAAGCATTTCTCATAATTGGATTAGTGTTAATATTTTCTGTTCAGCTTAAAATACACCAGGCCACACGCGCATCCCAAGGCACATGCTATTTAACCCTATCTGTTAAACAAAAGCATTTCTCATAATTGGATTAGTGTTAATATTTTCTGTTCAGCTTAAAATACACCAGGCCACACGCGCATCCCAAGGCACATGCTATTTAACCCTATCTGTTAAACAAAAGCATTTCTCATAATTGGATTAGTGTTAATATATTCTGTTCATCTTAAAATACACCAGGCCACACGCGCATCCCAAGGCACATGCTATTTTAACCCTATCTGTTAAACAAAAGCATTTCTCATAATTGGATTAGTGTTAATATTTTCTGTTCAGCTTAAAATACACCTGGCCACACGCGCATCCCAAGGCACATGCTATTTTAACCCTATCTGTTAAACAAAAGCATTTCTCATAATTGGATTAGTGTTAATATTTTCTGTTCAGCTTAAAATACACCAGGCCACATGCGCATCCCAAGGCACATGCTATTTAACCCTATCTGTTAAACAAAAGCATTTCTCATAATTGGATTAGTGTTAATATTTTCTGTTCAGCTTAAAATACACCAGGCCACGCGCGCATCCCAAGGCACATGCTATTTAACCCTATCTGTTAAACAAAAGCGTTTCTCATAATTGGATTAGTGTTAATATTTTCTGTTCAGCTTAACCCTTTAAGTGCCAGCCTACCTGGAGTTTTTGTCACACTCTGTTGCCAGACCATTTTGCACTATTTTGCGCTCCCCATGTTCAAATGTGATTTTGAAGGGATTTCCCAGGAAAATGATATATTGTTTTTTTCAGCAGAGTCTAAGCTTTAACATGAAATGTCTTGTTTGTAATTTTTAGGTGTATTCTCAATATTTTTTGGCGAAATATGTGCAAAAAAATAAAAAAAAATCTATTTTTTACAATTTGTAGTGTTTTTTTGTAATAAAAAATGTAAGTTTGTCAATAAAATCTTATTGCGTGTGAAACCCCAATTTCTCCCGGTTACAGCGGTACCACATATGTATAGGTAGACACCCTTTCCTGCCCAGGAGACTCCCCCAAACTGAAACAGAGCTTTAGGGGAGTTTCAGAAAAAATACAACTGTGATATGCACTATGCGCACCTTGCAGTTTTTCCAGAAAAACAACCCTTTACATTTGAAATACCCCCCACAAACGATATATTCTCTGGAAGTACACACCTCAGGCTTTCTATTTGTACCAGGCTTGTTGATGTGGCCACAGTTTTCTAGAAGTAATCCCTCAATGTATTCTTTGGTTGCAAAGAGTTTCTCTAAAAAAAGGATAAAAAAGCAGAATCAAAGCCACATTTTCCTAAAAAAAACTATATACAAACAAGTATAATCTGAAAAAGCAACATCCCCCGAACAGAACGATACCCAACATGCATAGTTACTGTGAAGGGAAGAGTTGCCAAACACCCCAAAGTAAAGCATGAGCATAACGGTAATTTTTCTTGAAAATTTCAGCTCTGCAGACAAAGTGCGCACCTTGCGATTTTTCAACCAAAACAACCCTTTACATTTGGAATATCGCCCATAAACCATATATTCCCTGAAAGTACACATGTTAAGCTTTCTAAGCGTACCCAGCTTGTTGTAGTGGGCTCATCTTTCTGGAATTGATCCCTCAAAGAATTCTTTGGTTGCGCAGGGTTTCCCTAAAAAATGTATAAAAAAGCTGAATAAAAAACACCTTTTCCTAAAATATAAATATGCAAACAAGAAAAAACAAGCTAAGTCTGAAAGCGCAAGGTCCCCCGAACAGAACAATACCCAACATGCAGAGGTACTATTAACCCTTTTAATTGCCTGCCTACTTGAGATTTTGTCACCCTCTGTTCACAGTTCATTTTTCCCCATTTTGCGCCATGTTTTGCGACATTTTTGCTGGAATTTTCAGGAAAATTATATATATATATATATATATATATATATATATATATATATATTTTGCAGCAGAGTTTAGGCTTTAACATGAAATGTCTTGTTTGTAATTTTTATTTATGATTAATTTTATTTATTATTAAGTAAAAAAAAAAAAATTTTTTTGAAAATTGCCTCCTTTATTTTAAATAAAAAATGTATTTTATTAGGGAAAACCATATTTCATGTGAAAGCCCCATTTCTACCGATTAGAACGTTACCACATATTTATCGGTAGCCCCCTGTTCCTGCCCAGGAGACCCCCCTAACTGAAACAAGTAATTTTTAACATTTACATATAAAATACAACTACCATCCACACTACAAAGGGTTAAATCGAGAAAAAAAATGACATAGGGTCCCCCCTGCAGGCTACAAGCCCGCATAGCCCGTGGCCATGGGCTCTTCTGCCCCCCCCTGGCCTTTGGGGAGGCAGGTAATGGGGGGTGCCGGGGGTTAATGGCAAGTCACCGGCTAGCGCAGGTGACTTGCCACTCCCCCCAGCCTTGTGAACTGGTATAGGGGTCATGGACCAGTTCACAAGGGGTTAAATGTAAAAAAAACACAGACACACAAAGAGAAAAAATATTTTATTATCCATATCCCATCCATACTGGAGCACTCTGTCCCTCGGCGATCACTGGCTTCTGCTCACTTGCTAGAAGCCTTTTATAGCTGCTGGATGACAGAACACAAAAGGGTTAATTAAAAAAAAAATGACATAGGGTTCCCCCTCCCAGGGAGGGGGACCCCTTTTTTTTGGAATTTTAAGGGTTAAAAACCCTTAAAAATCCCCCCCAAAAATGACGTAGGGTCCCCCCTACCCAGCATTACCGACCCGGGCCAGCTATGGGGGCTTGTAGAACAGGGCCAGGGGCCAGCGTTGGTGGCCCCTGGCCCTGCAGGCTACTAGCCCACATAGCCACTAAGTGGCCCGGGCCCTTCTGCCCCCCCTGGCCGTTGGGGAGGCAGGTAATGGAGGGCTGGGGGTTAATGGCAAGTCACCCGCTGGCCGCAGGTGACTTGCCAGACCCAGAGCCTTGTGAGCTGGTATAAGGGGTCTCATGGACCCCTTACCAGCTCACAAAGGGTTAACTGGTAAAAAAAAAAAAAAAAAAAACAACACACGTTAAGAAAAAGTATTTTATTAAAAAAAAAAAAAAAATGTTTTTACTGTACTTACCTCTGATTGCAAGCTCTTGTCCCTCGCCGCTGTGCTGACAGATGCCGGTGATCGGCATCCAGAGAAGGGGGAGGCAGGAGATCAGAGGATCTCCTGCCACCTCCTTCCAGGGCACCGATCACCGGCATCTGACAGCTGAGAGAGCTGGGGGCGGGGCTTAGCAGCAAGATGGCGCCTCCCGGGCTCTCTCCTGAAGATCGGTAAGTCCTGGGGGGGGGGGATCGGAGGCCCCCCAGGTGAAGAGGAGGGACAGCGGGAGCCAGCGCACACGCAGGTAAGTGAATGTAATTTTTTTTTTTTTACAGTTAGCACCTGCTGCTGCAGAAGCGGGGGGGGGGGGGTTGCCTCTCCTGGAGCCATCCAACCCCCCACGGGGGATCGGATGGCACCAAATTAAAGAGGAGACCCGGCCGGATCCAACGAGGGGTCGGGTGAGTATTTTTTATTTTTTTTTGCCCGCTAGCAGGGGTAAATGCCAGGCACGTAAATTTTACGTGGCTGGCACTTAAGTGACGGAGAGGCAACCACGTACATTTTACGTGGCTGGCATTAAAAGGGTTAAAATACACCAGGCCACAAGCGCATCCCAAGGCACATACTATTTTAACACTATCTGTTAAACAAAAGCTTTTCTCATAATTGGATTAGTGTTAATATTTTCTGTTCAGCTTAAAATACACCAGGCCACACGCGCATCCCAAGGCACATGCTATTTAGCCCTATCTGTTAAACAAAAGCATTTCTCATAATTGGATTAGTGTTAATATTTTCTGTTCAGCTTAAAATACACCAGGCCACACGCGCATCCCAAGGCACATGCTGTTTTAACCCTATCTGTTATACAACATAAGCGTTGATCAGCATCAGCTTTATTAAGCTACTTCAGTTTGCACTTGTTTTTGACTGCTTTCAATAAACCAGGCTGCAGGGCACCCCAAAGCTGCACCTTGCACCCTATCTGTTATACAACATAAGCATTGATCAGCATCAGCTTCATTAAGCTACTTCAGTTTGTACTTGTTTTTGACTGCTTTCAATAAACCAGGCCACAGGGCACCCCAAAGCTTCACCTTGCACCCTATCTGTTTATACTAAATAAGCAAATACATAAAAATGGCAGGCAGACAAGTGCCAGGATGTTCAAAGAGGAGTGGCAGAGCCAAGATTCAGCAGGCAGAGGTCGCAGCAGGAGTCACGGTGAGAGACCTGATCTGCCAGTATCTGCTAGCGGTCGTGTCTCCACCAGTAACGCATCTGCTGTAGATTGGTTAACGCGCTCATCAACATCATCACAAGTTACTTCTGAGACCCCCAGTCTAGGGTCGGTAGGTTCCTCTGACACAACCCTGAGTTGGCATGCCCTGAGAGCAGTCCCTGTCCTCCCATTGCCTCTGTCCTACGCCGTTCCCTCCCCCAGCGACGTATCCTATGCTTTGGGTTCAGCTCCACTCTTTAGTGAGGACAGTCAGCAGCTACTGCCCAACCATGAAATGGAGGGGTTTCTTTAGCTCGGCAGACAAATTGTGATGTGGACAGTGTCGTGGGTGTTGCGAGCTTTCCAGCTCCTGCGCCAAACACTGAGGAAACCGAGAACATCAGTGACGTACAACTCGGTGATGATGATGATGATGATGATGAAGCTGATGGCACTTGGGAGCCGGGTGATGAAGGGGCTTCATCGTCATCATCAGGAGAAGAGGGGCGCAGGTTGCCCCGGAGTCAGCGGCTCAGGCAGCAAGGTGTTAGCAGCATGGTTGGCAGTCAGCATGGGGGCACAATTGCAAAGCCTGGAGCCAAACGGGGCCGGGGTAGAGCACCTGCTGCGCGGCAGGCTACCTTATCGGGAGGTAGTGGAGCAGGGGTTCCTGGAGTTGGCGACAGTAGCAGTGAATCAGTGAGGCCTGTTGGTGGGAAAAGTAGCTACTCGGCAGTGTGGCAGTTTTTCTTGAAGCATCTGCAGGAGGGTAACATGGCCACATGCAAGATATGTAGGCAGAAGGTGAAGCGTGGCCAGGGTCCAAATGTTGGCACCACGGCCCTGCGTCAACATATGATGCGTCACCATAAAGCGACCTGGGAGAACTGAGGCTCACAAGGGGTGGTCCAGCCTGCTTCCTCACCAAGTGGCACGCCGCTCCCAATTTCTGCCAGCCAAGGCTCCAGCACCTCAGCCGAAGGCACCTGTGCGTCATACCCATCCTCTGTCGCTCCTGCTCCTCCTCCTCCTCCAAGTCATGCATCCCTACAGCAATCCATCAGCGAAGCCATCTCCAAAAGACAGCAGTATGCGCCCACTCATCCTACGGTGCAGAAGCTGAATGTGCTCCTGTCCAAGTTGCTGGTGCTGCAGTCGCTCCCTTTTCAGGTGGTGGACTCTGCACCTTTCAGAGAACTGATGGCTTGTGCCGAGCCGAGGTGGAAATTCCCAAGCAGTCATTTCTTTGCCAAGAAGGCTGCACACTTTTGTTGAACAGAAGGTGGGCCAGTCCTTGAGCCTGTCGGTGTGTAGCAAAGTGCATGGCAGCGCCGACGTCTGGAGCTGTAACTACGGTCAGGGACAGTACATGTTGTTTACGGCCCACTGGGTGAATGTGGTCCCTTTGCAGCAGCAGCAGCAGCAACTTGGACAGGTCACGCCGCTTCGGCCTCCACGCTCCCTGCCCGTTGGGCCTGTGACACCGTGCGACTCGGCCTCCTCATCCTCCGCCATCTCCTCACCCTCCACTGTAGGCTCTAGTCTCAGTGCCCCTCCAGTCTACCATGTGTGCAGGGCACGGAGGTGTCACGCAGTGCTTCACATGGTTTGTCTTGGCGAACAGAGCCACACAGGGGAGGAACTGCTTAAATTTATTCATCAGGAAATCCAAACATGGCTTACTCCAAGAATACTTAAAATGGGAACCATGGTTACCGACAATGGTAAGAACATTTTGTCTGCACTGCGCCAAGGAAGCCTGACCCATGCGCCCTGCATGGCTCACGTCTTCAATCTGGTTGTCAAGCGGTTTCTGAAGTGTTCCCCCCATATGCAAGACTTCCTAACAACTTCAAGGAAACTTTGCATGCACTTCAGCCACTCATACACCGCCAAACACACCCTTCTTGAGCTACAGCGTCAGAACGGTATCCCCCAACATAGTCTGATTTGCGATGTTTCCACCCGTTGGAATTCCACCCTTCACATGTTGGACCGGTTATATGAACAGAGAAAAGCCATCACGGATTTCCTGATGATCCAAGCGGATAGGGGGACTCCCCTGTGTAACTTCAATGTCAACCAGTGGCAGCTCATACGTGACACCTGCCGTCTGCTCAGGCCCTTTGAGGAAGCCACTTTATTTGTCAGTCGGAAGGATTACGGGATGAACGACGTGATTCCACTGCTTCATGTACTACAGCACATGTTGGAAACCATGGCTGGTCAGGGCACTGGAGACATGGCGTCTACATCTTACGGCCACACGAACCCCGTTGGAGCTGAACTGGAGGAGGAGGAAGAGGAGGAGGAGTGGCCCAGTGAAGCACAGTTTAGGCTTGGCGAAATGGCTGGTTTATCTAGTCAGCGGACAGGAGAGGAGGAGCAGGAGCAGCCAGAGAAGCTAGAGGGTTTTGAGGAAGGCGAGACAGAGGACCCGGACACACCGTGGCAGTATGCAGTGGAGATGGAGACAGGTAGTCCCTTCGAGTCACTTGCGCAAATGGCAGGAAGCATGCTCATGTGCTTGCGTAGTGACCCCAGAATTGCTTCCATTTGTCGCCGGAATGACTTCTGGCTGTCCACCTTATTGGACCCTTGCTTCCGGCACAAAATGGGGCCATTTTTTAAACCCGCCGAGAGGGAGGACAAACTGAACTACTACAAAGACATTCTACGTAGTCAGTTGGCCGATGCCTATCTACGCCATGGTCCATACTCTTGCAGGTCTGACTCGGGGGGACCTCTGCGCTCACCTTCCACTGCCATGGCTGCTGGAGGGGTTGGCAGGAGCAGCAGCAGCAGCTCCATCAGCAGCAGCCTCAGTCTTCAGTCGCTAATGAGTAGCTTTCTACACCCGCATAGTGAGGCTACTCATGAGCAGCAGGAAGACCTGGAGCAGGACCTCAACCAGCAGGTCATGTCATACCTTGACATGACCATGCCAACACACCTTGAGGATCCTCTGGACTTCTGGGCAGCCAAACTTGGCTTGTGGCCGCAACTAGCAGAGTTTGCCCTGGAAAAGCTGTCCTGCCCGGCAAGTAGCGTGCCATCTGAGCTGGTGTTTAGTGCGGCGGGGGCCATAGTTACCGCGGGGAGAACTCGTCTGTCAACTAAAAATGTGGAGAGACTCACCTTTGTAAAAATGAATCAGGGATGGATCAGCCAGGATTTCCACCCACCAATGGCTGATGCATGCGACTAGATTCAGCATGGTGCCACGTTATACACTTTCCAAATGGTTCAAAACATATTTATGTCTTTATGCCAATTTTTGTGCTCCTGCTGATGCCAACTTCAGGGTGTGCCTTCCAAACAATTTTTGGCCTCCTGCTGATGCCAACTTCAGGGTGTGCCTTTCAGGCACGTTTTGGCCTCCTGCTGCCAACTCCAGTGTCTCTTTCAAGCTATGTTTGGGCTGCTGCTGCTGCTGCTTGCAACTCCAGGGTGTGATTCATCCAATTTTTGGGCTCCTGAAGCCAACTCCAGTGTCTCTTTAAAGTAATGTTTGGGCTCCTGCTGCTGCTTGCAACTCCAGGGTGTGATTCATCCAATTTTTGGGCTCCTGCTGCCAACTCCAGTGTCTCTTTAAAGTAATGTTGGGCTCCTGCTGCTGCTTGCAACTCCAGGGTGTGATTCATCCAATTTTTGGGCTCCTGCTGCCAAGTCCAGTGTCTCTTTCAGCCAATGTTTGGGCTCCTGCTGCTGCTTGCAACTCCAGGGTGTGATTCATCCAATTTTTGAGCTCCTGCTGCCAACTCCAGCGTCTCTTTCAGCCAATGTTTGGGCGGCTCCTGCTGCCAACTCCAGTGTCTCTTTCAAGCTATGTTTGGGCTGCTGCTGCTTGCAACTCCAGGGTGTGATTCATCCAATTTTTGGGCTCCTGCTGCCAACTCCAGTGTCTCTTTCTGCCAATGTTTGGGTGGCTCCTGCTGCTGCTTGCAACTCCAGGGTGTGATTCATCTAATTTTTGGGCTCCTGCTGCCAAGTCCAGTGTCTCTTTCAGCCAATGTTTGGGCTGCTTCTGCTGCTTGCCACTCCAGGGTGTGATTCATCCAATTTTTGGCCTCCTGCTGCCAATTCCAGTGTCTCTTTCAAGCAATGTTTGGGCTTCTGCTGCTGCTTGCGACTCCAGGGTGTCATTCAGCCAATTTTTTGGCTCCTGCTGCCAACTCCAGTGTCTCTTTCAAGCTATGTTTGGGCTGCTGCTGCTTGCAACTCCAGGGTGTGATTTATCCAATGCTTGGGCTCCTAAAGCCATCTCCAGTGTCTCTTTAAAGTAATGTTTGGGCTCCTGCTGCTGCTTGCAACTCCAGGGTGTGATTCATCCAACTTTTGTGCTCCTGCTGCCAACTCCAGTGTCTCTTTAAAGCAATTTTTGGGCTCCTGCTGCTGCTGCTGCTTGCAACTCCAGGGTGTGATTCATCCAATTTTTGGGCTCCTGCTGCCAAGTCCAGTGTCTCTTTCTGCCAATGTTTGGGTGGCTCCTGCTGCTGCTTGCCACTCCAGGGTGTGATTCATCCAATTTTTGGGCTCCTGCTGCCAAGTCCAGTGTCTCTTTCAGCCAATGTTTGGGCTGCTGCTGCTTGCAACTCCAGGGTGTGATTCATCCAATTTTTGGGCTCCTGCTGCCAACTCCAGTGTCTCTTTAAAGTAATGTTTGGGCTCCTGCTGCTGCTTGCAACTCCAGGGTGTGATTCATCCAATTTTTGGGCTCCTGCTGCCAACTCAAGTGTCTCTTTCAAGCAATGTTTGGGCTCCTGCTGCTTGCGACTCCAGGGTGTGATTCATCCAATACTTGGACTCCTGCTGCCAAGTCCAGTGTCTCTTTCAAGCAATGTTTGGGCTCCTGCTGCTTGCGACTCCAGGGTGTGATTCATCCAATACTTGGGCTCTTGCTGCCAAGTCCAGTGTCTCTTTCAAGCAATGTTTGGGCTGCTGCTGCTGCTGCTTGCAACTCCAGGGTGTGATTCATCCAATTTTTGGGCTCCTGCTGCCAACTCCAGTGTCTCTTTCAAGCAATGTTTGGGCTGCTGCTGCTGCTTGCAACTCCAGGGTGTGATTCATCCAATTTTTGGCTCCTGCTGCCAACTCCAGTGTCTCTTTAAAGTAATGTTGGGACTCCTGCTGCTGCTTGAAACTCCAGGGTGTGATTCATCCAATTTTTGGCCTCCTGCTGCCAATTCCAGTGTCTCTTTCAAGCAATGTTTGGGCTTCTGCTGCTGCTTGTGACTCCAGGGTGTCATTCAGCCAATTTTTTGGCTCCTGCTGCCAACTCCAGTGTCTCTTTCAAGCTATGTTTGGGCTGCTGCTGCTTGCACCTCCAGGGTGTGATTTATCCAATTCTTGGGCTCCTAAAGCCATCTCAAGTGTCTCTTTAAAGTAATGTTTGGGCTCCTGCTGCTGCTGCTGCTTGCAACTCCAGGGTGTGATTCATCCAATTTTTGGGCTCCTGCTGCCAACTCCAGTGTCTCTTTCTGCCAATGTTTGGGTGGCTCCTGCTGCTGCTTGCCACTCCAGGGTGTGATTCATCCAATTTTTGGGCTCCTGCTGCCAAGTCCAGTGTCTCTTTCAGCCAATGTTTGGGCTGCTGCTGCTTGCAACTCCAGGGTGTGATTCATCCAATTTTTGGGCTCCTGCTGCCAAGTCCAGTGTCTCTTTCAGCCAATGTTTGGGCTGCTGCTGCTTGCAACTCCAGGGTGTGATTCATCCAATTTTTGGGCTCCTGCTGCCAACTCCAGTGTCTCTTTAAAGTAATGTTTGGGCTCCTGCTGCTGCTTGCAACTTCAGGGTGTGATTCATCCAATATTTGGGCTCCTGCTGCCAAATCCAGTGTCTCTTTCAAGCAATGTTTGGGCTGCTGCTGCTGCTGCTTGCAACTCCAGGGTGTGATTCATCCAATTTTTGGGCTCCTGCTGCCAACTCCAGTGTCTCTTTAAAGTAATGTTTGGGCTCCTGCTGCTGCTTGCAACTCCAGGGTGTGATTCATCCAATTTTTGGCCTCCTGCTGCCAACTCCAGTGTCTCTTTCAAGCAATATTTGGGCTCCTGCTGCTGCTGCTTGCGACTCCAGGGTGTGATTCATCCAATTTTTGGGCTCCTGCTGCCAACTCAAGTGTCTCTTTCAGCCAATGTTTGGGCTGCTGCTGCTGCTTGCAACTCCAGGGTGTGATTCATCCAATTTTTGGGCTCCTGCTGCCAACTCCAGTGTCTCTTTAAAGTAATGTTTGGGCTCCTGCTTGCAACTCCAGGGTGTGATTCATCAAATTTTTGTCCTTCTGCTGCCAACTCCAGTGTCTCTTTCAAGCAATGTTTGGGCTCCTGCTGCTGCTGCTTGCGACTCCAGGGTGTCATTCAGCCAATTTTTGGGCTCCTGCTGCCAACTCCAGTGTCTCTTTCAAGCTATGTTTGGGCTGCTGCTGCTTGCAACTCCAGGGTGTAATTTATCCAATTATTGGGATCCTGAAGCCAACTCTAGTATCTCTTTAAAGTAATGTTTGGGCTCCTGCTGCTGCTTGCAACTCCAGGGTGTGATTCATCCAATTTTTGGGCTCCTGCTGCCAACTCCAGTGTCTCTTTCAAGCTATGCTTGGGCTGCTGCTGCTGCTTGCAACTCCAGGGTGTGATTCATCCAATTCTTGGGCTCCTGCTGCCAACACCAGTGTCTCTTTCAAGCAATGTTTGGGCTCCTGCTGCTGCTGCTTGCAACTCCAGGGTGTTATTCATCCAATTTATGGGCTCCTGCTGCCAACTCCAGCGTCTCTTTCAAGCAATGTTTGGGCTCCTGCTGCTGCTTGCAACTCCAGGGTGTCATTCAGACATTTTTTTGGGCTCCTGCTGCCAACTCCAGTGTCTCTTTCAAGCTATGACTGGGCTCCTGCTGCTGCTGCTTGCGACTCCAGGGTGTCATTCAGCCAATTTTTGGGCTCCTGCTGCCAACTCCAGTGTCTCTTTCAAGCAATGTTTGGGCTGCTGCTGCTGCTTGCAACTCCAGGGTATGATTCATCCAATTTTTGGGCTCCTGCTGCCAACTCCAGTGTCCCTTTCAAGCTATGTTTGGGCTCCTGCTGCTGCTGCTTGCGACTCCAGGGTGTGATTCATCCAATTTTTGGGCTCCTGCTGCCAAGTCCAGTGTCTCTTTCAGCCAATGTTTGGGCTGCTGCTGCTGCTGCTGCTTGCAACTCCAGGGTGTGATTCATCCAATTTTTGGGCTCCTGCTGCCAACTCCAGTGTCTCTTTAAAGCAATGTTTGGGCTCCTGCTGCTGCTTGCAACTCCAGGGTGTGATTCATCCAATTTTTGGGCTCCTACTGCCAACTCCAGTGTCTCTTTCAAGCTATGTTTGGGCTCCTGCTGCTGCTGCTTGCAACTCCAGGGTGTCATTCAGCCAATTTTTGGGCTCCTGCTGCCAACTCCAGAATGTCTTTCAGCCAATATTTGGGCTCCTGCTGCTGCCAGCTCCAGGGTGTGTTTTTCAGGCACTATAGGGGCCCCTTAATAGTGATGCCACTTCAACTCTCTGCAATTGTGCCGCTCTGCTATTCTAATAGCGATGCCTCTGATCTGCATGTCCTAATTATTTACAGTATTATTTCACTAACCCAGCACGCATCCTATGCGTGTTACAGCAAGGCATAATGGTTTACAACCCTATTGAGGCTTTAGGAGGCTCAGAAATAGCCGTTTTTAATAGCGATTCGTCGCGAATAAATTCAGGTCGAATCGATTCTTGTCGGAAAATTCGTCGAATCAGTCGAATCAAATTATTTAAAAGTTCGCTCATCTCTAGCGATCAATATATAATTACTACTAGAGAAGGAATGTCATTTTTTGTAGTTAAAATGTTTCTATTGCACAAGTTAATGTGATTAAATGCAACTTCTTACAATAAATGACTGAAATTCAAAATAGGGGGTATCCTTCTGTCAAGGATGTTGATTGGCTTAGCGGCCCGCTGAGCCAGGCAGCATGCTCGAGGTCTCTCGGCTCACTTCGGCTCTGTCAGCGACTAAGCAGCTAAGCAGTGCTGGAGGCATCTGAGTGCGCCGTCGGGGGAGTGGATCAGCGGATTCTGGGGGGGGGGGGTTCACACAGTGGAACTCTTTAAAGAGGAACTCTGGCATTACTGCTCTTACAGTAAAGAATCCCACCCTATGTTGATCTAAGGAGCGTCTTTCCTCTAACCTTAGCAGATTACAGTCCTGAGTATAAATATATCATGGGACAGATTTTTGTATTAACCCTGGATACATTTATACATAGTTGTTATATTATAGGGGTAGTCATGGAGGTAAGGAAGCATGGCTGTCCAGCCATGGGACATGTGACAGACAAGTGCTGATCAAGGCACCTAACCTTCCCACCCCCCCCCCCCCCCCAACTGCTCTCCGGGCACTGTAATTAGGGCAGCCCATTGCTCCAGACATGTGTAGACTCACTGCATGGATAGGTTAAATGCAGAGGAGCAACTCCAATGCCCCAGATCATCCCTCACATATCCCTTTTCCAAACAAAATAAACTTCTTATGCACGGGGTCTGAATAGGGTCTGACCAGTGGTAAAATTATGCTCAGTTTATGGACACCTGTGCACCTCTTGATGCATCTCATGAACCTCTTTGCCTTGGAAGCAGATTCCTGGCATTGATCAATATGTTTATTGTTAACCAAACCCCTAGGTCCTTTTCCATTGTAGTTTTACCTAGTGTTCCCCTATGTATCCAAGCATGTATTAATGACATGAATTGAAATGAACATTGTTCCTTACCATGTGCAAACCCTACACTTTTTTTTTTATATTAAACTCTCGGCTCTTTAATCTGGTCTTGTCTAATATTCCTCCAGTGAAGATCTCTGCCCCCCATTACATCCTTAGGATTCAACAGAGAAGGGGTGAGTGCCTGGTCTTATATGGTATGGTAGGGAACTCAGCGCTAGCACTCATCCCATCGCCGGTGCTAATAAAAGATGGGTCACTATCAGAGGTACTCTGGATTTTTGATTTGATAAATATTCCATTTTCACTGGGACCTGTCATTCACCTGACATTCATCTGGCACTACATGGTCTTAGCGTTTTTTAAATATATATATTTTTTGTCCATTGCAACTTTGCTAAGGTTTTATAAATTGTCCCTTTATTTTACAGGGTGCCACCTTTAAAGCCATACCAGAGGGCTACTGTAGAGTTCGACATCGACCCTTACAGAGCCGGGAACAGATGTCTGTTAGCTGATTTTAATTCGAAGCAATTTACAAATGTCAAGGCCGTTATATATACCACAGTGGCTCGTTGATAAAAAAAAGATACTATTCGTTAAAAGTATAAGATAAACATTATTTTGTGCAGTGATTTAAAATTATATTATCATTGTTCTAAATAAATGTTTTACATACAAAAAGTTGAGTCTTTGATAACTGGTTCAAACTGCTAACTCAATTATGTGTGGTGACTGAGCCTAATAATCAGCCCTTGAATTTCTGGCCCCTCCCCATTTGTGCTTGTATTGTAGGTGCAGAGAGTGGGTTTAGGATGACATCTGGCTTTGGGTGAGGTGGGCTGTATGCTGGGGGCTATGCCCAGCCCCATCAGCCACCATCAATTCTCCCTGTGTGCTTTGTGAACAATGAAACACTTTTTTTATAGTGTTGTGCTATTGATTTGGTCCAAATATTGCAGATTTTGTTTGTGTTTTGTCCCAGTTTGAACACAATATTGTTCCTGTTCAGTGGGAAATTGTGGCCTTTCCTATGACACCATGGAAAAAAAATCAGCCACCAACAATAGGAAACAAAACAATGGACAGCAGAGGCTCTGAAGCTGCCTCACCAGAGACCCAGGAAAATGGCCACACACTCTAGCAATATATTAAAAATATTAAATGTATTAATGCAAGAAGCTGCATATGCCTAAAATACAGAAAACATCAATAACAATAACAAATATGAGACTCCAATACAATACAGTTAAAACCAACAAAAATGACCGGAGAAGTGGGAAGAAGGGGGAGGGGGCAGGCAAGGACCACTGGGATGAATACTCAATTGCTGTAGCTTGGGTGCAATGTAATGCACTAGTATGCCAATACCCACGATTGGTCTATGCTGGCATCCACCAGATAAAAAATGTATTTAGAATATAATATGCCAGTGGATTACAGCAAACTGCAGGGGACCTGCAGGGTAAAAGAAAATACAATTCTGTGAAATACTCACCTGTAGAATTGGTATTATACGCATACAGCACGTCCTGCTCCAGATATAATAATTACTCGTGGGTAATCCTCCGCCAGAGGGCGCTGTGCACTGCAGACATGCAATAACAGGCTCCTCCTGGCCCTACATATACCGAGGGACCTCCCACAAATCCCCAGCATTGAAAAGCAATGAGAAGGAGAAGCCGGGAGAAACCAACCACCCAAAAAACTGGTAATGATAACAATGATAACAATCACCATACAGGGGATCCAGAACAAAGTGAAACGAGGGTGGGGTGGAGCAGGACGTGCTGTATGCGTATAATACCAATTCTACAGGTGAGTATTTGCATACAGCACGTCCTGCTCCAGATATAATAATTACTCGTGGGACATCCAATAGCAGTGTCCATAAAATAGGGTGGGATCCCCAACAAAAAAGGCACAGCAGACAGTAAAGTGCTGTCACCTGCAAACCTTGCTACCAAGAGCAACATGAGCAAAGGTTCCAACATCAACCTCGTAAAATCCATTGAAGGTATGAACAGAAAAACAAGCAGCGGTCCAGCAAGACTTGTTCAACAGAAACCTGGTGCTGAAAGGTCCAAAGATACCAAAGCACAAGTAGAATCATAAATAAAGTGAGAAGAAGATTCTTTCCCTTAAAAGAATAGGCCCGAGTAACAGCCTGACCAGCCCAAATGCTAACAGTAGCCTTGGCAAAACTTAGAGATCTCCCCATCGGGAAATTGAACCCTGGTCTCCGGCGTGACAGGCGGGGATACGGACCAGTATACCAACAAGGATCAGCTAGAAGCCGAAACCTTTCCTAGGACCAGAAGGGACAATCCATTCAAGGAAAGACCAGGCCAAAGGGTGCATAACCCCTGGAAGCAGACGAGATCAGGCACATACGGATGTAGACGCCCAAAAAACCCCAAGGGGCAACAGTCCCCCTAAGGGACAAGAGACAATCCAGGAAATTTTCCAACACCTGTTGAGGGAATGTAGACCCCCTTTCCTCAGCGTTACTAGGAATAAGGCCCAGAAGAAAGACAAATGTCTTGAATACATGAGCATAATACACCACTGCAGGTATAAGGAACACCCCACATCAAGGAGTATATATCAATGAACGAGGGCTAGCTAAACAGAGCCGCCCGCTCAGGCACTAGTCTGACTGAAGCAACAGCCCCCAGAAGGGCAACTTGAGAATAAGAACAATCAGACAGAATCCAGAATAGGTCCAAAGGGAACACCCCGCAAGGCAAGCAGAATAAAATTCAATCCCAACAGGGACCATGGAATTACGTGGGGGATGCACATGAGCAATCCCCGAAGAATGCTTAACCAAGAAAAAAGAGAGCAAAAGACTTCTACAGGAAGGCAGACAGGGCAGAACCTGAACCTTCAGAGTACCGAGTTGGAGAGCCCACTCCGACCCATGCTGTAATAACTCTAGAACCCTGGGAACAGAGCACGCCCAACAGGGAAGAGACCTAGACTCACACCAATCAATATGGGTACGCATACCCTATAATAGATGGAAGAAGAAGCAGCTTGCTCCTAGTCTTCCCATAGTCTCAATCACCAAGACAGTTAAGTCTGTCTCCATCAAGATGGATGTTTCAGCAGTCAGGCCGTCTAGGCCAGAGTCTGTAGATTGAGGTGACGTAAAGGGGCCCTGAGTGATCAGAGCTGGCACTCCTGGCAAAACGTACAGATCTACTGTCCTCAGTAACACGTCTGCGAACCACACTCCACTAGGCCACCCGGGGGCCACCAGAATCACTGGCCTCTACCAGAGCAATTTTGCGCAGAACCCTGCCTAGCAGGGGAATGGAGAAAAGACATACAGAACAGAATGTCCTGCCAAAACATTACTAAATCATCATGACAATCTAGTCAAAATTCCTGGTGAGGGGCACTACTTAAATCTAAAGCCTCGATCAAATCTTGCTTGGGTGCTCCCTGAATTCCACAACATGCGTTTATTGAACCCAAAAAAAAAAAAAAAAAAAGAGAATGGAATTCATGAAAGTGGGCACACCAGCAGGAGTATAAGAATAATGGTAATATTTAGTAGTGGCATATAAAGTTAAAAACATACAAAAGGCAAGACAAAATAAAAGCACATGGTCTCCTGGTAATGCTATTATAAGTACCAGCACAGCTTGCAAAAAAATTCCTTTTGTGCTGAGCTGTGTCCCTATTATACCAATGAATTGGTCTCTAATTCTTAATTGCAATCTATATACACATAATACATGATTAATGATGCCAAGTAAGGGCGGTAAACCGTTTTGTATATATATATGGTAGGACTATAAGCCTAAAATGATTAATAACGGAATCATCAACACTGGTGCACACAACAATATTGAAAGAAAAATTTATCTACCAACTATTAACACATCTATACAATAATTGAATCAAAACTATATGTACAAAGTGAAAAAAACCTCGTGCTGAAAGATAGTGCTGCGGACAGTAATAAAAGAATCTCTGTCTGCAGAATGTGTGAATGTAAAGTATCTATTAACAGTATTATAAAACATATCTATTAGAAACATCCAAAACTAAGAACTTCAGTGATACAATGTAACATGCAAGCTCCCGAGACGGAGCCCAGCTCATAAAAAATGTGCAGTACAAGTGTTGCAAAGTGAAATGTAATTCAATATGAACATTGATCCTAGACAAAGATAAATAGATACCGCCCAAACGTGGAAGTAAACAGCAGGAGACCGAAGCTACCCCGCGCGCTCCGCCGTCAAACTCACGGCTTCTGATAGGGGTGCCAAATCAGCTGTGAGCAGCTCCTTTGTACTCCAGAGCGCGGGCCGCACAACGCGCCACTCCCTCTCATCACCCGGGAAACAGGTGAGAGGTCACCATCCCCACACCCCCCGGCTGGTCACGCCCCCCACGATGACCCGGCCGCCGTCATCGGTGCAAGCGGGGGGCGGGAGCAGCTGGAGGGGAGGGCGAAGGGAGTGCGCACGCATCCGTGGGGCCCAACCACTACCGAGTACAAACGGGGCCAGCCTGTATCGCATATATTACATATACATGCCCAATCTAATCTATACATCAACCGATACAATAATAATTTCACAGTAATGAAGCAACATTCAGCTTCATATTAATGTTAGTATATAGCCCCGGGACTTTGAAAAAGGTGTAGATGGTTACTATAGGTAATGCGGTGATCTCAAAGGGGAACATCCTAGGTTGGACCAAGTGAAGAAGATGTCTTGTGTAGTGAAGATGGCGTTCCACGGGCATAGAGCAGTACAACCTCAGATTGGCTGACATGATGTTTGATAAGATTTCCTGGTCTGCATACTGGATTCTTCTTATGGCTGCACAAGACTTCTGTACCCAATTTGGATCTTGCTGATGGCTGGACATGGCTTGCTGGTTTCCAATTAAGAATGTGAAAAGGGACCCGGGGGCATGCCTGCTATGGGGGTCTGCACCATACATGCATCGACTGACAAGATCCGCTGAATTGCATACTGGATGCTGAACACGGTATGCTGCAACTTCCCCTATTGGCTCACACAGTCTTTTCACCCCATTTGGAATGGGTTACTGATTTGACATGATCTGCTGGTTATAAATCAATAATGTGAAATGGCACCTGGGTGCATGCCCGACATGGCTTGGCACCACATATGTCACAGAAATAACAGAGGCCGCTACAGGAGTCGCCATCGACTGTGGACTGCACCTTTAGTCTGGAAGGGACATGGGTCGACACACAGCAGGGCCTAAAGATGGAACTGCATACAAGTGCTGGGAGATGGGCCCTATTCATGGGCTATATACTAACATTAATATGAAGCTGAATGTTGCTTCATTACTGTGAAATTATTATTGTATCGGTTGATGTATAGATTAGATTGGGCATGTATATGTAATATATGCGATACAGGCTGGCCCCGTTTGTACTCGGTAGTGGTTGGGCCCCACGGACGCGTGCGCACTCCCTTCGCCCTCCCCTCCGGCTGCTCCCGCCCCCCGCTTGCACCGATGACAGCGGCCGGGTCATCGTGGGGGGCGTGACCAGCCGGGGGGTGTGGGGATGGTGACCTCTCACCTGTTTCCCGGGTGATGAGAGGGAGTGGCGCGTTGTGCGGCCCACGTGCCGGAGTACAAAGGAGCTGCTCACAGCTGATTTGGCACCCCTATCAGAAGCCGTGAGTTTGACGGCGGAGCGTGCGGGGTAGCTTCGGTCTCCTGCTGTTTACTTCCACGTTTGGGCGGTATCTATTTATCTTTGTCTAGGATCAATGTTCATATTGAATTACATTTCACTTTGCAACACTTGTACTGCACATTTTTTATGAGCTGGGCTCCGTCTCGGGAGCTTGCATGTTACATTGTATCACTGAAGTTCTTAGTTTTGGATGTTTCTAATAGATATGTTTTATAATACTGTTAATGGATACTTTACATTCACACATTCTGCAGACAGAGATTCTTTTATTACTGTCCGCAGCACTATCTTTCAGCACAAGATTTTTTTCACTTTGTACATATAGTTTTGATTCAATTATTGTATAGATGTGTTAATAGTTGGTAGATAAATTTTTCTTTTAATATTGTTGTGTGCACCAGTGTTGATGATTCCGTTATTAATCATTTTAGGCTTATAGTCCTACCATATATATATATACAAAACGGTTTACCGCCCTTACCTGGCATCATTAATCATGTATTATGTGTATATAGATTGCAATTAAGAATTAGAGACCAATTCATTGGTATAATAGGGACACAGCTCAGCACAAAAGGAATTTTTTGCAAGCTGTGCTGGTACTTATAATAGCATTACCAGGAGACCATGTGCTTTTATTTTGTCTTGTCTTTTGTATGTTTTTAACTTTATATGCCACTAATAAATATTACCATTATTCTTATACTCCTGCTGGTGTGCCCACTTTCATGAATTCCATTCTCTTTTTTTTGGGGGGGTTCAATAAATCATCATGACCACGGCCAGAGAAGCCTGGGACAGGGAAACAAGGGCCGAGAGCTTGTGATAGTGATGGGGCACACACAGATCCACACTGGTTGGACCCCATAGTGACACAAGGATTAGCACATCCTGTCGCAGAGGGACCTCCACCGGAGCGAATACCACTGATATGCAGGGAACATTGTCCACCATCCAGATCAGGATCAGAGACACTTTCCGGAGGACCCTCCTGCTCCGGGTCCCTCCCTGAACTTTTAAGGTAGGCCAAGGCCATCAGATAGGCCTAGCTCCCCCGAACAGGCAGGAGTAGGCAAGCGAGTTAGAACTAACTTGAACGCTCATAGATTCAAACATTGATAGGTGTACAGGCCCCTAAGGGCCCCACCTCCCCTGGAACCGCAGGGACTTCCAGAAGAAGACCCCCCTCAACCTGATAGATTGGCATCCATGGCGACCGTCTCCCAGGAAAGGGCAAGGAGGGACTGCCCCCAGACAGGTTCCTTGAGTTCATCCACTACAAGAGGGACCTCCTCACCAGGGAGGAAGGCACACCTACCCTGCTCCAGGGATGCTGAGTCCCGTAGGACAAATAGGAGAAGTTGCAGAAGGCCCCAGGGGGTCTGAGCATAAGGGACTTCTTAGTACGCCACCAACGGGCCCACCAGCTGCATCCCCTGCCTGGTGGAGGGACGGGGACAGCTATGAGGGACTGAGCCCATACAACATTAATATGAAGCTGAATGTTGCTTCATTACTGTGAAATTATTATTGTATCGGTTGATGTATAGATTAGATTGGGCATGTATATGTAATATATGCGATACAGGCTGGCCCCGTTTGTACTTGGTAGTGGTTGGGCCCCACGGACGCGTGCGCACTCCCTTCGCCCTCCCCTCCGGCTGCTCCCGCCCCCCGCTTGCACCGATGACAGCGGCCGGGTCATCGTGGGGGGCGTGACCAGCCGGGGGGTGTGGGGATGGTGACCTCTCACCTGTTTCCCGGGTGATGAGAGGGAGTGGCGCGTTGTGCGGCCCACGTGCCGGAGTACAAAGGAGCTGCTCACAGCTGATTTGGCACCCCTATCAGAAGCCGTGAGTTTGACGGCGGAGCGCGCGGGGTAGCTTCGGTCTCCTGCTGTTTACTTCAACGTTTGGGCGGTATCTATTTATCTTTGTCTAGGATCAATGTTCATATTGAATTACATTTCACTTTGCAACACTTGTACTGCACATTTTTTATGAGCTGGGCTCCGTCTCGGGAGCTTGCATGTTACATTGTATCACTGAAGTTCTTAGTTTTGGATGCTTCTAATAGATATGTTTTATAATACTGTTAATGGATACTTTACATTCACACATTCTGCAGACAGAGATTCTTTTATTACTGTCCGCAGCACTATCTTTCAGCACAAGGTTTTTTTCACTTTGTACATATATGGGTCGATTCAAAGAAACATGTAACAGCTTGGATTTGTGTGCTGATCATCCTATTTTTCCCGTACGCTCGTGCGTTCGTATGAACTTGTAAGTGATTCTATAAGCAAATACGTTTCCTATCGTAAAAAGCCCGTCCGTTCGTATGTTATCTTCCGAACTTGCCTCAGTCAGTTGTCAATCGTAAAAAACACGTTGATGTGACCACTTGTTGCGGCGGCAGCCTGTTTTTTCGGCCACTTCCATCGTCCACCTCTTCCAATTACTTGCGTTTGCCTCTGGTTTTCAATGGTTTTTGGCCTCTTATATTCGTTCGTTCGTATATATATAAGGTCTTGCGCATGCGCGATCCAAGCTACACTCCCCAAACCAATGTGGGCCCTATCTGACACTACCAATCTCACCACTACTGCCTCGCGCCAGGCTACCACTTACCTTTATGAACCCTAAAACTTACCCAAACCCCTTAGCGCTTGCATCCTTCTTCATTTCTCGTTCCCTAAAACTTACCCAAACCCCTTAGCGCTTGCATCCTTCTTCATGTTGACGCCCATAAAACTTACCCAAACCCCTTAGCGCTTGCATCCTTCTTCATTTCTCGTTCCCTAAAACTTACCCAAACCCCTTAGCGCTTGCATCCTTCTTCATTTGGACGCCCATAAAACTTACCCAAACCCCTTAGCCCTTGCATCCTTCTTCATGTTGACGCCCATAAAAGTTACCCAAACCCCTTAGCGCTTGCATCCTTCTTCATGTTGACGCCCATAAAACTTACCCAAACCCCTTAGCGCTTGCATCCTTCTTCATTTCTCGTTCCCTAAAACTTACCCAAACCCCTTAGCGCTTGCATCCTTCTTCATGTTGACGCCCATAAAACTTACCCAAACCCCTTAGCGCTTGCATCCTTCTTCATTTCTCGTTCCCTAAAACTTACCCAAACCCCTTAGCGCTTGCATCCTTCTTCATTTGGACGCCCATAAAACTTACCCAAACCCCTTAGCGCTTGCATCCTTCTTCATTTCTCGTTCCCTAAAACTTACCCAAACCCCTTAGCGCTTGCATCCTTCTTCATTTCTCGTTCCCTAAAACTTACCCAAACCCCTTAGCGCTTGCATCCTTCTTCATTTGGACGCCCATAAAACTTACCCAAACCCCTTAGCGCTTGCATCCTTCTTCATGTTGACGCCCATAAAACTTACCCAAACCCCTTAGCGCTTGCATCCTTCTTCATGTTGACGCCCATAAAACTTACCCAAACCCCTTAGCGCTTGCATCCTTCTTCATTTCTCGTTCCCTAAAACTTACCCAAACCCCTTAGCGCTTGCATCCTTCTTCATTTCTCGTTCCCTAAAACTTACCCAAACCCCTTAGCGCTTGCATCCTTCTTCATTTGGACGCCCATAAAACTTACCCAAACCCCTTAGCGCTTGCATCCTTCTTCATTTCTCGTTCCCTAAAACTTACCCAAACCCCTTAGCGCTTGCATCCTTCTTCATTTCTCGTTCCCTAAAACTTACCCAAACCCCTTAGCGCTTGCATCCTTCTTCATGTTGACGCCCATAAAACTTACCCAAACCCCTTAGCGCTTGCATCCTTCTTCATTTGGACGCCCATAAAACTTACCCAAACCCCTTAGCCCTTGCATCCTTCTTCATGTTGACGCCCATAAAACTTACCCAAACCCCTTAGCGCTTGCATCCTTCTTCATGTTGACGCCCATAAAACTTACCCAAACCCCTTAGCGCTTGCATCCTTCTTCATGTTGACGCCCATAAAACTTACCCAAACCCCTTAGCGCTTGCATCCTTCTTCATTTCTCGTTCCCTAAAACTTACCCAAACCCCTTAGCGCTTGCATCCTTCTTCATGTTGACGCCCATAAAACTTACCCAAACCCCTTAGCGCTTGCATCCTTCTTCATTTCTCGTTCCCTAAAACTTACCCAAACCCCTTAGCGCTTGCATCCTTCTTCATTTGGACGCCCATAAAACTTACCCAAACCCCTTAGCGCTTGCATCCTTCTTCATGTTGACGCCCATAAAACTTACCCAAACCCCTTAGCGCTTGCATCCTTCTTCATGTTGACGCCCATAAAACTTACCCAAACCCCTTAGCGCTTGCATCCTTCTTCATTTCTCGTTCCCTAAAACTTACCCAAACCCCTTAGCGCTTGCATCCTTCTTCATTTCTCGTTCCCTAAAACTTACCCAAACCCCTTAGCGCTTGCATCCTTCTTCATTTGGACGCCCATAAAAGTTACCCAAACCCCTTAGCGCTTGCATCCTTCTTCATTTCTCGTTCCCTAAAACTTACCCAAACCCCTTAGCGCTTGCATCCTTCTTCATTTGGACGCCCATAAAACTTACCCAAACCCCTTAGCGCTTGCATCCTTCTTCATGTTGACGCCCATAAAACTTACCCAAACCCCTTAGCGCTTGCATCCTTCTTCATGTTGACGCCCATAAAACTTACCCAAACCCCTTAGCGCTTGCATCCTTCTTCATTTCTCGTTCCCTAAAACTTACCCAAACCCCTTAGCGCTTGCATCCTTCTTCATGTTGACGCCCATAAAACTTACCCAAACCCCTTAGTGCTTGCATCCTTCTTCATTTCTCGTTCCCTAAAACTTACCCAAACCCCTTAGCGCTTGCATCCTTCTTCATTTGGACGCCCATAAAAGTTACCCAAACCCCTTAGCGCTTGCATCCTTCTTCATTTCTCGTTCCCTAAAACTTACCCAAACCCCTTAGCGCTTGCATCCTTCTTCATTTCTCGTTCCCTAAAACTTACCCAAACCCCTTAGCGCTTGCATCCTTCTTCATGTTGACGCCCATAAAACTTACCCAAACCCCTTAGCGCTTGCATCCTTCTTCATTTCTCGTTCCCTAAAACTTACCCAAACCCCTTAGCGCTTGCATCCTTCTTCATTTGGACGCCCATAAAAGTTACCCAAACCCCTTAGCGCTTGCATCCTTCTTCATTTCTCGTTCCCTAAAACTTACCCAAACCCCTTAGCGCTTGCATCCTTCTTCATTTGGACGCCCATAAAACTTACCCAAACCCCTTAGCGCTTGCATCCTTCTTCATTTGGACGCCCATAAAACTTACCCAAACCCCTTAGCGCTTGCATCCTTCTTCATTTCTCGTTCCCTAAAACTTACCCAAACCCCTTAGCGCTTGCATCCTTCTTCATTTCTCGGTCCCTAAAACTTACCCAAACCCCTTAGCGCTTGCATCCTTCTTCATGTTGACGACCATAAAACGTACCCAAACCACATAATGTACATATGTCTATATGTTTATAAGCATGTATTTTCGTGTTTGTGTAAATGTATTTTTTGGCGCATATTAGAAATGACACATTTCTAAAGCCTTAAAATATTATTTATTTGTATAAAATATTTTGGTTTTTTTTGGGGTTTGTTAAAAACTAGTAATTTTTTTTTTTTTTTTAAAACCTTAAAAACTATATTACAAAATTAGCCAGGACCAAGGGCACTAATCCTCCTCCTCTTCTTCTTCTGTTGGCCCCAACGTCGCCTGTATGGCCAGCAGCTCGGCCACCAACTCCTGGATCCTTTTTTTTTTACCAGCCAATGTTTTTGGGATCATCCCTGTAACCAATAGAGAAATAAACATAAATAGTAGTACCAGACCAGTTTGTATGCTGGGAATAGATTTTTGGTTAATCAAATACATGTAAATGCATGACATATGTCATTCTTCCAAGGGATAAAGTAAATGCATTTCCCACAGGTAAGTATTGAAACTCCTTAAACCGGACCTTCAACATGATTTAATGAAAATCAAAAACTCTTTCCAAATGATTCTGCACCAGATAAAAGTACATTTTGGTGCATTTTTTATTACTGCGCCGCCATCTGGACTCAGAAGCATAACACTTAATGAGGAGAGGAGAGTGGGATAAAGTACAGGGGAGCAGGTTACAGTTGTGCTTTGGTAATACAGAGCATAGCTGGGTTCAGGGAAAGGTCAGCAGTCCCACAATGCATGGCAGCACCTTACTTTGTTAAATCTGGATGCCATGCTGCCTGTAAATATGGCGCATTCCATATGCCGCCATCTTGTATGTTTAAAGGCTCCTAACATGCAGTAGATGCAGGTAGCCTGTTTTGGAATGTTCGCAATCTGTATGTACAGTGTGTGGGATACTTATTAGCTAGGCTCTTAATACGAGTTATGGTCCGCTTTAAGCTAACGAAGTGCCCACATGAAAGTGTTAACTATACATTGGCTACGCCTTTAGTTATGTGTGTGTTATTAGCCAAAAACACATAATTCTGAATAATGGCATGGCTACTTACTTTGTTGGTGGCCGACAGATGGCTGGTTGGGGCCAACAGGATGCCCTTGGTCCTGGCTATGCTGTGAAGAAGTCCCTGGAGAAACATGTGACATTTGGTTTGTTGTTGTATAGAGTCACTATTCCCAACATATCTGGCTCCCAGTCTGGCTGACATCACTCACCTTCGCCAGGATCAACTTCAAGCATCTCTGCTGCCTCCTCCTCCACTACCTCACCCGCTCCCGAAGCATCTAGAAATACATAATAAAGGAGCACTTAGTTTTTTTGCTTGCATGTATATCTTAGTGCATATACATGAAGAGTGACATACCAGAGCCTTCCCCATGCCTGGCCGGGTATGACTCCACGCCCACACGGTTGGGCCCCTCCTCTGTGGTAAGGTCCAGGGGCTGGTCTGAGGAGGCCACAGAGGAGGGGTAGGTCCGTCGCCCGGGAGATCCACCACCTTCACTCACAGATGCAGAAGCATGCAGCACTGGTCGGCCTGTGCGCCTCCGGGTGCGGCGAATTCTGAAATCCATTTCCAACACTAACAAAGAAAAGTCATTATAAATAAAGGCATAACTTATACATTTGGAACATATACCATGCAATCGCTTTGTACTTACTTGGGAAATGGATCCCAAAAAACCTCCGCACCCGGGGCATGTGCAGACGTTTCAGGTCCGACCAATGCTGCATTATCTGGGTGTGAGTGAAGGTGGTGCTGGTGACACGGTGTATTTCCGCGATGATCTCCCGGGCGATGTCCCTTTTTTCGGCGCGAAGTCATACCGGCGCTGAAGCATGATCTGAAAAACATAATGGACACAGAGCTTTTACTTTTACACACAGGGCCATATGTGTTGCATCAGAAGTTGCGAATGTAATGTCATTAACACACACATTTAGAGTGCCAGCCATTTTTGGGGAGTGCCTTAAAGTGGACGTTCACTCTGATTCAGAGTCTGGTCTTATGTTATATGTTTCACACACCCTGTACATACAGATTGCCAACATTAAAAATCAGGCCACATGCATCTCTGGCGTGTTATGATGGTTTTAACATCCAAGATGTCGGCTTATGTAAAATGCCTTCTTTGCAGGCAGCCTGCAAACAGGAAGTGCATGCAAACTGTAAGTGTGTGTGCTGCTCTGCATTCTTGGACTGATGACCTTCCCATGACCACAGCTCTGCTGTGTCTGAGCAAAGCACAGCTATAACCCACCCCCCTGTACCTTATCCCACTCACCTCTCCTCAGTAAGTGTGATGCTTCTGAGTACAGATGGCTGCGCGCATCTCTTAAATTCTTGAACAGAGTTTCAGGCCAGTGGAGGCAAGACTAATACGTTATTGGCTTAAAATGGCCCATTTTGAAATGTCATAGGCTGTGTACTCGTTTTTTAGGTTTTATTGCTTTTTAGTAAATCACGCTGAAGGCCCGGTTTCTGACTTTTTGGGCACGTGTGTGGCTTGCCGTTGTGTTTTGATGTCTTAGGCAAACAGTGGTCCTCAAACATCCGCATCAAGGTCCGAGACAGGCCAGGTTTGACAGCTATCCACGCTACTCCACAGGTTAATTAACTGGTGCTAAGCCAGAGCAATTGCCCTAATTAGGACATCAGCATAGAGAGGTGAAAACGTGGCCTGTCTCGGCCCTTGAGGATGAAGTGTGAGGAGCCTGTTCTAAACATTAAGATCCCCAAAACTAGTTCCAACCGCATCATTTACATGTAGTACATCAGTCAGTATTAGCTTAAAAGGCAGAGCAAGGCACTTACCAGCATGAGGATCTCTTCTTGTTGACGGGTGAAGATAGTGGGCGCCATCTTTATGCTTCTTCAAGGCAGCAGATAAGTGAAACCCCAGCGGTTTCCTGGTTCCGCACGAACGTACGTCCGTACGATCGCGTAGTCGTGCGCGTAGGCGTCAGACGCTGGGCGCCTTATTTAAAGGTCCCTGCACCCAAAGCTCATTCTCTTTGACATTTTGGAGAAAATGGCACCCAAAAAGGCAGCAGCGAAACGCGCACAGCCAAGGCAGACCTCTGAGGGCCCAACAACCAGGTCCCAGCAAGGCCCCAAGAAGCTACGCTCCCAAAAGGCAAGTAGCACCTCAGCCCCACCAAGGGACACTGGACCCTCCCTTTCACAAAAAAGGGCCACAAAGGCACGTGCCCCTGCGGCCAAAAAACAGGCCAAACGGGTAGGAAGCCCCACAGCAGCCACCACCACATCTGCCCCCAGAAGAGGCCACCCAAGGGAGCCCACACCACCCATGCTCTCAAGCCGGGCACTTAGCCAACCCAGGCCCCGCAGCAGGCCCAGAAGCCCATCCAGACACCGCAGCAGGGCCAGAAGCCCATCAAGGCACCGCAGCAGGGCCAGAAGCCCATCAAGGCACCGCAGCAGGGCCAGAAGCCCATCAAGGCACCGCAGCAGGGCCAGAAGCCCATCAAGGCACCGCAGCAGGGCCAGAAGCCCATCAAGGCACCGAAGCAGGGCCAGAAGACCATACAGTCCCCGCAGCAGGCCCAGAAGCCCATCCAGGCCCAGCAGCAGGGCCAGGAGCCCATACAGGGCCCGAAGCAGGGCCAGAAGCCCATACAGGGCCCGAAGCAGGGCCAGAAGCCCATCCAGGCCCTGCAGCAGGGCCAGAAGCCCATCAAGGCACCGCAGCAGGGCCAGAAGCCCATCAAGGCACCACAGCAGGGCCAGAAGCCCATCAAGGCACCGCAGCAGGGCCAGAAGCCAATCCAGCCACCGCAGCAGGGCCAGAAGCCCATCCAGCCACCGCAGCAGGGCCAGAAGCCCATCCAGGCCGCACAGCAGGGCATCTACGACCAGACCAGGCACCAGCAGGGCACCTAGCCCAAGACCTGGCACCAACAGGGCACCTAGCCCCAGACCAGGCACCAGCAGGGCACATAGCCCCCCAAGAGGCCCAAGAATGGACATCATCCGGACCACATCTACACCTGGAAGTTCGGTGGCCAGCCACGCAAGAACACCCAGTCCCTTGGCCAGTCCAGTCCAGTCATTGGGAAGCCAGCAATCCTTCCATTCCCCTACACAGCCCCAGGCCATAATGTAACCACATGTGTCTGCACATGGAGGAGCCCCAAAGCCAACCATCTGTCCGCACATTGCGGCGCGGACATTTGAGTGGGAGATTCTCACATGACCAAAATATGGCATTGGCTAGTGGCCTTACATTATTCTATGACGAGCTCTATGGGAGCAAATCAAAACACACCACTAAGCAGCGCAAAATGGAATTGTTCGAAACAATCCTACAACAAGTAAATGCAGCGGGGGAAGAGAGGAAAGATGTTGCACAAATCCAGAAGAAAATTTCGGATCTGAAATATGCTGTACGGCAAAAAGAAATTAAAAGGCATAATTACAGGTAAATAAATGATGTATCCAAATGTAATGATTAGGATGTACTGCATGCACCTTTTCTGTGTACCAAACTATATTTTCATTTCAGCATGAAAACTGGAGGTGGCTTTCCAACAAAACTTGAGTTTACACCTGCTGAGGAGATTGTGCTGGGCCTTCTCCATCCTGTCGCGGTCGGTGGCCATGCGGGTCTAAGGGACACAGACTCACCGACCCGTACACAAGGTGAGTAAGCTTAATCTGCATGTTTGCCTGGTTGCAAAGTAAATTAAAGTTCACTAGTACCAAGATGACGGTATGGCCCTATGATGTGGCTTGGTTGGCCTCGCACTACTGTGCCTGTTTGTGTCCTGTTTTGGTCCGTGTGAATCACACATTTCGGACCACATACATTATGTAAAATAACAATTAACACTAATTATGTGTGAAGTAACGAAGTTTATGAAGAAAAGTGATATATTTGGACTCAATCACAAAACACACATCATTAGGGATGTGTTGGCTATTTGTTGTGTGAGTTGTGTTTGAGGTAACAATTTAAATCAAGACCCCCAAACATATATGACCTAGAGCAGCGATACTCAACTGGCGGACCGGGGTCCGAATGCGGACCTTGGCACCAGATTCCCGGACCCCTGCCCAGACAGCCCTGCACTCAGTTACTTCTGTGTTGACGTGCTCAGAGCTGCCCCCTTGATCGGCGATGTAGTGCTTAGTCTCCCGGCCAATGTCATGGCTCCCTGAAACCTAGCATTGCAATATGAAGTACTGCACAGGAAGTGGCATTGCAAGGTACACACTAACTTGGTGCATCATTCTCTTTGTCAAATCCTGTCCCGCTGCCCCAGCTCTGCCCCATCTGCCCCTGTCCCACCATCTGCCCCCCCCCCCCAGCTCAGCCCCATCCATTCCTAACAGATTTGCTCCATCCATCCCATCACCATCCATTCCTGTCCTCCCAGCTTTATCCATCCAATCCCTGTCCCCTCAGCTCTGCCCCATCCAGCCCAGCAAGGGCAAGCAGCCTTTATTAGTTTTGGCTGGGAAATCTATAGCCCCTCCCCCAGTGTGCTGATTTCTAACTATACACCCCCTGCGACAGCCCCATGCCCGGACCTTCACCTCTCACCGGATACCTTTAAATGGACCTTTACAAGAAGTGGTTGAGTACCCCTGACCTAGAGAATGGTAGTCTAACTCAAAATAGGTGCTCTGCAAGTTGTATGCTGACTGGGTACACTTCCTGACTTCGAACTGAGGTCAGTTAGCAGTTTACTCGATCCATTTCACATATCTTAAAGTGAGTGTATTTTACCAATCGTCCCAGTTGCTGTAGAGTTGCTTAAGATTACAAATAGTGGCTTGTTTAATTACCTACCAAAACAATGCTTATGTGTGTGTTTACCTTGTTTTGTTTTCTCTTCTTCAGCCCAGCATGACCCCTCAGCAAGTGTAAACTCACCCCCCAGTTTGATTATGCCTACCAGGTCCGTACAGCATAGGAGCCCAGATCCGAGTTTTCCGGTAAGTTTATTTAGTACCAAAAATACTACCAAGTGCTTAAGCATGTGTTAAACTGATGGAATCCTAATTTGGGACGCCAACTTAACCATTTTTTTCTATGTCCCTACAGACCCACACACTCATGGAAGAGATCCAGGAAATGGAGGAAGATGATGGATCCATGCTGGCCACGTCCGAAGACCTCCCCCTGGGTCCCAATCTGCAACTTCTCCATAATGTTTCTCTGGCCAATCCTCAGCAGCAGAGTGAATCTGCATCCATTGTGCCTGCACATGGGGAGACACAACAGTCCCCAGTGTTCACTCTGCTGCTGAGGATTTGCCAAGCATGCCTGTTGCTGTTGAGGGGACGAGACAACGCGGCAGGGCACGCCCAAGAGCCAGGGTAATTGTGCGGCGGACTCCATTACGCCGCACAATTTCCCAGGGGAGGCACAGTGCCCTGCTTGATTTATGGAACCAGGAGAGGGACTCTTTTGAGGCACAGCTCCAAAATGAGCGGGAGGAAAGGCATGCCGATATGGTCAACCTAAATAACACCTTACAGGGCATCCTCGCTGAGTTTCGGACCCTCAACAGCAACATGGTCAATGCAAGTAATGGCATCCAGTCAGCCATGGCTGATATGACCAATATGCAGAGAAACATTATGGAGCAGTTGCAAATTAACAATGCAACCATGGCCCAGGTTAGGTCCCATCCCCACAGACCTCCACCTGGGTTTTATGGGCAGCCACCCTATTAATCCATGAATGTGTGGGACATCTTTTCTCTTCCCCCCACTGTATTTACTTGTAGTTTGATGTTTAGATCAATCCATTTTGTGTTTCACATGCAGGTTGTGTTTTGTATTTGCTCCCATAGAGCTCCTTAGAGTAATGATTAAGGCCACTAGCCAATGCCATAGGTCTATGTGCAGTGTAGTTGGCAAGTATCATGTGCCACTTATGGCTTTTTACATTTGTTTGGTTTGTGCTCCTCCTGTTTGCAGACATGTTTGTGTGACATTATGGCCATGCCCAAATATCCCTTGGCACAGGCAATATTAATGACTGGACTAGGCTGGCCTTTGGACTGGGTGTCCTTGTTTGGTTGTGCCACTCACTTCCTGGTGTAGATGTGGTAGATTTAATTTTACTAACTTCATGCTTTTTGAGCCACAGTTGTATGTGGATTTTTATTTGTTATGCACCACCATTCAAAGTGCCCAAAGTAAAAAATTTACACACTTACAATACTTGTTGCGTTTTTAGTTGAAACACATTTAACATCACCTTGGGCTAAAGCAATAGGAAAGAAGAGGACCGGCACTCCATTCATTGATAGAAATGCTTGTATTAAGCAGACATTCCATAAAGTAACAAGCAGTGGATTAAAGTTCATATGATGGCACAGGAACAGTCTCAACAGGTTCCACAACCAACGTTTCGGGGGTCAGAAGCCCCCTTTATCAAGGTGGGCTGCCAAACCGTGCCTGAGGTGCCCCAGACTTATATACACTACCAACTGATATGTTTCAAAACTCCTGCCTGACGTCACAGTGTAGTTGGCAAGTATCATGTGCCAGTAAAAAAAGGTTGAAATACTGCGCTAATTCTTTTTTTCTTTTTTCTAAATCAGAAAGGAAAAGCTTTAAAGGAAAATGCTCAACGTGTGAGAAACCCTTGTCCACAGAGTTCAATTGATAATATATCACGGAGGGACGCCGCACTTCCGGGTCGCGCTTCATGAGTCACGGCTGTGAGACAGATCACTGTGCAGATCTGTCTCACAGCCGTGACTCATGAAGCGCGACCCGGAAGTGCGGCGTCCCTCTCAGCACAGCGCGCCCTCTGCCTCCGTGATGTGTTTTACAAGTGAAGGTATATATATGAGTATTACGCCGCAATGCCACCAGCCTTGTTAAAGTTGCCAGGAGCAACGAAACGCGTCGGCGGCGGTGGCAGGCGGCGTCTATGTATTTGATGTGATTGATTGATCTGGCCAGATCTTGTCAGTGAGGAGTTGGTGAGAGCCATCCTCCGTTTTTAAGCGCTTTGAATTTTGTGTACATGTGAGTGTAATCCTTTCCCTTATTAAAGAGTGTGTTTTGACGGTATCACACTAGATGTTATGCTCTTTTGTTTCATATCACACTCCTTGGCGTGACATTCTACCCTGGAATATACGGTGTGATCTTTCTGGATTCATTGGAGGAGGGTTCCCCTACACCTGGGTATCTGAAGAAATCAACTACGAATGCCAATGAGATCGTACTTGAGGTGACTTGTGAAGTGACTGCAGGTGCATGGACTTTGGGACAACCCACGGGTAAACCAGGAAAGCTCTGTGTATTTATTTATAAAGTATCATGTGCCACTTATGGCTTTTTACATTTGTTTGGTTTGTGCTCCTCCTGTTTGCAGACATGTTTGTGTGACATTATGGCCATGCCCAAATATCCCTTGGCACAGGCAATATTAATGACTGGACTAGGCTGGCCTTTGGACTGGGTGTCCTTGTTTGGTTGTGCCACTCACTTCCAGGTGTAGATGTGGTAGATTTAATTTTACTAACTTCATGCTTTTTGAGCCACAGTTGTATGTGGATTTTTATTTGTTATGCACCACCATTCAAAGTGCCCAAAGTAAAAAATTTACACACTTACAATACTTGTTGCGTTTTTAGTTGAAACACATTTAACATCACCTTGGGCTAAAGCAATAGGAAAGAAGAGGACCGGCACTCCATTCATTGATAGAAATGCTTGTATTAAGCAGACATTCCATAAAGTAACAAGCAGTGGATTAAAGTTCATATGATGGCACAGGAACAGTCTCAACAGGTTCCACAACCAACGTTTCGGGGGTCAGAAGCCCCCTTTATCAAGGTGGGCTGCCAAACCGTGCCTGAGGTGCCCCAGACTTATATACACTACCAACTGATATGTTTCAAAACTCCCGCCTGACGTCACAGTGACGTCAGCGGGGTATGCATAATGATGTACACAGTATCAACCTTGTGGAAAGACAAAGAATAAACAAAAAACAAGCAGACAAATCAACAACAGACCTGCGCCAACGCACTTGTACCCTCGGGGCTCCTGATCCATGGAGTCCCGTCCCCGCCAGCCGCCGCACGCTGCATCTGCGTGTGGCGGTGTCCCCGTCTGCCAGGGAGATACAGGGCGCCGTCAGCCAGGCTGTGAAGTCTGCCTGGTAACTGCTGATACGACAGACGGCGCGGTCCTATTGGTCCGAGGCCGCTGTCTGTGTCAGCAGCCCGTGTGGCAGACAACGCACTCACCGGGGCCGCAGTCCCAGAAGGAGGGAGCTGTGGTCTCCCGGGGTAACGTTTCACGGGCCCTCAAGCGTCCCTTTGGTGGTGGGGAGAGCGCCGCTCAGGGGTACTGGTCTGTTTGGGCAAAATAATAAGCACATAAGTGACCTGCAAGTTACAGAGCATTACACTCAGTAATGAACAAACGATAATAATATTTACAAAAAGTAATGAACAAACAGTAATAATATTATTTATAATGATTGGGGCTGCGGACTCAATAAAGGAAAGTACAAATAGGAGCAGAGAGGGAAAATACAAGGAAAGAGGGACCCGTATGCTATGTGTATAAATAGCAGGGGAGCAGACATTGCCAAATAGTAAGGGAATGCGGACTAGGTAACTGGGGGCAGACATTGCCACTGGTTATAAACAATAGTAAGGGGCTGCGGACTAGGTAACTGGAGGAGGATGGTACCAGGGAAGAAGGACAGTATGCAGTGTGTATGAACCGTGGGGGAAGGGGGATGTGACAAGGGGTATAGTCCGTCCTATTAATGGGACTAAAAAAGGGGGGGGGAGGGGGGGAAAAGGGGCGGGGACGGTTAGAAAGGGGAAATTGGGACAGGGGGACGGGGGGGAAGGGACTGGACGAGGGGGGGCGATTGGAAAGGAGGGGGGGAAAGGGAGGGGGAGGAGGGGAGGGGAAAGGAAAGGGACCATAAGGGGACTGTCACGGGAGAAAAGGAAGAGGGGAGAAGGGGGGGAAAGGTAGGGTGGGGGTAGGTGAGACGGGGGGGATTTTTGGACAAGGGGGAAAGGGAGACTAGTTCTAGGTGGGAAATGTTTCAGCGTTGTGGTAAATAGCAAGTAAATCCAAATGAGGTATTAAGGCCTCTTGGTTGCACGGTACCGAGTTTATGTATCCAATAAGTTTCCCGTTGCAGTAGCCGTAAGTGACGGTCTCCCCCACGGCGTGGTCTTTCCACATGTTCAATGACCATACCGCGAAGCTCATGGGTCTGGTGGTTGTGCTTCACAAAATGTACCGCTACTGGTTTGTCATAGTCCAAATCCTCACCATTCGTATGTCTGTTGATACTAGTGCGTACATCACTCCGGTGTTGTTGAAACCTTCTTTTGAAAGGACCGATAGTTTTACCAACATATAGGAGACCACAAGGGCATTTAAGTAGGTACACACAGTACTCTGTGAGGCAGGAATACTGCCTCAAATCGCCTAAACAAACCAGATCGTCTCAGGATATAGGAGTCGTGCGACGATCCTGGGTAGCCGGCAAGGACACTCAGGAAATGCATGTCCGGCCCCACCACGGCCTGGACATTAAGGGAGTGTCCCATTTTTCGATTCCTTAAGGCCAAAACAAAAAAAAGGGTAAGTGATAAGGGCAAAAAACATTTAGAAAAAAAAACATGTCTGCACACAATTTCAAACAACAAATGAGAAGCCTAAATTAGGCATGTACACAAAAGCCCAAACCAAAATATGCTGCCGCAAAGGAAAATAGGTTACATTACACGTTGGGCCCCATAATAACCAAAACCAAAAATATATACCTATATATATACTCGTCGGATGCCCTAGGTACGAGTGCCACATGTGTGCAGTCAACAGCACCAATTACGTTGGGCATGTCGGCGACATTATAAAAACCAAGCTTAATGGCGTTTCTGGCTGCCATATCATCCGGGAAAAAAATATATTTGGGAGTTATGGCAGCCATGCCTTCCAAAAATTTGGATAGTGCGCGGCTCAGCGTAGGCTGGGACATCCCCACGGAGAGGGCACCCAGCCTCTGGAACGAGCCGTTCGCCAAAAATTGCAGGCAGCCAAACATCTTGGTCATACCTGAAATTGCATGCCCCTTCCTTGTGGTGCGGGCTAACCATGGCCGCAGCTCACTATATAATTTATGGAGGGAAGCGCGATTAAGCCTGGTCAGCTCAAACAGCTCAACATCATTCATGCTATCGATGTTCATGCGACGACGCAGGGGCAATCTGCTCTCAGACATCCGGATCAAATCGATGCCAAAAAGCATAAGCCCTTGATGTGCCACAAACTCGCTCCTCTCCATCCTACTCCCGAGGCCAAATAGCTGCCGGCAAACATTTCGGGAAGCAGCTCTTTAATGGCCTTCAAAACAATTAGCAATCACCTCTCTGAATTGGTCGCAAGCCCATGTGAAGCACGTAAAAAATAGGATCGGACGTAAAAAATACGATTTGGACGGGAAAAACACACGAACTAACGCAAAATATCCGATTGACGTCCGAAAAGCGTATGTTCATATACGTCTATGCGCGAACGATCGTGCGAATACGAAATGGCCAAAAAAACAGGAAAAAATGACAAACACCCACCCAAACTTACGATTCTCGATCCGAAATCAATTAACTTTTGCTCTTTGAATCGAGGGGATAGTTTTGATTCAATTATTGTATAGATGTGTTAATAGTTGGTGTTAATAGTTGGTAGATAAATTTTTCTTTTAATATTGTTGTGTGCACCAGTGTTGATGATTCCGTTATTAATCATTTTAGGCTTATAGTCCTACCATATATATATATACAAAACGGTTTACCGCCCTTACCTGGCATCATTAATCATGTATTATGTGTATATAGATTGCAATTAAGAATTAGAGACCAATTCATTGGTATAATAGGGACACAGCTCAGCACAAAAGGAATTTTTTGCAAGCTGTGCTGGTACTTATAATAGCATTACCAGGAGACCATGTGCTTTTATTTTGTCTTGTCTTTTGTATGTTTTTAACTTTATATACACTAATAAATATTACCATTATTCTTATACTCCTGCTGGTGTGCCCACTTTCATGAATTCCATTCTCTTTTTTTTTTTTTTTTTTTGGGTTCAATAAATCATCATGACCACGGCCAGAGAAGCCTGGGACAGGGAAACAAGGGCCGAGAGCTTGTGATAGTGACGGGGCACACACAGATCCACACTGGTTGGACCCCATAGTGACACAAGGATTAGCACATCCTGTTCCAGAGGGACCTCCACCTGAGCGAATACCACTGATATGCAGGGAACATTGTCCACCGTCCAGATCAGGATCAGAGACACTTTCCGGAGGACCCTCCTGCTCCGGGTCCCTCCCTGAACTTTTAAGGTAGGCCAAGGCCATCAGATAGGCCTAGCTCCCCCAAACAGGCAGGAGTAGGCAAGCGAGTTAGAACTAACTTGAACGCTCATAAATTCAAACATTGATAGGTGTACAGGCCCCTAAGGGCCCCACCTCCCCTGGAACCGCAGGGACTTCCAGAAGAAGACCCCCCTCAACCTGATAGATTGGCATCCATGGCGACCGTCTCCCAGGAAAGGGCAAGGAGGGACTGCCCCCAGACAGGTTCCTTGAGTTCATCCACTACAAGAGGGACCTCCTCACCAGGGAGGAAGGCACACCTACCCTGCTCCAGGGATGCTGAGTCCTTGTCCCGTAGGACAAATAGGAGAAGTTGCAGAAGGCCCCAGGGGGTCTGAGCATAAGGGACTTCTTAGTACGCCACCAACGGGCCCACCAGCTGCATCCCCTGCCTGGTGGAAGGACGGGGACAGCTATGAGGGACTGAGCCCATACAACCAGATTGTCCACCTCATTGCTGAGGAAGGAAGATCCTTGCTTGAACTGTATAAAATTCATTCATAGGAATGGAGTTACCAATGAAGGGGACAATAAGGACTTGGGGTGTTTGATCACCCCTCCAAATGACTCCCAAATGGACACCCTCCAGCCGAGTATCCAACGTAGCCAGACATAGAGACTGGGAAGTGATGGGGATGTCCAAGTAGGTTATCAATCGGACGCCCCTTGGTCTCATCAGAGGCCACACCCCCGTCAGCACCTTGGTGAGCACTCTGGGAGCTGAAGAGAGGCCAGATGACAAGGCCACAATTATCAGTGTTGGTCTACCAATGCAAATCTGAAGAACCTCGGTGTCCAGAAGACACAGGGAAGTAAAAATAAGCAGCATTGAGCTCCGCAGATGGCAAGAAGCCCCCGACGCGCAAGGAGCTGATGGCCGAGCGCAGTGTTTCTGTAGCCGAAACCGCCTGTAATTGACGAATTGCTGAAAATCTGTGAGTCCAGATTGGGTCATGAAAAGGTTGGTGTAGCGGCCCCTGCCTCTGCCTATTAAGGGCAATCTGCAAGAGACCTAGAAAATTTAAGATTCAGCAAGCCCGCACACCAATACTCAGTCCAATTATCAGCATTGGGTGCAAATCCTCATAATAAAGATCCCTTCCCAATAGAGATCACAAATCCATATAAAAATCAAGATGAAAGGAATGCACACCTCAAGACAGTTGATTGTGAATTGCAAAAAAGTGTATTTAAACAGTGCATAGTTAATATATGTACATACAAAAAAATCATCCACAAGTATAGAGATTGCCAACATGCATATCTCCAGTAGTCACATCTTACACAAAGCCATATGCCATATACACAAGTAAGCAGGAAGCTCCAAATATTGTGGCACAGGACACTCTATTGGTATCTATACAAAGCTCTATAGAAAAATATACAACATGATTTTCAATAGGGAATATGGCACTAGCAATACAGAAAAAAGCCACCAGATGGAGCTAAAGTACAATATAGTATACAAGCAATCGCACTGGCTTAAGCAGAGACTAGACAGTATAAAGATGATGCAGACATATAGAAAATGCAATCAAAACAGCTCAACAGTCTTTTTAGAAAAGTTGCCATACTAGGAAAATACGTTACAGCATCAGCGGTACAAAAGGGTCCCAACGTTTCAGGCCAATAAGGCCTTTCCTCAGGGGAATCAGAGCAGCGTTTGAGCACAACATGTGAAGCGGCTTTTAAATAGACCTTGGCGGGCTTACCTGGCCGGCCGGCCGATGACGTCACCGGAGGCGCTCATCCGAGCGTCAGTCCGCCGCGTCATCAGAAGGAGAGGCTGGTCCCGAGCTGCCACCCTCAATATGGCGCCTGCGCATGCGTCATAAGTAGAAGGGAAGGCAGCCGCACGGGGCCAGACACACCCCCACCCCCTACCTACGTGGAACACAGCAATTGATTAGAATCTATCCAGCAGAGATCAACATCATGCTGACAGTTCTTATCGGGGCAGAAAACAGGAACAGGTACTCAATCGAGGGCTGGGGTTTGTACCTACCTTTGGGGGTGACAAATTAGATACTGACCTTAGTTTGCAGAAGTTCTTTAGGACCCTAAGAACAAAAGCATTCTTTGCTAACATGGAACAAAGAGATAGTCCAGACTCAATATCTATACCTGGAGTACATTTGACTAAATGTAGGGCAAAAAGTACATGGTCTCCCCCTACATCATGCCATAGTGTTGAAACATACATTAAATTGGTGGAAAGAGATATTAATCAGATACAATGGAATAGATCTGCTTCCTATAAACCTTTCCGTTCAAACATCTCTAAACAGGAAATGATGGCACTTAAACAGTTACAACAAGATCCAAATATAATCATTAAACAAGCAGACAAGGGGGGGCGATAGTAATTCAAGATAAACATAAGTATTACAATGAAGTAATGAAACAGCTTAATGATCCAACAGTTTATGAGAGGGTGACACAGGATCCTACACTATTTATTAAACAAGAAATTGATGCCATACTTGAGCAGGCAAAAGAAAATGGTACTATTGATAGTAAATTATTCACTTTCCTGACGAATAAACATCCCCTGGTTCCCTTATTTTATTGCTTGCCTAAAATTCATAAGGACATAGTTAACCCGCCGGGACGCCCAATAGTGGCAGGGAGTGAATCTGTGTTAAGCTTTGTATAGATAAAAATAGAGTGTCCTGTGCCACAATATTTGGAGCTTCCTGCTTACTTGTGTATATGGCATATGGCTTTGTGTAAGATGTGACTACTGGAGATATGCATGTTGGCAATCTCTATACTTGTGGATGATTTTTCTGTATGTACATATATTAACTATGCACTGTTTAAATACACTTTTTTGCAATTCACAATCAACTGTCTTGAGGTGTGCATTCCTTTCATCTTGATTTTTATATCAATCTGCAAGAGACCCCCAGACCCCGCAGGCCTTGCATGGCCTGTACCAGCACCTGAACAGAGGCAGGGACCCGATAATCTTGGGGGAGGCCGCACAGCAAACTTTATCTAGTAGCCGGAGGGCACTACCTCCTGAATCCACCAGTCCGAGGCGTGATACCTCCTGGCATGAGCAAGGTGCCCAGACGGGCGAGGGCGCCCCATCATGCTTGAGGGGATTTTGGTGGAAGATTTAGGCTTAGCCCCGCCAGAGGGGCCAGGGCGTTGTCTGCTGCTCCTGGGGCAGGAGTCTGCACGAGCCCCCAGGAAGGACATCTCTAGTTTTTGTTTTACACTATGGCAGGGAGGGGTTACCCTGCCCCGAGGGGCCGGGACGGCCGCCTATGTTGAGGTGATTTGCCCTTATTTACCAAACAGGCCCAGACAGGCCCCAAACAGGCGTTGCCCTGTAAAGGGAAGACAGTAAGAGTTATCTTAGCATCATCTCCAGTACCCCACTGTCGCAGCCAAACCAAGCGACGTAAAGCCACCACAAGAGCAGAAGTCCTTGCACACAATCTAATGGTGTCATCCAGTGCTAATAGGATAATTCTTTCAAATACATCAAAACTGGAGAGTGCATTAACGCATCCCAGGGGAGATACTCAGGGTGATGATCAAGCATCTTTCTGATGATGGTTCTAGCAGCCACTGCAGTGATGACCGTGGCAAAGACCGGGCGCAGCGCCGTCCCTGCACAAGAAAAGGCGTGGGAGGCCACAGATCAATGCGCCGGTCCTCAGCATCCCGAAGGGTACTATAAACAGGGGCTGTAATAAAAAGGGGGAGTGAAGACTAACAATTGACCACCTCAGGGGGAAAAGGGGGTATTTCTTATCCCAGATCCCTGGAATTCACTGGGGAATTGCCATTCCTTGAGTACAAGAGCATGGAAAACGAGCCTGCTTTAGAAATTCCAAGCGCTGTCGCTGTATGAAAACGCTCCTCTCTCGGCTTGGAGGCCTCACCAGGGAGAGAGATAGACAGGACATTAAAGACCTTCATGACTCCTCGGCCTCACATCAGGTGAGCCTGAGGCAGAGACCAGCTCTCCTTCATCAGAAGGGGTACTAGTCACACGGAGTAGTCAACTCCTCAGTTCCCATAGGACACACAGAAAAACAGGAGGCGGATGGGACATGTCCAGACATCTACCCCGCTCCAGTGCATGCTGGGGCAGTCACATGCAGCCTATCAGCAGCCAGCAAGCCCGGTGACGTCACAGCGCTATATAAGGCGGAGGCCATCTTGCTTTTGTTCATTTCTCTATTGCATTCGTGAGAGACAGGACACTGCTGTATTCAGGGAGAGACAGTTAGAGAGCCAGGGACAGCCAGTAGACAGGCAGGAGACAGGCAGGAAGTCAGCGAGAAGCAGGGAAAGTTAGGAAAAATCGGAGGCAGTGACAGGGAGATTTTTTTTTTTTTTTCATCCAGCCTGAGTGTTACTGGCTGGCTGATTGCCTTTGTTAGCTGTTTCAGGCTGCTTATACACTTTTGATGTGCATATATACTAAACTGATCTCAAGTCTGCTGTGGGAACATTACCACTTTGTAAGATCTCATTAGCCTCTGTATTTCCTCTAAGCTGCACACTTATTTAAAGTAATTTGGCCTGTTGCAGCCTGCTTAGACACTTTTGCTGTGCATATATACTGATCTCAAGTCTGCTGTGGGGGCATCCCATTTTGTAACATCCCATTAGCCTCTGTATTTCCTCTAAGCTGCACACTTATTTAAAGTAATTAGGCCTGTTGCAGCCTGCTTAGACACTTTTGCTGTGCATATATACTGATCTCAAGTCTGCTGTGGGGGCATCCCATTTTGTAACATCCCATTAGCCTCTGTATTTCCTCTAAGCTGCACACTTATTTAAAGTAATTTGGCCTGTTGCAGCCTGCTTAGACACTTTTTCTGTGCATATATACTGATCTCAGGCCTGCTGTGGGGGTATCCCATTCTGTAACATCCCATTAGCCTCTGTATTTCCTCTAAGCTGCACACTTATTTAAAGAAATTTGGCCCGTTGCAGCCTGCTTAGACACTTTTTCCTGTGCATATATACTGTTCTAAAGCCTGCTTGGGGGTATCCCACTCTATAACATACCATACCCCTCTTGATCTTCACTAAGCTGCACACTTATTTAAAGTAATTTGGCCTGTTGCAGCCTGCTTAGACACTTTTTCTGTGCATATATACTGATCTCAGGTCTGCTGTGGGGGCACCCATTCTGTAACATCCCATTAGCCTCTGTATTTCCTCTAAGCTGCACACTTATTTAAAGTAATGTGGCCTGTTGGAGCCTGCTTATCCACTGTTGCTGTGCATATATACTGTTCTAAAGCCTGCTTGGGGGTATCCCACTCTATAACATACCATACCCCTCTTGATCTTCACTAAGCTGCACACTTATTTAAAGTAATTTGGCCTGTTGGAGCCTGCTTAGACACTTTTACTGTGCATATATACTGATCTCAGGTCTGCTGTGGGGGCATCCCATTTTGTAACATCCCATTAGCCTCTGTATTTCCTCTAAGCTGCACACTTATTTAAAGTAATTTGGCCTGTTGGAGCCTGCTTATCCACTGTTGCTGTGCATATATACTGTTCTAAAGCCTGCTTTGGGGTATCCCACTCTATAACATACCATACCCTTCTTGATCTTCACTAAGCTGCACACTTATTTAAAGTAATTTGGCCAGTTGGAGCCTGCTTATCCACTGTTGCTGTGCATATATACTGTTCTAAAGCCTGCTTGGGGGTATCCCACTCTATAACATACCATGCCCCTCTTGATCTTCACTAAGCTGCACACTTATTTAAAGTAATTTGGCCTGTTGGAGTCTGCTTATCCACTGTTGCTGTGCATATATACTGTTCTAAAGCCTGTTTGGGGGTATCCCATTCTGTAACATAACATAACCTACCTCTCTTATTTACACTAAGCAGCTCTCTTATTTAAACTAAGCAGGCCTCTTATTTACACTAAGCAGCTCTCTTATTTAAGCTAAGCAGCTCTCTTATTTAAACTAAGCAGGCCTCTTGGAGGCTGATTGTCCACTTTTCGGTTTCATATACAGTGTGGTATCCCAATTTGTAAGATAACCTACCCCAACCATGTAAACTAAAGAGGCCTGTTGCAGCCTGAGTTTCTCTGCTTGCGTATGGTCTGCATTACAATCTGTCTCTTTCAATGACACTGCTGCCTGGGGTATCCCAATTTGTAATATAACCTACCACAACCATGTAAACTAAAGATTACGTCCTTCCAGAAGGAATACTTATTATTATTTTTGTTGGGGGCATTGACCTTTGGATTGATCGGCATGAAATTAAGGATTTTTTTTCAAAGTATGGCGCTGTAAAGAAGGTCAAAATTATTTCTCATACTTGGATTAGTGTTAAAAGTTTCTGCTCAGCTTAAAATACATTACGCCACACTGGCATCCCAAGGCACATGCTATTTAACCCTATTTGTTAAGCACAATCATTTCTCATACTTGGATTCTTGTTACTTTTCGTTCAGCTTGAAATATACCAGGCCACACGGGCATCCCAAGGCACATGCTAATTAACCCTAAATGTTAAGCTAAAGCATTTCTCATACATGGATTATTGTTACTTTTTGTTCAGCTTGAAATATACCAGGCCACACGGGCATCCCAAGGCACATGCTATTTTAACCCTATCTGTTATACAACATAAGCGTTGATCAGCATCAGCTGCTTTATTAAGCTACTTCAGTTTGCACTTGTTTTTGACTGCTTTTAATAAACCAGGCCGCAGGGCACCCCAAAGCTGCACCTTGCACCCTATCTGTTATACAACATAAGCGTTGATCAGCATCAGCTGCTTTATTAAGCTACTTCAGTTTGCACTTGTTTTTGACTGATTTTAATAAACCAGGCCGCAGGGCACCCCAAAGCTGCACCTTGAACCCTATCTGTTATACAACGTAAGCGTTGATCAGCATCAGCTGCTTTATTAAGCTACTTCAGTTTGCACTTGTTTTTGACTGCTTTTAATAAACCAGGCCGCAGGGCACCCCAAAGCTGCACCTTGCACCCTATCTGTTATACAACATAAGCGTTGATCAGCATCAGCTGCTTTATTAAGCTACTTCAGTTTGCACTTGTTTTTGACTGCTTTTAATAAACCAGGCCGCAGGGCACCCCAAAGCTGCACATTGCACCCTATCTGTTATACAACATAAGCATTGATCAGCATCAGCTGCTTTATTAAGCTACTTCAGTTTGCACTTGTTTTTGACTGCTTTTAATAAACCAGGCCGCAGGGCACCCCAAAGCTGCACCTTTAACCCTATCTGTTATACAACATAAGCGTTGATCAGCATCAGCTGCTTTATTAAGCTACTTCAGTTTGCACTTGTTTTTGACTTCTGTCAATAAACCAGGCCGCAGGGCACCCCAAAGCTGCACCTTGCACCCTATCTGTTATACAACATAAGCGTTGATCAGCATCAGCTGCTTTATTAAGCTACTTCAGTTTGCACTTGTTTTTGACTGCTTTTAATAAACCAGGCCGCAGGGCACCCCAAAGCTGCACCTTGAACCCTATCTGTTTATACTAAATAAGCAAATACATAACAATGTCAGGCAGACAAGTGCCAGGATGTTCAAAGAGGAGGGGCAGAGGCCAAGATTCAGCAGGCAGAGGTCGCAGCAGACTAGGGGCGAGTGGCAGCAGGAGTCACGGTGAGAGAGCTGATCTGCCAGTATCTGCTAGCGGTCGTGTCTCCACCAGTAACGCATCTGCCGTGGTAGATTGGTTAATGCGCTCATCAACATCATCACAAGGTACGTCTGAGACCCCCAGTCTAGGGTCGGTAGGTTCCTCTGACACAACCCTGAGTTGGCATACCCCGAGAGCAGTCCCTGTCCTCCCATTGCCTCTGTCCTACGCCGTTCCCTCCCCCAGCGACGTATCCTATGCTTTGGGCTCAGCTCCACTCTTTAGTGAGATGGACGATCAGATAGAGGACAGTCAGCAGCTACTGCCCAGCCATGAAATGGAGGTGGCTTCTTTAGCTCGGCAGACAAATAGTGATGTGGACAGTGTCGTGGGTGTTGCGAGATTTCCAGCTTCTGCGCCAGACACTGTTGAGGAAATCGAGAACATCAGTGCCGATCGCACTTGGGAGCCGGGTGATGAAGGGGCTTCATCGTCATCATCAGGAGAAGAGGGGCGCAGATTGCCCCGGAGTCAGCAGCTCAGGCAGCAAGGTGTTAGCAGCATGGTTGGCAGTCAGCATGGGGGCACAATTGTAAAGCCTGTAGCCAAACGGGGCCAGGGCCGGGGTAGAGCACCTGCTGTGCGGCAGGCTACCTTATCGGGAGGTAGTGGGGCAGGGGTTCCTGGAGTTGGCGACTATAGCAGCGAATCAGTGAGGCCTGTTGGTGGGAAAAGTAGCTACTCGGCAGTGTGGCAGTTTTTCCTGAAGCATCCGCAGGAGGGTAACATGGCCACATGCAAGATATGTAGGCAGAAGATGAAGCGTGGCCAGGGCCCAAATGTTGGCAACATGGCTCTGCGTCAACATAAGATGCGTCACCATAAAGCGACCTGGGAGAACCGAGGCTCCCAAGGGGTGGTCCAGTCTGCTTCCTCACCAAGTGGCACGCAGCTCCCAATTTCTGCCAGCCAAGGCTCCAGCACCGAAGGCAGCTGTGCATCATACCCATCCTCTGTCGCTCCTGCTCCTCCTCCTCCAAGTCATGCATCCCGCCAGCAATCCATCAGCGAAGCCATGTCCAAGAGACAGCAGTATGCGCCCACTCATCCTGCGGCGCAGAAGCTGAATGTGCTCCTGTCCAAGTTGCTGGTGCTGCAGTCGCTCCCTTTTCAGGTGGTGGACTCTGCACCTTTCAGAGAACTGATGGCTTGTGCCGAGCCGAGGTGGAGAGTCCCAAGCCGTCATTTCTTTGCCAAGAAGGCAGTACCAGCGCTGCACACTTTTGTTGAACAGAAGGTGGGCCAGTCCTTGAGCCTGTCGGTGTGTAGCAAAGTGCATGGCAGCGCCGACGTCTGGAGCTGTAACTACGGTCAGGGACAGTACATGTCGTTTACGGCCCACTGGGTGAATGTGGTCCCTTTGCAGCAGCAGCAGCAGCAACTTGGACAGGTCACGCCACTTCGGCCTCCGCACTCCCTGCCCGTTGGGCCTGTGACACTTTGCGACTCGGCCTCCTCATCCTCCGCCATCTCCTCACCCTCCACTGTAGGCTCAAGTCTCAGTGCCCCTCCAGTCTACCATGTGTGCAGGGCACGGAGGTGTCACGCAGTGCTTCACATGGTTTGTCTTGGCGAACGGAGTCACACAGGGGAGGAACTGCTTAAATTTATTCATCAGGAAATCCAAACATGGCTTACTCCAAGAAAACTTAAAATGGGAATCATGGTTAGTACAACCTCCCCGTAATCTGATCATCCGTAGGCAGTCTGGAAGACACAGCAGGCTGCAAATCCCCACTTGTATGCGACTCAGTAGGAGCGAGAATTAAGCATGGGGAATAAGTGTATTGAGACGAGATGCAGCCACTGGCAACCCTGATTACAGGGCCAGTGCTTGCTCGGCACAGGGTCCGCAGACCCGCGCCCTGTCAGCGTCAGCATGGGGCTGACCACACGCTATACACAGCCGGTCTTGTCCCAGAGGGACCCCGGTCACATAATTCTGAAATGCCTCCATATGGTGATTGTCTAGGCACAATATGCCAACAGGGATTTACGCAATAGGCAACCCTGGATGCCCCAAAGACCCGCTAGGAATTTATATAATTTAACCCTTTGAGGTCCAGCCTACCTAGATTTTTTGTCACACTACTTTTCACGTTTTTGCGCTACACGTGTTCAACCTGGATTTTTGAAGGGATTTCCAGGGATTTTCCGGTAAAATTATATACTGTTTTTTTCCGCAGAGTCTGGGCTTCAACATGAAATGTCTTGTTTGGCCTTTTTTTAGTGTATTCTCAATACGTTTGGGTGAAATATGTGCAAAAAAATAAAAAAAAATCTATTTTTTACAATTTGTAGTGTTTTTTTTTATTAAAAATTGTAAGTTTGTCAGTGCGCATGCGTGCGGGGCGCGGAATAACAGCCTAGATTCGCACTCCGCTGTTACCTGGCTTCCCTGGCCCCCCACAGCCTGCAGCAACTTGCGGTTTCGGGCTCCGCTAGCTGGGGCAGACCCCAGGACCCCACCTACCGAGTTTCGGCCGGATCCGAGGGGGGTCCCGAAATCGTGCTGGGCAGCAGCCAGAGCGGAGCGGCCGCCGCCATCTTGGATCCAGCCCCATCTGCCATCTCTAGTGTCCTCCCTGGCGCAGCTTTCAAATTAAGGGGGAAGGCACCTTCTAAGTGGGGGCTCGAGCTCCTGTAATATGGTCCACATTGCCCATTAATATTGTCAAGAGATGCTATATTAGCTATATGGATGGCTCCACAATCCTTGGCAGATACTGTTTCACCCGTCAGCCCAGGCTATACCTCTGCGCCAACATACCTGGCATTTTTTGCAGTTCGCATCAGCACTGAAGGGGTGTCACTTCTCTACAGTCCGCAGCGCAGCAAGTACCATCAGGCTCTCTTCTGCATGTTCTCTATTATTGTTTACTATAGAAGTGATTCTCACCTAGTGTTTGAGCCCTCTTAAAGGAGAAAAGTCCTCATTTGTATCTTGATGAGTATGGGTCTTCCTTTGGCTTCCCTTTAAGGTCCGCCTCCACCCTTTAATTTGGTCACCTATTTAAGCTATTAACAAAACCTGACGGTGTTGCAGGTCTTACTTTCCGTGGCCTTGCAACTTATTTCGGCATCAAATTTGCCGACGTCCTATGTATAGGATGGAAACGTCTACGCCCCCCTAGGGCGACCCTCAAGTCCCCTCCGACCTTCTGCCAGAGGATGAGTCCTGGATGGACGACTCCCTGCATGGTTCGCCTTCTAAACCGCAACCGCCGCCACTAGATAGGTATGAGGCCATGCTTGAGAAAGCCCTTGAGCATTGGGCCCTAAACATTACAACTCAGATCTCCACCAACCTTTCGGCGGAAATCAAAGAACTGGGCCAAAGAGTTGATGATCTTGAACAGCAGCAGTCAGCGCATAACTCTTTGCTGTCCTCCTTTGGAACGGATTTAGAGGCCCTGAGAAACGAAAACCTCACTCTTCATCACAAGCTTGAGGACATGGAGAATCGCTCCCGTAGACCTAACATTAAAATCAGGGGTATCCCAGAATCTGTCACTGATTTACAATCCACAGCTACGGCCCTTTTCCAGGAGCTTGCCCCATCCATCCCAATTGAGAGATTGGAATTCGACAGGATACACCGGGCCTTGCAGAAGAAGAGAGCAGATGGCCTTCCGCGGGACGTTCTGGTAAAATTCCATTTTTACAGTACAAAAGAAATGCTTATGGTGGCTGCGCGGGATCAAAGTTCACTCAAATCTCAGAATTTTGACTACCAACTATTTGCTGACATCTCTCCACAAACTATCGCCAGGTGGCGGGCTATGAAACCATCCCTTGAAATTCTGCAGGCCAAAGGAATCCGATATAAATGGGGGTTCCCCTTCAAAATCTATTTCTCTATTCTGACCAGAGGTACGAGGCATCCACGCCACAAGAATTGGAGAATATCCTGGCATCAACGGGTTTGAAAGCTCATACCGTAGTACCAACCCCCCTCCACAAAAGAAGAGAGCACTTTCCTTCTCGCCAGCGCCCAAGGATAAACACGGTCCAAGGAGAAGCACTCCCTCTACGAGCAAGTCAGTGACTGCATTGTCCCATAAGTTCGGTAAGCCGGCCTCTGGAGAGGGGTGATGGGTGAGATTCCCGGTGTGGTATACTGGGGCTCTTACTCTCCACCTTGATCCTTTGGTGATCGTGCTTGGCGTTTATTCCGTTATCCCATTGTTCCTATTTAGTGTTATTTACAGTTTACTTTAGCTGTGGTTTCATGTCTAACCGGACACTCTTTTTACAAGTGCACCCTTGCTTTAGGCTCTATAATTCTGTTTCATGAACAAAGGAGTTTTTCAAAGTTCTAATGCTATACTCAGACGAGCACCATCACTCTTATCCTATAGAATGTTGATAGTATTAATCGTTGCTGTTTAATGTTTTGCTAATTGTATTGCGGGGCGATGGCCCAGGTTCTATGTCTTGCACACTCCAAGCTCCCCAACCCGTTGGCTTCCGCCGAGTTGGGAAGTTCTTGATACTGACCCCCCGTTGTGGGTCGGCCAATCCGCCAGTTTTGATTGTAACCTCTTTTTGGAGGTCCCTTGTTGCGATAGCATTCCCCATTGGGGCTTAGGGCTCTTAGCCCCAGTGGGAAATTCTGTTTTCAAGTTGGGAGGCACTTCCTCCTCCCTTAGGTCTTTCTAAATATGTCTTTATCAAACTTTCTCCCTTGGTTCACTTTTTTTGCTTTCCCTTCTTCCCGTCCCTGGGTGTCCATCCTCTACATAGTAATAGCCTTTAAACATCTTAAATATGGCAGTTAAATTGGTTTCGCTTAACGTGCAAGGCCTTAATGTTCCCCAGAAAAGAGTCAAGGCCTTTCGTCAGATGAGGGCTCTTCATGCTGATATTGTTTGCTTTCAGGAGACCCATTTCACCAAGAATAATACTCCCAAATTCCTTAGCGCTGATTACCCCCTCTTTTTTACGGCCTCTGCCGATGCCAAAAAAAGAGGGGTTCTCATCGCCTTTAAGCGCTCACTCCCCTTCTCCTCGGAGCAGACAATACGAGATCCTCAGGGTCATTTCCCCATAATTGTGGGTACGGTCCAAAATCAGCCAATTACGATTGCCACGTACTATGCCCCAAATCATAATCAGGGCGCTTTTTTTTGAGGAGTTCTTGAAGACCCTGGATCCCTTGGTAAAGGGGTTCTTAATAGTAGCCGGGGATTCTAACCAAATCTGGCATCCGACTCTAGATCGCTATGCGGTCGATCGTCCCTTTGATGCGGTTAAGGATGGCTCCTCGGGAAAGGCGTTCTGCTCCCTTCTAAATTACTATCATTTAGCTGATGCGTGGAGGGAACTTCACCCCACAAGGAGAGACTATACCCATTATTCCTGTCCACACAATGTCTTTACTAGAATCGACCACATTTTCTTACAGCTTCCCTCCTTGCCTCTCCTGACCCACTCTTCTATAGTACCAATTGTCTGGTCCAACCACGACTTGGTCTCAGTTGAATTAAACTCCCTTACGCAAAGATCCCCACAAAAATCCTGGAAACTCTGCGACCCCATGTTATCTGACGAGATCCTACTTGAACGTACACGAAAGGTGATTGAGGACTTCTACTCGGATAACACAGGGTCTGTAAGCTCAGATGCTCTGCTTTGGGAAGCCCATAAGGCCGTTCTCCGTGGTCATTTCATTCAAGAATCAGTAAGACGAAAGGCTGTGTATAAGAAGCAGCTCAACACACTACTAGATGCATACCACCTAGCCTCTTCTGACTATAAGACCCGCCCTTCCAGGCGGAATAGGATTGCCCTTAATCAGGCCGGCGACCGGCTTAATATGTACCTCTCCTGTGAGGCCGAACGCCAAATTAATAGATCTAGGTTTAGGTGGTATCGTCTTAGTAATAAGCCTAACACCCCTCTGGCCAGAAGGCTTAAAGGAGTTTCACAGAGGGTTAAACCTTTACGTATTAAGACCCTGGATGGCTCACTTTCAAGCAACCCTGCGAGGGTGGTAGCGACATTTAGTAAACATCTCGAGGACCTCTACAAGCCTAAGGCTGCACTTGATGAGCGCCTTGCTGAGAAAGTGTTAGGTCAACTACAACTACCCTCCCTCTCTGAGGGCCAGGGCCTCATTAGAGATGCCGGTTCAGCTTTCTGAAGTCCAGGATGCCATTAGCTCTTTAAAAATTGGGAAACAGCCGGGCCCAGATGGTTTCACCGCCCTTTATTATAAAAAATTCTCCCAAGTACTTTCCCCACGCCTGGTTCGCATATTTAATTCCCTTAGTGGAGGTGACTCGTGGAGTATAGATGCGCTCACCGCGGCCGTCTGTATGATACCTAAACCCAATGCTGACTCTGTCCTTTGGTCCAACCATAGACCCATTTCTCTATTAAACATTGATGTTAAGCTCCTCGCTAAAGTCCTGGCGACAAGACTCAATAAGTTCATAGGGTCTCTAATCTCCAAAGAGCAAGCAGGATTTATTCCCCACCGTCAGGTGGGGGATAATATCCGCAAGGCTATTAATCTAATTCATCATGCAAAGCCATGTTACTAACCCTGGATGTCCGCAAGGCATTTGATACTGTGGCATGGGACTACCTTCAGTTTATTCTGAAGAAGTGGGGTATGGGTCCCTCTTTCACGGCATGGATTGCTTCGTTATATTCCAATCCGGGAGCTTTTATCAAATATTTGGGTTACTCTTCCAACCGGTTTACCCTTGGCAGAGGCACCAGACAAGGTTGCCCCCTTTCCCCTATACTATTTGCCCTTGCCATTGAGCCCCTCTCCAAGCTGCTGCAGAATAATATCAATATTAAGGGGATAAAGATTGGAGCCTATGACCATAAGATTTCCTTATTTGCAGATGACATTTTAATGTTGGTATCTGACCCTATCACATCCCTCCCGAACCTTTTTCACACCCTAGATGATTTTTCCAAAATATCCGTCCTACAAATTAATGCCTCAAAGTCTCAAGCGCTCAACATCTCTCTTCCTGAGGGTACATTGGCCACGCTTAAATGTTCTTTTAGTTTCTCCTGGCAAGAGCACCACATTGAATACTTGGGTGTCTGCCTTACAGCTAACTATGATTCCCTTTACGCCGCCAACTACCCTGCTATGGCTAAGGATCTTCGCGCTCTTCTATTCACTTGGACCAGACTGCACCTGTCATGGCTAGGTAGGATAACGGTGGTTAAAATGACTTGGCTTCCTAAAATGCTTTACTTTTTTCGGGTCCTTCCAATTCTGATTCCGGCTTCTTTTATTAAGGGTCTCCAGGCGTCTTTGAACTCCTTTATCTGGGGGAAGCAAAAACCGCGGGTTAATCGTGGGACACTATACAGATCTAAGCACCAAGGGGGCCTTGGGGTTCCCAATTTAGCACGATATTACTCTGCCTGTTAGATTGCCCAACTATCTGCCGTCCACGCTGGTATGGAGAGACCACTGTGGGTAGACATCGAACAGACCAGCTGCTCTCCAATAGGGATAGTGAACTTACTATGGCTGCCGTCATCGACCTATAAAGGCATTGACAATCCTGTTTTGAACCACTCCCTCAAAATATGGAAGACAAATAGATTGAAAGGTAACCTCTCCTCCCCTCAGACCCCCTTGCTTTCTATATTTGGCAATCCTGAATTCCTCCATACTTTCCAGGAGCCGTCGGCCTTCTCCTGGTGGAGGGCACACAACTTAACAAAGTTCAAAGATTTTTTATCGCATAGGGGTATCATAACCTTTTCCGACCTTCAATCACTTAGGGACATACCGAGTAAAGAATTTCTTCGCTTTCTGCAAATTACTCATTATATAGGAGCTAAATCAGAGTTGGGGTCAGTACCAAAACCTTCCTCGCCCTTTGAGTCTGTTTGCGAGACGCAGCCTCTCGGTAAGGGGACGGTATCCGCGCTATACCAGTTATTGGGCGAGGCAGATGGGAAATCCCTTCCGGCCTATACCACTAGATGGGCGGAGGATCTTGGTATAAACCTTTCGGATGAGGACTGGAAAGCAGTATGGAGGAACTCATTTACTAAATTCCTCCACACAGGCGCCCAAGAGACTAATACCAAAGTTCTACTCCGCTGGTACCTGGTTCCAGAGCGAGTTTTGCCCTTCGTACTCTTCAGAATGCTTTAGAAGCTGTTGTGAGCAAGGAACCTACATTCATATTTGGTGGGAGTGTAGGCTGGTTAAACAGTTCTGGGCTAAGGTATTTTATCTTTTATTGAAGGCAACAGGCCTGCGTTTGACCCCCTCACCCCAAAAAGCTCTTCTAAATCTAAGACCTCCCGACTGCTCCAGAACACATTTTGAGCTAGTGAGGCATATCCTAACAGCTGCTAAAATGACTATTGCTCGGTCATGGAAGAATAGGCCCATTTCCAGCGGAAGCCTCATACCTCGTATGAACGAGGTAATGCTTTTTGAAAAGATGGCTGCCTCAATGCAGGGGGATCTTAATTCCTTCCTAGCTACCTGGGAAGGTTGGATCACCCACTTCCAGCCTAAACACTTTGATCGTCACCTATTTGTACCTTAGCTCCCACCTTTCTGTAACCTAGTGTTACCCTTTTTGACTTGCTGGTAGTATGGACACCCACCCCGTTCCCTCTTTCCCTTTTTTTCACTCTTCGGCTATCCTTCTTATTCTCTAATTATGTTCTGTACTTAAACTTTTAGCCGTTGTTGTTTCCTAAATGCGTTGAATGCTCTGTATAACATCTCACTTGAGCCCTACTTTATATGATAATAATTTCAACTGGATGTGGTTTTTACAAATTGAAATGTAAGCTGTTTTTGGTTGTAACAAGTGCATATCTTCAATAAAAATATTGTGGAAAAAAAGAAAATTGTTAGTTTGTTAATAAAATATTATTGCGTGTGAAAGCCCTATTTCTCCCGGTTACAACGGTACCACATATGTGTTGGTATACAACCTTTCCTGCCCAGGAGACTCCCCTAAACTGAAACAGCCGTTTAGGAGATTTCAGATAGGATACAACTATGCAATCAAGGGGTTAATTTAAAAAAAAGGGTAATGGGGGGCTGGGGGTTTTGGCAAGTCACCCGCCTGCTGCAGGTGACTTGCCATACCCAGAGCCTTGTGAACTGGTATAAGGGGTCTCATGAACCCCTTACCAGTTCACAAAGGGTTAAGTAAAAAAAAAGAGACAGACACAAAATTCTTTATTATTCTTTTTTCACTTATACTTACCTCTGATCCAGTGTCCCGCGCCGCTGCAGATGACAGCTGTCGGTAGTGATCGGAGCAGGGAGGGTGGCAGGCAGGGAGATCAGAGCCTCCCTGCCTGCCACCCTCCCTGCACCGATCGCTACCGACAACTGACAGAATGGAGCCCGGGTGCCGGTAACCCGAGGATGACGTCATCAAGTGGGCGGGGCTAAGGGCGGGTTAGGGGCGGGGCTAAGGGCGGGGTTAGGGGCAGAGCCAGCGCCGGCCGAAGAGGATGGTGAGGGCCTGTTTCTGGGCCCTCACCCGAAGCGTGGAAAGCCCGGGGGGGGGATCGGAGCTCCCCCTGGTGAAGAGAAGACCCGGGGAGAGCCATCGCGCTGTGAGGTGAGTAAATGACATTTACTTTTTTTTTTTTTTTTCAGATGTTGGCGCCGGGGGGGGCTATTATGGGCCCCCTCCTGAAGATCAGAGGCCCGGGGGCAAACATCTAATACTTGATTCTTGTACAGAATCGCTGGCACTTTCAAATGAGGGGTCAGGTAAGTCTGTATCTTTTTTACTTTTTTTTTTATGGGGCTCTAAAGTCAGCTACGTGACTCTCACGTAGCTGGCACTTAACGGTTGGAGAGGCAGCTACTTGAGAGTCACGTACCTGGCACTAGAAGGGTTAACCCTGGTCATGGGAAGCCATTGGATTCAACTGTCAAAAGACATAATGTGAATAAATTGGTGTAAGAGCCATGCGCAGTAAAAAGAATCATGAAATCGTCCGCGAGGGCACTTACAGACCAAGGTAGTAGGAGGGCCGTTACCGCGCGCACGACTAACATTCAAAATGGCGCCAAGCGAACCTCGAAGGGTGGGCCAGAGCGGGCCGTGACGCGGAGCGTGCCAAAACGGGTCCCCGCTCCCCCGAAGAGCGCGAAGCTCTAAGGCAGTAGAACAATACTGTAAAAAGAAGCAGAGTGTATGACACACATAGCATAGATGATTTTTGCCAAAGGAAACGCCGCAGCGTCTGGGACGACGCCACCGCCCGGTGCAGCACATCCAATAAGGAAAGAGATGCGCGCGGCGGCGGCAGATAACAATAAAAAGGCAAACAGGCAGGGGACTGCGGTGGAGCATGGCTCCGTTAAGCACACAAGGTGCTGCCTACCTTCCCCCGACCAGCGCAGCCCAGGCTGGGAGGCACATCATTGAAGAGGATGGGTGGGAATAGTCCTGCAGGGCCGCAGGCTTTAATAGCCCCGCTCACCTGCGAGAGAGTGATACTTCATGTCTTCGCAGTTCAGCACTGCAGAGAAATCTGGGGATTTGTGGGAGGTCCCTCGGTATATGAAGGGCCGGGAGGAGCCTGTTTTTGCATGTCTGCAGTGCACAGCGCCCTCTGGCGGAGGATTACCCACGAGTAACTATTATATCTGGAGCAGGACGTGCTGTATGCTTAGAATATACATTTAGCAGTACAGGTTCTGAATGTTTTTACTATACTTCACTATACTTGCTTAGAAGTCCACTGTCTGCAAAATGTTACAGACTGTTATTTTACATAATCCACACATTCTTTTTTTGGTTAATCTTATAAAGTTGTGATTTGAATGATTTTGCAAGACACATTTATAGCCCATATCTGTGAAAAACACAAATACCCCTTCTACTTACCTCCCGACTACTACTTCAGGTCTTATACACTTACTAGTTGTGGCAGTTCAGGTCCTTGTGGCCATATGTCCACCCATGCTGCCTTATAGATTCTAACAGGGTTTCTGCTAAAACTACAATTTTCTTTTTACTTTACAAAAAGGGTGAAAAAAAAAAATTCACTGTATTTTAATATATAGGCTAGTGTTTTACAGATTTATTTTACTGCATGGAAGGGGGAATAAAGTAATTCTCAGTACTTTTATAAAGAAATAAGTTCCTTATCATCTTACAAAGTAGTAAGTAGTAAAAAAAACATGGACAGACCTAGAGGAATGGACATATAGACAAAGATGTTATAAAGTGGGTGACCCAACCCTTCCTATTCAACTACAGATTTGCCCTTGTTTTTTTCTTTTTCTGGATATACTCTGTGGTGGGAAATTAACAGCTTTTTAATACCAAATAATGTTGTGACACACTGACAGAGATGGTTATGTGTAGCTTTTCTGTAATTCTATTTTGTAGATTAAATAAAAAGTGTAATTGTTTACCAAAATCATGATAAAGTGGGGGTGGACATAATTTAAGAAACGTGTTCTCTCGTCACTCTTTCAACTCTGTGGCCTTTCACATCCTACCCCCCCCCCCACACTGCCCTATTTGTGATGTCCATCTGTATTGGAATACGAATATATATATATATATATATATATATATATATATCAAGAAGAATAAAAACAAATCAGGAAAAAATATAAATAATAAAACAAATAAAATAACAATTGTGGTTGTGTTCAGAGTTAAATTAAATCAAAATAAAACATACAAGACCAGATACTCACCTGGAGTCCTGAGCAGTGGATTGGCCCTATTCCAATAGTTTGACACTTATCTCAACCAGATTACTATACCACATCAATTGCCATCCACTTGTGTCAATCACAGGTACTGGCCACACCCACTCTATTTCAATGGCGGGGGTGTGACAAAGTGGGCAGCCAGTCATCGTGACTCTTGGCTGCTTGGATCAGGGTTGCCGACATGGTGGGGACAAGTTCGCTGATGCTGTTAAGTATCAAACTACTGGCATTCAATCAGCTGCACTGAACTATAGATGATTATCTGTGGTTTGTTGTCATTCTCTGTTTTGCTTGAGTTTAATTTTTCCTAATCTGTGCAGTATATTTGCGGTCCCTAAATGTATAAGGCAGTTAAAAGGCTCAAATATATACTCCCCTAATTACACCACATCATCTAATAAATTCATATGTCAGTAACAGTGATGAGTTGATCCAACCAGCAAAATTCGGATCCCAACCGAACCTTGCAGGTTCGAGCACTCGGAGCCAAACAGAAACAGAAATCCATGCACATGCTCTGCGTTCTGGCTGGACCCTGAAGAACGCTGATTGGCCCGGCACAACATTTGACCCAATCTTATAACAGACAGGGTTCTGATTTCTTAGCGCCATCTTGCAGCGATGATTTGGATAGGTAGAGGTTCCTGCTGCAGCGGTTTAGGGACATCTAGTTTCTGTTGATTAAAAAACTGCCCTTTTCAGGGCAAACTATAGTCAGGGATAGCGACTGGAGTGAAGGCTTATAGTTGGGAGTCGTTACTACTACTGCACAAACACCACTGGATTATCACTACTGGACCCTTAAAGCAGACCTATCTGTATTCACTGAAGTGTTTGTGTCCCCTTATATCAAGCGGCGCGCCATCCAGCACACAGGCCACGGCGGGACCTCAGGCACCATCCGTTCCATGGAACGGGGATGAGACTCTGGAAGAGCATCACCTTGAACCTGAACCTGCACTATTCATACAGCGCCAGCCAGTAACCAGGGGCTACTCCCATAGGCAGCAAGATCGTAACATTAAGAAAACAAGCGCTCCTTCACAGCTCATCCTACAGAGAGAGTGCACTGAGGAAGCAGTCTTTGCGAAACGTCTGCACACTCTACTGTATATATATTTAAAGGTGACACGCTTGCTGCATACTGTGAATCAGATTCTTGCTACGAACTGTATACAACAGATCATTGAACATTTAGAAGAGGCCAGATAAGGATTAATTATCTGGTTATCTCCTTTACCATTTGAAATATGTGAACAAAATATGTAAATGGAAATACATACCTATGTATATATTATTTGAAATATGTGAAAAAAATGTACAAGGAATGTCAGATTTATGTGACAATTACGCTGAAATGATATTATGCATGAACAATTTATGAAGGAATAAATCTATTAATGCTACCACCAACACTATATGATATTTATTGATAATCAGTCCGATTAACTACTCAACCTTCAGGGGGTTCCCAATAGAAATACCCCCTCCCCCCCTCCAATAGATATAAATAGAGTAGGGACATACAATTCTGGACAATCTTCTCCCTAGGTACATCCCAAGTGAAGTATCTATAGGGCCCTCCTCTTTGTCCCTTATATCAAACCTATCTGTATTCACTGAGGTAATTGTGTCTCCTTATACCAGATTTTTCAGTATTCACTAAGGTAATTGTGTGAACCCCTTAAAGCAGACCTATCCGTATTCACTAAGGTAATTGTGTGAACCCCTTAAAGCAGACCTATCCGTATTCACTAAGGTAATTGTGTGAACCCCTTAAAGCAGACCTGTCTGTATTCACTAAGGTAATTGTGTGAACACTTAAAGTGGACCTATTTGTAATTGTGTGAACCATTAAAGCAGACCTATCTGTATTCACTGGGGTGTTTGTGTCCCCTTATAGCAAACCTATCTGTATTCACTGGGGTAATTGTGTGAACCCTTATAGCAGACCTATCTGCATTCACTGGGGTAATTGCGTGAACCCTTATAGCAGACCTATCTGTATTCACTGGGGTGAGAGTGTCCTCTTATGCTAAACCTATGTTTAATCACTGGGGCACCACCACCAAGCCAGTCCACATCACCCCAGGGAAGCTTTCAGCCACGAGCCCTGGCCCTGAATGGGAGCATTTCAAAGCTGCTGGCCTTTGAAATGCCTCTTGGTGGAGATGAACAGTTTTAAAGATCTCATGGCGGTGGCTATCCTACAATATACTGTTGCCAGCCGCACTACTTTTCTTACCAGGCCATCCCTGCCCTGCACCAAGAGCTTGTGAAAATAAAAATGTGCACTGGGCAATACCATTACTTCCAGTGTTCACCTTACCACAGACACATGGACAGATAGGCACGGGCAAGGACATTACATCTCTCTAACTTCCCACTGGGTGAATGTAGTGGTGACTGGGACTGAGGCAGGAAGCATTGTGGCTCAGATCCTTCCACCACCCAGAATTGTGTGACATCAGTTGGTGCCTCATATAGCCTCTTCCTCCTCCTCTGCTTCCTCCTCAAGCAGTTAGCGCATCCCCCGCAACCCCAATTTGAGCACTGCCATGGGGAAATGGCAGCATGCGGTGCTAAAGCTCATCTGTCTGCGTGAAAGACCCCACACTGCCCAGGAGTTGTGGATTGGCATCCAGGACCAGACAGATGAGTGGCTGATGCCACTGAACCTGAAGCCTGGCAATGTAGTGTGCGACAATAGCGTGAACCTTGTAGCAGCCTTGGGTGGGTTGACGCACATCCTGTGCCTGGCGCATGTGCTCAGCTTGGTGGTGCAGAGGTTCCTGATCCATTATCCAGATATGCTGGAGCTGCTACATGAAGTGCGTAGTGTCTGCTCGCACTTCGGCGTTCCCACCATGCTGCCATTTACCTTTCTTCATTGCAGAGGAATTTTGACCTTCCCACCCACCGTCTCATATGTGAGACGTGGAGTTCCAGCCCAAAATGCCCGGTTGAGATGAAGTGCAGACGTAGGTCTCCATGAGGGACATCTGCTTGGTGCTGCAGTGCTTCCAGTATGCCACCAATAGGGTCAGGGCTGATGACGCCATTGTCAGTGCTACCATCCCCATCCTCTGCCTTCTGGAAAAAGTGCTTCAGGCCATTATAGAGGAGGAGGAAGCAGAGGAGGAGGAGTAAGGCCCATTTTCCCAACTGTCAGAGCACTGCACACGTGGCTTGCAGGGTGGATTGCTGGGCCAACAGTGGGAGGGTACTCCAATGTTCACCCAGAGGACAGTTTTGTAGAAATAGAGGACTACTTTCTCTCACAGCAGGGAGGCACCCAGTGCAGCTCACAGGCATCACTGGAGCGTGGCTGAAGGGAGGATCAGGATTAGGGGACAGCTGACACTCAGGACAGCTTCTCCTTGACTCCTGGCCCGACCACCAAGTTGCCAGCATAGAACCAGTGCTAAATACTGAGTGGCCACTGTCATGTCCCACGACGTGCATTTTATTTTACCTGGGGTAAGAGTTTAATCCCTTAGTCTTGCTCTGATGCAAGTAACTCCTCACTTCTTCCTCTCTCCTTCTGCCATTTCTTTTTTTTTTATATATTCTTTATTTATATAACTTTTTATCCATACAAGAAAAACAGACATCATGACATAGCAAATACAACAGTGGCTCCAGCTGGTGATTAAACAGAAAGCACAGTGTTTTTTTTTTTTAAATTCTTTTTATTTGAGTGTTTTGGATACAAATGTAGCTTCAACATACAAAGTACATAGGTCGGTCTTGCCATAATTTTAGATCAGAAAAGAAGCAACACAAACATGGTATCACATGAATCCGGAAAATTGTTTTTCTACTGGCATTGTACCCTGAGTCAAGACTATATACATCAAATCAACCAACTCAAGCTACCAGCAATGTGATTGCATCCTTATTTACGTTGTAGATTTGCTGCTCAAGGTGGGGGCTGCCGTATTACATTGGTGTTTCTTTCTTCGAGATTTATTGGATTATCTCCCTCTATCACTCTAGTTAAAGCGGACCTTCACTCTGAATAAGAGTCTGTCTTATATGTTTCCCACACCCTGTACATACAGATTGGCCACATTAAAAATCATCCTACCTGCATCTACTGCATGTTATGAGCCTTTAAACATCCAAGATGGCGGCTTATGGAAGCCACCATCTTATCAGGCAGCCTGCAAACAGGAAGTGCCTCCTGACTGTGCTGCTCTGCATTCTGGGACTGCTGACCTTTATCTGTCTGAGCAAAGCACAGCTATAACCTGCCCCCCTGTACCTTATCCCACTCTCCTCTCCTCAGTAAGTGTGATGCTTCTGAGTCAAGATGGCGACACCCGTATCCTAAATTCCTGAACAGAGTTGCAGCCCAATGGGGGAAAGAATAATACGTTAGTGACTAAAAACGTAAAATATATTAATTTTAGATGCTGGGGAATTGTTTTTGCAGAGTTTGGGCTTTTCATTAAATCACTCTGAAGGTCCGCATTAAGTACCAAGTGGTATCCCGAAATGTCTGGTACAATTTTTGTTAAATTTCTATGTGTAAAGTATCAATAAAGCTTTCCCATGTATTGAAAAAAACTGGGTGTTTTCTTTTCTTTGTCTAGGTTTGCATCAGCCCATTCAGACTTGAAGAGCTGCTGCAACTTTTCCATAAAGTGTCGGAATGAGGGAGGTTCGGCTCCAATCCATCCCTGGAGAATGACTTTTTTTGTAACTGCAGCTGTTAACAGAAATAATTTCTTAGTGCCTCTATCTATCCTCTGGGTGGTAGTATCAATTGAGCCAAATATTGCTCATCTTGGAGTGAGAGGCAGATAGTTTATCAATTTTGTAATCATATATCTGTGTACTTTTCTCCAGAACTGGTTGACAACCGGACATTCCCATAGACAATGATATAAATTTGCCCCCTCCTTCCCACATTTCCCACAGTGGTCAGAGTCAGACAGTTTCATCTGTACTGAACGGACAGGCGACACATAGTTGTCATCATGATATAATCTAAGAAGCATTTCTCTGTAGGAGGATGCTTGTAGGGTCGCCCAGGAATATTTGTACATTTTAAGCAGCTCCTCAATGTCAAGTTCTGGGAAGTGAGTGCACCATTTAATCATTCCCGTGTTGAGTTCCTCATAATTGAGTGTGTGTCTTAGGAACTTATAATGCAGTGCTATGGCTCTGCTATTCGGTGGCGTCATGTTCAATAGTGTGTCCAGCCCATTATCCCAGTCCTGAGTGGAAAATTGTTTGAAATGTTTGACATAAGATGTCAATTGAAAGTAGGCAAAAGTGTGCGGAATTGTAAACAGGAATTTTTCATTGAATTCCTGATGTGTAAGCATTCTTTGCTATTTAGTCGTAACAGCTGCCCAATGTGTGTGATCCCTTCTTTTTCCCAGTCCGTGAATGGGCGTGTCGTGTTCCCATTTAGGAAATCTAGATTTCCTGTAATAGGTAATAGTGTTGATAAATGGGGGGTTTAGCTTGTATTTCTTCCTTAGTTTTTGCCAGAGACCCCAGATGGACATTAATAGTGGATTTAGAGTGACATGTTCAGGTAGCAATGCTTTCTGCATGTGAATCAGATAGATTAATTTGATGTCTGGTACCATGCTTTGATCTAATTGCGGATCTGTGTGTATGTGGGTGTTCCTGATCCAATCTCTTAATACACCAAGTAACGCTGCTACGTTATACCCTAAAAACCAAGTGGGACTCCAGGGATAGCCCACCTATAGGTCCACAAAACTAGTTGCACACTCCTATGATCATGAATCCAAATTTATTAAAGAAATAGAGTACACACATATAGTCCTACATACGCCATCGCACCAACGTGCAACTAGTTTTGTGGACCTATAGGTGGGCTAGCCCTGGAGTCCCACTTGGTTTTTAGGGTATATGATTAGTGGTCCCTTTAGTTAGCACCCATTCATAAGAACATAGGTTGTGCATACCTAGTAGGTGGAAATAACGCTGCTACGTTATAATTAACCCTTTGAGTGCCAGCCTACCTAGATTTTTTGTCACACTCTGTTGCCCGACGACTTTTCATGTTTTTGCGCTACACGTGTGCAACCTTGATTTTTGAAGGGATTTCCATGAAAATTATATATTGTTTTTTTCAGCAGAGTCTGGGCTTCAACATGAAATGTTTTGTTTGGCCTTTTTTAGTGTATTCTCAATACTTTTGGGTGAAATATGTGCAAAAAAATGAAAAAAACCTATTGTTTACAATTTGTAGTGTTTTTTTTGTAATAAAAAATGTAAGTTTGTTAATAAAATATTATTGCGTGTGAAAGCCCTATTTCTCTCGGTTACAATGGTACCACATATGTATAGGTATACCCCCTTTCCTGAAACAGCAGTTTAGGAGATTTCAGATAGAATACAACTATGCAATATGATTGCATAGTTGTAAGGGGTTAATAAAAAAAAAAAAATGACATAGGGTTCCCCCTCCCGGGGGGGGGGACCTCATTTCTTTTTTGGAATTCTAAGGGTTAAAAACCCTTAAAATCCCCCCCAAAAAATGACATAGGGTCCCCCTTACCCAGCATTACTGACCCGGACCAGCTATAGGGGCTCGTAGAACAGGGCGCAGGGGCCAGCGTTGGTGGCCCCTGGCCCTGCAGGCTACTAGCCCACATAGCCACGTGGCCCGGGCCCTTCTGCCCCCCCTGGCCGTTGGGGAGGCAGGTAATGGGGGGCTGGGGGTTATGGCAAGTCACCCGCTTGCCGCAGGTGACCTGCCATACCCAGAGCCTTGTGAACTGGTATAAGGGGTCTCATGGACCCCTTACCAGTTCACAAATGGTTAAGTTAAAAAAAAAGACACCAGGCAAATTCTTTATTATTCTTTTTTTGACTTATACTTACCTCCCATCCAGTGTCCCACGCTGCTGCAGATGACAGTTGTCGGTAGTGATCGGAGCAGGGAGGGTGGCAGGCAAGGAGATCAGAGCCTCCCTGCCTGCCACCCTCCCTGCACCGATCACTGCTGACAACTGACAGATTGGAGCCCGGGTGCCGGTAACCCAAGGAGCGGGATGGCGTCATCAAGTGGGCGGGGTTAGGGGCGGGGCCAGCGCCGGCCGAAGAGGATGGTGAGGGCCCGTTTCTGGGCCCTCACAAGCAGCGTGGAAAGCCCAGGGGGGGGGATCGGAGCCCCCCCTGGTGAAGAGAAAACCCGGGGAGAGCCATCGCGCTGCGAGGTGAGTAAATGTCATTTACAGTTTTTTTTTTTTTTTTACAGATGTCGGCGCCGGCGGGGGGTGGGGGGGCTATTCCAGGCTCCCTCCTGAAGAGGGAGGAGGGAGGAAATCTAACAGCGGATTCTTGTACAGAATCGCTGGCCCTTTCAAATGAGGGGTAAGGTAAGTCTGTATGTTTTTTACTTTTTTATGGGCCTCTAAAGTCAGCTACGTGACTCTCACGTAGCTGGCACTTAACGGTTGGAGAGGCAGCTACGTGAGAGTCACGTAGCTGGCACTAGAAGGGTTAAAAGGATCTGGAAGATTGACTCCAGCTTTCTCCCGTGTTTTCTGTAACACCCTTCTACTTATTGTCGCTCTCTTCTTGCCCCATATAAATTCCCTGAATCTTTTGTTTAATTCTGTAATTTCTTTATGGTTTAGGAGTATAGGGAGTGTCTGTAGATAAAACAGCAGCTTCGGAAATGCTATCATTTTTATTAAATAAATACGTCCCAGGTATGAGAGAGTCAAGCCGGCCCAAGTTTGTAAATCTCGCTGAATCTCTCTTATAATGGGTTTGATATTAATATCATAGAGTTTGTGCTGATTTTTAGGTAGCATAACTCCTAAGTACTTTATGTACTGCTTGTTCCATTTAAACGGGAAGTTGTCTCCCCAGCTTGGTTTTGTGTGATTATTTAGATATAGGGCCGCCGATTTTTCTAAGTTAATGGAGTAACCTGTGACGGTACCAAATTGGGCTATGATCTCCAATATCCGTGGGAGTGTGGTTCGTGGATTCGCTACATATAACAAGACATCATCCGCAAAAGCTGTTATCTTTATTTCCTCTTTGCCTATTTTTATTCCTTGGAAGGCACTCTCCCCCTCCAATAATCGAAAGAGCGGGTCAATGGCCAAATAATAAATATAGTGGTGACAAGGGGCATCCCTGTCTGACTCCCCTCCCCAGCTGGACGCCGTTGGTGAGCTGTCCATTAACCAATAGTTGGCAGTTTTGGGAGAAAGCATTGGAGCCGATCCGCCAATATTTTAGATAATATTTTATAGTCTGTATTCAATAATGAAATCGGTCTATAAGATTTGACCAGTTCCGGGTCTCTGTCCGGCTTTGGCAATAAAATCGTATACGATTCAGTAAATCGAGGCGTTAGAGTTCCGTGGTGTATGATATTGTGGAACACTTCTCTAAGCGTAGGGATGATAGTGGGGTTCAGTAATTTGTAGAATTCGGTTGTATAACCATCTGGGCCTGGCGTTTTTTGATTTTTAAGGTTTCTGATAGTGTTAGCTATCTCTTGATCTGTGATGTCTGCTTCCAACATGGTTCTCTGTTCTATTGTGAGTTTTGGGAGTTGTGCCTTGTTAAGTATGTCTTGTGTGGTGGCATAGTCTGTTGCAGTAGAACAGTATAATTCTCTATTTCTCTAAAATAGGCTTCAAATTTCTCAGCTATGCTTTTGGAGTCATGTGTTCTATGGCCCGTAGCCATATCTTTTATGATATGTATAGTTCTGTTGTGTCCCCTTGGTTTCACCATATTGGCTAATAATGCCCCAGCTTTGTTGCCAAATTTAAAGTATTTGGCGTTCTGAAATTGTACTCTATATTTGGCTTCTGCCCCTAGATATGTGTCGAGTACTAAGGAGGCCTCCAACCAATGCTTTTTGTTTTCTGCTGTGTTTTGTTCTAAATAGGTTTTGTAAGCCTTAGTGAGTGCATTGTATAAGAGTGTATGTTTTGCCTTTGCATCCCTTTTTTGTTTGGCAGTATATGCTATAATTTGTCCTCTCAGCACAGCCTTTGCCGTTTCCCACAATAGTGTAGGGTTGTCCATATGTGGAATATTATCATCTAGAAAATCTCCCCAACTTTTTGTTAGGTATTCTTTAAATTTTGGGGATGTGTACAGGTAATTCGGGAATCTCCATATCCTAGAGCTGGTTTGTGCAGATTCCAGTTTAAGTGTCAGGGTGATTGGCGCATGATCAGACATAGTGATTGGTTTGATGGAAGCTTCCAGAACCCCACTCATCAATTTTTCATCTATTAGCGTTTTGTGAGCTACTGAGTAACACGTGTATTCTCTAGCTGTGGGATACAGGAGCCTTCATGGGTCCACCAATGCTGTGTTCTGTAGTAAGAAATTAAGGGACTTTCCAGTGTGCTGTGTGTTTCTTGATTCCTGCCTGTCTACCTTGGGGTCTATAACTGCATTAAAATCCCCTATTATGACTAGGTTTTGTGCTTGCATTGCTAGTAGTTTTTGTGTGAGTTAGAAGTCAGCGTTAGGGACATTAGGTGCATAAATGTTGGCTAGGGTGATGTTCTGTCCTGCCACATTAAGCTTCAGAATTATATATCTGCTTTCGGGGTCAATGCATTTGTCTGTGATATTGTATTGCAGATTTTTGCTAATTAATATGGCTACTCCGTAATCGTTATTGTGGGGTGCACTACCTATTTGCTACTATGTGCTCACACCCATGAAAGGTACAATAGCTCTGTTGGGAGTGGACGTGAAAGGCCACACCTCCCTCCCTATGTGGAGCACCAAAATATAATAATATATATGTACACAAATATATCCTCAAAATATTCAAATTTATTAATACATAGCTAATCCTAAAAGCACATACAACAAATATACAACACAAGACGTTTAAAAACAGGCTACTCCCCCTTCATATGGTCAACAATCAATTTAAATTTCAAAATCCAAATAATTAGAGATGAGCGAAGTTTTGAAAAATTCGATTCGGCTGATTCGCCGAATTTTCTGACAAAAATCGTTTCGATCCGAATTTATTCGCGGCGAATCGCTATTAACCACCCTTGACTTTCCCCCCTGCTAGTAAAAAAATAACTGTACAAAAATACTCACCTGACCCCTCTATCGAATTGGCCGGGTATCCTCTTTCATTTGGTGCCATCCGATCCCCCCTAGGGGCTCGGATGGCCCCAGGAAAGCCCCCGGAACAGCCCCCCCCCCCGATTTTCTGTCATTTGAAAAAAAAAAGCCCAGCCGCAAAGTTGGGCGGGTGGGCGGGAGGGAGGTAATGACAGCTTGGAAAGAAAGCGGCCGGGGCGGGAGGGAGGTACTGACAGCGGGCGGGGAGGTAATGACAGCTTGGAAAGAAAGTGGGCGGGAGGGAGGAGTTACAGCAGGCAGGGAGGAAATGGCAGTTTGGAAAGAAAGTGGGCGGGGTGGGAGGGAGGAATGACAGCTTGGAAAGAAAGTGGGCGGGGTGGGAGGGAGGAATGACAGCTTGGAAAGAAAGTGGGCGGAGCGAGAGGGAGGTACTGACAGCGGGCGGGGAGGTAATGACAGATTGGAAAGAAAGTGGACGGGGTGGGAGGGAGGAATGACAGCTTGGAAAGAAAGTGGGCGGGGTGGGAGGGAGGAATGACAGCTTGGAAAGAAAGTGGGCGGAGCGAGAGGGAGGTACTGACAGCGGGCGGGGAGGAATGACAGATTGGAAAGAAAGTGGGCGGGGTGGGAGGGAGGAATGACAGCTTGGAAAGAAAGTGGGCGGGGCGAGAGGGAGGTACTGACAGCGGGCGGGGAGGTAATGACAGCTTGGAAAGAAAGTGGGCGGGGCGGGAGGAATGACAGCTTGGAAAGAAAGTGGGCGGGAGGAATGACAGCTTGGAAAGAAAGTGGGCGAGGCGGGAGGGAGGAGTTACAGCGGGCGAGGAGGTAATGACAGCTTGGAAAGAAAGTGGGCGGGGTGGGAGGGAGGAATGACAGCTTGGAAAGAAAATGGGCGGGGCGAGAGGGAGGTACTGACAGCGGGCGGGGAGGTAATGACAGCTTGGAAAGTAAGTGGGCGGGGCGGGAGGAATGACAGCTTGGAAAGAAAGTGGGCGGGGCGGGAGGAATGACAGCTTGGAAAGAAAGTGGGCGAGGCGGGAGGGAGGAGTTACAGCGGGCGAGGAGGTAATGACAGCTTGGAAAGAAAGTGGGCGGGGTGGGAGGGAGGAATGACAGCTTGGAAAGAAAGTGGGCGGGGCGAGAGGGAGGTACTGACAGCGGGCGGGGAGGTAATGACAGATTGGAAAGAAAGTGGGCGGGGCGGGAGGAATGACAGCTTGGAAAGAAAGTGGGCGGGGCGGGAGGGAGGAGTTACAGCGGGCGGGGAGGTAATGACAGCTTGGAAAGAAAGTGGGCGGGGTGGGAGGGAGGAATGACAGCTTGGAAAGAAAGTGGGTGGGGCGGGAGGGAGGAGTTACAGCGGGCGAGGAGGTAATGACAGCTTGGAAAGAAAGTGGGCGGGGCGAGAGGGAGGTACTGACAGCGGGCGGGGAGGTAATGACAGATTGGAAAGAAAGTGGGCGGGGCGGGAGGAATGACAGCTTGGAAAGAAAGTGGGCAGGGCGGGAGGAATGACAGCTTGGAAAGAAAGTGGGCGGGGCGGGAGGAATGACAGCTTGGAAAGAAAGTGGGCGAGGCGGGAGGGAGGAGTTACAGCGGGCGAGGAGGTAATGACAGCTTGGAAAGAAAGTGGGCGGGGTGGGAGGGAGGTACTGACAGCGGGCGGGGAGGTAATGACAGCTTGGAAAGTAAGTGGGCGGGGCGGGAGGAATGACAGCTTGGAAAGAAAGTGGGCGGGAGGAATGACAGCTTGGAAAGAAAGTGGGCGAGGCGGGAGGGAGGAGTTACAGCGGGCGAGGAGGTAATGACAGCTTGGAAAGAAAGTGGGCGGGGTGGGAGGGAGGAATGACAGCTTGGAAAGAAAGTGGGCGGGGCGAGAGGGAGGTACTGACAGCGGGCGGGGAGGTAATGACAGATTGGAAAGAAAGTGGGCGGGGCGGGAGGAATGACAGCTTGGAAAGAAAGTGGGCGGGGCGGGGGGGAGGAGTTACAGCGGGCGGGGAGGTAATGACAGCTTGGAAAGAAAGTGGGCGGGGTGGGAGGGAGGAATGACAGCTTGGAAAGAAAGTGGGCGGGGCGAGAGGGAGGTACTGACAGCGGGCGGGGAGGTAATGACAGCTTGGAAAGAAAGTGGGCGGGGCGGGAGGAATGACAGCTTGGAAAGAAAGTGGGCGGGGCGGGAGGGAGGAGTTACAGCGGGCGGGGAGGTAATGACAGCTTGGAAAGAAAGTGAGCGGGAGGAATGACAGCTTGGAAAGAAAGTGAGCGGGAGGGAGGAGTTACAGCGGGCAGGGAGGTAATGACAGTTTGGAAAGAAAGTGGGCGGGGCGGGAGATAATGACAGTTTGGAAAGAAAGTGGGCGGGGCGGGAGGTAATGACAGCTTGGAAAGAAAGTGGGTGAGGCGGGAGGGAGGAGTTACAGCGGGCGGGGAGGTAATGACAGCTTGGAATGACAGCGGACGGGGCCGGCAGGCAGGAGCCCACTTTCTTTCCAAGCTGTCATTCACAAAAATCATCCTCCAAATTCATACTCTATTATCATCCGCCAAATTAATTCTCTATTATCATCCATTAAATTCATACTCTATCAATTAACTAAACAAAACGAATTCCCGCTAATCAACTAAATAAATCAGACCACAATCAAGTCCCCGAAACTTATATTCCTTTCCATTTGACTTTCATTTTATTTTCAATCATCAATTTAATTTTAATTCAATAAATTTTTATTGAATAGATCAATCCAAAAATTGCAGTACAGGCATTAAACTCCAACGTGGAGAAACATTATTGCAGTGAATTATATAAAATACAAAACTTTGTACGAAGGACGAATCGTTGTCCTGTAGTTCCTTCCGGAGGCCACGGTCCTAGCCATAGCGATCTCTCATCGATGATCCAAGACAGGCCGATCAACTAAGATTCTCAATGCAATACAATCACAACTTCCTAAAAAATGTTCTTAACCATTGGGATAGGGGAGGGGGGAGGGCTCTCAGGGTGGGAAAAGGATAAGGAAAAAAGGGGGAAGGAAAGAGAGGAGAAAAAAAAAAAAAAAAAAAAAATTCAAAGAAAAAAAGAAGGAAGACAAGAAGAAGAAAAAGAAGCCGAGAATAAGCTAAAGAGGTCGCTTGTTAAACCCAGAGCAGGGTTTCATCAAATTTTTGTGGGCCGTAGGCCCGTATCCAAGGGGTCCACAATTCTCGAAATCCATCCAAATCCCTACATTGAATTGCTGTGAGCTTTTCCATAGACATAATGAAATTCACTTTATTGATAAATATCCTAAATTTCAGATCTGTAGATTTCCATGATCCTGCTATTGTTTGTTTCGCTCCTGTCAAGATATGATATGTCAGCAGCCTCTGTTTTTTAGAGCATTTATCAATGGGAGAGTTTAAGAGGGCCACCCATGGGTCCCTTTGTATCTGCCTGCCTAAAACCTTGCTTATAACTTTAAACACTTTTTGCCAGAATATCTTCACTTTGTCGCAGTCCCACCATATATGTTTATAAGAGCCTTCAGCCGAGCAACCTCTAAAGCAGAGTCCTTTTTCATCTGACCCAGAGTGTTTCATTTGATCTGGTACTAGGTACCACCTAAGAGTTAATTTGACGTTAGCTTCTACTGACATGACAGATGCAGAAACCCCAAAACTCGAACCCCACATCCTCTGCCATTCTGCTTGGACTTTTGTCTCTCCCAATTCCCTCTCCCATTTTTGTCTGTAAGACAGAACTTGGTCTCCTTCTCCTTCACACAGCTTGCTATAGATTTCCGAAACAATCCCTCTCCCCCTTGGGTCTTTACTGCAACGTTTTTCAAAAAAAGTAAGCTGGTCACAACTGGCCTGTACTGGGCATATAGACTTTACAAAATGAGCTACTTGCAGATACCCAAATAGGTCTTTAGGCTGTAGTGAAAATTTAGTTTTCATTTCCTGAAATGTAGATATCCTGGAGTCTTGGAAACAATCTCTGAGGTATTTGACCCCCCCTCTCTTCCATGTGGAGAACCTTGCAGGGTCTGTGAGTGCTGGGAGGAACATAGGGTTATCCCATATCTTCAGTAACGGCCTATGTGGGGAGACCAAGGCTACTGTAGACTTCACATTGTCCCAAAGCTTTAAGGAATGGTCTATTATTGGGTTACCTATTGATCTTCTCTCTTTAGATGGTAACCACAAGAGGTTATCAATCCCTACTGGGTCATATAAATCTGCCTCTATCTGTATCCATGCTGGAACATCTATAGTTGTGTGGTATGCTATCACTTGAGCCAATTGTGCAGCTTGATAATATTTTTTGACATTGGGCACCCCCAGGCCACCCTGGCATTTTGATTTAAGCATAATACTACTCGCGATCCGTGGGCGTTTGTGATCCCATATAAAATCCAATATTTTGCTTTGAAGCTGTTGTAAATAAATTGAGGGAATCCGTACTGGGAGCGTTCTGGTTAGATACAAAAATTTTGGGAGAAGGGTCATTTTAATCGCCGCAATTCGGCCTAGCCAAGAGAGACCATAAAATTTCCATTTCTTCAATAATGCCCAAAGCTTACGCCGAAGTGGGTTGAAGTTAGCCTCAAATAGAGAAGTATATCGTTTAGTTAAGTTCACCCCTAAATATTTAATTATTTCTCGTTCCCAATGGAAATCAAACCCTGCCTGTAACTGGGCCCACTGATTGTCCGGAATATTTATATTTAGTGCCCTTGATTTTGTAGTGTTCACTTGTAGCCCAGAGATCCGCTCAAATTCTCCCAGAGTCCTCAATATGTTGGGGAGGGAAATGGTTGGATTTGACACCGTTAATAATACATCATCGGCGAAAAGACATAATTTATATACAACTCTGCCCACCTTCACCCCCCCTATATCTGGCGCTGTCCTTATGGTTTGTGCAAGGGGTTCCATCGCCAATGCAAACAACAAAGGTGACAATGGGCACCCCTGCCTAGTGCCTCTCGTCAGGGGGAAAGTGTCTGATTTACATCCACTATATTTCACATAAGCACTCGGTTTTGAGTAGATTTCTTTTACTATACCAGAGAATTTCGGACCGAAGCCCCAAAAGTCCAACAAGTGGAAAAGGTATTCCCAAGCCACCGTGTCAAAGGCCTTTCTGATATCTAAGGAAAGGAGCATACACGGTATATTCTTATTGTTTGCTATCTGCGTGAGCTGAACCACCCTTCTGATGTTATCTCCAGCTTGTCTACCAGGAATAAAACCCACTTGGTCGTTATGAATTAACTGAGGGAGGAATTCTGCTAGCCTATCCGCTAAAATTTTTGTACATATTTTCATATCCAAGTTGATAAGGGATATAGGCCTGAAATTAGACCACAAAGTGTGGTCTGTGTCTGGTTTAGGTATCATGCTGATCGAGGCTGTTAGAGATTCCTGGGAGAATGTACCACCCTCTCGTATCTCGTTAAACATAGCCTTCAATTTCGGGGTCAGCTTAAAACTGAAAGTCTTGTAGTAAGCCGCTACAAATCCATCTGGGCCCGGCCTCTTATTGGGCTTGAGGTTTGATATTGTTTTCTCTATTTCTGTGTTACTAAACTCGCGTTCCATACCTTCATATAATTGGTCTGGCAGGGAGGGCAGAGAGACGCCCCTCAGAAAATTATCTATATTTCTAGAGGAGGGCGGGTTACGAATAGTATATAATTTTTTTAGTTGTTCTTTAAAGATCTCAACAATTTTTTTAGGGTTACTTGTTAAATCCCCTCTCTCATTTTTTAATCTAACAGGGTTGAAACCCTGCTCAGGGGTTTTCAATTTTTTAGCCAACAGTACATCAGGCTTATTAGCCTTGCAATAATATCTATGTTTCACCCAGCGAAGGGCGCTCTCTGCCCTTCCCGCCAAAGCAAGATTCAGCTCGTGTGTCACCCTGTGGAGCTCTGCACGCAATGAAGGAGTCATCTGCTGTCTCGCAGCCTCCGCTACTCTCAGATATTCTTTTTCTAATTTCTCAATGCATTTATTTCTATCTTTCTTTTTTCTGGAGGCAATCTGGATGAGTTTACCTCTTATAGTAGGTTTATGAGCTTCCCAACAAATAACTGCAGAGATCTCGGGAGATTCATTGATTTGAAAATATTCAGTCAAAGCATTAGATACCTCCTCAACCACCGCCGGGTCTGCTAAGAGAGAAGCATTCAATGACCAAGAAAATCCAGATCGTCTGCAGAATAGAAAGTCTAGCTTTACTAACATGCCGTCATGGTCTGACCAAGACACTGGGAGAATTTTAGCAGATCTCAATGAGGGCATAGATCTCTGGGTAAGAAAAACGTGGTCTATTCTTGTCCATACATTATGAGGGTGAGAGAAGTGTGTAAAGTTTTGATTACCTGGATTGGCTTCCCTCCAGCTGTCTGCCAAACAATGGGTATCTAAAAGTCCTCTAAAGGCTTTAGAAGCTGCTGCCATTTGAGAGTTTACTAAGGTGTTGCCTGGAGCCTGTCTATCCATATATGGGTTAATAACCATATTAGAGTCTCCACATAATATGGTCAACCCCTGCGCTATGCTACCAACTTTATCAAAAAGATCAGATAAAAAAGCTACCTGGTTTGTGTTAGGTGCATAGTAGTTGATAATTGTAATTTCCGAGTCTTGCAATGTCCCAACTAGAATTAAGTATCGTCCCTCTGGATCTTTAAGCTCCTTTTTACAATGGAATTGAGCGTCACGTCTAAACCCAATCAAGACCCCCTTCTGTTTGGTATCTGAACATGACATAAATACCTGTGGATAAGCTGCATCTAAGAACCGTGGAAAGGAGGATTTCGAAAAGTGTGTCTCCTGTAAACACAGGACCGCTGGTCGGTGAGTTCTGAATTTCCTAAATGCAAGACTCCGCTTGTGTGGGGAGTTGAATCCTTGAACATTTAAAGAAAGTACAGTAGTCATTTTACAAACAGTCTTCTGTCTTTAGTCAAATATAAAAGGTTCCACAAATATAAGAAGAAAATAAAGAAAAAAGAAAAAGAGACAAAGAAGAAAGGAAAAAGAAAGGAAAGTAGGGGAAGGAAAATCCAGGGAAGGCGGGGAATAGGGTAAATTTAGGTCACCAGAATCAGTGAGTGTGGGGGGGTGTCCCCAGATGGCGTCAAGTAGCAAGAATGTAGGTGACGCTCCAATAGATGTTCCTGTGGGTATTAAAACTGACCGAAAATCTATTTACGTTTCCAGGTCCCAAAAGGAACCCACACTGACACCCACCTGGGGGGGTCCCCACACACCCCTGTCGTCACACCTAAAGTCACTAAAACACTGATAGGCCAGGAATGTAGCCTAACCTGTAAATAAGTTTTTAAACAATTTAACAATTATAGTCTAAATATTGAAATAAACTCAACAATTAAAGGTAATGAATAAATAAGGACCCAATCAGAGGGATAATCCCTTTGATTTTACTGGAGTGCGACATGTGTATGCCGGCGGGCAAACAGGAGTTATTGCAATCACAAACTATAAGGCGCATAATAGAGCTAAAATATTATCTAACTACATCCTACAACTTATATTTAACCAAAGTAGCAAAAAACTCTAAAGTCTCTTCGTCACAAGATTGAAGGGAGAAGCTTCAGATCTATGGGATAGTATGCAGAGAGATCATTGACCTCAACGCCATATGTAGGGTCGACAAGACAAGCCATTTAACAAACTCACATAGAACACTACTCACAAACGACATATACATAAAAAAAAAAAAATTTTCAGCTTAGTCTGTCCACCTCTTTCTTTTTTACTATCGCCACTTTAACTCAGTATAAAATCTTCAGTTGGGAGTTACAGGGTCTTGCGTCTCAGGTCAAGCCTTTTGCAATAAACCAAAAAAGCGAAGATACTAGGGTTCTAGAAAACAGTCCAGAGTCTGACAAATCCACTGAGATGGCTGGAATATCTCAAGGGTCTGCAAAAGAGAGGGAGGAACTGCATCCAGCCGATCTAGGGCCTTTTCTTAGCCTCTTCCCAGCTCGCTGAATTTTAGGTGATTCCTCTAAGATCCTGGGAGATTTAGCCTGGGTTGTTCTGGTAACTCCTGCCGCCACCATTTGGCACTTCAATTCTTCCAATGAGGAGGCTGAATATGAAGAATCTTTATAGGAAAATGTTATGCGAAAGGGGAATCCCCATTTATACTTAATTTTATAATCCTGTAAGATTGCTAGCAGCGGTTTTAATTCTCTTCTCCTCGCCATAGTTGCTGCAGATATGTCTGAATAGACCTGGAACTTATGTCCTTGGAACACAAGGCCCGCTGATTGACGAGCTGCTGTCTGTATCACGTCCTTGGTATTGTAAAAATGGAATTTGACTATAATGTCTCTAGGAGGGTCTTCAGGAGATCTACGGGGGCCCAAGGTTCTGTGTATGCGGTCAAATTCCAGCCTGTCCAGAGGAATTGCTGGTGCCAGGTCCTGGCAAATCGCTATGATTACTGCCTTTACATCTTCAAAATGCTCTGGTAAACCTCTAAACCTGAGGTTACATCTTCTCTCCCTGTTCTCCATGTCCTCTAATTTTGCTGACAGTATGGAGTTTTCTATTTTCAGCTGGTGAACGTCAGAGTCAATAGCTTCTTGTGAAGTTATAACGTCCGCCACCTTGCTCTCTAAAGCAGTCAGACTGCCTGACACCCTGTCCAGCTCTTTTGACAGGTGTTCTTTAATCAGCATAGTGTTAGCTGCCAAGGCTTTCTGTAATAAACCCTCAAATTGCAGTAATAAATCAGCACTTACATCTGCCTGTGTGGCTGAGCTCTGCAGACCCGTTCTCCCCTTCTCCTCTTCAAAAAAAGACGCCTCGCTGTGATTGATAGCATCTAGATCCTCCAGGCTGATGTCCTCCGCCATCTTGAAATCCCCTCCTCGTCTGCCGTCGCCGAGCCTCTCCTCCTCTCGCCCTCAGACAGACACAACCGCCGCTCCGGGCTTCCCCCCGCAATCCGGTAGGTCTCACCACCCGCTCTGGGCTATATAGCTGGCTCTTGCGCCGTTAATCTTCCCGTTTGATGCCGCCGGGCGCGGAGCTGACTCACACCGCCGCCATCATCGCCACGCGCGCATGCGCACTTCATCAATTTAATTTTAATAATCAGTTAATTAAGTAATAAATACATAAGGTTTGTCCTATTTCCACTACAAAACATTACAAAGTTTTTTTATGCTTTTAATAAGGAAAAGCCGACAATTGAACTAATAAAGTAGAGCCGGCAATAGAGCTATCAAAGAAAAGCCGACAATAGAACTACTGCCTACAACTACATTTCCCAGCAAGCACTGGGAAACACCTGGTTCAAAAAGACAGCAAGGGCATTCCCGCCCCTTCTTGAAATAGTTTTATGAAATTGGTTTAAGATTGATTTAAAATTAATTAGTTTGAGAATATGAATATGCCAGAAAATCGATGGAGTGAGAGGTTTTTTATATATATATATATATATATATATATATATATATATATATATATATATATATATATATCTTATATAAAGTGAATTTAAACTATTACCTCTAGACTCATCAATTTATTGCTACCTTTCTATGAGCATTACCATCAATGATATCACTGGTACAATTATATACACATATATCTCTTTCATATCAATTTAATATAACTCCATCTACTGACCACTGTTTATATTAATTTTTATATAATTGTATTACTAGTTATTACTATTGAATACCGATTTTATACTCATATATATATATTTTTGAATTTTTGAATTAAACACACTCTCACCACATGGACAAAATATAGATTTGGATTTTAATTGCTTTTTAGAAAACAACTAACTAGATTGGTTCCCCTTCAATATTGATCTGTTCCTTAGAAAATATTTGTCTGGACTTTCCCCCTACTCATCAAACTTATTAATTTACTCCTTTACCGCAATGTTCGACTACACTATTTCCATTAACATTAACATTACTATTCAATCATAATTAATTAACTTTTACATTTTTACACCCTTACATCCTTAATGTCACCACCTTTTTATCATTTTCATATCATATCAAATCATTTTGTATCAATTACTTTTTACTAATCCTCTAATAATTTATTCCTCATCAACCATGATCTATATATTTATTCTCTTATCTAGTGAAAAGCCGGTTACCGGCTTTTTTTCTGCTGTACTTGAGTATTTCAGTTCACCGACGCTTTCAAGGTGAAGACGGGGTCTTCTTTGGTGGTATTATAGTTATAATTATATGGTTAATCAAAAATGAATTGAATGAAATAATCAATTGTTTAAATAGAGGACTGTGAATTGTGACAGTTAATTGTACTATTGATTCAAATAAATAAATGATTATCATAATTATGATTATATAATAAATAAATGATTATCATAATAGATAATTGGGAAAAAAATAGTTGACGCAATTAACAAATTGGTTATAATGATTAAGTGTTTAAATAATTCAATAAATAAATACATTATTAAATAACTGGATGAATTAGATCTGGATGAATGGAACTGATAAGAATGAATAAATTAATGAAAGTGAATAAAATTGATATGATTAAAAATTGAATAGAAGTTGGATAAAAAATGAGAAAGTGATCAAAGAAATTGTTTAGAAAAGATTGTTTATGCACTAGAGGATGTATATAATGAAAAAAAAAAATAATAATAATAACAACACTAATATTAATATCATTATTATTTTTATCATCACTATTAATAATATTAGGAGAATAATATAATATCATGATCCAAGTAAAATGTATGTGGTAATTTGTGAGTGGGACATGAAAGAGATGTCTGGATTAATTTATATTCTTATTAGTCTATGGAATTATTAGTAAAATATATATATATATATATATATATATATATATATATATATATATATATATATAATTAAAATATGGACTTTATATGGCCGTGGAGGTAATTTGAATAAAATAAGTGAAAATTATGTAAGAATGTGTGAACAGTGGATATAAAATAAGTTATTTATAGGTAAAGTGATTATTTATAGGTAAAAAAATAATAATAGATAAAATAATGAGACAATGATAACCTATTAATAGGATTTTATTCAAAAAACGTTCTGGATTTTTGAATTAAACACACTCTCACCACATGGACAAAATATAGATTTGGATTTTAATTGCTTTTTAGAAAACAACTAACTAGATTGGTTCCCCTTCAACAGGGGCGGACTGGGAACAAAAAACGGCCTGGGAATTTTTGGGTCACACAGGCCCTGCTATACTGTGCCTGGCCCAGGCCCTTTTATATCTGCGATTGGCGATTCTAATTGCGCCCTGCATTTAGCTATTTTGTGACAGCAACTGCAATCGCTAATTTAATCGCCCCGTGCTGCTATTCTTGCAAGTCAAATGTGTGTGTGCCACAGCCCTGGCATTTTGCTGCTATCAACTCCTCTTGGCTTGGCTGTGGGGACCAGGAAAGCAGATAATGCTGAGCCATGGCTAGTAGCCATAAGGGAGCGCGCTTTCTTATTGACTGGATGCAGAAGGGACCCTTCATCAACAGCATGTTCCCTGCTCACAGTTAAGAGGGTCCGTCCAGGGGACACTTTTACTTTAAATATCTAACCCTAACTGGTCTCTCTTTACCCCATTTCTGCAATCATTACATTTATTCTGCCAGCTCTTTTTCTTTCATCTCCCTCATTTGTTTTACCCAGGTTAAGAGGTGCCCTGTGCAAAAATTCAGAATGGCACCCCAAACACACATATTCACACAAAATAGCTACACAGAGACAGCGTAAGTATGAAAAGATTAATTAAAGGGTTCCAAGCCTATTTGGAATGCCTCGCTACTTCAAAAACAAGTAGCCTGTTTTTGGGCAGGTAACTTACCTCACTCTCGGGTCCCTAGTGTGGGCACAGGTGGCATTCTCAGTGACAGCAGGGTGATTGCATGCTGAAGGGTGCTGAGGATGCCGCCCAATAATTTCTGGCTGTGGAATCAGCTGCCCCCAGAACTCTGAAAAAAGCTTAGTTAGAAGGGCTATTTGTTATTTTATAAGCTAGCCGGGCATCCCAAATATGCCTATTGCACCCTAAAAGAGTGGTCGACCGGACCAGATGGTATTGCCAGAATGGTGCAGGATATAGCCGAGGTCAGGCGTATCATGGGAAAGTGAAGGAGATGGAGATTAAGTGAAAGAAATGAAAGGGAGGAGACAACATTGTAAAACAAAATGTAGTGAGCATGGAAAAGAGGGTGATGTGAAAAAAGGAAACAGAAAGAAGGAACAGGCAAAACAGAATAAAAAGACAGGGAATAAAGGGCACAATTTATTTGGATCATAGCCTTGCAGTGCATTAAATGTGCTGCAACATTACACAAACAGCAGATGCTGAGTTTGTGACCACATACCTACCTTAAAGTGGACCAAACCTTTCACTCCAGGGCTGGCTGGCTGATTTCCATTCCCCAACTCTTCTGAACTGGGATGCCCCGATGTGTGAAACCCTGCCATGCACTTCTTACCTGTCCGATGAGCCCACAGATCATGCACGGCCGCTGGCAGCATCACTCGAATCCTCTTTGCTGTGTGCGGCCATGCCTCCCGCAACTGAATGGCTATGCATGAGCAGGATGGGTTTCACACAACTGGGCATCTTAAACCAGGGTGTCCCAGAGGGAAAATGCTGGGTTTTGGTTTACTTTAAATGCATTTGCCAATAGCCTTACATTCTTTCGTAAGCATTAAAGTGGACCAGAACCCACCTGTCACCTGGCCCCCTCCTTCCTGGTGATCCCATGGTGCATGCACAGGGAGCAACTGGCATCCCTGGCTGACCCCTCACCAGCCTGGTCTATATAAATGGCCAGCAGGGACGCAGCCAAAGGGATGCCAGTCCAGATGGCATATGTGTCATGGGAAAGTGGAGTAAGGTAAAACAAATCTGGGGGCTTCAGTAAAGCACAGAAGAATGCTAGCTTTTACACTTTAATCCATATAGACTTGCCAACCTTGTGGGCCCCCCTGAACTGAGATCACTGTCCTATGCTTTTCCACATTTTGATAGACATTGGTAGCTCAATGGTTAATAAAACTTCCCTCTCTCCGGCTCCCACCCTCCCGTCTTGGGCTACATCCTGTCAGCCTGTACCTTTATCTTAGTAAACGATCAGCCACCGGCCCCGCCATTCACATTCTTGATGAGCAGCACTGCTGGGAATGACGTCATTTTCTCCCAGCCACCCCTGCGCTGCTGTCAGATGCTGAATGGCGGGGCCAGCAGCTGCTCGTTTACTATAAAAGGTACAGGTACAGGCTGTCAGGACGCAGCCCGAGACGGGAGGGTGGGTTCCCGAGAGAGAGAGAAGTTTTGTTAAATATTGAGCTACCAAATGTGCAGCCCCTGACTACCCTGCACGTTGCTGCCTAGCCGCTCGCAAAACACTGGCCTCAAGCGTCCGGCATTCTATCCACTGCAGCAGCATTCCTTCACATTGTGGCAGTAGGGAATTTGCCCGGTCTTCCCATTGGCCAGCCCGCCCCTGCCGGCCACCACCCACCCTTCCACATCATGTCATTAACGTTGTTGCGGCCTTCCCTGCCGTTGGCCTACCGGGATTTTGCCCGGTATGCCCTATGGCCAGCCCGCCCCTGCCCTTCAATATTGATCTGTTCCTTAGAAAATATTTGTCTGGACTTTCCCCCTACTCATCAAACTTATTAATTTACTCCTTTACCGCAATGTTCGACTACACTATTTCCATTAACATTAACATTACTATTCAATCATAATTAATTAACTTTTACATTTTTACACCCTTACATCCTTAATGTCACCACCTTTTTATCATTTTCATATCATATCAAATCATTTTGTATCAATTACTTTTTACTAATCCTCTAATAATTTATTCCTCTTCAACCATGATCTATATATTTATACTCTTATCTAGTGAAAAGCCGGTTACCGGCTTTTTTTCTGCTATACTTGAGTATTTCAGTTCACCGACGCTTTCAAGGTGAAGGCGGGGTCTTCTTTGGTGGTATTATAGTTATAATTATATGGTTAATCAAAAATGAATTGAATGAAATAATCAATTGTTTAAATAGAGGACTGTGAATTGTGACAGTTAATTGTACTATTGATTCAAATAAATAAATGATTATCATAATTATGATTATATAATAAATAAATGATTATCATAATAGATAATTGGGAAAAAAATAGTTGACGCAATTAACAAATTGGTTATAATGATTAAGTGTTTAAATAATTCAATAAATAAATACATTATTAAATAACTGGATGAATTAGATCTGGATGAATGGAACTGATAAGAATGAATAAATTAATGAAAGTGAATAAAATTGATATGATTAAAAATTGAATAGAAGTTGGATAAAAAATGAGAAAGTGATCAAAGAAATTGTTTAGAAAAGATTGTTTATGCACTAGAGGATGTATATAATGAAAAAAAAAAATAATAACAACACTAATATTAATATCATTATTATTTTTATCATCACTATTAATAATATTAGGAGAATAATATAATATCATGATCCAAGTAAAATGTATGTGGTAATTTGTGAGTGGGACATGAAAGAGATGTCTGGATTAATTTATATTCTTATTAGTCTATGGAATTATTACTAAAATATAATATATATATATATATATATATATATATATATATATTATACATTATTAAAATATGGACTTTATATGGCTGTGGAGGTAATTTGAATAAAATAAGTGAAAATTATGTAAGAATGTGTGAACAGTGGATATAAAATAAGTTATTTATAGGTAAAGTGATTATTTATAGGTAAAAAAATAATAACAGATAAAATAATGAGACAATGATAACCTATTAATAGGATTTTATTCAAAAAACGTTCTGGATTTTTGAATTAAACACAATCTCACCACATGGACAAAATATAGATTTGGATTTTAATTGCTTTTTAGAAAACAACTAACTAGATTGGTTCCCCTTCAATATTGATCTGTTCCTTACAAAATATTTGTCTGGACTTTCCCCCTACTCATCAAACTTATTAATTTACTCCTTTACCGCAATGTTCGACTACACTATTTCCATTAACATTAACATTACTATTCAATCATAATTAATTAACTTTTACATTTTACACCCTTACATCCTTAATGTCACCACCTTTTTATCATTTTCATATATCAAATCATTTTGTATCAATTACTTTTTACAAATCCTCTAATAATTTATTCCTCATCAACCATGATCTATATATTTATACTCTTATCATATTTTTATAATATCATTACTTTATATATCCATCAAATCGTTTTTTATCAATTACTTCTTACTAATCCTCTAGTAATTTATTCCTCATCCACCATGACCTATATATTTATATATTTATACTCTTATCATATTTTTATCATATCCTTAGTTTATATATCCATTCTATCTATTCACGTCTATCCAGTTTCAATTTACATCCCTCCATCTAATTATTTAATGAATTGTCCCTCTACTAATGATTTAATCATTTTCTATTTTTTTTTTTATTTGATCAACCAATAACTAATTATTTAATTATGAACTTACAGTACCCACTATTAATATACACTAATTTATAGTATCTAACTTTCTAATGAATTGCCCCCCTACCAAAATTTTAATAAAATTATTGTTTATTTATTAGATCAATCAATAATTTATTATTTAATCATTAATTTATACTATCCACTATTAATTTATATTATCTACAATTATTTAAGATGTTCCACTATATTTAGTATATCATATTGGTACTTCTTTATTTTTTTTTCCATGATAAGTTATCATCCTACTACTTTTAATCTGTGATAATACATTCTATCACATGTAATGATTCAACCAACCTTTGTGTATCCACAGCGCTCCTACACCAATCTTTTTCCTTCTAGGGCTACACCTAAATTGAAATTGATTAACACACTACAATTTTTCCTGGGAATCACAGGTTTTCCTGCTGTAGGAGCCGCTCATATTATCCAATTGCGCTTTATCCTCAAAACCAACTTGTACTATCTATATATATATATATATATATATATATATATATATATATATCTAATGAATCTATCTATATATCTAATTAATCTATATATCTTTCTAATTATAATAAATAATATTTATATTATATTTATATTTATCCTATGCTTGTAACTATATATTTTTATATTTAAAAAAAAAAAAAAAAAAAAAAATATATATATATATATATATATATATATATATATATATATATATATTGTATAACATTTACCTATATATAGGTATTTATATATATATATATATATATATACCGTATATACTCGAGTATAGGCCGACCCGAATATAAGCCGAGGCACCTAATTTTACCCCAAAAACCTGGAAAAAGTTGTTGACCCGAGTATAAGCCGAGGCGGCTTTTTTCAATTGGAATTGGAGTTGATTTGAGGAATCACCCCTGACCACGCCCCCAGCCATCACCTAAGAATTAAATAAAAATAAATAATAATAATACAGTGAGGGGCATCCCTTGTTACAGCCAGTTAGGGGCATCCCTCATTACAGCCATTCAGGTGTAACACAGCACACACACAACATACACACAGCACACACAACACACACACAAACACAACACAGCACACAATACAGCACACATACACACACAAGGCACACACAACACACAGCACACAACACAGCACACATACAATGCACACAACACACACACTCACCAGTTCAGCTCCTGCAGAATCTTCAGCGAGGCTCCTTCCAGCGACGGTGCGGGACAGAGTGAGGACGGCGCGGGACGACGGCATGGGTCCATCTAGTCGCAATGCCCCTGGACGCAGGGCAGAAGAGCCGCCTCGGAGGCTTCAGAACTCGGCGGGGAGATCAGTACACCCAGCGCGAGGTGGGTGTACCAAGATGGCGGCCGGCGCGCTCTGCGCCGCCACGTCACTGAGGCCCGGGCCGCTATCTTGGTACACCCACCTCGCGCTGGGTGTACTGATCTCCCCGCCGAGTTCTGAAGCCTCGGCGGCTCGTCTGCCGCCTCGGAGGCTCTTCTGTCACTTCCTCCGCCCCCTCGCTCAGGTAAGTCAGGTTACTGACTCGAGTATAAGCTGAGGCTGCTTTTTTCAGCCCAAAAAGTGGGCTGAAAAACTCGGCTTATACTCGAGTATATACAGTATATATATATATATATATATATATATATATATATTTAAATCTAAGTTCCCTCACACAAATATAACACTTCTATTTATATACGGAATTTATAAACATGATTCCCCTTTTTCCACACACAAGCAGGATCCAAAATAGAGTACAAACACAATACTTTTATATGCGCAGAATCTCTGCAGAAGAGTCGGGTGCACAGCTGAACACTTAATTACAATACCTTGTGACATTTGTATAATAATCTTACATATACATACTGCCTTTTCCCAGGTAAATACATTGTAACAAACAAGCCTGAGGACTGGAGCTCTGTGCAACAGCACAGCCTCCTGGCACCATCTTGAAACCCTTTACAATGCTCATTCATTCTTTCAATGTTTGATTTTTTATATATGTGAATACATTTTTAACTGTTCATTCATTCTTTAAATGTTTATCTATTTATTTTATGCTCCAGGTATTTTAGTTTATTTTCTAGTGTTTTTATAGTGTGTACATGCCGGCATGGTGGGAGCGGGGAAGCCGGCCACACTGTCAGCTGTGCAACCCGGTTTCTGCCGCCCGCTGACAGTGCGGCCAGATTCCTCCGCTCCCACCATACCGGCATGTAGGTAAGTGTGTGCTACATGCCGTTATGGTGGGAGCCGGGGAGGCCGGCTGCACTGTCAGCGGGAGGCGGAAGCTGGTTTGCACAGCTGACAGTGTAGCCGGCCTCCTCGGCTCCCACCAGGCCGGCCTTTTTTTTAAATTTCAGGAAAACTTCGATCGATCGAATCGCGGGGAAATTCGGATTCGATCCGAATCGAATTTTTCATGAAATTCGGATCGTATCCGGGTTCGTCCGGATCGATTCGCTCATCCCTAATACTAATGAATACATCAAGGGAGTTTGTAAAAAGAAAAACTCCATACATTACTGAAGGTGTGCACATGGCTCCCTGGAGCCGTGACCATAATGAACAAAATCCCAAATACAGTGCTGTGCAACAATGTGCACCTAACCATGTTCTCATGTAGTGTATGTGGGACCACATCCCGACACAATCTGGTGCCATGGCCACCTACCTGTGTCCGGCATGTTGGACCCACATGCCCAGTGAATCTAGCCCCTACCACCCCCCTAGTGCAGTAAAGAACTTAATATTGATATGAACTCTCATTGTCAATATAAGTCAATGATTATGATGTGAAAATCCACAACAACAAACTTTAAGAAAAAAACTATAATACCCACACGTGCCAAACACCCCGTGCTGAAAAAGAAAAAAAAAAAAGGGGGATATTGATGTGCAAAGGAACCAAAAAGAAATGTAATTGTACAAAGAATCAATAATTGTGCAATTAGAAAGGGTATAATTGGGAAAAATAACCCACAGCTGCCTGGGCCCCATTATCTCCATCAATTGCCCAACCAGCACATGGGAGTTCACACAATGGGAAACTATCCCAAAAAAGGTGTGAACGACCAATCTTCATTCAATCCTCCTGGCGATCTTTTATCTAACTCAAAAATCCAACGCAGCTCACGCTGCAAAAGGCGACGTTTTAGGTCTCCCCCTCGTGGACCCAGGCGGACCCTTTCTAGTCCAACCACTCTAAAGGAGGAGTAGTCCCCCCCATGGACCTCTAAAAAATGGCGGGCCACTGGTGAAATGACCTTACCTGCTAACTTGTCTCGCCCAGCCAATCTGATATTGGACAAATGTCCTTGAATACGGGTCCTGAGTGCATTCTGAGTCTCTCCAATGTATTTCTTGGGGCAGTCGCAATAGATTAAGTAAATCAAAGAACGGGTTCTGCAATTGATAAAAGATGAGATCTTATAACTTTTTCTATTCCGATAATTACTGATCACAGTTGTTCTAATCATATATTGGCAAATTGAACAATTGCCGCACGCAAAGGATCCCTTAGTCCCAGTATTGGACAGCCATGTATTTGTCACCGAAAGGTGACTCCTGTATAATCTGTCCCTGAGGTTGGGTGCCCTCCGTGCTGTCATCTTGGGTTGTCTCCCCACAAATGGAGAGACTGTGGAGTCCGAAGTAAGTACATGCCAATGATTGGAAATTAGCCGTTTTATAGTATGCCATTGTACATTGTAATCCGTAACGAACCTTACCGTGCTTGTCGCCTCTTTGTCTTTTTCTTTTCTAGAAGTGGATTTAGGTCGCAGGAGGTCTGATCTGCCAGTTTGACTCGCCCTAATGTAGGCCTTGTGTATCACTTTAGGCGGATACCCACGTTCGAGAAATCTATTTTTCATGATCTTTGCTTGATCCTCAAATTGTCTTTCTTGGGTACAGTTCCGCCGAGCTCGCAAAAACTGCCCGTAGGGAATCCCATCTTTCAAATGTGTGATGTGTGAGCTGGTGTACTCCAAAAAGCTGTTCACAGCCGTGGGTTTTCTATGTAGATCTGTATTGATTGACCCATCCGGCTCCAGGGTGAGTGAACAGCTGTACCCAAGAAAGACAATTTGAGGATCAAGCAAAGATCATGAAAAATAGATTTCTCGAACGTGGGTATCCGCCTAAAGTAGGATATTATTCCCACTATCTTATAGTAGATTAGAGGACAAACCATCTTAGATACCCTTAGGAGTTAGGTCATATAATATGTAAATTGTGCCATTATTAGACATTGTTTGCAGACAATTGGATTTAGATATACATTATTAGGATTGTTATAACTGCATGTGCATTTGTCCCACCGTGCACGGCACGCTCTGTAATCTCCTATGCCTCTCTTCTCCCTCACCTTTCTCTTCCCCCCTCCCCCTCCCTCCCCCCCTTATCCCAGCGCTTGGCGGCGCTGTTTGTTGTGGCCGCGGGACGCAGTGACTGTCATTGATGGCCCGATGCACGTGGGGGTTGTGTCTGACAACAGTGCTGGTTTGTTTCAGCGCTGCGGTGTCAGGTCTTTAGATGTTTAGCATACATGGTCAGGTGACGTAGTCACGTGAGCGGGGGAAGATGAGACGTCATTATCGTCATCGAGGGGAGATGTGTGTCAGACTTCCTGGTTACACACGTGCAGGCAAGACAGGCTGAGAGGAGGGACGCGCTGTTTGCACAGGTAGGGATAGCTATATAAACACTTGAGTCCTTTCAGATTCACCCTCACCCTCAGAAGCCGCACGGGCAGCGGCGGGCGCGTGGGTGTCTTTGTGCTTCCCCCTTCTCTACAGGCATTGCTGTGGCTCTGTGTTATTACCGGTAGTATCATTTTGGAATTTGCAGGCACATTGTGTTATTGTGTTTCCATTTGATCATGACCACCTGTCATATTGGGTTGGGATAACAGGATGTAGATACACATAGGTTAATTAGCACTTGGCACTTTTATAGTGGTACTCATGTGGCAATAGGATTTATAGCGTGTTTTTTTGTGTGTTTAACTGTTCACAATTTATACTTTCTATTTACACAGTTTATTTTGAATTGTTTGGTATGTGTATGTATGTATATATATATGTACATGTATGCGTGTGTATATAGATATATATAATCCCTGCATTTCTTTGTTTTCAGATTGATTGTTGTACAGCACATTTTTGGTTATTTATTATTTACTCATTTATTATTCACTCATTTATTTATTATCTATATTATTTATTCATTTATCACTTATTCATTGTGCCGGCACAATTATCCATGGATGTGTAGGTGACTGTATAGACACATGCACATCCATGAAAATGTAAGACTCTGAGTAGATTATTGTTAATATGTTTATTTAACCCATTTTGTGGGTACACAGCACACGCACTTTCTAAAGTATATATGATTATTTGGATTTTGAAATTTAAATTGATTGTTGACCATATGAAGGGGGAGTAGCCTGTTTTTAAACGTCTTGTGTTGTATATTTGTTGTATGTGCTTTTAGGATTAGCTATGTATTAATAAATTTGAATATTTTGAGGATATATTTGTGTACATATATATTATTATATTTTGGTGCTCCACATAGGGAGGGAGGTGTGGCCTTTCACGTCCACTCCCAACAGAGCTAATATGGCTACTCCCCTTTTTTTGTGCGTGTATGTGGTGGCAATCTCCTCCCCTATCCAGTTAGCCTTAAGATTGCCCTTTTCCCCTGTCTTCCAATGAGTTTCCTGTAGCCCAACAATATCTGGGTTGAGGCGATGGATAGACGCCAGAGTTTTCCTGCGTTTAATGGGGTGATTCAGGCCCCCCACGTTCCAAGAGACTATTTTAAGCGAGTCCTTTACTATTGTATCTGCCATTATGTCATTGGTTGCCATGAGGTGTGTATAATATCGGTTTTAGTAGCGCACACCTGAAAATCCCATGGTACTGGTTGTCCGAATGTCCACCCCCGTCATGAATTCTCAAGAGTTGCAGCCCCACCTTGAGCGGTGCACACAATAAAGGTTAACACCATGAAAATTATTATGAATTACTTTTACAGTGCTAGCTAGAGATAGAATGCTAATACAATTTGCATTTGTAATGATAGTTTGAGCTATCATTTTTCCCATGAACATTTGTTGACCTAAAACAAACATGGTGAAGAAAACTATCAATGGTTTTTGAACAGACAGTGACCACTGGGGTCCTCGAGACAAGCATAGGGTCCCCTCCTCCCAGAGAGTTACCATCCCCGTCCTCTCAACGTGGGGCCCTATGCGTTCCCGCACAGCTCTCAAAGCGCCACCGTGCCGTGTAAACTTCGAACATAACCTATAACTTATCTTATCTCTTAATCTATGATCAATATCATCCTTCATTGGCTTTTGCCTGTTGATAAACACATCTTTAACAGCATAAACTTTTTAAAAATTTTTGCCTTGAAAAAGGGCGTCCCTACAATCCTTCAAAATCTGCATAGATCATTCTGGAATCTAGGGTGGTTGAATAGTATCGCGACCATGTGCCCAAAGTGGGCAAAACCACCATATCAGGTGTTTGGTGGCAATAGATCCAGTTTAGCCTTCTTGACATCGTCGTATGTTTTAATTTCTCCAGAGACAGTAATTCTTAGCTTTGCAGGGTATAGCAGTGCAAATCTGATTCCTTGCGGTACAAGGTGTTGGCAAATGGGGGAGAACTCTTTACGCTTCTGGGTCACAGCTACAGAGAAATCTTGAGAAAGCACAGTGTTTTGGACATTACAGATCAGATTTCAAGTGAAAAAAGGCACATCTTAATGTTGACCAAAAAAAAATAAAAAACTAATCAGCAAACCATCCAATTGTACATCTAATTTCACCAAAGGAGGAGAACAACCTGGGGGGGGGGGGAGGAGGAAGGGAGGGAAGTGCGCAGGGGGGGAACTGGAGGAGACCTAGGTGCAACATCTTGCATTCATCAGATTCGGAGAACTCATTGTTGTCCTTAGCAAGAATCATGCTCTCGAACCGCATAATCTCATTGACCTTTAGTACCCACATGGCTATAGAGGGAGGATCAGCTTTTTTTCACATTTGGAGAATGCAGGCTTTCGCCGCGTTTAGCAGGTGGCACAACACGGATTTCTTGTACCGTTTAGTTGGGATTTTCGTCGAGTGGAGAAGGCATAGGGCTGGGTCCTCAGGGATATCCATGTCAACCATTCTCCCCACTATTTCCCTAACAGCATCCCAAAATGGTTTAAGTTTAGAGCAGGACCAAAAGATATGCAATAAATCACCCGGTGCTGCTCCACACCTCCAACATGTAGCGGGGGTATCTGGGAACCATTTGTTAAGAAGAGACGGCACCCTATACCATCTGGTAAGGATTTCATAGCTACACTCCTGGAATCTGGGACAGATAGCTGTTCTATGTGGCACCGCCAGGATCTTTTCACTCTGCTTGGGTGTGAACACGACTCCCAGGTCCTCCTCCCATTTCCTGAGGAAGGGTGGCTCATCTCCCTCCGGGGGGGGGGCAATCAAGGTTTTATACACAAATGAGAGCGTGTGTCTCTCCGCATTTCTACCCGAGCACAGCTCCTCGAATGGAGTAAGCTTTCTTTGCCCTTCAACAAGATCCTGGAGCGAGGAGAGGAAGTGGAGAAGCTGCATACGCTGCCAACCCGACCATGCTGGAAGGCCCCTAGAGCCTGCTAGGCTGTCTAAATCCGTCCATCCTTCATCTGCCCAGAAGTGCCTTGCCCTACAAATACCACCTCTCATCCGCAGCTTAGCGATGCACCCCTCACACCCAGGTGGGAAGCAAGGGTTACTGAGGATTGGGAACATCGGGGAGGGGCAGGGAGAGAGGTCAGGGCGGCCAAGGTATTGCCTACCAACCCTTAATGAGGTACCCAAAGTGGGGTGTTTCATCGCTAACGGGGTATCTTTGCACGACAGCCACAAGACTCCGGCCAGCGGGGAATCTGAGAACTTCTGTTCCAGGCCCACCCACTGTTTGTGGTTACCATGGATACACCAATCTATGGCCCTGCTCAAATGGACCGCTGCATGATACAGCACTGGGTCTGGAAATCCAAGACCCCCATGCTCTTTATCTCTGGTCAGGATATTCCTCCTAAGCCTCGTTTTTTTCCCTCTCCAAATGAACTTAACCAAAAGGGCACTGACCTTTTGCAAAAAGGTCAACGGGACTGCCACCGGGAGGGCCTGCAGGAGATATAGTAAACGAGGGAGGAGATTCATCTTGAGGGCATTACAGCGACCAAACCAAGACAACCGACCCGTGGACCACCAAGACATCTCCTCCTCAAACTCTTTCAGAAGAGGGGGAAAGTTAAGAGTAAAGATGTTCTTTAGGTTACTCCTGATTTTGGTCCCAAGATACGTTACATATTCTTTCGTCCATTTAAAAGGGAAGGAGTTCTGGATGTTAAGGAACCTTTTGGGGGGGATGTTTACGTTAAGCACCTCAGACTTTTGGTAATTGATCTTATAATCTGAAAGCTCTCCATAACGCCTCAGTTCTTCCAAAAGGTTGGGCAGTGATGTTTCTGGCCCTGTCAAGCTAAAGATTAAATCATCCGCATAGGCGGCTACTTTGTAATGACTATTGGGTCCCACCAACCCTCTGATATCGGGGTTCCGACGGACCTTGCACAAGAAAGGTTCGAGGGTAATGATAAAAATCAGTGGGGAGAGAGGGCACCCCTGCCTAGTCCCATTAGAAATCCTAAAAGAATCTGAAAGGATCCCGTTCACCTTCACCGACGCTGAGGGCGAGCTATAAAGGTTGAAGATCCAGCTCAATGCATTAGGCCCAAGGCCAATGTGGCGCAATGTGGCAATTGCCAATTCACACGGTCAAACGCCTTCTCGGCATCGGTGGCGAGAAGCAGGGAGGGGAGGTTCTTCCACTGGGCCATATGGATCAGGTTTAATACCTTTATCGTATTATCCCTAGCCTCCCTAAGCGGCTTGAACCCCACCTGGTCGAGACCTATTATATGGTGCAGATGAGGTGCGATCCTGGAGGCCAAAACCCTCGCGAATAATTTAACGTCAGAGTTCAGGAGTGAGATTGGTCTATAACTGGTGCAGCAGTTTGGGTCTTTACCCTCTTTTGGGAGCACTGAGATGTGAGCCCTAAAGGAGTCCTGTAGGAGTGTCCCCCCATCCCTGAGACACCCCCAACATTTTAGGGGCAAGGATAGGGAAAAATGTCTTGTAATATGGTAGACTTAGGCCGTCTGGGCACGGAGGTTTCCCTCCCGCAGCCCCAGCCACCGCCTTTTGAAGTTCCAACAGGGAGATGGGCTCCTCCAATTCTCTCCAAACCTCTCTGGGGAGCTTAGGCATTCCCGACTCCTGCAAATACTGCGCTATGCGAAGTTCTTGTCTCTCCCCCTTTGTGCTGGGTAGATTATATAATGATTCGTAAAAGTAGCAGAATGCCTTAGCGATATCTCTAGTCAGGTGGACCATTTGGCCCTCTGCGTTAACGATCTTGGGGATGTATGTCCTAACCCGTTTTGCCCTTAAAGCTCTTGCCAGCATTCTACCGCATGTATCCCCAGATTCATAAAAAGCTTTTTTACATTTGATTAGTTGGGCTCTTATTCTATCACAACAATGAATTTTCAACTTCTCCCTGAGGGAGGTCTCCTTCTGCCATTTCTAATCTGGCATCCAAGCAGTGCACACCTGCTGCTACCTTCTGCAGCTACAGTCCTTTTACCTGTTGTTGCTGTATGGATTACACCACAAGTTTCCTGCTGTATTGAACGTACATGTCTGTTGTAACAAGATTCTGTACCATAATAAAGCTTTTGAAATGAACCACGTGATCCAAGAACAACCGAGTAAGCTATCTGCCAAGCCTTATGGAATAAAGAAAACATCCATCACAGGCACACACAAGGAATGTGGAGCTGTCTACAGGATTCCATTTACTGCCATTTGGGTGAGTTAGAATAGTAAAAGGACTGTATTTCATCTGTCCGGCAGCCCTCATATGCAGCCTAGCTATAGAGCTATACAGAGCACCATATGTGATTGTGTGCAGCTATCACAGAAGACTAGGTGTTCATCTACAACCAGCCTGAATTATTACAGTTTGATAAGCCAAAGCACAGCTAACTGTCTTATAGCAACTAATAACAAGTACCGTAACCTATATTCATCTGTGTGCCTGTGAAAGATTATTCAAGTGCATTTATGGATATGTATTTAGACTTGGCTCAGATCATCAGCATTTTTTCTAGAAGCAAATAAAGCTAATTATATCAGCCTTCTACCAGCCAGCTCCCAAATGTATCAATTGTAACTGATTCCCCCCCAGCCAGAGTTTAGCAGAATAGATACATTACAGGTGGCTTTCCTGGGCATCCTGCCAACTCAAAGTATGTGTCATTATTAGAGGTTGCTCTAATACAACTTTCCACACTTTATGAGAAGAATATGCAGTTAAGTCAAATATATATTGACACTTTAGAGAGGATTAATTCAGACCATTTGTTTAAAGAGTTGGAAAGCTTCCAGCAACTTAACTCTGAAAGAGACTGTTTAATAACTGAGATTAAAACCAATGCTCAAGCAAAAATTGTCCAACTCCAAGAAACTGCCTTTCACATTTCTAGGGCCACTAGTAATTCTAAAAGTTCAAAACGATCATCCAAATCACGATCGTCTAAACATTCAACGATCAGCCAACAACTTATACAGGATTACTCAGATGTGGCAACTGCTAAAATCCAAGCAAGGTTTGTACAAAGGAAAGTGGACATGGAGACAGAGGCAGCTCTACAGCGAGCAGAAACGGAAGTAGAGGCGATATGGAAGAGAGCAGAAATAGATGCTCTGGAGAAACAATGTGAGCACGCCACAGCTATGGCAAGACTGCAGGTTTTTGAACAAGCCAAGAGATAGTGAAAGAGATAGTGTCAGTTTAAGTGAAGTGTCAGCAGAGAATCCTTTTGAGCGCACAAGGGACTATGTGCTAAGCCAAAATAGTGCGCCCCTGAATGCTACAGATTTTCCTGATATTAGAGACATTTCTCCACAGCGACAGGGACAGGTCCAGCACCCTGCTTTCAAGGTCAGCACAATGCACCACCCACTCATCAACCTGATCTTTCCTCACATGTTCCTGCACTCCAGGCCCCTCCCTATACCTCAGCAAGTCCATTACAAAGACACTCATGTCCAAGCCCCCTACCTTCCAACCTGCCTCCAGTGATCAGCCCTGGCAGCTGGCAGTTGTCAGTGGATCGCTAGGGGACAGGCTCAATGCGGGACACAGGATCGGAGGTGAGTGTAAAAAAAAATACATTTTTTTTTTCTGTGTGTGTGTGTCTGTTTTCTTTACAATTAACCCTTTGCGAACTGGTAAGGGGTCCTTGAGACCCCTATACCAGTTCACAAGGCTGGGGGCTGGCAAGTCAGCTGCAGCTAATGGGTGACTTGCCATTAATCCCCGGCCCCCCATTACCTGCCTCCCCAAAGCCCAGGGGGGGGGGCGCAGAAGAGCCCTGGGATATGATGCTTCGGGGTTTGTAGCCTGCAGGGTCAGAGGCCACCAAAGCGGGCCCCTGCGCCCTGTTCTATAAGCCCCATAGCTGGTCCACGGGCTGCTTATGCTGGGTAAGGGGGACCTCACACCATTTTTGGGCGGATTTTAAAGGGTTTCCAAAAAATAGGATCCCCACCCTGGGAGGGGGGACCCTATTTAATTTTTTTTAAATTAACCCTTTGTTACCTTCCACCCTGTAGCTATAAAAGGCTTCCAGCAGCAGCAGAAGGGCAGAATCCTGAGTGATCAGCGTGGGACACAGTGCTCTGGGATGGATGGGAGGTAAGTATTAAAAAATAATTATAATAATAATAAAATATTTTTTTTCTGTGTCCCTGCCTCTCCAAAGCTCGGGGTGGGACAGAAGGGTCCAGGCTATTTGGCTGTGTGCAGGAAGCAGGATGGGGGGCACAAAAGCTGGCCCCTGCGCCCTGCTCTTACAAGCCTTGCATAGTTGGTCCCGGCTGGTTATGCTGGGTAGGGGAAACCCCACAGCATTTTTTGTGGATTTTTAAGCCTTAAAATTTTCCAAAAATGGTGTCCATCCCCCCCCCCCCCCAGGAAGGGGGACCCTGCGCCATTGTTTTTTGGTTTAACCCTTTATAGTGTGGATAGTAGTTGTATTTTATTTGTAAATGTTATAAAGTGCTCTTTTAAGTTTGGGGCTATCCTGGGCAAGAACGTGGGGGCTACACCACATATGTGGTACAGTTGTAATCGGGAGAAACGGGGCTTTAACATGCAATAGGGTTTTCTCTAATAAAGTAAACATTTTATTTAAAATACAGGAAAAAATATTTTTAAAAATGTTTTATTTATTTTGTTTTTTTTCATTCAAAAATATTTTTTTAGTAGAAAAATTACAAACAAGACATTTCATGTTAAAGCCTAAACTCTGCTGCAAAAAATATATAGAATTTTCCTGGAAATTCCTACAAAAATCACGGTTAAACATGAAGCAAAATAGTGAAAAATGACCTCTCAACAGAGGGTGACAAAATTTCAAGTAGGAGGGCAATTAAAAAGGTTAAAAGTACCTATGCATGTTGGGTATTGTTCTGCTTAGGGGACCTTGCACTTTCAGATTTAGCTTGTTTCTTGTTTGTATATTGTTTTTTATTTTGTTGTTTATATTGTTTTGCACATAAAAACAACAAAATAAGGTGAGGAGTCTTGTCACGTGCACAGATGGTACAAGCCTGAATGAATTCCGTCACATCCTTCCCAAGAGAGGGCCAACAAAAATATCTGGAAATGAGAGAACAAGATTTCCTGATACCAGCATGGCCAGCTACATGAGAAGAATGTCCCCATTTTAATATTCTGCAACGTTGGCGAGGAGGCACGTAGGCCTTTCCAGGTGGTGCCTGTACCAGAGAAGCGGGGGCAGAGTGGACTAGGCATTCAGGAGAGATAATATGCTGTGGAGTGGATTCTGACCCGGAGACGTCTGTAGAGCGAGAAAGGGCGTCTGCCCTGATGTTCCCTTGGCGGCTGGACGGAAGTGGATTTGAAAGTTGAAACGGGCGAAAAATAACGACCATAGGGCTTGTCGGGGGTTTAACCTCTGGGCAGTTTCTAAGTAAGACAGATTTTTGTGGTCGGTAAAGATGGAAACAAGATGGGCAGAACCTTCCAAAAGATGTCTCCACTCCTCCAATGCTAACTTTATGGCGAGTAATTCCCGATCTCCAATGGAGAAATTCCTCTCTGCCGGAGAAAACGTCCAGTAGTGGATTTTTGAGGAGGCCACAACTTAGAATTGGCGCTCTTCTTCGTGAGAGCCACAATAGGCGCAACTATAGTCGAAAAGTGGGGAATGAACTGGCGATAATAATTAGCGAAGCCCAAAAAGCGTTGGATAGCCGTAGGCCAGAAGGACATGGCCAGTCCAACACTGCCTTTACCTTGCTGGGGTCTATCTGGAGACCTCGACCAGAAACTAGGTACCCAAGAAATGGTAGAGTGGTGTGGTCAAATATGCACTTCTCCAGCTTGGCGTATAAGTGATGTAGGTGGAGGCGAGACAGGACTTGCCGAACGTGGCGGTGATGTTCTTCAGGATTAGAAGAGAAGATGAGTATATCATCCAGATACACTACCACGCAGGAATAAAGCAAGTCCCGGAATATGTCATTCACGTATTATGGAATACGGCGGGTGCATTGCCAAGTCCAAAGGGCATAACTAAGTAGTCAAAGTGGCCATCACAGGTGTTAAAGGCAGTTTTCCACTCATCGCCCTCACGTATACGTATCAGATTATAGGCCCCTCTCAGGTCGAGTTTAGTGAAGGTCTTGGCACCACAAAGTCAATCAAATAATTCAGAAATCAAAGGTAAAGGGTATCGATTTTTGACGGTAATCTTGTTGAGGCCACGGTAGTCAATGCAAGGGCGAAGAGAACCATCTTTCTTGGCCACAAAGAAGAAGCCTGCGCCTGCTGGAGAGGAAGACTTCCGTATGAAGCCTCTTTGGAGATTCTCCTGTATATACTCTGACATAGCCTGAATCTCAGGAACCGAGAGAGCATAGATTCTGCCACGAGGTGGAGTGGTCCCCGGCAAGAGGTCGATAGGGCAATCATAAGGTCGATGAGGCGGGAGTACCTCCGCTTGCTTTTTGCAGAATACATCAGAGAAGGCCTGATAGATTGCAGGCAGGCCGGGAAGTGGAGCAGAAGCCGAACAGGTCTGGCAGGAACGGACTTCAAACACCTCTTGAAGCAGGCTGCACCCCATCTCTTGATATTGTCGGTATTCCAGTCAAGAGTGGGATCGGGCCATTGAAGCCAGGGTAGGCCGAGAAGAATCTGAGAGGTACAATGAGGGAGCACGTAAAACTCAATATTCTCTTGGTGAAAAAGTCCAATCTTTAACCCTTTAAACGGCAGCCACGTAAAATTTACGTGGCTGCCTCCACTGCAGTTAACCGCCAGCCACGTAAATTTTTACGTGGCTAGCGTTCTCTTACCTCACGGGCATCGGGGGCATAAGCGGGCCAGTTCATGTGGATCCATCTAGAAGGGAGTCCAGGGGTCAGGGGGAGGTGACCTAGTGGTGACCCAAGTCACCCGATCGCTCCCCAGCTCAGCGGGGGGCGCACGGCAGCTGTCATCAGCCGGCGCCCCCTGCTATTTTAACTAATGACGCCGGCGCGGGACTCTTTACAGGAGTCCAGGGGTCAGGGGGAGGTGACCTGGTGGTGACCCAATTCACCCAATCGCTCCCCTGACCAATCAGCGGGGGGCGCACAGCAGCTGTTATCAGCTGGTGCCCCCTGCTATTTAAACGGCGATCACGCGGCGGCGGGCCTCTTTCGGCGGCGATCTAAGGTAAGTGGAGGAGATCTGTCCTGTATGTGTGTTTTGTGGGGTGGGGTGAATAGAAAACATCAACATGAATTTCATTAGAAGCAGGGGACACTCATTTCATTGCGGGATCTGATTGATTGGCAGATAAAACATTTCCACCTTTTTTTTTTTTAATGTCTCTGACCTCTTGACTTGGTTAAAGGTTTTGTTGACTTCCTTTGCACCATCTCTTCTCTGCCTCATAATGTCTGTTGTCTAATGCAGGACCCAAACCTGCCCCTAAGGGGGCTTTTGTTTAACTTATGATTGCTTATCTCCCATCTATATGGGTTTTGTGGGGTGGGTTTTGTGTTTGAGACATTTTAGTTGGGCATGGAGCAACAAAAAGAAGCTGATTTATTACAGATGCTGGACTGACAGCAAAGCACTGTATGGTACCCACTGACAGATAAGTGGGTATAGACACAGCCTCTGGAAGAATCTCTCTGATCATTGTGCTCAAGTGTAGATCTCATCTCCCTTTCATTCCAAGCACATTGTCTTAGAGATTCCTTTCCTGTCAACACATCTAAAATGAGCTTTCAGGCCCTGTCTAGATTTTTACACAGTGAGGAATTTTACTGTAATGAATCCTACTTCCATCTCCATGTAAAAGAGGCAGGACAGAGTGTAACCCAGCCCAGTCCTCTCACCTCCGCTCGCCCGGCGCTACTGTGCCTCTTGGGGGTGGGTGCAAGATGACGTCATAGACTGCGTCATCCGCACAAATCTATAGGGCAAAAAAAAAAAAACTTACTTACCTGCAGCCGTGATGCCTTGTATTTCGCCCTCTTCTCACCACGGAGGAGCTGGGGGGGGGGGGGGGGGCGGTCGGATGCCCCGCCAGTGAAGATGACACCCAGCGGGGCCTCTGAGCGCCGCCCCCCCCCCCCCGGGCTCTTCCGTGGTGGGGAGAGGGCGAAATACAAGGCAAGGTAAAGTAGGTAAATCCCTATAGATTTGTGCAGATGACGCATTCTATGACGTCATCTCGTCATAGAAAAGTAGCGCCGGGCTAGCGGAGGTGAGAGGATAGGCTGCGTGTGGCCAAATGAATGAGATCAGTCAAAGATGAAGGCAAATCACGTGCAGCTAGAGCATCTTTAATATTGCTAGACAGTCCCTTCTTGAAGGAGGCACATAAGGCCTCATTATTCCAAGACAGTTCAGATGCCAGGGTACGGAACTGAATGGCGTATTCGCCAACGGACAGGTTGCCCTGGACCAAGTTCAAAAGGACCGTTTCTGCAGACGAGGCCCGGGCTGGTTCCTTGAAGACCTGGCGGAACTCGGAGACAAAGGCGAGTACATTGGAAGTAACTGGATCCTCGCGATCCCATAATGGGGTAGCCCAGACCAGAGCCTTTCCTGAGAGAAGACTAATAACAAAGGCCACCTTAGCATGTTCAGTGGAGAATTGGTCTGCCAACATTTCCAAATGCATAGAACACTGGGTAAGGAAGCCTCGGCATAACTTGGCATCCCCATCAAACTTAGCCGGCAAGGAGAGACAGATTCTAGAAGTTGATGCTACTGGAGGCTGTGGCGGCAACACTGGAGCAGATGGTGACAATTGCTGCTGCTGAATCGATAAGAGCTGCTGAACCATGGCGGAGAGCTGGTTAATTTGGCGGGACTGCATAGCCACTATTGTAGGAAGTTCAGTGGCATCAGGCAGTGGCACCTCAGCGGGATCCATGGCCGGATCTTACTGTCACGGACAGGGTGTGGCGGCACAGGTGTGGATCCACTGTGACTGTGATACTGATAGCGAGTGCCGTGTCAGGGGAGCGGAGTCTAAGAGGCCAGCGGTATTCACGAGAGACCGCCGCAAGGCAGGTTGGTCTTGTAGCGGCGAGTGACCACCAGGTCGCTACCCCCCAACAGCAGCTCAGCCACACAATCAGCCGAGGTAATGCGTGGTACAAAGGAGGCAGGCAAAAGCAATGTCAAAGTTCAAGCAGAGGTCAGGACTGGCCGCACAACCTTGAGATCGAAGGTAAGTAGCCAAGGTCAGAACGGGCAGTGAAGGTTCAGAGTCGGGGACAGGCAAAGGTCGGTACACGGGTGAGCAATAGAAAACAACTGACTCTGTGCAACCATAGGATGACCAAGATCTGGCACTTGATGGAAAGGAAGTGTCCCTTAAATAGGGGAAGTGGATGCAGGATTTGATGACCGGGCACCAATCAGTGGTGTACCGGCCCTTTAAATTTCAAGAATCCGGCGCGCGCGCCCCCTAGAGGACGGGGACGTGCGCCCACCGGACCATGCGAGGAGGCAGAGCGAGGAGAAGGGAGACGAGCGGGAGCAGTGGACCCGCCGGCAGGAGCGGGCAAGGAGGGAGAACGGGGAGCGCCGCGAGACGGACGCGCAGCGCCCACCCAGGCAGCGGGAGCAGCAACGGAGGTAAGGGGAGAACCGCGAGATGGGTGCGTGGCACTCGCCCTAACAGGCCTAGCACAGTTGTCTTTTATCTGAAAATCTCCTAAAGCCCTGTTTCAGTTTTGTGGGAGTCTCCTGGGCAGGAAAGGGCGTCTACCTACACATATGTGGTGTCGCTGTAACCGGGAGAAATTGGGATTTCACACGCAATAAGATTTTATTGACAAACATTTTTTTATTGTAAAAAATTGTTTTTTTTTATTTTTTTGAACTTATTTCACCCCAAAATTTTGAGAATACACCTAATAATTGACAAACAAGACATTTCATGTTAAAGCTCAGACTCTGCTAAAAAACAATATATAATTTACCTGGGAAATCCTTGGTAATCCCTTCAAAAATCACAGTTGAACATGTGGAGCTGAAAATTGTAAAAAATGGTCTGGCAACAGGGTGACAAAATCTCCAGGTAGGCTGGCACTTTAAACATCCAAGATGGCGGTTTATGGAACATCAGGCAGCCTGAAAACAGGAAGTGCCTTCTGACTGTGCTGCTCTGCATTTTGGGATTGCTGTCCTTTTCCAGACCCCAGCTCTGCTCTGTCTGAGCAAAGCACAGCTAAAACCCCGCCCCCTTGCACTTTATCCCACTCTCCTCTCCTCAGTATGTGTGAGTCAAGATGGCGGCGCCCGTATCCTAGAGTCCTGAACAGAGTTGCAGCCCAGTGGGGGAAAGAATAATAAGTAAGTGACTAAAAACTTAAAATATATTAATTTTAGATGCTGGGGAATAGTTTTTTAAGGGTTTGGGCTTTTCATTAAATCATGCTGAAGGTCCGGTTTAAGGGGTTAAAATGGTTTGTGGTTTAAAGCGGTCCTTCACTCTGAATAAGAGTCTGTCTTATATGTTTCCCACACCCTGTACATACAGATTGCCCACATTAAAAATCATCCTACCTGCATCTACTGCATGTTATGAGCCTTTAAACATCCAAGATGGCGGCTCATGGAATATCAGGCAGCCTGCAAACAGGAAGTGCCTTCTGACTGTGCTGTTCTGCATTCTGGGATTGCTGACCTTTTCCTGACCACAGCTCTGCTCTGTCTGAGCAAAGCACAGCTATAACCCGCCCCACTGCACTTTATCCCACTCTCCTCAGTAAGTGTGATGCATCTGAGGCAAGATGGCGGCGCCCGTATCCTAAAGTCCTGAACAGAGTTGCAGCCCAGTGGGGGAAAGAATAATAAGTAAGTGACTAAAAACTTAAAATATATTAACAATCCAAAAGTCGATATGGGAGTTGAAAAATGGGCACTACCACTATAAATCACAGGTAATTCAGTACAAATAGTTTATTGAAGAATGCTATATACAAAAGTTAAAAAACACACATAACACAGGGATACTTAAACTTAAAAACAAGGAAATTGTGGGTTCCCGGTAACCTCTTATTGTTACTGTTAATGTGGAGTAATTTCTTATTCAATATGTATCAATAGCTAATTATATCCAAGATCAAATTCAATGAGGTATTCCACTGGGCATAAATAAGTGCTGTCCCCTAGTATCTACACAAAGATATTACAGGGAATAATTAAACTACTTAATAAAAAAATGATCAGGGCTATATTAAATCTGAAACGGCGCTATAGCAAAGTGATATGTGCAAACAAACAACACATATATACTAAAAATCAACCTTATACAAAAAACTAAAATGTGATCTGAAATTCATGTGCAACAAGTACAAATATGTGTAGTTATCTCAAAAGTGCTTAGTGCAATAGGAATTTACAATTCATGAAAAAATAAAAAACTATAATCATACAGCTGACATATATAATTCATAAATCTCTAAGGTAAACACAATCAATCTTAAAAATGATTATAGCCTGCAATATCATAAGGCAACCCCACTCAGTGGCAAAGCCCATAGGAAATAAAACGCAAACCCTCCCACCATGTAGGTAGAAAGCCACTGGTGGTACTAAATATAATTAATCCTCAAATAGGCGAAATATACAACTCAGCTATGGTCTGTTAAAGGCCATGCTGGAGCTGGTGGAGGGGAGCAAGGAGAGCACAATAGAAATGCAGACATATCAAATTAATCAATCATAATAAAAGAGAATACCGCCAGTGTACATATACATCCGGGAACCCAGGCTGCCCCGCGCGCTCCGCCGTGCACCCACGGCTTCTAATCGGGGTGAGATGACAACCTTGTTAGCCCCTTTTATATCTGTCCCAGCAGCCCTCACAATACGTCGCGCTGCACGTGACCCCCGTGTATGCAAACACAGGCAGCGTCAGTACTCGCGCCCGACGGACACGCCCCCGATGACCCGGCCGCTGTCATCTAATGCTAAGCAGCAAGGGGGCGGGCCCGTCAGGAGCGAGCACAGACACAGCTGCAGCTCGCCGTGCTGACAGGCGCAGGCAGGGGCTGTATACATAACAAATCAGGGCGATTCTGTGTAATATAGCATACTAATCACACCATTAATATACAAGTTAGCAACATCATTTAATATAAAGCTTTTCCAAATTAATTCTGACTTATCTAATCTTTAAACTTTAAACAGTGGTCATAGCAATAACATACACATCAATGGGTGACTCCGGAATTCGCTTCTACCAAATAGTGTTCAGCAGACAATGAACAAACTCCATGGTTTTGTGTTTATGCTTTTTCTGATCATTCGGATTCTGCTCATTATAATGTGATCTACTACTAAGGGGCAGATCTATCCCTCATACAGGATGTTATCCCATAAGTCCATCTGAACAGGGGGGAAATCTTTGGTGGGGATATTCTTGACCAACCCATGTATATAGTCATAGCAATTCTTATGTTCTACTTTAGTGGACGGCTTCACTCCTGGGTTCTTCTTGTTCTTTGCACAACCTTCTGTCCATACAGTGGTCCTCCACATTCTTGCTTAGGTCGCCTGTAAGCTGGAACGGCGAGTAGCCATCCTCCTGACTGTCACCCAGCGTGTAACCCAAATGTCCAGTATCTAAATATGAATTATAATAAAAAAAATATAATTAAAAATATATTAACTTTAGATGCTGGGGAATCATATTTTAAGGGTTTGGGCTTTTCAATAAATCATGGTGAAGGTCCGGTTTAAATGCTCATGCAGTCCCTTACCTACCCACGTCTTTCACTTCTCAACCAGCAGTTCCCTGCCTTAAGACAGAGAAATCTAACATGTCAGAGTTCGCCAGATACATGGTCCGCCGTGAACTCACAAAGACCAGCCTCACAAGGTTTGATGACCAACCTGAGAACTACAGAGCCTGGAAATGTGCATTTAAAGCGACAGTCAGTGACCTCGGCAATACAGCAGCTGAGGAGCTTGATTTACTTGTAAAGTGGCTGGGCTCACAATCCACCGAACTTATTAAGAGACTCAAAACTGTTCATACTGACAACCCAGGAGCAGGACTTATTGCAGCCTGGGAAAGACTTGAACGAAGCTTTGGAAGTCCTGAAGCTATAGAGAACGCACTTCTCAAAAGACTGCAGACCTTTCCAAAGTTATCCAGTAAGGACAATCAGAAATTCTTAGAGCTCAGTGACCTGCTGTCAGAGCTCCAACTTGCCAAGGCAGACCCACACTTACTGGGACTAAGTTACTTGGACACTGCTCATGGGGTAAATCCAATCGTTTCCAAACTGCCATACCATCTGCAAGAAAGGTGGGCTACACTTGGGTCAAGATATAAAAGGGATTATCAGGTCTCTTTTCCTCCATGTTCCTACTTCTGTGAGTTCATAAGAGACATTGCAGAAACTAAGAATGATCCAAGCTTTTCCTTGAACTTGGTGGACCCGGTCCACCCCCTACTGCACTTGACAGCTTCTACCCCAACTACAAGAACCACAGGGGTCCAGTGTCTGGGAAAAAGACTGACGTTCTTCCTACACCATCATCAGCTCCTGACAAGGGCAACCATGGGTCAAGATTGAAAACCCTGTTGCCACATCCTCAGAAGAAGCGCATCGGCTTAAAAAAAAAACCACTCAAAGAACGCAAGGAACTTCTAAAGCAATTTGGGGTATGTTTCAGATGTTGTGCATCCACTGAACACATAGCCAAGGACTGTAAAATCCCCATCAAGTGCATAGAGTGCAACAGCGAAGACCATGTGCAGGCTCTTCATCAATATGAGCAAAGCCCTGCACCACCTGCTGATTCCTCTCCTGTGTCATAGCATGGTGGGGAGGATACAAGTCAACCTGCAAGACCCACCACAGTATCTTCTTTGTGTACAGAGGTTTGTGGTGAAGACCTATATGACAAATCATGCTCAAAAGACCATCCAGAAAAGAGGGTTTATGTCATCTTAGATGATCAGAGTAATTGATTACTTGCAAGATCAGAACTTTTTTTTACCCAGGATGAGACTGGGTACCTGTAGTGGCATAGCTAAAGTATCTGGAAGAAGAGCTAGTGGACTGATGGTAGCTGCTGTTTAAAACAATATTGAACTACCCTTGCCTACACTTCTGGAGTGCAACCAGCCACCATCCAACAGAGAGGAGATCCCTACACCAGAGACCGCTCGTCATCACCCACACCTGAGGTTAATAGCTCATGAAATACTCCCTCTTAATAAGGATGCCAAGATCTTGCTACTGTTGGGCAGAGACATTATCCAAGTACACAAGGTACGCTGGCAGATAAATGGAGTGGGTGACGCTCCATTTGCTCAACGCCTTGATCTAGGTTTGGTCATCATAGGCAATGTTTGCTTAAACAAATTGAAGTCTACGCCAGTCACTGCAATAACGCAGATCAAGCTGAAAGCTCAAAACTGCCGATTTGAGTCATGTTCATACCATTACTGCGTGAGGGAGAAGCTGTCAGCAAGAACTTCAAAACAACCTACCTCAGGATGACAACCCGAGAGCAACAGTGCCTAATACAACCGGTGACAACAATTTGGCATCTGCAGAAGAAGTTAAAGAACTCCTCAAAGTTATGGATGAGGAATTTACACCTGACAATTCCAACAGCTTGGTAGGTGTGCTATTCTGTCCATTCTCCAAGAGAGACATTACCTAGCAAAGACTTTGACAAGGAAGTCACAGACTTCTTTTCCAATAATTTTATTGAAGATATCTATAAACACTTTTGGTATATCTGATATAACAGATCATAGACATCCTTATAAGGATAAGCCAATTTGTGCACATAAACACATAATTTAAATCCTATGGGCTTGATGCAGAGCCTCCCCCGATCTGAGCTTAAAACCTTCCGATTGTCCGGGGGTCCCGTTTGAATCGTGGCTCAAATGTGATGCAGAGCCTCCGTCAGAATGGCTCCCTAACTGATCCGTTAATTTGTCTTCACTCGGGAAGTTTTTTTGGCTCTCTGGGGTGCCTTCAATTTGATCGGGGCTCCCGTTCCCGTTCACAAGGGCGTCCCGTTTTTCCCTGCTTTTTCCTTGGTTTTTGAACGTACCTGCTTGGTTTCTGCCAATTTGACACATATATATATTGGCATATTTATTTTTGGGTGTTCCTTGCCATTAATGCATACCTTAATCTCCTTGGTGTTCCTTGTTCCTTGCCATTAATGCATACCTTAATCTCCTTGGTGTTCCTTGTTCCTTGCCATTAATGCATACCTTAATATCCTTGGTGTTCCTTCTTCCTTGCCATTAATGCATACCTTAATGTCCTTGGTGTTCCTTCTTCCTTGCCATTAATGCATACCTTAATCTCTTTGGTGTTCCTTCTTCCTTGCCATCAATGCATACCTTAATCTCCTTGGTGTTCCTTCTTCCTTGCCATTAATGCATACCTTAATCTCCTTGGTGTTCCTTCTTCCTTGCCATTAATGCATACCTTAATCTCTTTGGTGTTCCTTCTTCCTTGCCATTAATGCATACCTTAATCTCCTTGGTGTTCCTTCTTCCTTGCCATTAATGCATACCTTAATCTCCTTGGTGTTCCGTCTTCCTTGCCATTAATGCATACCTTAATCTCTTTGGTGTTCCTTCTTCCTTGCCATTAATGCATACCTTAATCTCCTTGGTGTTCCTTCTTCCTTGCCATTAATGCATACCTTAATCTCCTTGGTGTTCCTTCTTCCTTGCCTTTAATGCTTACCATAATAGTTACTCACTTGCAGAGGAGGGGGTGGCCGTTGACACTGGCGGTGGACCACCTACACCTTCACCTGTTTCGCCCAACACTGGGCTGCGTGTCCTGGTCCGGGTGGGGCGGAAGCGCATATTCCATTCATGTGCTGAAATACAAACACAATCATAAAACCACGCCCAGGCGAGGCCAGGGTTATAGGTGCATTTACATTTTAAACACTTACATGGGAAATGTTTTGCGAAGTACCGCCTCACCCGGGGCTTATGCCTTCTCTTTAAATCAGACCAGTGTTGGGCGATCTGGGTGAAGGTATAGGTGGTTTGGGATCGGCGTGCGATCGCGTCCACCACCGCCAGGGCCAACGTCCGCTTCTCAAATTCTGACGGCAGGAAGTCGTAGCGATTCCTCAGCATCATCTGTAAAAAAAAGATACAAGGACCCACCATTAATACACAAAATACATTAACAAGTTTCCTGGCCTAACTAAAGTCACTTTATTAACCTCTTGCTGCCTCACATTGCCCTAGTTCTGCTATCTGCATGTAGCCTAGTTTGTAGCTGCGTACATGTGTTAAACTAAGGTGGGCTTGTATGTAACGTGACAAACTAAGTTGTTTCAGACTATTCTTGCGCTTTGTTTTTTTTTTATTACAAGGAATGTGTGCGCGCACATAAACGCACGCTCGCATACTCACATCCATGATGATATCGTCCTGCTCCGGGGTAAAGATGGCGGGCGACATCTTGTCTTGGTTTGCAAGGTATAGCTCTGACGTTCCCCCGCGGTGACGTGCGTGCGTGCGCGCAAGCGCGCACCCGCAGTTGACCACGCCCACACGGGAAACATATTTAACCCTTTCGCTGCCAGCCTACCTGCAACATTTGCCACTCCCTGTTGCCAGACTGAGTTTCACTGTTTCGCGCTACACATGTTCAACTGTCATTTTTGAAAGGATTTCCAGGGATTTCCCAGGAAAATTATATATTGTTTTTTTCAACAGAGTCTGGGCTTTAACATGAAATGTCTTGTTTGTATTTTTTAGGTGTATTCTCAACATTTTTGGGTGAAATGTGTGAAAAAAATTAAAAAAAATATATTTTTTTACAATTTGTAGAGTTTTTTTGTAATAAAAAATGTAAGTTTGTCAATAAAATCTTATTGCGTGAGAAACCCCAATTTCTCCCGGTTACAGCGATACCACATATGTATAGGTAGACACCCTTTCCTGCCCAGAAGCCTTTTATAGCTGCTGGATGACAAATGGTTAATTAAAAAAAAAAAATGACATAGGGTCCCCCTTCCCGGGGAGGGGGACCCCATTTTTTTTTTGGATTTTTAAGGGTTAAAAACCCTTAAAAATCCAAAAAAAAAAATGACGTGGGGTCCCCCTTACCCAAAGTAACCAGCCCGGGACCAGCTATGGGGGCTTGTAGGCACAGAGTGGGGGGGCCAGCTTTGGTGGCCCCCCACCCTGCAGCCTACGAGCCCACATAGCCTATGTGGGCCCGGGCTCTTCTGCCCCCCCCTGGCCTTTGGGGAGGCAGGTAATGGGGGTGCGGGGGTTAATGGCAAGCCACCCGCTAGGGCAGGTGACTTGCCACCCCCCCAGCCTTGTGAACTGGTATAAGGGGTCTCATGGACCCCTTACCAGCTCACAAAGGGTTAACTGTTAAAAAAACCACCACACAATAATAAAAAGTATTTTATTCAAAAAAAAAAAAAAAATTTTTAACTGTACTTACCTTCGATTGCAAGCTCTTGTCCCTCGCCGCTCAGCTGACAGATGCCTGTGATCGGCATCCAGAGAAGGAGAAGGCAGGAGATCAGAGGATCTCCTGTCACCTCCTTCCAGGGCACCGATCACCGGCATCTGAGAAGCTGAGAAAGCTGAAGCCGGTGATCGGGACCGGGATGACGTCATAAGCCCCGCCCCCAAGGGGGCGGGGCTTAGAGGCAAGATGGCGGCCGCCATCGTGAAGAAGAGAGGAGAGAGCCTCCCAGGCTCTCTCCTGAAGATCGGTAAGTCCTGGGGGGGGATCGGAGGCCCCCCAGGTGAAGAGGAGGGACAGCGGGAGCCAGCGCACACACAGGTAAGTGAATGTCATTTTTATTTTTTTTTTTTTTTTACAGTTAGCAGCTGCTGCTGCAGAAGCGGGGGGGGGGGGCGGCCTATTCCGGGGGCTCTCCTGGAGCCATCCGACCCCCCACGGGGGATCGGATGGCACCAAATTAAAGAGGAGACCCGGCCGGATCCAACAAGGGGTCAGGTGAGTATTTTTGATTTTTATTTTTTAAACTAGAAGCGAGGAAAGTCAAGCACGTAACACCTACGGGCTTGGCACTTAAGGCCCAGCCAAGCCAGCACGTAGGTGTTACGTGCTTGGCAACAAAAGGGTTAAAGCACAAGGCACTCCGCTCTGTGTGGGATACCATATCAATATGGGCAGACCTAAAGGGAGCAAAAAGAGCCAACCAAGGCCAAAGGCACATAGCAGCCGCACACATGCCTCATCCTAAATAAAACAGAAAAGCAGGCACAAGACACATGCAGAACATGCACCAACTAAAACGGTGGGTACTGCACAGACACAGGCACATTCCCAAAAACGCAGGAGCAAGGAGACATTAACCCATTCACCGCCACCTGAAAAAAAAAAACACACAAGGGTGCAAAATCTAGTAAGACCCTGCAGCATCCTCAACCTCAACACACCAAGCATACCCACAAAAACAAACACATCAGCAAGGGTAAGCGTATTGGCAAACCAAACAACCCACCAAGGTCACCCACCCCTCCACCTCAACCCTCTGGTTCTCCCAATTCCAGTACCTCAGATAACACATGCAGCTGAACATCTGATAACTCACCAGGAACCCAGACATTAACCCAGAGCAGCACATACACAACAGCACCCTCCCCCCTAAGCCCAAAAACCACACACGACTCCCCAGATAGCCAACCATCTATTTCAAGTGATGCAGGGGACACCACACACCCATGTGGGCGCAAACGTCGCCGTGGGTCCCTAACAGCCCGTTTTTGCAAAGCACAAAGCATGGCTGTTGCCAATGCTGTTTGGGTACATTATGGGGTTATGTCCGTCGAGATATAGAACAAATCAAGCGGACATTTGGGGACCTGAAATCATATAGTTGTAAAAAAATGGACATGCGCCGGCATCAGAGATAAAGCCCAAATGCATTTAGAGTCGCATTGGGACCAGCATGTAACACTTATTAGGTGTGATTTAATCTTCCCCAGCCTGCAGACAGGGGGTGGTTACAAGAAAATACATTGGCCACAAGGTCAGCACGGATTGTGTGTGCTGGCCCACTTTGTGTACCAGTGTAAGGAGGGGTCTGCTCGTCAGAAATAGGTAAAGGTTCTGCACCCAGGTCAGTATATCGAGCAATCCTGCTTCTAATGGCAAGGTTGTGCAGGACCCCACAAGCAATAATTATTTTGATAACCTTGCCAGGCTGATACTGAAGGGAACCCCCACTCTGATCCAGACATCGGAAACGCATCTTCCACAACCCAAAGGCACGTTCCACCACAGAGCGAGACCTCCTATGGGCTGTGTTGTAGCGCTCCTGTGCCTGGGAAGATGGGTGCAGGATGGGTGTGAGCAGCCATGGTAACAAGGGATAGCCTGAGTCACCTGCAAAAATCCAAAAGACAAACATAAGGTGGATGCCAAAAATAAGGTTTAGGTGTGCATAGAAACATTAGTACACAGGGACAAATAGGTGAGCTAGGTATGGTTGGAGGAATTGACATTTTTAATGAGCCTCCAAACACATGCAACCTGTACACTCATTAAAAATGTCTGCGGAATGCTACTTAGATAAGAGGGCCAGAGCATAACACAATAGTGGTGAATACTTTCACCCATTAAAAACATTTGCAAGTTTCAAGGAAATGTCTCACAGATTAGTGGTGTACTGGCAAATCCACATTCAAACATGGGGGCCAACAAATACAACTTTAAGACACATACCCAGTAACCATCCTCCAGAAATATCTCCAGATTGAAACCGTTGATAGAGGCTGGAGTTCCTCAAAATGTGCGCATCATGCGTGGAACCAGGAAAGCCAGCAAACAGACTGAAAAATTGAAGATCAGGGCCCGCCACTGCCTGAACATTGATGGAATAGCCCATCTTCCTGTTCCTGCACCAAGCCAACCAAAAGTGGAATTAGTGTGAGGCTTACAAAATGTTGGATAACAAGCAAAAAAAAGCAGACCCAAACGAAATACCTGAACAGATATTCCTGGTCCGCAGGGAGGATGAGCGATACATGTGTGCAATCGATTGCACCAATGACGTTGGGCATGTCGGCTATGTTATAAAAGCCCAGCTTAACCGCATTCCAGGCTTCCCCTGTTTGTGGGAAAAAAATGTAATTTTGTGCCAGGGTAGCCATGCCATCCAAAAACTTGGTTAGTCTGCGGCTCAGCGTAGACTGGGACATCCCCACGGAGAAGGCACCCTGGAACGAGCCGTTCGCCAAAAATTGCAGGCAGCCAACCAATTTGGTCATACCTGCAATTGCATGCCCCTTTCTGGTGGTGGGGGCTAACCATGGCCACAGCTCGCTATACAAGGCATGGAGAGAAACACGGTTAAGGCGGGTGAGCTCGAATAGGTCAACGTCACTCATGCCATCGATGTCCAAAGGCGTGCGGTGCAGCCTGGTTTCTGACAGTCTCAGAACTACCAGACGGCGTAGCTGGCGCCTTTGATGTTGGCCCACAAAGGAATGCATTCCCAAAAAGCACGGAGCTCCACTACGGCTGGTCAGACTGCCCGTAAGTGAAGGCTCGGCGGCCCCGTTTTATTAGGCTGATTCCAATCGGAAATCAAGGCTCTGCATCACTGCAAAAAACGGACCAATGAACGAGGCGTCCGTTTTGCCGGGAAACAGCCTCTTGCGAGCCGACAATCGGAAATGAGCGCACACCTGAGCGCATAAACGCACACTAAAATCAATGGAGCACCCTTTCCTGACCCGATCAAAGGCCAAAACCAACGGGAAAACGCACGGGATAGCTGAACGGGGAGGCTCTGCATCAAGCCATATATTCTAATTGTAAATAATGGGCCTTTATGGAAAATCAATATTGCTAATAATGTTGCATATTTAAGTATAGGAATATACAGCAAAATAGTTTACAATACCAGCATGCACAGGTGGCCGGGCAGGAATTGTATTCCAATCAGATAGGACAACATCCTGCGACAATAAAGCAGGGCTGGGACAAGATTGAGAAGCCAGATTAGGAGAAGACTAGGGTCATAAAAGATCAAAGGAATACCAGAAGCCCACATTTAGCATAATTAGGGCAGAAGGAATGAAGGTGGGGAGAACAGCAGGACTGGAGATCAAAGGTCAGGGAAGTATAATTGAGGGGAGGCAGAAGGATAGGAGCAGAAGGGAGGAGACGGCTTGGACCGGAGACTGCTTGCACATGAGAAGGGCCAGGCGAGAGGCAGGAGAGAACACAGGGGAAAGAGGGAATGAAGGCTACCAGCTGAAAAGGTCTGCTGCTTGTGAGTGCCTGTGTCAGGAGGGTAATGTGTCTTTCCCTGTATATATGTATGCCAGTCTCATAACTGGATTGTATTGTGTTTGATTTGAGATTTGATTGCATTATTGTGTTATTTTGTCAACAATATATCTCTTTATTTACTACTTGTCCCAGTGTCTCTTGCATTTACCAGAAGTCAAAAGAACCTACAGTCTTATAGTCTTATGCGTGTATCCATTGCGTGATCATTGGCCAGATATTGATAATATAGGTATATGTGTTGCCTATTTTAGTTGAGCCGGGCAGGATATAAATATATACACAATATTATTAATATCTAGTTATTAATATTTTTTATGCTAGCTAAATGGTTTACATAATTGGCTTGCGCCAGCCAGGAGATATTGATATAATATTTTAGTTATTAATATTCAATTGTTTACATTTGGCCAGCCATTCAGGAGAGGTTCTACTGTTTACATTTGGCGAGCCAGGCAGGAGAGGTTGGATTGTTTACATTTGGCTAAGCGGCAGGCAGGAGGCATCTTGTGTATTTGCAGAGCACTGTGTTGTGGTGAATATTGAGTGTATTGTGGTATATAATACATTGTGCAATTCAATTTCTATAGTTCACAGACCGCTGTTGCTATTGGTAACTATAGCATATTTTAAAGTGTTGCAATTGATTTGAAGTGCCTTATTGTATAGACATGGAGGGTCTTGCAAAAAAGATGAACAAGATAAAGAATGCAGAGGGGATTATTAGAGCAATGCAGGGATCCAGTAACCCATGGGCTGAAGCCCAGGATTATGTGTCGAAATGCATTGCTGCTAAGCAAATATCCAAATCAGAGGCCAAATGCTTTTTGATTTATGGGGCAGTGTGGATTGCAAAGGAGTTTGTTTTGGTGAAAATACAAAATGAAAGCCTCAAAGAGGAGGTGAACTCCCTGGGTAAAGCGCTAGGAGCCATGAGGGCATCTACTGAAAGTTTGGGCGCAATTGTGGAGCAGCTGAGAGCTGAGAGCATAGAATTGCGCAGAAACAATCAGGCAATGTCAGAAAAGCTGATAGCCACAGAAAAAGAAGTTGAACTTGTGTCTGTGGATATCAGGAGACAGGGAGATGCATTTCCTGGTGCTGCTGAGGTTTCATGTGGGTCTTCACCAAATAAGCGTATAGATTCGGGGGTGCAGGGTAAGTGTATGAGTGAAAATTACCCAAAGGTTAGTGCAGTCAAACAAGCTCAAATGGCAGTTGCAAGGTCCCCATTACAAAAAGCAATGCCTAGAATAATTAACTCTGCTGTACCCGGCAGAGACAATATAAAGAGAGCTGGAACTGTGAAGTGCCACTCCTGTGGCCAATCAGGTCACATTTCCAGGCTCTGTCCCTCTGCAAAACAAATGTATAGTAATGAGACCCAGAACTATAGAACCCACAAAAGGCAGACAATGGTGTATGCTGCTAGATTTGGGACAGGGAGCTTTAACCATAAGAAATTTGCTAGGGAACATTATAGTCAAAGCAAACCTGTAAAGTGTGTCCCAGTAAAATGGTTAAGAGCCCGAAATGAATACCTTATGGCAGAAAATCTGCAATTGAGGAGTGATATGAGCTCCCTGATACAACAGGTTATGGCCATAAGAGAAGAGGTAAGTATGTCGGGGAACAGAAGAATGTCGGATGAGCCAAGGCTTAGACAAAAAGTTTTAGATAGGCGCCCAGTTAGGTGTTATTAACTCTATGTGCTTTGTCTTTCAGGTCCATTGGATAAAACTCGGCTAAGTCTCCGATTAACGCTTTGATTTTTCCATTAGGTTTTGAGGACCTTAACGTGGGCTTTTTTGTGTTGGTTTTTTTTTTATGTGCACATGTTTAGGATAAGCCTCAAAGATTAATTTGATGAAAGCAGTCAGGTTATCAAAAATCTAAATTCATTTTTGTTTTTTAAGTTAAAAGACCTGAACTGCTAAGCTGGCATGGACAGGGTTTCGGATATCCCTGATTTCCATTAAAGTGTAAATTAAGTATTTTTTTATGATTGCGCTATGTTTTACAGATTGCGCATATTTAGTAACTAGTGCCAGCCTAGTGTTTGTAGGTTTTGCTCCCAGGTGTCACTGGCAGGCTGTGTGGAATGCTCTGTTGCGGGGGCTGCAGAGTGTCACTCCCAGGTTAGCATTTCTATACAGCCAGTGTCTTTCCAGTGACAATGCATTGGGAACCGGTTTTAAAGCGTTTTTTTTCCTTTTACAACGAACAATGAAAAGGCTAAAATTCATAATTTAGCCTGTTCATTGGATCAATCATTTTAAATTGTGTGCTTGTAAGTTTTTTTCTCCGGTTGTTATGTTATTGGAGTGGGAACCATTATTTTTTTGCTAAGTAACTTTTTTTTGTAGTTTGTACACAGGCACACAATTTGAAACTATCTGTTTGTTTATGTTTTCTTACTCTGAATGGTATGAAGTGGGCGAGCAGCTTTTCTCCCCATTTTCTCCACAAGTTTTACTTTAAATGTTATGAAGTAGGCGAGGTTTAGTGCTTAGGATTGTTCAATATGGTCAACATACTAGGTCTGCATTAGGTGGACCTATTATCTTATGGATGTGTGTTTGAATATGTTGTATATTGTTGTAAAATAACCTTTAAACAGTATTTTTCCATAGATAGCCCAGAGACGCCCTTGATTTGAGTTTGCGGAGACGGAGGGGGATTATTGATATAGCATAGTAGCAACCATATTGTTCTTTGGTTATAGCTTGAATCCTCAAAGCCACATCTACAGAGTCACACTTTCTTTTGTTCAAGGTTTTCTTTCAGACATTTCCACCGTAATACGCCGTTTGCTATGTTGCATTATGTTTATGCTCTGTGACCAAAAATCTATTTCTTGGAGTCTGCTGTGTATCACTGTGTTGGAGAGTATATCACCGATTGCTTCTAATATTGCAGACGTACTGTTACTGTAACTCCTTATGGTCTGTGTGAACTGTCAAAGTACATGTGCACCCATAACAATATGGACTGTTCTAATGATATGCACCCATGACAATATGGGCAGTTCTGATGCTGTGCACCATGAAACCATGGGCAGTTCTGATGATGTGCACCCATAACATGATGGACTATGCAGTGCACTCATAACAATATGCACTGTCACGCTGTGCACTCAGTATATTATGGACTGTCACCTTGTGCACCCAACTCGCTGATGATAATACAGGCCTTGGAGACTCAGTGACAGCTGATAAAGCATTGTCTGCAACATACAATGGAAGTCGACTGATGTCTGTCAATACCAGCAGCAGTGAATAAATCCGGATGTCACCAGATTTGGTCACCCAAAATCACATAAGCGGATATGGATGGTGTAAAAATATGAAATATGTTTGATGATCTGTTGAAGAAGGTGTGGCATTAAACAGTGTGTGGTGGCTGAAGGATTCGGACTGTAACTTGAGATACTGCAGGTTGTCATAGCTTTGTGTTGGTATATATCGGGTCCCATCAGTCTCAGCAAATTTGAATCACTTTTAAGACTTATGTTTTATATTTTTGAGAGACCTCGATATATATAGATATAATATATATATATATATCTCTGTCTCTAGTGGGCAAATCTGTAAATAATGGGCCTTTATGGAAAATCAATATTGCTAATAATGTTGCATATTTAAGTATAGGAATATACAGCAAAATAGTTTACAATACCAGCATGCACAGGTGGCCGGGCAGGAATTGTATTCCAATCAGATAGGACAGCATCCTGCGACAATAAAGCAGGGCTGGGACAAGATTGAGAAGCCAGATTAGGAGAAGACTAGGGTCATAAAAGTTCAAAGGAATACCAGAAGCCCACTTTTAGTATAATTAGGGCAGAAGGAATGAAGGTGGGGAGAACAGCAGGACTGGAGATCAAAGGGCAGGGAAGCATAATTGAGGGGAGGCAGAAGGAAGGGGGCGGAAGGGAGGAGACGGCTTGGACCGGAGACTGCTTGCACATGAGAAGGGCCAGGCGAGAGGCAGGAGAGAACACAGGGGAAAGAGGGAATGAAGGCTACCAGCTGAAAAGGTCTGCTGCTTGTGAGTGCCTGTGTCAGGAGGGTAATGTGTCTTTCCCTGTATATATGTATGCCAGTCTCATAACTGGATTGTATTGTGTTTGATTTGAGATTTGATTGCATTATTGTGTTATTTTGTCAACAATATATCTCTTTATTTACTACTTGTCCCAGTGTCTCTTGCATTTACCAGAAGTCAAAAGAACCTACAGTCTTATAGTCTTATGCATGTATCCATTGCGTGATCATTGGCCAGATAATGATAATATTGGTATATGTGTTGCCTATTTTAGTCGAGCCGGGCAGGATATAAATATATACACAATATTATTAATATCTAGTTATTAATATTTTTTATGCTAGTTAAATGGTTTACATAATTGGCTTGCGCCAGCCAGGAGATATTGATATAATATTTTAGTTATTAATATTCAATTGTTTACATTTGGCCAGCCATTCAGGAGAGGTTCTATTGTTTACATAATTATAAAGTATAAAGGCTTATGTCATAAAAAAAAAACTAGACACAGTACCAATTTCATTAAATCTAACCCCTTCTCACACATTAATTAAAGTAAAAAAAAACCCCAAGCATAAATTATAAGAATCGATATAGAAATCAGAAATCAGCATATAACACAACCTTAAAGGTTAGAATCAAAATCAGAAGGTAAGAAATTTTTTTACTCACGGAGCTCAAACCTCTCGAAATCTCTCAAGGTTCCCAATATTAATTGTTGCCAGTTTTTCCATGGCCATAATATTATTAACTCTGTTGATAAACTCACTAAAATGTAAATTTTGTGATTTCCAGGCACTAGCAATGACCATTTTTGCTTCCATCAAAATATGAAAGCACAGTTTTCTCTGTCTCACAGAGCTATTTTTAATGGAATCGTTGAAGACCACTATCCAGGGACTTAATTTAACTTCTGCTCCCAAAATCACTCTGAGAAGATTCAGACTTAAGAAACATAGCTCTAAAAGACTATGGTTTATTTTTTGTATGCTAGAGTAACGCTTTGAGGCTGTACCCATGATTTCTCTGAAATGCTATAAGCAATATATGCCTTTTATGGATATAACCATGACACGCTCAAATAGTTTGTCTGTGATAACTTTTCTATCCTTATATGGTAAAAACGTTAACTGTAAAATATGTTTAAGTAACCCCCTTTTCCTTTACGTGATAATGTAACGCCTTCGAAATAGTGTATATATACATTTTACTAATAAATGAGGAAGCAGAAGTTGCGCCTTCACTCTCGCAGTGATACGCTCTCTGAGTTTTGCTACACACCCTGTTGCGTGTATTGATTTCTCTTAGAGTATAGTAATTGGGAATCAGACAACAGAAGCCAGACCAAGTCCGGTAAGTGCCTCGGACCCGACATTTATGTGGCGCACGAACAGGGACCCTCTAGCGGTCGTAAGAGGTATCGCACCCGCCAAACGGAACATCAACTGACGCCACCTCGGACAGCAGACTTCAAAACCTGGCCAGGTAAGAGAAACCTTTTATATTTTCTTCTACTCTGCTCTTCCTTGTGAGGCTTCAGGAGGTCCGTTCTAAGGTGAGATAGGCTTATCCAGCCTCGGCGAAAGAGGGTCATTTTTGATAGAATCCTAAGGCGCTTCTGTTGTCTGCATTTGTTTTGTCTGTCTGTTCCCCTAAGAGTTTATTATTTTGGAGAGAGAGTGATAAAATGACAATGAGCCCGGCATTTAGTTAAAAACTTTGGACGGTGACAAGACGCCCCACTCCGCTGGCTAGGAGCAATCCGTTGACCTAGCGATCAGTGAATGCAAGTGGTGACTCGAAGAAGTTTTAGATAGGAATTATACTGCATGGTTTTATAACTCATTCAGGCGAGAGCCAGCTGTTGCATTGATCAGTATTGACGGCGCCTTCACGGTGCATGCCAGCAGATCCCGACAGCATTGACTTATAAAGACCACAGTTCCCAGGCTTAGTTGGAAGACCGGGACGTAGGAATGTGTGATTTCTAGTTAAGTAACGCCAATTTAGTTTTGAAGCAAAGGCAAAGGAAAGGTACACCAGTACCTAGGACTGACACCTACCCATATGTTAGAAGGTGATGTGTGGATAGTGATCCTAATTGTTTGTCTTGGCTTAATTGCTGCCACGTGTTTAGTGTGTAGGATCACAGAAATCTTCAGAGAACGACCGGCAGATGCTCGTCCGGCAGACGTTCTATTTTCCTCAGTACCCTAGGGGGAAGGCAACGAAGGCTAGTCCACAGAGAGGCTAGACCCCAATAAGCTACCTAGGGCAAGATCGCTGAGGAAGGATGGGAAAAGGACAGTCCAAGTTAGATGTTGCAGCAGATAATTGGCAGACGTTAGAGGAAATCACAAAAGAAAGATGTGGCGCAGATGCCGCTAAAAATCTAAGGAAGATCTGGAAGGAATTTAAACTAACTCATAAATGGCAATTTGATTCAGGAAAATGGGAACAGATAGCTAAAGGAAAACATGGCATTATTTTCGACAAAAGATGGGATCATCAAGTAGAATGTGCCCTGAAACTTTCAAACTTAGCAGAAAAGGAAGGGTGGACCTACAGTCCACATAGAAAACAATGGAATACAACTCCATTGCTACACCCGAAAGACGAAGCATTGCCCAATGCTCCAAGAAATCCCCCAGTGCCACCACCACCAGCTTATGATGCTACAGTTAAGAAAGAAACTAGTAAGTTGTATCCACCACTCCCTGTGGCAGGTAACAGTACGTATGGCCCTGAACCAGATATAGGCTTGTGGCAATGTTATTGTGGAATGATTAACAAAGGTTGGGATAGAATGTGTACCCAATGTAAAGTCAGGGAACAGGATGAAATAGTTAACGAAAATGATACGTGGAAATGTAGAAACTGTGGTTGTAGAGGAATGGATATCACCCAGACTGAGTGTAGGGTTTGTGGAGCTGATCAGCAAGGAGGAGATCCTGATGATAGAATAAATATAGTAACGGAGAAGACCTGGACTTGTAATCATTGTATGACTTATGGCTTACCAACCAAACTCACGCATTGTCCAAGGTGTAAAACTTACAGACATGCAGGTCCCCCACCCAGAAACAACACCTATCAATTAGTTGCGCCTGTGTTTACACACACTAGGACCATTGCAGATGCTGCAAATGCAGGACAGTTTCAAGTGCAAGAAACCCCCTACTACAAGCCGTGGACACCAGCAGAATGCATGGCTTTGTTACAAAATGCACCTGATCCTCTCACTAGCCCCTCTAGATTTGGCAGATATGTAGTTCAAATGATGGAGTCCCGTAATGCGACCTGGTTGGATGGAGAAGATCTCTGTAGGATGAAAATGTCACCTACTATGTTCCATCAATTCATAGATCACATGAGACCACAAAGACCAGATAATGTTAGAATTGCAGATAGTAGGGACCCATTCATACAAATTTTCACTACCTTTTGTGCTGATAAGCAGAGACAGAGAGGAACAACAGCAGCAGGTGCACAATGACCTACTCAGTCAGTCACTGACTTCTACTTAGCTTTGGAACAAACATACATTGAGGAGGGTTTAGATGTAAACGATATTGGAGTCCAAAGATTGTTTGTTAGGGCCTTCATTGATGGTTTGAAATCTATTGTTAAAGACAAATTGAAAGCCAGTACTCCAGACTGAAGAACGAATCATACCATGGCACAACTGTTAGCAAAAGCACAAGGTATTGAAATGGACATGCATGAAACTAAACCTAAGGTCCACATGGTAGCACAAGTAAGTACAGATGTTAGACCCAGACAAGGAAATTCCCAGAGGAAAATTTTAAAATGCTACTACTGTGATAAACCAGGTCATATCAAGAGGAATTGCAGAAAATTTGCTGCTGATCAAGGAGTAGCCCCCAATAAGTCAGTCCCCAAAATTAAAGATCAGGACTGACTACAAGCAGTGACATTTACAGTACCAGCAAGGACACCTATTGTCCCAATAGAAATTGAGGGAAAAACAGTTGATTTTTTGATTGATACCGGAGCTACTAAATCTGTGATAAGCGATAAAGTTTTAGATAAGCATCAACAATCACAAGCTCAAACTATAGCTTCAGGGTTTGACGGACTACCTAGGGTCATTCCTGTTTCTAAGCCACTAGAGGGCAGGCTTGGTCCACACATGTTTATCTCTAAATTTTTAGTTTGTGAGTCAGCTCCTTACAACTTATTGGGTGTGGATAATTTAACAAAGCTACAAGCAAAGATAGATTTTACAGAAAATGGTCAAGTTATTTTAACTTTACCTGACCATCCTGATGATTTAGAACATTGTATGCAAATTCAGGCTTTTGAAGATTTTGAACTTACTAACATTGTACATACAGAAAGTAATGAAGATTTACTGAAAATTGTCCCTGACCATTTATGGTCTAAATCAGGGTCTGATATAGGACTTCTTCCTGTTCCACCAGTAGAGGTCCATATCAAACCAGGATCTACTTTGCCACAACTTAAACAATACCCTTTGAGTGCGGCACAAGAACAAGCTATAGGAGAACAAATTGATGAGCTATTGGCCAAGGGTGCTTTGATTCAGATGCAATCAGGAGCCAACACTCCATTGTATCCTGTCAAGAAAAAGGTTTTGGAACCAGGACAACCTGTAAAATACAGGATGGTACAAGATCTTAGAGCCATCAATAGTATTTTAGCCCCAATGACACCAGTGGTCCCAAACCCTCATACATTGCTTTCTCAAATACCGAGTACAAGCATGTATTTTTCTTGCGTGGATCTAACGGGAGCTTTCTTTTCGGTCCCTTTAGCACCTGAATGTTACCACCTCTTCGCTTTTACATTTAAAACAAAAACTTTCTCCTGGACTCGTTTGCCACAAGGAATGAGTCATAGTCCAACTTTGTATTCTTTGGCTTTACAGTCAGTTTTGGCGGGATGGAAGCCACCAACAGATTGTGTACTTCTGCAGTATGTGGATGATTTGCTTCTTTGCTGCCCAGACCATATGTGAGGAAGGTACTTTGTCCCTTCTTACATTTCTGGCTGACAACGGCTGCAAGGCTAGCAGAGAGAAGTTACAATTCTGTCAACCACAAGTTACCTTTTTAGGTTATTGCATTTCACAAGGCACAAGACACCTTACGAAAGACAGGGTAGAAATTGTTAGAAACATGTCACCTCCTAGAACCCATAAGCAATTTAGGGCATTTTTAGGACTTATCTCCTACTGTAGACAGTGGATTATGCATGCTAGTTCACTTATGCAACCACTGTATGATTGTGTTAAAGCCACACCTTTTTGTTTAACTACTGAAGCACTAGGGGCCTGATGCAGAGCCTCCTCTGAACTGCCCTTAAAACCTTCCGATTGTCCGGGGCTCCCGTTTGAATCGTGGCTCAAATGTGATGCAGAGCCTCCGTCGGAATGGCTCCCTAACTGATCCATCAATTTCACTTTACTCGGAAAGCTTTTTTTGCTCTCTCGGGTGCCTTCAATTTGATCGGGGCTCCCGTTCACGTTCACACGGGCGGCCTGTTTTTCCCTGATTTTTCCTGCCTTTTTGAACGTACCTGCTTGGTTTCCGTCGTATTTGACCTTCCATTTTGGTGGTTTTAGCAAGTATACTTACATCTCCATGGCTCTTCAGTTGCCAATCTGGCTACACGCAAGCGCACATGCCTCAAACTCCATTGGAATATACATATGGCAACCACTGCCAATTTGACACATATTTTTTTGGGAACAATAAATTTGGGTTGTTCCTTTTTCCTTGCCATTAATGCATACCTTAATCTCCTTTGTGTTCCTTTTTCCTTGCCATTAATGCATACCTTAATTCTTTCTGATTGTTTTGGATTTATTGTACCATATCTAAACTTTTTGTGTCATGTAAATGTGTGATGATGTTGTGTGATTGTACATTTGCAGGAAACACAACTTTCAATTTTTTTTTTTTTTAATTTTATTCCAGCGTTTGAAATTGAAATTTTTAAACAAAGTTTTTTACAAATAATTGAATCTAAATGTTTTAACAAATAAACTATTTTCATTTTAAGCCAAATTAAAATTCTTTAGGCCTCGGTGTCTTGTGGCTGTGATTTTCTTGTATCTGTGAATGAAAAACAACATTGTTTAGCATTGTTTATTTGGTTTGGTTGTGCGTGGTTTTTTTGGGGCCCTTTTTAAACTGGACCTTCTGCGTTATTTACTGAAAAGCCCAAACTCTTAACAAAAGATTCCGCAGCATCTCAAAATAATAGATTGTCATTTTTTAGTCAATCAATAATTATTCTTTCCACCATTGGGCTGCAACTCAGTTCAGGAATTTAGTATACGGCCGCCGCCATCTTGACTCAGAAGCATCACACTTACTGAGGAGAGGAGAGTGGGATAAGGTACAGGGGGTGGGTTATAGCTGTGCTTTGCTCACACAGAGCAGAGACCTCTTGAAAAGGTCAGCAATCCCAGAATGCAGAGCAGCACAGTTAGAAGGCACTTCCTGTTTGCAGGCTGCCTGATAAGATGGCGGCTTCCATAAACTTTATGTACAGGGTGTGGGAAACATATAAGATAGACTCTTATTCTGAGTGAAGGTCCACTTTAAGGGCTTTTTAGACAAAGTCTTTGGTTGTTTTTTTTTTGTTTTTACATTTTGTGGCCAATGGAATTGTTGGTTCATTTACTTTGGTACCAAAAAACGCCACTTACCATGTTTTAGGCGCATATTGCGTCAGGGGCGGAGTCTCCATTCTTGCTCCCTTGGTTGCTGCTGTGAATCTGTTTGCATGACAAAGACATATTAACAAGTTTGCTGGCCTAACTAAAGTCACTTTTTGAACCTCTTGCTGCCTCACATTGCCCTTGTTCTGCTATCTGCATGTAGCCTAGTTTGGAGCTGCGTACATGTGTTAAACTAAGGTGGGCTTGTATGTAACGTGAAAAACTAAGTTGTTTCAGACTATTCTGGCGCTTTGTTTTTTATTTTATTACAAGGAATGTGTGCGAGCACATAAACGCACGCGCGCATACTCACATCCATGATGATGTCGTCCTGCTCCGGGGTAAAGATTGCGGCCGACAGCTTTTCTGGGTTTGCAAGGTATAGCTCTGACGTTCCCCCGCGGAGACGTACGTGCGTGCGTGCGCGCAGGCGCACACCCGCTGTTGACCACGGCCACACGGAAAACATATTTAAAGCACAAGGCACTCAGCTCTGTGTTGGATACCATATCAATATGGGCAGACCTAAAGGGAGCAAAAAGAGCCAACCAAGGGCCGAGGCACATAGCAGCCGCACACATGCCTCATCCTCCACAAGACAGAAGAGCAGGCACCAGACACATGCCGAACATGCCCCCACTAAAACGGTGGATACTCCACACAAACAGGCACATTGAAAAAACGCAGGACCAAGGGTACATTAACCCATTCACCACCACCTGCAAAAAAAACACGCACACACAAGGGTGCCCCATCTAGTCAGACCATGCAGCATCCTCCACCTCCACACACCAAGCATACCCACAAATCCAAACACATAAGCAAGGGTAAGCGCATTGCAAAAACCACCACCCCACCCAGGTCACCCACCCCTCCACCTCCACCCTCTGGTTCCCCCAATTCCAGTACCTCAGATTCCACATGCAGCTCCACATCTGATAGCTCAACAGGAACCCAGACATTAAGCTAGAGAAGCACACACACAACATCCCCCTCCCCCATAAGCCAAAGAAGCACACACGACTCCCCAGATACCCAACCATCAATTTCCTCAGAGGCAGGGGAGACCACACACCCATGTGGCAGACAACTACGGCGTGGCTCACTAACTGCCCGATTTTGCGATGCTCAATGCATGGCGGTGGCAAATGCAGTTTGCGAGCATTATGATGCCCTATTTGGCCGCACCTCCAAAACAACCACTAAGCAGGCTAAGATGGAGATCTGGACTAATATTTGCAGGCAGGTCAATAGTGTGGGATCAGTCCGGAGAGATATTCAACAAATAAAAAGGAAATTTGGGGACCTGAAATACTACAGCAAAAAAAAAATGGACATGCGCCGTCAGCAAAGGTAAAGGACAATTTTTAGTCACATTGTTAAAAGGATGTAACACTTATTAGGTGTAATTTAATCTTCCCCAGCCAACAGACAGGGGGTGGAGCAGAAGTAAAGGAAAAAGTAAAATGCATTTTTTGTAACATTGTTAAAAGGATGTAACACTTATTAGGTGTGATTTAATCTTCCCCAGCCAACAGACAGGGGGTGGCTTACCCACTAAAATTATCCTTACGCCCGCCGAGGAACATGTATATACATTCATACACCCGGCCAGCATCCAGGGACTGGCAGAGGCACAAGACACAGACCGGAATGTAAGGTCCCAAGGTGAGTCTGATTTTGCCATGACCTAGTACAAAAAGTTCAAGAAGGCAGTGTTATGCTACACAACACACTGTACTTGGCCATTTACCTAATCTTCCTATCTACATTCAAAGGACCAAGTCAACAGGACACACCAGGCCCCCAAACCCCTGCGTTAGCACCGAGGCCAAGGGCACACCAGGCTTCTACACCACAAACCCAAATTGTGGATTGCGATGAGGTAAGTCAATGGGCCTTGGTGTGTACTTTTAACATTGATATTTGCGAGCTTTTGTGGACAGAAATAAACTAAAAGGATTCTATATTTCTTTACAGACCACAGGAAGCCCACCCATCATCGACCATATACGAGATTTGGAGGAGGACACCCCACATATGTCACTAACCACTACTGCACCAGTGGCAGCAACGCAGTCAACCCCGGCACAGCCACCACATCCACAACCACCTTCGGAACCAGAACCAACCACCCGTCCCACTGCTCCTACCCAGTCTAGACGCCATATTTCCCAAAGAAGGCAACTTCAAATTTTGGAGGAAACATGGAGGCAGGAAAATATTGCCTTTGCTGTGACAACACAGCAATTCAATGAGACTGTGTGCACCCAACTCACAAACCTCAACGCCCAAGTAGAGGTATTAAACAGAAATATCTCTGCCCTAACCAGCCATATGGGTGAGATTAATCAAAGCCTGGCCCACATTGCAGCCAATTTGCAGGCACAACATCATTCCTCGTCACCATGCAACCCAACATACCACTAATTTGTGGGGAATACATTTTCTGTGCCCACGTGTAATTTTTCTTTTGGGCCCAAAAAAACAAATGACAAAACAAAATTTGTTTGAAAAAAAAAAAAAAGAAAAAAAAACCTCAAAAAAATGTGGTCTCTGAAAAAACACTAAACACTAGTTGTGCACGTATGGTTTGCGCGGTGCCACTTTGGGTGCAAGAAAAAGGAGGGGTGGGGAGGGCTGAAACTAAAGGTGGTGGAGTAGCCCACAAGCCATGATTAGGTTTAGGACCGTTGCAGGCGTCTATTGTAGTGCCCCCCCCCAGTCTCATCAAGACAACGGAACCTCATCTTCAAAAGAACAAAGCCTCGCTCCAACACAGAGCGAGTCCTCCTGGGGGCAGTATTGTAGCGCTCCTCTGCCTGTGAAGATCGGTGCAGGATGGGGGTCTTCATCCAGGGGACCAAAGGATAGGCAGAGTCTCCTGCCCTAAAACCAAAAAAACAAAAAATTAAAAAAAGGTGTGCATTGCAACAATAGAAAAGAGGGACAAATAGGTGAGCGGGGTAGGGTGGGAGGAAAGGACATTTGTAATGAGACTACATGCACATCCAACCTGTACTCTCATTAAAAAAGTCTGGGGAATACTACTTACATAAGAGGGCAAGAACATGACGCAATAGGGTACAATCACTTAACCCATTTAATTTGTAGATCAATAATTGTGCTCCAAATATACTACGAAAAAAGTTACCAAATAGTGTGTTACGGGAAAAAACACAGTCAGAGAGGGTGGGCAACCAATACAAGTTTCAGACACATACCCAGTAGCCAGCCACCAAATAGATCGGCTGATTTGAATCGCTCATGTAGGCAGGAATTCCTAGGTAGGGAAAGCCAGAAAAACGACTCCCAAAAACCAAATCAGGGCCAGCCAGTGCCTGCACATTTATCCTATGTCCCATCTTCAAATGCCTGCACACAGACAATAAAATAAAAATTATGGAGACCCTGTAAAAAGGATCCCAAAAAAAAACCATAAAAAATATCAAATACTCATGCCATCGATGTCCAAAGGCGTGCGGTGCAGCCTGGTTTCTGCCATACTCAGCAGGACAAGACCACGGAGCTGGCGCCGCTGTTGTGCTCCAACAGAGGACTGCATATTATTGCCCGAGTGCAAATACGGCTGCTCTGACTTGCCGTAAGTAAAGGCTCGGCGGCCCCGTTTTATTAGGGTGTTTTCAATAGGAAATCAAGGCTCTGCATCACTGAAAAAAACGGACCAATGAACGAGGCGTCCGTTTTCCCGGGAAACAGCCTCGTGCGAGCCGACAATCGGAAAGGCGGCTGAGCGCACACCTGAGCGCATAAACGCACACTAAAATCAACGAAGCACCCTTTCCTGACCCGATCAAAGGCCAAAACCAATGGGAAACGCACGGGAGAACTGAACGGGGAGGCTCTGCATCAAGCCATAGATGCTTTTGAACAACTTAAACTTGCTGTGACTCAAGCACCAGCCTTGGGTCTTCCTGATTATACTAAGCCATTTACACTTATGGCAACTGAAATACTAGGACATGCCACTGGAGTTTTAATGCAGGCACATGGCACAAAACAAAGACCTATTGCTTATTATTCAGCTCGCTTAGATCCAGTAGCAAGAGGTTCCCCCTCTTGTGTTAGGGCTGTAGCAGCAGTGTCTCTTTTAGTAGACAAAGCTTCTGAAATTGTACTTGATAATGAACTGACTGTATCCACTAACCATGACATTCATGGAATATTGTCACAAGTAAATCCCAAACATTTGTCAATGGTTAGACAGCTTAGGCTGCAATGCACTCTTTTACTACCCCCAACAATTAAGTTTCAAAGATGTACTTCTCTGAATCTGGCGACTTTGTTACCAATTTCTTCAGATTCAGAAGGGGGGAGTAGTAGTGAAGATTTGGAAATTTTTTTAGAATTTGAACATACTGAAGACACACATGACTGCATTGAACTTATGAAGCAAGAGACAATGGGTTTACCGCATGTACATGATACACCTTTAGAAAACCCAGAATTTGAATTTTTTGTAGATGGCAGCAGATATGCTGATGAGAAAGGTCAATTTCATACAGGTTATGCAATAGTAACGGAACATGAAGTTGTAGAAGCAGAACCATTACCACCCCACATGTCTGCTCAAGAGGCAGAACTTACAGCCCTCTCTAGGGCACTATTGCTGCTAAAAGACACTACAGGAACAATATGGACAGACTCCGCCTACGCATGGGGAATTGCCCACGATTACGCCCACCTGTGGAAAGCAAGGGGATTCCTCACAGCAGCAGGAACTCCCAATAGACATGCTGATCTGGTAAAAGAAATTCTGACCAATCTGAATAATGTCAAAGAAGTGGCTATTGTAAAAGTGGCTGTACACACAAAAGGAACAACCAAAGAGGCTAAAGGTAATCAGAAAGCTGATTTAGCAGCTAAACAGGTAGCTCTGAAACCTGTAGAGATTACAGCTGTAAATTACAGTAAGGAGGAAAAATTATTGGTAGGTTTGGAAACTTTGAAGAAACTCCAAGATAAAGTAATGCTAGAAGAAAAGGAAAAATGGCTCAAAGGAGGAGCCACATGTGATCATGGATTATGGGTTAAAGGAAGCCGATTGTGCTTGCCTAGCTTCCTATACCCGGAACAGGCACAAGTTGCCCATCTACCTACTCATCAGAGTGCAAACTCCATGGTAAGAATTACCAATCAGACCTGGTTTGCACCAGGCTTTAGTGATATGGCGAGGCAGTATTGTGCCGCCTGTTCCACTTGTTTGTCTGAAAATCCAGGACAGGTGGTTAAGACATCTACAAAACACCAATCAAGAGCTCTCTATCCGTTTCAGAGAATACAAATTGATTACATCCAACTCCCTAAGAGTGGACCCTTTGAGTATGTTCTTGTGTGCATTGACTTATTTTCAGGATGGCCAGAAGCTTACCCAGTAAAATCAGCTAATACAAAAACAACGGCTAAGAAATTGATCACTGAATTGATACCGCGTTTCGGCTTGCCCGAGATGATAGACAGTGACCGCGGCACGCACTTCACAGGCGAAATAATGCAAAATGTAATGCAAATGTTGGGTGTCCAACAGTCCTTCCATACACCCTATCACCCACAAAGTTCTGGGAGTGTGGAGAGACTGAATGGCACCATTAAACTGAAGTTACAAAAAACTATGAAGGAATAGATAGATTGCCTACCAATTGTACTGTTTTCCATAAGATGTACCCCTACTAAGAAGACAGGGTTGTCACCCTATGAAATACTGTTTGGAAGTGCTCCCAGAACAGGGTTGTACTATCCACGACATCTTGCATTAAAATGTGATGAATTAACTGATTATGTTATACAGCTGCAAAAACATCTCACTAAACTGCACAAAAGTGTTTTTGGTTCTCTTCCAGATCCTGATCAAATAACAGGAACTCATAATCTCCAGCCAGGAGATTTTGTCTATGTGAAGAAGCATTCCAGAAGATCTTTGGAATCAAGATTTGAAGGACCCTTTCAAGTTCTTTTGACAACACCCACCTCTGTAAAGCTTGAAGGAAAACTAACGTGGATACACGCAAGTCATTGTAAAAAAGTTACAGGTTCAGAGGGAAAATGAAGTGCTTCCTCTTAACAATGATAATGGCTTTTTGCCTCAGCATTTCATTCTCTGCACCTATAAGAAATAAAAGGGGGATAGGCACTCATCATCGAAAGTTTCTTTTGCTGAAGTATAAATACTCTTATGCTAGACAAACTGGTTTTGACAAATGTTGGATATGTAGTAAGTTACATCCTTCGTCTTCCCGGGTACCCCTCATAGCCATCCCTATTAATGTTAGCACATTTATAAGTGACCCTAATCAATTACAGTATGAGCAGGTTAATAGTACTGCTAATGAGATAAAATACCATTTAACGGGAAGAATATTTAAACCAGATTGGTGCTTCCTGTGGGGAAACAAAAATCACACCCATATGGGAGCATCTACTTACAGGAGTTTGTTAAATATAACCAATATAGCAATGGGTCTTCCCAATGAAAGTATACAAGGTGACAATCATACGAGTATAACTGGAAATGAAACCTTAGTCAATAAAACTAAGACAATTATGTCTAATAATGTAAGTTCAGGATGGGTTAACTTCATCTTTATGATACAAGGAAGTAGAATTAACCGAATATTGCAGCGGGAAATAGCTCAGGAAAAGTTTGTTCTAGGTAATGGTACCTTTATTTGTTGTAGTGGAAAATGTTATCCCTGGTTTCCAAATGAGCCAGCGAGATGGTGCTATCTAGCTAACCTCTTGCCAGCCATGAGTGTAATAGGAAGTGATAAAGTAATGGATGTTACTGACCATCCTAAACATCCACTGAAAAGTTTAAATAGGGTTAAGATAAGTTTACAGAAGAGGAGTGGGTTGGATAATGATATTTTTACACAGGAAGATATGATTTGGGCCTGGTTTCCTAGTTGGTCTGGGTGGGGCATAGACCTCATGAAAAGGTTAAACAATTATACAGGACTCATGAATCAGGTAATGGATAGGAACTCAGAGGACATAACTAATCTTAATCTGGAACAAAAAGCTATTAGGAATAAGGTTGAGATGCATGAAATGGCTATAGAAAGTATGAGTGCAGCCTTGACAGGACTTTGTGAAATGACGGAGGACTACGAGTGCTGTACTTGGATACATAATACCTCATTAGAGATACCTGATTATTACGAAGTAATAAAAGGCCATAGAGAAGAAGTTCAAAAGATACAGAGTAAAATTAGGACATTTGCAAAAGACTGGTCCCCTCTTGGAGATTGGGGAAACTGGGGTGGTCCACTACAATGGATCAAGAATATCTTGATTAATATTTTTGCCTTCTGGGCATAATGATTTATGTTCTAGTAAAACTAGCGCTTTGCCTTGTAGCCAAGATCAAGGCACCTAAAGTAAAGCATAAACGTATCTTGATTGCAAATAATGCGCTTTCTAGATCAAGTGAGTAACTATGTTTCTTTCCTTTAGAATTGACATATCATCTGTCAAAATTCAAGACTCTTCTTTGGGAGGTTGCTGTTCGAGTACTTGGGGGATGGAACCAGTAAAAAGAAGATCTGTGTTCCCCTAGGCAACTCGTCGGCCTGGGATAGTACCTGAGAAAAGAATTAGCTATAGACCTTCCGAAGTGGACACAGTCAAAGGAAAGATAGATGAAGATGTCAAAGGGGGGGAATGAGAAGATTCAGACTTAAGAAACATAACTCTAAAAGACTATGGTTTATTTTTTGTATGCTAGAGTAACGCTTTGAGGCTGTACCCATGATTTCTCTGAAATGCTATAAGCAATATATGCCTTTTATGGATATAACCATGACACGCTCAAATAGTTTGTCTGTGATAACTTTTCTATCCTTATATGGTAAAAACGTTCACTGTAAAATATGTTTAAGTAACCCCCTTTTCCTTTACGTGATAATGTAACGCCTTCGAAATAGTGTATATATACATTTTACTAATAAATAAGGAAGCAGAAGTTGCGCCTTCACTCTCGCAGTGATACGCTCTCTGAGTTTTGCTACACACCCTGTTGCGTGTATTGATTTCTTTTACAACATTTTTATTGGGGTTTGCAAAGCAAAAACACATACAGTAGTGCATACACAAAGAATCTTGGAGCACGAGAGGTACAATAACAATATACGTTACATATTCATACAAGAGATCCAAAGCATTGTTGTCACCAATGATGTTAACCAAATATATAGGAGAAAGAGAGACATCTGCGTGAAGGCAACACAAAAAAATTATGCTAAACATAATCAGTTCTGAAATAACTACAGAAAATTGCTTTGTGACCATATATATCAATCCAAGATAAGGATAAAAAAAACAGAGACTATTCAGGCTATTTGAATACTCATGAAATACTATCATGGTAGCATCAAATGGATTTGTAGGTGAGCCTAGCTGTATTTTGATAAATTGAGAAAACCTTTTTAGGGGTAAGACAGACAAACAATGGGGTAACAGGATAGGAAAGAGGGGGAAAGGGGAAGTGTTATGAGGCTGATGGGTCCAAACGGATTCAGACCATTCTATCCATGTAAGAGGCCCGGGTGAGTCAAGCGAACGAGCCTTCAAACTGGGAATACGGGGGCGGTCTGGCCTTTAGGTACGCTTATATGATCCAGCCATGGGGACCAAACCTCAAGAAACTGATCATATTGGTCTTTGTATATTGCAGTGAGTTTTTCATTACACATAGTGTTTGAGACTCTGCTCTGTATCTCAGTCCAAGGCAGAGTGTGAAGTTTCCAGTTCCTCGCTATCGTGAGTCTAACAGCTGAGAGGATGTGTTGGGTCAATCTCCATTGAGTCTTAGTGTATTTATTAGTTCTGAGCGAAAGGAGTGCTTCCCAGGGGTCTCTATTAAGTGTCAACTCCAAAATGCCTGCCAAAAGCCTATATGTCTTGCTCCAGATCTCCTGGACAAGCGGGCATTCCCACCAAATATGGAGCATCGTCCCTGTGTCCTGGCAGCCTCTGAAGCAGAGGGGGGAGGAGGAGGGGGAGAATCTGTTGACACGCTCAGGGGTGTAATACCACCTGAATAGTATTTTGTAGGCATTTTCTTGGATCAAAGCGTTATACGAAATCTTGCTTGTGTTCCTTAGAATTGCCCGCCAAGCTTCCCAGTCCCTCTCAGCTCCCAGCTCCGCCTCCCATCTAAGCATGTATGTATGTTTCATTTTGGGAGGGGGGGCTGTCAGCGAGGCGTAAAGGTTCGAGATCAGCCTGCCTGCAAACTGGTCCCTGATGCAGCGAAGTTCAAACTCAGTGGTTTTGTATGGGGGGGCGATTTTTTCAGGTGGGTTTGGATATAGTGTTGCAATTGTAATTATCTAAAGGTTTCAGCAGGAGGGAACTCCTCATCGAGGGCCAATTGCTGCTGGGATTTCATCCCTCGAGGGGTGCAAAAATCGTATAACAGTGTGAGTTGTTTACGCTTCCACCATTTAAATCCCATCTGCTGGGACAGACCCGGCGGAAACAGGGGATTACCGAACACGGGAGAGGCTGGCAAGTGAGGGGAGGTGAAGAGGTGCTTTATTGTGTCCCAAATATTCAGGGAGAAATTAAGTATGCTGGAGATGGTCCTTGGTCTGGAGGATTTGGGGATCCATAGAAGCGAGGCTGGTGTCACCGGGCTGCAGTTAGCTATGTCGTTTAACACCCAAAGCGGCCTGTCCCTTGGGGCGTGAAGAAGGGTGAGTGGTGCAACCTGAGCGGCCAGATGGTATTTGTGGAGGGATGGGAAAGCCAGCCCACCCTCCTCTTTTTTACAATAAAGGATATTTCTCCTGATCCTGGTTTGGACTTATTCCATGAGAAGGACAGAATCTTCCGCTGGAGGATATCTAACTGGCGTCTCGGCACTGGCACAGGGAGGACCCGAAAAAAAGAGACAAAATCTTCAGTAAATATGTCATCTTCAAAGCGGCGATCCTTCCTAACCATGATAGTCTTAAGAAACTCCACGACTGCAGTAGAGAATCTAGAGATTTAAACATCTCCGGGTAATTGGCGCTATAGAGGTCCCCGTAATTTTTGGTCAACTTAATCCCCAGATATGGAAGTCTCTGTACCCAAGACCAAGAGAAATTTTGGACTAGCTGTTGTCTAGTGGGATCGGATAGTGAAACGTCTAAGGCCATAGATTCGGAGGCGTTCAGCTTCAAGCCCGAAATTTCACTAAAGGAGGATAGTGTGTGGATAGCGTTAGGGGCTGACACATGAGGGGAGGTGAGCATAAGGAGCATATCGTCCGCGAAAAGTGAGATTTTATGGTCTCTGCCACCCCATGGTATACCCCGGATGGAGGGGTTCTGCCTAAGTTTTTCAGCCAACGGCTCAAGCGCTAATACAAAAAGTATTGGAGATAATGGGCAGCCCTGCCTAGTCCCCCTTTTTATCTGGAAGTCAGTTGAGCTATAACCCGCATATTTCACATGGGCCATGGGTTTCGAATATATGGCTGAAATCCAGGATAGTAGCCCCGGGCCAAACCCCCACCTCTGTAAGGAAAACCGGAGGTATTGCCAGGAGAGTGAGTCGAAGGCTTTCTCCACATCCAAGGAAAGTAGGAAAGCCTCCAACCTCTGGGAACGAGCTCCCTCCAGTAACTGAAGGATCCGCCTCACTCCGTCCCCCGCCTGTTTCCTAGGGACAAATCCCACCTGGTCCTTCCCCACCATCCCTCCCAAGAAGGTGTTTATCCTGTTAGAGATGATTTTGGTAAGGATCTTCAGGTCTAGATTCAACAAGGAGATGGGTCTATAGTTCGTCCAGGATTGAAGATCCTTACCTGGTTTTGGAATCATCACCACAGAAGCCCGGAGCATTTCCGGATCAATGGGATTGCCCTGTTTTATATGGTTAAACACTCTTACCAACCGAGGGGCTACAATCGGGGCCAATTTTTTATAAAATGAAGCCGTAAAACCGTCAGGTCCGGGTCTCCTGTTGGACTTTAATCACTTTAAGTACCTCGTCAACCGTAATGTCCTCATCAACTTTCAGCCTATGGGCGTCCGAGATTGGGGGCATGGCAATATCTTCAAAAAAGGCCCGGATCTGAAGCTCGGCTCGGGGGGGGGCATCATATAACCCAGACAGACCCGTGGAGAATTCCTCCACTATATTTATCGGGTTATTGGTGATAAGACCGGTACTGGTCTTCAGCTTAATGGGCTTCATCATGCGGGGTTGACATTTAGGTTGCAAGGCCAGCAGGGTGCCAGGTTTGTTAGCTGAGATGTAATATTTTTGTTTGGAACGGCGGTACCTCCCTTCAGCCTCCTCCATCTGTAAGAGGTTAAGTTTGGTTCTGGCCACTTCCAAAGTGCGGAGATTTCTAGAATTAGGGTTGGTTTTAAAATCTTTAACCGCTAACTCATAGTTTACCTGAAGGGTTTTGGACAAGGCCAGCCTCTCCTTCTTCTTCCTGGAGGCAAGACCAACAAAATGGCCCCTCATGACCGATTTGAAGGCTCCCCAGACCATAGTAGGCGCCATATTCGGGGTCTCGTTCAACGTAAAGTATTCTGAAGCAGCTTGTTGGCCTCCTCCACCAGGAGTTTGGAGGAAAGAAGGGAGTCGTTAAGTAGCCAAGAGGATGGTCTAGGCTTTGTGATTAAAGAGTTGCAGGATATTGACACCATGTCATGATCAGACCAGGGGATTTGATGTATGTCAGCCCGATCTACGCAAGGGATAAATGCAGAGGAGACAAAAATATGATCAATTCTGGTGAATAGGTTGTGAGGGGCTGAGAAGTGGGTGTAGTCTTTTGCGTGCGGATGAAGTGCCCGCCATATGTCTAGTAGCTGGTAGGTGTCTAAAAAGTCTCCAAAGCGTTTCCCCTCACTGGCCACCTGAGAGCTGGGGGGGAGGGACCGATCCAGCTGGGGATGAATCGTTAAGTTGGAGTCCCCACACACAAAGACGACTCCCCTCTGATGGTCTTTTAAGATAGAAAGCAGATGTGCTAAAAACTGGATTTGTTTGGTATTAGGGGCATAATAGTTAAGGAAGGTGACCTCAGTGTCTTGGAGGGTGCCCTGAAGTAACAGATATCTGCCGTCAGGGTCCGCTATCTGGGTGTGACATGTAAATGAAATTCCATTGCGGAAGGCTATGAGGACCCCTTTTTGTTTGCGTTTACTAGTAGCCTGATAGAACTGGGAGAATTTATGGTGGACCTGTTTCGGGGAGGAAGTTGGGGTGTAGTGGGTCTCCTGGAGGCAGACCACGTCTGCATGCTGGGAATCGAACAGTTTAAACGCTCTTGATCGCTTGTTAGGGGAGTTCAGGCCTTGGACATTTACAGAAACTACTGCGCCATGTGAGGTCATATGGATGGAGGACTGTAGCAAGTGGTTGGTTGTTCGTGACCCATAGACCGGGACCCCTAGGAAGTGAGGTATTGGGGTCGTGGTGAAGGGTGGGAGAGGGGAAGAGGGGAGGGGAAGTAAAGACAACAAACATGTATACTGGGATACATAAAACATTTTACCGTCAACCTGTGACAGAACAAGGTCTTCCAGACCCGCAGGAGAGGAAAAATAAAAAAAATTCCCTCCTGGCTGGAAGTGGTGGAGCGCGTGTGACCTGTCGGGAGGCCACTCCCGGTGATTACTGCAAAGGGCTTATATCCGACCCGTGAAAGAATTATTACAGGAAGGTGCGCCGGGCAGTGTGCCCCCAACCCCGCGCCATCCCAGCCCACAAGCCACAGAGACCCAGGCCACACGACCGGGGGCCTCCGTGGGGGGTGGGACGGCAGGGGGCAAAGGGCCAGACCAGCGCCAACAACGTCAATAGCTAATGAAATTATTTGAATTGTTATACATAACAAAAAATACTAGATCCTTGAGGGGCCTTTAAGAGGCCTAAACATTCCGGTTGGGACCGGCAAACAAGATTGAAGTCAATAACAACTAAAAGGAGCCAGCGGCATGTGGGTATGTAATACTCTAATACTTGACCTGAGGAAATAAAAGGTTAAAGAACCTAAATGGTGCAATAAACAACATAACATTATACACTATCAGACTGGAAAGTCACTGTACTCACGACCCCGTGGTAGGGTAGCGTTCAGTCCCCGAGCGGGAAAGTGTCCCGAGGTGCCGTCAGACCAGGAGCGTTGAGACGGCCCAAACTGCGAAGGGAGGGAGAAAGGAAGGAGGAGAAAGGCGAGTCCCGCCCTCGCATCACAGCCTATGGGGCATCCCACGCCAGTGTGGGAAAGGCTCTGGAGCAAAACCGGCCGCTCAGACAACTCCTGCCCCCCGACGGGGTCCGAGGATGAAAAAAAGGGGGGTTAAATATTCAGACTGGCAGGAACTTCTGTGAAATGAGTCTCTTCGGTGCTTGAGAGCTTTGTTGTTGCTTGCGGTGTTTCGGGGACGGGGAGTGAAGAGGGGGACACCTCAGAGTCTGGGATCTTTAGTCCCAGGCCCCTGAATTTTTCTAGAAGCTCAGGGACCGTGGAGATCTGGATTTGTTTGCCCTGATGGGAAAATGAAAGTCTGAAGGGAAATCCCCATCTATAGCGTATGCCGTTAGCTTGGAGCGTTTGTAGAGATGGTCGAAATGATCTTCTCTTGAGGATGGTCGTCTGGGAAAGGTCAGTGAAGATTTGATAGCTGTGGCCCTGGAAGGCCAGGGGTGCTTTCTCTCTGGACGCTTTAAGAACCGCTTCTTTCGTCTGGTAAAAGTGGAACTTAACTATTATGTCCCGAGGGGGCCCCTCCACTGGTTTCTTGGAGAGGGCCCTGTGCGCTCTATCTAAATTCAGCCTGGCAACCGGGATTTCGGGGGTTAGCTCCTGAAGGAGGGCTATGATGGTTCCATTAGCATCCTCCATAGATTCTGGGATACCCCTAAATCTTAAATTGGACCTCCGGTTCCGGTTCTCCAGTTCCTCGTTTAAGCTCTTCAACAGGGAGATCTCATCCTGGAGCCGTTCTATCTGGGAACCCTGTTCCTCCAGAACCACAGTGGCGTCATCCATCCTGGATTCAAGCGCATCAGTTCTGCCCCATAATTCCCTGATTTCCCTCAGCAGGGTGTCTGTATGTTTGGCTGTGATGGTGGTGACCTCTTCTCTCACTATTGCTCTCAATTGGGATAGGATGTCATTATTTGTTAATGGCTGCTGTGCAACATGCTGGGAGGCCTGCTGGGAGGTGTGCTGGGAGGCATGCTGGGAAGCATGGTGGGAGGTGTGCTGGGAGACTGGGGGGGATCTGGGCCAGCTATCAGCAGAGTCTATTGAAAGATCTTCGGCCAGACTCACCCTTTCCAGCTCCCCTCCGTCTGGCACAGCAAGGTGCTCCCTCTCCTCCTCGTCTGCTGCAGCCGCCGCCGCCGCCGCCATTTTGACCGCCACCGCCGCCATGGACTTGCAGCCGTCCCTGCCGCTCTTCTTTCTCCCCGCCTGGAGGCTCATTCCGACCTGCCGCCGGTGCAGCAGGTAAACGCCGGCTGGTTGGGGGGGTTTGTGGGGTCTGATCGCCCGCTCGCGGGCTGTTAGCTGCTGTGGGGCCTCCCGACAGTGCGGAGCCGAGGGATCAGGCGGCCAAACCTCTCGGCCGCGCGCGCGCTCGCGTGTATTGATTTCTCTTAGAGTATAGTAATTGGGAATCGGACAACAGAAGCCAGACCGAGTCCGGTAAGTGACTCGGACCCTACACACTCCAAGAACATCAAAAATTCTTTAACTTTAGCACACTCCCACCAGATGTGACTATGGGATCCTATGGATTGACAGCCTCGGATGCAAAATCCCTGGGATGCCCCATCGTACTGAGCCATCTGTTCCGGTGTTATATACCATCTTAATGCAACCTTTACATTGACATCAATGGCCATATCCGAAGCTGAAGTATCAAAAGGATTCATGGTCTCTCTCCTCCTTTAGCTCTCGCTGCCATCTCTTTCTATGTATCAGCTCCCCTTTATCTGTTCCAGAACTCAAGAGATATAGATCTCTGAGACTGCCCCTTTCCCCCTAGGATCCTGTCTGCAACGTTTTTCCAGTGGGGAAAGACTGTCCAAGTCCGCTCTGTCTTTAACAACCAATTTAATAAAATGTCTAACCTGTAAATAACCCAAAAAGTCCCTGGCTTCTAAATGGTATTTATCTTTAAGTTGATGAAAGTCCAAGATCCCCGAGTGGCTGATGACATCCAGCAGTCGGGTAATCCCCGCCTCACACCAATTACTAAATTTTTTGGGCTCTGAACAAGCCAGAAGGAACATTGGATTGTTCCACAATGACAACAACGGTAGGTGTGCAGAGGCGAGGCCCCCCTAGAACTTAATACCATCCCACATCCTCAACGAATGAATAAGAATTGGGTTATGTCTAAATTTCCTATATTTTGGAGTGATCCCGAGTAGATTGTCAATTTTAAGCGGTTTGCATAACTAGGTATATCTAATACTGAATGGTAAGAAAGGATCTGAGCCACCTGAACCGCCTGAAAGTATTTCATAAAGCTAGGGAGTCCTAAACCTCCACCAACTTTCTGTCTGTATAAGGTTTTCTGCTCCACTCTGGCTTTTTTACCACCCCAAATAAAAGAGAGTGCTCTGCTCTGAAGCTCCTTCAAATATTGTAGTGGAACTTTTAGGGGTAAAACTCTGGCAAAATATATAAATTTGGGCAGAAGCATCATTTTGATCGCTACAATCCTACTTAACCATGATAGGCCATAGTCTTTCCATTTAGATAATAGCCCCGATAACTTTCCAGACAGAGGTAAATAATTAGCTGCATAGGGAGTGTCAAAACTGTTAGTTAGATTGATCCCAAGGTATTTAATAGTCTCCTTTTCACATTGGAAATCATAGGAATTGCATGTCTGGTTCCAGAGAACCATGGGCACATTTCTATTCATAACTCTGGATTTAAAGGTGTTGACCTGAAGTCCTGAGATCCCTTCAAAGCTATTTAAAGTTCAAAGTAAGTTTGGTAAAGAGATTAGGGGATTAGTAATGGACAATAACACAGCGAACAGGCATAATTTGTAATGCCCTTCTCCTACCATTATGTCCGAGATATCAGGGGAGTTTCTAATGGCTTGTGCTAATGGTTCTATCGCCAGACAAACAGGAGTGGTGACAATGGACATCCCTGCCTTGTTCCTCTTTCCAAATTAAATGTGTCTGACTTATATCCACAGTATTTTACAAAGGCCGTCATATTAGCATATATTGCCTTCAGGATGTTAATAAATCTGGCCCCAAAACCCAATTAGTAACATAGTAACATAGTATGTAAGGCGGAATAAAGACTTTAGTCCATCCAGTTCAGCCTGTTTAACTCCTTCCAGTGGTCTAGTAGCCATAGCCATAGGAAATGTTATTACATGCCAGGAAGGCATCAAGGCCACTTTTGAACGTTTTTACTGTATCCATCATTACTACCTCCTCTGGCAGCGAGTTCCATAGTCTCAGTGCTCTTACAGAGAAGAATCCCCTCCTATGTCTTTCCTCTAACCTTAGTGGATGCCCTCGGGTTATTGTTACACTCCGGGGTATAAATAGATTGTGGGACAGATCTTTGTATTGACCCCGAATATATTTATACATAGTTATTAGATCGCCCCTCAATCGTCTTTTTTCTAGACTAAATAAACCTAACTTGGACAATCTTTCCGGGTACTCTAGCCCCCGCACTCCTTTTATTAACTTTGTTGCCCTTTTTTGAACGTGCTCCAGTTCTGATATGTCCTTCTTAAGCACAGGTGCCCAGAACTGTACACAGTATTCCATATGGGGTCTGACCAGTGACTTGTACAGGGGTAAAATGATGCTCTGGTCATGAGCACCTATGCCCCTCCTGATGCACCCCATGATCCTATTGGCAGCAGCTGCCTGGCATTGATTACTACAGTTGAGCTTATTGTCAACTAAAACCCCTAGGTCCTTTTCCATTGTTGTTTTACCAAGTGTTTCTTTATTTAGTGTGTAATCATGACACAGATTTCTCCTTCCCATGTGCATAACCTTACATTTATCTGTGTTAAACTTCATTTGCCATTTAACTGCCCATGCTTCCAATTTATCTAAATCTGTTTGTAGCTGCCTGCTGTCCTCTTTTGTTTTAATTACTTTACTCTAGCTTAGTATCATCTGCAAAGATTGAGACTTTACTGTTTAATCCATACCCAATGTCATTTATATATATATTGAAGAGAATTGGTCCCAGAACTGACCCTTGTGGTACTCCACTAGTAACAGTGACCCAATCTGAGTGTGTACCATTGATAACCACCCTCTGCTACCGATCATTAAGCCAATTTCCCACCCATCTGCACACGTTTTCCCCCAGTCCAAGCATTCTCCTCTTTTGTATCAGCCTTTTATGTGGCACAGTATCAAATGCTTTAGAAAAGTCAAGATATATGATATCCAATGACTCCCCCTGATCCAGTCTTGAACTTACCTCCTCATAAAAGCTGATTAGGTTTGCCTGGCAGGAGCAATTCCTCATAAATCCATGCTGATATGGAGTAATAAGGTCATTTTCCCCAAGGTGCTCCAGGATAGTATCCCTTAAGAAACCTTCAAACAGCTTGCCCACCACAGATGTTAAGCTTACTGGTCTGTAGTTCCCAGGTTCCCCCCTAGATCCCTCCAGTAAATAGAATAGATATGCCCAGTTAACAGAATTAAAGGCCTTTCTGATATCTAAAGACAAAAGCATAGACGGTATATTCTTCTCGCTAGCAAAATTAGTCAACTGTAGTACTCTCATGATGTTATCACCCGCTTGACGCCTCGGTATAAAACCCACCTGGTTATTGTGTATCAATTGGGCCATATATTTGGACATCCTATTAGCCAAAATCTAAGTACATTTTTTTGCATCTACATTTATAAGGGAGATTGGCCTATAGTTAGACCAAACTGAATGGTCTGTGTCAGGTTTTGGAATCATGCTAATTGAGGCTGTAAGGGATTCCCGAGTGGAAGCATTGCCATTCCAAATGTCATTAAAAAAGAACGCTAACCTGGGAACTAAAACAGAGCTAAAAGACTTAAAGTAGGCTGCAGGGAAGCCATCTGGGCCCGGCCTTTTATTCATCTTTAGGCTTGATACTGCCCTTTGGACTTCCTCAACTCCAAACTTTTTATCCAGCACATTTTTAAGTTGATCTGGTAATTCTGGTAAAGCTACATTCTCAAAAAACATGTTCAAAGCTTCCTTACTCAGGGGTTTAGTACTAGAGTAAAGCTTCTGGAGTTGCAATCCAAACAGCTTATCAATTTTATCCGGGTTACTAGTTAACGCCCCTCTCTTATTTTTCAATCTAATCGGGCGATACATATTTCCTCGCTAACAATGTATCCGGTTTATTGGCCTTACAATAATATTTATGTTTCAACCATCTAATATTATTCTCTGCCTTACCAGCTAACGCTAAATTGAGCTCCTGTGAGATCCTGTGAAGCTTGGCACGTAAATCTGTTGTCATTTGTACCTTGGCCTTATCAGCTGCCTCTGCATAATCTTTTTCCAGCCTCTCAACATAAGTATTTCTTTCTATTTTGTTTCTAGAAGCAATCTGAATTAACTTTCCTCTGATGGTTGGTTTGTGCGCCTCCCAACATATGGCCACTGTGACCTTAATTCAGAGCAAAGTACTGCAAGAGCGCCCCAGAAATGGACTCTACAATCTCAGGGTCAGATAAAAGGGACACATTGAGGGACCATGAAGACCTAGATGGCCTGCTAATTATGGAGGACAGTTTAAGTAATACGCCATCATGGTCCGACCATGAGATCGGTACTATCTTAACCGCTTGTATTAAGGGGAGCGCTTGGTGAGGAAGGAAAATATGATCAATACGTGTAATCGTGTATATACATTGTGAGGATGTGAAAAATGAGTAAAATTCTGAGCACCTGGGTGAAACTCTCTCCAACTATCGACTAACGCACAGGAGACTAACAACTTCCTAAACGCCCTTGAGGCTGATGTCATTTGGGTTGAAATCAATTGGTTAATCGGGGGTTGTCTATCAATATATGGGTTTAGTGTTAAATTAGAATCCTTGCATATAATTGTTTGACCCTGGGCAACTGTCATTACTTTGTTAAAAAATTTGGTTAAGAAGGCTATTTGATTCACATTCGGAGCATAATATGAAGCAATTGTTACTTCTACATCTTGCAATGTCCCCACTAAAACTAGAAATCTTCCCTCAGGATCACAGAATTCCTTTTTACACATAAACTGGGACCCTCTCCGAAAAACAATCAAAACCCCTTTTTGCTTCATATCTGCACAGACCATATGAACTTGGGGATATTTGGAATCCAAGAATTTTGGCCCTGAGGATGTCGAGAAGCGTGTTTCCTGAAGACATATTATATCGGGACGCAATTTTTGGATCTGACCAAAGGCTAAACTTCTTTTATGTTGAGAGTTGAAACCTTGCACATTCAGGGATAAAAAAGTAGTCATTCTTCACAAAACAAACAAACAAAAAAAAAGCAAAAAGGGGGAAGACCCTCCCCTATGAATTTACACCAGGAGCACAACTCTAGAACAGCCAAAAAAGTAAAAAATAAAAAATAAAAAAAGTGGTCTAGAGGTCTGCTCACTTACAGAATGAAAATAACTAACTGCTGCAAAAAAAAAAAAAAATGAGCAAAACAATTAGCAGTTAATAACACACAAATACTTAAAGGAGCACTACCGCGAAATTGTGTAATGTTAAAAATCCATATAAACACATTGGTTAATGAGAGGACAAGTCACGTATATACCCAAACTGAATAAAACTCCCACCAAACTTGTGGTTTATTCCCACATGGTAGAAACAAAATCCAGGGATGACAGGTTTAGTCTATGAGAGGTGACAGAGCCTGTCACCCCGGCTATCCTTTTCCTTCCATTAAGATAAAAGAAACAAGTCTGGCTTAATATTTCTTGATGCCAGATGTATAAGTGACCTGTCCTCCTGCCATCCAGCATATTTATATAGATTTTTATAATTGGTCCATTTTTTCGTGAAAAGTGCTCCTTTAAGTTTCTGGTTTAACCGGGGTGCGTCACCGCAGTGCCACCGGGAAATTAGGGATAAACTACTATAACTCTAATATGCAAAAGAATTGCAAAAGGGGGAAGGTGGACAATTAGTCCGCCTCCACCCCAATCATAAGGAGCACCAATCAATATCAACACAGACAATATAAATAACATACCAAAATTTATTGTGCAACAGTAAAACATAAAACACAGTACATCAGTCAAGACAATGATTAAAAACACTGTTCAAACCCCCTAATACATCCAGTACTGCCACACAGCCAGCAACCAATTATATCTGGGAAACTCAATATCTAAAAGGAACGGAACCTGCAAAAAAAGTTTTTTTGTGCCGGCACAAAAACCTGACCCTATTATACAAAAATCATTAATCACTATTAATCAAAGGAATTCATTAATCACTAAAGTGACAGTGCAAAAGGTGCTAATAAAGGTGCAACAAATGCAATTAATGTCAGAAAATTATTGCCATAATCATTGTCTAGTCTGATGTACTGTGTTTTATGTTTTACTGTTGCACAATAAATTTTGGTATGTTATTAATATTGTCCACCTTCCCCCTTTTGCAATTGTGTTCAGACTTTATAGTGTAGCACAGTGTATGGATTAGGGCGGTGCACCCCCTGGTGTGTTAATTGGTTCTAATATGCAAAAGAACGTCAAAACTAGTACGAGATTTAAACATTTCCACGGAAACGTTGTATTAGGATGAAAACCATTACAATTGAATGTATGCTGAGAAAAAAACGGTAATTAAACTTCAGACCACTTTATGTGGTAAAGCGAGAGCAAAATTAAAGTCTCGAACCAGGGACTTTAAAGATAAGCTCAAGGTCAGTAGTCAGTATAACTTCAAGTGGCATTAAAGTTCCGAGTGGATTCCCTGTTAGTCGAGAAAGTTCTATGTCTCAAGTGTTTTCCTGCCCGTTGAATTTCAGGGGATTCCTCTTCTCCTTAGATGGACTTAGATGATGTTTGTCTCCACAGCCCCGCCATAATCATATGAGCCTGCAATTCTGCTACCGAAACGGTAGCTGCGGTCAAATTCCAGGCGGTCAATAGGGATTTCTCCTACACAGAGCAGCTATCATAGACTTGACATCTTCCATACGTTCTGGCATGCCCCTGAAGCATTAGACCTCCTGTCTGTTTTCCACGTCTTCTAATTTGCATTGTAGAGTTTCATTCTGCTCCTTTCATTCTGTACCTAGCACCTTCTGTGCTTCTGAAACTGAATTTAGCCGCCCCTCTAAAGAGGATAAGCCAGCAGATACTTTATCTAGTTCTCTAGTGAAATGATCCATTATAATCTTATTATTGAAAGACAGGGCTTCAGTGAGCATGTTCTCAAATTGAATAAGAATATCAGGGCTTACTTGAAATGATGTCTGCAATGCTGAAGACATTGCAGTTCCGCCCTCAGTCTCCTTCATTTATGCTGTGAGGGCCTCCGCCATCTTGCTTTCTCTCAGCTGTGAGGTAAATTCTAAAAATAGCCTCTATATATTTACAGCTGCCTCAACACCCCACAAGCATTTCGCAAACTGAGTGCTCTTTCTTCACAGGTTTGGTGCTATATTAAACCGCACACATTATTTCAATAGCGTTCACCTCAAGGACTGCCACCATCTTAACTTTCCCGCCTCATACAGTGTCCTCTCTGTAGTTCTTTCTACCGGCCGCAAATCACTTTGTGTATCATTCTGGCAAATGCTATTCACAGCACTTCTCAGCGTTATGTAAAATCTCACCGGTCAGCGTCCTTTCACTCATGCTATAACCCTTTCTCTTCCTGGCAGGCACAAAGCTGGTTTAAGCTGCTGCCATCCTCCAGTCCGTGCGCGTGCGCCCTCCCCGGAAGTCACAGACTTCAAGATGGAAGCGCATGTCTTCAGCAACAACCCCTCTCCTGCAGTAGCAACCTATGGACTCAGAAGGACAGTCCCAGGAGTTGAGAAGGAGTTTGGTTCTGCTGCTTGTCAGTCTGTTAAACTTAACTTTCACATGCAAGATGATCCTAAACTCTTTCCCACAACTGAACAGACAACTGACCACCTCAGCACATCACAGGAGATTTGGCAAACCTCAAATCTCACAAGATAATCTCCAAGAGCCAGAAAGCGATGAAAGCCTTTCCATCCGACGATCGTATCGTCAACCTAAAGGACCTCAACCAAGGTCCAATATTCCCCCTATGCAACGCAGCCTAGGTTTGCAATGGGAAATCCAGCAGAATAAATTTATACTCCAGGTGTTGAGTTCCGTAAAAACCTTTCACCAAACGTGTTGTGAACAGGTCCTCTGATCCCCTTGGATTTATAGCCCCAGTAACCATTCAAGGCAAAGTACTGCTGAGACAGCTTACTAAGGAGAACATAGACTGGGACACCCCTCTACCGCCTGAGAAATGGCAAAGGTGGGAGAAATGTAGGAGTTCTTTGGAAGTATTGGAACAACTTCAACAGGTCTTGCACTACTATGCTCCCAGCACTATTCCTAACGCTGTCAGAAAAGTTCACATCTTCTCAGATGCATCCGTTGATACTATCGCCACAGTAGCCTACTTGAAGTTCTTAGGAACCAACAGCAAACTGTACTGTGGATCAGTTCTAAGGAAAGCCAAGTTTCCTCCGAAACCAGCCCACACTTTGCCTAGACTTGAACTTTGTGCAGTTGTGCTTGCAGTGGAAATTGCTGAAGTCAAGGTAGCAAGTGGAGGCCCAGAGTCTTCTTTTGGCCAGTTTCTGAACTTTTCTCCTCCTTTCCCAAGAAGAGGTTACCTGAAAAGGACATGCATCATCCTGCAAGGCCATGGCGGGGAGTATACCCTTCTTTTACCTGCTATGGCACACAAGACTTTCTAGCTTTGGACATTGACTGTGTCCTACCATTTCCATGGAACCTTTGGATTTGGTTTTCCCTTGGATTATTAGGTTTTTGAGGCCTTGGCCTACAACAGCTTCTCTAACCCGAAGAGTGGGTTTTTTCCCTTTGTTTGGATTACCAGCGTTTCTTGTTCCAGTTAGTTGGTCAAAAGAGGTAGAAAAAGAAAGGAGCCAGCTCACCAACCATCCAATTCGGCATGGACTTGGAGATCCCAGGCAATTTTCCAGCATAGACAATCAAGTTCAGTGTAGTCTCCAGCCGTTCAATAAAATATAACTTTTAATGCATCAAGATAAAAATGCTCAGTCCATATGTGGAAGCATGTATGATGAAAGTGACACAGAGTGGCCCAGTCACAGCGGATGGCTGGGCACATGTGACGCGTTTCGAGCCTAACCCGGCTCTTAGTCATACACAGTGTGAGTCAAAAAGAGGATCTATATATATAAAAAATATAATGATAAAGTGCTTACCTCAGGGCAGGTGTAAAACTCAAGCAGGCAGCGCACCGTCCGGGACCCTGAAATGCCGGCCGTGACGTAACCGGCGGCCACTGATTGATTGGATAAGAGTTAAACCTATAGACGAACTGGCTGTAACCCTGGCACGCAGTATATGTACGCAATTAGCGTACGCCATTTGCGTACGCTTGATACGCCGGTACGCTAGTGCCGGCTATAGGGAGCGTACCCAGTAAAAGAAAAAATACAAGGGCTGAAACGCTAAAAGAGATAAGCGTAGCCTAGTATGCTTTAAAAGGGTAAGGACAAACTTGATGTGCGCTGTTTATAATTTAGGCGGCCAGAGCGACATTGGAATATATATGGTCTGAAAAAATCTAATCGGAGTTGGTCACAAGAACATTGACTACAATGCCTTGTGGATTATGAACAGTCTTCAGGAACATCATGCTTAGAGTTATTTAAGAAAATTATGCCATTGCATGTTTTTCTTCTTTACAGGTTTCAGATCACAGTATACCCTTGGACAATTAATGGACATTTATACAATGCTGTTCAATTATGTGAAATCTAAAGATTTCAGACGGGGAGTGTCATGTCCCACGATGTGCATTTTATTCTACCTGGGCTAATGTTTTAATATATGTTTATTTGCATAGGCTCAGCAGTGTGCCTTTAATACCCTTTGTCCCTCCCAGGCTCTCTTAGTCTTGCACTGAAGAGTATCTCCTCCCTTCTTCCTCTCTCCTTCTGCCGTTTCTAATCTGGCATCCAAGCAGTGCACACCTGCTGCTACCTTCTGCAGCCACAGTCCTTTTACCTGTTGTTGCTGTATGGATTACACCACAAGTTTCCTGCTGTATTGAACGTACATGTCTGCTGTAACAAGATTCTGTACCGAAATAAAGCTTTTGAAATTTAACCGCCTGATCCAAGAACAACCGAGTAAGCTATCTGCCAAGCCTTATGGAGTAAAGAAACATCCATCACAGACACACAAAAGGAACATGGAGCTGTCTACAAGATTCCATTTACTGCCATTTGGGTGAGTCAGAATAGCCACCCTGCTATAACAACATCATCTCCTTGGTTCCAGCACTGGAGGAAGATTGAAAAATGAGAGAGTGCAAACACACACTAGTGGACGCACTGCTGGCAGAGTTCCCAATGGATTTGAGGGCCCAGTGGCGGCATGAGGAGTAGGATGAGGAGGAACAAGTAGCCAATGCAGCAGGGGCACCAGCAGCACCTCACAGGGGAGGATGAGCATGGCCACAATGTGAAACAACCTATTTCATTGTCCGCTACATACACCACCATCAGATAAAGCCCGTAGTACCAGGAGGCAGACTTTGACTCGCACGGTGGATGACTGTCCACACGTCTCCTGGTACGTGGTGATGGCTCCTCTCTGTTCAATTTCTGGGTCGCTAAATTTGACACATGGCCAGAACTAGCCCTCTATGCCTTGGTGCGGACCTGCCCTGCGTTCTGTGTTCAGCACTGCAGGGGGTGTCATTACTGACAAGAGGATCTGCCTATCCACAGCCAACGTGGACATCCTTACATTCCTGAATATGAACCAGGTGGGGATTTATACCTTGCTTTCTAAAACAGTACAATACAAAACCTTTAAGCTCTGCACAAAGGAAAGCTTCAAACAGAGCAAAAGCAATATATATATATATATATATATATATATATATATATATATATATCAGGTTACTCATCTGGTTTAAGTGGTCCGGGAAGAAATCCTCATCTCTTTACAAGATGGCTTTAACTGTGCTGTGCCCTTTTCCAATTCAAACTAACACAGGTGATCTCTGATTGGCCTAGACAAACTAGCACAGATGATCTTCTGATTGGCCCAGATCTCAATCCAACAGGTATCTATTGCTGGCCTAAGTTGGCATGTGTATATACATATATATAATATACAATATAAGGAAGCCCTGGCTGACCATGCTGCATACTAATTAAGTGTTCAGCAGCCATCTTGGTTTCATTAGAGCAATGATTTAGACATTTTTAGCAAGGATTAAAAAATATATGTAGCACTACATTCCTAGAGATGGACACCCACTGTAATCACCACTGGAAACTGTACCCAACACCTTAAACTCAATCTACTATCTTTTTCTAATGGCTTTAATAACACTGGGAAATTTGAGGCGATTATGGTAAACCCATTAGACCTAAGCAGAGAAATATATTTTCTGATGACATAAAAAAATTGAGAAACATTGGATTAAGTTTTACTAATTATGAAGCATTTAAATGTTGCCCACAGGACAGACAACCCGTCTGCACCACTAAAGAGGCAAGCCGCCGACCACCTGGGGTGTGGGAGGTCCAGGGCTCGGAGAGCCCGTAAACAATCCACTTCACTAGCAGTGTTCCTTAAGATGGGGAGTACACAGGCCGCAGGTACACAAGACAAGAATATATGGTCTGGGCCCCAGTGCAGACAATGACAGAGCTGGGCCCCAGTGCAGACAACGGCATCTCCCACTTTTACAATCTGACCCCATGTTATATAATGTTAAGACTGAGGGTATAAGGGTAGTGAGCAGGAAATCCCCCAGTATGGGGAATAAATTATCTCCTAGTTTATTTACCTCTGAAAGGACCCCAAAACAAACATGACTGGCCACGACTAAATGTTTTCCCTGTGGCAGTAACCGTTGTGAAATATGTAACAACGCCACAAAGGGTAAGTATTTTACCTCCTCTGTAGCAAATAAAATATATGCCATCAAATCTATTAATTAACTCTCTTTGGTTACACAGGGGAGAGCCTGAGAACAGCGCCAGGGGTACTGGGACCTTCACGACCTTCTCGATTTTGGCTCTTGAGACTAAAACTCGTGCCACTGAATCCCTTAAAATCAGAGCCTAGAAATCAGACCTTCCTTTGACTCTAGGAAACCCTTCAAGGTCTCTTTAAACTAGCGGGACACTCGAGAAATTCCCATGTGTGGATCAAGGTTTTTCAAAAACAACAGGCATGTAGGGGATCTCCAAGGCCTTCCTTTTTATGGTTACCAGAGGAACAGAGATTGGGTTCAGGCTGAGGGCAGGTCTTAACAGGATCCCAGCAAGGCATGCAGGGAGAGAGGTAACTGGGTGCATCAGAGTGTAGGCAACAACTGGGAATGTCGTGGCAGAGGAAACAAATAAGATGGGTGAGGTGTAGGCATAGGAATGCTGTGGGCAAGTGCAGACAATAACACAGACAATGAGGGGCCATGGGTCCAGCACAGACAGCCAAAAGGAAGGGTCATGGGCCCAACAAAGACAGTTGCACAGACACTGGAAGGGCCCAGCAACTGGAAGGGCGTAAACCCAAATACAAGAAGACCAGGGGGCCAATTACAAGATACCAGAAGGACCGTGGGCCACCACAAGGAGGTTTAGCAGAGGCTTGAAGAGCACGGCAAGTCTTCAGGAAGACTATTGCATGCATTCCCGCCAGTGGTAGTAATGGCAAAGGACCATGTTTGGTCTATTCTCTGTGTCGGGTTATTCTGAGCCTTGTTATTGTGGCCGAGTTGTCCTTGTTGTGGAAAATTACAGTATACGTATGCTAAACCGAGTGTTCGTCGTATAAATAAGGCTCAAGCCATCCATGTGGTCGTAATTCTACGGGTTTAGCCTGCGCTTGCACGGGATTCAGGGCCCTGATTAGAGGGTTCTTGGACCTATAAAAACCATAGGTTTCAAGTTCAAACTTATGTCATCTTTTTGCTAGTGGGAATACTTGAATTGTCTCTTTTTGCTAGTAAAAATACAGCCTACATCCTCTGCACCTATGATGAGTTCTGTGAAGAGCATACCCGCAGTCGCCTGGATATCAATCGGATGACTGATCAGCTGGTGTTTGAATTGACACGTCTGAACCATCTTTCTCTTGAGAAGGGGCATGCAATTGGAGGTATGACCAAATTGATTAACTGCCTTCAATTTTTAGCGAATGTCTCCTTCCAGAGGCTAGGGGCATTGCCTGACTAAATTTCTCGATTGCATGACTGTCCTGCAGGAGAAATCCATCTCTATTCCTGACAGCATGGCAGCCTGGAATGCGGTGAGGTTGGGCTTTTTTTGAATAGCAAATATGCTAAGTTCCATTGTCACCATCAATTGTACGCATGTGGTCCTGGTTCCCCCAGCTGCTCAGGAGTACATTTTTCCTTATGTTTAGTTCCACATTGCTTCTCCTTTTAGCCCACTCTCCTCTTTTGAGGCTAGCCTAGCTTCCCCTTTCCCTAAACAGCTTCCCTGTGCCCCAGCCTGTTTAGGTTCACATTGCTTCTCCTTGTAGCCTACGGCCCTCTCTTGAGGCTAGCCTAGCTTCCCCTCCCCCCAAACAGCTTCCCTGTGTCCCATCTGTTTAGTGTCTATGGTGCCAGAAGCTGGTGGAGGTGTCTAGATGATATTGGGTTTCAGATTTTCAGAGTTCTTTTCCTCCTCATTAATTAATCCAGGAGAGGTCCCGTCTGTGTGGAGTAAGGTCAACATTGTGTTGTTTAAGTGCAGGGCAAACCAGACAGGCCAGCTGTGGCTGCAGGTGGCATGTCTTTTGGACGGGGTGCTGCTGGCTGGGATGTTGCTACAAAGTCAAGGTAAATGCTGGTAGTTATATGTGCCCCTTCAAAATCTCTACAAGGGCTACACACTGGGTCCCACATCGACATGGCCCCCTAAATTTTGGTCTGCTCACACCCATGTTAGGGGCTAAATATAAAGGTTGCCTAATACCCTAGGTATGTGTTGTTGCACAACATATGTTGGCCTACTCCCCCCCGTGCCAAGCTACAATTTGCTAACAAGTCTTACCACTGGTGGGCACATGCCGCCTATTGGTGTCCATTGTGCCTGACACCCCCTGGTAGGTGTTGAGGTGGGAACCCCCCACCAGTTTGCATGCTAGATTCAAACAAAGGAAAGGGTGGCTTTAGTGAGTCCAATATTTCCGTTACAAGCAGCACTGGTTATTTAGCACTTACCCCTCATCCCGTCTGGTACTGAGCTTCTGCTGAACCACCACATTCAGGTCGTTTGAATCTTTGCACCATCTTTGGGTTCTGGCCTTGCCCCATCACATTGCAGGCAATCACTAACCAGGACCCAGCCAGTCGATCACAATTTTTGGCAACACCATCCAGCAGAACCTCCATCTGGGCATCATTAAATCAGCTACTCAACTTGCCCCTTGTTAGTTTGCGCCCAGGGTGAGTGGCTGATGCTGCCATCTGCTGAGTGGTATATTGGCTGAAGAGGGAGTCACTATGCCCACTCTCATGTGCAGAAAGGATGGATTCCAGGCTACTGGCCAGCAAAAGAGAATTCTGGCTGCGGTAAAGCTGCTCAGCCTTTTCTCCCCTGTTGGCACAGTGTGGTCTGCATAGTGCTCCAGTGTCCTGACCGTTGGTTGGTTCATGGTGGATTGTGCCGGGAGCACCAGGAGCACTTGTGACACGCTCAGAGTGGCTTTTGTGGGTATCAGCAGGGTGTCTGCGGGACGAACGGTGGGTCCTGGGCTGGGGCTGAGGTACCTGGGCTGGGTGCTGCTGGTTTCTCAGCCATGACTGTGTTCCTGGCTCTGGGGGCTATGGTGGCTTCTAAGGTGTGGCATGGTGAGCTCCTAAGTCAGCACTGGCAAGAAAATCTCAATATTAGCTGTGTACTTTTATACCTAATTGAGTGGGAAATTGTATTGGAAACTATTTGGGTTATTTAATCAAAGGTGCAAGCAACCTATAGGCTACATGGGTATATGGACCCAGCTCCGGGGTCTGCCAAGGCGAACCGGTGCAGGGTTGCGTCATACAGCATACAACATACTAAGGTCCAACATGGCACCCACCGCATTCACCCGTGAGCAACAGGGGGACATTATGATGGTAAGCCACACTTTCATGCCATTCGCCTAATCATGCGTGCCAAACAGGTGACATAGTGGATGTGAAATATGAGCAAATGTATGGTGCCACAGTAATGGCGGAAACCTGGCCTTTTAAGATTACAGGCCCACAGTGCTTTGCTGCCACTGTCACATGGACCACTCTGGCATGCTTGTAAGCGACGCAGGGGTGCCTAAGTGATTTATGACATTTCTATGCCATCCGCTACTACTGTGGGATGGGAGAGCTGGCTTCACCTTGTTGCTGGCCACAGTCAGTGAGCCAATTAGCGGAGTGGAGAGTTAGGCATGTGTTTTGGCCTAGGTGTGTCTGCACTTGTAATCCCCTACTATTGTGGGATGGAAGAGCTAGATTAGTTAGCATTGGCATACACTAGCATATACGAGGCTTATGTGCTTGCACGGTCTCAGAAAATTACTTAACCCTTCTAGTGCCAGCTATGTGAGTCTGACGTAGTAGCCTCCCCTACCGTTAAGTGCCAGCTATGTGAGACTCACGTAGCTGACTTTAAATCAAAAAACCATAAAAGTTAAAAACTCCCTTGACCCCCTGTTCGATCTGGCTGGGTCTTCTCTTCACCCGGGGCCATCCGATTCTCCCCCGGGGCTCTTCTGGCTTCAGGACGGGGCACAGAATAACACCCCCCACTTCGCCCACCATCGCTGCTAACTGAAAAAAAAAACGCAATCTATGACATCATCCACAGCGTCATCCCACCCCGGGGGAGGGCTGAGCCTACGCATTTTGTTTTTGGTTTAACCCTTTATAGTGTGGACAGTAGTTGTGTTTTATTTGTAAATGTTATCAAGTGCTCTTTTTAGTTTGGGGGTCTCCTCGGCAACAATGGGGGCTACCGATACATATGTGGCATTGTTGTAATCAGGCAAATGGGGCTTTCACATGCAATGAGACAATTTTCTAAAAAAATAATTTTCTTTTGTTTTTTTTTACTCCTAAATATTTTTTTAAAAAGTTGTAAATTAGAAACAAGACATTTCATGTTAAAGCCTAAACTCTGTTGGAAGAAAATATTTAATTTTCCTGCAAAAATCACATACCACAAAATGTTGAAAAATGTCAACAGAGGGTGACAAAATTTCAAGTAAGCTGGCAATTAAAAGGGTTAAAAGTAGCTATGCATGTTAGGTATTGTTCTGCTAAGGGGACCTTCCCCTTTCAGATTTAGCTTGTTTTTTCTTGTTTGCATATTGATATTTTATCAAAATGTGTTTTATATTCTGCTTTGGCTTTGTCATCCCCCAAAGGTGACAGGTGGCATGTTGGAGGGGAGAGCGGAGACATTCTCCTTCAGGTATTCAGGTGACAGGTGGCATTTTGGAGGGGAGAGCGGGGACATTCTCCTTCAGGTATTCAACCACATTTCTCCCCAGGGCAAAGTTGTGCAACACAACACATGCCATAATTATTTTCCCAATCTTGGCAGGAGCATACTGGCACACGCCTCCAGTAGCATCCAAGCAACGGAATCTGGTCTTCCACAGGCTGAAGGAGCACTCTATGTAGGCACACGTCTGGTGGTGGGCCGCATTGTATGCCTCTTCTACCAGGGTGGAGGGATGAAGGATAGGTGTGAGCAGCTAGGGAAGACAGGGATTGTCTGAATTACCTGTGACAGATAAAATAGAAACATTACTAAATTAGACAACGCCAAACTAAGCACAAAGTCAAATAAAACATCAGAGGAACATTAGGCATGATGCTACAGTACAAGCAAGGATTTTACAAACACAATAAGGCAAAAAAGAGCACTAACACAAGGAGAGATGGACAAAAAGTACCTCACCATTATGGTCCAAGACTCAAGTTAACACACTGTAGGCACTGATGGGACCAGAGAAGAGAAGAACATTACCAGGGGACACAAATGATCATGAAATCTCGTCTAGGAGTGCAAGAATTAGCTCCAATTAGACTACCATTTAGCCCATGCTCTACCATGGAAGGACACAGATTCCGCACATCAAACCAAAAGGCACGGGGGCGCTCGTGAGCAGCCGACGGACATGGCTGCAGCCTGAACCGGCTCCTGACTGGGCGAGGAATTCTGCCATAAATACGGCCATCTGAACGGCGGTTTTTGGGCTGGGAAGATCCGGGAACCCCCCGGGAGCGAAGGGGGACACTCGGAGGAGCAGAGAGAGGCATTCCCCCGCAGAAAACCGGCGCTTTAGACCCGGCGCCGGATCCAAGATGGCCGCCGCACGCTGACACACTGCCTCACAGCCAGCCAGCGCAGCACAGACCCGGTATTGGACACGCTGATCCCAGGTCAGTCTCAGTAAAAGTGGATAATCATGCTCATACAGGCCAAATTACTTTAAATAAGTGTGCAGCTTACAGGAAATACAGAGGCTAATGTGATGTTACAGAATGGGATGCCCCCAAGCAGGCTTTAGAACAGTATATATGCACAGTAAAAGTGGATAAGCAGGCTCCAACAGGCCAAATTACTTTAAATAAGTGTGCAGCATAGAGTAAATACAGAGGCTAATGTGATGTTACAGAATGGGATACCACCAAGCAGGCTTTAGAACAGTATATATGCACAGTAAAAGTGGATAATCAGGCTCATACAGGCCAAAATACTTTAAATAAGTTTGCAGCTTAGAGTAAATACAGAGGCTAATGGTATGTTACAGAATGGGATGGCCCCACAGCAGACTTGAGATCAGTATATATGCACACAGCAACAGTGTCTAAGCAGGCTCATACAGGCCAAATTACTTTAAATAAGTGTGCAGCTTACAGGAAATACAGAGGCTAATGTGATGTTACAGAATGGGATGCCCCCAAGCTGGCTTTAGAACAGTATATATGCACAGTAAAAGTGGATAAGCAGGGGGGCGTGGCCTGACCATGAGAGAGTGAGGACGTGCGGCTCCTAGCTCTGCTGTCACCCCTGTACAGCTGATTTGGGCTCCCAAAATCCCCTCTGATCGGACGCAATGGGGAGTGGGAGGAAGAAGAAAGCGGGGGGACCCGCCAGAAAGCCCCCAAAGAGGGAGATTGGAAGCTTTTTTGGCCCCCGGGATCCGACGGGGCAGAAGACCCAGCCATCCAAGATGGCGCCCAGCCAGCCCAGCGCGGGTGAGGGGCGCGCGGAGACCCGCCGCAGGACTGCGGGAGCGGCGATGGAACATGCGGACCGCCTTCTTCACGTGAGCCCCCTGCCTACCTGTGTGCCGGGTGCTGGAGGCTCGGCGGGAGTGGTGGCCGCGGCGCTCTCGGGACCCGCTGTGACGTCACCGGACGGCAGCGCTGAGGAGACCAGGATGTGCGGAGTGGAGCCTCCCTGCGACCTGGAGGCCGCCCCGCAGATGGCGCACCAGACCGGTGCGGACCCGACGGGAGGATGTCGCCTCTGCTGCTGGCCCCTGTCTGCCGGGGGTGCCGGTGAAGATTGGTGCGGCGGGCACGGCGGGGATGTTGCCTCGGGGACTAGAAGGTGAGAGGCCCCCGCCCTCCCCCTTATGCATGTCAGCTCCCTCTGCACCCTCCTCGCCTCCTCGCCCTAGACGATCTGGGACAGAAAGTATTAAAGGGGCATACAGGTGACCTACCATCCCCCCAGCTTAACCCCTCGGCTCCTGAGTGGCTGCTCCCGGCTTCCTCCCCGCAGGCACCCCATGCATGGGGAGATAGCCCACTCCGGTCACCGCCTGCCTCTCATGCCTGGGGAGATGGTCCTGCGCGGAGCCCCTGGATAGTCAGTCAGTCAGTCTGGATAGTCAGGGCAGAGATCCACCCGACTCCCGGGCCCACTGGGAATATTTGCACACCTCCGCATGCCTCCATAGACACCTCATCTCTGGGCTGGTCGCCTGGCCCTGACATCGCTATACCAGACAGCGAACCCCCTCTGTGCACGTATATGCAAGTATGGGTGGATCGGGAGACCCAGAGCGCGTCCCACGACCTGTCCCTGTAGTGGGATCCTGCGACCCTCGATTTGGGATGCCCTCGGCACGGGCCCCGGCTGGCCAGCTATTCCCACAATCCCCTATAGACCCTAGTCTTAGGGATCTCCTGCAGTGTCTCCCGACAAAGGCTGAGCTTAAAGCTGACTTGGAGGCCGTCGCTACAAGGATTGAACGAGCCTTACGCAGAGAAATAGAGGATCTCCAGAAGAAGAAGAATCTTCTGCCTTGGATACTAGAGTGGCGTCATTGGAGGAGTCCCGCTCGGACTACGATACGCGCTTGGCGACCCTCGAGAGAAACCTAGCGGTGCATCAGCAACAGCTGGTCGATGTCAGACTCCAGACGGATGACCAGGAGAACAGAAATAGACGCAATAATTTGAAGCTTCGCGGCATACCGGAATCCATTAGATCGGAAGACCTGGGTATTTGGGCAACAGAATTGTTCAACGGCCTGATGGGAAAGCCACCGGACGCTGAGCTGATTATTGACCGAATCCACAGGGTGGCGGGGCGCCCGGCCGGGGACCCTCAGGCTCCCAGAGACGTCTTATGCAGAATCCATTTTTTTCACGTTAAAGAGGAGATCCTGCGCTTGGCCTGGGAGAGGGGGAAGATTGGATTCCGGGGCTCCGAAGTTATGATCTTACCAGACGTGTCGCGTCGCACCCTGCTGATGAGGCGCTTGCTGCGGCCCCTTCTTGACCGAATACTGGAGGTCGGCGCGTCCTACAAGTGGGGCCACCCGTTCCACCTCGTGGTCCGCAGGAACAATTCCACATATACCCTCAGAAGCAAGGCGGACCTTCCGGGCCTGTTTATTTTCTTGGAGTCGGACCCCTTCCTGGTCCCGGACTGGTTGGCGCTTGATCCCCTCCCCCCTATGCCTCAGCGGGCACCTCGGAGACCCCGGATGATCAGAGGCCGTAGGGGTGACGCCCCAGGGCCGATTCGTGGCCGTTAGCCCCGTCCATTCCCCCTTTTTTTTTCCCTGTTACCGTTTTGACGCCTCTCCCGCCCCGGTGGCGGGTCCCCCCCCCCGGCGGCCCCCCATTTATGCCACCCCTGCCCTCATGGAAGTGACTGTCCCTCTTAACCGTGAAATTTACATTGACAATCGGAATATTTATCAACCTTTATGATAAAGACCTATGCAGTGACTACCACGGTTCGCTTTGGTTTCCTGATCGGGGCGCTGGTTGGTGGGCGGGGTGGGCGGGTGTTCGCCTGGAGGGGGTTTATTGGTTATCGTTTAACATTTTTCACCATTTACCATTGCTTATTATTGTGTATAATTTACTGTTTACTGCCTGCTGTTTTATACCCGTGTTCCTCCTCTTCCCTCCTCGTGGCCTTCTGGGGCTGGTCCCCCTCTCTGTCCTACCCGCCCGGTGGTGGGGCCGGGGATGGGGGGGCCGCTGGCCTGCTGCGGGCCATGGGGCGGGACGGGGGGGCCACAATATGTTACTGTATGTGGGGGGGTCCTTGGAGGGAGGGGTGACCCAGAATTATTATACTCCTGATGGTGGGGGGTCTCCCCTGGGGCTGTTTGGCGTTTTGAGTTTTGAATTTGAATTAGTGAATTATTGCGTGCGGGTTGCCCGGTCCTGGGTCTGACCTGGGCTCTTCGGGCGGAGAGGGGGGACGTTAAATAAATATGGTGAGCGCCCCCGTGAGGTTATTTGATGTTACTAAAGGTTCAATGTCCTACGGTTAGTTCGGGGCTAGGAAGCCTAATTATTCAACACTTGGTACATTTTGGGGTGGCTCTTGAGTGGTCAGGCTACCTCCACAACTACTGTTCACACCGCCCTGCTGGACCCGGTCCGATAGGTACGCGTGGTTTTGAGGGCTCGCCCTCTACTCTATCTTTGCCTTCCTCTATAAGGTAGGGCTTTTTTGGTTTCTCTTTCCACCTTTCTTTTCTTTTCTTCTCTCTACTTTCCCTTGTTGTGTGTTCTACAGAACCTCCGTATTTTTCCTTGTCTTCTGTGTGTCTCTGTCCTCCTGGGGTTCGGTTCTTGCCCTAGTCTTTGCAGTCTCGTTTCCCCCCGTCCGTGTCCCATTGGTCCCCGCGACACCTCTTCCCCCGAGTTGTAGCTCTAACTTTGGGCGGGCATGGCGGACATTCGGATCTGTACCTTTAATGCTAGAGGGTTGAATGTCCCTGAGAAGAGAGCTAAAATATTGTACGGTTTTCACAAAGAGAGGGTGGATATTCTTATGTTACAGGAGACGCACTTCTGCAGGGGGAAGGTTCCGGAGATAAGGAACAGGTATTACGACAGATGGTATCACAGCTCCAATCCAGAGAGCAAATCTAAAGGGGTTTCTATTGCAGTCCACAGGGGTGTCCCTCTGACACCACTTGAATCGAAAATGGACCCAGAGGGCAGATATATCTTTCTCAAATTTACGCTTTCAGGGGCTAGGTACACCCTTGCTAACTTATACCTACCAAACCAGGCTCAGGTGGAGGTTTGCCTCGGGATACTTCGTGTCTTGGAGGGATTCTCGGAGGGTACCTTGGTGTTGGGAGGGGACCTCAATTTGGCCCTTGACCGACGGCTTGACTCTTCTCAGGGGAGATCCGGGATACCCTGCTCTAAACTGCATAGGCTGCGAGGCGCACTTCGCTCCCTCCAGGTAGTAGATACTTGGAGGGTTCAACATGGGGGGGCAAGAGATTACACTTTCTTCTCCCACCCCCATAATACATATAGTAGGTTGGACTATATATTCCTCAGCCACCACGCGCTATCGCACGACCCAGATACCTCTATTGTACAGATTCTATGGTCGGACCATGCCCCTGTCTTCCTGAGCCTCCCGACCCCGGAAGTTGCCCCTAGACAATACAGCTGGTGCTTAAACGATAATTTGCTGAAGGACGCCATGTGCCTAGCTGAAATTAAAACCTCCATAGCCAATTTTCAACTTGATCATGAGCGTGATCAGGCCTCATTTCCGTTGCAGTGGGAGGCCCTTAAATGTGTACTTCGTGGGGTTTTCATTAAGCATGGATCTAGGCTTAAGAGGGAAAGGACGAATCAGATTGAGGCAGCCCTGGTACGTATTGGAGAGTTAGAGGAGGCGCATAAGATCGCTCCCGCCCCAGCCATTTGGAAAGAGCTACTGGACGCTAGGCAAGGTCTGAAGGGCCTATATGACCAATGTTTTCTCAAATACCGGGACAGGTTCAGGGCTCACATCTATGAACATAGTGATAAGTGTGGTAGAATGCTTGCCAGGTCTCTTCATCCCAGACAGGGTTGTACGTTTATCCCCATGGTGAGGGGGGAGGGGGGATCGGAGCTCCACAAAACTACTCAGATAGCCGGGGAGTTCCAAACCTTTTACTCTAAACTATATAACCTTGAATCCAAGTCACCCAAAGAACCAGGCCAGTCGAAGGGCGCTTCGATTGTGGATTATGTTAAGGAGACGGCCCTCCCAACCCTTCCCCCTGAGGATTGTGACCTACTTGAGGACCCGTTTAATATTGAGGAGGTACTGAAGGCCATGAGGGATACCCCTGTAGGTAAAAGCCCAGGCCCTGATGGATTTACCCCCAGGTTCTATAAAGTGCTTGGGGCATTGGTGGCTCCCTTTCTGGTTAAGATGTTCAACTCCATATCCGACAACTGCTTCTTCCCGAGACAGGCCTTAGAGGCACACATCACGGTCATACCCAAGCCCGACAGAGACACCACCCTGCCTGGAAACTACAGACCTATTTCATTGATCAATGTAGATTTGAAGATCTACGCTAAAATTATCGCCCTCAGGATACAGCCATTGCTCCCCTCCCTGATCAATACAGACCAGGTGGGATTTGTCTCGGGAAGAGAAGCGAGAGATAATACCATCAAAACGATTTCCCTCATACATTACGCGCAGTCGCGGGCTATCCCTGCATGTGCGCTGGCAGTAGACGCAGAGAAAGCGTTTGACAGGGTGCACTGGGGTTTTCTCAGGGCTACGTTGGAACAGTTGGGCTTGGGCCTGGTTATGTTGGCCAGGATTATGGCTCTATACCAGGGCCCTACTGCAAAAGTGAGGGTCAATGGCTCCTTGTCTGGTCCCTTCCGTATTCGGAACGGCACTCGGCAGGGTTGCCCCTTGTCTCCACTGCTCTATGTGCTGGTGATGGAGCACCTCGCCAACGCCTTGAGGATGAATCCATCCATCAAGGGGGTTGTCTGCGGGGGTAGGGAGCATAAGCTCTCTCTCTTTGCCGATGACTTACTTATGTATATCACTTCTCCTCACACAACCATGCCCTCTGTTCTAGCGGAGTTCAAACGCTTCGGCGAACTGAGCAACTTCAAAGTGAACCTGTCCAAAACGGAGATCCTGAACATCTCACTGCCTACTGAAACCCAAAGTCTTTTGCAGGCAAACTTTCCGTTCAGGTGGCAAAGAGAGGCCATTAAGTATTTGGGCGTCCAGATACCCTCTGACCTGGGGACCATACATAAACTTAATTACGCCCCGCTCCTGCACTCCACGATCTCTAGCCTCAATTCCTATAGCAAGAAGCAACACTCATGGCTAGGCCGTATAAATATTCTCAAAATAGACATACTCCTGAGGTTTCTGTACTTGTTTCAGGCGGTCCCTCTGGCCCCAGAACGGGGCTTTTTTCAATCCCTCCAGAGGGCCTTCTTAAAATTTGTCTGGGGTAGCGGGAGGCCCAGAATTCGGCGGGAGACGCTTTTTAGGTCTAAGGCGGGGGGAGGGCTTGGGGTCCCGGATCTTCGTACATATCACGCTGCCTCGGTGCTGGTCCGCCTGTCGGATTGGTTCCACCACAGGGATGATAAATGCTGGGTGGGCTTGGAGCAGGCCATCTCCCCCCTCAATCTAGTGGCCTTGCCTTGGATTGACCCTCCCTCCAGACTCGGGACTCAGGATCTGCCATACTTGGTAGGCAATTTATTGAGGATATGGGACAGATTGTTGAGGCGGGGAGGGTTGTCACTCAGGCCGTTTGACAATCCGTTATTTCCACCTGGGATGCATGTTCGGTCCTTCCTCATATGGGATTTGTCTCAGGATATCAGGCTGGGCGATGTGGTGTCGGGATCGGGCCCCCCCTCACTCGCCGACATGCGGGCTCGAGGGGAAACTGGGAGTATCTCCTGGTTTCTACACGCTCAGCTTGTGGCATATGTCAAATCTATCAAGCCAGCCTCCTGCCTGTCCCGCCCTCTTACACCTATGGAGAGAGTGTTGCGAGACCCTTCTCCCCCCAAACACGTGATCTCCCTTTTCTACAAGATTCTTCGGGATGAGGGGGAGGATGGACGGCTGCCTCGGTATTGCGAGAGGTGGGAGGAAGACTTGGGACAAACGCTTGAGCCTGGTGACTGGGAAAAATCCTTTGTACTCACCCACAGTCTGACAGTAGCGTCTAGAGCTCAGGAACGGAACTACAAAATCTTGGCGAGATGGTACAGATGTCCGTCAGATCTAGTGAAATTTGGGGGGGCTGACACTGGGGACTGCTGGAGGTGCGGTGGGGCACAGGGGAATATGTTACACATCTGGTGGGAGTGCCCGATGATACAGGCCTTCTGGGAAGGAGTATTGGGAATCTATGAGCACTTGATGCTTGAGAGGATCCCTCACACCCCACAGGTTACGCTCCTCTCGATGATCCCCGGGTCAGTGGTAACAACTAAGAAGGGGCTACTGAGGCATTTGCTCACGGCTGCCAGGTCAGTTATACCAAGACATTGGCGTTCCACGAATGCTCCATCTTTGGTGGAGTGGTACGGGGAGGTTGAGAACATCAAGAGGTTGGAGGGGTTGATGTTGGAGGGGGTGGAGGGGGGCACCCAGAGATTTCTCAAGACATGGACGCTATGGGAGGTCTCTCGGTTCACCCCCGACTTTCAGATATTACTGGAGGCCGGATGAGATTTGGGGCGATGGGGTGGTGGCGCAGATGGGGCCTTTGGGCCTGTTATCCTCTTGATCATTGCAGTGGGCTTCGGTCAGGTGGGGGAATCTGGATGGAGTACAGGCTTGGAACCTCAGGAGTTTCTGTCCCTGTTCCTCTTTGTACTCTTGTCCTTGTCTTCGTCTTGTTTTGTTTGTCTTATCTTTCCTTCATATCTCCTTCTTTTTCCTTTTTCTTCTGGTTTCTATCTCTTTTTCGACTCACAGGGGGATGACTTAGGTCACTGTATATCGGACTTGGGAGAGGGAGCGCCTCAAGGGTAGGAGAGCACCTGCTTTTGAGAGGCGACCCGGTTGCTGACTTAGATAACATTGGCATCTGCTGGTGGACACCCTGGGCCTGGTCCTTTCGGGTGCTCTGCCGGGACTAAGGCGATCCAGGGCCCTCTTGCATAGTCTGGAATGGTGTCCCCTCTCAAGGAAGTGGACGTGACATATTCACCTTAGGATCCCCTTGCTAATGTAATCTAATGTAATGTAATGTCTTGTGTTGTTCTTAATATTCTCTTGTGTGTGTATTCTTTGAAAAATTTCTCATTCAATAAAGATATATTGAAATAAAAGTGGATAAGCAGGCTCCAACAGGCCAAATTACTTTAAATAAGTGTGCAGCTTACAGGAAATACAGAGGCTAATGTGATGTTACAGAATGGGATGCCCCCAAGCAGGCTTTAGAACAGTATATATGCACAGTAAAAAGTGGATAAGCAGGCTCCAACAGGCCAAATTACTTTAAATAAGTGTGCAGCTTAGAGTAAATACAGATGCTAATGTGATGTTACAGAATGGGATGCCCCCAAGCAGGCTTTAGAACAGTATATATGCACAGTAAAAGTGGATAATCAGGCTCATACAGGCCAAATTACTTTAAATAAGTTTGCAGCTTAGAGTAAATACAGAGGCTAATGGTATGTCACAGAATGGGATGCCCCCAAGCAGGCTTTAGAACAGTATATGTGCACAGTAAAAGTGGATAAGCAGGCTCCAACAGGCCAAATTACTTTAAATAAGTGTCCAGCTTACAGGAAATACAGAGGCTAATGTGATGTTACAGAATGGGATGCCCCCAAGCAGGCTTTAGAACAGTATATATGCACAGTAAAAGTGGATAATCAGGCTCATACAGGCCAAATTACTTTAAATACGTGTGCAGCTTAGAGTAAATACAGAAGCTAATGTGATGTTACAGAATGGGATGCCCCCAAGCAGGCTTTAGAACAGTATATATGCACAGTAAAAGTGGATAAGCAGGCTCCAACAGGCCAAATTACTTTAAATAAGTGTGCAGCTTAGAGTAAATACAGAGGCTAATGTGATGTTACAGAATGGGATGCCCCCAAGCAGGCTTTAGAACAGTATATATGCACAGTAAAAGTGGATAATCAGGCTCATACAGGCCAAATTACTTTAAATAAGTGTGCAGCTTAGAGTAAATACAGAGGCTAATGTGATGTTACAGAATGGGATGCCCCCAAGCAGGCTTTAGAACAGTATATATGCACAGTAAAAGTGGATAATCAGGCTCATACAGGCCAAATTGCTTTAAATAAGTTTGCAGCTTACAGTAAATACAGAGGCTAATGGTATGTTACAGAATGGGATGCCCCCAAGCAGGCTTTAGAACAGTATATGTGCACAGTAAAAGTGGATAATCAGGCTCATAAGGGCCAAATTACTTTAAATAAGTGTGCAGCTTACAGTAAATACAGAGGCTAATGTGATGTTACAGAATGGGATGCCCCCAAGCAGGCTTTAGAACAGTATATATGCACAGTAAAAGTGGATAATCAGGCTCATACAGGCCAAATTACTTTAAATAAGTGTGAAGCTTACAGGAAATACAGAGGCTAATGTGATGTTACAGAATGGGATGCCCCCAAGCAGGCTTTAGAACAGTATATATGCACAGTGAAAGTGGATAATCAGGCTCATACAGGCCAAATTTCTTTAAATAAGTGTGCAGCTTAGAGTAAATACAGAGGCTAATGTGATGTTACAGAATGGGATGCCCCCAAGCAGGCTTTAGAACAGTATATATGCACAGTAAAAGTGGATAATCAGGCTCATACAGGCCAAATTACTTTAAATAAGTTTGCAGCTTAGAGTAAATACAGAGGCTAATGGTATGTTACAGAATGGGATGCCCCCAAGCAGGCTTTAGAACAGTATATATGCACAGTAAAAGTGGATAATCAGGCTCATACAGGCCAAATTACTTTAACCCTTTAACCGCCAGCCTACCTTGAGATTTTGTCACCCTTAGTTGCCAGACCATTTTGCACTATTTTGCGCTCCCCATGTTCAACTGTGATTTTTAAAGGGATTTCCAGGGATTTCCCAGGAAAGTGATATATTGTTTTTTTCAGCGGAGCCTGGGCTTTAACATGAAATGTCTTGTTTGTCATTTTCTAAGTGTATTCTCAATATTTTTGGGTGAAAATTGTGCAAAAAAAAAAAAAAACTGTTTTTTACAATTTGTAGTGTTTTTTTGTAATAAAAAATGTAAGTTTGTCAATAAAATCTTATTGCGTGTGAAACCCCAATTACTCCCGGTTACAGCGGTACCACATATATATAGGTAGATACCCTTTCCTGCCCAGGAGACTCCCCCAAACTGAAACAACGCTTTTGGAGATTTTCAGATAAAATACAACTATGCTTTACAATATGCGCACCTTGCAGTTTTTCAAGAAAAACAACCCTTTACATTTGAAATACCCCCCACAAACTATATATTCCCTAGAAGTACACACCTCAAGCTTTCTAGGCGTACCAGGCTTGTTGACATGGGTGCAGTTTTCTGGAAGTAATCCCTCAATGTATTCTTTGGTTGCACAGGGTTTCCCTAAAAATGAATAAAAAAGCAGAATCAAAACCACATTTTCCTAAAAAAACCTATATGCAAACCAGAAAAAAACAGAAAATCTGAAAAAGCAACATCCCCCAAACAGAATGATACCCAACATGCATAGGTTCTGTCAAGGAAAGAGTTGCCAAACACACCAAAGTAAAGCATGCGCATAACGGTAATTTTACTTCAGATTTTCAGCTCTGCAGACAAAGTGCGCACCTTGTGCTTTTTCTACCAAACCAACCCTTTACATTTGGAATATCCCCCATAAACCATATATTCCCTGAAAGTACACATGTTAAGCTTTCTAGGCGTACCCAGCTTGTTGTAGTGGGCTCATCTTTCTGGAAGTAATATCTCGAAGAATTCATAGGTTGCACAGGATTTCACAAAAAAATGTATAAAAAAGCAGAATAAAAAACACATTTTCCTAAAATATCAATATGCAAATAAGAAAAAACAAGCTAAATCTGAAAGCGCAAGGTCCCCCGAGCAGAACAATACCCAAGATGCATAGGTACCTGTAACCTTTTGACTGCCAGTCTACTTGAGATTTTGTCACCCTCTCCTGACAGGATATTTTTCACCATTTAGCGCGATGTTTAACTGTGATTGTTGCAGGAATTTCCAAGAAAATGGCATATTTTCTTTTTGTGGCAGAGTTTAGGCTTTAACATGAAATTTCTTGTTTGTATTTTTTCTACTTTTTTTTATTTATTTTTTTTTTTTGTAATCAAGCTATATTGGTTTTAAATGTAAGTAACAAAGGGAATATGCATGCAATTGTAAGCAAAGGGACAAAACAAACAAGTACATAGGGGTATTCGAGGGGGGCAGCAGTACTTCAATAACCATAAATATGTATACATACAGATATTTGGTGCCAATAACATTCTTCCGTACCTTTAAGCATTCCAATTAAGCCTATACACATAGAGAGTCAATATTTTAGTTTAAGGGAGGGGGGGGTTTGTTGACTGTCTTAAGGAGTCCTGTCGTCCCCTTGTTAGTTCTCCATAGCAACGTTGGCATGAACGATGTAACCATCTCCTTTCCCTAGATGCGCTTAAGCATGTGTAGGCCACATTAGTAAGCCATACAGATCTGGCTATGGTCGGAAGAAAGAAAATGACGTACTGACACATGGCAGCGGACCATGTACTTATGGGTATTAGGCCCCATACTTAGTTATGAAGTACGGGAAGTAGAGAAAAGAAGTGGGGGGGGGAGGATACTCAAAGGGGAGGGGGTAGCGGACTATTGCATCCACTTGGACTTCTGGATAGCCTGCTGATCTGCCATATATCATACTCAACCAAGATTCTCCAGCCGAGCCCCCCACCACCCGCCAGGCTAGAGAAGGGTCGACAAACGTGTGTCACGATATATTATCCAGCCCGTCCAGGTGGCCAGGAACCGACCCATGGCATCTCCCCTGGCAGCAGCCATCTCCTCCATACTGCGGATCACCTCTAGTTCTTGCACCCACTCCATCAGCGTGGGAGGGACCTGTGACTTCCAACGTCTCGGGATAATGGATCTCATTGCTGTTATAAAATGTCTCAAGATACCTTTCTTGATATCAGAGACTGGGCCAGGGACAAGTGAGAGCAGTGCCGCCTGTGGTGTATTGTGTACCTTGGTCCCGGGGATGTCCTCATATATAGTGAAGACTCGGTCCCAAAGGGTTTTAATAACCAGGCAACCCCACCAGATATGGGACATGTTGCCCACCTCCCTCTGGCACCTCCAACACTTATCTGAGTGTGATGCTGCGAATCGGTGAATGTCTTCTGGACACCTGTACCATCTGGCCAGGACCTTGTAATTCCTCTCCTGGGCAGTGCTTGCCATAGACATGCCACTGGTACCCACAAGTATTTTGGCAAGATCGTTATCAGAAATTTGGATACTCAGCTCCTTTTCCCATTTATCTATATATTTAGGCCGAGATGAGTTGAGTGATCTATTCACAAGTGAGTAGATAGATGATATGACCCGGGTAGGGGGGGTATCCTGGGTGATCAGGGATTCCAGTTCCGTAGGTGGGTTCCGGGAGATTTCCAACATATTGTTGGAGTTTATGAATGTACTCAACTGCCTGTGGAGGAGCCACGAAACGTGTCTCCCCTCCGCTTCCTCTCTCAAGCCTGCCAGCGAAGGAATTACCCCTGATTTTATTATGTGGCCAAACGTGGTGTTTTCAGAGGCTTTCCAAATAAGGAAGCTCTTGGCCCTTATTCTGGGCTCAAATGCTGGGTTGTCGAACAATGGGGTGAGAGGGCCCGGCCTGCATATTAGCTTGTGCTTACCCTGCAGAGGGTCCCAAATCTCCAAGAAATGCTTCACCAGGAAAGGCATGGACTCCTTTTGAGACCTGGTGAGAGGGCTGGCACACGCCAGGGAGGTGGGGTTAAGTGGGGATATTGATTTTTCAAGCTGAACCCATAGTTTATCATTCCCTCTATGGGACCAATCAATCATCCGCTGAAGAATCGCGGCTGTGTGATAGCCCTTCAGGTCCGAGAGTCCCACCCCCCCGCCAGACCTATTTTTTGTGAGAGTAGAGAGTTTAATTCTTGGTTTAGTGTTAGAGTGTTTAGAGTTTGGGGAGCGTGTCCATTTTTAAGCTGTTAATCCTCCCAAACCAAGAGATTGGCTTCTTTGTGTAGGAGCCAAGGTCAGTCAGAACTTTAGTAAGAAGTGGTGCATAATTTAACTCATATAATTTAGTAAGGTCGGCTGGGATTTGCACACCTAAGTATTTAATAGCTTGAGGCCTCCACTTAAAGGGGAAGTTACTCTCCAATTGCTTAACGTCTTGTGCTGGAAGGGAAATATTAAGAGCCTCACACTTCGAATAGTTGACTTTGAAATTGCTTACTCTGCCAAACCGTTGGAACTCTTTCAGGACCGATGGGAAGGAAATGTGTGCAGAGGTTAGGTGTAATAATAAATCATCCGCGAATAAGGAAGTCTTATAATGGCAGTTCGCTATTTGGATCCCCCTAATGTCCGGGTTGTCCCGTAAGGCTCTAGCCAAATGCTCCATTGTGAGAACATAGAGAAGGGGGGAGAGCGGGCACCCCTGGCGCGTACCATTACTTATGGGGAAGGGTGTAGAGAGAAGTCCATTAGCTCTGACTCTGGCTGATGGGGAAGTATATAGTGCAAGGATTTTGGAAAGGAGACCAGGTCCAACACCAACCTGCCGGAGAGAAGCTTTCAGAAAATCCCAGTTGACTCTGTCAAATGCCTTCTCCGCATCACACGAGAGAAGGCATGCAGGTTCCCCAACGGCAGTAATATAAGATATTAAGTCAAGAAGCTTATTGGTGTTGTCCCTGGCCTCCCTCCCTGGGACAAATCCCACCTGGTCCAAGTGAATCAGAGCCAGGAGCAGCGGCTGCAATCTCATGGCGATGATCTTGGCATAGAGCTTAAGATCGATATTAATTAAAGATATCGGTCTATAGTTGCCACATAGGGTGGCATCTTTGCCTGGCTTTGGGATGACCGCTATCGTTGCCTCGAGCGCCTGCTTGGGGAAAGGACATTGCTCACCTATGGCATTGAAGGTTTTTGTTAATAGTGGAATCAGGCGAGTTCCGAAGAGTTTGTAGAATTTGGGCGAAAACCCATCGGGGCCTGGACATTTACCCGCTGGCGACTCCTTGATTGCCCTAGCCATCTCTTGCTCCATAAAAGGTCTTTCTAGGAGCTCTGCCTCTTCCGTAGGGATGGTGGGGAGGGGGGTGCTTTCTATGTAAGCATCTATTTCCTCCGGGGATGCCTGGGCGTGTGCTGTAAAGTCGGGGGAGCTGTGTATATTATAAAGTGAGGCATAGAAACTCTTAAATGTGTCTGCTATGTCAGCAGGAGTCTGGGCAAGCGTACCATCCTGCTTTTGGAGGACCGGAATGTAAGTTGCCGTCGGTCGTGGATGGAGCATTCTAGCTAGCACACGGCCACATTTATTTGCCGACTCGTAGAGGAGGGCGCTACCTCTAGTTCTATAGCGCAAGTTTGACTGATTATATAGCTTTTGGAGCTTTTCCCTGGCATTCTGCAATTCCAGCAATTTGGTATTCATAGGCTTATTTTTATGCTCCCTTTCAAGTGTATGGATCAGGTCTTGTGTCTTGATTATGAGTGAGGCCCTTTCCCGCTTAAGCCTGGCTCCATGTCTAATAAATTCCCCCCTGAGGACACACTTCAGGGCCTCCCATTGGTAGGGTAGTGGGGTGGGATCATCTTTATGGTCCTTAAGAAAGTGTTCAATCGCCTTGTCAATTGCGGCGGAACAGACCATGTCACCCAATAGGTCATCATTCAGTCGCCATGTCCATCCCGGGGGGGAGGGGCCAGGGAGGCAAAGTGAAATAAAAACCGGGGCATGGTCAGACCATAGTATAGAGCCGATCCAGGCCCTGGGGCTCCAATCTAGGGCGTGGTGACTAAGCAGCAAGTAGTCTATTCTGCTATATGAGTTGGCCGTATGAGAATAGAACGTATAATCTCTCTTGGTGCCATTGAGAGCCCTCCAAGTGTCAATCAGTTGAAGGCTCGTCAAGGACCTTTTCAGCTTGTTGGTCTTGCTGAGAGACATCCACGCCCTCCCGGATGAAGTGTCAATGGCTGGATTAAACGGGGTGTTGAAATCGCCCCCCACAATAATTATCCCCTCCGCAAAGTCTTCTAACAGCTTCAGCGTCCTGACACAGAAGTTAATCTGGTCAGAGTTTGGGGCGTATATGTTGGCTATTGTATACAATTTATTGAACAGCTTAACTTTGACAAAGATGAACCGGCCTGTGGGGTCCGTCTTAGTCTCTACTATTTCATGCGGAAGCGATTTATGAAATGCCACCGACACCCCTTTGGTCTTAGAATCAGGGTTGGGGCAGTGGTGCCAGGCCGGGTAGTATCTACTTCCAATTTTGGGGACGTGGTCGGCCCTGAAGTGCGTCTCCTGAAACATGACAATTTTAACCTTTTGTTTGTGGAGATCATAAAGGACCTTAGACCTTTTTTCTGGTATGTTGAGGCCCTTCACATTGAAGGAACAGATAACCACCTCTGCCATTTTGAATGGGTCAGAACCGCTCCCCGCGGGGTAAAGGTGGGGGGAAGGGGAAGAAGGTTCCAGTTAGTGTATAACAGGGAGGTTTGGAAGGGGTTAGGGAAAATAGCAGGTAGAACTGTACAAGTTATCGAAGATAACAACAAGGGGGATAAGCTAAGTGTAACTAGTTACTCTCTTCGCTCTCCACACTAGAGGAGAAGGAAGACTGGCCTATATTGGGGGTTGAAAAGCCATAACCGCGGAGCGAAGGATGCGCTTTCTTTACATGTTAACATTGTACCCATTGGTGTTGGAGGGGGCAAAACTCTGAGTACTTACACTAGGTTACCGGTCGCAGGGGCAGGGGTACCGCACATCCCCAACTAAATGCTGGAACAGCCGCCACATAACAGCTGCCACAGACAGTGAGGGGCCAGGCGCCCCAGCCGAGGCCCGGGCCGGTAGGGGCCACCCGTAGCGCCCCCCGCGCATACGCCGGGGGACCCCCCAGCCCGGCCCAAGACCGACCGGCCACTAGCCGCGCCAGACAGTCGGGCCCCGCCCAGGCAAAACGCCCATCGGGCCCGATAAGAACATCCCCCAGACCAGGCTGAGGCCCGACCAGTCAGCCGGCCACCGCCCGCAAAGGCAGGCCCCACTCTCCCATCAACCCGCATCCTCCGAACCAGCAATCAACAATGAACTTAACCTGAAATAGTCAATTAAAACGGTGGAAACAAAAGTTTTAACGTTAACCTATAACTTTAAACCCTGCATCCGTCCCAGGACCCACCCAGACCGGCGAGCGCCCGCCGACACCGCCACGAGCATATGCATCAAGAGCACCAGAGTGCAAAAGAGGTTCTAAATAATTCACAGAGCAGGGCCGAGAGAGCCCACCAGCCCGAGCGATCCACGAGGGAGGGAGAGCCAAATCCAAAACAAGGACAACTTTTCTATAAAGCGAGGATAACACCATTTATACGGACCAGTCTGCTTAGGTTAGTTAGTCCTGCTGGATACGAACTCGGCGCCCCCTCCGTCGATTTTCTGGTCTGCGTGGGCTGCATGGACGACCACCACCCCGCATCAGGTTTATCGGCCTTTCTTCTCTCACGCCAAGGTTTGGGGACAGCCAGTCCTCAACAGGGAAAGCCGGGAGGTCCAGAAAGCTAAAGAGATCCGGAAGCTGGGAGGGAGAGCGCAACACATAAGAGTGCCCCTGCTTTGTCACCACTAGGTGGAATGGGTGGCCCCACCTATAAGTGGCACCCACCTCTTTGATCTTTTCAAGTAAGGGTCTAAGTGACCTTCTCATCTGAAGAGTTCTTCTAGCCAGGTCGGGTAAGAGTAAAATTGTGGCGCCATGGTACTTCAGAGGCCCTCTTTCCCATGCTTTTTGCAGGATCTCTTCCTTGATTCTATAATAATGGATGCGGCAGACTATTGGGTTGATTCAAAGAAACATGTAACAGCTTGGATTTGGCTCACGATCATCCTATTTTTCCCGAACGCTCGTGCGTTCGTATGAACTTGCGAGTGATTCAATAAGCAAATACGTTTCTATCCTAAAATATACGTCCGTTCGTATGGCAGTTCGGGAATCAGACCTATGTCAGTTTCTATCCTGAATTTTCCGTTTCATTTCTCAGGTTGCAACATTGGTTTTGCCCTTTTTCCTTTTTTGTCTGGACGTAAATCCTTCTGATCTTGCGGCTCCGCACTACAAACTTACCTCATTAAAGTGCATTCTAAATATTTGGTCTTTTATTTTTCTTTATTTCATTCATTTTGTAGTAACCAACCATTAATGAATGCATTTGCATAAGTAAATCTTACTTTGTTTAATTTTTAGTTAACTTGCATTTTTTACTTGTGGATTTAATTTTAATATTTATGCTTCAAATGGTACAACTTTAAATTTTTAGTGTGGTTACCCACACCCTCTACATACAGATTGCTCACAAATCTTAAAAAACGCAGCAACTTCTGCATGTTATGAGCCTAGAAACAGGCAAGATGGCGGCTCAGGTATTATCGGGCAGCCTGCAAACAGAAAGGGCCTTGTGACTGTATTGCTCTGGATTCTTTGATTTCTGACCTTTCCATGCCCCCAGCTCTGCTGTGTCTGTGCAAAATACAGCAGTAACCCACATCCTGCACTTTATCCCGCTCTCCTCTCCTCAGTAAGTGTGATGCATCTGACCAAAGATGTGCTTAAATAATTAAACAAAGCAAAGGTAAACAACTACACCAATAAATGCAATCTAAAAATATTATTCTAGTACCTCAATTTTAAAATAAATAACAAAGGACATAAGTTTCTTTAATTAACGCAAATATATTGCAAAATAAAGGTTTACATGCAAAGGACTAATTAGGGTCCACATTAAAATGCTTTTATAAGGCATACATGAATCAGGTATGCATTGCCATACAAATTATGGCCTCGGCCATGCTGATACATGCAGTTCATTGGAGCACAAGACGCGCAGACTCCTCCACTTAGCCAAAAAACCTGTTCACGAACAGCAATCCGGCTGCTAAAAGGTGTCGGCTGTGGCTTTCTTTTAAAACGCGTTTAGAGGTTTCTCTGAATCACACCTAAACACATCCAATTAACCTAAGTTTTACGTTTTGATCGTAAGTTTTAGGATTTGATCCTAAGTTTTACGTTTTGATCCTAAAATTTAGGAACGAACTTCCGCTGATCGTAAGAGCATATACGCATTCGTACGTAGGCTCGTGCGAGTCGGAAATGGCCAAAAAAACCGGAAAAAATGACTAACACCCACCCAAACTTACGATTCTCGATACGAAATCAATTAACTTTTGCTCTTTGAATCGAGGGGTATATCTCGAGGCCTAGTCAGATCCGGTGAACGCTGGCCCGGCGCCCTATGTATCCTATCAATCTCAATGTGTTCATCACTTTGCCGGCCTAGAAGCTCATTGAAGAGGTGTCTAGCAATTTCCTCCAGTCTGTTGTTCTCGGGCGACTCCGGAAGCCCACGGATACGGACATTATTCCTCCTTCCCCTGTTTTCCATGTCGTCGAGGTGCAATAACATTCTGGTGGTGTGTTGAGACGAGTCATCCTGCGCTCTCTGCAGTGCCGCATTCGCTCTTTCAAGAGCCTCCAAACGCTGAATTGTAGATGTTTGGTCCTGTTCCAGGACCTGCACCCTATCGGTGACCTCCGACACGGACCTGGTTACTTCCTCCAGCTCCATCCTGAACAAAGACTCCATCCTATTGGTGTAGTTTTCAAAGTCCTTTCTTGAGGGCAAGAACTTCAGAAGAATATCCAGGTTATATTGCGCAGAGGGGATGTGCTCAGGGTCAACCTCTGTATGGGATGTTGATGTGCTAGGCCAATATTCGCATCCAGCAGGTCCCGCAGCAGTAGACTCCAAGACGGGAGGTGGGCTTAGACCCGAACACAAGGGGGAGGCTCCAGGCTGTGCCCGCCACCCCCCCAGCCGACTCGACCCAGCCCCAGCCACCCCGGCGCTACCGCTCAGCAGGGAGCCAGATGGATCCGCCCCTGACATAGTCGGGTCCAAAGCGCTGATGGAAGCTGCACCAGAGGCTGCGCAGCTTCCTTTTTCCCCAGGTGCAGTGGGACTTACACCGCCATCACGGTGGGTGTACTTTGATAATAAAGGTGCTTGATGTACCGAGCTGTCCGAGGGTGACCCGTTACCCACTGGTAAGGCTGAGGCTGCACCAGGGCATCATTGCTTCGCCACGTGGGGGGGGGGGGGGAGATCCCTGGGATCTTTCGGCCAGTCTCCGTCCTCGCCCAGTGGCCAAGGCTCATCTCCACTCTGCGGGCTGGGGGGGGGATCTCATCAGGCTGACAGTTACCCCCTCCTGGGGGCCAGATCGAGACCGGCTAGCGGGGCTGCCGCAGCATGAGCTAACGCTAGGAGACGGTGGGCACCTGGTGGGGGGGGGATGCTTCGGGGAATATGTGCTTTTACATTGCCTCTGTCGGCATTGTGTCAGGAGGGCAGCATCCTCATCATGCAAGGGGAGAGCCGGGTATATGCTGCTGCTGCACTGTGACGCTGCCTCCCCCGCAGCAGCTCGCTGTACTCTTGCGGGCTGCGGCACCTCCACACTCATAATGCCCGGCGTACTAACATCAGCGTCGGCTCTTGGCAGCCCGCCTCTCCCACCGCCGCCCGGAGGTGACTCACAATGCCTCTCTGCCTCTTCAGCCGGCATCAGCTCGGGCAGCAGCTCGCGTCGCTCCTCACGCTGTCTCCTCATCACCGCGGACGTCTCAGGCGGCACCTCCCCCAGAGGAATGGAGGGTGACGCTGGGCTGTCTTCTCTCCGGCTCCACACTGCCTCTCCGTCTCGGGGCCCTCCAGCCTCCGCTCCCGGTAAGGTCACCACCGTCTCCACTCCTACCTCCTTCCCCCCGGTCAGGTCCCGGCTGCCACAAGCGTCCGCAGCCTCTCCACTCCCGCCCGGCGCGGAACTCTTCATCTCGCCGCCATAATTGCGCGCCATGTTGCGGTCCACCTTCTTCTGTCTGCCAGCTTCTCCCAGGTGGAAGTATGAGGGGATTTTCGCAGCCCTGGTGCTCCCAGGTGCCACCTTGCTTTTTCTCCTTTTGGACATGGGTCAGCGTGGGTCCAAACCAATGGGTTAAGTAATGGTTTAAACCTTGTATGCGCAGAGCTCCTGTAAATGCTTCCTCACGCGGCCATAGCGTAACCACGCCCCCCCTTTTCTACTTTTTAAAATATTTTCAAATAAATAAATAAATAAATAAAAAAATATATATTTTTTAAATTGTCTCCTTTATTTTAAACAAAAACATTTATTTTATTAAAGAAAGCCATATTGCATGTGAAAGCCCCATTTCCCCCGATTACAATGATACCACATATGTATCAGTAGCCCCCCGTTCTTGTCCAGGTGATCCCATAAACTGAAAAGAGCACTTTATAACATTTACAAATAAAATACAACTACTATCCACATAATAAAGGGTTAAATAAAAAAAAATTGGTGTGGAGTCCCCCTTCACAGGGTGGGGGGGGGACACAATTTCTTGGGGGAATTTTAAGGTTTTTTTGGGAGGCAGGTAGTGGGGGGTCTCTGGGTTAATGGCAAGTCACCCACTAGCCACAGGTGACTTGCCAGACCCCCGAGCCCTGTGAACTGGTATAGGGGTCACATGGACCCCTTACCAGTTCACAAAGGGTTAAAAGTAAAAAAAAAACACACAGAGACACACTTTAAAACAAACTTTATTAAAAAAAAATATTTTTTTAATTATTTTTTTTTAATACTTACCTCCCATCCATCCCTGTGTCCCACGCTGATCACTTAGGCTTCTGCTCTCCTGCTGGGTTACAGATAACAAAGGGTTAATTAAAAAAAAAAATGACATAGGGTCCCCCCTCAAAGGGAGGGGGACCCCATTTTATTTTTGGGATTTTTAAGGGTTAAAACCCTTAAAAATCCAAAAAAAAAATGGCGTGAGGTCCCTCCTACCCAGCATAACCAGCCTGTGACCAGCTATGGGGGCTTGTAGAACAGGGCGCAGGGGCCAGCTTTAGTGGCCCCTGGCCCTGCGGCTACAAGCCGTCATAGCCTAGGGCCACGGCTCTTCTGCCCCCCCCTGGGCTTTGGGGAGGCAGGTAATTTGGGGGGCCAGGGGTTAATGGCAAGTCACCCGCTAGCCGCAGGTGACTTGCCAGACCCCCGAGCCTTGTGAACTGGTATAGGGGTCACATGGACCCCTTACCAGTTCACAAAGGGTTAAAAGTAAAAAAAAACACACAGACACACTTTTAAAAAAATATCTTTATTAAAAAAAAATAAATGTTTTTTAATATTTTTTTTAATACTTACATCCCATCCATCCCTGTGTCCCACGCTGATCACTTAGGCTTCTGCTCTCCTGCTGGAAGCCTTTTATACCTACTGGGCTACAGGTAACAAAGGGTTAATTTAAAAAAAAATGACATAGGGTCCCCCCTCGAAGGGAGGGGGACCCCATTTTTTTGGGGATTTTTAAGGGTTAAAACCCTTAAAAATCCAAAAAAAAAATGGCGTGAGGTCCCCCCTACCCAGCATAACCAGCCTGTAACCAGCTATGGGGGCTTGTAGAACAGAGCGTAGGGGCCAGCTTTAGTGGCCCCTGGCCCTGCGGCTACAAGCCGTCATAGCCTAGGGCCACGGCTCTTCTGCCCCCCCCCCTGGGCTTTGGGGAGGCAGGTAATTTGGGGGGCCAGGGGTTAATGGCAAGTCACCCGCTAGCGCAGGTGACTTGCCAGACCCCCGAACCCTGTGAACTGGTATAAGGGGTCACATGGACCCCTTACCAGTTCAAAAAGGGTTAAAAGGTAAAAAAAAGACACACACGTTTTTGAAAATAACTTTATTAAAAAAAAAAAAAAAGTTTTACTTTACTCACCTCCGATCTTCATCTTCTGTGTCCCGCGGCGATCTGCTGTCAGTGACGACTGGGCAGAGGAGGGGGGAGGCAGGCGATCGGAGGATCGCCTACCTCCCTCCTTCCCTGCCCAGCCGTCACTGGCATCTGACAGCTGAACCGCCGGGTGCCCCGATGACACCCGGCGGTGACGTCACCGGCCCCGCCCCGAAGGGCCGCCATCGGAAGACGCTGCTGAGGGAGGAGGGCTGTTATGCCCCCTCCAGAAGACAGAAGAGCGGGGAGGGGGGATCGGAGCCCCCCCCCGTGAAGAGGAGAGCCTGCGGGAGCCGGCGGGGACAAAGGTAGGTAAATGTCATTTTTTTTTTTTTTTTAAATTACAGGAAACCGGGCGGCTGCTGAAACGGGGGGGCACCCTGTTCCGGGCCCTCCCCTGCAGCCCGAGGAGCCCCGATGGGTGATCGGAGCCCCTCTGGCTGAAGAGGAGACCCGACCGGATCGAACGAGGGGTCAGGTAAGTGTCTTTTATTTTTACTTTTTTTTTTATTTCTGGGGAAAGTCAGGCACGTAAATTTTACGTGGCTGGCGTTTAACTGTTGGAGAGGCAGCCACGTAAAGTTTACGTGGCTGGCGTTTAAAGGGTTAAATAAGTGTGCAGCTTACAGGAAATACAGAGGCTAATGTGATGTTACAGAATGGGATGCCCCCAAGCAGGCTTTAGAACAGTATATATGCACAGTAAAAGTGGATAATCAGGCTCATACAGGCCAAATTACTTTAAATAAGTTTGCAGCTTAGAGTAAATACAGAGGCTAATGTGATGTTACAGAATGGGATGCCCCCAAGCAGGCTTTAGAACAGTATATATGCACAGTAAAATTGGACAATCAGGCTCATACAGGCCAAATTACTTTAAATAAGTGTGCAGCTCAGAGTAAATACAGAAGCTAATGTGATGTTACAGAATGGGATGCCCCCAAGCAGGCTTTAGAACAGTATATATGCACAGTAAAAGTGGATAACCAGGCTCATACAGGCCAAATTACTTTAAATAAGTGTGCAGCTTAAAGGAAATACACAGGCTAATGTGATGTTACAGAATGGGATGCCCCCAAGCAGGCTTTAGAACAGTATATATGCACAGTAAAAGTGGATAATCAGGCTCATACAGGCCAAATTACTTTAAATAGGTTTGCAGCTTAGAGTAAATACAGAGGCTAATGTGATGTTACAGAATGGGGTGCCCCAAGCAGGCTTTAGAACAGTATATATGCACAGTAAAAGTGGATAATCAGGCTCATACAGGTCAAATTACTGTAAATAAGTTTGCAGCTTAGAGTAAATACAGAGGCTAATGTGATGTTACAGAATGGGATGCCCCCAAGCAGGCTTTAGAACAGTATATATGCACAGTAAAAGTGGATAAGCAGGCTCCAACAGGCCAAATTACTTTAAATAAGTGTGCAGCTTAGAGTAAATACAGAGGCAAATGTGATGTTACAGAATGGGATGCCCCCAAGCAGGCTTTAGAACAGTATATATGCACAGTAAAAGTGGATAATCAGGCTCATACAGGCCAAATTACTTTAAATAGGTTTGCAGCTTAGAGTAAATACAGAGGCTAATGTGATGTTACAGAATGGGATGCCCCCAAGCAGGCTTTAGAACAGTATATATGCACAGTAAAAGTGGATAAGCAGGCTCCAACAGGCCAAATTACTTTATATAAGTGTGCAGCTTAGAGTAAATACAGAGGCTAATGTGATGTTACAGAATGGGATGCCCCCAAGCAGGCTTTAGAACAGTATATATGCACAGTAAAAGTGGATAATCAGGCTCATACAGGCCAAATTACATTAAATAAGTGTGCAGCTTAGAAAAAATACAGAGGCTAATGTGATGTTACAGAATGGGATGCCCCCAAGCCGGCTTTAGAACAGTATATATGCACAGTAAAAGTGGATAAGCAGGCTCCAACAGGCCAAATTACTTTAAATAAGTATGCAGCTTAGAGTAAATTCAGAGGCTAATGTGATGTTACAGAATGGGATGCCCCCAAGCAGGCTTTAGAACAGTATATATGCACAGTAAAAGTGGATAATCAGGCTCATACAGGCCAAATTACTTTAAATAAGTTTGCAGCTTAGAGTAAATACAGAGGCTAATGGTATGTTACAGAATGGGATGCCCCCAAGCAGGCTTTAGAACAGTATATATGCACAGTAAAAGTGGATAATCATGCTCATACAGGCCAAATTACTTTAAATAAGTTTGCAGCTTAGAGTAAATACAGGGGCTAATGTGATGTTACAGAATGGGATGCCCCCAAGCAGGCTTTAGAACAGTATATATGCACAGTAAAAGTGGATAAGCAGGCTCCAACAGGCCAAATTACTTTAAATAAGTGTCCAGCTTAGAGTAAATACAGAGGTGAATGTGATGTTACAGAATGGGATGCCCCCAAGCAGGCTTTAGAACAGTATAGATGCACAGTAAAAGTGGATAATCAGGCTCATACAGGCCAAATTACTTTAAATAAGTTTGCAGCTTAGAGTAAATACAGAGGCTAATGGTATGTTACAGAATGGGATGCCCCCAAGCAGGCTTTAGAACAGTATATATGCACAGTAAAAGTGGATAAGCAGGCTCCAACAGGCCAAATTACTTTAAATAAGTGTGCAGCTTAGAGTAAATACAGAGGCTAATGTGATGTTACAGAATGGGATGCCCCCAAGCAGGCTTTAGAACAGTATATATGCACAGAAAAAGTGAATAATCAGGCTCATACAGGCCAAATTACTTTAAATAGGTGTGCAGCTTAGAGTAAATACAGAGGCTAATGTGATGTTACAGAATGGGATGCCCCCAAGCAGGCTTTAGAACAGTATATATGCACAGTAAAAGTGGATAAGCAGGCTCCAACAGGCCAAATTACTTTAAATAAGTGTGCAGCTTAGAGTAAATACAGAGGCTAATGTGATGTTACAGAATGGGATGCCCCCAAGCAGGCTTTAGAACAGTATATATGCACAGTAAATGTGGATAAGCAGGCTCCAACTGGCCAAATTACTTTAAATAAGTGTACTTAGAGTAAATACAGAGGCTAATGTGATGTTACAGAATGGGATGCCCCCAAGCAGGCTTTAGAACAGTATATATGCACAGTAAAAGTGGATAATCAGGCTCATACAGGCCCAATTACTTTAAATAAGTGTGCAGCTTACAGGAAATACAGAGGCTAATGTGATGTTACAGAATGGGATGCCCCCAAGCAGGCTTTAGAACAGTATATATGCACAGTAAAAGTGGATAATCAGGCTCATACAGGCCAAAAAACTTTAAATAAGTTTGCAGCTTAGAGTAAATACAGAGGCTAATGGTATGTTACAGAATGGGATGCCCCCAAGCAGGCTTTAGAACAGTATATATACACAGTAAAAGTGGATAAGCAGGCTCCAACAGGCCAAATTACTTTAAATAAGTGTGCAGCTTACAGGAAATACAGAGGCTAACGTGATGTTACAGAATGGGATGCCCCCAAGCAGGCTTTAGAACAGTATATATGCACAGTAAAAGTGGATAATCAGGCTCATACAGGCCAAATTACTTTAAAAAAGTGTGCAGCTTACAGGAAATACAGAGGCTAATGTGATGTTACTGAATGGAATGCCCCCAAAAAGGCTTTAGAACAGTATATATGCACAGTAAAAGTGGATAAGCAGGCTCCAAGAGGCCAAATTACTTTAAATAAGTGTGCAGCTTAGAGTAAATACAGAGGCTAATGTGATGTTACAGAATGGGATGCCCCCAAGCAGGCTTTAGAACAGTATATATGCACAGTAAAAGTGGATAATCAGGCTCATACAGGCCAAATTACTTTAAATAACTTTGCAGCTTAGAGTAAATACAGAGGCGAATGTGATGTTACAGAATGGGATGCCCCCAAGCAGGCTTTAGAACAGTATATATGCACAGTAAAATTGGACAATCAGGCTCATACAGGCCAAATTACTTTAAATAAGTGTGCAGCTCAGAGTAAATACAGAGGCTAATGTGATGTTACAGAATGGGATGCCCCCAAGCAGGCTTTAGAACAGTATATATGCACAGTAAAAGTGGATAATCAGGCTCATACAGGCCGGATTACTTTAAATAAGTGTGCAGCTTACAGGAAATACAGAGGCTAATGTGATGTTACAGAATGGGATGCCCCCAAGCAGGCTTTAGAACAGTATATATGCACAGTAAAAGTGGATAATCAGGCTCATACAGGCCAAAAAGCTTTAAATAAGTTTGCAGCTTAGAGTAAATACAGAGGCTAATGGTATGTTACAGAATGGGATGCCCCCAAGCAGGCTTTAGAACAGTATATATGCACAGTAAAAGTGGATAAGCAGGCTCCATCAGGCCAAATTACTTTAAATAAGTGTGCAGCTTACAGGAAATACAGAGGCTAACGTGATGTTACAGAATGGGATGCCCCCAAGCAGGCTTTAGAACAGTATATATGCACATTAAAGTGGATAATCAGGCTCATACAGGCCAAATTACTTTAAATAAGTTTGCAGCTTAGAGTAAATACAGAGGCGAATGTGATGTTACAGAATGGGATGCCCCCAAGCAGGCTTTAGAACAGTATATATGCACAGTAAAATTGGACAATCAGGCTCATACAGGCCAAATTACTTTAAATAAGTGTGCAGCTTAGAGTAAATACAGAGGCTAATGTGATGTTACAGAATGGGATGCCCCCAAGCAGGCTTTAGAACAGTATATATACACAGTAAAAGTGGATAACCAGGCTCATACAGGCCAAATTTCTTTAAATAAGTGTGCAGCTTAAAGGAAATACAGAGGCTAATGTGATGTTACAGAATGGGATGCCCCCAAGCAGGCTTTAGAACAGTATATATGCACAGTAAAAGTGGATAATCAGGCTCATACAGGTCAAATTACTTTAAATAAGTTTGCAGCTTAGAGTAAATACAGAGGCTAATGTGATGTTACAGAATGGGATGCCCCCAAGCAGGCTTTAGAACAGTATATATGCACAGTAAAAGTGGATAATCAGGCTCATACAGGCCAAATTACTTTAAATAAGTGTGCAGCTTAGAGTAAATACAGAGGCTAATGTGATGTTACAGAATGGGATGCCCCCAAGCAGGCTTTAGAACAGTATATATACACAGTAAAAGTGGATAATCAGGCTCATACAGGCCAAATTACTTTAAATAAGTTTGCAGCTTAGAGTAAATACAGAGGCTAATGTGATGTTACAGAATGGGATGCCCCCAAGCAGGCTTTAGAACAGTATATATGCACAGAAAAAGTGGATAATCAGGCTCATACAGGCCAAATTACTTTAAATACGTGTGCAGCTTACAGGAAATACAGAGGCTAATGTGATGTTACAGAATGGGATGCCCCCAAGCAGGCTTTAGAACAGTATATATGCACAGTAAAAGTGGATAAGCAGGCTCCAACAGGCCAAATTACTTTAAATAAGTGTGCAGCTTAGAGTAAATACAGAGGCTAATGTGATGTTACAGAATGGGATGCCCCCAAGCAGGCTTTAGAACAGTATATATGCACATTAAAGTGGATAATCAGGCTCATACAGGCCAAATTACTTTAAATAAGTTTGCAGCTTAGAGTAAATACAGAGGCGAATGTGATGTTACAGAATGGGATGCCCCCAAGCAGGCTTTAGAACAGTATATATGCACAGTAAAATTGGACAATCAGGCTCATACAGGCCAAATTACTTTAAATAAGTGTGCAGCTCAGAGTAAATACAGAGGCTAATGTGATGTTACAGAATGGGATGCCCCCAAGCAGGCTTTAGAACAGTATCCCCTCGATTCAAAGAGCAAAAGTTAATTGATTTCGGATCGAGAATCGTAAGTTTGGGTGGGTGTTAGTCATTTTTTCCTGTTTTTTTGGCCATTTACGACTCGCACGAGCCTACGTTCGAATGCGTATATGCTCTTACGATCATCGCAAGTTCGTTCCTAAATTTTAGGATCAAAACGTAAAACTTAGGATCAAATCCTAAAACTTAGGAAGAAAACGTAAAACTTAGGATAATTGGATGTGTTTCGGTGTGATTCAGAGAACAGTTTTCAAACCTCTAAATACGTTTTAAAAGAAAGCCACTGCCGACACCTTTTAGCAGTGGTATTGCTGTTCTTGAACAGGTTTTTTGGCTATGTGGAGGAGTCTGCGCGTCTTGAGCTGCAATGAACTGCATGTATCAGCATGGCCGAGCCCATAAATTGTATTGCAATGCATACCTGATTCATATATGCCTTATAAAAGCATTTTAATGTGGAACTTAATTAGTCCTTTGCATGTAAACCTTTATTTGGCAATATATTTGCGTTAATTAAAGAAACTTATGTCCTTTGTTATTTATTTTTAAATTGATGTACTAGAATAATATTTTTAGATTGCATTTATTGGTGTAGTTGTTTACCTTTGCTTTGTTTAATTATTTAAGCACATCTTTGGTCAGATGCATCACACTTACTGAGGAGAGGAGAGCGGGATAAAGTGCAGGATGTGGGTTACTGCTGTATTTTGCACAGACACAGCAGAGCTGGGGGCACGGAAAGGTCAGAAATCAAAGAATGCAGAGCAACACAGTCACAAGGCCCTTTCTGTTTGCAGGCTGCCCGATAATACCTGAGCCGCCATCTTGGCTGTTTCTAGGCTCATAACATGCAGAAGTTGCTGGGTGTTTTTTAATATTTGAGAGCAATCTGTATGTAGAGGGTGTGGGTAACCACACCAAAAATTTAAAGTTGTACCATTTGAAGCATAAATATTAAAATTAAATCCACAAGTAAAAAAGGCAAGTTAAGTAAAAATTAAACAAAGTAAGATTTACTTATGCAAATGCATTCATTAATGGTTGGTTACTACAAAATGAATGAAATAAAGAAAAATAAAAGACCAAATATTTAGAATGCACTTTAATGAGGTAAGTTTGTAGTGCGGAGCCGCAAGATCAGAAGGATTTACGTCCAGACAAAAAAGGAAAAAGGGCAAAACCAATGTTGCAACCTGAGAAATGAAACGGAAAAATCAGGATGGAAACTGACATAGGTCTGATTCCCGAACTGCCATACGAACGGACGTATATTTTAGGATAGAAACGTATTTGCTTATAGAATCACTCGCAAGTTCATACGAACGCACGAGCGTACGGGAAAAATAGGATGATCGGCACCAAAATCAAAGCTGTTACATGTTTCTTTGAATCGACCCATATATATGCACAGTAAAAGTGGATAACCAGGCTCATACAGGCCAAATTACTTTAAATAAGTGTGCAGCTTAAAGGAAATACAGAGGCTAATGTGATGTTACAGAATGGGATGCCCCCAAGCAGGCTTTAGAACAGTATATATGCACAGTAAAAGTGGATAATCAGGCTCATACAGGCCAAATTACTTTAAATAAGTTTGCAGCTTAGAGTAAATACAGAGGCTAATGTGATGTTACAGAATGGGATGCCCCCAAGCAGGCTTTAGAACAGTATATATGCACAGTAAAAGTGGATAATCAGGCTCATACAGGCCAAATTACTTTAAATAAGTTTGCAGCTTAGAGGAAATACAGAGGCTAATGTGATGTTACAGAATGGGATGCCCCCAAGCAGGCTTTAGAACAGTATATATGCACAGTAAAAGTGGATAATCAGGCTCATACAGGCCAAATTACTTTAAATAAGTGTGCAGCTTACAGGAAATACAGAGGCTAATGTGATGTTACAGAATGGGATGCCCCCAAGCAGGCTTTAGAACAGTATATATGCACAGTTAAAGTGGAGAAGCAGGCTCCAACAGGCCAAATTACTTTAAATAAGTGTGCAGCTTAGAGTAAATACAGAGGCTAATGTGATGTTACAGAATGGGATGCCCCCAAGCAGGCTTTAGAACAGTATATATGCACAGTAAAAGTGGATAATCAGGCTCATACAGGTCAAATTACTTTAAATAAGTTTGCAGCTTAGAGTAAATACAGAGGCGAATGTGATGTTACAGAATGGGATGCCCCCAAGCAGGCTTTAGAACAGTATATATGCACAGTAAAATTGGACAATCAGGCTCATACAGGCCAAATTACTTTAAATAAGTGTGCAGCTCAGAGTAAATACAGAGGCTAATGTGATGTTACAGAATGGGATGCCCCCAAGCAGGCTTTAGAACAGTATATATGCACAGTAAAAGTGGATAATCAGGCTCATACAGGCCGAATTACTTTAAGTAAGTGTGCAGCTTACAGGAAATACAGAGGCTAATGTGATGTTACAGAATGGGATGCCCCCAAGCAGGCTTTAGAACAGTATATATGCACAGTAAAAGTGGATAATCAGGCTCATACAGGCCAAAAAACTTTAAATAAGTTTGCAGCTTAGAGTAAATACAGAGGCTAATGGTATGTTACAGAATGGGATGCCCCCAAGCAGGCTTTAGAACAGTATATATGCACAGTAAAAGTGGATAAGCAGGCTCCAACAGGCCAAATTACTTTAAATAAGTGTGCAGCTTACAGGAAATACAGAGGCTAACGTGATGTTACAGAATGGGATGCCCCCAAGCAGGCTTTAGAACAGTATATATGCACAGTAAAAGTGGATAAGCAGGCTCCAACAGGCCAAATTACTTTAAATAAGTGTGCAGCTTAGAGTAATTACAGAGGCTAATGTGATGTTACAGAATGGGATGCCCCCAAGCAGGCTTTAGAACAGTATATATGCACATTAAAGTGGATAATCAGGCTCATACAGGCCAAATTACTTTAAATAAGTTTGCAGCTTAGAGTAAATACAGAGGCGAATGTGATGTTACAGAATGGGATGCCCCCAAGCAGGCTTTAGAACAGTATATATGCACAGTAAAATTGGACAATCAGGCTCATACAGGCCAAATTACTTTAAATAAGTGTGCAGCTCAGAGTAAATACAGAGGCTAATGTGATGTTACAGAATGGGATGCCCCCAAGCAGGCTTTAGAACAGTATATATGCACAGTAAAAGTGGATAACCAGGCTCATACAGGCCAAATTACTTTAAATAAGTGTGCAGCTTAAAGGAAATACACAGGCTAATGTGATGTTACAGAATGGGATGCCCCCAAGCAGGCTTTAGAACAGTATATATGCACAGTAAAAGTGGATAATCAGGCTCATACAGGCCAAATTACTTTAAATAGGTTTGCAGCTTAGAGTAAATACAGAGGCTAATGTGATGTTACAGAATGGGATGCCCCCAAGCAGGCTTTAGAACAGTATATATGCACAGTAAAAGTGGATAATCAGGCTCATACAGGTCAAATTACTTTAAATAAGTTTGCAGCTTAGAGTAAATACAGAGGCTAATGTGATGTTACAGAATGGGATGCCCCCAAGCAGGCTTTAGAACAGTATATATGCACAGTAAAAGTGGATAAGCAGGCTCCAACAGGCCAAATTACTTTAAATAAGTGTGCAGCTTAGAGTAAATACAGAGGCAAATGTGATGTTACAGAATGGGATGCCCCCAAGCAGGCTTTAGAACAGTATATATGCACAGTAAAAGTGGATAATCAGGCTCATACAGGCCAAATTACTTTAAATAGGTTTGCAGCTTAGAGTAAATACAGAGGCTAATGTGATGTTACAGAATGGGATGCCCCCAAGCAGGCTTTAGAACAGTATATATGCACAGTAAAAGTGGATAATCAGGCTCATACAGGTCAAATTACTTTAAATAAGTTTGCAGCTTAGAGTAAATACAGAGGCTAATGTGATGTTACAGAATGGGATGCCCCCAAGCAGGCTTTAGAACAGTATATATGCACAGTAAAAGTGGATAAGCAGGCTCCAACAGGCCAAATTACTTTAAATAAGTGTGCAGCTTAGAGTAAATACAGAGGCAAATGTGATGTTACAGAATGGGATGCCCCCAAGCAGGCTTTAGAACAGTATATATGCACAGTAAAAGTGGATAATCAGGCTCATACAGGCCAAATTACTTTAAATAGGTTTGCAGCTTAGAGTAAATACAGAGGCTAATGTGATGTTACAGAATGGAATGCCCCCAAGCAGGATTTAGAACAGTATATATGCACAGTAAAAGTGGATAATCAGGCTCATACAGGCCAAATTACATTAAATAAGTGTGCAGCTTAGAAAAAATACAGAGGCTAATGTGATGTTACAGAATGGGATGCCCCCAAGCAGGCTTTAGAACAGTATATATGCACAGTAAAAGTGGATAAGCAGGCTCCAACAGGCCAAATTACTTTAAATAAGTGTGCAGCTTAGAGTAAATACAGAGGCTAATGTGATGTTACAGAATGGGATGCCCCCAAGCAGGCTTTAGAACAGTATATATGCACAGTAAAAGTGGATAATCAGGCTCATACAGGCCAAATTACTTTAAATAAGTTTGCAGCTTAGAGTAAATACAGAGGCTAATGGTATGTTACAGAATGGGATGCCCCCAAGCAGGCTTTAGAACAGTATATATGCACAGTAAAAGTGGATAATCATGCTCATACAGGCCAAATTACTTTAAATAAGTTTGCAGCTTAGAGTAAATACAGGGGCTAATGTGATGTTACAGAATGGGATGCCCCCAAGCAGGCTTTAGAACAGTATATATGCACAGTAAAAGTGGATAAGCAGGCTCCAACAGGCCAAATTACTTTAAATAAGTGTCCAGCTTAGAGTAAATACAGAGGTGAATGTGATGTTACAGAATGGGATGCCCCCAAGCAGGCTTTAGAACAGTATATATGCACAGTAAAAGTGAATAATCAGGCTCATACAGGCCAAATTACTTTAAATAAGTGTGCAGCTTACAGGAAATACAGAGGCTAATGTGATGTTACAGAATGGGATGCCCCCAAGCAGGCTTTAGAACAGTATATATGCACAGTAAAAGTGGATAAGCAGACTCCAACAGGCCAAATTACTTTAAATAAGTGTGCAGCTTAGAGTAAATACAGAGGCTAATGTGATGTTACAGAATGGGATGCCCCCAAGCAGGCTTTAGAACAGTATATATGCACAGTAAATGTGGATAAGCAGGCTCCAACAGGCCAAATTACTTTAAATAAGTGTCCAGCTTAGAGTAAATACAGAGGCGAATGTGATGTTACAGAATGGGATGCCCCCAAGCAGGCTTTAGAACAGTATATATGCACAGAAAAAGTGAATAATCAGGCTCATACAGGCCAAATTACTTTAAATAAGTGTGCAGCTTACAGGAAATACAGAGGCTAATGTGATGTTACAGAATTGGATGCCCCCAAGCAGGCTTTAGAACAGTATATATGCACAGTAAAAGTGGAGAAGCAGGCTCCAACAGGCCAAATTACTTTAAATAAGTGTGCAGCTTAAAGTAAATACAGAGGCTAATGTGATGTTACAGAATGGGATGCCCCCAAGCAGGCTTTAGAACAGTATATATGCACAGTAAAAGTGGATAATCAGGCTCATACAGGCCGAATTACTTTAAATAAGTGTGCAGCTTATAGGAAATACAGAGGCTAATGTGATGTTACAGAATGGGATGCCCCCAAGCAGGCTTTAGAACAGTATATATGCACAGTAAAAGTGGCTAATCAGGCTCATACAGGCCAAAAAACTTTAAATAAGTTTGGAGCTTAGAGTAAATACAGAGGCTAATGGTATGTTACAGAATGGGATGCCCCCAAGCAGGCTTTAGAACAGTATATATGCACAGTAAAAGTGGATAAGCAGGCTCCAACAGGCCAAATTACTTTAAATAAGTGTGCAGCTTACAGGAAATACAGAGGCTAACGTGATGTTACAGAATGGGATGCCCCCAAGCAGGCTTTAGAACAGTATATATGCACAGTAAAAGTGGATAATCAGGCTCATACAGGCCAAATTACTTTAAATAAGTGTGCAGCTTACAGGAAATACAGAGGCTAATGTGATGTTACAGAATGGGATGCCCCCAAGCAGGCTTTAGAACAGTATATATGCACAGTAAAAGTGGATAAGCAGGCTCCAACAGGCCAAATTACTTTAAATAAGTGTGCAGCTTAGAGTAAATACAGAGGCTAATGTGATGTTACAGAATGGGATGCCCCCAAGCAGGCTTTAGAACAGTATATATGCACAGTAAAAGTGGATAATCAGGCTCATACAGGCCAAATTACTTTAAATAAGTTTGCAGCTTAGAGTAAATACAGAGGCGAATGTGATGTTACAGAATGGGATGCCCCCAAGCAGGCTTTAGAACAGTATATATGCACAGTAAAATTGGACAATCAGGCTCATACAGGCCAAATTACTTTAAATAAGTGTGCAGCTCAGAGTAAATACAGAGGCTAATGTGATGTTACAGAATGGGATGCCCCCAAGCAGGCTTTAGAACAGTATATATGCACAGTAAAAGTGGATAATCAGACTCATACAGGCCGAATTACTTTAAATAAGTGTGCAGCTTACAGGAAATACAGAGGCTAATGTGATGTTACAGAATGGGATGCCCCCAAGCAGGCTTTAGAACAGTATATATGCACAGTAAAAGTGGATAATCAGGCTCATACAGGCCAAAAAACTTTAAATAAGTTTGCAGCTTAGAGTAAATACAGAGGCTAATGGTATGTTACAGAATGGGATGCCCCCAAGCCGGCTTTAGAACAGTATATATGCACAGTAAAAGTGGATAAGCAGGCTCCAACAGGCCAAATTACTTTAAATAAGTGTGCAGCTTACAGGAAATACAGAGGCTAACGTGATGTTACAGAATGGGATGCCCCCAAGCAGGCTTTAGAACAGTATATATGCACATTAAAGTGGATAATCAGGCTCATACAGGCCAAATTACTTTAAATAAGTTTGCAGCTTAGAGTAAATACAGAGGCGAATGTGATGTTACAGAATGGGATGCCCCCAAGCAGGCTTTAGAACAGTATATATGCACAGTAAAATTGGACAATCAGGCTCATACAGGCCAAATTACTTTAAATAAGTGTGCAGCTCAGAGTAAATACAGAAGCTAATGTGATGTTACAGAATGGGATGCCCCCAAGCAGGCTTTAGAACAGTATATATACACAGTAAAAGTGGATAACCAGGCTCATACAGGCCAAATTACTTTAAATAAGTGTGCAGCTTAAAGGAAATACAGAGGCTAATGTGATGTTACAGAATGGGATGCCCCCAAGCAGGCTTTAGAACAGTATATATGCACAGTAAAAGTGGATAATCAGGCTCATACAGGCCAAATTACTTTAAATAAGTGTGCAGCTTAGAGTAAATACAGAGGCTAATGTGATGTTACAGAATGGGATGCCCCCAAGCAGGCTTTAGAACAGTATATATGCACAGTAAAAGTGGATAATCAGGCTCATACAGGTCAAATTACTTTAAATAAGTTTGCAGCTTAGAGTAAATACAGAGGCTAATGTGATGTTACAGAATGGGATGCCCCCAAGCAGGCTTTAGAACAGTATATATGCACAGTAAAAGTGGATAATCAGGCTCATACAGGCCAAATTACTTTAAATAAATGTGCAGCTTAGAGTAAATACAGAGGCTAATGTGATGTTACAGAATGTGATGCCCCCAAGCAGGCTTTAGAACAGTATATATGCACAGTAAAAGTGGATAAGCAGGCTCATACAGGCCAAATTACTTTAAATAAGTGTGCAGCTTAGAGTAAATACAGAGGCTAATGTGATGTTACAGAATGGGATGCCCCCAAGCAAGCTTTAGAACAGTATATATGCACAGTAAAAGTGGATAATCAGGCTCATACAGGCCAAATTACTTTAAATAAGTTTGCAGCTTAGAGTAAATACAGAGGCGAATGTAATGTTACAGAATGGGATGCCCCCAAGCAGGCTTTAGAACAGTATATATGCACAGTAAAATTGGACAATCAGGCTCATACAGGCCAAATTCCTTTAAATAAGTGTGCAGCTCAGAGTAAATACAGAGGCTAATGGGATGTTACAGAATGGGATGCCCTCAAGCAGGCTTTAGAACAGTATATATGCACAGTAAAAGTGGATAACCAGGCTCATACAGGCCAAATTACTTTAAATAAGTGTGCAGCTTAAAGGAAATACAGAGGCTAATGTGATGTTACAGAATGGGATGCCCCCAAGCAGACTTTAGAACAGTATATATGCACAGTAAAAGTGGATAATCAGGCTCATACAGGCCAAATTACTTTAAATAAGTTTGCAGCTTAGAGTAAATACAGAGGCTAATGTGATTTTACAGAATGGGATGCCCCCAAGCAGGCTTTAGAACAGTATATATGCACAGTAAAAGTGGATAATCAGGCTCATACAGGTCAAATTACTTTAAATAAGTTTGCAGCTTAGAGTAAATACAGAGGCTAATGTGATGTTACAGAATGGGATGCCCCCAAGCAGGCTTTAGAACAGTATATATGCACAGTAAATGTGGATAATCAGGCTCATACAGGCCAAATTACTTTAAATAAGTGTGCAGCTTACAGGAAATACAGAGGCTAATGTGATGTTACAGAATGGGTTGCCCCCAAGCAGGCTTTAGAACAGTATATATGCACAGTAAAAGTGGATAATCAGGCTCCAACAGGCCAAATTACTTTAAGTAAGTTTGCAGCTTAGAGTAAATACAAAGGCTAATGTGATGTTACAGAATGGAATGCCCCCAAGCAGGCTTTAGAACAGTATAAATGCACAGTAAAAGTGGATAATCAGGTTCATACAGGCCAAATTAAGTTAAATAAGTTTGCAGCTTAGAGTAAATACAGAGGCTAATGGTATGTTACAGAATGGGATGCCCCCAAGCAGGCTTTAGAACAGTATATATGCACAGTAAAAGTGGATAAGCAGGCTCCAACATGCCAAATTACTTTAAATAAGTGTGCAGCTTAGAGTAAATACAGAGGCTAATGTGATGTTGCAGAATGGGATGCCCCCAAGCAGGCTTTAGAACAGTATATATGCACAGTAAAAGTGGATAATCAGGCTCATACAGGCCAAATTACATTAAATAAGTGTGCAGCTTACAGTAAATATAGAGGCGAATGTGATGTTACAGAATGGGATGCCCCCAAGCAGGCTTTAGAACAGTATACATGCACAGTAAAAGTGGATAAGCAGGCTCCAACAGGCCAAATTACTTTAAATAAGTGTGCAGCTTAGAGTAAATACAGAGGCTAATGTGATGTTACAGAATGGGATGCCCCAAGCAGGCTCCAACAGGCCAAATTACTTTAAATAAGTGTGCAGCTTACAGTAAATACAGAGGCTAATGTGATGTTACAGAATGGGATGCCCCCAAGCAGGCTTTAGAACAGTATATATGCACAGTAAAAGTGGATAATCAGGCTCATACAGGCCAAATTACTTTAAATAAGTTTGCAGCTTAGAGTAAATACAGAGGCTAATGTGATGTTACAGAATGGGATGCCCCCAAGCAGGCTTTAGAACAGTATACATGCACAGTAAAAGTGGATAAGCAGGCTCCAACAGGCCAAATTACTTTAAATAAGTGTGCAGCTTAGAGTAAATACAGAGGCTAATGTGATGTTACAGAATGGGATGCCCCAAGCAGGCTGTAGAACAGTATATATGCACAGTAAAAGTGGATAATCAGGCTCATACAGGCCAAATTACTTTAAATAAGTTTGCAGCCTAGAGTAAATACAGAGGCTAATGGTATGTTACAGAATGGGATGCCCCCAAGCAGGCTTTAGAACAGTATATATGCACAGTAAAAGTGGATAATCAGACTCATACAGGCCAAATTACTTTAAATAAGTTTGCAGCCTAGAGGAAATACAGAGGCTAATGTGATGTTACAGAATGGGATGCCCCCAAGCAGGCTTTAGAACAGTATATATGCACAGTAAAAGTGGATAATCAGGCTCATACAGGCCAAATTACTTTAAATTAGTGTGCAGCTTACAGGAAATACAGAGGCTAATGTGATATTACAGAATGGGATGCCCCCAAGCAGGCTTTAGAACAGTATATATGCACAGTAAAAGTGGATAAGCAGGCTCCAACAGTCCAAATTACTTTAAATAAGTGTGCAGCTTAGAGTAAATACAGAGGCTAATGTGATGTTACAGAATGGGATGCCCCCAAGCAGGCTTTAGAACAGTATATATGCACAGTAAAAGTGGATAATCATGCTCATACAGGCCAAATTACATTGAATAAGTGTGCAGCTTAGAGTAAATACAGAGGCTAATGTGATGTTACAGAATGGGATGCCCCCAAGCAGGCTTTAGAACAGTATATATGCACAGTAAAAGTGGATAAGCAGGCTCCAACAGGCCAAATTACTTTAAGTAAGTTTGCAGCTTAGAGTAAATACAGAGGCTAATGTGATGTTACAGAATGGGATGCCCCCAAGCAGGCTTTAGAACAGTATATATGCACAGTAAAAGTGTATAAGCAGGCTCCAACAGGCCAAATTACTTTAAATAAGTGTGCAGCTTACAGTAAATACAGAGGCTAATGTGATGTTACAGAATGGGATGCCCCCAAGCAGGCTTTAGAACAGTATATATGCACAGTAAAAGTGGATAAGCAGGCTCCAACAGGCCGAATTACTTTAAATAAGTGTGCAGCTTAGAGTAAATACAGAGGCTAATGGTATGTTACAGAATGGGTTGCCCCCAAGCAGGCTTTAGAACAGTATATATGCACAGTAAAAGTGGATAATCAGGCTCATACTGGCCAAATTACTTTAAATAAGTTTGCAGCTTAGAGTAAATAAAGAGGCTAATGTGATGTTACAGAATGGGATGCCCCCAAGCAGGCTTTAGAACAATATACATGCACAGTAAAAGTGGATAAGCAGGCTCCAACAGGCCAAATTACTTTAAATAAGTGTGCAGCTTAGAGTAAATACAGAGGCTAATGTGATGTTACAGAATGGGATGCCCCAAGCAGGCTTTAGAACAGTATATATGCACAGTAAAAGTGGATAATCAGGCTCATACAGGCCAAATTACTTTAAATAAGTTTGCAGCCTAGAGTAAATACAGAGGCTAATGGTATGTTACAGAATGGGATGCCCCCAAGCAGGCTTTAGAACAGTATATATGCACAGTAAAAGTGGATAATCAGACTCATACAGGCCAAATTACTTTAAATAAGTTTGCAGCCTAGAGTAAATACAGAGGCTAATGTGATGTTACAGAATGGGATGCCCCCAAGCAGGCTTTAGAACAGTATATATGCACAGTAAAAGTGGATAATCAGGCTCATACAGGCCAAATTACTTTAAATTAGTTTGCAGCTTAGAGTAAATACAGAGGCTAATGTGATGTTACAGAATGGGATGCCCCCAAGCAGGCTTTAGAACAGTATATATGCACAGTAAAAGTGGATAATCAGGCTCATACAGGCCAAATTACTTTAAATAAGTTTGCAGCTTAGAGTAAATACAGAGGCTAATGGTATGTTACAGAATGGGATGCCCCCAAGCAGGCTTTAGAACAGTATATATGCACAGTAAAAGTGGATAAGCAGGCTCCAACAGTCCAAATTACTTTAAATAAGTGTGCAGCTTAGAGTAAATACAGAGGCTAATGTGATGTTACAGAATGGGATGCCCCCAAGCAGGCTTTAGAACAGTATATATGCACAGTAAAAGTGGATAATCATGCTCATACAGGCCAAATTACATTAAATAAGTGTGCAGCTTAGAGTAAATACAGAGGCTAATGTGATGTTACAGAATGGGATGCCCCCAAGCAGGCTTTAGAACAGTATATATGCACAGTAAAAGTGGATAAGCAGGCTCCAACAGGCCAAATTACTTTAAATAAGTGTGCAGCTTAGAGTAAATACAGAGGCTAATGTGATGTTACAGAATGGGATGCCCCCAAGCAGGCTTTAGAACAGTATATATGCACAGTAAAAGTGGATAAGCAGGCTCATACAGGCCAAATTACTTTAAATAAGTTTGCAGCTTAGAGTAAATACAGAGGCTAATGGTATGTTACAGAATGGGATGCCCCCAAGCAGGCTTTAGAACAGTATACATGCACAATAAAAGTGGATAAGCAGGCTCATACAGGCCAAATTACTTTAAATAAGTTTGCAGCTTAGAGTAAATACAGAGGCTAATGTGATGTTACAGAATGGGATGCCCCCAAGCAGGCTTTAGAACAGTATATATGCACAGTAAAAGTGGATAAGCAGGCTCCAACAGGCCAAATTACTTTAAATAAGTGTGCAGCTTACAGGAAATACAGAGGCTAATGTGATGTTACAGAATGGGATGCCCCCAAGCAGGCTTTAGAACAGTATATATGCACAGTAAAAGTGGATAAGCAGGCTCCAACAGGCCAAATTACTTTAAATAAGTGTGCAGCTTAGAGTAAATACAGAGGCTAATGGTATGTTACAGAATGGGTTGCCCCCAAGCAGGCTTTAGAACAGTATATATGCACAGTAAAAGTGGATAATCAGGCTCATACTGGCCAAATTACTTTAAATAAGTTTGCAGCTTAGAGTAAATACAGAGGCTAATGTGATGTTACAGAATGGGATGCCCCCAAGCAGGCTTTAGAACAATATACATGCACAGTAAAAGTGGATAAGCAGGCTCCAACAGGCCAAATTACTTTAAATAAGTGTGCAGCTTAGAGTAAATACAGAGGCTAATGTGATGTTACAGAATGGGATGCCCCAAGCAGGCTTTAGAACAGTATATATGCACAGTAAAAGTGGATAATCAGGCTCATACAGGCCAAATTACTTTAAATAAGTTTGCAGCCTAGAGTAAATACAGAGGCTAATGGTATGTTACAGAATGGGATGCCCCCAAGCAGGCTTTAGAACAGTATATATGCACAGTAAAAGTGGATAATCAGACTCATACAGGCCAAATTACTTTAAATAAGTTTGCAGCCTAGAGTAAATACAGAGGCTAATGTGATGTTACAGAATGGGATGCCCCCAAGCAGGCTTTAGAACAGTATATATGCACAGTAAAAGTGGATAATCAGGCTCATACAGGCCAAATTACTTTAAATTAGTTTGCAGCTTAGAGTAAATACAGAGGCTAATGTGATGTTACAGAATGGGATGCCCCCAAGCAGGCTTTAGAACAGTATATATGCACAGTAAAAGTGGATAATCAGGCTCATACAGGCCAAATTACTTTAAATAAGTTTGCAGCTTAGAGTAAATACAGAGGCTAATGGTATGTTACAGAATGGGATGCCCCCAAGCAGGCTTTAGAACAGTATATATGCACAGTAAAAGTGGATAAGCAGGCTCCAACAGTCCAAATTACTTTAAATAAGTGTGCAGCTTAGAGTAAATACAGAGGCTAATGTGATGTTACAGAATGGGATGCCCCCAAGCAGGCTTTAGAACAGTATATATTCACAGTAAAAGTGGATAATCATGCTCATACAGGTCAAATTACATTAAATAAGTGTGCAGCTTAGAGTAAATACAGAGGCTAATGTGATGTTACAGAATGGGATGCCCCCAAGCAGGCTTTAGAACAGTATATATGCACAGTAAAAGTGGATAAGCAGGCTCCAACAGGCCAAATTACTTTAAATAAGTGTGCAGCTTAGAGTAAATACAGAGGCTAATGTGATGTTACAGAATGGGATGCCCCCAAGCAGGCTTTAGAACAGTATATATGCACAGTAAAAGTGGATAAGCAGGCTCATACAGGCCAAATTACTTTAAATAAGTTTGCAGCTTAGAGTAAATACAGAGGCTAATGGTATGTTACAGAATGGGATGCCCCCAAGCAGGCTTTAGAACAGTATACATGCACAATAAAAGTGGATAAGCAGGCTCATACAGGCCAAATTACTTTAAATAAGTTTGCAGCTTAGAGTAAATACAGAGGCTAATGTGATGTTACAGAATGGGATGCCCCCAAGCAGGCTTTAGAACAGTATATATGCACAGTAAAAGTGGATAAGCAGGCTCCAACAGGCCAAATTACTTTAAATAAGTGTGCAGCTTACAGGAAATACAGAGGCTAATGTGATGTTACAGAATGGGATGCCCCCAAGCAGGCTTTAGAACAGTATATATGCACAGTAAAAGTGGATAAGCAGGCTCCAACAGGCCAAATTACTTTAAATAAGTGTGAAGCTTAGAGTAAATACAGAGGCTAATGGTATGTTACAGAATGGGATGCCCCCAAGCAGGCTTTAGAACAGTATATATGCACAGTAAAAGTGGATAATCAGGCTCATACAGGCCAAATTACTTTAAATAAGTTTGCAGCTTAGAGTAAATACAGAGGCTAATGTGATGTTACAGAATGGGATGCCCCCAAGCAGGCTTTAGAACAGTATACATGCACAGTAAAAGTGGAGAAGCAGGCTCCAACAGGCCAAATTACTTTAAATAAGTGTGCAGCTTAGAGTAAATACAGAGGCTAATGTGATGTTACAGAATGGGATGCCCCAAGCAGGCTTTAGAACAGTATATATGCACAGTAAAAGTGGATAATCAGGCTCATACAGGCCAAATTACTTTAAATAAGTTTGCAGCCTAGAGTAAATACAGAGGCTAATGGTATGTTACAGAATGGGATGCCCCCAAGCAGGCTTTAGAACAGTATATATGCACAGTAAAAGTGGATAATCAGACTCATACAGGCCAAATTACTTTAAATAAGTTTGCAGCCTAGAGTAAATACAGAGGCTAATGTGATGTTACAGAATGGGATGCCCCCAAGCAGGCTTTAGAACAGTATATATGCACAGTAAAAGTGGATAATCAGGCTCATACAGGCCAAATTACTTTAAATTAGTTTGCAGCTTAGAGTAAATACAGAGGCTAATGTGATGTTACAGAATGGGATGCCCCCAAGCAGGCTTTAGAACAGTATATATGCACAGTAAAAGTGGATAAGCAGGCTCCAACAGTCCAAATTACTTTAAATAAGTGTGCAGCTTAGAGTAAATACAGAGGCTAATGTGATGTTACAGAATGGGATGCCCCCAAGCAGGCTTTAGAACAGTATATATGCACAGTAAAAGTGGATAAGCAGGCTCCAACAGGCCAAATTACTTTAAATAAGTGTGCAGCTTAGAGTAAATACAGATGCTAATGTGATGTTACAGAATGGGATGCCCCCCAAGCAGGCTTTAGAACAGTATATATGCACAGTAAAAGTGGATAAGCAGGCTCATACAGGCCAAATTACTTTAAATAAGTTTGCAGCTTAGAGTAAATACAGAGGCTAATGGTATGTTACAGAATGGGATGCCCCCAAGCAGGCTTTAGAACAGTATATATGCACAGTAAAAGTGGATAATCAGGCTCATACAGGCCAAATTACTTTAAATAAGTTTGCAGCTTAGAGTAAATACATAGGCTAATGTGATGTTACAGAATGGGATGCCCCCAAGCAGGCTTTAGAACAGTATATATGCACAGTAAAAGTGGATAATCAGGCTCATAGAGGCCAAATTACTTTAAATAAGTTTGCAGCTTAGAGTAAATACAGAGGCTAATGGTATGTTACAGAATGGGATGCCCCCAGGCAGGCTTTAGAACAGTATACATGCACAATAAAAGTGGATAAGCAGGCTCCAACAGGCCAAATTACTTTAAATAAGTGTGCAGCTTACAGGAAATACAGAGGCTAATGTGATGTTACAGAATGGGATGCCCCCAAGCAGGCTTTAGAACAGTATATATGCACAGTAAAGTGGATAAGCAGGCTCCAGCAGGCCAAATTACTTTAAATAAGTGTGCAGCTTAGAGTAAATACAGAGGCTAATGTGATGTTACAGAATAGGATGCCCCCAAGCAGGCTTTAGAACAGTATATATGCAAAGTGAAAGTGGATAATCAGGCTCATACAGGCCAAATTACTTTAAATAAGTGTGCAGCTTACAGGAAATACAGAGGCTAATGTGATTTTACAGAATGGGATGCCCCCAAGCAGGCTTTAGAACAGTATATATATGCACAGTAAAAGTGGATAATCAGGCTCATACAGGCCAAATTACTTTAAATAAGTTTTCAGCTCAGAGTAAATACAGAGGCTAATGGTATGTTACAGAATGGGATGCCCCCAAGCAGGCTTTAGAACAGTATATATGCACAGTAAAAGTGGATAAGCAGGCTCCAACAGGCCAAATTACTTTAAATAAGTGTGCAGCTTACAGGAAATACAGAGGCTAATGTGATGTTACAGAATGGGATGCCCCCAAGCAGGCTTTAGAACAGTATATATGCACAGTAAAAGTGGATAATCAGGCTCATACAGGCCAAATTACTTTAAATAAGTGTGCAGCTTACAGGAAATACAGAGGCTAACGTGATGTTACAGAATGGGATGCCCCCAAGCAGGCTTTAGAACAGTATATATGCACAGTAAAAGTGGATAAGCAGGCTCCAACAGGCCAAATTACTTTAAATAAGTGTGCAGCTTAGAGTAAATACAGAGGCTAATGTGATGTTACAGAATGGGATGCCCCCAAGCAGGCTTTAGAACAGTATATATGCACAGTAAAAGTGGATAATCAGGCTCATACAGGCCAAATTACTTTAAATAAGTTTGCAGCGTAGAGTAAATACAGAGGCTAATGTGATGTTACAGAATGGGATGCCCCCAAGCAGGCTTTAGAACAGTATATATGCACAGTAAAAGTGGATAATCAGGCTCATACAGGCCAAATTACTTTAAATAAGTTTGCAGCGTAGAGTAAATACAGAGGCTAATGTGATGTTACAGAATGGGATGCCCCCAAGCAGGCTTTAGAACAGTATATATGCACAGTAAAAGTGGATAATCAGGCTCATACAGGCCAAATTACTTTAAATAAGTTTGCAGCTTAGAGTAAATACAGAGGCTAATGTGATGTTACAGAATGGGATGCCCCCAAGCAGGCTTTAGAACAGTATATATGCACAGTAAAAGTGGATAATCAGGCTCATACAGGCCAAATTACTTTAAATAAGTGTGCAACTTAGAGTAAATACAGAGGCTAATGGTATGTTACAGAATGGAATGCCCCCACAGCAGACCTGAGATCAGTATATATGCACAGTAAAAGTGTCTAAGCAGGCTCCAACAGGCCAAATTACTTTAAATACGTGTGCAGCTTAGTGAAGATCAAGAGGGGTATGGTATGTTACAGAATGGGATGCCCCTACAGCAGACCTGAGATCAGTATATATGCACAGTAAATGTGTCTAAGCAGGCTCCAACAGGCCAAATTACTTTAAATAAGTGTGCAGCTTAGTGAAGATCAAGAGGGCTATGGGATGTTATAGAGTGGGATACCCCCAAGCAGGCTTTAGAACAGTATATATGCACAGCAACAGTTGATAAGCAGGCTCCAACAGGCCAAATTACTTTAAATAAGTGTGCAGCTTAGAGGAAAAACAGAGGCTAATGGGATGTTACAAAATGGGATGCCCCTACAGCAGACGTGAGATCAGTATATATGCACAGTGAAAGTGTCTAAGCTGGCGCCAACAGGCCAAATTATGTTAAATAAGTGTGCAGCTTAGTGAAGATCAAGAGGGCTATGGGATGTTATAGAGTGGGATACCCCCAAGCAGGCTTTAGAACAGTATATATGCACAGAAACAGTTGATAAGCAGGCTCCAACAGGCCAAATTACTTTAAATAAGTGTGCAGCTTAGAGGAAAAACAGAGGCTAATGGGATGTTACAAAATGGGATGCCCCCACAGCAGACCTGAGATCAGTATATATGCACAGTAAAAGTGTCTAAGCTGGCGCCAACAGGCCAAATTATGTTAAATAAGTGTGCAGCTTAGTGAAGATCAAGAGGGGTATGGTATGTTATAGAGTGAGATACCCCCAAGCAGGCTTTAGAACAGTATATATGCACAGCAACAGTGGATAAGCAGGCTCCAACAGGCCAAATTACTTTAAATAAGTGTGCAGCTTAGAGGAAATACAGAGGCTAATGGGATGTTACAAAATGGGATGCCCCCACAGCAGACTTGAGATCAGTATATATGCACAGTAAAAGTGTCTAAGCAGGCTGCAACAGGCCAAATTTCTTTAAATAAGTGTGCAGCTTAGAGGAAATACAGAGGCTAATGGGATGTTACAGAATGGGATGCCCCCACAGCAGACTTGAGATCAGTATATATGCACAGCAAAAGTGTCTAAGCAGGCTGCAACAGGCCAAATTACTTTAAATAAGTGTGCAGCTTAGAGGAAATACAGAGGCTAATAGGATGTTACAGAATGGGATGCCCCCACAGCAGACTTGAGATCAGTATATATGCACAGCAAAAGTGTCTAAGCAGGCTGCAACAGGCCAAAATACTTTAAATAAGTGTGCAGCTTAGAGGACATACAGAGGCTAATGAGATCTTACAAAATGGTAATGTTCCCACAGCAGACTTGAGATCAGTTCAGTATATATGCACATCAAAAGTGTATAAGCAGCCTGAAACAGCTAACAAAGCCAGTCAGCCAGCCAGTAACACTCAGGCTGGATGAAAAAAAAAAAATCTCCCTGTCACTGCCTCCGATTTTTCCTAACTTTCCCTGCTTCTCGCTGACTTCCTGCCTGTCTACTGGCTGTCCCTGGCTCTCTAACTGTCTCTCCCTGAATACAGCAGTGTCCTGTCTCTCATGAATGCAATAGAGAAATGAACAAAAGCAAGATGTCCGCCGTCTTATATAGCGCTGTGACATCACCGGGCTTGCTGGCTGCTGATAGGCTGCATGTGACTGCCCCAGCATGCACTGGAGCGGGGTAGATGTCTGGACATGTCCCGTCCGCCATCTTAGAATGCCTGTAATGTAAATGAATGGATGTTAAAGAAAAACTTCGAGCGATCGAAGCATGGGGAAATTCGGATTCGATCCGAATCAAATTTTTCATGAAATTCGGATCGAATCCGGGTTCGTCCGGATCGATTCGCTCATCCCTACAGATAGGTTTCAAGGTGCAGCTTTGGGGTGCCCTGCGGCCTGGTTTATTAAAAGCAGTCAAAAACAAGTGCAAACTGAAGAAGCTTTATAAAGCAGCTGATGCTGATCAACGCTTATGTTGTATAACAGATAGGGTGCAAGGTGCAGCTTTGGGGTGCCCTGCGGCCTGGTTTATTGAAAGAAGTCAAAAACAAGTGCCAACTGAAGTAGCTTAATAAAGCAGCTGATGCTGATCAACGCTTATGTTGTATAACAGATAGGGTTCAAGGTGCAGCTTTGGGGTACCCTGCAGCCTGGTTTATTAAAAGCAGTCAAAAACAAGTGCAAACTGAAGTAGCTTAATAAAGCAGCTGATGCTGATCAACGCTTATGTTGTATAACAGATAGGGTGCAAGGTGCAGCTTTGGGGTGCCCTGCGGCCTGGTTTATTGAAAGAAGTCAAAAACAAGTGCAAACTGAAGTAGCTTAATAAAGCAGCTGATGCTGATCAACGCTTATGTTGTATAACAGATAGGGTTAAAATAGCATGTACCTTGGGATGCCTGTGTGTCCTGGTATATTTTAAGCTGAACAAAAAGTAACAATAATCCAAGTATGAGAAATGCTTTAGCTTAACAGATAGGGTTAAATAGCATGTGCCCTGGGATGCCAGTGTGGCGTAATGTATTTTAAGCTGAGCAGAAACTTTGTATAATCAAGTTTTATTGGTTTTTAGAAAAAAAATGGAGGGTAAGTTGGGGGTACAGAAAATAAGAGGGGGGTACGGGAGGGGAAGGGGGTACGACAAGTACAGATCACAGGTATATATGCAACACCGGTTATACATCTTGTCATCTACATCATTTAGCACACAGATTTGTTTTCAATGCATATACAAGGAACAGGTTCAATCACATTTTGATACTTTTACTTTTTGTTAGTGGTTGAGTGGGGATCAGGAAGATCCCAATCCGCAGAGGATTTCAGATGAGGACGCAGCAAACAACAGAGAATGGGTACACATACATAGAGAAAAAGAATAGAGAGGGAGCTGGAGGGAGAAGACAAAGAGAGGAGGGGAGGGGAAAGGTGGATAGTGGGCAGGGGGAGGGGGGTGGTGATACCGAAGGTATCCCATCTCCTCCCTCCATCCCCCGGGCTCTGGATAGCCGCCCCTCAGGTCCGTGGGTAGCCCCTCATCCCTGGCCGAGATCCACCCCCAAGTGGCTGCGCGGACCTCCACCGCCTAGGGATAATTGACCTTACGGCCGCCAGAAAGAACCTAAGGACTCCCTTCTTGGCTCTGGCTATGGAGCCCGGGATCAGGGTAAGTAAGGCAGCCCCCGGGCTATTAGGCACGACGGAGCCCTCCACCTACGTATGTATCTTGAAGATAGTGTCCCAGAGCCTCTTGACTGGGGGACACTCCCACCAGATGTGAAGGATCCCTCCCTGTGGCGCCCCGCATCTCCAACACCCATTCGAGCCATCAGAGGTGTATGAGGCCATGTCTGCCAGACACCTATACCACCTTGTGAGGACCTTGTCATTTTTTTCCTGTGCCTCACTGGCACCAACAAGCCTGTGTGTTAGCGTGAAAATCTTTTTGGCATCTTCATCTGTGATCGAGACCCCCAAGTCCCTCTCCCATTTGGACATGAACTCCAGCGCAGAAGCATGTCTGGCAGCTACCAGCAGGTTGTAGAAGCTTGATACCACATGTTCCAAAGGCTGTGGTTGTGTGAGATACTCCTCCAGCGGTGTCAGGGGGAGGGATGCGTTTCTGAGGCGTCCTCCGGTAGTGAGGAACGCCTCTAGCTGTCGATGATGCAGCCAGGACAAATGCCCCCCCCCCCCCCCCCGCTGCGAGCCCTCAGCTCCGCCAGGGAGGGCAACCTTCCCCCCAGCAGCACATCTCGTATTCTGGTGTCCTCTTCCTCTCTCCAAATCAGGAACAGAGTGGTGTTCTGCGTCGGTATGCACTCTGGGTTATTGAATAATGGAGTCAGGGGTCCCGGCCTATTCACCAGCTCCCCCTGCCGTTGCAGTCCGTCCCAGATGGTGAGAAAGTGCCGGATCAAAAAGGGGAATCCCCTCCTGTCTGCCTCCCCTGCAGTGTGCGTCCACGGGAGAGCGCGCGGGTGGAACCCCAACAGGTCTCGCTCCAGTTGAACCCAGAGCTTGTCCTCTACTCTGTACCTCCAGTCCACCATCCTCGTAAGGATAGCAGCAGCGTGATATAGTTTTAAGTCCGGTGCACCGGCGCCACCCACGTTTTTGGGTCTAGCCAGTATGTTGAACCTGACACGTGGTTTCCGTGACCCCCATATGAATTTCAAGAATGTTGTCTGGATAGTCTTGAAAAAATGCCTGGGTAGCTTGATCGGTATCGTTTGGAAGAGGTATAGGAACCGGGGGAGTATATCCATCTTCAAGATGTTTATTCTTCCAAACCATGAGTAGCGCCCTTTGTCGTACTTTGAAAGGTCACGGTTGACTTTGGTCTGAAGTGCCTGGAAATTCAACTCGTACAAGCTATCCAGATCTGATGGTATGAAGGTCCCCAAGTACTTTATCGCTGTGGGCTGCCACTTGAAGGGGAAACTGCTCCGGAGTCTGTCCACCAGAGGCTGCGGAAGGGTGAGGTTTAACACCTCAGATTTTGCATAATTGACGCGGAAGTTGGATAGTTGGCCAAAGCGTTCAAATTAATTGAGAACAGCCAGAAAGGATATAGCCGGGGACGTAAGGTGTAGGAGCAGGTCGTCCGCAAAGATCGACATTTTATACTGTTGTCCCCCGCATTCAATCCCCTTGACGTCTGGGTTATTTCGTAATGCTACCGCTAGATGTTCCATTGTTAGGATATACAAGAGGGGCGAGAGGGGACAGCCCTGTCGAGTCCCGTTCATGATTGTGAAAGGTTCCGACAGGACCCCGTTCGCCCTGACACGGGCCGTCAGCTCTTGATACAGTGCCAGAATCTTGGAGGTCATGTTCGGACCTAAACCAATTTGGGAGAGGGTAGCTTTGAGAAAGCGCCAATTCACCCTGTCGAACGCTTTCTCAACGTCGCAGGAGAGGCCGCACGCTGGAGCGCCAGTTTTGTGGACATGTGCAATGAGTTCCAGTAGCTTGTTTGTATTGTCTCTGGCTTCGCGTCCTGGAACAAACCCCACCTGGTCTAGATTAATCAGTTGGGGGATCAGAGGTTTGATCCTAGTGGCAATTATTTTTGCGTACAATTTAAGGTCAACATTGAGTAGGGATATGGGTCTATAACTGCCGCAGGCCGCAGGATCTTTCCCCGGCTTCGGGATCACTGTGATTATGGCTTCCACCGCTTGTTTCGGAAAGGGGTTATCCATTCCTATGTGGTTGAAGGTTCTCACCAACCAGGGAGCAAGCTGTGGTGCTAGGTCTTTAAAGAATCTAGGGGTGAATCCGTCCGGGCCGGGGCTCCTTCCCGCCGGGGCCTCCTTAATGGCCTTCATAAACTCTAGTTCCGTAAAGGGGGTTTCTAGTTCAGCCGAGGATTCCTCAGGTATCGTAGGGAGCTGCGTCTCGGATACGTAATTCTGTATTTTGGTCTCTAATGTCTCTTGTGTAAGGCCAGGTTTAAGGTTGTACAAGCCGGCGTAGAAACCCCTAAACACCTCCGGGATTTTAGAAGGGTCCACTACGTTTTCCCCTTTTTCCGTCGTGATGCTTGGAATAAATGTTGCAGGTAACTTGTGGTGGAGAGATTTGGCTAAGAGCTTACCACATTTGTTCGCGTGTTCGTACATTGAGGCGTGCCTTCTGTCTCTGTATCTGAGATGGGCCTGGTCATAGAGCTTCAGTAGCTTGTTCCTGTGGAGTGAGAGCTCAGAGAGCAGTTCTGGAGTAGGATCCTGCTTATGTTTAGTCTCAAGGTCGCAAATAGTTTGCAACGTCTTGGATATCACCGCCGATTTCTCGCGCTTCAATCTCGAACCCTCCTGGATGAAGACTCCTCTCAGAACACATTTGAGCGCCTCCCACTGGACCGCTGGTGAGCAATCATCCCGTTCATGGTCGGCTGTGAAGTTAGTGATGGTCTTTTTAATCCTGCTCATGCATACTGGGTCCCTCAGAAGATTATCGTTCAGGCGCCAACTCCAATGTTTCGGTGCCGCCAGGGGCAGCTCAAACGATAGTAAGACCGGCGCGTGGTCTGACCATAGAAAAGGGCCAATACGGGACTTAGGCTGCCACTTCAGGGCATGATGTCTTAGCAGGATGTAGTCGATGCGACTGTAAGAGCCATGCACTGGCGAAAAGTACGTGTAGTCTCTAGTTTGCCCATGTTCCAGCCTCCAGAGGTCCATCAGCTGCATGTTATGGAGAGCCCTACGCAGTGACTGCAGCTTCCCCAGCGGCACCGAAGACCTCTCAGATGAGGAGTCCAGCGAAGGGTTCAGCGTGAGATTAAAGTCTCCTCCGAGTATCAGAATCCCCTCAGCAAACTCCTCCAGCCTCTTGAGGTACCTCTGGAGCGCCCCAGCCTGGTCATAGTTTGGCAGATAGAGGTTTGCTATTGTGTAGGTTGTCTGGTGGATCAACGCCTTGAGGAAGATAAACCTTCCCTCGGGGTCAGTTATTTGATCCAATGCTGTAAAGGGCAGAGATTTGTGGATTGCTATAGATGCCCCTCGCGATTTGCTCTGCGGATTGGTGCTATGGTACCAAGAGGTGAAGTATCTGTAGCCCAAGCTTGGTATGTTGCCTTCTTGGAAGTGAGTCTCCTGAAGAAGGAGGATGCCCACTCTTTGTTTGTGTAGATCATAGAGGACCTTAGAACGCTTTTCGGGGACATTGAAGCCCTTGATGTTTAGAGAGCAGACTGTTAACCTGGCCATATCAAGCGAGAGGCGTCGGCCAGGAGAAGGGCCCACAGCACAATCGGACCCAGAGGTGATAACAGGCGTGGGGGGGAATGAGGGGGAGATAAGGGGAGGAGGAGGGAGACAAGTAGGGGTGGAGAGAGAGGAGGCAGGAGATAGAGTAAGGAGGGAGGAGGAAGGGAAAGAAAAAAGGGGGGAGGAAAAAGAGAGGCGGAGGAGGAAGGAGGATCCGAGTGAGGGTAGGGATTCCTACTGAGGGTGGGGTTAAGGGTACAGGACGAATCAGTGTTTAAGTGAGTGGGTGCGCTACCTGGGTGTGAGACACTAGGGAGGATAGGAGAGGGGTGCACCTGAGGGGTGCCGGGGGGACCGGTGAGAGAAACTATAAGGAGGGTTATTGAGGTTAATGGGGCCGGCAATTAAATCTTTTTAGATCGGGCCCAAGAGGGGTCCCTATCTGGGTCGCCTGGTTCTCTGACTGGTGAATGCCGGTCTGGGGAAAACAAAGAGAAGGGGGGGAGATTAATTAGGGCAGCGAGACACCGGGGTCAGGTGTCCCCGCAGTAAACTCTAATGCGAGGGATCCTTCGGTACGGGTGTACCGCAAGTACCCTCGTTTCCCTATCTAGGGTAGTACCAACTAAAAATGGCACAAAACCCCACCAGGGCCACCTAAGTTGGGGGCGTGTAAGTCGAGAACACTATCAGCGCAGGAGATGCACACCTTGAAACGAAAACATTGCCACATCCGGAACAGACTAGTAAATCTATACGAGGCGAGATAACGTTGCAACTTCAAAATTACTCAGGTGCATGGACATGGAGCCCCAGGTATGCACTCGTGAGCAGAGCACGCCGAGCTCCCCCGCCTCAAGCGAAGGAAGCGCCCCTCACCCCCCCGGAGAATCCAGGGGGGACAGTCAAGGCAGAGGACCAGCTTACCGGACCCGGCGGTCCCGCCCCCCCGAGGGGGGACGCCACCACATCGGCACCACCCCCAGGGCTCCAGGCACAGGACATACAAACAATGAACAGTTTTGGCTCGACTTAGGTAGGTTAGCAAGTCTACAAAGTACATAACCAATATTGAAACTTAAGAAAGCCAAACATAAACGCAATACCCAGGGATGACCTCCAGGACGGTGCCAGTCAGACACCCAGCCGCCCAGCCCCCCCCACACCCCCGACAGAGGTGCGAGGGGGCGGGGCAGGGCAGCCCGGGCGTGGGGCCCGCCCATAGGTGCCGGTGCCCAGCCCCGGGCGCAAGAAGTGTCCACCCTACCGGGCGAGCCTCCCGAGACCATCAGCCCAGCTATGAGAAAAAGAGCGAGCAGTTTAAGAACTCTATAACATATCTACAAAGTGCCAGTTACTGTGAGCCCAACCTCCCCGCGGCAGGCACCCCCCAGGGCCCCCCACCCCAACCCCCCTCGAGTCCCCATGCACCCTAGTCCAACCCGATGGGAGGGAATGAGATGAGACGTGGGCCCCCCCGCCCGGAGGGGTCCGAGAGTCGTTGGTGTCTACTGTCCCGTTCTGGGGCAGAAGCGACGTCCATCTATCCGCAGGCCAGTCCGCCATCCCCCCTAGCTGTCAGGGGGCCAGGCACGAGTCAACCCAGAGGGGTCCCGCCGCGAAAGAAGGCCACAGCCCATCAGCGCACCGGTCATCAGGCTCTGTTGTCTGGTCGAGGCACCCGTCTTCTCGGGCCCCTCACCATCCTTCCAGGTGGTCCCCGCAGCCCCCCTCCTAGTGGTCCCCTAGGCGGAGGCTCCAAGGTAGGTGAGAGCCAATCCGGCACCCGAATCGGGTCAGTTTCCAGGAATGTAAAAAGTTGCGGAAGTTGGTCGACAGTTCTCAGAGCGAAGGATCTCCCGTTTTTGCGCACAATTAGGTGGAAGGGGAAACCCCAGTGGTAGGAGGCTCCCTGGCGCTGGATTACCTCAAGGAGGGGTTTCAACATACGTCTCATTTGGAGGGTCCTGGAGGAAAGGTCGGGGAGGACCGCGACAAGTGAACCTTCAAATCTAGTTGGACCCTTCTCCCACGCTTTTCTAAGGATGTCCTCCTTAGCTCTGTAATAGTGGATTCTGCAAACCACATCTCTGGGTCGCTGTGGGTCCACAGGTTTGGGGCCTAGAGCCCTGTGAATCCTGTCGATGTTGATCTCGGTTGTGGGGGGATTCCCCAGTATCGTATTGAAGATAACTTTTGCTGTGCGCTCTAGATCCGGTTGAGTGACTGTTTCCGGGAGCCCCCTCAGTCTGACGTTATTGCGTCTACCCTGATTTTCGAGGTCATCCAAGCCGAGGTAGAGGGCAGAGGTGTGCACCCTCCCCTCTCGTTGCAACTGTTCCAGAGCCACCACCCTCTGAGTCAGCGCAGACTGATCCTGCTCGATTGAGTCGACTCTGTGGGAGACTTCTGAGATAGAGTTTTGGAGCGTGCTGAGTTCTCTGCGGAGAGTGCTTTCCATCTGTGAAATGTATCCATCGAAGTCTGAGCGTGAGGGAAGCGCTCTCAAAGCATCTGCTACATTAGATCTGGCCACGTCGGCTAAGGCCAAGATAAGAGACTGGGGTAATTGCTGCATAGCCGAGGTCATCTCATAGGGAGAGGCCGCAAGACCACTATCCCCTCGTTTGTTAAGCTCATCCAGCTGCAATGTGCCTGTGTGCGTCTCCAGCAACCCCGTCGGTATGCTGCCGTCATTCCCATTTATAGGAAACTCGGGGGGCCAGTCCTTCCTTCCTCCGGCGGTGTCGACGCTCCAGGGCCTCTCAGGGGACAGGCAGGTTTCATGAGGGGCACATCTCTTGCGCATGCAAGGGGCATCCCACACCCATGGTGAAGGGGTGGCCACTGCCGGGGTGCCGGGAGACCAGCTGTGTATACTGGGGTCTCCCGCTGTGCTCTTTGGGGTGTGTTGTATTTTACTCTGGGTTGCAGTCTGTGACCCCACCCCTCCTCCCCCAGTCAGTGATGGGTTCTCAGTGATGGTGCAGGGGGCCCACTCAGGCGCGTCCAGGGGACGTGGGGCTCTCTCCCCCACCCGGGACTGCTCATAGGCTGGTCTGGGGGGATCACTTATTTGGTGCCACTATTGGGGCATGGTCTGCCCGGACCTCCCGGTCCCTGCTGTCCTCCCCCTCTTCATTCGTCCAGTCATTTACAGGCCAGGCCGCGGGAGCGCCCGCATGCTGTCTCTCCCCCCGGCCGGGAGAGGACAAGCCGCCGCCCCCAGCCGCCGCCTCCGCTGCTAATGTTGGCGCCTCCGCTCTCCTCTCCTCACACGCCGCCTCCTCCGCTCTCAGTCTGCCTCTGACGCGTACGGGTACAGACATCTACTGCTGTTCTGGGGGATTTCTTTCCTCGTCCTCCCCGATCAGGTAAGGGGACTCCCGCCCTGTACCGACCTTTGCAGCCATGCGCGCCTCCTCCTCTCGAGCCGCCGCTATCTTGCTGGCCCGCTCTTCCTCGCTTCCACGGCCCGCCGCCTCAAAGAAAGTGGCAATGGAGGCTGATCTCTGCCTCCGGTCTGTGCCCGCCATCCTCCTGCGCCTGAGCATTAGTTCAGGTCTGTGTAAAGTAAATAAGTGTGCAGCTTAGTGAAGATCAAGAGGGGTATGGTATGTTATAGAGTGGGATACCCCCAAGCAGGCTTTAGAACAGTATATATGCACAGCAACAGTGGATAAGCAGGCTCCAACAGGCCAAATTACTTTAAATAAGTGTGCAGCTTAGAGGAAATACAGAGGCTAATGGGATGTTACAAAATGGGATGCCCCCACAGCAGACCTGAGATCAGTATATATGCACAGTAAAAGTGTCTAAGCAGGCTCCAACAGGCCAAATTACTTTAACTAAGTGTGCAGCTTAGTGAAGATCAAGAGGGGTATGGTATGTTATAGAGTGGGATACCCCCAAGCAGGCTTTAGAACAGTATATATACACAGCAACAGTGGATAAGCAGGCTCCAACAGGCCAAATTACTTTAAATAAGTGTGCAGCTTAGTGAAGATCAAGAGGGGTATGGTATGTTATAGAGTGGGATACCCCCAAGCAGGCTTTAGAACAGTATATATGCACAGCAACAGTGGATAAGCAGGCTCCAACAGGCCAAATTACTTTAAATAAGTGTGCAGCTTAGTGAAGATCAAGAGGGGTATGGTATGTTATAGAGTGGGATACCCCCAAGCAGGCTTTAGAACAGTATATATGCACAGCAACAGTGGATAAGCAGCCTGCAACAGGCCAAATTTTTTTAAATAAGTGTGCAGCTTAGAGGAAATACAGAGGCTAATGGGATGTTACAAAATGGGATGCCCCCACAGCAGACCTGAGATCAGTATATATGCACAGAAAAAGTGTCTAAGCAGGCTGCAACAGGCCAAATTACTTTAAATAAGTGTGCAGCTTAGTGAAGATCAAGAGGGGTATGGTATGTTATAGAGTGGGATACCCCCAAGCAGGCTTTAGAACAGTATATATGCACAGCAACAGTGGATAAGCAGGCTCCAACAGGCCAAATTACTTTAAATAAGTGTGCAGCTTAGTGAAGATCAAGAGGGGTATGGTATGTTATAGAGTGGGATACCCCCAAGCAGGCTTTAGAACAGTATATATGCACAGCAACAGTGGATAAGCAGGCTCCAACAGGCCAAATTACTTTAAATAAGTGTGCAGCTTAGTGAAGATCAAGAGGGGTATGGTATGGTATAGAGTGGGATACCCCCAAGCAGGCTTTAGAACAGTATATATGCACAGCAACAGTGGATAAGCAGCCTGCAACAGGCCAAATTTCTTTAAATAAGTGTGCAGCTTAGAGGAAATACAGAGGCTAATGAGTTGTTACAAAATGGGATGCCCCCACAGCAGACTTGAGATCAGTATATATGCACAGCAAAAGTGTCTAAGCAGGCTGCAACAGGCCAAATTACTTTAAATAAGTGTGCAGCTTAGAGGAAATACAGAGGCTAATGAGATCTTACAAAATAAGACTGAAGTGGACGTGTCCAATTACAGACTTGAGATCAGTATATATGCACAGTAAAAGTGTCTAAGCAGGCTGCAACAGGCCAAATTTCTTTAAATAAGTGTGCAGCTTAGAGGAAATACAGAGGCTAATGGGATGTTACAAAATGGGATGCCCCCACAGCAGACCTGAGATCAGTATATATGCACAGAAAAAGTGTCTAAGCAGGCTGCAACAGGCCAAATTACTTTAAATAAGTGTGCAGCTTAGTGAAGATCAAGAGGGGTATGGTATGTTATAGAGTGGGATACCCCCAAGCAGGCTTTAGAACAGTATATATGCACAGCAACAGTGGATAAGCAGGCTCCAACAGGCCAAATTACTTTAAATAAGTGTGCAGCTTAGTGAAGATCAAGAGGGGTATGGTATGTTATAGAGTGGGATACCCCCAAGCAGGCTTTAGAACAGTATATATGCACAGCAACAGTGGATAAGCAGGCTCCAACAGGCCAAATTACTTTAAATAAGTGTGCAGCTTAGTGAAGATCAAGAGGGGTATGGTATGTTATAGAGTGGGATACCCCCAAGCAGGCTTTAGAACAGTATATATGCACAGCAACAGTGGATAAGCAGCCTGCAACAGGCCAAATTTCTTTAAATAAGTGTGCAGCTTAGAGGAAATACAGAGGCTAATGAGTTGTTACAAAATGGGATGCCCCCACAGCAGACTTGAGATCAGTATATATGCACAGTAAAAGTGTCTAAGCAGGCTGCAACAGGCCAAATTTCTTTAAATAAGTGTGCAGCTTAGAGGAAATACAGAGGCTAATGGGATGTTACAGAATGGGATGCCCCCACAGCAGACTTGAGATCAGTATATATGCACAGCAAAAGTGTCTAAGCAGGCTGCAACAGGCCAAATTACTTTAAATAAGTGTGCAGCTTAGAGGAAATACAGAGGCTAATGAGATCTTACAAAATAAGACTGAAGTGGACGTGTCCAATTACACACCTTTCTTCAAAAAGGAGCACCAATATCAATATGGATACAAAATTCTTTATTATGAAAAAGGAGATATTAAAATACACAAAAACACACTGGACAATTAAAATCACATGGATGACCCCATGGTCACAATAATATTAATGAAAAAACCCCCTAAGGGGAACAATGCATCAAAAGACCCTATGTGCACTTATTAGATCCTATTATAACAGTTATTTTATGCCGGCATAAAAATTGTATGTGTAAACCCTCAAGTGTAAAACCTCTAATAAATATCAACTCTTAACAATACCTCATATGTGAAAATGAATAAAAAACTAAATTCCACAGAAAATATATTGGCAGACTCGCCCAGTTCAAACAGTTATAAGTGAATGGAACCAATAAAGATATACTCAAAGTGCACGTGTGCGTGCTAAATGACACCAGCAAACCTGAATATTCAAGAATAAAAAATGGCACATAGAGTCAGCATCACAGGGTCATCAAATATAAATCACCGCGCCTGCAACTCCCATGTTGCTTCACCTTGAAGCCGGCATAAAATAACTGTTATAATAGGATCTAATAAGTGCACATAGGGTCTTTTGATGCATTGTTCCCCTTAGGGGGTTTTTTCATTAATATTATTGTGACCATGGGGTCATCCATGTGATTTTAATTGTCCAGTGTGTTTTTGTGTATTTTAATATCTCCTTTTTCATAATAAAGAATTTTGTATCCATATTGATATTGGTGCTCCTTTTTGAAGAAAGGTGTGTAATTGGACACGTCCACTTCAGTCTTGTTTGGTTCATGTGAGTGAGCACATGTTTATATTCAGTGGTATTGTCTGGTGCACCGCTGTTACTAGAGATCTTACAAAATGGTAATGTTCCCACAGCAGACTTGAGATCAGTTCAGTATATATGCACATCAAAAGTGTATAAGCAGCCTGAAACAGCTAACAAAGCCAGTCAGCCAGCCAGTAACACTCAGGCTGGGTGTCACTGCCTCCGATTTTTCCTAACTTTCCCTGCTTCTCGCTGACTTCCTGCCTGTCTCCTGCCTGTCTACTGGCTGTCCCTGGCTGTCCCTGGCTCTCTAACTGTCTCTCCCTGAATACAGCAGTGTCCTGTCTCTCACAAATGCAATAGAGAAATGAACAAAAGCAAGATGGCCGCCACCTTATATAGCGCTGTGACGTCACCGGGCTTGCTGGCTGCTGATAGGCTGTATGTGACTGCCCCAGCATGCACTGGAGCGGGGTAGATGTCTGGACATGTCCCGTCCACCATCTTAGAATGCCTGTAATGTAAATGAATGCATGTTAAAGAAAAACTTCGATCGAAGCACAGGGAAATTCGGATTCGATCCGAATCGAATTTTTCATGAAATTCGGATCGAATCCGGGTTCGTCCGGATCAATTCGCTCATCCTAATTACAATAGCTGGGGAAAGAGCACTGTTAAAACGCGGCCATGTCCGTCGGCTCCGCCCCCGGAAGTCACTTAATTGTATTTTTAAGGAAAAAGTAAGTAATACATTCGTTGGCTGAAGGCAACCTGATCTGGCTAATATTGTGACTGCCAGCGGCCAATTGCAAGGCAGGATTTTGCCAGGGCTGATTGAAACTGGGATTTGCAGAGGGTATACACGTGGAAGGTGGGTGGCAATCTGGATGCCCCCCGTGACTGTGATAACATGGTCCAACAACCATTTTCTATAAAATAGTTGTTGGACCGCTTTAATGATGTTTCAGTTTGGGTCTTGCCGAAACCTGGACATTAGGGTGAGCTTCATTCAAACTGAAAAGAGACATTTTATATGAAACCTAGTATTTTTTAAAATGTATAATTGCTCATATTATAATAATTGTAAACCTTCCTCATAGCAATACACAATATCCATCTGAATGATCAAACACATTGGCAAGCTTCAAATCTATAACAAAGCACTTACCAGCAAGAACAAGTCTATGGATATGACACATAAAAGTCTCCTTCCCAAGTTTGTAACGCTGTCAGTGAGAATGCATGAGAATCACGCTCGATTCATTTACAATACCCTGTCTGCTGGCCATGGGACGTAATGATGACCAATGGGTACACATGGTCGACTAAGACAATCATGAGGCAGGAAGGAGTGGGTATATGTCCCAATTTCAAGGCATTACTTGAGATCCCTGAAAGAACAGACATCCTGTTGACTTAGGTTTACACTATAAGGTTGATTCACAACCTCTGTGTTAAGGATCATTTCCAAGGGAAAGCAAGCTCGCAGGGGGGATTTCCAATTGTTCATGTGATTCAAAGCTGCCTGCAACATTCATTTGATATTCAATGGTGCATCTAAAGGCAAATTTTTCCATTTTTTTTTTAAAGCAAAAGTGTAAATAAACAAAATGCCCCACTGTCACTTTCCCTGCTTAAAGGAATGCCGCATATGGGGCCAAAGGGACAAAAAAAATCCGGCCATTTTTTTGTTAGATAAAAATTGTATTTAATGAAAAATCATATTAATCTCGGGTGGCATGATTTTTAACATTTCAAAATGCGCCTTGTTAAAGTCGCCCTGAGCGACAAAACACGTCAGTGTTAGCGGTGGCGGAGACCTACACGTCGGATTGGTATTTTAAAGCAGAACTAACCCTTGAGCTCCACGAGCAGCCACAGTGGTATTGAAAGTGTTGTTTGGTTTTTGTTTTTTGGATTTAGTCATTCTTTGGAATATGTCTCCATTTTTTGGTAGATTTCTGATCGTCGAGTGTCTGGAGATAATTGCTGCTCTTATTGCTGTTAACAACAGCATTAAAATCTGATAAGAGTACACTTGAGGGGGAAGGGGCACATGTGTGTTGTGCATTCACCACAGGTTAACCATTAAATTGAATGTATGGACCTATTTGAAGCTTTGGACTTGCTTTATGTAGTGCATGCGTTACAGGATAACCGATACATCGAATATGTGGATTTATCTGAAACTTGAAATCTGCTCTGTGCTTTATTTTTGGACATTATGGTGGTTAACTTTTTCTGGAATAAGAGGCTCAGCACGTCGAGCAGATATTAATAAGACTATTTTATTTTATATTGATTAATATTGATTAAAATTGATAAGCACAGTATTTTATGTTTTAAATTTTGCACATGTTTTTTAACAACTTTACTCGTGCTAAGCTGAAAAAAATCCTTTTCTACCCATTTTTCCCCCCTGAATCACACAAATTTGTACGTATTGCATGTTTTTTTATTTGGAATTCTCATTTCCAATCCCAAAAACGAAAACAAAATGTAAAAATTCTATCACCCAAAAAATTTTTCCCGTTTGGATGAATCGCACAATGAAAAAGTCCAAAAATATGGATTTTTTACAGGACAAATGGGCAAGAATGAGGCTCTGAATCACCCTTAATGTTCATTTCCATTTGTTTGCTTAGATTTAAATTGTTAAAATATTGTATGACTTTATTGGGCTCTTGGTTCGAACTGCACTTTTGTGGCTTTTGAGGCGTGTTTAGGCTCATTATCTATTGTAGAAGCCACCCTCTTTTCAACTTCAACTTTTACGATTTACTTTTTATTAAATCTATTCTTCACTATGCAAAACAACCTCAAAGCAATATTAATCCACCCAAGTGCTCAATAATTTTGTGAAAGTCTATGCCCTTTTATCTCCAAACATAATTTGGCTCATTGGCGTTTGTGTTTTCACTATTGGGACAGTGTTGTCCCTCCTTTTGTTTTTGTTTTTGTTTTACTTTCATCACGCTGTTCTTTATTCACGGTTTTCTTGCTGCATGCTCTTAGCACTACTATAACACTTCACAGTTCCTCAGGGATAGCTCCCGTGGCATTTAATAAATTTTCCACCTTGTATGGATAATGCTAAATAATATAACATGTAGGGTATTGCATACACTAGTGTAAATAACCTGTTTAACATCTACAATTAATTGTGTATATTCATAGGCATTTTGCACCTTGTAATTAGTCCATATAAGCCCTGCTACACCCCACTCAGGGGGTTTTAATCATTCTATGTATTTTAAATGTATGTGTTTTTGTCTTTTGGCTTATAATAAAAACCCTTTGTATATAATTTTTGTATAATAATTTTTGCACATTGATACGATGACTTTTCTGTTGAGCGGCCTATCTCCATATTGATAGTGGGGAGGTATTGGTGAGTTTGGCTGGTCACTCACCACTTGTCTTGTTTTGATTAATCAACCCAGTTGGGTGGTTACCTCCCAAGCCAGCATCCAGAATTTCTTAATTTACTAGTGGCAGTGCGGGATCCTTCTGTCGAAATAATTTGGCTCATTGTTGTCAAAATGTTTAAGCTCATTGGTTCACAGGGCCAAAGCAATTGCTTCTAAAAGGAATCAGGCTTGTTCAGATGTTGTTTTGCTAACTCCTGACACATACTTTTGTGTTGAGGACACAGAAGAAGTTTTCTCCTGATGACTCTTCCATTTAGGCTATATTTGTGCAGGTGTCACTGAATCTGCCTTTTGAAGTCAAGCAGGGTTTTCTCTTCTAGCAATCCTATGAGCAGCTGTCTATGAAATTCTTCTTGGCCTTCAAGACCTTCACAGTTCCTCTTAATTGCATTTTAAATTGAAGAAATGTTATAGTTGCTCTTCCATCTCCTAATGGCCTTCTCCCACTTTGTAGGTCTCAACCATTTTCATTGCATCACCAAGCATTGTCCATTGATGATAGTGACAGGCTGATTAAAGTGGACAACCAGTCAAAAAAAAATCAATAGATTGCTCCCATAAATCTCCACTCTGATGGTCAGTGACATTTTTTGAGAGGGCTTAATCTTATGCAGACGGTGTGGAATAACTGTGCTCCTGAACTACATGGGAGCAGCCATATTACTAAAGACCTGACATTCTTGCTTAGATATGAGCATAAGGCGAGAACTGTGTCAGCAGCAATTCACATCAAACTGAGAGACATATGCCTCAGAAACACAGAGCAGCTTATTTGTACTCGCACTGAATAAACAGCTGCTGGATGAATTCTGCGTGAAGGGAAAGCCATCACATTAAGGTCGATTCACAAGTGGATCAAACCCCAAATTCTTAACTAGCAATCCCCTGAATTCCCCTATGAAGAGTACCTTTTGCTAATTCTCACTGCTCCTGCTTCACTCTAATTCCAGGTAATGCCGCCTGTTTTTGCTGTAAAGCTCCGCCTACTCTTCATTGCCACCGTTGTGTGTGGCAATGATGTCATTGTCATATCTATGCAATGACTGATCACCTGCCATCTTACAGAAATCAACAGCAAAAAATAATTTGCTTGTATATGTGTAATTTTTGTGTATATTTTATAATTTGGTCCATTTTCAAGCTTCTGGTGTATTTTTTCTGTATTGGCGCTTGCGTACGTACAAGCTTTTTGGGTCGTGTATCAAATATGTATTTGCTTTGTATTGCTTTTGTGCCGTTAAGTTATTCAAGCTGACCCAACTTACAAACCATTTAGCTTGTTGTTATTAGATATACACACAGTCAAAAATAAAAAACAAACTGGATGGTGTTCCATGGGTCAGTTCCAAATCTTAATTTGGTCAACTCCTTGAACATGCATTCCTTGATGAAGTAGCACCAGTACTTGTTTGTTGGTGTTCTTCAGCGGCTATTTGTATTTGCTATTTTTTCCCTGCAATGTGAATAGGACTTAAGGTTATTCAAGCCGCATACCTTGTGTGCCTAAGCAATGGCTAACCCATCTGATTCCATGTTTTACAAGTCATTAAGTTGTGGGATGGAAACGTGGCTAAATAGATCAATATCTAGCTAAGAGTTGGCATGTGTAATTTTTCATATCTTGGCCTTTCAAGGTCAACACTCAGGTCATGATGTAATCACAAACTAGACAATTGAAATGAGTCATACTTCTTCTGAGACGAAGCAACCCAAAATATTGAACTACATACCTACTACAGCATCAGCAGCATGCATGTTTGATTCATAGTCCCTAGCAAGTTCTGGAGTATAGCTGGGTTCAACAAGCCATACACCATATCTTCTTCTGCATTGAATTGAAGTTTTTGTGGTATTCCACCTCCGGTTTGCAACATTAAACAAATAAAACAAGGATGTTGTCATGCAAAGGTCACACCCAACATCAACATCCACAACAGCACGAAGCATTGTTACCCTTGTTGCTTGCATTTGTTAATTTTTCTCATGTCTGCAAACTTCCTTTGCACTTGGTCCACATCTTTTGGATCAGGTCCGGCACTATTAACCTGCCTGGTGATGGCCTCCCACAGGTGGTACTTTACAAATTATTGGGTAGCTCTTAACTGCGCCCATGCAGCTGTTCAAAATGGTCAGATATACCAGTTGCTAAAATCATACATTGGGCATCATTAAACCTGCCACTCAGAGTGCCCTGCCGCAGGTGTCGGTCAACATAGGATTGACCATCATCCCCCCATGTACTTGGTGGAATAGGGAACATTTGCGCTATGGGTGTTGAGGAAGATCCTGAGGGGGCAGATTGGTCACTGGCTTGTGACTGGACAGGGCTTTCTGGGGGGGGGGGGGTGGGTGTCTGGCCCGGGGTGGGCCATGATGATGCTGAAGTGGATGTTGATGGAGGGGGGTATCCATTTTGGAGCTGTCCTGCTGCTGCATCAGACCCCTGCCTGCACAGTAGTAGGGGTGCAAGCGCCATTGGGAGAGGGGGTTGGCTGGGACTGCTTTGGCTTGCCCTAGAACTTTGCCTGTCACTGCTCTGACTTTTCCTGAGTGTGTGCTGGTGTAGGCTTTCAGGTAGGCTGTGGTGCCATGATCCTTGGTGATTATCCAGCATGGCCTTTCTTGATTCAGCTGTTCAGCTTTTGAGTGTTGCCTTCTCGACATGTAAGTGTATGTCTTTAACAATTTAGACTTCCCTAATATAAAACTGCGTATGCCTACACACACACTATCCCCAATATAACACCCTCGCTTTTCACCAGCGACCAGCAGGATATTATCATGCACGTAAGTACACAAAATGCCTGCATTTACATGCAATTAGGAAAAGGTTTAATTAATCAGGGTCGCAAGTGTATAGCCAGTCAGGCCGATTGGGCATAAGTAGTCGGGGCTCAATTGTCTAGGAAGGCAGGTTGTAAAGAATGCTGCCATTTGCAGAATAACACAAGCGAAAGCAAGTCCACACATGGACACCACGCAGGGACTGTTTGGGGCAAGGGGGATCTCTTGGTGCATAGCTGGGTGTAGTAGCCACATACCGGGGGGCAGCCCAGGTGTTAAGTACACCGCCCAATAAGATCTGTTAAACAAGAATGGCTAAATACCCTAATGCTGGACTGAAGTGTATGAGGGGTATTGCTTGGTAATAACCTGCAAGGCTTATTTTTTAATATGTATATGGTGTTTTTATTTGAATTATAATTAGTATATGTTCTATATTTTAGATAATGATGATGTGTTTCGCACATTTTGTGCTTCATCAGTACACCTTTTGCAATAAAAGTGCAAACAAGCATGAGTATATGTTGTACAATGCCACATTTATCATAGGATATATATTGAGTGCACTTACTTGGAGGTATGGGAGTAATTGATCTGTTGCAGAAATATTCTTTGCTGGCTGGATCGCCTCTGTGGTAAGTATATGTATTGTGTTTAGAGATGAGCGAACTTTTGAAAAGTTCGATTCGGCCGATTCGCCGAATTTCACAAAGAAATTCGGGTTCGGCCGAATCGAACTTTTACGAAGTTCCCCATCATAAATGCCGGCATGGTGGGAGCCGGCCGGCGGGCCGGTAAAGCCGGCCGGCCCGCTCCCACCATGCCGGCATTTAAAAAACAAAAAAAAAAAAAAAAAAAGCATTTTTGCCGGCATGGTGGGAGCGGGCCGGCCCGCTCCGCTGTCAGCGGAACCGGCCGGCCCGCTCCCACCATGCCGGCATTTCAAAAAAAAGCAAACACTTACCTGCAGGTCCGGAGCGGGGAGGCCGGCGCCGCTCTCAGCTGTCATCTGAGGGCGCGTCATCAGAGGGCGCTCCCGCTCCCACCATGCCGGCAAAAATGCTTTTTTTTTTTTTTTTTTTTTTTTTTAAATGCCGGCATGGTGGGAGCGGGCCGGCCGGCTCCCACCATGCCGGGATTTTTTTTTTTTTAATTTCAGGAAAAATTCGATCGGCACGAACCACAAAATATTCGGGTTCGTGCCGAATCGAATATTTCCTGAAATTCGGAGCGAATTCCGGTTCGTCCGAACCGGTTCGCTCATCTCTAATTGTGTTATCAGTTTTTTCTTATGTGTAGAAATATTTTCTATTATATAGATAATTATTACCTTGTGCTAGTGCCGCTTCGTGCTCTGTAAGAAAGCACATAATTGATAGGGCTTGTTATGACTACAGTAGCCTTTTAATTTCCATGGTTCATCTTAGGTAGCTTCATTCACTTACTAGGTTCCTGCTGTGCTGCGTTTGTCGGACACCCGTCCTTTTCAGCTCTCTTTTCTTTTCTTCAGCGTCCATATTTTTATGTGTTTCAATTAACATCTTAGCAAAGAACTAAGAACACTAAGAAACATTTTTGGATACAGCTCAAAAAAATTACGAAACATTTCTGTATAATTATAAGTGCTGTCAGTGCCCACACCCAGACTTATGCAACTCAAACAGTAACTTCAAATGATTAAGATCAGCCCCTTGTCTGGTATATTTAAGGCTGGGTACCAGGAAAAGCTACATTTCTGATACAGCAGCAGTCAGAGACCCATTAAAGGATTCTAAACATTTCATTGTCAGCTAGACAAGGCAAAATGGCAGGTAAATTGATTTATTTTTATAGTGAAATTTATAAATATTTTATTTATTATGTCATTATGCCATCATTATTATAGAAACTGTCACTAGCACTATATAACTTTAGTTGGAATGCTGTGAGGAATAGTTATTTTTTGTTATAGAAATACAGAAAACATTGCATAAAAGACTGGCAGTGCAAAATTATCTATCAAGTTTGCCTTTTTGTGACACGTTTCTCTGTAGATAAACAATTTGCATTTGGTGTGGGACCCCCCCCGAGCTTATCAGCCTGACACACCAGGCATAGGGGCTGACAAGTTAACAGCTCTTATGCTCTTGGACACATTTCTAATGCTCTTCCATGGGTGCCGAAGGTCAAACTAGGAAGAGGTGAATTAAAAGCGTCGTTCTTTCACAAAGTGGGGCACAAGACCCAGGAAAGTCTTTGTTCCACTTTAAAAGGATATTTGTACTCAAACAATGTAATAGGTAAGGAGAAATGTTATTATATATGGCATTAAGTATAATTTTTTTAGCCCTAAAGGTTTTAAGTGCAGATCTCCAGCACAAAGTCAACATGGCTGCACACAGGACCAGTGCCTACATTACTGATAAGCTTGTTGTGAGGCGGGCTGATTCTTTCAGCATGCAGTTACAATTGGACAGAGCAGTGACTGCAGAAGACCAACTCAGTTGGTGGGCTGAGACAGGTAATGTGTCTGGAATTTATATTTGTTCTTTATATATATGTTACAAGCAATGTGTATAAGGCAGGCACTGTATCAAATGCCTAGGCAATATATAGAATGCATTACATTTTTTAGCAGTAAAAAGTACCACATTTTTTTCAATTAAATACATACATACACATATTACATACATAGGTGCATGTAATGACTAGACGGCAATTTTAAACCTCGAGCGCCTGAGACAGCGTGGCTGTAAGGATGATGCATTGACACAGTGCATCAAAATAAGAAATGTCTTTATTGCAAACAGTTGAGCAAAAGGTTAACATTACATCTTCAATAAAACACTTCAACAGTTAACATCGCTCTCCCTTCATGGGGCTGAGTGCGAACCACTGATAACCGACGTATGATTCCTCTCAGGTTTCCGGTAAAACGTGGGCCACCCCACTGTACAGTCACTGCGATCGGAGATCTCACTCCCTATTCTTGGCACATGCTTAGACTTATAAATCAGGTTCCCCCACAGCTGGGCTCCACTTTTCTCCCAGTGCCAGGCGGCACAATAGGTGCCAGCCACACTGTCCGAATACTATAGGGCTAAGAAGATCCCTCGCGGATTTAGAATCCGCAACCAACCTACAATCGGGCGTAAAAGTCCGGACTTTTGTGCACGTTGGTGCGAGGCGTCGAATCAAAATTCCTTCAATTACATGCTCCTTGTCATGGAATAAGTACGGACACAACTTTGCCAGTTGACGAGGAAAATTAACTGCCCTGAGCTCCGGGTCAAGGATACGGTCACCAGCATCCCAAACGAGGACCTGGTCAGACTTGAAAAGGACATTAACATTTACACTGAACAACTAAAAAAATATAAGAGAGAAAAATTCCAACAGGTCTGTCAAGATTATAAAGAGGGATACCTCTGGCTGACTGGAAAGGAGTCCCTTTCTTCCGAACCACCAAGACCACGGCGCCACCCAGACGTTTTGGCATGATACATAAACCACAGGCATCATCTGACAGTGATCCCCCAACTGAGGATTTGGCATCTGACGCGGAACCTGGACAAAGCATTAAAAGGGGCGGATCTCAACAATCTCATTTTCGAGAGGCCACAGAACTCACCGACCCAGGAGGGGTGGTAGGAGGCACCACCGTACGTCCAGACATACCCGGGACACAAAGGCTGACCCGCCGGGGACACAGGAAAGCCCCATGATGAACTTGGCATCTAGACCATTAACTACTGAAGAGGTAAGCCTGCTCTCCCGAGGGTTGTCATTCTGCCCAGCGTCCAAATTTGATCTTTTTAAATTTGACGTAGGACTATTCAAGTTTGAGAGACGTCTGGAACTCAAACAGTTCTTTAAGTACCATCCCATAGAGGTGGTAACAGATAATAAAGATAGGATGTGTACATTGAAAAGTCAGTTCACCCCCCATGGCCAGTTTGGGGCTATTGAAAGCTACACGCGCACCATCAGGGCAGACAGCTTGCGCATCACCTCCAAGAAACGTGTATACAGTAACCTGACCCCTGGTGAAATAGCTGCATTGAAGCGCCTTAAGTCTGATCCACAGATTATAATCAAACCGGTCGACAAGGGGGGTGCTATTGTTGTGTTGAACTACCATGACTATAAAAATGGCATTGAGGATTTACTCAAGGACAATGAAAGCTACCGACCATTGCAAAGTAATCCCATGCCCCAGGTACAGGCCAAAGTCCAGACATATGTTGAAATGGGGCTCTCAAATGGCTGGATATCCATTGATACGGCCAAGTTCCTAGTAATGGAACACCCCATCATCCCAGTCATTTACGGACTACACAAGATTCATAAAGTTCAACCCTGTGAAGTACCGTCCGATTGTGGCGGGCACCAACTCCGCAACACAACCTGTGGCACAGTGGCTTGACACGATACTCCAACCCTATGTCAGACAGTTACCCTCTTACCTAAAGGACACGGGAGATTTCCTCCTGAAATTGCAGGATATCCCTACACATGAGATCACATATATGGTCACTATGGATATCACATCCTTGTATACCAATATCCCCAATGCGGACTGCCTTACAGCCGTCCGATTTTCCTTACAACGGGACCCAGCGGGTATTCCCACCGAATACATTTTGAATGGACTTGAATTAGTACTCAATGGGAATTTTTTCAAGTTTGAAAATACTTTCTATCAGGGGCGTTGCCATGGGCAGTGCGGTCGCACCATCTTTTGCCAACCTATTTGTAGGATACCTGGAGGAGAAGAATATATACTCCTCAGTGTTGTTTCAAGATAACGTTGTATCATGGGGTCGTTATATAGATGACGTGATGCTATTCTGGAAAGGTGATAACACATCTCTGCAACAGTTCATTACCATTATTAATTCGATATTTCCTTCCATTCGATTTAACCCTGAGATCTCCACCTTCCTAGATGTGGCCCTCACAAAGAGAGCCCACGGTCCCCTTTCTACCAGCTTGTTCAGCAAACCAACCGATAGAAATACCCTATTGCGGTATGAGAGTTCACATCCGAAAAATTTGCTTGATAACATTCCCATCTCTCAGTTCCTGAGAGTTCTCAGAATCAACTCAGACGAACATGTCCGGACCGAGCAGCTAAAAATGATGTATGATAAATTCCGCACAAGGGGGTATCCTGAATCGGTCATTGAGATGGCCCTACACAAAGCCCAAGAAATTTTCAGGGTTAAACCAGAAAGAAAGATTAAAACCGATAACATTCCATTTATCCAGACTTTTAATGTAGTTTCGCCGAAGATCGAACGGATTTGTCGCAGACACCCTAATATACTCACCGCGGATCATAATTTGGCCTCAAGCCTAAAGAAACCCCCCTAAGGTTTTATCACAGAAGCCGCAACCTAAGGGACATATTAGTGAAAGCAGATCCTACGGAAAAATATAAGAAAACAACCTAGCCAATGTCTACGAAAACGGGTATCCTGCAACATCTGCAATTCCCTAATTTCACTTGTAACACCGACTTTTGCATTTATATACTGAAATGCCCATGTGGCCTAATATACGTGGGCAAAACGGTGGGTCCCTTTAAACGCCATTTTCATAGGAGCGACATCAAGGTGCTAAAAGAAAAAGTTGAACGCAGTGACAATATGGAAATGGACAAACCGGTCGTGGTACATTTCTTGCTACATAAACACCAGGTCCATGAACTCAGAGGAATGGTGATCTATCGGGTCCCCAGACCTCACATAGGGGGCGACAGAGAACGTCTCCCCCTTCAGAGAGAAACATTTTGGATACACAGGATGGACACTGTAGCACCCCGTGGACTTAACACCTCATTTGGTTTTCAAAGCTTCCTGGAATTAAAACAATGATCCCGCTCGGTCACTTGACATCTGTGCTATTCATTCCTCCCCCCTCCTCCTCTCTGGCTTTCCCTCCTCTCTCCGGTCACTTGCCATCTGCGCTATTTCTTCCTTATCACTGTCTTTCTTTCTTCCCCCCTTTCCGTTCCTCCCCTTTCTCCCTGCTCTCCCCTTCTTTCCCTTTCCCCCCCTTCCCTGTCGCCCACCCCTGGCGCCCCCCCTTCTTCTCCCCCTCCTATTGGCCTCGCCTTGTAGTCCTACACAGCTACCTAGGTCCATTCATACCTTTTACCCTTTTGCCGGGCCTACTCCGCTTGCCAGCTTTCTCCTACTTTCTGGGATGGTCCTGGCCTCCTTCTTACCATCCGCCGCCGTCGATGGTCACCAGCCCCGGTTGGACATTTTTAGCCCCAGCGGGTCTGGTTCCATTGTATTGGGAGGTTAGGTGTCACCGAGTGGGGTTTGCGTTTTGCACCCTACCGGTCACCTTCCTCCCCACGGAGGAGAGTGGTGAGCTGGTTCTTTGCAACTGGCCACGCTAATTCGGCGGTTCCTGCTGCCACAGCTGGACACGTGTACAGCTGGGCACAGGACTGGTAAATGGGGATCCCCAGCCCCTACCCCTCTCCAATCTTATCTATAGTATTAACTGTAGGGTTTGTTATTTATTTGCGCAATTGAGTAGGCTGCGCTTACAATGTTGCTGTTGTTATTGTATGGATTTTTTAATGGATTTTTACTCTGCTTTGTGCCGCCTCTTTACACCATATGGTGAAGGTTTACTTTGTTCTTTGTTTATCTAGATACTTACCTGGTCTCCCCCGCTGACAAACACTGCTCAGAGCTCTGACAGCTCTGACAGGTGCTGCACCCTCCACAGCCAATAGTGGCTGTTTAAGGGCGGATATCACTGTAGCAGGGCATCACTGCCCTGCCTGTGATGTCACTTCCGCCTCCTCCGATAGGAGGAATCTGACAGGCCGGTTGCTATGCAACCGGCTCCGTTCTCCGCCGCTGCAGCCATCCGATAGTGCTGCAGCTTGGCGGTCGGCTCAGGGGGGACTCCAGGGGTGAGTATCAGTACATTTATCTTCATTATTGCTTGTTTATATTTTATTCTCATTGCTTATTATTATCCCTGTCAGCGCAATATGCTGTGACGTCATTATGACGTCAGGCGGGCTTTTCTTTGCTTTTCATTGGCTATTAGCTTTTATTTAATGTTCCTTTGCTGTGTACCACTTGTTGTTTGCTATCCCTGATGAAGGGGGCTTGCTGTAACCCCTGAAACGTTGGATTGATTGTTCCTGTTTGCTGTTGTGCAGCTTGCACGAATACACTTCTATTTATTTTCATCGCATCTTTGGAGTGCTGGTTTCTTTGCTTCCTGGGGTGCCAGCCAGACACAGCCCCCCCCCCCAGCAAAGTCACTCTCACTGGGTCTCCCTTTTGGTGCTCGAACCCACTTTCCAGGCTATGGGACTCACATTTTCTCCCATGGATGGGACTCGCTTCAGGACACCTGGCAACAGTCACAGCCACCAACAGAGTGCAGCCACCAGGCTAGGGAATTTGCTTGCCTCAGTAGCACTGGGCCAATCAGGGAGAATCTCTACAGGCAGGCTCTTGTACCAGGGTGCGATGGGGCCTACTTTCTTTGGCCCAATGTTAGCGCCCATCCTGCTCGCTGTCCCTCATGGCTCCTTCTTCACGCACTGCACGCCTGCCCTCCCTAATATCGGGCCCCGCCCCTTTCTCCCTCCACATGATCTTGCAGGTCCTCATAGGATCGCCTCCCTGCTCAGAACAAAAATGGCAGCGGCCTGACTTTTAAAACCACTTTTAAAATACTTACACATATTACAATGCATTATATGGGCATTATATGTAATACCAAGTGGTCATGCAAAAAATATAGATAATGCACATTTGGGTCGATTCAAAGAAACATGTAACAGCTTTGATTTTGGTGCCGATCATCCTATTTTTCCCGTACGCTCGTGCGTTCGTATGAACTTGCGAGTGATTCTATAAGCTAATACGTTTCTATCCTAAAATGTACGTCCGTTCGTATGGCAGTTCGGGAATCAGACCTATGTCAGTTTCCATCCTGAATTTTCCGTTTCATTTCTCAGGTTGCAACATTGGTTTTGCCCTTTTTCCTTTTTTGTCTGGACGTAAATCCTTCTGATCTTGCGGCTGCGCACTACAAACTTACCTCATTAAAGTGCATTCTAAATATTTGGTCTTTTATTTTTCTTTATTTCATTCATTTTGTAGTAACCAACCATTAATGAATGCATTTGCATAAGTAAATCTTACTTTGTTTAATTTTTAGTTAACTTGCATTTTTTACTTGTGGATTTAATTTTAATATTTTGGCTTCAAATGGTACAACTTTAAATTTTTTGTGTGGTTACCCACACCCTCTACATACAGATTTGCTCTCAAAAATTAAAAAACACCCAGCAACTTCTGCATGTTATGAGCCTAGAAACAGCCAAGATGGCGGGTCAGGTATTCTCGGGCAGCCTGCAAACAGAAAGGGCCTTGTGACTGTGTTGCTCTGCATTCTTTGATTTCTGACCTTTCCGTGCCCCCAGCTCTGCTGTGTCTGTGCAAAATACAGCAGTAACCCACATCCTGCACTTTATCCCGCTCTCCTCTCCTCAGTAAGTGTGATGCATCTGACCAAAGATGTGCTTAAATAATTAAACAAAGCAAAGGTAAACAACTACACCAATAAATTCAAACTAAAAATATTATTCTAGTACATCAATTTAAAAATAAATAACAAAGGACATAAGTTTCTTTAATTAACGCAAAGATATGGATGTATTGCAAAATAAAGGTTTACATGCAAAGGACTAATTAAGGTCCACATTAAAATGCTTTTATAAGGCATACATGAAATGTATTGAATCAGGTATGCATTGCCATACAATTTATGGCCTCGGCCATGCTGATACATGCAGTTCATTGGAGCTCAAGACGCGCAGACTCCTCCACATAGCCAAAAAACCTGTTCAAGAACAGCAATCCGACTGCTAAAAGGTGTCGGCAGTGGCTTTCTTTTAAAACGTATTTAGAGGTTGGAAAACTGCTCTCTGAATTACACGTAAACACATCCGATTATCCTAAGTTTTTACGTTTTGATCCTAAGTTTTAGGTTTTGATCCTAAGTTTTAGGTTTTGATCCTAAGTTTTAGGTTTTGAACCTAAAATTTAGGAACGAACTTCCGATGATCGCAAGAGCATATACGAAATCGTACGTAGGCTCGTGCGAGTCGGAAATGGCCAAAAAAACAGGAAAAAATGACTAACACCCACCCAAACTTACGATTCTCGATCCGAAATCAATTAACTTTTGCTCTTTGAATCGAGGGGATTGTTCCAATAACAATAAATCAACATTGTGTGCTCAAGTGGGAGTAACTTACAAGTATAATGACTATTGGAGGGATGAGTGCAGCCCCCCTCTCCAGCTAAAAACTTTCCACTGAGAAAGAGCACCTTCCCACAAATCTCATCCAGAGAAATGACAAAACCAACATATACTCTATATACAATTTAAAAACAACAGAAAGGGAGGTGCAAATGGGATAAGTCAATATGATACTAAATGATATATTCTTAAATAATATGTACATGAACCATTCTTCATGTATGGGCCATTAAGTAGAGCTATATAATAATAATAAGGTCATGAGAAGCAACAAGTTATTTCTATATTCCTATATTATTACCAATGAAAAAGAAAAAAAACACAGACATAAAAGCCACTTGAGTTTAAAGTGCCAAAACTAAAGTGAACTGTGCCAAAAAGATCTAAAGTGGATATTTTTCCATACTTGATCTGCCATTACAACTTATAACCCCCCCCCCTTAAAAAAGGAATCACAGTGAAAGGGAACACTGTAAAAATAAACACAAAATTTAAAAATAATCCCAAGTAAACCAACAAACAAATGACACCATAATAGTATATAACCTGCTCCTCAGGATATAGTAGCACCCAGCTATGTCCTCATTTCTGACCCACGCGTTCCATGACTAGGCATGCCAAAATTCCAAATTTTCTTTATATATGAAAGAGAATTATCGAAAAGAATTGAAAAGCATTAAAAATAATGCTAAAATGAAATAACGCATATGTAACATATAGAACGCCACGTGTGCTGGAGCAAAGTATGAAGCCAGTCGTCTTTCACACATTTTCTATTGCCCTTATTCATCAAGCGATAGCGCCAGGTAGTGTCTGACGAGCGCCAGGTAGCGGCAGCTAACGGCGACTACCGACTCAAGTACGCCCGCGGCGGTCACAATGACGCATTTATCAAGCAAAATGAGGCTAGCGCCGGCGAGAGCGACGGCTAGCGCGGCATTCATCATGAAGCCGCCTGGACCGAACAGCGCCGCTGCAAATTCCCTCACAGCGCCAGGTATGAGCTGTCGCTCCCTGGCGATGTCCAATGCATTTCAATGGAGCAAGCTATAATTAATCATAATTAATTTGTATTATTTTTTTAAATTTTTTTTTTAATGTCAAAAAATCGGAGACCACTTCTGCAATGTTAGGATTTATTTTTAAGTCAAAAAAAAAAAAAAAAAAATATGTGCAGAATTGATCTAACAGGTCTGAGATTAATGTATTCATATTACAAAATGATTCTAAAAACATGTATAATGTTACATTAAAAAAATATGGTTGTTTAGGGGTTAAAAACTAGTTAATACACATCGCCGCCAGCGCTCTGGGCTTTAAACAAGGAATGGACAGCGACAGCACATTCGGAGCGTGATTTTTTGATGAATATGAAGCTAGCCGTTCGCTCTGGCCATTCGTTGTCAGGCGCTCACATACAACGCTGGACCTGTGAAACAGCGACCCCCCAGCCCGTATTCAACATTACCGCACACCGACTGAGTCGCTGTCATCAAGCTAACGCCGGCCAAGCACAGCGAATACTGGCTGGCGCTGAAAAAATCACGCTACAGTCGCTCATCTGTCGCTACCTGGCGCTATTGATGAATCGGCCTCCCCGCCTTCAATGCAAAAGACAATCACAGCAAAGTATGAAAGATCCAACTGATTTGGCATGATGACATATGGGTACACTTTATGTTCCTACACTTTAACAAAGAAACATTTGGTACTGTATACAATGCCTATTCATGACATTTCACCTAAGCATTACATATAATACCTAGGTAAAGCATATATATTCATTTTAGGGGATTTTAGGGATTGAAGAAAAGAGAATACATAGGCCAATAAGTATTTCTTACAATGAATTAATACAATGAAAGAATAGAAACATGGCACAGTGTTGTTAATTAGCATATTTTCCTCCCTAAAAGATGTACCTTCCCATAAGACGCACCTAGGATTTGTAAAGGGAATAAGAAAAAAATATTTTGAACCAAATGTGCCAAAACACCGTCTCCCCAAGAAACATAATAGGCAAGGTGCAGAATCCCCTATTTACAGGCAGCTTGGGATTTCCCCCTCCCATTCCCCATAGGCAGTGTGGCATTCCCCACAGGCAATGTGGAATTCTCCCCTCCCACTCCCTATAGATAGTATGGCATTTCTCCCTCCCATTCCCCATAGTCAGTGTGGTATTCCTCCCTCCATTCCCCATAGGCAGTGTGGTATTCCTCCCTCCATTCCCCATAGGTAGTGTGGCATTCCCACTCCCATTCCCCATAGTCAGTGTTTCCTCCCTCCCTTTTCCCATAGACAGTGTGGCATTCCCCCTCCCATTCCCCATAGACAGTGTGGCATTCCCCCTCCCATTCCCCATAGTCAGTGTGGCATTCCTCCCTCCATTCCCCATAGGTAGTGTGGCATTCCCCCTCCCATTCCCCATAGACAGTGTGGCATTCCCCCTCCCATTCCCCATAGACAGTGTGGCATTCCCCCTCCCATTCCCCATAGACAGTGTGGCATTCCCTCTTCCTATTCCCTATAGGCAGTGTGACATTCCCCCCTCCCATTCCCCATAGACAGTGTGGCATTCCCTCTTCCTATTACCTATAGGCAGTGTGACATCCCCCCCTCCCATTCCCAGTAGGCAGTGTGGCATTCCCTCCTCCTATTCCCCATAGGCAGTGTGACATTCCCTCCTCCTATTCCCCATAGGCAGTGTGGCACTCCCCCCTCCCATTCCCAGTAGGCAGTGTGGCATTCCCCCTCCCATTCCCCATAGACAGTGTGACATTCCCCCCCTCCCATTACCCATATAGGCAGTGGGGCTTTCTGCCTCCCATTCCCCATATAGGCAGTGTGGCATTCCCCCCTCCCATTCCCCATAGACAGCGTGACATTCCCCCCTCCCATTCCCCATAGACAGCGTGACATTCCCCCTCCCATTCCCCATATAGGCAGTGTGGCATTCCCCCTCTCATTACCTATAGGCAGTGTGACATTCCCCCCTCCCATTACCAGTAGGCAGTGTGGCATTCCCCCCTCCCATTCCCCATAGACAGTGTGACATTCCCCCTCCCATTCCCCATAGGCAGTGTGACATTCCCCCCTCCCATTCCCCATAGGCAGTGTGGCATCCCCCCTCCCATTCCCAGTAGGCAGTGTGACAGTGTGACAGAATGAAGCCGACAACCACCTGGACATTGGAGGAGTTGGGCTGATGGCAGAACAGCGGGCGGCCAGGCAAATTAATCCCTGGCCGCCAGTGCTGCCACTTCTTCACCTGGGATGCGGCATGCACACACATACACTCAGGTCCATGCAGCCAGTGGGCGTGGCCTGCGGCAAGTATCCACTAAGAACCATGGATGCCCCCGAAGGCCATGCCCACCCACTGCACTGATCTGTAAGTAAGACACTACACATTACTTCCCATACGTGCCACTGTCACATTGAAGAGGACCAACACTCAAAAATGAGGGTTGTGCCTCTTTATTTGGTAGCAGGTTGGGGGGCATCCAATTGCTGGACGCCCCACACAGCATACCACTTTTCTGGCTGGTCACTGCAGGCCGTTGTGCACCATATGGGATTGCGGATGGGTGATCCACAGCTCTGGGACCAGGCTTTCCCAGCCAGTATGAGTGGGGATCTTCCAACAATTGGATGCCTCTCCCCCCGCTACTGAATAAAGAGGGACAACACTCGTTTTTGATGATTTTTAAAAATGACTTTAGAATCCTTTTAATATTCACCCCCGTTTGGGCTGCCCCTTCTGTTTAAGATCCATAGGAAACCCAAAATCAGGAATGAGGCACTGTATGGTGGGGAAAGGAAGCAGCTGCACACCTCCTGTTGGAGCTGCTGTTTCTGCACCCCCTTTATTTGGAGTTCCGCTGTAAAGGTGAGTCTCTACAGCATTGCTCATGGGTGGCCTGAAGGGTAGTTTAGGTTAGGTCAAGGATCTTGTGAAGCAGGACCCTGGTTGTGTTCCCTTCATTATTTCTTTTCGCTCCATATTTCTCACTTTTGCACATTCCCTCCATCTTTCCCTTCATTCCCCATCCCCTTCATCTTTCTCTCTACTGTTTATTCCCACCTTCTTTTCTGTGTCTCCTGATTTTTCTTTTATAAATGCTCTCCTTCCTTCCTTTCTTCTCCACTTCTGGCAATCTTTCTATTTTTCTACATTCCTTTTTTTTTCTTTCCTACATTTTCTTGGTCTGCCTTTTTTCCTATATTCCATTCTTTTACTTCCTTTTTCCGTATTCCCCTTGTCTCTCTTTTTTTCCGGTGTCTACTTTGCTTTGTTTGTCTATTCATATATCTCTCTTTTACATTATCTCCATCCTTTCTTGTAACTTTCCTCTATTCATTTTCTTATTATTTTTCTCTGTCATTGTCTAAGTGTGAATTTATTTGTATTTATGAGGACGCCATCTCTAGGGACTTGTACCGCAATGCCTAGGAGCATGACAGTGGGCCCTGGGCAGCTGGAGCAGCAACCACCTGAGCGCAGGCCGGCATCATCAGAATAGACAGGCGCAGGCACATCCAACTTCTGTGCGGGGGGTGGGGTTTGTAGAGTCACAATCAGTCATGAGCAGCGGGATGATGACACTGATAATAGAAGCATGGCGCGGGCATCGGGGCCCGACCATCTTCTAGCTAGTGACAGTGGGGACCATGCCAGCGCTTTCCACAAATGATGAAACCGGATGGTCTCTTGCCCCAGCTGTTGATCTCCACCCCTCTGCTAATTATGATGGTCCAGCCAGCATAACTCATTACACCCTGCCTGGGCTCCCTGCTCGACACATTCTCTGTGCTGCCCGTCCTCCCACTTGGCAGAAGCAAAGCTCATAACAGAGCAGGAGGAATGCAGCTGGACAGGAAACAGGTTGTGACTGGTGCCTATCTCTAGGTCCACTTTCCTGAGACATGCCTGTGTGTGCCCCCCCTGGATTGTTCTAAAAAGTCACATTTTTGCCAGTCCCATGGCACATGCACAGTCTCTCATTCAATCAGCGCTGTATGCTGAGCATATTAATGCCAGCCTACAGCTCTGTTTGGAACAGAGCTCTGGCATAGCAAAGAGTGTGTCCCTGCAGTCAGTGGCACGCTTCCGTCCACAACCTGTGACTAGAAAGATGTTTTGGGGTGATTGCGGGGGGGGGGGGGGGTGCACACAATGGGGCATCTGAAACTGAGATGTCCCAGGTGTGCTTAATTAGCTAGTCTTTAAAACTCCAGGCAAGTGTAGGAGAAAGATCTAGATGTAAATAGGTACATGCCAGTTAGTTAATGAGAAACCCCTGTACATACAGTTAATAAGAGATTAACACTTTCGCTGCCAGCGAAAACCCTTAAAAATAAAAAAAAAAATGGCGTGAGGTCCCCCTACCCAGCGTAACCAGCCTGTGACCAGCTATGGGGGCTTGTAGAACAGGGCGCAGGGGCCAGCTTTAGTGGCCCCTGGTCCTGCAGGCTACAAGCCGGCATAGCCTAGGGCCACAGCTCTTCTGCCCCCCCCCGGGCTTTGGGGAGGCAGGTAATTTGGGGGGCTCAGGGGTTAATGGCAAGTCACCCGCTAGCCGCAGGTGACTTGCCAGACCCCTGAGCCTTGTGAACTGGTATAGGGGTCACATGGACCCCTTACCAGTTTACAAAGAGTTAAAAGAAAAAAAGAAAACCCTCTTCCTCTGTCCAGCCGTCACCGGCATCTGACAGCTGAACCGCCGGGTGCCCCGGCGACACCCGGCGGTGACGTCATCGGCCCCGCCCCCCAAGATGGCGGCCGCCATCGGAGGGAGGAGGGCTGTTATGCCCCCTCCAGAAGACGGAAGAGCGGGGGGGTGATCGGAGCCCCCCCCCCCCACCGTGAAGAGGAGAGCCTGTGGGAGCCGGCGTGGACAAAGGTAGGTAACTGTCTTTTTTCATTTTTTTTTTGCAGGAAACCCGGGCTGCTGCTGAAACGGGGGGGGGGGGGGGGGGTCCTATTTTGGGCACTCCCCTGCAGCCGGAGGAGCCCCAATGGGCGATTGGAGCCCCTCTGGCTGAAGAGGAGACCCGGCCGGATTGAACGAGGGGTCAGGTAAGTGTCTTTTTTTTTTACTTTTTATGTTATTACTGGGGAAATTCAGGCACGTAAATTTTACGTGGCTGGCGTTTAACGGTTGGAGAGGCAGCCACGTAAAATTTATGTGGCTGGCAATAGAAGGGTTAAACCCTTTTATGGTTATTAGCCATGAAAGTGAATAGTGGATGTAGTATTCTTGTTCAGACATAAGATGGCAGCAGTGGGAACAGGCCATAGAGAATAATTAGACCATAGACTTTAATGGGGAATATTGCAGAAAGGTAAGGTGAAAGAGTTAATAATCAGAGCAGGATGCTTGATAGGGACTGAGTAAAAACCTAGAGGATAGAGAGTTTTGGAGGGAACTGACCAGCACATGTTTGGCATGTTTTTGAACAGGTGACGGTAGGTTCTAGAAGGTAGCTAGAAGGTATATAAGATAGAGAGACCCTGTAACCAGTGTTCTATCTCACTTGGATTGTGTAGAGCATTGTAAAAAGAGAGAGAGAAGCACCTGTTGTGAATAACTTGAATCAGCAAGTGAATAGTAGCCACCAGTGGGAATCCAGAGGAGGAGGTTCTGATTGCCGATCGACGGGGGGTGAGATCAGCGGGCTAATACTTGGCTGTGAAGGAGACAGGATTTGGCTGCATACATTGGAATGCTGGATTGCTGTGCTTGTGTTATCATTGAAGACGTTAATAAAGAGGAACTCTGCTTGTATCCATTTATCCATTGGAGTGTCATGTCTCTTGGTAGAGCCTCAGCACCCCACCCACAACGACACATTTAGAGCACTCTGGTCCCAGAAGAACCTGCTCCCTGCTGTACTCCCCAAACACCAGGTGTGTTAGCACAACACAAATATACTCACCGGCTTCTTCATTCCCTCACCACTATCCGTCAGCTTGCTGCTCCATCCAGTTGGGCATATGGGGTGGCAAACTGGGTCTGAGAGCAAGGAAGCAGATGAGTACCCCTGCCCAGTTTCAGGCTTGCCGGTGTATTATTTATGGGCAGGCTCCCAATTTGGGCTACCTCTGTGTGTGTAACCCCATGCAATAACTGTTTCCTAACCTCAATGCACGCTCCCATGGCACATGTGTAAGCTCTTGTTCAATCAACTTGCCTTGCATAATTATGCCTGGAAATGATTTCTGAATGGAAGTGATTGCTGCTGACCATTCAGACTTGCAGGGAACAGATGCTGCTGGAGGCCTGTGCATGTGCTGTGGGACCTAATCCTGACTAAAGGGGCGACCAGCAGGGTTTAACACATTGAGGCATCTAATATTTAACATTGCCTTGTGCTGTTCTAACTGATGGACCTGGTAGTGGTTGCGTACACAGTGTTTGACACTGCAGTGTGCCACCATTTATCAGTGCTCCATTAATTGGAGCAGTGGTAATGGGGGAAGTTGAGTTAAATTCCTGCATCACAGCATATGTGTAGGTCTATTTTAAAGTGGTTGACAGGAACCTCAGATGACCTTCACCCACTTCCTCCCACCACCTGCGAGCTCATCTGCTGGGCTAGTAAAGCTGCATGTGGCACCTGGCTTGGAGCCTCCATCCTGGCAAATGAGTATGATGCCCTGGAACCCCCCACCCTGTTTACTGTACCCAATGTTTGCGAGGTACAGCTCTGTGTGTGGGCATGGCTGTGCTGCTACTCTCAGGCTGGCGCCGACACACGTAACCCTACTTGCCTTCAACCTCTTACCCGCATCCCCACCTACCCTCCCTAACCTCCAATTTGCACCCACCTTAACCACCCTCCCCAGCCCCTGTGTGTGAATTGGTGTAGATGGGTGGGATATTTGGCGCAGCAGGGTTAGTAGCTTAAGTACCATAAAATTTTCCCTCTCTGCCATCTTCAAGTTGGGAGGTATGGTGAAGCACCCTCTAGGTCCGCAGCAGCCCCCCGGGTAAAAAAAATAAAAAGCTGGGGGCTTCAAGCATAGCACCTTTAGTAGTAAAGGGGACTTTGCGACAAATCGCTATTAAAAACGGCTATATCTGAGCCTCCTAGAGCCTCAATAGGGTTGTAAACCATTCTGCCTTGCTGTAACACGCATAGGATGCGTGCTGGGTTAGTGAAATAATACTGTAAATAATTATCACATGCAGATCAGAGGCATCGCTAATAGAATCGCAGAGCGGCACAATTGCAGAAAGTTGAAGTGGCATCACTATGAGGGGCCCCTATAGTGCCTGAAAAACACACCCTGGAGCTGGCAGCAGCAGGAGCCCAAAATCAGCTGAATCACACCCTGGAGTTGCAAGCAGCAGCAGCAGCAGCCGCCCAAACATTGGTTGAAAGTGACACTGGAGTTGGCAGCAGGAGCCCAAAAATTGGATGAATCACACCCTGGAGTTGCAAGCAGTAGCAGCAGCAGGAGCCCAAACATTGCTTTAAACAGACACTGGAGTTGGCAGCAGGAGCCCAAAATTTGGATGAATCACACCCAGGAGTTGCAAGCAGCAGCAGAAGGAGCCCAAACATAGCTTGAAAGAGACACTGGAGTTGGCAGCAGGAGCCCAAAAATTGGCTGAATGACACCCTGGAGTTGCAAGCAGCAGCAGCAGCAGCCCACACATAGCTTGAAAGAAACACTGGAGTTGGCAGCAGGAGCCCAAAAAATGGCTGAATGACACCCTGGAGTTGAAAGCAGCAGCCCAAACATAGCTTGAAAGAGACACTGGAGTTGGCAGCAGGAGCCCAAAAATTGGCTGAATGACACCCTGGAGTCGCAAGCAGCAGCAGCAGCAGCTCACACATAGCTTGACAGAGACACTGGAGTTGGCAGCAGGAGCCCAAAAATAGGATGCATCACACCCTGGAGTTGCAAGCAGGATCAGCAGCCCAAACATAGCTTGAAAGAGACACTGGAGTTGGCAGCAAGAGCCCAAAAATTGGCTGAATGACACCCTGGAGTTGCAAGCAGTAACAGCAGCAGCAGGAGCCCAAACATTGCTTTAAAGAGACACTGGAGTTGGCTTCAGGAGCCCAAAAATTGGATGAATCACACCCTGAAGTTGCAAGCAGCAGCAGGAGCACAAACATTACTTTAAAGAGACACTGGAGTTGGCTGCAGGAGGCCAAAAATTGGATGAATCACACCCTGGAGTTGCAAGCAGCAGCAGCAGCAGGAGCCCAAACATAGCTTGAAAAAGACACTGGAGTTGGCTGCAGGAGGCCAAAAATGGGATGAATCACACCCTGGAGTTGCAAGCAGGAGCACAAACATTACTTTAAAGAGACACTGGAGTTAGCTGCAGGAGCCCAAAAATTGGACGAATCACACCCTAGAGTTGCAAGCAGCAGCAGCAGGAGCCAAACATGGCTTGAAAGAGACACTGGAGTTGGCTGCAGGAGCCCAAAAATTGGATGAATCACACCCTAGAGTTGCAAGCAGCAGCAGCAGGAGCCCAAACATAGCTTGAAAGAGACACTGGAGTTGGCAGCAGGAGCCCAAAAATTGGATGAATCACACCCTGGAGTTGCAAGCAGCAACAGGAGCACAAACATTACTTTAAAGAGAAACTGGAGTTGGCTGCAGGAGCCCAAAAATTGGACGAATCACACCCTGGAGTTGCAAGCAGCAGCAGCAGCAGGAGCCCATTGCGTGAAAGATATACTGGAGTTGGCTGCAGGAGGCCAAAAATTGGATGAGGAGCTGGAACGCTCACAACACCCACAACACTCTCCACATCACTATTTGTCTGCCTAGCTAAAGAAGCCACCTCCATTTCCTGGCTAGGCAGTAGCTGCTGACTGTCCTCTATCTGATCGTCCTCCTCACTAAAGAGTGGAGCTGAACCCAAAGCATAGGATACATCGCTGGGGGAGGGAACGGCGTAGGACAGAGGCAATAGGAGGACAGGGACTGCTCTCGGGGCATGCCAACTCAGGGCTGTGAACCTACCGACCCTAGACTGGGGGTCTCAGATGTAAATTGTGATGATGTGGATGACCGCGTTAACCAATCTACCACGGCAGATGCGTTACTGGTGGAGACACGACCACTAGTAGATACTGGCAGATCAGGTCTCTCACCGTGACTCCTGCTGCCACTCGCCCCTAGTCTGCTGCGACCTCTGCCTGCTGAATCTTGGCCTCTGCCACTCCTCTTTGAACATCCTGGCACTTGTCTGCCTGACATTTTTATGTATTTGAAATGCGCAATAGGTACTTTAAAAAATGTGTTTACTTTAAAAAGCAGAAGCTAAATAAAGTGAGGAACTGCTTCTCTGCACCAGATAACAGATAGGGTGCAACGTGGTGGTTTGGGATACCGTGCGGCCTGGTGTTTTGACAGCAGGACAAAAACCAATTCAAAATGCAATAACTTAATAAAGCTGAGGATGAACAAGGGCATTTAGTATAACAGATAGGGTGCAACGTGCAGGTTTGGGATACCCTGCGGCCTGGTGTTTTGACAGCAGGACAAAAAAACAATTAAAAATACAATAGCTTAATAAAGCTGAGGCTGAACAAGCTTATTTAGTATTACAGATAGGGTGCAACGTGGTGGTTTGGGATACCGTGCGGCCTGGTGTTTTGACAGCAGGACAAAAAACAATTAAAAATGCAATAGCTTAATAAAGCTGAGGATGAACAAGGGTATTTAGTATAACAGATAGGGTGCTACGTGCAGGTTTGGGATACCCTGCGGCCTAGTGTTTTGGCAGCAGGACAAAAAACTATTCAAAATGCAATAGCTTGATTAAAATGAGGCTGAACAACGCTTATTTAGTATAACAGATAGGGTGCTACATGCAGATTTGGGATATCCTGCGGGCTAGTGTTTTAGCAGCAGACCAAAAACTAGTTCAAAATGCAATAGCTTGATTAAGCTGAGGATGAACAACGCTTATTTAGGATAACAGTTAGGGTGCTACGTGCAGGTTTGGGATACCCTGCGGCCTAGTGTTTTGGCAGCAGACAAAAACCAATTCAAAATGCAATAGCTTGATTAAGCTGAGGATGAACAACGCTTATTTAGTATAACCGATAGGGTGACATGTGCTGGTTTGGGATGCCCATGTGGGCTGGTGCATTTAAACCAGACAAAAATCAATTCAAAATGCAATAGCTTGATTAAAATGAGGCTGAACAACGCTTATTTAGTATAACAGATAGGGTGCTACGTGCAGGTTTGGGATACCCTGCGGCCTGGTGTTTTTTTGACAGCAGGACAAAAAACAATTCAAAATGCAATAGCTTGATTAAGCTGAGGATGAACAACGCTTATTTAGTATAACAGAGAGGGTGCTACGTGCAGGTTTGGGATACCCTGCGGCCTAGTGTTTTGGCAGCAGACCAAAAACCAATTCAAAATGCAATAGCTTGATTAAGCTGAGGATGAACAACGCTTATTTAGTATAACAGATAGGGTGACATGTGCTGGTTTGGGATGTCTATGTGGGCTGGTGCATTTAAACCAGACAAAAAACAATTCAAAATGCAATATCTTTATGAGAAATAGCCTTTAAAAGCTGCTTTAGTGTAACAGATAGGGTCAAATGTGCTGAAATAGGATGCCCATGTGGGCTGGGGTTTTTACAGCAGACACAAAAAAAATGTAAACTAATCGAGTTATATGAAATGCTTGTGTGTAACAGATAGGGTTAAATATGCCACTGCCAAGATGGGATGCACAGTGGCAAGGAATTTTTACAGCACAAACAAAAGCAAATTAAAACTGATCTGGCACATGAAGTGAAATGAAAATAAAAAAAAAAGGTTTCCCTGTCAACTTCTCTGCTGTCCCTGCCTCGATCTTTCCCAATTTTTCCCTATCTTTCCCTGGTTCTGTCTGGCACTCTGTGAGTCTCCCTGACTCTCCCTTAGTCTCTCCCTGTCTCTAAACAGCTCCGTCTTGGCCGCAATACAAGGCTGAAATGCGCACCAGCAAGATGGCCGCCGTTTATATAGCGCTGTGACGTCACCGGGGCTCCTGGCTGCTGATAGGCTGCATGTGACCCAGGGGATATGTCCAGACATGTCCATCCACCATTTTACAATGCCTGTAATTGAAGTAAATGGAGTTTAAAGGAAAACTTCGATCGATCGAATCGCGGGGAAATTCGGATTCGTTCAGAATCGAATATTTCCTGAAATTCGGAACGAATTTGGGTTCGTGCGGATCGATTCGCTCATCTTTAGTTATTATCTGAAGCCAAAATCTTTCAGAATGTGGAAACATTTCTAAAATATTTTAGATTAAGTGGGAATTGTTTTGATACATTTACGCTATGTAGATACTGCAAAGATAGTGGACAACAGTCCATGGTTAGACCAATCTAAAAATAAACCCACAAACATTTGACGCTTGTACATGAACCCTTGGAGATAAACTACCTTAATGTGTCTAACTTGCCTGATGCTGCTGAACTTTTAACATACATATTTTTTATGAGGATATGCTGGCCTTTATGGATATACTAATACTTTTGAGTCAACTGAAATCAAAGAGTAAACACTTCTTTATAATTAGATAATCAAAGACACTTCACCAAGACATATTATACTTTCTAATCTTTTGTTACAACTGTCAGAAAATCACTTAAAGGGTATTGCCAAAGATGCTGAAATAAATATATTTACTCATCATTTGTTCCACTTTTATTTTAAACTGCCAGACAAGTATAAAATATGTGACATATCTGCTATGTCATTATCATTGACAGGACCATCTAAAAGTAAGCATGCAGTCAGCATACCCATCTCCAGCTCTAGCAGTGGTCAACCTTGGAGTGCAGTTTCTAATACAATCAGTGACACCTCCATATCAGTCACCATCAGCTCTCCAGCAAATGCACCCATTGGATATTATAGCATGGGTGTGAAGGTCAAGTCTGGTAGGAGTGACGTGTCCCAGCCACTCGGAGGATTTATTATGATTTTTAATGCATGGCATCGAGGTATGTAATTAACTAGTTTATTTTAAATTACTTTTCAAACATCAATTGTGTTACGATAAGTATCTTTTGGAACAAAGATGAACGTTTTAGGTGTAGGTATATAGCATAGTAAAATATATATCATATACCGGTAACTTCACTAAAAACATTTACTTTATTCTTTCATGTTCCTCTCTTTTCTGGGTTAGTTGTTATAGGCAACGGTCTTAAAGTAGTACTGAAAGCAAAGGTAAATGTTACACCATTGTGTCAGGCTACATTTTAGAACTGTCCTAAACTATTTTCCCTTTTTAAATTGAAGAAGAAATGGCAGGGATATTTACATGTTTAGCTCATGATTTCTCCTCTGAAAATAGTGGGCGTGGCCCTTGGATCTGTGATACTGCATAATAATCAGCAATGTGATGAATCTGGAGATAGAGGAGGAGGCGGCAGGAGGGAGGGACCGGCAATCCTGTCCCGCTCTGCTGAGCTGATTGGGGGACGGGGTCAAAAAGAGAATGTCATTGGCTTCAATTTAAAAAACGGAAAACAGTTTAGGACAGTGCGAAACGTAGCCCAACACAATGATGTGACAATTACCTTTGCCTGCACTATCACTTTAAGCCTGTGGTGAATCTCAGTACTAGTAGTGAGATAACACAGGTTAAGGTTACTGGGCTATCAAAGAACGTTGCTAAACCAGAAGACATCTTCCTGAAGAGACAGGGCAATTTGAGAAGCATCCTGATCGTAGGGAGTTTACTATCTCTAGTTGGACTGCAAAGGTTTTGAAGGGTTTGAATAGCCCTGCACCTAAGGAAAATGTAAAAATGCAGAAGGTATAGGCCCCAAACAACCCAATGGACAGATGAATGCTGGGAGTCTGATAATGTGTCTGATAGGCTCTTTAGGGTTGTTGAGCCTGAAATCATGAGAGAGAAATCTGAAGCTCAAAATGTGGTTGCATTTTGTCATAGTCTGTATTTTCCAAACATTTAAATTGATATGGAAGCTAATACTGAAATGGTTATCTGTAAGCCAACAGGTGAAACTTGGGTGGGGACACCCAATGTATCTGATACAGAGTCTGCTACAGCATTGAGTTGTGGGTTACAATGCAGGTTTGGTACATAACGAAACACAATAGACTCATGGGAACTAACCCCATAAGTCTAATGACAGGAGCACCAAACAATCACTAGTACAAAGCAATCTTATTTATTAATAGAAAATCCATAAAAAAACATACAATACACAACACACAATACAAACTGACATGTTAAAAACACTGCTTAGTACCCCAAAGCTTCATCCAGTGCTATCAAATACAGCATAAAATATCTGGGAAAACTCCAATTATAAACACATATATGAACCCCTAAAACTAATAAATCTATTGTGCCGGCACAAGTAACCCCTCTATACTACACTAAACTAATAATATTAATCAATAAAGTGACAGTGCATCATATTAAACAAAAATATATATTATGCAATTTATACCAATCAATGTGTAATACCCTAATGGTATACTTCAAAATAACTATTGTGTAAATACAACCAATGCAAACCAACAGAAAGAAATATATATATATAACAAAAATGGTCCTGGACACCTGATAGTGCGCAATCCAAAGAAATAAAAAATAAGTGACACAATACAAAAACAGAGCAATCAATGGCAACCAGAAAAAATAGGGGTAAATAAAGTGAAAATACGGAGTGGGGTCTAGCAGTGGGGCCACCTACGTACGCGGCCGCCCGTGCCGCTTCGCTGGGTGAATAAAATAACTAAAACGAGAGCCTGCTATAAATACCTGTATCTATTATGTATGTGGGTGGGTCGGTAGTGAGCGCCATTCAGCAGATGGTCGTGACACGCAACTGCGTACCAGCGCTCACATCCGGGTCATCCTATTTCCGGCCGGAAGTGGAATCACCCCACACGAGCAATCAATGTCTGTGACACGCACTCCGCGCGTCAGCAACCCCACCCCCCGTCAGGTCATCCCGCTCCCGGCCGGAAGCGACGCAGCCCCACCCAACCGGCCAATCCCATCACAGAGATTTAGGCCGCTACTCACTGATAGGGGGACGATAACAAGATGGGGGAGGGCTGTAAAATAAATGCGCTGACGCTCACATGCCCGTATACTGACACTCATATGCCTGTACCCATACCAACCAGCCTTGTGATGCGACAGAGCCATCATCGCCTGTCTCTAATCCTAGGGACCTGTGGGCACCGGTGACGGCGCTACACTTAATACCTCATGCGCCCGAGCCACCCTCCAAAATAAGGACTAGGACCTGGGTGGGCTGTCACACACTTCTAAGGATGAATATGGTCAATGTGAGCGCCAGTAGACAGGCGCACAGGGCGCCATGTCTACCAAGGGCGCAGCCCATATATAAATAGAGCATGTATTATCCCCGTTTTGTGCAGGCTCACGTTGGAACACATAAAAAACACATATTACAAATCAAACACTTAGTATTAATGTACACAAATTTTAGAAAGAATTCAAAAACTATCTACACAGTATTTACATTTACAGTCCAATGGCTAATGATTTGTGATATCTGTAACAGCCCAATAGCATGAACATGGACAATCATAGCCAAGCCCAAGGCTGGTAAAGAGACACCTATGTGTAATGCCCTACTGGTCTAGCCAGTTGTTTTTTTTTTTTTTTTTTTTTTTTTTTTTTTTGTTTATTTATTTATCAAGGGGCAAATAACGGCCAATCCAACCGGTCCAATCCAACCGGTGTGCACCAGGGGGACATAAATACAGTCCCTTTATAGTCCCTTTATAAGCACTGGATACTCGGGCCCATGACAAAATATATTAATTGCACATACTGTGCTTTATATATTTGGCGTGCAGTATTAAGCATGCACATACATACAGATGTACAGGCGTGTAAACCCATATAAGCCAAAATACACCTGTACGTATATGCATATAGGCCCATGTCAGTGTCTATATGTCAGCCATCTTAGCAAAAATGGAGATACCCGAACAGCCCCCACGGCCTCTGTCCGCAAGAATAATTTCCATATATTAGTAGATGCAAAGCTAGCATATTGGAGGCAATCAGATGTAGAGAGATCCTTGGGCTCTGTATCCGGAATGGGAAAGCGTCTGCTGTTCTTCATACTCCAACATCATATGTGTAAATCCCTATCCAACCGAAACAAATAACAAGTGGTAATCAAGAAGTGCATATATAATACACGTGAATATACAAACCTATATACCAAAATTGTACGCATGAAGCAAAATAGTCCACATGTGTACAATATTGTATACATAAAAAACATCTACGAAATACGACGAAATGTCGCAACCCGGCATGCCCTTCCATTGTGCTTAGGGAAATGCAGAAGCGTATGGGGCAGATCCGAGGTTGGAGTAAGAGGATTGGGAAGGACTACCATCCGGTGTCTGTCTATTCCAACAGGAGGGGTCCTTTAGAGTGGCCCCTCTTCCCTTTTTTTTTTTTTTTCTTGTTATCACTTTGGTGGTTGGGGTTTCTAATTGAGTTGGTTAGGGTATTCCCTATCTTAAGGGGGTTGTTTGCACATTTTGATATTTGTTGTGCTGCTAGGGTTGCGACATTTCGTCGTATTTGGGCTTTCACGATGTTCTTAGTTATGGTTGTCATTTAATGCACTACAGCCAATGTCCCATTGGCCTTCTTTATTGATATCTTTATATTTTGGGTTCTTAATCATAGATGTTTTTTATGTATACAATATTGTACACATGTGGACTATTTTGCTTCATGCGTACAATTTTGGTATATAGGTTTGTATATTCACGTGTATTATATATGCACTTCTTGATTACCACTTGTTATTTGTTTCGGTTGGATAGGGATTTACACATATGATGTTGGAGTATGAAGAACAGCAGACGCTTTCCCATTCCGGATACAGAGCCCAAGGATCTCTCTACATCTGATTGCCTCCAATATGCTAGCTTTGCATCTACTAATATATGGAAATTATTCTTGCGGACAGAGGCCGTGGGGGCTGTTCGGGTATCTCCATTTTTGCTAAGATGGCTGACATATAGACACTGACATGGGCCTATATGCATATACGTACAGGTGTATTTTGGCTTATATGGGTTTACACGCCTGTACATCTGTATGTATGTGCATGCTTAATACTGCACGCCAAATATATAAAGCACAGTATGTGCAATTAATATATTTTGTCATGGGCCCGAGTATCCAGTGCTTATAAAGGGACTATAAAGGGACTGTATTTATGTCCCCCTGGTGCACACCGGTTGGATTGGACCGGTTGGATTGGCCGTTATTTGCCCCTTGATAAATAAATAAACAACAAAAAAAAAAAAAATAAAAAAAAAATAAAAAAAACAACTGGCTAGACCAGTAGGGCATTACACATAGGTGTCTCTTTACCAGCCTTGGGCTTGGCTATGATTGTCCATGTTCATGCTATTGGGCTGTTACAGATATCACAAATCATTAGCCATTGGACTGTAAATGTAAATACTGTGTAGATAGTTTTTGAATTCTTTCTAAAATTTGTGTACATTAATACTAAGTGTTTGATTTGTAATATGTGTTTTTTATGTGTTCCAACGTGAGCCTGCACAAAACGGGGATAATACATGCTCTATTTATATATGGGCTGCGCCCTTGGTAGACATGGCGCCCTGTGCGCCTGTCTACTGGCGCTCACATTGACCATATTCATCCTTAGAAGTGTGTGACAGCCCACCCAGGTCCTAGTCCTTATTTTGGAGGGTGGCTCGGGCGCATGAGGTATTAAGTGTAGCGCCGTCACCGGTGCCCACAGGTCCCTAGGATTAGAGACAGGCGATGATGGCTCTGTCGCATCACAAGGCTGGTTGGTATGGGTACAGGCATATGAGTGTCAGTATACGGGCATGTGAGCGTCAGCGCATTTATTTTACAGCCCTCCCCCATCTTGTTATCGTCCCCCTATCAGTGAGTAGCGGCCTAAATCTCTGTGATGGGATTGGCCGGTTGGGTGGGGCTGCGTCGCTTCCGGCCGGGAGCGGGATGACCTGACGGGGGGTGGGGTTGCTGACGCGCGGAGTGCGTGTCACAGACATTGATTGCTCGTGTGGGGTGATTCCACTTCCGGCCGGAAATAGGATGACCCGGATGTGAGCGCTGGTACGCAGTTGCGTGTCACGACCATCTGCTGAATGGCGCTCACTACCGACCCACCCACATACATAATAGATACAGGTATTTATAGCAGGCTCTCGTTTTAGTTATTTTATTCACCCAGCGAAGCGGCACGGGCGGCCGCGTACGTAGGTGGCCCCACTGCTAGACCCCACTCCGTATTTTCACTTTATTTACCCCTATTTTTTCTGGTTGCCATTGATTGCTCTGTTTTTGTATTGTGTCACTTATTTTTTATTTCTTTGGATTGCGCACTATCAGGTGTCCAGGACCATTTTTGTTATATATATATATTTCTTTCTGTTGGTTTGCATTGGTTGTATTTACACAATAGTTATTTTGAAGTATACCATTAGGGTATTACACATTGATTGGTATAAATTGCATAATATATATTTTTGTTTAATATGATGCACTGTCACTTTATTGATTAATATTATTAGTTTAGTGTAGTATAGAGGGGTTACTTGTGCCGGCACAATAGATTTATTAGTTTTAGGGGTTCATATATGTGTTTATAATTGGAGTTTTCCCAGATATTTTATGCTGTATTTGATAGCACTGGATGAAGCTTTGGGGTACTAAGCAGTGTTTTTAACATGTCAGTTTGTATTGTGTGTTGTGTATTGTATGTTTTTTTATGGATTTTCTATTAATAAATAAGATTGCTTTGTACTAGTGATTGTTTGGTGCTCCTGTCATTAGACTTATGGGGTTAGTTCCCATGAGTCTATTGTGTTTCGTTATTTGACTATTGCAGTGTAGCACAATTGTATAAATATATGTGGTGCACCACTCTGGTTCAACAGGTTTGGTACATGTGATGAGCTGTACCTGCCAATTGAGCCCATGATACATGTGTGGACGCCAGCAGCATCACTTTCTGGCTGTGCGTGGCCACACCCACCATGAATAAATGGCAGTGCGTGGCTGAGCGCAGTGAAAATCTCAGGATTTGGTCCATTTTAAAGGTGTAGTGATGCCTATAGATACCTATAGACTCACGATTTTAGTCATCTACTGAGCAATACCAATGTAAAGATTGGTGGAGCTCAGCCTGAGATGGGTGTCTCAGAAAGAGTTACAGAAAACATGCAGATGTCGAATGGGAAGTTAAACCCAAATTTAAGTGTGGGATACCCACTGACCAACCACTAGAGACTAATCATACCACACTGACAGATGTGGTGGAAAATAATGTCCAAGCGCTTGATCGCCCTGGGGTTATTCCAGTGACGTAAATAGCCCCGATGGGGCCCCATAGCCGGTCCCCATCATGGGCCCCCATCAGCAGCAGCAGCACCCTGCCCCCCGGGTGATCATTCATGGAGGAGGCGAGCAGGCATGAGAGGTGCGCGTTGTGCACAAGGCTCTTGAGGGAGGCGGTGATACTCTCAGGATGGGGAGGTGGTGTAGGTGGTTTGAGCCAGCCCCCCTTGTTCCACTGGTCTGGGGGCTTGTGCATGCACTGCCTTTATGCTATGTAGGCAACAGGGTCCCACCAGTTGGAAAGGTGTTGCTGAATAGCAATGGGAATGCCAGTGTGTTAGTTGCCAGAGGCAACAACAGGTTTATGCAATCTAAGAGAGCCATAGTGCCAACAAACATTGTTACAGGAATTGAAGATTGTGCTGCACAGAAATCCAGATGACAAAAGGCACAGTGGCGATTTAGCAGGGCTGAGGGTTAAGCCCTGGGTGTATTTTTTAAGAAGTAGTTAAGATGAATGTTTCCAATGCAAATTATGTTCTAAGGGCAACAGAAATTTTGGTCAGAAATAGGGAAACTAAAGGTGTCTCCCATGACCCTAGAATAAGAGACATTGTGCAAGACTCTGGCTAAATAAAAGTGTGAGGAACACACAGTTGGTAGTATCCTGGCCCTATAAGTGGGTGATTTTAAAGAGGTACCCCAATGGAAAGGGCTCCTAAATTTCTGTCTGTCTCTTGCTCTCCCTAGAACCCTTTTGAAAAATAACTGCTGTTTTTGCAAATGGTGGTGGCGGGGGGGGTATATAGTGGTGTGCCAAAATGGGGTAAGTTTCAGTCATCGGAGCCAGAAAGCGCCAAAGAGGGTTGAGCAATCACACACAGGTGGTGTAGGATGTGGTATTAAGTCTGCAAAATGAGCTGCAGGTTGCACTGAGAAGGCTGTTGGGTGTGCTGCATTGAGCTGTAGACAGAGGGTTTGCTACAGGGACCCATAGTCAGTGGTGCCTGGAACCTGAGCACCTGGGATTGGATGTTGGATGAACCCGAACCGCAAAGTATCAGGATTAGTAAATGCCTTAAAAAATCTGTTAATAACCTACAAAGAGAATGTTTTTAGCAGAGCCCCTAGAAATTGAAAATACTGTAACAGGATTAGCTCTGGAGACCACCACCAACCACCTGGAACAGATATGGCATATGTGACACATCAATAACACTGTCCACTGCAGTTCACTGGCCACCAGGCCCGTATTTGCCACTAGGCACATATAGGCACATGCCTAAGGCGGAGCTACAGCCAGGGGCAGGGATGCGGTGGCGTCCAGCATTACTTAAAAAAAAAATGCCTGCCAAATGGCAGGCCTTGGTCGGCAAAACAGACAAGGTGCTTTAAGCCATTGGTGGATCAGCGGGACCCTCCTCCCTCCCCAGAGACAATCTGACCTGTCTGGTTTTCTGTTGCTGTGCAGGGCCTCTGTCCTGCACATGAGATGAGAGGGGAGAGCAGCTGGCTCCGCCCACCTGGCCTCACTGCCCCTCCCGGGACAGTGCGGGAGAGGAGGCCTGGTGCTGCAGGGGCCGCTCTCTCCCTAGAGACATGCCACGTGACAGGTGAGGAGTTTCCACCCAAGAGGACGTGTGTGTGTCTGTCTGTGTATGTGCCTGTGTGTATGTGTCTGTGTATATGTGCCTGTGTTTATGTGCCTGTGTGTGTCTGTGCCTGTGTGTGTCTGTGCCTGTGTGTGTCTGTCTGTGTGTCTGTGTCTGTGTGTCTGTGTCTGTGTGTATGTGTCTGTGTTTATGAGCCTGTGTGTATGTATATGTGCATGTGTCTGTGTGTTTGTGCATGTGTTTATGTGCCTGTGTGTCTGTCTGTGTGTCTGTCTGTGTGTTTGTGCATGTGTTTATGTGCCTGTGTGTCTGTCTGTGTTTGTCTGGGGCGTTGTTTAAGTGCAAATAAATTCTGCATGTCTCTCTAGTTTTCAAAAGTTGAGAGTTATGTAAGTGTAGCTATTTCCTGTCCCCATCGAATGGAGCTCTGCTAGGAAAAGGTGAGTATCTCTCTAATGCAGGGTCACTAATGGTGTGAGAGGGAGGTGCAGTAGTTTCCTGCCCCCCATCAGATGGAGCTCTGCTAGAAAAAGCTGAGTATTCCTCTAATGCAGGGTCACTGATGGTGTGAGAGGGAGGTGCAGTAGTTCCCTGTCCCCCATCAGATGGAGCTCTGCTAGGAAAAGGTGAGTATCTCCCTAATGCAGGGTCACTGATTGTGTGAGAGGGAGGTGCAGTAGTTCCCTGTCCCCCATCAGATGGAGCTTTGCTAGGAAAAGCTGAGTATCTCTTTAATGCAGGGTCACTGATGGTGTGAGAGGAAGGTGCAGTAGTTCCCTGTCAAGGGTTAAACATAAACTACACAAAAACGCCTCCCTTTCAAAGGCTTTAGTGGTCTAAAAGCACTAAAACAGAACCTTCTGGATTTTTCTATCTCACCTAACCCAGCATCCTCGGTGAATGCACTCCGTCCACCATATAGCCAGCTGCATGCCTGCAACACCTTAACACTGGCACTGCAACACCATTACCAAAAAGAAATATATTGCAATAGAATGGTGTAAATCTCAACATTGATGAAAATTAAAATACAATTCTGTGATTACTCACCTGTAGAATTGATATTATGAGTATACAGTATGTCCTGCTCCAGATAAGAATCATTACACTTGGGTATTACTCCGCCAGATGGCGCTGGACTGCAGAGACAGCAAAATTGGCTCCTCCCGGCCCCTCAAATACCCGGGACCTCCCACAAATCCCTGGCATTGAAAAGCAGTTAACGAGAAGCCGGGAGAATTAAAACAAACCCAAACTGGTAACTATAACAATGATAACAATCACCATACAGGGGATCCAGGATAATGCAAAACCAAGGGTGGGGTGGAGCAGGACGTATTGTATACTCATAATATCAATTCTACAGGTGAGTAATCACAAAATTGTATTATTCTTAGTTTACAGTACGTCCTGCTCCAGATAAGAATCATTACACTTGGGACATCCAATAGCAGTGTCCATAAAGTAAGGTGGGATCCCCAAAGGTAACAATAGACAGGTCAGACCACTGCCGCCTGCAGAACCTTGCGGCCAAAAGCAGCATCAGCTGAGGCCCTAACATCAACCTTGTAAAACTTTGAAAAGGTATGAACAGAAGACCAAGTAGCAGCCTTGCAAACTTGTTCAACAGAAGCCTGGTGCTGAAAAGCCCAAGAGGCACCAATAGCACGAGTAGAATGAGCAGTAAGGCGGAAGGGAGGATTCTTCCCCTTAGCAGAGTAGGCCTGAATCACAGCCGGATCAATTTGCTGATAGTAGATTTAGCAGGAACCAGACCCTTCCTAGGACCAGAAGGGACCACAAAAAGAGCATCCATTTTTCTGAATGGAGCAGAAGCCACCAGATAGTACTTCAGACACCTAACCACATCCAAAGAATGCAAGATCCTCTCCTTAGCATTACTAGGATTAGGGCACAAGGAAGGAAGAACAATGTCCTGATTCAAATGAAAGGCAGACACAACCTTAGACAGAAAATCTGGCTTGAAACGAAACATCACCTTGTCCTGGTGTCTCTCAAAGTAGGGGGGCTGGATGGAAAGCACCGCCAACTCAGACACATGCCTAGCAGAGGTGATAGCCACAAAAAGACAACCTTGAGAGTAAGAATGACCAGGGCAGCCTCCTGCACAGGTTCAAAGGGAGCACCCTGCAAGGCAGACAAGACCAAGTTCAAATCCCAAACAGGCAACATAGGCTTACGTGGGGGACACACATGAGTAACCCCCTGGAAAAAAGTCCTGGTCAGAGAATGCTGGGCAAAGGACCTCTGGAAGAAAACAGCCAAGGCAGAGACATGACCCTTCGGAGTACTGAGTTGGAGCCCCAGCTCCAACCCATGCTGCAGAAACTCCAGGATCCTGGGAATAGAGAACACACAACAGGGAAGAGACCTAGCCTCACACCAGTCAATGTAGGCACACCAAACCCTATAGTAAATGTAAGAAGAAGACTTCTTCCTAGTCTTTCTCATGGTATCAACAACAGAGGCAGACAGCCCCTTCTCCATCAACATGGAGGTTTCAGCAGCCAGGCCGTCAAAGCCAGAGTTTGTAAATTGGGATGGCGTAAGTGACCCTGAGTGAGCAGGTCCGGCACACTGGGCAGAGCGTACTGATCTACTGCCAGCTGCACCACGTCTGCGAACCACACTCTTCTTGGCCACCTGGGGGCCACCAGTATTGCTGGCACCCCCTCCTGAACTATCTTGCGCAGAACCCTGCCCAACAGGGGAAATAGAAGAAAGACATACAGGAGCTGAAAGTCCTGCCATGACATTGCTAGAGCATCGGTGGCCAAGGCCAGAAGATCCTGGGACAGGGAGACAAAGGCCGGGAGCTTGTGATTGTGACGGGACGCAAACAGATCCACATCTAGTTGGCCCCAACGGTGACACAGAGATTGAAACACCCTGTTGCAGAAGGACCATTCTCCCAGGCGAGAGGTTCCCGTGCTCAGAGAGTCTGCCTGCAGGTTCTCCACCCCAGGGATGTACACAGTTGATATGCAGGGAACATTGTCCTCCGCCCAGGCCAGGATCAGAGACACTTCCTTGAGGGCCCTCTTGCTCTGGGTCCCTCCCTGATGATTGATGTAGGCAACCGCCTTCTGGTTGTCCGAGCGTACCTGAACAGGCAGGCCCCGAAGGTGATGAGTCAAATGAGTCAGAACCAACCTGATCGCCCGCAGTTCCAGAATGTTGATAGGTGTGTGGACCTCCTGAGGGCCCCACCGCCCTTGGAACTGCAGGGACTTCCAGAACCCCCCCCCCCCAACCTGTCAGACTAGCATCCGTGGTGACCGTCTCCCAGCAGGGGGCCAGAAAGGATCTGCCCACCAACAGGTTCCTGGAGTCCAGTCACCACGATAGGGACCGCCTGACTAGGGGAGAAAGCACAAGGACCTGGTCCAGGGACGCAGGATCCTTGTCCCATACTGACAAGAGGTGGAGCTGCAGAGGCTTCATATGAAACTGGGCATAAGGGACCGCCTCGAAGGACGCCACCATCAGATAGCAGGAACTGAACCTGCGCAAGCAGACTGTCCACCTTCTGCTGAGGAAGAAAAATCCTTGCCCGAACTGTATCCAGATTCATTCCCAGGAAGGGAGTCACCAAGGAGGGAGACAGGAAAGACTTGGGATGGTTGATCACCCAGCCAAATGACTCCAGAGTGGACACTACTGCCTGTTGTAGGGACTGGGAAGTGATGAGAATGTCGTCCAGGTAGGGCAGCACGCGGATGCCCTGAGACCTGAGCAGAGACATCACTCCTGCCAGCACCTTGGTGAACACTCTGGGAGCTGAAGTGAGACCGAAGGGCAATGCCACAAACTGGTAGTGCTGATCCCCCAGAGCGAACCTGAGGAACCTTTGATGACCTGGGAACACAGGAATATGAAGATAAGCATCTTTGATGTCCACAGACGTCATGAAGTCCCCTGGTCGCAGGGAACTGATGGCAGAGCGCAAAGTTTCCATGCGAAAGCACCTGCACCTGACAAATTTGTTGAGGATCTTCAAGTCCAGGATGGACCTGACTGACCCATCTCTTTTGGGCACGGTGAAAAGGTTGGAATAGAAGCCCTTGCCCTTTCTGGTAAGGGGACCTGACAGGTGACCCCCAGCTCTAGAAGGCTTTGCACCACCAGAACTAGAGCCTGAGCTGACACAGGGTCCTGAGAAATCCGGGATCTGATGAATCTTGGGGGCGGCCAGGCAGCAAACTCTATCTTGTAACCGGAGGACACTACCTCCTGAATCCACCGGTCTGAGACATAAAGCCTCCAGACGTGAGCAAAGAGCTGAAGCCGTCCCCCACCTGGATGGGTGAGGGCACCCCTTTATGCCTGAGGGGGCTTGGGAGAAGACTTAAGCTTGGAGCCCCAGGAGGCGCCAGGGCGACCACATCCTCTGCCCCTACCACAGAAATCTCCTCGGGCCCCAGTAAGGGAGACCCCCCTCCCCTGTCTGGCACCACGTTAGGGGGAAGAAAAGGAGCCCTGACCCCGAAATGGCAGAAACAGGTCCAGGCGGTCCCCTAACAGGCGTAGTCCTTTGAAGGGAAAACCAGTGAGAGCTTTCTTGGCAGCGCTGTCAGCTGTCCACTGGCGCAGCCAAACCGAGCGGCGTATAGCCACCACAAGGGCAGAGGCTCTGCCACACATCCTAATGGTATCATCCAAGGCAGAGAGGACATAAGTCACAAAAACCTCACAACGAGAGAGTGCATTAAACTCCTCACTAGACACATCATCAGGGGCACCATCAAGGATACTTCTAAGCAGGGTTCTAATAGCCACAGCCGTAATGGCAGAGGCAAAGACCGGGCGCAACACCGTCCCCACACGCAAAGGCATAGGACGCCAGCTGATCAATGCGCCGGTCCTCAGCATCCCGCAGCGTAGTAGAGTCAGGGGAATGCATGACAGAGGTGTTAGATAACCCTAGGACCGGGGCATCCACTTCAGGAGGGGATGACCAACGCCTCACCACATCAGCAGGAAAGGGATACCTCTTATCCCAACTCTTAGGTACACGGGGGAAGCCTGCTGGGACGCTCCCATTCCCTGAGCACAACTTTATTAAAATGGGCCTGCTCAGGAAATTTCAAACGTGGCTTAGAAGTATGAAACAATTCCCCCTGTTGCCTGGGGGACGCAACCAGGGGAGAGATAGACAGTACCTCAAAAATCTGAGTCAACAGCCTATCAGTATCATCTGGGGCCCAGGGGTCAGAGCCAGAATCATCATGACCCCTGAGCCTCTCATCAGATGACTCCGATTCAGAGAATAACTCCCCTTCTTCCAAAGGGGTATAGCCAGACAGTTCCAAAAACTAATCAGCTTCCATAGGGAAAAGAGTGACATCAGGCATTAAGTGCCACTTTTTAGCCTTACGCGCCAAAGTATTAGCAAGCAACTTCTCAACACTAGCCAGTCTAGCAGACACATCAGGCTGAGAATCCCCACTGGTATGCAACTCAATGGGAGTCAAATTTAAGCTTGGTAGGTGGCCATACGTGGCGCAGGCCCAGCTACTGGTAAACCAGGCTGCAGCGCAAGCACCTGCTGGGCACAAGGTATACAGACCCGCACATTGTCAGCACCCATAGGGGACACCTCACAAGCTACACACAGCCAGACTTGTCCCGAAGGAACCCCGAGCACAGTATCCTGAGAAGCCTCCATATGGTGATTATAGCGGCACAATAGGCCGATAGGGATTCACGCTATAAAAAGCAACCCAGGATGCCCCAATAGCCCACTAGGGAAGTGGGAGTAATTTCACACTAGGCCTCACAAGTTTAATATCTAAATAGAGGGAGTAGGGCCGGGAGAAACCAATAGAGGTCGGCCCGTCTGAAAGACATAAGTGAAGAGAACCCCGTAAGTGACATGTATAATGACATGGGGTAAATAAAGCCGCCCGCGAGGGCACTCACGGACCGCGGTAGGTAGACGCCAGTCACGCAGCAGCCTGAGGTAACGCCACCGCCAAGCGCGGAGCAAAGTGGAAGCACGCGTGGCGGCGGCATATTTAAAAAAGCAACCAGTGCAACCAAGTCGGCGCGCCGACTGACACCAACCAGACAAAACATAATGCAGTGAAGCACCAAGGCATATACACCCCCCCCCCCCCCGAGAGCTTCAAGGGAGAGCGAAGGGGGACAGCGGCCACTTAACATAGGGCCCACCCATAGGGGCATCCCATAGAGGCTCACCATATGCCTATACCGCCTACCCTTTGGTGGGGGATTGCGGTGGAGCAGCACTCCTAAGCACCTGACAGCGGTGCTGCCTACCATCACCCGGACCAGCGCAGCCAAGGCTGGGAGGCACATTAATAATGGAACGGGTGGGAATAGTCCTACAGGGCCGCAGGCTAATAGCCCCGCTCACCTGCGAGAAGAGAGAGTCATCTTCTTGTCCTTCGCAGTCCAGACTGCAGAGAAATTCTGGGGATTTGTGGGAGGTCCCGGGTATTTGAGGGGCCGGGAGGAGCCAATTTCGCTGTCTCTGCAGTCCAGCGCCATCTGGGGGAGTAATACCCCAGTGTAATGATTCTTATCTAGAGCAGGACGTACTGTATACTAAGAATAATGTTCAAATCATTCTCCTTGGCAGGCTATGTGACATTGAATTCACAAATTATAAAAATAAGCTGCTGGCAGCTCCCATTACATTATTTAACCAATGACATCCAATGACGCAACATGCTCAATCAGAGAAAGGTTTATCAATTTTGCAGGCCATGGTAGGATGTGTAGGCAATATTTTCTGCTCACTGAAGAACAAGCAACATGCTGCCCTCCTGGGGTTCTCTGGGGAAATGGCCATACCGTTGTTTCCACAATCGAATCAATGTACCCTCCAAGCTATTAGTGTACCTGAAATCAAGATTAGAGGGGTTCAGCTACCATACATTATGCCACCCCACACCGTTATGCCAGGAGCAAAAGCGAAGTTCCCTTGTGGAGACCTCTTCATAGTGTTGCACACATGTGCACAATGCAAGATTCCATTACAAACTAGAATTGCAATATTTCTGTGCATAATGATAGCAATGGCTTGAGGTCTGTAGATAAACATCTGGTTCATAGCTGAGTATTGTGTCTTGCGTTTTTTTTTTTTTTTTTACTTTTCAGCCATCAGCTTTTATTACTCATATACCTGAATTTATCCATGATTCATGATTAACCCTTTAAGTGCCAGCCTACCTAGATTATTTGTCACACTGTTTCCGGACTACTTTTCAAGTTTTTGCACTATACATGTTCAACCTTGATATTTTAAGGGATTTCCAGGGATTTTCCAGGAAAATTATATATTCTGGGCTTTAACATGAAATGTCTTGTTTGGCATTTTTTTTAGTGTATTCTCAATACTTTTGGGTGAAATATGTGCAAAAAGATTTTAAAAAATCTATTTTTTACAATTTGTAGTGTTTTTTTGTAATAAAAAATGTAATTTTGTTAGTAAAATATTATTGCGTGTGAAAGCCCTATTTCTCCCGATTAAAACGGTACCACATATGTATTGGTAGACACCCTTTCCTGCCCAGGAAACTCCTCCAAACTGAAACAGCAGTTTAGGAGATTTCAGATATTCAATATGATTGCATAGTTGTAAGGGGTTAACTTACAAACCCTTAAAATCCCCCCAAAAAATGACGTAGGGTCCCCCTTACCCAGCATTACCGACCCGGACCAGCTATGGGGGCTTGTAGAACAGGGTGCAGGGGCCAGCGTTGGTGGCCCCTGGCCCTGCAGGCTACTAGCCCACTTAGCCACTAAGTGGCCCGGGCCCTTCTGCCCCCCCCTGGCCGTTGGGGAGGCAGGTAATGGGGGGGGCTGATATTGTCTATCAATGTTTTTGGTCATGTACCTGATATAAAATTATCTATGATCTCTTGTAGTTTGGAAATTAGTTCCTAATCATGGGTTAAGGTCAAAATGAATAAAAGAATATTCAACTAGTAGACCTCACTAAGTAAAATTTAAGGTGGTTTCAATTATACATATAAAAATGCTTGTAATTTATAAATTCTTGCACGGCGCAAGGAGTTACGAAACTGTTTTAGTCCGGTCTTACAGAACAAAAGTAAATAACATAAAAACTCTGCGGGGTTAATATACTTCTATATAGTCCTCTTTTTATATATTTGGTTCACAACACCACCGGTGCTCCAAAACAACTTCGGTGACACTCCTTCCACCACCACACACCAATTCACGTACCAGATTACTTCTTTGGAAACATGCGTATCACTTAAGGTCCTCTTCAGGTTATCGCATCCTCATACTTTCATCAACACACTTCACTTTGAGAGGCTTTCAAATATAAGAAGCAACCGTACATGCTTGGAAAAATTCAAATTGAGGACATAGCGTGACACCGTTTTATGACGTTTAATAAAAAAGCATTTTATTATGCTTACTGAATACAGTTGTATTAAAAGCGTGTAAAAAGATAATACATCCAAAACAGGCAGGCTGGCAGAGAGAGCTCCAAAGTTTGCTGTGCCTAAAGCGTATACTTACAGGCTGATTCATTAATAGCGCCAGGTAGCGACAGATGAGCGTCAGTAGCGTTATTTTCACAGCGCCCGCTAGTATTCGCTGTGCATGGCCGTTGTTCGCCTGTTGTCAGCGAGTCGGTGTGCGGTAATGTTGAATACGGGGTTAGGAGTCGCTGTTTGACAGGTTCCGCGCTGTATGGGAGCGCACGACAGCGAATGGCCATAGCGAACGGCTCCCAGCATATTCATTAACAAATCACGCTCCAAAAATTCTCGCGCTGTGAAATGTTGTTTAAACCCCAGAGCGCTGGCGCCGATGGGTTAAAAGTAGTTTTTTAACCCCCAAACAACCATATTTTTAGAAAAAAAAAAAAACATGTTTTTCAAAACATTTTGTAATATGAATACATTAATATCAGACCTGTAATATCAATTCTGCACAATTTTTTTTTTTTTTTTTTTAAGCTTAAAAAAATATCTAACATTGCAGAAGTGGTCACAGAATTTTTGACATTAAAAAAAAAAAAAATAATAATAGCAATTAATTATGAATATTTAAAGATTGCTCCATTGAAATGCATTGGAGAGCGCCAGGTAGCGAGAGGTCATACCTGTCGCTGTTCAAGGTCGCTCGCTGGCGCTGTGGGGTGAGGCTGGAATAATGATGAATGATTCGCTATCTGGCGCTCTGTCAGTCGCTAAGCAGGATCGGCTTCATAAATGTGTGATTGCGGAGGGGAGCAGGCGTTCTCGTGGCGGTGAGCGTCATTACCGTTCGCTCACCATTCGCTACCTGGCGCTATCCCTTGTTAAATAAGGGCCTAACTCTGCTACCTCGGCCGCAGGTGGCGGAGATTGGTTCCCTCCTCTCTCCGAGTAAAACAACACAAATTTATTCACTTGTCAAGTGACCATCCTGCGTTAACTGTTATGCTGCTGGATAGATTATAACATTACTATGCGGTTGCTGCAGCCATATTTCTCACATTACTATGCGGCTGGGAGCTCTCGCTGCAGCTGCATTTCTCCCATTAATTAAAATCTTTTCACATACCAAAACTAAAAGTAATGTAAAACTCCTAATAGCATTAACAACATTAATAATGGCCAGTATAGTATTCTCTCTCCAATAGACATTAATAAAACAGCTAATTCATCCTTAAAAAGGAAAGAGAATACCATATTCCCCATGTAAAAAGTTAGAACTCTCACTCCCAATAGGCAAGTTAAACAGGATATAAAAACAAAAATTCAGTTATTTCCTATAAAGCAAATTATGTCGAATTCAGTATTCAAGCCTGACTTTTTTAAATTGAAATATCCATCTAGATTCTAACTGGGATAGGGATCTTAGAATATTTCCACCTTTAAGGTTCTGTACTACACTGTCAATGGCCCAAAATTTTATACCACTCGAGTCACTATTGTGCGTGTGTTTAAAATGTGCCGACACTCTATGGTCCTCATAACCTCTTTTAATATTAAGATTGAAAAGCAAAAAGACCGCACCAACCAATTAATTAAAATAACTAGTGTGCAACACTATGGGAGTTAGTGCAGACAAAGTCTGTCAACAATGTATAGGGAGCGGGGATCCCACAAACCCCAAGGTAACCCCCAGAATAGTGGCACCACTAACAAGTATCAAGGATTATATAAAGCTTTATTATTGCATATATTTACAATTCAGTGAGTTGAGACAATTTAAAACCTATTAAAAAACATATAACACATTGAAGAGGGGGAGGGGGGAGGGACATGGCAACGCTGCTCTCATATGTAAACCATTCTGACACTATATTAATAAGTTCTAAATATGCCTGAGGTCTGTAATTATTAATTTTACAGTGCCCTTTATAGTAAATAACTTACAAAAAGGTTAACCCAAAACCTATATACTTATTAAGCCCTAACTGGGTGTCAACTGACCTACAAAAATACCAAGTGAAACGTACATGAATTTCAATGAGGACCAACCAGGCAGAGATTGATCAAACAGGCATAAACAACAAAATCATCTCACATGTCCAGAGCAGGCTCGCAACACGGTCCCCCCACACTCACACCTCTCCGCAGACGCGGAACCAGGAAAATATGTAATAATACAGTATAGGCATTAATACTATAATATGTAATCCAATCTGACGTGCAGTTATACCCCCTGTTTTATGATGTGCCTATACTGTATTATTACATATTTTTCTGGTTCCTTTCACCTTTTCAGTTCCTTCATTTTCCTTCTTTCCCCCCTCCCCTGCTTTATCCCTCTCCCGTCCTTCCTTTTTTCTTCCCCCTCTCTTTTTTCCCCCTTTCACTTCCTTATTCATTTTTTCCCTTTTTTATCCCAGTTTTTATTTCCCCCTTTTGTCCTTAGGCGTGTTTGTAGACTGGGGTCTGTGCATAAAAAATTAAAAATTCTGGCCTTGGAATGATAGGACGAGGAATTTTTACTTATCTAGGTGCGGGTTCCCCTTTGATGTCAATAATGTAGGTATAGGGGACCAAGGGGATATGTTGCTATCAGATGGCCAGCTATAGCCCTGTAGCCCAGTTGGACATATGGGCATTTAGTATGGTGCTCCGGTGTGGATAGGAGGATTGGCCTTGTATGGGTCTGTGAGTGCCTTTCAAACAGTATATAATCTTTAGGATAACATGTATCTTTTGTTGACATGGTGATTTGTTATGCTTTAGAACCAAATATGAAGACTCAATAATTTGGCTTATTTGTGTAATTGATTTCATTCAGTTGTTGTTGTTGTCTCCCCGATGTGTTGTTTTAATTGTTTTGTTGTTTTAATTTAATTGTTTTATGTGAGTATCCTGGACTGACTCACCCGCCCTCGTTCCTTCTCGCCGTGAGCCTGTCCCCACTGCGCGTGTGCGCCCGGGCGACTGCTTGGGCGGCATGCGCAGCCGGCATGTCCACTTGGCTGATACACTGTGCGTTTCACTGGCGCACTTCCTGGTTGGAGGCATCGGGTAGACGTAGTAGCGGTCATGTGAGCAGGGCCCGCCGACACATTTCCGGCCGGAGTGCGTCTGGCGGACCCCAGCGGCGGATTGGCCTGCAGTGCGTAGGAGCGAGGTGGGGGGTAGAGTTTAAAAAGGGGGTATGGGGAACCTCACACGCCCTGAAGAAGTGACGCGTTGACGGTGAGGTGTGAGTGTGGGGGGACCGTGTTGCGAGCCTGCTCTGGACATGTGAGATGATTTTGTTGTTTATGCCTGTTGTTTGATCAATCTCTGCCTGGTTGGTCCTCATTGAAATTCATGTACGTTTCACTTTAGAGTATTGCACTTTTGCACTTGGTATTTTTGTAGGTCAGTTGACACCCAGTTAGGGCTTAATAAGTATATAGGTTTTGGGTTAACCTTTTTAGTGTGATGCATTAGCACTTTAATTTGGTATGTTATTTACTGTAAAGGGCACTGTAAAATTAATAATTACAGACCTCAGGCATATTTAGAACTTATTAATAAAGTGTCAGAATGGTTTACATATGAGAGCAGCGTTGCCATGTCCCTCCCCCCTCCCCCTCTCTTCAATGTGTTATATGTTTTTTAATAGGTTTTAAATTGTCTGAACTCACTGAATTGTAAATATATGCAATAATAAAGCTTTATATAATCCTTGATACTTGTTAGTGGTGCCACAATTCTGGGGGTTACCTTGGGGTTTGTGGGATCCCCGCTCTCTATACTCTTTTAATATTATATAGGTGCTCCTTTATCCTGATTTTTAGAGGTCTGCCCATTCTCCCAACCTATTGCTTGCCGCATGGGCATTCTAGCAAGTAAACAACATTTATACTATTACAGGTTAAGAATTGGCTGATTTTAAAACTCTTTTTAGTTACTCTGGAGTTAAAATCCCTAAAACTCCTAGGACAAGATCAATTACACAGTTTGTAATACACCTTTTACATCTTTAAAAGCCTTTCATGTTACTTAAAGTGCCCCCAATTTTCTTCTGTGGTTCCACATAACTCTTAACCAAACTAGTGGCCAGGATGGGTGGTCTACGAAAAATGACTCCCGGTTTCTCCGGTAAGTGTGGGCCGCGAATTTCGTCACTTTTTAAGATATGCCAATGTCTTTCTAAGATTTTAAAGTGATATAACAACAGTGGAACTATTGGTATACAGGCCCACGCTAGCAATTTCCCAAATAAAAAATCAATGAATACATGTGATAAAAAATGCTCAACGTGAAATGTCCTCAACCCCAAAAAGAACACAAATAAAATGTTAATATAAACACAGAGCAAACTAGATTGAATAAAACAAAACAAAAGTCCCAATTTTTAATCCTTCAAAGGTGCTATAGTGCTCGATATAACTATGTCCCACGGTGCATGCACTCCACGCAAAATTGTGCAAAGGAATCCTCCACCAATCGTGCAAACTCTTACCAACTTTAAGTAGGCAATGCGCTTAAAATTGATTTTACAAGGCGTTGTTGCCAATTCTGATGTAATCCACTTTTAAATAAACGCTTATCCAGCAATGCTTCCACACTTCAACCCTCCAGCATTTACAGATGTCACAAAGGTACTATTTCCATACAGCCCTCCGCTGTGCAATCTCTCTTTTCCAGGCAAATCTCAGGGGGTGACATACATGGAGAAGCAGAAAGCCCAAAATAGTGTAATATTGCAAAAACTATAACTTTAATAAAAAGATCCAAATCCACTCACAAGACAGGTAAAATAATCAGCATTGAGATACAGTTGTAATCTCACCGATCCTGGAATCAGACAATCCCCATTCGGTCCAATAAAAGGGCGATCCCATAAAAGTGAATAAAATGTCCAAAGGATTTCTTTAAAAACTCCAAAATGCTCTGAAGAATCTACCGCTCGCCACCGCCGACGCGTTTCGTCGCTGCAAGGCAACTTTAACTAGGCCTATGACTATAGGCTATAAGCAGATCATCTGCATGAGTCAGTACCTTTATTTCATTACTATTTAACAATGGACCTCTGATTATCCTGGATTCCTGAATAGAGATGGGCATAGCGGACACCCTTGCCTGACTCCATCATTGATATTGAAGGGGCCAGTTAGTGAGGTAATAACAAACTTACTTGAAAATACAACCATAATTCGCAAAAGCTCCTAAGCACGCTTTAAAACAATCCTATTTATAGCAAAGCCTGGCAAACAAAACTAGTCTGGCAAACAGTCAGAAGGTTGGCCTCAGGTAAAATAAATAGGCAGAAACAACCCCACCCAATTGCTCTCTATCAAATGCAAGCAACCAATGTATTTCAATGTAGGGCTAACCCCTGCAATACAAGATAGAGAAAAAACACAGTAAACACAATGCTTTTTCCCTTAATGAAAAGTCCCATCATTTATAATACAACCTCACTCTTATTTTTAGAAAAGCAATACTTTCCTTCACCAGCCTCAGTCTCTGCCTAGTCTGGCAAACAGTTTTAGTGTTCTTTCAGGAATTTCCAGTGTAGCCTGCCGAAGGATTTCCTCACATCTAATGTTATTAGAAGCGAAACTGTTTTTTTGTGGAGTTGGTTAATTAAGTTAACTGCAGTTGTATTTTTTGGAGCATCCTCCTCCCTTTCCAGGAATCCTGCTTAGTTTGGTGAGGCAAGACTGATTCCATTCTCCTAGATAAAATACTAGCAAATAATTTGATATCTGAATTGATTAATGCTATTGGGCGATAATTGACAGTCAGTGATGTCCTATTTCTTCATTTGAGATTGATTTGATCAGTGATATATTCATTATTTTTGTGGGGGGATACCTGTTATCCAGGAGTGTTACAGTAGGACAACAAATAAGTATCTGCTTTTTAGTTCAAAATATTTTTTTGCATAAAACACAAATACAGTTACACATTTTGCTGTCAAGGCAATATGAAGAATAATATTTGTGACAGACTCTCTGCCCTTTGGACTTTACACAGGTTCATTACTTTCCTTTTCTTAAGCATGTACAGACTGCCATTGTGTTGATTGATTACGTTATTCATTGTTCTGATTGATTGTGTTACAGACGTCTATTGTGTTGCTTATTGCGTCACCGGCAGAGTTGAGGGATTGTGTGCCCTGCTCCCATTGGTCCGTGTATTTGTCATGCAGTCCTCCATCAGGTCCACGGGGGAGGTCCCCTTGCATGGAGCCATGCATATAAGGCACAGTGTGGCACTAATAAAGTTGACTTCACCTTCACCCTCAATACTGAAGTTCTGTCTCTTATTGGGGGAAACGCTATATTACAATTCACTAGCCCTTGTAAGGGCTGTTCCTGTTTCCTCACGGACGACTCTGGAATTCCAGCAGCACCTCTTACGATTGGGAAAAGGACGCCTCAGGCGGTGAAGCCCTCCGGCGATAAGGGTTATCGCTACAATTGGTGGCAAGCGGTCGGATGGTCCTTTCTACCCAGAGAGAGTGCTACCCTGATGGAGAGTCAGTATGACAAGGTGAAAAGGCTGACCCTGAAGGATCTACTCGAGAGCCGGGGAAGGTCAGCTAGCAACCGCCCACGTCGGGAACTGATAGCCGAGCTGATCGAAATGGATCATGCAGCAGTGAGGACCGAAACCAATATAGAGGCCGATGAAGACGCTGCTCTCGTTCAAGCGGTTCGGAACAGATTGTCGGTCTATATCCCGAATCCATCACAGGAACTGATCGACTGAGTCTTCGCCGCAGCGGAGGCAGAGGCCAGTAAGCGAAGGGAAGATCGGCGACTTTCAACCCAGCAGCCTCTCAGCCTCAGTTGCACTGGGGGGAGAAAGATTCCATTTGCAGCATTTAAGTCCTTCCAGGAAAGTGACGACGAGATTGACGGATTTTTGGCCGATTTTGAACGGCAGTGCGCTTTACACCGGGTACCCACGGAGGAATGGGTCACCATATTATCAGGGAAACTATCTGGGAAAGCTTCCGATGCTTTCCGGGCCATCTCTGATGCGGACTTACCACACTACCATCTGGTAAAGGAGGCTTTGTTAGCCCGGTACGCTGTCACCCCGGAAGCCTACAGGCGACGATTTCGGGAATCCCAAAAGAAGGGAGGGGATTCTTTCATGGAGTGGGCATGTCACCTCCATCGTACAGCATCACACTGGGTCACTGGATGCAAAGCCACGACCGCTGAGGATGTACTACAGTTGTTTTTACTAGAACATTTTCTCAATGCCCTGTAACCAGAGCTAAGAGAGTGGGTACGTGACCGGAGGCCTCTTACGCTACCTGAGGCTGCTCGTCTAGCCGACGAGTACACCGATGCGCGCCGGACAGAACAGTCCGCTCCAAAACCACCACCTCCCATCAAATTTCAAGCACCTGTGGCTTCAGCGCCAACTCGTGACTCTGGGCCACATAGGCCAGCGCAGCAACCGAACCTCTCCACAGTTCAGTGCCATCGTTGCAAACAATGGGGACATTATCGCAGTGATTGCGCCCTAGAGCGTCCCCGAAACACGTTGGGGCAAAAGCAACCTTCCACCTCCCGTACTCCTGTGGCACACTGTTTGGAAGCTGAGAGCAGTTCGGAAGAGTATCCTGGGGGTACTGTATGAAGCTGATCCCGTACAAGCGGCCATCCAAGACAACCGACAGCACCATTGCCAGGAGGTACGAGTCAATGGGCGCACCGCGCAAGGATTACGCGACACCGGAGCCACACTTACCTTGCTCCAACCTCATTTGGTCAAGAACAAAGACCGCACTGGACACACCATTGCAGTAAGGGTGGCGGGGGGAGCTGTGTTTCGACTCCCCACCGCCCGAGTACATCTTGACTGGGGCGCTGGATCCGGCAGGGTACAGGTGGGACTTATGGACAACTTACCAGCAGAAGTACTATTGGGAAATGATCTAGGACCAATGACTTCTGCCTATGCTACCTCTGGGCCAGCCAGCGTCAACCCTGTTACAACCCGGTCTCCAGCCCGAGCTGCCGACTCCAGCCCACTGGTCGGGGAGACCCAGGGGTTTCGCCTGCATCACGTCATGTCTGTTACACGAAGTCAAGAAGAGGATCAGCCATCAGGTTACGTCCTTATGCCAAACACTATTTTTGTTGGGGGCATTGACCGTCGGATTAATCAGCCTGAAATTAAGGATGTTTTTTTGAAGTATGGCGCTGTAAAGAATGTCAAAATTATTAGGGATGCCTCTGGCGTTTCTAAGGGTTATGGTTTTGTCTACTTTTACGATGATGTAGATGTGCAGAAGATTGTGGATTCTCCGATCAGCTTCCATGGAAAGAGATTGAAACTTGGGCCAGCTATAAGAAAGCAAGGCACCTGTGCACACATCCAACCAAGGACTTTGGTGCTGAACTCACCAACGCCACAATATCCCAGTGTTTAGACCCCACCCATGACCGATTCCTATGTACAGCCCACGTCAATGTTTAGTCCTGTTACTCACTATTTGCAGACTTGTCCTTACACAGAACTCTGCCCCTAACAAGAGTCCGGACAGCCCCACGTTAACCCGAACAGGGTCAATCCGGGTCTGCCGGGTGTTCCACAAAAAGGGGGCATTGTGACAGACTCTCTGCCCTTTGGACTTTACACAGGTTCATTACTTTCCTTTTCTTAAGCATGTACAGACTGCCATTGTGTTGATTGATTATGTTATTCATTGTTCTGATTGATTGTGTTAGACTGCCATTGTTCTGATTGATTGTGTTACAGACGTCTATTGTGTTGCTTATTGCGTCACCGGCAGAGTTGAGGGATTGTGTGCCCTGCTCCCATTGGTCCGTGTATTTGTCATGCAGTCCTCCATCAGGTCCACGGGGGAGGTCCCCTTGCATGGAGCCTTGCATATAAGGCACAGTGTGGCACTAATAAAGTTGACTTCACCTTCACCCTCAATACTGAAGTTCTGTCTCTTATTGGGGGAAACGCTATATTACAATTCACTAGCCCTTGTAAGGGCTGTTCCTGTTTCCTCACGGACGACTCTGGAATTCCAGCAGCACCTCTTACGATTGGGAAAAGGACGCCTCGGGCGGTGAAGCCCTCCGGCGATAAGGGTTATCGCTACAATATTCATTCATTTTTAACTTTTATTTTTTCATGATATGGCATGGATATAGTGCCTAACCTATTGCAAGGAAAGAAAGCAGTATGTAAACATGAATAGTCTGCTTGAAAGGTCACCCAAGTCCACACGTTCGGCTGCCTCACCCCACCCAAGAGCAGATGAGAGGTGTCCCCCAATATTGACTTGTGAAAATGCAGGAGATAAAGAAAATTGGTGTGCGAAATTAAGTTTTGAACTATGATTGGATCTGTGTGGTAACACACAAGAGCTGCCACATTGTGGGTTTCTATGTTGGGGAAGTTGATAACACCATTCGTTCTAAGTTGCTGAAGGATAGGAAGGGCTATCTTATTTGTCTTTGGACCCCCAGCTAAATCTCCTAAAAGAGCTATTAATTCTTTGAATGTCTTTCTTTGGTTAATAGAATAGGCAGGAATTGAATGACGTACAATAGTTTGGGGAAAGCCACCATCTTTCTCAGATGTGCTCTCCCTAGGTATAATAATTGTAGATTAGACCAACGTTCCAATTCTGCCTTCAGTCTCCCAAGTGTAGGTGTGACTTTAACCTTGTATAAGCTAGAGTGGTGTTTGGGAATCTGCACTCCTAGGTGTTTTATACCAGTGGAATCCCAGGGGTTCTGCCCACTTTGATTGTATGGATTTCCCAAAAAACAGAGAAGCCAGAGACGGAGCTGAATTGGACAATTAATTCCAAAATCAGGAGAACCAATTCCTTGGGGTTTAGAAATATATAGAAGGATGTAATCTGCAAATGCACAGATTTTAATGTGGTTGCCCCTGAAATCCAGAAGAGGATCCACTACTATATTAAATAGCAAGGGACACAGCAGGCAGCCTTGGCTTGTGCCTTACGAGGTTATTAAGGGTTCCGAGAGAGCCTGATTGATAAAGAGTTTTGAGACAGGGTTAACAGATATGTAAAAGTATCCCTAATACCTCTATGCCTCAGCTTTCTCTGCATCCAAGCTCAAAAGCATATTTTTAGTATGGGGATTGCGAGTAGAGAGAGCTGCTGACGCAATAGTTGATCTGATACCAATCGTGGAATGTTTTCCTCTCAAAAAAACCATCTGATGTGGGGTTAATACCTGAGGGAGAAAGGATTAAAGCTGATCTGTCAGTAACGGTGTCAGGATTTTATAATCAGAATTAAGTAACGCAATTGGGCGATAGGAAGAAACTTGTTCTGGGTCCTTGTCTGGCTTAAGAATTAAAGTAGTGGTTACCCCCAATTGGGTAATAGTGTTTTTCTGTGTATACCTCTGCAAATTAGATCTCCCGCACCCCATCGGAGCATTCAGGTTTGTTCGCTGGTCTTCAGGGAGAGCAATCCTGCATTACCTGATTAAAACTGTCAAGGTGTCATAGAACCAGGACTGTTCCTATGGTTTCCCAGCAGAGGGCTCCAAGGTTCCCGTGCTCGCATTTTTGCTATAGACATAGTAGGGTCAGTAAGAATGCGAATATGTGCGCACATTTTTGCGCCATATGAGTCAATGTATTTGTGCACATGTGCGATAATGGGTGTGCATGCGCATTGCAGACGTGCAAAAATGCACTCGCTTTTGAGCATGCTCAGGGGCCTTTAAATACTGGCGAGCCCTGAGCTCCATTGCCAGTTGGTCATTTTTCCTGCCCGTTCCTGAGTTCCAGTCTTCCATTCCTGTGTACTTACCCGACTTGTTCCTGACTACACTCCTGCTCTCCTGATGACCTTGGCTTGTTTACAACTTCGATCCTGATCTTCCTGCCCACGATCTCGGCTTGTTTACGACTTCGATCCTGTTCTGCCTGCCCACGACCTTGGCTTGTTACGACTTCGATCCTGTTCTGCCAGCCAAGACTTCAGCTTGTTCCACGCTTCCAGTCCAGCTCTGGTCTGTCTTCTACCCAGAACTTGGCAAAACCCACTCCTAGGTTGCCTGACCTGGGGCCTTCCTGCAGCCCAGCCTATCCTCACCTTTAGAGGCTCTAATGAAAACCAGGTTGGTCCTTAGATTCCAGGCTTCCCGGTCGAGAGGTGAGCAGGTTTTTAGTCTCCGCAATCAGGGTTCACACCTGCTAGTCTGACACAAGGGAAGAGTTGCCTAACACTCCAAAGTAAAGCATGCGTGTAATGGTAATTTTACTGGAAAATTTCAGCTCTGTACACAAAAAGCGCAGCTTGCGCTTTTTCATCCAAAACAACTCTCTACATTTGGAATACCCCCAACAAACTACTTATTCCCTGAAAGTACTAGGTGTACCTAGCTTGTTGCAGTGGGTTCATTTTTCTGGAAGTAATTCCTCAAAGAATCCTTTGGCACAGGATTTCCCTAGAACAAAACCAAAGACATGTAGGTACTTTTTACCCTTTAACTGCTTGGCTACTTGAGGTTTTGTCATCTTCTGTTGACAAGTCTTTTTCAACATTTTGTGCTATGTTTAACTGTGATTTTTGCTGGATTTTCCAGGAATATGTATATATATATATATATATATATATATATATATATATATATATATATATTATATAATATATTTTCATATAAGAGTTTCAGCATTAACATGAATTGTCTTGTTTGTGCTATTTACCCATCTTTTTAAAATATATTTTGAGTAAAAAAAGTAAAATTAAAAACAAAAAAAAAACAAATGTTTTGTTTATTTTAAATAAAACATTTATTTTATTATAGAGAAAAAAAAAAAAAATATATATATATATATATATATATATATTTATATTTATTAAGAAAACCATATTGCATGTGAAAGCCCTATTTCTCCCAATTCCAACTGAACCACATATTTATCGGTTGTCCCCTGTTCCTGGCCAGGAGACCCCACAAACTGAAGAGAGCACTTTAAAACATTTAAGAAATAAAATACAACCTCTATACACATTATAAAGGGTTAAATCAAGAAAAAAATTGGCGTAGGGTTCCCATCCCTGGGGGGCATTTTTAGGGGAAAAAAATCCCCCCCAAAAATGACATGTTGTTCCCCCCACCCAGCATAACCAGCCCGGGGACCAGCCATGCAGGGAAGAACAGTGCGCAGGGGCCAGCTTTTGTGGCCCCTGCTCTGCAGGGAACAAGCCCGCAATGCCTCTGTGGCCTTGGACTCTTCTGCCCTCCCTGGGCACTAACATAAAAAATAAAACTTTTATTATTTTTTTTCTACACTCACTTCCGATCCTGTGTCCCACAGCAATCCTGTCCCCCAGCGATCTGATGACAGCTGCCGGGGGTGATTGCTGAAGAGGCGCCCACTCTTCCAACTTCCCTCCAGCAATCTCCCCCCGGCATCTGACCGCTCAGTGCCAGGAGCGGGATGATGTCATTAGGTGACATAATCCATCCCGCCCACAAAAGGCGGGGCTGGCAGCCGTGACTATGGAAGTGGTGGAGAGGGCTCACCATGAAGAGCCCGCACAGGGGCTTTCGGGAGTCCCCCCTGGTGAAGAGGAGTCCCGGCCGGATCGAATGAGGGGTCAGGTGGGGGAAAGCCAAGAACGTAACAACACCTACGGACTTGGCACTTAACAACTGGACATGCAAGCACATAGGTTTTACCTGCTAGGCAACAGAAGGGTTAATATGGGGAATTTACACCACTGTACGCATTTATCCTGCATGGGGGGCATCCAGACGCTATGCCCCTGCCCCCATTCCACTTTAAACCTTTTTTGGTCAGGGTAGCTGCAAACAGCCAATCAGTGCAACAGTAGCACGGCCAGTGGGTGGAAGTGGATGGTGGCTGTTATCTGACTGGAGGTCTGCTTTATGACTACAAACTTTTTTTTTTTATGGTGTACTTGCCATGTAATTGGGGTGCATTTTCTTGGTTTCAACGCTTGCCAGGGACCAAACCACCAAAGGCATGAATGCATACCTTCCAACTTTTCAGGGTGGCAAAGAGGGACAATTAATTATGCCACACCACTCATTGAGGGATGGATATAAGTTGTTAAAGCAATATAAACAATTTGAATAGGCAAATTAATCTGTTAATCTGTTTGTCCCCCTTCAAAGAGGGACAAATGAGAACAATGAAGGACAGTGGGACATGCCATTTAGCAGGGCAATCACACACCATTCAAGTCTATAGAACATGCCAGCCTATTGCCAGCCATTGCCACTCATGCGTCCTGTTTTTCAGGTATTTGTTTAGATCATGTAACCTGATTTTACCTTGCTGTTCTAGGAGATTTCACAACAGCTATGAAAAGTATGTTTTAGAACATACATCCCAAACAAGTGATTAATAGTTATAGAAAACTTGGGTCCAATACTGCTGCCTCTTGTACATTTGTGGTAGGAGCAGATTGTGAGACATGTACACTCTAAACAGGGGCACACCTTTAATGAGGCAGGGTGGATACCTAGCCTTAAAGCAGAATTCCACCCAAAACTAACCCCCCCCCTGCCACCCTTTTCTGGCACTGGGGCAAGACCGGGGTTACAAAGAAAAAAACCCTTACCTTCACCACGGTCTAGTACCACTCTCCTGGTCTCGATGTGGCCACTGCGCGGAAAGACACAAAGCGGCATCCCCTGGCTCAGTGGGCTTTCTGTGTGTCGGCTGAACAGAAAGTGGGAGAGCGACACTGGACCGTGGCAGAGGTAAGGGTTTTTTTCTGTGTAACCCATGTCTTCCTGGGAGCAAGGAAAGGGTTGTTTTTGTGTGTTCCTCTTTAAGGTGACCCACCAGAAGTGGGTGCAAAGCACTGTTAACATGTCTTTTTTATTTTATAGCTGTGTAAAAGCGCCATAAGATAAGGTGCCCTCTAGATAGGCCTGCTGTTTTGATGTGGCACAATAAAAAGTTGGAGACACAACAGACTTCTAGTTTAGTCTGTTTTTGACTTTTGCCAGATTTACTGCAGTATGCAGTTATGACAAGTTATGACACTAGATGGCGCTGTGACCAATGCTTAACTGTAGTTTCTCTATGCATCTTACTGATGTGTTGTATTTCCTGTGTATTGAGATGCTCTATGATACTTCCTTCTTTTTCCTGTCTGTGTTATGTACCATGTAAGGTGACATTCTCTTACTGCATTCATGTTCCAGTAAAGACAGTTCCTGTTAAACCACTAATGTCCATCAGGATTATGACTCCGTTGCACCTAGCACACACACTCTGCAACAGAAAAATACATTGTAAATTTACATATATTGTAAGCAGCTGAAACGTGATGAGCGAACCAAACCAGTAGAACCGGTAGATTCAGCCTGAATATAAGTATAATATAACAATAAATTTGGTTCACCAGAAACCCAAAACATTGTGCAGTCGCCAGCACTGCCCACATGTCACCCAAGAAGAGGAGAGAGACAGGTTCACAAGGTGACTCCATATGGTGATATGCATAGTGCCAGCCAATTAGGAAGCGCTTAAGACGAGCTGGGAGGTGTCAGCAGGAAAAGGTCATGTGCTCAGCAGTCTATACACCATTTTGGAGTTGGCTGCTGAGCAAAAAAGTTGGGAACTGGAGCACTTAGCAGCTGTTAGGACAGGGACAGTATACTATTTCTGAGGGAAAGAATAGCACAGGACAGCTGAACGTTTTAGAGTCAGTGTGTTTTCTTTTCTGAGGGGCATAGGAAATTGCAGACAGTCTAATCTGCCCTGGGAGCTGGAATCTTTTCTGTGCAATTCTGCTGTGCTGGGCCGTGTAAGTCTGCCATTTGGGGCGTGCACTTTGCACTGTGCACTGCTCTGAATTATATTTTAAAACGCACACAGAATCTTTATCACCAGCCAATCATTTTTGGGGGTACACCTCCTTCTTTACAGTTTACTGGGACATGTAATTCTGTCAACTGGGGTGTGCACTGCTCTGAATATTCAATAAAAAAAAACATATAAAATCTTTCACTACTAAGGATTTTTTGGGGTACGCCTTCTTTAAAGTTTGCTGGGCAATGTAATTCTGTCAATTGGGGTGTGATCTGCTCTGATAATCCATTAAACAATAACATATTATTAGGGATGGGCAAACCCCCCACTTTGGTGGGAGGGGGGCTCAGAGTGTGCAGCAGTAAACGCTGTAACTCACCTCAGCCCGTGATTTCCTTCCTCTCATCGGTGGCGGAGCGGCAGTGGCATTTAAATTTGGCCCTAGCCGAGCTATAGAAAGTTGGCCGCTGGATCCTATGAGTGAGGACACTAGACGTGGGAGCCAGTGGCCATCTTTCTGGGGCCAAATTCGAATTTGCCACTGCTGAGGAAGAGAATCACGGGTTACAGCAGCTTCCTACTACTGCATCCTTAGGTGAACCAGCTTTTCCGTGTTCGGGTCAGCATTGAACTCAAACATGGACTGCTCATTGAATTCCATGTTTGGGAACCCGAACTCACAAAGTTCGGTATGAACTTGAACTTTGAGGTTTGGGCTCGCCCATCTACTTATTTGATTATCCCCACTTCTCCAGACACGTTTAATTGAGGGTACATCTTCTTTTGCTGGGCCGTCTAATTCTGTAAATTGGGGTGTGCATTGCTCTGCTTTTATATTCCATTAAAAATAATCACATATCATTATCCCCACTTCACAAGTATTTTTTGTGGTACATCTTCTTATTTAAAGTTTGCGGGATGTGTAATTCTGTCAATTGGGGTGTGCACTGCTCTACTCTAAATATTCATTTAAAAAAATACACATGAAAACCTTTTTCACTAGCCAAGGACCTTTAGGGCTACACCTTCTTGTTTAAAGTTTGCCGGGCAGTTTAATTCTGTCAATTGGGGTGTGAACTTCTCTGCTGTTATTCCATTACAAAGAAAAATATCATTATCCCCATAGAACCAGCCAAGTTTTTTTTTGGGGGGGGGGGGGGGGTACACCTTTTTGTTTAAAGTTTGCTGGGTTGTGTAATTATTTCAATTGGAGTGTGCACTACTCTGCTTTGATATTCCATTAAAGAAAAATCACATAATATTGTTATCCCCAGATCTGCAAGCCAAAATTAGCCTTGGCGAGGGCACATTTCTAGGACTAGGAACTACGGCTCTACAAAGGCACCTGGAGCTGCATGGGGCAATCAAATTGACCAATCCTGTTGCTACCCCCATAAAAATAGAATAATTTTATGAGAGCTTGTAAGCAGCCATCATTCTTCAATTACATTTTCAGGATGCCGATCCTGGTGCTACCCCCATAATTTTTGAGGGATTGTCTGCTACTGCCAGGACTACACAGCAACCAAAAGTCTTCTGTCCCCTGGTCTAGTCTTTAAAATTTGTGCCTCTGCTAATGCTACAACCACCAGCACTCCTGCTGCCGCCCACTAACACCAGCCCCACATAAACACCACAGGTCTCCTGTCCCTCCAACCTATTCTTTAAAAAATGTGCCTCAACAACCCTGCTGCCACACACTAATACCAGGCCTACAGAACTGCAGGTCAGCCCTATGGTGCCCAGAATGGGCAAATCTTTGACTGCTTCTTCACTTTCCAGGATGCCAATCTTGTTTCTACCCCTATACAAATGGGATAATTTTTGAAGGCTTGCCCGCTCCTGAAAGACCACAATAACAGGTCTCCCATCCCCTGGCCTAGTCTGTGTCTCTGCCAATGCTACAACAACCAGTACCCCTGCTGCCACCCACTACTACCAGGCCTACTCAAAAGCAGATCAACCCTGTGATGTCCAAATGGGCACATTTTGACTGCTTTTAGAAAAGCCATTGCTTCTTCTTATTCACTTTCTGGGATGCCAATCCTCTTGCTACCCCCTATACAAATGAGAATTTATATGTATCGCTACTGCCAGGTCTACATGACCCCAGATTAACCCTATGATGCCTAAAATGGGCACATTTTTGACCCCATGTAAAAAGCTGCTGCTTCACTCTCCAGGAACACCAATCCTGTTCATACTCCCCAACACATTTTTACAATTTTTTATGTACTTTCAGCTCACACACAAAAGAAGCCACTGCCTATGCATATGCTGATTATCCCACTAAAATATATTTTTATACAGTCTTATGTGACTTCAGAGCACTCTTTAAATCGCTTACAGCACACAATGTACAAAGCTAATAGTTTATAGAAGGGTTCTAAATATACTGTAGGCGCAGTATTACAATTTCCAAATTGAGATATTAAAGTGGTATTGCAGGCAAAGAAATGGCCAAGATATTGAGGTTCACAGTCTCACCGTATGACTTCGCTTTTGAAAAAAGTGGGAGTGGCCCTTGAATCTGTGATGCTGCATAATAATAATCTCTCAGCACTAACAACAATGCGATGATGGAGGCGGAAGGAGGGGCGGGATGAGGGAGGGTCCTGCAATCCTGTCCCACTCAGCTAAGCTGGTTGGGGGACGGGATGAAAAAATACAATTCTGTGATTACTCACCTGTAGAATTGTTATTATGAGTATACAGTATGTCCTGCTCCAGATAAGAATCATTACACTTGGGTATTACTCCGCCATATTGGCTCCTCCCATCCCCTCAAATACCCGGGACCTCCCACAAATCCCCAGCATTGAAAAGCAGTTAACGAGAAGACGGGAGAATGATAACAGAACCAACTAGTAACAATAACAATGATAACAATCACCATACAGGGGATCCAGGATAATGTAAAACCAAGGGTGGGGTGGAGCAGGATGTACTGTATACTCATAATAACAATTCTACAGGTGAGTAATCACAGAATTGTATTATTCTTAGTATACAGTACGTCCTGCTCCAGATATATTACTTACACTTGGGACATCCAATAGCAGTGTCCATAAAGTAAGGTGGGATCCCCACAGGCAACAATAGACAGGTCAGACCACTGCCGCCTGCAGAACCTTACGGCCAAAAGCAGCATCAGCTGAGGCCCTAACATCAACCTTGTAAAACTTTGAAAAGGTATGAACAGAATACCAAGTAGCGGCCTTGCAAACTTGTTCAACAGAAGCCTGGTGCTGAAAAGCCCAAGAGGCACCAATAGCACCAGTAAGGGGGAAGGGAGGATTCTTCCCCTTAGCAGAGTAGGCCTGAATCACAGCCTGACGGATCCATTTGCTGATAGTAGATTTAGCAGGAGCCAGACCCTTCCTAGGACCAGAAGGGACCACAAAAAGAGCATCAGTTTTTCTGAATGGAGCAGTAGCCACCAGATAGTACTTCAGACACCTAACCACATCCAAGGAATGCAAGACCCTCTCCTTAGCATTACTAGGATTAAGGCACAAGGAAGGAAGAACAGTGTCTTGAAGCGAAACACCACCTTGTCCTGGTGTCTCTCAAAGTAGGGGGGCTGGATGGAAAGCGCCGCCAACTCAGACACACGCCTAACAGAAGTGATAGCCACCAAAAAGACCTTGAGAGTAAGAATGGCCAGGGCAGCCTCTTGCACAGGTTCAAAGAGAGCACCCTGCAAGGCAGACAAGACCAAGTTCAAATCCCAAACAGGCAACATAGGCTTACGTGGGGGACGTACATGAGTAACCCCCTGGAAAAAAGTCCTGAACAGAGAATGCTGGGCAAAGGACCTCTGGAAGAAAACAGCCAGGGCAGAGACATAACCCTTTAAGAGTTCTGAGTTGGAGCCCCAGCTCCAACCCATGCTGCAGGAACTCCAGGATCCTGGGAATAGAGAACACACGACAGGGAAGAGACTTAGACTCACACCAGTCAATGTAGGCATGCCAAACCCTATAGGAAATGGAAGAAGAAGACTATTTTCTAGCCTTTATCATGGTATCAACAACAAAGGCAGACAGCCCTTTCTCCACCAAGATGGAGGTTTTAGCAACCAGGCCGTCAAAGCCAGAGTTTGATAATTGGGCGTAAGTGATCCTGAGTGAGCAGGTCTGGCACCCTGGGCAGAGCGTACTGATCTACTGCCAGCTGCACCACGTCTGTGAACCACACTCTTCTTGGCAACCTGGGGGCCACCAGGATAGCTGGCACCCCCTCCTGAGCTATCTTGCACAGAACCCTGCCCAACAGGGGGAATGGAGGAAAGTCCTGCCATGACATTGCTAGGGCATCCGTGGCCAAGGCCAGAGGATCCTGGGACAGGGAGACAAAGGCCGGGAGTTTGTGATTGTGACGGGACGCAAACAGGTCCACATCTGGTAGGCCCCAACGGTGACACAGAGATTGAAACACCCTGTCACAGAGGGACCATTCTCCCAGGCGAGAGGTCCCCCTGCTCAGAGAGTCTGCCTGCAGATTCTCCACCCCTGAAATGTACACAGCTGATATGCAGGGAACATTGTCCTCCGCCCAGGCCAGGATCAGAGACACTTCCTTGAGGGCCCCCTTGCTCCGGGTCCCTCCCTGATGATTGATGTAGGCAACCGCTGTCTGGTTGTTCGAGCGTACCTGAACAGGCCGGGCCCGAAGATGTTGTGTCAAGTGAGCCAGAACCAACCTGATCGCCCTCAGTTCCAGAATGTTGATGGGTGTGTGGGCCTCCTGAGGGCCCCACCGCCCTTGGAACTGCAGGGACTTCCAGAAACCCCCCAACCTGTCAGACTGGCATCTGTGGTGACCGTCTCCTAGCAGGGGGCCAGAAAGGATCTGCCCACCAAGAGGTTCCTGGAGTCCAGCCACCACGAGAGGGACCGCCTGACTAGGGGGGACAGCACAAGGACCTGGTCCAGGGACGCAGGATCCTTGTCCCATACTAACAAGAGGTGGAGTTGCAGAGGCCTCATGTGAAACTGGGCATAAGGGACCGCCTCGAAGCACGCCACCATCAGGCCCACCAGCTGCATTCCCTGCCTGATGGAGGGATGAGGGCAAGATAGCAGGAACTGAACCTGCGCTAGCAGACTGTCCACCTTCTGCTGAGGAAGAAAAATCCTTGCCCGAACTGTATCCAGATTCATTCCCAGGAAGGGTGTCACCAAGGAGGAAGACGGGGAAGATTTGGGATGGTTGATCACCCAGCCAAATGACTCCAGAGTGGACACTACCAGCTGAGTATCCAGCTCTGCCTGTTGGAGGGACCGAGAAGTGATGAGAATGTCGTCCAAATAGGGCAGCACACAAATGCCCTGAGACCTGAGCAGAGACATCACTCCTGCCAGCACCTTGGTGAACACTCTGGGAGCTGAAGTGAGACAGAAGGGAAATGCCACAAATTGGTAGTGCTTATCCTCCAGAGCGAACCTGAGGAACCTTTGATGACCTGGAAAAACAGGAATATGAAGATAAGCATCCTTGATGTCCACAGAGGTCCCCTGAACGCAGGGAACTGATGGCAGAGCGCAAAGTTTCCATGCGAAAGAGCCTGCACCTGACAAATTTGTTGAGGATCTTCAAGTCCAGGATGGGCCTGACTGACCCATCTCTTTTGGGCATGGTGAAAAGGTTGGAATAAAAACCCTTGCCCCTTTCTCGTAAGGGGACCTGACAGATGACCCCCAGCTCCAGAAGGCTTTGCACCGCCAGGACTAGAGCCTGAGCTGACATAGAGTCCTGAGAGATCCGGGATCTGATTAATCTTGGGGGCGGCCAGGCAGCAAACTCTATCTTGTAACCGGAGGACACTACCTCCTGAATCCACCAGTATGAGACATGAAGCCTCCAGACGTGAGCAAAATGCTGAAGCCGTCCACCCACCCGGATGGGTGAGGGCGCCCCTTCATGCCTGAGGGGGCTTGGGAGAAGACTTAAGCTTGGAGCCCCAGGATGAGCCAGGGCATCCACGTCCCCTGTCCCTACCACAGAAATCTCCTCGGGCCGCAGTAAGGGAGACCCCCCTCCCCTGTCTGGTACCACGGTAGGGGGAAGAAAAGGATCCCTGTCCCCGAAAGGGCCGAGACTGCCGCCTGCGCTGGGGTAACCTGCCTCCCTTAGCAAACAGGTCCAGGCGGTCCCCAAACAGGCGTAGTCCTTTGAAGGGAAAACCAGTGAGAGCTTTCTTGGCAGCGTTGTCCGCAGCCCACTGGCACAGCCAAATGGAGTGGCGTATAGCCACCACAAGGGAAGAGGTTCTGCCACACATGGTATCATCCAAGGCAGAGAGGACATAAGTCACAAAAACCTCACAACGAGAGAGTGCATTAAACTCCTCACTAGACACATCATCAGGAGCACCATCTAGGACACTCCTAAGCAGGGTCCCAATAGCCACAGCCGTAATGGCAGAGGCAAAGACCGGGTGCAGCGCCGTCCCCACACAGGCAAAAGCATGGGACGCCAGCTGATCAATACGCTGGTCCTCACCATCCCGCAGTGTAGCAGAGTCAGGGGAATGCATGACAGAGGTGTTAGATAACCCTAGGACCGTGGCATCCACCTCTGGAGGGGATGACCAACGCTTTACCACATCAGCAGGAAAGGGATATATCTTATCCCAACTCTTAGGGACTCCGGGAAGCCTGCTGGGATGCTCCCATTCCTTGAGCACGAGATTATTAAAATGGGCTTGCTCAGGAAACTCTAAACGTGGCTTAGCAGTATGAAACAATTCCCCCTGCTGCCTGGGGGCCAGTACCTCAAAAATCTGAGCCAACAGCCTATCAGTATCATCTGGGGCCCAGGGGTCAGAGCCAGAATCATCATGACCCCTGGGCCTCTCATCAGATGATTCTGAGTGAGAGAATAACTCCCCTTCTTCCAAAGGGGTATAACCAGACAGTTCCAAAAACTCATCAGCCTCCATAGGGAAAAGAGTGACATCAAGTGCCGCTTCTTAGCAGAGGCCTTACGCGCTAGGGTATTAGCAAGCAACTTCTCAACACTAGCCAGTCTGGAATACACAACAGGCTGTGAATCCCCACTGGTATGCAACTCAATGGGAGTCAAATTCAAGCTCGGGGGAGTAGGTGACGCCATACGAGGCGCAAGACCAGCTACTGGTAAACCAGGCTGCAGCGCAAACACCTGCTGGGCACAAGGTATACAAACCCGCACATTTTTAGCACTAGTAGGGGACACCCCACAAGCTACACACAGCCGGGCTTGTCCCGAAGGAACCCCGAGCACATTATCCTGAGACGCCTCCATATGGTGATTATAGCAGCACAATAGGCTGATAGGGATTCATGCTATAAAAGCAACCCGGGATGTCCGCTAGGGAAGTGGGCCTCACAAGTTTAATAACTAAATAGAGGGAGTAGGGCCGGGAGAAACCAATAGAGTTCGACCCGTCTGAAAGACATAAGCGAAGAGAACCCCGTGACATGTATAATGACAGAGGGTAAATAAAGCCGCCCGCTAGGGCACTCACGGACTGCGGTAGGTAGATGCCAGCCACGCAGCAGCCAAATCTCGAGACAAAATGGCACCGGGTATACCTCGAGGGGCAGGCCGCAGAGACAGTGACGCTGAACGCGCCATCCGCGGGCCCCGCCCCCCCCCCCGAAGAGCGTGAAGCAGCATACGTGACAAGCAGCCAATAACGGTGCACCAGCGCCTGAGGTAATGCCGCCGCCAACCGCGGAGCACAGTGGAAGCGCGCGCAGCAGCGGCGGCATATTCATTAACGCAACCAGTGCAACCAAGTCAGTGCGGAGACTGACACCAGCCAGTGAAAAGACATAATACAGTGAAGCACCAAGGCATATACACCCTCCCCCGCCGGAGAGCTACAAGGAAGAGCGAGGGAGGGCAGCGGCCACTTAACATAGGGCCCACCGATAGACAGGGGCAATAGGGCGGGGGGGCATCCCATAGAGGCTCACCATATGGTTATACTGCCTACCCGTTGGTGGGGGCCTGCGGTGGAGCAGCGCTCCTAAGCACCTGACAGCGGTGCTGCCTACCATCACCCGGACCAGCGCAGCCAAGGCTGGGAGGCACATTAAAAAAGGAACGGGTGGGAATAGTCCTACAGGACCCCAGGCCAAAAGCCCCGCTCACCTGCGAGAAGAGAGAGCCATCTTCTTGTTCTTCGCAGTCCAGACTGCAGAGAAATTCTGGGGATTTGTGGGAGGTCCCGGGTATTTGAGGGGCCGGGAGGAGCCAATTTCGCAGTCTCTGCAATCCAGGCCATCTTGCGGAGTAATACCCATGTGTAATGATTCTTATCTGGAGCAGGACGTACTGTATACTAAGAATAAAGAATGTCATTGGATGAACCTGTAAACATTAATACCTGTGTGTAATATGTGCTTCAATTTAAAAACGGAAAACAGTTTAGGACAGTGCCAAATGTAGCCCTACGCAATGATATAACAATTACCTTTGCCTGCAGTATCACTTTAACTATGCATTAGGATGTTTATACTTTTTGGGGGTCAGATCTGATAACCAATTTATTTTCAAGTGACTCCAGGACTGCTGCAGGATAATGTGCATGCAGACCAGGTAGGCCTGTCAATTAAAATAGGTACAGCTAACTTTATCTGGAACTATAAATAAAAATACCATTTTGTAAAATACTCACCTGTAAAATGGGTATTATAAGTATGTCACACACCCCGCTTCAGATATCCATAACACATGGGTAATACCGACCTGAAGGGGCGTTCCTGCAGAGATGATGCAAAGAGAAAAAGCCCCTCCCTGATCCATAAATACCTGGGACCTCCCACTCATCACCCAGTATACAGAAGCAGTAAGTAAGGGACCAGGAAGAGGCAAAAGTAAAACCAAGAACCACGCAAAATGCCCAATATAGAGTATCCATAGTACCAAACAAGGGCGGGTGAAGCGGGGTGTGTGACATACTTATAATACCCATTTTACAGGTGAGTATTTCACAAAATGGTATTATTCTAAGTATGTCACACACCCCGCTTCAGATATCCATAACACATGGGACATCCAACAGCAGTGTCCATAAAAGGGCGGGAATCCGAAACAAGGCACAACCTATGCCACAACAGTTTGTAAAACCAGGCGGCCAAAACCAGCATCCGCTGAGGCCCGAACATCAACCTTGTGAAAAAAGTGTGAACAGAAGACCAAGTAGCGGCCTTACAGACTTGCTCAACCGAAGCCTGGTGCTGAAAAGCCCAGGACGCTCCAACTGCACGAGTAGAATGAGCAGTAACACGAAAAGGGGGACTCTTTCCCCTGGCAGAATAGGCCCCAAAAATGGCCTGACGAATCCATTTACTGATAGAAGATTTGGCAGGAGCCAAACCCTTCCTAGGCCCGGAGGGCACCACAAAAAAGGCGACCGTCTTACGAAAGGAAGACGTAGCCACCAGGTAATATTTTACAGCGCGGACAACGTCCAAGGAATGCAACGCCCTTTCCTTCTCGTTGCTAGGATTGGGACAAAGAGAGGGCAGAACGATGTCCTGATTCAGATGGAAGGCCGAAACCACCTTAGGAAGGAAATCTGGTTTGAAACGAAAAACAACCTTATCCTGATGCCTTTCAAAATATGGAGCTTTAATGGATAAAGCTGCCAACTCAGAAACACGCCTCACAGAAGTGATAGCCACCAAAAAAGGCCACCTTCTGAGTAAGGGACGACAAGGCAGCCTCATGCATGGGCTCAAACGGAGGCCCCTGAAGAGCAGAAAGAACCAAGTTCAAGTCCCAAACCGGAACAAAAGGCTTCCTAGGAGGCCGTATATGCATAACTCCTTGGAAAAAGGTCTTGACTAAGGAATGAAGTGCAAAGGACCTTTGAAAGAAAACCGCCAGGGCAGACACCTGCCCCTTTAAGGTACTAATTTGGAGCCCCAGATCCAAACCATGTTGAAGAAACTCCAAGAGCCTAGGAATAGAGAACTCCCGGCAAGAAAGGGACCTACCCTCACACCAGTCAATATAGGACTTCCATGACCTATAATAAATAGATGATGAAGACCGTTTCCTGGCACTGATAAGTGTCTGAATAACGGCATCAGAAAGACCTTCCTCTTTCAAGATAGTGGACTCAGCAGCCACGCCGTCAAAGCCAGCGATTGTAAATTGGGATGACGCAGCCGACCCTGAGTGAGCAGATCCGGACTTAGAGGCAGCACGAACTGGTCTTTTGCCAGCCTTACCAGATCTGCGAACCAAACGCGCCTTGGCCACCTCGGGGCCACCAGGATCGCTGATGCAGCTTCCAACGCCAGCTAGCGCACCACCCTAGTTAGCAACGGGAACGGAGGGAACAGGTACAGCAAGCCCAGATCCCTCCAGATCAGAGACATGGCATCCACTGCCAGAGCCAGAGGGTCCTGCGAGAGCGACACAAAAACCGGAAGCTTGTGATTGTGTCGAGAGGCAAAGAGGACCACCGCAGGGAACCCCCACCTGAGACAAATCAAACGAAACACCTTGGGACTGAGAGACCACTCCCCCTGACGAGATGAGGCCCTGCTCAGCGAGTCCGCCTCCGTGTTTTCCACTCCCGGAATGTAGACTGCTGAGATACACGGGACGTGGGTCTCCGCCCAATCCAGAATCAAAGACACCTCCCGGAGGGCACTCCTGCTGCGAGTCCCCCCCTGGTGATTGATGTAAGCAATCGCCGTCCTGTTGTCCGACCAGACCTGAACTGGCCGGCCCCTCAACTGATGAGTCAAGCGGAACAGAACCAACCTGATGGCTCTCAACTCCAGAATGTTGATGGGCTCGTGAGCCTCCTGCGGACTCCATAGACCCTGAAACTGGCAATCCTTCCAAACACCCCCCCAGCCTGATAGACTGGCATCCGTGGTGACCGTTTCCCAGCACGGGGCCAGGAAGGATCTGCCCTTCAACAGATTGACAGACCCCAGCCACCGTTGTAGGGATCGACGAACTTGGGGGGTCAACTGGAAAGACAGGTCCAACGACAGCGGCGACTTGTCCCAAACCTGCAGCAAATGAAGCTGAAGCGTCCTCGTATGGAATTGTGCAAAGGGAACTGCCTCGAATGAAGCCACCATTAATCCCACCAGCCTCATCCCTAACCGGATGGACGGGTGAGGAGCTGACAAGAGAAGCCGCACTAACTCCTGGATCAAAAGAATCTTGGCCTGGGACAGAAAAACCCTGGCCTGCAAGGTGTCCAAAGACATCCCCAGAAAAGTCACAATCCTGGATGGACAAAGGGAAGACTTGGGGTGGTTGATCACCCAACCGAACCTCTCCAGAGTGGACACCACCACACCGGTGTCCGACTCCGCTAGGCTGAAGGAATCCGCCATGATCAGCAAATCGTCCAGATAAGGCACGATGCGAATTCCCTGAACTCTGAGCAGTGCCATCACCCCCGCCAACACCTTGGTGACCACCCGAGGTGCCGAGGTGAGACCGAAAGGAAGAGCCACAAACTGAAAGTGACGATCCTCTACTACAAACCTGAGAAACCTCTGGTGTGCTGGAAAAATCGGAATGTGTAGATAAGCATCCTTGATGTCTATGGACGTCAGAAAATCTCCCTGACGAAGAGACTGAATGGCCGAGCGCAAGGTCTCCATGCGGAATTTGCGCGGCCTGACAAACCTGTTGAGAAGCTTGAGATCCAAGATAGGACGGATCGACCCGTCCTTCTTGGGAACCGTGAACAGATTGGAATAGAAGCCCTTGCCCTGCTCTGAGGGAGGCACGGGGCAAATGACATCCATGTCCAGAAGGCTCTTTACTGCCACCAGGAGCCCCTGTGCCGCCAGGGGCTCCGAAGGCATCCGAGACCTGAGAAACCTGGAGGGGGGGCGGAGCTCGAACTCTAGCTTGTAACCGGAAGACACTACTTCCCGGATCCACCTGTCCGAGACTTCTTGACCCCAAATCTGGGAGAAGTGCTTCAGCCGTCCCCCCACCCGCAAGGATGAGGGCGCCCCCTCATAGCTGAGCCGGCTTGATAGCCGGCTTGGGCTTGGAACCCCAATTGTATCCAGAGCGGGCACGTCCTCTGCCCCTGCTCCCCGAGATACCTCTGGAGGACTGAATGTAGATCCTCTTCCAGGTCTGGCCCCACGAAAGGAAGGGGTAACAGTGGTCGCCCCCCGAAAGGGACGACGCTGCTTCTTACGCTGCGGTAGCCTACCGCCCTGAGTAACTGAGTCCAAAGGTTCTCCAAAGAGCCTCAACCCCACAAAGGGTAGGGCCGTCAGAGACTTTTTGGACATAAAGTCTGCCGCCCACTGGCGCAGCCATACAGACCGCCGAATAGTCACCAGCAAGGCCGACGTCCTGCCACACATCATTAAGGTGTCATCCAGGGCTGTCAAGACAAAGGATAAAAACAGCTCACAGCGTTTGAGACTAATGAACTCATTACTCCCAGGCCGAAGCCCGGATTTTTTTTTTTTTTTTTTTTTATTCGAGGTCAGCAGGTCCTTAACCAAGGATCTGGCCGCCAACACCATAAGCTCAGAGGCACAGACAGGCCGTATGGCCGACCCGACACTAGTAAAACCGTGACAAGCCATCTGATCAATACGTTTGTCCTCCCCATCCTTGAGGGTGGAACAATCCGGCCTATTTAGAACCGAGGAATTTGACAACCCCAACACCGGAGCGTCAACCTCGGGCGGGGATGCCCAGCACTTGACCACCTCAGCAGGAAAGGGATATTTCCTATCCCACCCCTGAGGGATACCCGGGAGCCGAGCCGGCCTGTCCCATTCCTTGTCAATGATCTTGTCAAAATGCCGCTGCGTAGGAAATTCCAAGCGCGGCCTGGATTCCTCAAACAGCTCACCATCCTGCTGTGATGCCGTTTCAGGAGGAGAGATATTCAGAGCCTCCAACATCAAGGCCAATGCTTGAGGGGAGTCCGAGGATCTTCCCAACTCACTAAACTCGGCATCAGCGCCCGCAGAATGCTCATCGTCAGAAACCTCTGAACCGTCGGACACCTCTCCGTCCTCCAGAACAGAATAATCGGACCAGTCAAGATTATTAAATTCATCACAGTCATCCACCGGCGGAGCCGGGGACAAATGTTTCCTCTTAGCCGGAGCCTTACGGGCGGCCGAGCCGGAAACGATCTTTTCAAGGGTGGCCAATCTGGCGCACATTTCAGCTTGTAGATCCCTGCCCATGACCACGTCACACGGAGCACGCGTCAGGGTGGGAGGTGGAGATGAATCGGCCGGCAGTGCTGATCCCGTAGCCTGGGATCCGGACTGCCACGCAATAGTTTGCTGTGCACAGGGAACACATAGCAGTACATCGTCCCCAGTAAAGAAAACACAGCACAACATGCACTTATTGGGATGCCCCGAAGGGGTGCCCGCCCCAGTATCAGGGGATGCCTCCATAAAGGTGATTTTGTGTGGTTACTATGACCCAGGGAATTACGCCAGTAAGCAACCCGGGATGCCCCTTTAATGTCCTGAGTGGGAGGAATTTCTAATGGAACCCAGGAATTTAGGACCGGGAAAGACCCTCTAATCACAGAGTTGAGGCTTCCCAGACGTCCTTCGCCTAAAAAACACAAAGAACCCATAATGGAATAATGTCACCCAGGAACAAGGCATACAACCATATACATATATATATATATATACAATCAACAATATGGCCCACTGGGCCACTCACAGTTTGGAGCCCGGAAATTGCTGGAAAACGCGGGAAGGATCCTCTGAGGAGAAGGCAGAGAGGAGGAGAGGCAGTAGGCGTGGTTAGAAAGGGCGCGAGCAGCGCCACCACGCAGCAGCCCCCCCCCCCCCCCATGTCCGGGACATCCGTAGCGCACGCTGCGCTGAGGTAAAGTCAAGGAGGGGCGGGACCGCGGCGACGCGACGCAAGTCGACCCCGCCCCCCCCTCAATGCAGGCGCCAGCGGGGAACCGCAGGGTTCCCCGAGCGTGAACCGGCGCCGCCGCGGCGCCGGTAATAATGACTCCAAGCGGGTGCCTCCGCCTGGCGAGGCACCCGCTGGACTAATCAGGCAGAAGGAAGGGGAATCGGGCCGCGGCAACGCGCCGCGGCCTGACCCCGCCCCCCTTACACACAGGCGTGAGGTAATAACCTCACGCCTGAAACAGGGGAGACAAAAAGGTTTTAAGGTGGACCAGCCAATCCAACAGTGAAAGGAACACATCCACAGTGAAACACGAAAACACACAGGGGAATCGGGAGAAGAGGACAGCTAGGGAACCCCCACCCTCTAAAAAGACTAAGGTGGGACCCCCCCTACTCCCCCCCCCCGGGGAATAATCAGGGACGGGGCATCCCAAACCGGAATCACCAACCCGGAACCGCCGCCTACCCTCTCTGATAGGGTCTCACGGGGGGGAGCGCAGCTCCTCAGCACCCTGGGTGCCCGTATACCCTCGCTCAAGCCCACAGCCGAAGCTGAGGAGGCATGTAAATACTAAAGACTGGTCGGTATTACCCATGTGTTATGGATATCTGAAGCGGGGTGTGTGACATACTTAGAATACATCTGGTGTGGACCTTAGGTCAACACACCATTATATTTGCTTGTAGTAACATTGAGGAACACAAATGCAGTATTCTAAGCACACACTAAGGCCAATATGTGCATGCTAAGTCATCACTAATTATCGTCTTCTGTGTGAAATTTCAATGTTGTTTTTAAACTACAAAACTAAACAAAAACATTTTGGCTGAATTTGGGCTTTACATAGGATAAAATATTTTTCTGAGTATTATTTATTTCACAGATATACTGTTTTGTTTCTTTCCTAGATGATGCTGTTTACATGGAAAATGAAGATGAGCGAAATGAATATGTTCTTAATGAGACTACAAGAATATATGTTGGAAGTGCCAAGGCAAACCCATCATATAAAATGTGGGACCTTGGTCAGGTAATCTACTAGGATCTTATGATATACTACTATACTACTCAACAGAGCAACGTGATGTAGCACGGCCTGCACAATCTTAGTAAACGCATAACAGCACAGCACTTCCTGTGCACTGGAAAAGTGGTGGTCGGCAGCTCTTTGTAGGGAGAATGGTGGATGGGTCTTTCACCACAATCAGGGTCTGCCATCCCCCAACATGCCCCTTTCACACTCACTCACTGCCAACCACTGTGTTTCCCTGAACCGGCACTGGGTAAGTCTGTTCCACAAACCTAAATTGCCCACTGACAGCTCACTGCTGTCTGTTTTTTGACTGGTTTAGACTTGAAATCAAGAAACCCCCAAAAATCTATACACAGAGATCACAGCTCACACCATAGAAGAGATCAACTGCAGATAAATCACACAGCAGACCTCACAAAGAGGGATCACGGAATATATCTCTGTATTAAAGCAGCATAAAACCCAGGGACAAACGTTGGCCTTCCATGAGGGCATCATGAATTGGGATGCCCGCTGTCTGAAACCCCCAGATCGCCAATAGACGCTTACCTTTTTTTTGCAGTCCAATGGCACATGCGTGGGCTCTCGTCCAATCAGAGCCATTTGTTGTGACTATGGCATTCGGCAAATTGCTCTGATTGCAACTTCGGGCTGCACGCACTACTATACAGCCATTCAGATAGGCTAGGATGGGAGCAGACGTCGCTGGGGTTGTGGCCGCTCTCGCTCTCCATTGAAGTCTATCAGGTACTATGTTCGGTCTATTTTCTGCATCAGGTGATGTGAGCCTTGTTTGGTGACCGAGTTGTCCTTTTTGCTGGAATTTATGGTATGCATACACCAAACCAAGTATTCATGGTAAAAATAGGTTCATAATTTTATGGGTTTTGCCTGCGCTTGCAGGTGATTCAGAGCCCTGATTTGTGGGTTTTCGGACTTATAAAAGCCATACATTTCCGATTGCTTACACCATCTTTTTGCTAGCAGGAAAACTTGGACAGTCTTGTTGCTAGTGAAAATACAGCCTACATCCTCTGCACCTACAATGGAGCCCTTTGATGAGTTCTGTGAAGAGTACAAGAATCTGCAGCAAGGCGGCTGTTAACCATGTACCTTCCAGAGCTTAGGCCTACCTGCAGTCGCCTGGTTACCGATCAGATAACCGATCAACAGGTGTTCATTCGAATTGACCCAACTGAACGGCCTTTCTCTTCAGAAGCTTTACTCAGAGTTGCGGCTATGGTTGCCCCCTGAATAGCTTCTCCCAGACGCTAGGGGCACTGTCATTGGTTGGCCATGCCCTGACAAAATGTCTCAATGACATGGCTGTCCTACAGGAGAAATACATCTCTTTCAGTGACAGCATGGCAGCCTGGAATGGCCAAGTGTCATGGGTGCCATCAATTGTAAACTGGTGGACCTGGTTCCCCCAGCTGCTCAGGAGTATATGTTTCAGTATGTTTAGGGCCACATTGTAGGCCACTTTCCTCTCTTGAGGCTAGACTAGCTTCCCTCTCTGTAAATCTGTAAATGATCTATAATTTGCACTCAAAAAAACAATGCTTAAGATTGTAAATGCAATCCTTCTTTCCTTTTCACCCAGAAGTGCTTAACTTTCTTAATAATTATATATAAAGTGCAAAAGACAATCACTAAGATTTATATGCAAGTACCAGATTCACATTAGTTATGCTCTCATCAACAAGGTGTCGATTTAGCTCCTTTTTAAACCAGACTATCACTCTGAATAAGAGCCTATCTTATATGTTTCCTCCACCCTGTACATACAGATTGCCCACATAAAAATCATCCTACCTGTACCTAGTGTGTATTCTGAGCCTTTAAACATCCAAGATGGTGGCTCATGGAGTATCAGGCAGCCTGGAAATAGGAAGTGTCTTCTGACTTGATGCCGCTCTGCATCCTGGGATTGCTGAGCACAGATAACCCACCCCTCTGTGCTTTACCACGCTGTCCTCTCCTCGATTTGTGATGCTTCTGAGGCAAGATGGTGGCGTCCCTATTTCCTAGAGTTCTTAACAGAGTTGCAGCCCAGCGGAGGCAAGAATAAAAAGTGACTAAAAACGTAAAATATATACATTTAGGTCTGATTTAATGTAAATTCAGCAGGCTTCAATTTGGCTCCTCTTCAATGTAAATTCAGCAACTTCCCACAAACTACTATTGGGGATTTTTTTCCATCATATGGATGCTTCAAAGGTATAAATGCATATAAAAGACCATTTGATATAGGAAGAAACGAGGTGGGGGGGGGATGCCAACAATAGTGTAATTCTGTTGAAAACCAAAGGGATGTAAGCCCCCTATACCTTTAATTGCACTTACCAAATTAATACATGTTATAAAACATAATGATTCAAATCCAACATGCACAACAGCCTCAGCTGTGCAGGAGATGCAACCGCATACAACCCTTACCGGTATGTCTCTCACCCATCCCAACCACAGCGAGCAACTCAGCCGTATAACGGTGAACGCGCTTGTCTCTGCTGTGGGGTCCAACAATGCTAGATAAATCTAAAGGCTGCAAGATTGCTCTGCCCAACGCATTTCGTCTCACGGACTTAGTCTTAAACAGAGCTTGCAGCACACACGGAAATTATAAACTCTGGGGAAAACATGTGATTAACCCCTTCAGTCCTACTTAGACTCAATGGCTAATGTAATAGATAAGATTAACTCCCTCAGTCCTACTCAAACTCATCGACTTAAACAAAAGAGTAGGGTTAGTTTCTAGAAAAAACTTTAGAATTGTATGCCCACATCTCCTTTCACACCTGATGCTTCCCAAAACTGTGTATACAATCTAAAAATCATGTATACAAAAGGAATTTGAGGAGGACTGAGGGGGTTGGCAGAGGAAATGGCAGCCCATGTGAGTGGCGAGAGGACGTTGCCTTACACCTTCACCCAAATAATGCAGCACTGGTCAGGCCTAAAATGTCGAAAGTGTCCCTGGGTGCGGAGATTCTACAGCCAGAACTTCCCAGGTAAGTGGATGTACAACAGAGAAGGTGAGCTATCAGGGTTATGAGTAACATGTTTTACAAAATTATATTTTCTTTTGTAGCTGGGGGATTTCTGACTGGAGATCAAGCCCTGCCTTAATACTTACCTAGCCAAGATCCAGTGCTGCAATACAATGCAGCAGTGGCATCTCATGTAGGGATGAGCGAATCGATCCGGACGAACCCGGATTCGATCCGAATTTCAGGAAAAATTCGATTCGGATCGAATCCGAATTTCCCCGCGATTCGATCACTCGAAGTTTTCCTTTAACATCCATTCATTTACATTTACAGGCATTCTAAGATGGCGGACGGGACATGTCTGGACATGTATCCCGCGCCAGTGCAAGCTGGGGCAGTCACATGCAGCCTATCAGCAGCCAGCAAGCCCGGTGACGTCACACAGCGGTATTTAACGGCGGCCATCTTGCTTTTCCTCATTTCTCTATTGCATTCGTGACAGACAGACAGAACGCTGTGTAGCTGAGGCAGTTAGACAGGCTGGAGACAGGGACAGACAGGGACAGGCAGGAGACAGGCAGGAGACAGACAGGAGACAGACAGAAAGCCAGGGAAAGGTAGGAAAAACGGAGCTGGCTGACAGGGAGATTTTTTTTTTTTCATCCAGCCTTTGTTAGCGTTTTCAGGCTGCTTATAGTAACTAACTGTGCATATATACTGAACTGATCTTAAGTCTGCTGTGAGGCATCCCATTCTGTGACTAAAGCAGCCTCTGTTTAAGACCATATAAGCATTTGCTCTTATCATATTTGAAATTAGGCCTGATAAAGACACTTTTGCTGGCCAAAGCACTACTGGACCCTGCCAGGTCCATTCCTGCCCAGGGCATCCCATTCTGTGACTACAGCAGCCTCTGTTTAAGACCATATAAGCATTTGCTCTTATCATATTTGAAATTAGCCTGATAAAGACACTTTTGCTGGCCAAAGCACTACTGGACCCTGCCAGGTCCATTCCTGCCCAGGGCATCCCATTCTGTGACTAAAGCAGCCTCTGTTTAAGACCATATAAGCATTTGCTCTTATCATATTTGAAATTAGGCCTGATAAAGACACTTTTGCTGGCCAAAGCACTACTGGACCCTGCCAGGTCCATTCCTGCCCGGGGCATCCCATTCTGTGACTACAGCAGCCTCTGTTTAAGACCATATAAGCATTTGCTCTTATCATATTTGAAATTAGCCTGATAAAGACACTTTTGCTGGCCAAAGCACTACTGGACCCTGCCAGGTCCATTCCTGCCCAGGGCATCCCATTCTGTGACTAAAGCAGCCTCTGTTTAAGACCATATAAGCATTTGCTCTTATCATATTTGAAATTAGCCTGATAAAGACACTTTTGCTGGCCAAAGCACTACTGGACCCTGCCAGGTCCATTCCTGCCCAGGGCATCCCATTCTGTGACTAAAGCAGCCTCTGTTTAAGACCATATAAGCATTTGCTCTTATCATATTTGAAATTAGGCCTGATAAAGACACTTTTGCTGGCCAAAGCACTACTGGACCCTGCCAGGTCCATTCCTGCCCAGGGCATCCCATTCTGTGACTACAGCAGCCTCTGTTTAAGACCATATAAGCATTTGCTCTTATCATATTTGAAATTAGGCCTGATAAAGACACTTTTGCTGGCCAAAGCACTACTGGACCCTGCCAGGTCCATTCCTGCCCGGGGCATCCCATTCTGTGACTACAGCAGCCTCTGTTTAAGACCATATAAGCATTTGCTCTTATCATATTTGAAATTAGGCCTGATAAAGACACTTTTGCTGGCCAAAGCACTACTGGACCCTGCCAGGTCCATTCCTGCCCAGGGCATCCCATTCTGTGACTACAGCAGCCTCTGTTTAAGACCATATAAGCATTTGCTCTTATCATATTTGAAATTAGGCCTGATAAAGACACTTTTGCTGGCCAAAGCACTACTGGACCCTGCCAGGTCGATTCCTGTTGGGGCATCCCATTCTGTGACTAAAGCAGCCTCTGTTTAAGACCATATAAGCATTTGCTCTTATCATATTTGAAATTAGGCCTGATAAAGACACTTTTGCTGGCCAAAGCACTACTGGACCCTGCCAGGTCCATTCCTGCCCAGGGCATCCCATTCTGTGACTACAGCAGCCTCTGTTTAAGACCATATAAGCATTTGCTCTTATCATATTTGAAATTAGGCCTGATAAAGACACTTTTGCTGGCCAAAGCACTACTGGACCCTGCCAGGTCGATTCCTGTTGGGGCCTCCCATTCTGTGACTAAAGCAGCCTCTGTTTAAGACCATATAAGCATTTGCTCTTATCATATTTGAAATTAGGCCTGATAAAGACACTTTTGCTGGCCAAAGCACTACTGGACCCTGCCAGGTCCATTCCTGCCCAGGGCATCCCATTCTGTGACTACAGCAGCCTCTGTTTAAGACCATATAAGCATTTGCTCTTATCATATTTGAAATTAGGCCTGATAAAGACACTTTTGCTGGCCAAAGCACTACTGGACCCTGCCAGGTCCATTCCTGCCCGGGGCATCCCATTCTGTGACTACAGCAGCCTCTGTTTAAGACCATATAAGCATTTGCTCTTATCATATTTGAAATTAGGCCTGATAAAGACACTTTTGCTGGCCAAAGCACTACTGGACCCTGCCAGGTCGATTCCTGTTGGGGCATCCCATTCTGTGACTAAAGCAGCCTCTGTTTAAGACCATATAAGCATTTGCTCTTATCATATTTGAAATTAGGCCTGATAAAGACACTTTTGCTGGCCAAAGCACTACTGGACCCTGCCAGGTCGATTCCTGTTGGGGCATCCCATTCTGTGACTACAGCAGCCTCTGTTTAAGACCATATAAGCATTTGCTCTTATCATATTTGAAATTAGCCTGATAAAGACACTTTTGCTGGCCAAAGCACTACTGGACCCTGCCAGGTCCATTCCTGCCCAGGGCATCCCATTCTGTGACTAAAGCAGCCTCTGTTTAAGACCATATAAGCATTTGCTCTTATCATATTTGAAATTAGGCCTGATAAAGACACTTTTGCTGGCCAAAGCACTACTGGACCCTGCCAGGTCCATTCCTGCCCGGGGCATCCCATTCTGTGACTACAGCAGCCTCTGTTTAAGACCATATAAGCATTTGCTCTTATCATATTTGAAATTAGCCTGATAAAGACACTTTTGCTGGCCAAAGCACTACTGGACCCTGCCAGGTCCATTCCTGCCCAGGGCATCCCATTCTGTGACTAAAGCAGCCTCTGTTTAAGACCATATAAGCATTTGCTCTTATCATATTTGAAATTAGGCCTGATAAAGACACTTTTGCTGGCCAAAGCACTACTGGACCCTGCCAGGTCCATTCCTGCCCAGGGCATCCCATTCTGTGACTACAGCAGCCTCTGTTTAAGACCATATAAGCATTTGCTCTTATCATATTTGAAATTAGCCTGATAAAGACACTTTTGCTGGCCAAAGCACTACTGGACCCTGCCAGGTCCATTCCTGCCCAGGGCATCCCATTCTGTGACTAAAGCAGCCTCTGTTTAAGACCATATAAGCATTTGCTCTTATCATATTTGAAATTAGGCCTGATAAAGACACTTTTGCTGGCCAAAGCACTACTGGACCCTGCCAGGTCCATTCCTGCCCGGGGCATCCCATTCTGTGACTACAGCAGCCTCTGTTTAAGACCATATAAGCATTTGCTCTTATCATATTTGAAATTAGCCTGATAAAGACACTTTTGCTGGCCAAAGCACTACTGGACCCTGCCAGGTCCATTCCTGCCCAGGGCATCCCATTCTGTGACTAAAGCAGCCTCTGTTTAAGACCATATAAGCATTTGCTCTTATCATATTTGAAATTAGGCCTGATAAAGACACTTTTGCTGGCCAAAGCACTACTGGACCCTGCCAGGTCCATTCCTGCCCAGGGCATCCCATTCTGTGACTACAGCAGCCTCTGTTTAAGACCATATAAGCATTTGCTCTTATCATATTTGAAATTAGCCTGATAAAGACACTTTTGCTGGCCAAAGCACTACTGGACCCTGCCAGGTCCATTCCTGCCCAGGGCATCCCATTCTGTGACTAAAGCAGCCTCTGTTTAAGACCATATAAGCATTTGCTCTTATCATATTTGAAATTAGGCCTGATAAAGACACTTTTGCTGGCCAAAGCACTACTGGACCCTGCCAGGTCCATTCCTGCCCGGGGCATCCCATTCTGTGACTACAGCAGCCTCTGTTTAAGACCATATAAGCATTTGCTCTTATCATATTTGAAATTAGCCTGATAAAGACACTTTTGCTGGCCAAAGCACTACTGGACCCTGCCAGGTCCATTCCTGCCCGGGGCATCCCATTCTGTGACTACAGCAGCCTCTGTTTAAGACCATATAAGCATTTGCTCTTATCATATTTGAAATTAGGCCTGATAAAGACACTTTTGCTGGCCAAAGCACTACTGGACCCTGCCAGGTCCATTCCTGCCCGGGGCATCCCATTCTGTGACTACAGCAGCCTCTGTTTAAGACCATATAAGCATTTGCTCTTATCATATTTGAAATTAGGCCTGATAAAGACACTTTTGCTGGCCAAAGCACTACTGGACCCTGCCAGGTCCATTCCTGCCCAGGGCATCCCATTCTGTGACTACAGCAGCCTCTGTTTAAGACCATATAAGCATTTGCTCTTATCATATTTGAAATTAGGCCTGATAAAGACACTTTTGCTGGCCAAAGCACTACTGGACCCTGCCAGGTCGATTCCTGTTGGGGCATCCCATTCTGTGACTAAAGCAGCCTCTGTTTAAGACCATATAAGCATTTGCTCTTATCATATTTGAAATTAGGCCTGATAAAGACACTTTTGCTGGCCAAAGCACTACTGGACCCTGCCAGGTCCATTCCTGCCCAGGGCATCCCATTCTGTGACTACAGCAGCCTCTGTTTAAGACCATATAAGCATTTGCTCTTATCATATTTGAAATTAGGCCTGATAAAGACACTTTTGCTGGCCAAAGCACTACTGGACCCTGCCAGGTCGATTCCTGTTGGGGCATCCCATTCTGTGACTAAAGCAGCCTCTGTTTAAGACCATATAAGCATTTGCTCTTATCATATTTGAAATTAGGCCTGATAAAGACACTTTTGCTGGCCAAAGCACTACTGGACCCTGCCAGGTCCATTCCTGCCCAGGGCATCCCATTCTGTGACTAAAGCAGCCTCTGTTTAAGACCATATAAGCATTTGCTCTTATCATATTTGAAATTAGGCCTGATAAAGACACTTTTGCTGGCCAAAGCACTACTGGACCCTGCCAGGTCCATTCCTGCCCGGGGCATCCCATTCTGTGACTACAGCAGCCTCTGTTTAAGACCATATAAGCATTTGCTCTTATCATATTTGAAATTAGGCCTGATAAAGACACTTTTGCTGGCCAAAGCACTACTGGACCCTGCCAGGTCGATTCCTGTTGGGGCATCCCATTCTGTGACTAAAGCAGCCTCTGTTTAAGACCATATAAGCATTTGCTCTTATCATATTTGAAATTAGGCCTGATAAAGACACTTTTGCTGGCCAAAGCACTACTGGACCCTGCCAGGTCGATTCCTGTTGGGGCATCCCATTCTGTGACTACAGCAGCCTCTGTTTAAGACCATATAAGCATTTGCTCTTATCATATTTGAAATTAGCCTGATAAAGACACTTTTGCTGGCCAAAGCACTACTGGACCCTGCCAGGTCCATTCCTGCCCAGGGCATCCCATTCTGTGACTAAAGCAGCCTCTGTTTAAGACCATATAAGCATTTGCTCTTATCATATTTGAAATTAGGCCTGATAAAGACACTTTTGCTGGCCAAAGCACTACTGGACCCTGCCAGGTCCATTCCTGCCCGGGGCATCCCATTCTGTGACTACAGCAGCCTCTGTTTAAGACCATATAAGCATTTGCTCTTATCATATTTGAAATTAGCCTGATAAAGACACTTTTGCTGGCCAAAGCACTACTGGACCCTGCCAGGTCCATTCCTGCCCAGGGCATCCCATTCTGTGACTAAAGCAGCCTCTGTTTAAGACCATATAAGCATTTGCTCTTATCATATTTGAAATTAGGCCTGATAAAGACACTTTTGCTGGCCAAAGCACTACTGGACCCTGCCAGGTCCATTCCTGCCCAGGGCATCCCATTCTGTGACTACAGCAGCCTCTGTTTAAGACCATATAAGCATTTGCTCTTATCATATTTGAAATTAGCCTGATAAAGACACTTTTGCTGGCCAAAGCACTACTGGACCCTGCCAGGTCCATTCCTGCCCAGGGCATCCCATTCTGTGACTAAAGCAGCCTCTGTTTAAGACCATATAAGCATTTGCTCTTATCATATTTGAAATTAGGCCTGATAAAGACACTTTTGCTGGCCAAAGCACTACTGGACCCTGCCAGGTCCATTCCTGCCCGGGGCATCCCATTCTGTGACTACAGCAGCCTCTGTTTAAGACCATATAAGCATTTGCTCTTATCATATTTGAAATTAGCCTGATAAAGACACTTTTGCTGGCCAAAGCACTACTGGACCCTGCCAGGTCCATTCCTGCCCAGGGCATCCCATTCTGTGACTACAGCAGCCTCTGTTTAAGACCATATAAGCATTTGCTCTTATCATATTTGAAATTAGCCTGATAAAGACACTTTTGCTGGCCAAAGCACTACTGGACCCTGCCAGGTCCATTCCTGCCCAGGGCATCCCATTCTGTGACTAAAGCAGCCTCTGTTTAAGACCATATAAGCATTTGCTCTTATCATATTTGAAATTAGGCCTGATAAAGACACTTTTGCTGGCCAAAGCACTACTGGACCCTGCCAGGTCGATTCCTGCCCGGGGCATCCCATTCTGTGACTACAGCAGCCTCTGTTTAAGACCATATAAGCATTTGCTCTTATCATATTTGAAATTAGCCTGATAAAGACACTTTTGCTGGCCAAAGCACTACTGGACCCTGCCAGGTCCATTCCTGCCCAGGGCATCCCATTCTGTGACTAAAGCAGCCTCTGTTTAAGACCATATAAGCATTTGCTCTTATTATATTTATATTATAAGACACTTTTGCTGGGCATAGGCTTACTGCTGCCTGCCAGGTGCACTTCTGTTGAGGCATCCCATTCTGTAACATAGCATACCCCTCTTTATTTACACTAAGCAGCTCTCTTATTTACACTAAGCAGGCCTGTTGGAGGCTGAGTGTTACTGCTCACTTTTGGTGTGCATTATATTCTGTTTCATATAGACCCACCGCTGCCCGGGGTTTTTTTAAATATCACCTACTACCACGCCAGTTAGACTATGTCGGGCAGACAAGTGCCTGGAAGTGAAAAGAGGAGTGGCAGAGGCCAAGATTCCGCAGGCAGAGCTCGCATCAGACTGGGGGCCAGTAGCAGCAGGAGTCACGCTGAGAGACCTAATCTGCCAGTATCTGCTAGCGGTCGGGTCTCCACCAGTAACGCATCTGCCGTGGTAGATTGGTTGACGCGCTCATCAACAACATCATCACAACTTACGTCTGAGACCCCCAGTCTAGGGTCGGTAGGTTCCTCTGACACAACCCTGAGTTGGCATGCCCCGAGAGCAGTCCCTGTCCTCCCATTGCCTCTGGCCTACGCCGTTCCCTCCCCCAGCGACGTATCCTATGCTTTGGGTTCAGCTCCACTCTTTAGTGAGGAGGACCATCAGATAGAGGACAGTCAGCAGCTACTGCCCAGCCAAGAAATGGAGGTGGCTTCTTTAGCTAGGCAGACAAATAGTGATGTGGACAGTGTCGTGGGTGCTGCGAGCGTTCCAGCTCCTGCGCCAGACACTGTTGACGAATCCACGAACATCAGTGACGTACAGCCACAACTCGGTGATGATGATGATGATGACGATGAAGCCGATCGCACTTGGGAGCCGGGTGATGAAGGGGCTTCATCGTCATCATCAGGAGAAGAGGGGTGCAGGTTGCCCCGGAGTCAGCAGCTGAGGCAGCAAGGTGGTAGCAGTCAGCATGGGGGCACAATTCCAAAGGCTGGAGCCGGCCGGGGCCGGGGCCGGGGTAGAGCACCTGCTGTGCGGCAGTCTACCTTATCGGGAGGTAGTGGAGCAGGGGTTCCTGGAGTTGGCAACAGCAGCAGTGAATCAGTGAGGCCAGGGGGTGGGAAAAGTAGCTACTCGGCAGTGTGGCAGTTTTTCCTGAGGCATCCGCAGGAGGGTAACATGGCCACATGCAAGATATGTAGGCAAAAGGTGAAGCGTGGCCAGGGTCCAAATGTTGGCACCACGGCCCTGCGTCAACATATGATGCGTCACCATAAAACGACCTGGGAGAACCGAGGCTCCCAAGGGGTGGTCCAGTCTGCTTCCTCACCAAGTGAGCTCCCAATTTCTGCCAGCCAAGGCTCCAGCACCTCAGCCGAAGGCAGCTGTGCGTCATACCCATCCTCTGTCGCTCCTGCTCCTCCTCCTCCAAGTCATGCATCCCGCCAGCAATCCATCAGCGAAGCCATGTCCAAGAGACAGCAGTATGCGCCCACTCATCCTACGGCGCAGAAGCTGAATGTGCTCCTGTCCAAGTTGCTGGTGCTGCAGTCGCTCCCTTTTCAGGTGGTGGAATCTGCACCTTTCAGAGAACTGATGGCTTGTGCCGAGCCGAGGTGGAGAGTCCCAAGCCGTCATTTCTTTGCCAAGAAGGCAGTACCAGCGCTGCACACTTTTGTTGAACAGAAGGTGGGCCAGTCCTTGAGCCTGTCGGTGTGTAGCAAAATACATGGCAGCGCCGACATCTGGAGCTGTAACTACGGTCAGGGGCAGTACATGTCGTTTACGGCCCACTGGGTGAATGTGGTCCCTTTGCAGCAGCAACTTGGACAGGTCACGCCGCTTCGGCCTCCGCGCTCTCTGCCCATTGGGCCTGTGACACCGTGCGACTCGGCCTCCTCATCCTCCGCCATCTCCTCACCCTCCACTGTAGGCTCAAGTCTCAGTGCCCCTCCAGTCTACCATGTGTGCAGGGCACGGAGGTGTCACGCAGTGCTTCACATGGTTTGTCTTGGCGAACGGAGTCACACAGGGGAGGAACTGCTTAAATGTATTCATCAGGAAATCCAAACATGGCTTACTCCGAGAAAACTTAAAATGGGAATCATGGTTACCGACAATGGGAAGAACATTTTGTCTGCGCTGCGCCAAGGAAGCCTGACCCATGCCCCCTGCATGGCTCACGTCTTCAATCTGGTTGTCAAGCGGTTTCTGAAGTGTTCCCCCCATCTGCAGGACATCCTAACAACTTCACGGAAACTTTGCATGCACTTCAGCCACTCCTACACCGCCAAACACACCCTTCTTGAGCTACAGCGTCAGAATGGTATCCCCCAACATAGTCTGATTTGCGATGTTTCCACCCGTTGGAATTCCACCCTTCACATGTTGGACCGATTATATGAACAGAGAAAAGCCATCACGGATTTCCTGATGATCCAAGCAGATAGGGGGACTCCCCTGTGTAACTTCAATGTCAACCAGTGGCAGCTCATACGTGACACCTGCCGTTTGCTCAGGCCCTTTGAGGAAGCCACTTTATTTGTCAGTCGGCAGGATTACGGGATGAACGACGTGATTCCACTGCTTCATGTACTACAGCACATGTTGGAAACCATGGCTGGTCAGGGCACTGGAGACATGGCGTTTACATCTTACGGCCACATGAACCCCGTTGGAGCTGAACTGGAGGAGGAGGAGGAGGAAGAGGAGGAGGAGGAGTTGCCCAGCGAAACACAGTTTAGGCTTGGCGAAATGGCTGGTTTATCTAGTCAGCGGACAGGAGAGGAGGAGCAGGAGCAGCCAGAGGAGCTAGAGGTTTTTGAGGAAGGAGAGACAGAGGACCCGGGCACACCGTGGCAGTATGCAGTGGAGATGGAGACAGGTAGTCCATCCGAGTCACTTGCGCAAATGGCACGAAGCATGCTCACATGCTTGCGTAGTGACCCCAGAATTGTTTCCATCTGTCGGCGGGATGACTTCTGGCTGTCCACCTTATTGGACCCTCGCTTCCGGCACAAAATGGGGGCATTTTTTAAACCCACCGAGAGGGAGGACAAACTCAACTACTACAAAGACATTCTACGTAGGCAGTTGGCCGATGCCTATCTGCGCCATGGTCCATACTCTCGCAGGTCTGACTCGAGGGGACCTCTGCGCTCACCTTCCACTGCCATGGCCGCTGGGGGGGTTGGCAGCAGCAGCAGCAGAAGCTCCATCAGCAGCAGCAGCCTCAGTCTTCAGTCGCTAATGAGTAGCTTTCTACACCCGCATAGTGAGGCTACTCATGAGCAGCAGGAAGACCTGGAGCAGGACCTGAACCAGCAGGTCATGTCATACTTTGACATGACCATGCCAACACACCTTGAGGATCCGCTGGACTTCTGGGCAGCCAAACTTGATTTGTGGCCGCAACTAGCAGAGTTTGCCCTGGAAAAGCTGTCCTGCCCGGCAAGTAGCGTGCCATCTGAGCGGGTGTTTAGTGCGGCGGGGGCCATAGTTACGGCGAGGAGAACTCGTCTGTCAACTAAAAATGTGGAGAGACTCACCTTTGTCAAAATGAATCAGGGATGGATCAGCCAGGATTTCCACCCACCAATGCCTGATGCATGCGACTAGATTCAGCATGGTGCCACGTTTTACACTTTCCAAATGGTGCAAAACATATTTATGTCTTTAGGCCATTTTTTGGGCTCCTGCTGCTGCTGCTGCCAACTCCTGCCAACTCCAGGGTGTGATTCATCCAATTTTTGGGCTCCTGAGGCCAACTCCAGTGTATATTTGGGCTCCTGCTGCTGCTACTGTCAACTCCTGCCAACTCCAGGGTGTGATTCATCCAATTTTTGGGCTCCTGAGGCCAACTCCAGTGTATATTTGGGCTCCTGCTGCTGCTGCTGCCAACTTCTGCCAACTCCAGGGTGTGATTCATCCAATTTTTGGGCTCCTGAGGCCAACTCCAGTGTATATTTGGGCTCCTGCTGCTGCTGCTGCCAACTTCTGCCAACTCCAGGGTGTGATTCATCCAATTTTTGGGCTCCTGAGGCCAACTCCAGTGTATATTTGGGCTCCTGCTGCTGCTACTGTCAACTCCTGCCAACTCCAGGGTGTGATTCATCCAATTTTTGGGCTCCTGAGGCCAACTCCAGTGTATATTTGGGCTCCTGCTGCTGCTGCTGCCAACTTCTGCCAACTCCAGGGTGTGATTCATCCAATTTTTGGGCTCCTGAGGCCAACTCCAGTGTATATTTGGGCTCCTGCTGCTGCTGCTGCCAACTTCTGCCAACTCCAGGGTGTGATTCATCCAATTTTTGGGCTCCTGAAGCCAACTCCAGTGTATATTTGGGCTCCTGCTGCTGCTGGTGTCAACTCCTGCCAACTCCAGGGTGTGATTCATCCAATTTTTGGGCTCCTGAAGCCAAATCCAGTGTATATTTGGGCTCCTGCTGCTGCTACTGTCAACTCCTGCCAACTCCAGGGTGTGATTCATCCAATTTTTGGGCTCCTGAGGCCAACTCCAGTGTATATTTGGGCTCCTGCTGCTGCTGCTGCCAACTTCTGCCAACTCCAGGGTGTGATTCATCCAATTTTTGGGCTCCTGAAGCCAACTCCAGTGTATATTTGGGCTCCTGCTGCTGCTGGTGTCAACTCCTGCCAACTCCAGGGTGTGATTCATCCAATTTTTGGGCTCCTGAAGCCAACTCCAGTGTATATTTGGGCTCCTGCTGCTGCTGCTGCCAACTTCTGCCAACTCCAGGGTGTGATTCATCCAATTTTTGGGCTCCTGAGGCCAACTCCAGTGTATATTTGGGCTCCTGCTGCTGCTGCTGCCAACTTCTGCCAACTCCAGGGTGTGATTCATCCAATTTTTGGGCTCCTGAAGCCAACTCCAGTGTATATTTGGGCTCCTGCTGCTGCTGGTGTCAACTCCTGCCAACTCCAGGGTGTGATTCATCCAATTTTTGGGCTCCTGAAGCCAACTCCAGTGTATATTTGGGCTCCTGCTGCTGCTACTGTCAACTCCTGCCAACTCCAGGGTGTGATTCATCCAATTTGTGGGCTCCTGAGGCCAACTCCAGTGTATATTTGGGCTCCTGCTGCTGCTACTGTCAACTCCTGCCAACTCCAGGGTGTGATTCATCCAATTTTTGGGCTCCTGAGGCCAACTCCAGTGTATATTTGGGCTCCTGCTGCTGCTGCTGCCAACTTCTGCCAACTCCAGGGTGTGATTCATCCAATTTTTGGGCTCCTGAGGCCAACTCCAGTGTATATTTGGGCTCCTGCTGCTGCTGCTGCCAACTTCTGCCAACTCCAGGGTGTGATTCATCCAATTTTTGGGCTCCTGAAGCCAACTCCAGTGTATATTTGGGCTCCTGCTGCTGCTGGTGTCAACTCCTGCCAACTCCAGGGTGTGATTCATCCAATTTTTGGGCTCCTGAAGCCAAATCCAGTGTATATTTGGGCTCCTGCTGCTGCTACTGTCAACTCCTGCCAACTCCAGGGTGTGATTCATCCAATTTTTGGGCTCCTGAGGCCAACTCCAGTGTATATTTGGGCTCCTGCTGCTGCTGCTGCCAACTTCTGCCAACTCCAGGGTGTGATTCATCCAATTTTTGGGCTCCTGAGGCCAACTCCAGTGTATATTTGGGCTCCTGCTGCTGCTACTGTCAACTCCTGCCAACTCCAGGGTGTGATTCATCCAATTTTTGGGCTCCTGAGGCCAACTCCAGTGTATATTTGGGCTCCTGCTGCTGCTGCTGCCAACTTCTGCCAACTCCAGGGTGTGATTCATCCAATTTTTGGGCTCCTGAGGCCAACTCCAGTGTATATTTGGGCTCCTGCTGCTGCTGCCAACTTCTGCCAACTCCAGGGTGTGATTCATCCAATTTTTGGGCTCCTGAGGCCAACTCCAGTGTATATTTGGGCTCCTGCTGCTGCTACTGTCAACTCCTGCCAACTCCAGGGTGTGATTCATCCAATTTTTGGGCTCCTGAGGCCAACTCCAGTGTATATTTGGGCTCCTGCTGCTGCTGCTGCCAACTTCTGCCAACTCCAGGGTGTGATTCATCCAATTTTTGGGCTCCTGAGGCCAACTCCAGTGTATATTTGGGCTCCTGCTGCTGCTACTGTCAACTCCTGCCAACTCCAGGGTGTGATTCATCCAATTTTTGGGCTCCTGAGGCCAACTCCAGTGTATATTTGGGCTCCTGCTGCTGCTGCTGTCAACTTCTGCCAACTCCAGGGTGTGATTCATCCAATTTTTGGGCTCCTGAGGCCAACTCCAGTGTATATTTGGGCTCCTGCTGCTGCTGCCAACTTCTGCCAACTCCAGGGTGTGATTCATCCAATTTTTGGGCTCCTGAGGCCAACTCCAGTGTATATTTGGGCTCCTGCTGCTGCTGCTGCCAACTTCTGCCAACTCCAGGGTGTGATTCATCCAATTTTTGGGCTCCTGAAGCCAACTCCAGTGTATATTTGGGCTCCTGCTGCTGCTGGTGTCAACTCCTGCCAACTCCAGGGTGTGATTCATCCAATTTTTGGGCTCCTGAAGCCAACTCCAGTGTATATTTGGGCTCCTGCTGCTGCTGCTGCCAACTTCTGCCAACTCCAGGGTGTGATTCATCCAATTTTTGGGCTCCTGAGGCCAACTCCAGTGTATATTTGGGCTCCTGCTGCTGCTACTGTCAACTCCTGCCAACTCCAGGGTGTGATTCATCCAATTTTTGGGCTCCTGAGGCCAACTCCAGTGTATATTTGGGCTCCTGCTGCTGCTGCTGCCAACTTCTGCCAACTCCAGGGTGTGATTCATCCAATTTTTGGGCTCCTGAGGCCAACTCCAGTGTATATTTGGGCTCCTGCTGCTGCTGCTGCCAACTTCTGCCAACTCCAGGGTGTGATTCATCCAATTTTTGGGCTCCTGAGGCCAACTCCAGTGTATATTTGGGCTCCTGCTGCTGCTGCTGCCAACTTCTGCCAACTCCAGGGTGTGATTCATCCAATTTTTGGGCTCCTGAAGCCAACTCCAGTGTATATTTGGGCTCCTGCTGCTGCTGGTGTCAACTCCTGCCAACTCCAGGGTGTGATTCATCCAATTTTTGGGCTCCTGAAGCCAACTCCAGTGTATATTTGGGCTCCTGCTGCTGCTGCTGCCAACTTCTGCCAACTCCAGGGTGTGATTCATCCAATTTTTGGGCTCCTGAGGCCAACTCCAGTGTATATTTGGGCTCCTGCTGCTGCTGCCAACTTCTGCCAACTCCAGGGTGTGATTCATCCAATTTTTGGGCTCCTGAGGCCAACTCCAGTGTATATTTGGGCTCCTGCTGCTGCTGCTGCCAACTTCTGCCAACTCCAGGGTGTGATTCATCCAATTTTTGGGCTCCTGAAGCCAACTCCAGTGTATATTTGGGCTCCTGCTGCTGCTGGTGTCAACTCCTGCCAACTCCAGGGTGTGATTCATCCAATTTTTGGGCTCCTGAAGCCAACTCCAGTGTATATTTGGGCTCCTGCTGCTGCTGCTGCCAACTTCTGCCAACTCCAGGGTGTGATTCATCCAATTTTTGGGCTCCTGAGGCCAACTCCAGTGTATATTTGGGCTCCTGCTGCTGCTACTGTCAACTCCTGCCAACTCCAGGGTGTGATTCATCCAATTTTTGGGCTCCTGAGGCCAACTCCAGTGTATATTTGGGCTCCTGCTGCTGCTGCTGCCAACTTCTGCCAACTCCAGGGTGTGATTCATCCAATTTTTGGGCTCCTGAGGCCAACTCCAGTGTATATTTGGGCTCCTGCTGCTGCTGCTGCTGCCAACTTCTGCCAACTCCAGGGTGTGATTCATCCAATTTTTGGGCTCCTGAAGCCAACTCCAGTGTATATTTGGGCTCCTGCTGCTGCTGGTGTCAACTCCTGCCAACTCCAGGGTGTGATTCATCCAATTTTTGGGCTCCTGAAGCCAACTCCAGTGTATATTTGGGCTCCTGCTGCTGCTGCTGCCAACTTCTGCCAACTCCAGGGTGTGATTCATCCAATTTTTGGGCTCCTGAGGCCAACTCCAGTGTATATTTGGGCTCCTTCTGCCCCTCATAGTGATGCCACTTCAACTCTCTGCAATTGTGCCGCTCTGCGATTCTATTAGCGATGCCTCTGATCTGCATGTGATATTTCTTCAAAGTATTATTTAACTAACCCAGCACGCATCCTGTGCGTGTTACAGCAAGGCTGAATGGTTTACAACCCTATTGAGGCTGTAGGAGGCTCAGAAATAGCCGTTTTTAATAGCGATTCGTCGCAAATTTATTCGGGTCGAAACGATTTTTGTCGGAAAATTCGGCGAATCAGTCGAATCGAATTTTTCAAAAGTTCGCTCATCTCTAATCTCATGCTTTTATCTACCACCCAAAATACAGCTTAGGTCTCAGGCAGGAGTTTAGCAGTGATTCTGATTCTGGGCATCTGAAATCTGGATGCCCCCTAGGAATATTTAAATAGGGATTAAAAGTGTCAAATAGGACTTTTGGTCCGCTTTGGTCCTATCCACATGCCCTCACAGAGGTGTATGCCTGAGGTTCTCCCCTTTCGAACGTTGTTAGCTCCCTAAGTCCAGAGATCAGGCAATCGGAGATTTAACACCCTGTTGCCCACCAGCAGCTGTATCAGGAATTCGCATTACTGCTGATTCACATGCCCTTGCAGGTGTATATACCTTAGGTTCTCCCCTTTCCAATGATACCTCCAGTGGGTCATTAGCCCCCCTAGGTACGGAGATCTGGCACTCGCAAGCAACAGTACCGGGATTTGCAGTACCACTGCTTGATCCGGTCAGTCCTGATTTATGTGCCTTTCCATGGGTGTATATCTGAGGCTCTCCCCTTTCCAACGACATCTTCAGTGGCTCGATACCCCCTCTAGGTCCACAGATCTAATGTTTGAAAGTGTACCTTCCTAGGTAAGGTGCATTCATTCCCAGGATGATTTGGGGCAAGGGGGTCAGTGACTCACTGGAGTTGTCATTGGACACAGGACGACTTCAGGTATAAACCTCTGCAAGGGCATGTGGATCCAATATCCAATTGGCTGTACCAGAAAGTCCTGGTTCTGTTGGTGGAGGAGCTTGTTCTGCAGCTGAAGATCTCAGCTACAATCCCGGTAAGTTTGGGCTTCCTTGCCCACCCATGGTCCTGGTCCTGGAGAACCAGAGCTCATATCGGGACCCCCCTGGGAAAGCTGCATCGATTTCCAGGGTGTCCCACTTTGGAGCCCCGATTCCAGACTTAGCGATCTAGAAACCAACTAGAGGCGCCAAGGACAGTAGAGAGAGGTGGTGAGGACTCAAGCTGGCGGGGACAAGTGGTCGACAGTACTGAGGACAGCATTCTCCAGCCCAGATCAGTAGTGATGTCAGTCAGGCTGTTGTGGTATAAGATAGGTTAAAAAAAATGGTGCCTTGTGTTGATATTCACATCCTGACTACCCTACCCACCTATTTACCTGCCTACTGACACACTTGTCTATATACCTGCCCACTGATCCACACGCCTATCTACCACCCACCTGCCCCACCTACCTTCCTACTGACCCACCCACATACCTACCTGCCCACCCACCTACATAACTATCCACCTGCCTACTGACCCATCAACTTACCTACATACCTGCCTACTTGCCTCCCTATGGTGCAAAGGCAGAATCATCACACCCTGGATCACAGATGGCCACTCACCTACCTGCCTGCCCACTTGCACACCTGCTCCCTGCCCTTCCACCTACCTACCCACTGATCTATTTGCCTAACCACCCACCGTCCTATCTACGTACCCAATTATATACCTGCCCACTTACCCACCCACCTAACTACTGACCTATGTATCTACATGTCTACCTACCCACATGCCTACCTAATATATATTCCTTTCGAATAGGAATTCCTATGTATTTCTATCTAAATTCCCACATACTCCTCTACCTGACTAACCCCTACCTGTCCATCTGAGTACCTACCCATCAATCTGCTCACCCACCTACTGATCCATCTTTCTTCCTGCCTACCCACATAAAGGCCTACATACCTACCTAGCCACTTGCCTATACACCTGCCTGCTCCCCCCATCTACTTTCCTAATATAACCTACCTACCTAGGAGATACAGGGATGTTGTTTTTCTCCCCTCGTCCATGGGACAACGAACTGAGAGAGCTGTCTCTCCCCCTGGGAGGGAACAAAACTGAACAGAGGTTAAAACCCCACCTCTTCCCCTCCACCAAAAATCATTTTTTTACAATTTGTACGAAAATGTAAGTATTTCAATAAAATCTTATTATCTTATATGTAAAAGCCCCATTTCTCCTGGTTCCAACGCTGGCGACCCTCTGACATCACTTCTGGGTGTGGCCTCTACACATGGAGCGACCCGGAAGTACCGCGGAGGGCATCAACAATGCAGTGACGATTCACCCGCAGCCCACAGCACAATGAATCCTCCATTTTCAGCCCACCAAATGTCAGCAATCTGGGGCTAAGGAATTCAGGTGCAGGCGGCTGATGATGTCATCAGTGTGGAAACATGGCTCAATAACCTGAAGCCCTAAGACCAAAACTTCCATAAGGCAGGTTCAGAGTAGACAGAATGAGCAGAAGAAAAGATGGACACAGACAAGGCCGAAGAAAGGGCAGTTTGCTCTGCAAACCCCCAGAGGGCTCTAAGTTCCAGTCCTGACAAAGACTAGCTGGTGTGGGGGGGGATAACTTCTTAGTGGTGTTGGTTACTGACATCTGTGTGTTTGCTAATAGTGCATAGTGTTGTGATTGGAGCAAGAGGCAATGATTTGTTTTGCGGTTTTACAGGGTAGGGGCATGATTTATCCACTCTGCATGTGAAGTGAAAGTGTGTATATCCTGTTCCTACAAAAGAGAGTTTTGGTCTGCTTTAATCACCACATACATACACAACTTACCCCCAAACATAACATTAGCCCCACTACACGCCTGTGCCAACAGCCACCTGTTATGACAATGCACCAGAAGAGAAAACCATTGTGTGCAGAGGGCCTGCACATGCACTGTGGGACCAATAGTTAGGTAAGGATTACTGCCCAACCCGGGCTTTCACATGCTGTTGGACCTGGGTTTTACACAGTGGGGGAAGGAATCTAGTGGCCCTGGAATCTTGGATAAGGGCCCACATATGCGCTATTGGACTGGGTGAAAGGTAAGACATTATTGGCACCCTGGGGGGTTTCACAAAGTTGGGCACCCCTATTCAGGTTGCCCCAGGGGAAAGCCAGCGACTGGGCCTGGAATCGCTTAGATTCCAGGGCGGCCGCTGGTGGGATTTGTTCTGCTTTAAGATTTTAATGTTAAATGTATCTATATTGGTGAGTTGGGTAATGAGGATAAGTTCATGCTAGGTTGCATTAGCAGTGTGTGCATTTAAACAAGAACCAAACCCACCCGCTGGCCTTTCCCCCATAAACACTCACCTATCCCTGCTACAAAGGCGCATGCACAGGCTCTTGTCTACTGAGAGATGTCTGCTGTGACCATGTCATCTGTTTTCAATGGGGAGCATGCACAGCCGGGTCCCCTGCATCCCAGGTGGCCTGTAGGTGCTCCCGTCCCAGCCATTAAGATAGGGGCTCATTGCTGGCAGTGGCGGGGATACTGGCTGCACATGGAAGGTGGACCGGAAGGGCGTTAGGCTGCCTGCCTAACAGTGGCTTGTGTAGAGCTGATTGGACGGTGATGACCACCTCCATGCCTGATGGTGCCCCTGCTGCCCCCTATAAGCCTGTCACTTACAGCTGTGTGTAAGTGAATGAGTAATGAGCAAGAATACCAGGGTGCGCTGCTACACAGCCATATGGCTGCCATTCGGACATCATACTGCATCCCGTGTTTATGTACAATGTATAGTGTATTTATGAATATTGGACAAAAGCTTTTGTAAAAAATAAAAAAGAAACACAGGCCGTTTTGGGGCACTGGCCTCGGGATAAAAGGTGATGACATAAATTTTCTTTCTGAGTATAAGATAACTTTAAAAAGTGTCATCCGGATTCTAATAACTATGAAGTTCTTTTACAGAACTAATGTTGTTTATTTGGATTTTCCTACAATGTTTGTTAAATAATTACAAACTTACAGTATGTGAAGTGTTTCATTGTCTGTCCAAAATTATTCTCAAATTTTCTTTGCAGTTTGAAGAAAGAGTCTTGAATATCTGCTTACGATTAATGGATAGTAGTATAGAATACAGAAGAAACACCAAGACAGACATCTCTCGCAGAGGTGACCCAGTCTATTTGACAAGAATACTAAGTGCCATGGTAAGCACAACTGTCTCAAAGTTGGTCTAGGCACACACTAAAAAAAAGTCAAAATTTACTTGACATCCAGCATGCTCTATCCCTCTCAGCCCCGGAGCCTGAATCGCTGGCATTCTACTGCCAGCTGGCTCACGTCTCAAGAATCATGTCGTAGATGTATAGGGTGTGCCCAATTATCCAATTTACAAAGGAGTCTGACTACCTCTAAGAAGGGGCATGTTGTCAGCATTGGGGCTGACAGCAGAAGAATGGAAAAGTTTCAGTCTGCAGGGTTGTGTGGGATCAAGCTAACATGATGTCAAGTATAGTATTTTTTACATTTCTACAAATACTTTAAGGATGCAATTAACCTATGCTTGAGGCTGGGAATGTCCTTAGTACAGCAATATTCAAATGTTTTATTAATTCTCTCAGCTAAAAATAATGCTGCATTGCATTAAGGAAAAAAAATAATTATACATTTTTCTTCTCACACAAACGTTAGAAAAAATGGCAATTTTTATTTTAGCCTGGACAAAGTTCATAGCAAGCGAACTCTGAGCACCTACATAAAGCAAGTCCAAAGTCTAGATATTTCGGTGGCAGCACAGCTTCCCCATGCATCCTCATTAGAGATTCAGATTTTTTGTGCTGTTATCAGCTTACATTAGGGGCTGGGCATCCTAAATCAGGATTTCCCCTTATTAGACTATGGGTTTATTTTAACATTTTCTGACACAGATACATTATACAAAAACTTGGACAAAAATGTCCCATGTATAGAAGGGGACATAGTTACATAGTTAATATGGTTGAAAAAAAGACATATGTCCATCAAGTTCAAAAAAGGGTGTTGGGGTAGGGGAAGTTATTTTATTTATTTATTTATTTTTACTGATAACAGCTAATAATAACTGCTAATGTTGATTGATGTTAATGATTTTCGACTAAATAAACATGTAATCCTTTTTTGAAGCTCTCAGCAGTTAATGTTGCAACAAGCTTCTGCAGAAGGCTATTCCCCAGATCTATAGTTCTTATGGTAAAATATGATTGTCACCTTTGGAGACTCAATTTCTTTTTTATCAGTCAGGGTGCCCCTTGTATTTAAAGATGAGTTTACCTGAAATAGTGTTTCCCCTTATATTTTTTGTATTGGCCATTTATATATTTATACAAGTTAATCATGTCCCCCCTCAGTCGTCTTCTCTCAAGACTAAACAGATTTAATTCTCGTAATATTTCCTCATAAGTTCTTTCATTCCTTGTATTAGTTTGGTGGCTCTCCTCTGCACCCTTTCCATAGCGAGAGCTTCCTTTCTATGAACAGGTGCCCAGAACTGGATGGCATATTCCAGGTGAGGGCGCACCAGTGCCTTGTAAAGAAGCAAAATGGTCCCTATTCTATTGATTTCATGCCTCTTTTACTGCATGATAATATCTTGGTGGCCTTGGAAGCAGCTGCTTGACAGTGGATGCTGTTATTTTGCCGTGGTCTATCTCTACTCCCAGATCCTTCTCAACAAGTGTTTCTCCAAGTTTTACTCCCCCAAGGATATATGTGGCCTTAAGGTTGTTAGATCCCAAATGTATGACTTTACATTTCTCCATATTGATCTTCATTTGCCAGGTGGATGCCGAGACACTCATGGTGTCCAAGTCAGCCTGAAGCTTGTGAACATCTTCCATAGACTGCACTGTGCTACATATCTTTGTGTCATCTGCAAAAATAGAGACAGTGCTTTTAATTTCATTTGCTATGTAATTTTTTTATGTAAGAGTAGATATCATTAACCACAATTCTCTGTACACAGTCCTTCAGATAGTTTTCAATTCATTTACAAACTGTATTTTGTAATCCTGAAGACCACAATTTCCCCATTAAGCATCTATGGGGGACAGTGTCAAATGCTTTTGCAATATCCAGAAAAACTATATCTACAGCCACCCCTCTGTCCATGCTTCCACTCACCTCCCCATAGAAGCCAATCAGGTTAGCCTGGCAGCTTCTACCCTTAGTAAAACCATGCTGATTGTCACTTATAATATTATGCATAGTTACATATTCGTGTAAATAGTCCCTTAATAGCCCCTCAAGTACTTTTCCTAAATGGATGTTAAAGTTACCGGTCTGTAATTGCCTGGAGAACACCTAGAGCCCTTTTTTAAAAATGGGCACTACATTTGCCTTGCCCCAATCTCTTGGCACTATACCAATTGTTAGTGAGTCTTTAACCCTTTGCGTGCCAGCCTACCTAGATTTTTTGTCACACTCTGTTGCCCGACGACTTTTCACGTTTTTGCGCTACACGTGTGCAACCTTGATTTTTGAAGGGATTTCCAGGGATTTCCATGAAAATTATATATTGTTTTTTTCAGCAGAGTCTGGGCTTCAACATGAAATGTCTTGTTGGCCTTTTTTTAGTGTATTCTCAATACTTTTGGGTGAAATATGTGCAAAAAAATGAAAAAAAACTATTGTTTACAATTTGTAGTGTTTTTTTGTATTAAAAAATGTAAGTTTGTTAATAAAATATTATTGCGTGTGAAAGCCCTATTTCTCCCGGTTACAATGGTACCACATATGTATAGGTATACCCCCTTTCCTGAAACAGCAGTTTAGGAGATTCCAGGTAGGATATAACTATGCAATATGATTGCATAGTTGTAAGGGGTTAATAAAAAAAAAAATGACATAGGGTCCCCCCTCCCAGGGGGGGGGGGGGGACCTCATTTCTTTTTTGGAATTCTAAGGGTTAAAAACCCTTAAAATCCCCCCCAAAAAATGACATAGGGTCCCCCTTACCCAGCATTACTGACCCGGACCAGCTATGGGGGCTTGTAGAACAGGGCGCAGGGGCCAGCGTTGGTGGCCTCTGGCCCTGCAGGCTACTAGCCCACATAGCCACGTGGCCCGGGCCCTTCTGCCCCCCCTGGCCGTTGGGGAGGCAGGTAATGTTGGGCTAGGGGTTTTGGCAAGCCACCCGCTTGCCGTAGGTGACTTGCCATACCCAGAGCCTTGTGAACTGGTATAAGGGGTCTCATGGACCCCTTACCAGTTCACAAAGGGAGAAGTTATAAAAAAGACACCAGACAAATATTTTATTATTCTTTTTTTGACTTATACTTACCTCCCATCCAGTGTCCCACGCTGCTGCAGATGACAGTTGTCGGTAGTGATCGGAGCAGGGAGGGTGGGAGGCAGGGAGATCAGAGCCTCTCTGCCTCCCACCCTCCCTGCTCTGATCACTACCGACAACTGTCAGATCGCTGCCCGGGTGCCGGTAACCCGAGGAGCGGGATGACGTCATCAAGTGGGCAGGACTAGGGGCGGGGCTAGGGGTGGGGCCAGCGCCGGCCGAAGAGGATGGTGAGGGCCCGTTTCTGGGCCCTCACAAGCAGCGTGGAAAGCCCAGGGGGGGGATCGGAGCCCCCCCTGGTGAAGAGAAGACCCGGGGAGAGCCATCACACTGCGAGGTGAGTAAATGTCATTTACTGTTTGTTTTTTTTTTACAGATGTCGGCGCCGGTGGGGGGGGGCCTATTCCGGGCCCCCTCCTGAAGATCAGAGGCCTGGGGGCGGAATTCTTGTACAGAATCGCTGGCTCTTTCAAATGAGGGGTAAGGTAAGTCTGTATGCTTTTTACTTTTTGTTTTATGGGCCTCTAAAGTCAGCTACGTGACTCTCACGTAGCTGGCACTTAACGGTTGGAGAGGCAGCTACGTGAGAGTCACGTAGCTGGCACTAGAAGGGTTAAAGATCAAGAACAGTGGTGATGAGATAACTGAGCTAAGTCCTTTAAAAACTCTTGGGTAAAGTCCATCTGGTCCTGCAGTGTTATTCACATTTAAACTACTTAGTCTTTCTTAGATATCCATTTTTAGCGTGTTATAGAGTTTAGAATATTATACTTGGGCTATTGCTATCAGTGGAATCTCCTGTGTTGGCTCCTTGCTTCTCTCTGGTGTACACAGAGCTAAAGAATACATTAACAGCTCTGCCTTCTCTTCATCCCCAGTGACCATTTCCCTATTATCATTAAGTGCACCTGGCTGTTCTGATTTAGTTTTCTTAGAATTTATATATTTAAAAAAACATTTAGGGTTTGTCATGCTTTCTTTAGCCATATCTCTTTCAGTTTGTGCTTCGCCAACCTAATTTTTCTTCCAATCCATTCCAGGCCGTCCTAATCGTCACGATTGGGTAATTCCCTGCCTGAAGGGGCGTCATTCTTGCAGTTGGGATGACTGCATGGCTATCTAGACTCCACTTCCATTTACTTTTTTTGTTTCTCAGATTATACCTTTGAAGCGGGGGCAAGACCCTGTCTCTCTTCCTAGGTCCCTTATGCTGCTCTGATCTGGATTGACCCATTATGCCTCCTCAGTTTTCGGCTTGGCGAGGTTCTGTAAAACTGTATCTGGATCAGGATGGTAAGGTAAGCGCAGGGTTCATTGTGCGCTTTGTAGTGCTTTGGCTGAAGGCTTTCATTGAAAAGTATAAGCAGCCTCAGGTTTGTGTCTGGTGAGCCTGATTGGGGGTGACCAAGGGAATGATTTTCCCTCTCTTATTGTTTTTTTTATTGCTCTTTCCCATGTGTTTCTTTGTTCTCTGGTTAAAAAATTCAAAAATTGCGCCTTTTTTAGGGGGCGGGGCTAAAGCTGCAACGAGGAACTAGTCCGTCGCCATGGAAAGATTTTCGGGTTGGCGAAGTACCGAGTACCGGGCGCAGAGTGCTTCCTCCGTCCGCCTCTGTGGAACGATTTTCGACTTGGTGAAGTTCCGAGTATCGGGCGCAGAGCGCTTTCTCCGTCCGCTTCTGTGGAAAGATTTTCGGCTTAGCGTAGCAGCTAGCTCCGCTGAGATCTCCGGTTCTTTTCAGCGGTACTACGCGTTTTCTCTAGCCGGGGACACTGGAAGATTTTCGGCTTAGCGAAGTCACCAGCTCCGCTGAAGTGGCCGGTTCTCCTCCGCGACGGGGCACGTTTTTCTTGCCAACCAAGCTTAAACATTTTCGGCTAGGCAAGGTGCCTAGCATCGCCAGAGATCGCAATTCCCCTTTGGTTGCACATAATTTCTGGGGTAGTGGGCCAGCAAAAGGGCTCCTCTGAGTTGCTGCACGGCTACCCTCAAGTGGACCTAAACCTTTCGGTAGCTTATTTTTTATTTAATTAATTTTTTATTTTTATCGATTGGGAAAGGGTAAAGTAATATATCATTTATATTGGAATATATAATTATATGGTGGTCTACCCTCAGAGGACTCGCAGTAGGTGACTGTCGAGAACATATATATACTTGGTCTCAGATCCCCAGGGTCATAGACTAGTATTATCAAATTCACCATGGCGGAGGCATCTGGGTTAGTCATCTGGTCTTTATCAGATTTACCCCATATCCAGTTCGTGCAGTGGCACTGGATAAGGATAGCACGGTGCGCAGGGATTATGCTATGGTTGTAGTGGATAGGGAGACAGTTGTCTCCTCCCTGAAGGGGCTCTGACACCTATCGCCGGTGCTTTCTGAGAAACCCCTTGGCAGTTTTCATGCAGACCGTGATGTGAATCGTACCGGTTACTAAGAAGGTTTTTTTTTTTTTAAATAAACAAAAAAAGAAATCCCCTGAGTATATTGAAGAGGATATTGTGGCTGCCATAGGCTCCTTCTGAGTCCGTAAACTGGCGGCAGCCCTCAATTGGTCCTAAACCTATAGAGTCATCATGGAGTATTGACTACTAAAAAGGTTTTAAAGAAAATAATTTTTCCTCTGATTTGAAGAGGATATTGTGGCTGCCATGGTCTCCTTCTGAGTCTTTAATCTCTGTCGGCAGCCCTCAAGTGGTCCTAAACCTTTAGAGTGTCATAATGAAAAGAAAAGAAAAGAAGTCGAAGAGGATATTGTCTGCAATAGTCTCCCAGAAAGTTATCTGGGTCTTTTGACCATTCCTAAAGTACTAGATACTATGTATCTCTTTCCTCCAGATCATATTGAATTATAGTCTTACCCTCCTGTGGTGGTCGTTCTGGTGCCAGGTCTCTTTAAGTTTTTCGGTTTGCCATCCTCTGATAGTGCTTCTCCAAAGTATCCAGCAGATAAATGCGTGGATCAGGTGGCATGTCATGCTTATCTATTATGGGGTCGACCTTGGGGCCGGCCGGTGTTACATTCATAGAATTTTGGGAGCATCTGGTCTCTGACTCTTGGGTCATTCTTGGAAGCCATGCTCCCAGTTGTTCAAGATCAGTTTGACTCCAACACTTAGTGTTCCTGACTATGGAGGATTTGATGTGGTTAAGTGCCAGAGGCCTAGCTCTGGTGGTCGCCTTAAGGCATTCTTTATGGCTTAAGCAATGGTCAGCTGACAGCCTCTAAAAGGAATATGAAATGACTCCTTTTTAAGGGAGGCATCTGTTGGGAAGACTTGGTTGACATGGTAAAGCATGCAACTAGTGGTAAATGATCTAATCTGCTACAAAAGCGAAGTCTAATACTGCTTCCGCAGGGCCTCTAATACTCCGGGGTTCCGGCTAGAGGTTCGGCCTCTTTGTCTTATTCCAGAAAAAAAAAAAAAATTCTCTTCGGTATCCAAAGTTCCAAATTAAGGCAACAGGTGTCTGGCAGAACAAAGCCAGATCCCCTTCGAAACCGGCTCAGGCAGGAAGGGATGCCCCCGCCCTTGAGGTGTGTGGGGGGAAAGCTTCTGCATTTGGCTCATATTTGCGGGCTTCATGTAACAGATATTTGGATACAGGAAGGGTACAAAATCAATTTAGGAAGCAGACCCCATCAGAGATCTCTGGTCAGGGGTATCCCGAATTTAGCAAAAAGCAGAAGCATTGAGATCTGCCGTTCTCACCTTTTTTAGAGATTGGAGTTTTTATAACCACAGTGTATATATAAGGATGCATACCTACATTTTTGTAGGTGGCCTTCAGTTTGTGGCGCTACCCTTCGGTCTATCATCAGCACCAGGGTGTTTACCAAGGTGTTGGCAGGTCTCATGTTTTTCTCTAAGAAGTCAGGGATACATGTAATCCCTTGCTGAGTCTATCGGCTGATATGGGCCCTATCATATCAGGGGGCCCAGAAGGATATAGTGACTATCCAGTCGAATTCTTAAGTCAAACATCATTTCATAGCTTGAAGAGTTATTCTTTTCTGGGACTGTCATTAGACACGTCTCAGGCAGAAGTGTTTTTCCAACACAGAAGTGACTCTTACTTCAAGCCAGGGTACAGGGTCTCTTGTCTTGTCCTCACTCGACGATTCATCAAGGAATATGTCTTTTGGGCCTGATGGTATCTTGCTTTGTGGAAGTATCTTTGGCACTGTTTCACACGAGACCCCTGCAAATGGAATTTCTCACAATCTGGGATCGGGACCCACACACTCTGGATCACTCTTTTTACATGACACAGTCAGCAAGGCAGTCTCTAGCCTGGTCCTCAGCCTCTTCAGATTGGCAAATTATTTCTTCCAGTACAGTGGAAGATCATCACCACGGATGTCAGTCTATCTGGTTGGGTCACAAACGATTCAGTGACAATAGACTGAGAATGGTCTGAGAGTGATTCTATTGTATTTCAGACATTGGACATACCATCTGAAGGGGCATCCCGTCCGGATTCAAACAGACAATCAGACGGCGGTGGTATATATCAGCCTCCATAAGAGCACCAGAAGCAGTAAAGTCCTCATGGAGTGAGCTGGGTTTTTACTTTGGGCCGAGAAACCGGTTTTATGTATCTTGGTGGTACACATACCAGGAGTGGACAACTTACAGGCTGATCATCTCAGCAGAACGGTCCTGCACCAGAGGGAATGGTCTCTTAGCCAGAGGATTTTGTAATCCCTATGCATGTGCTGGGGGATCCCAGACGTAGATCTTGCATCAGGGCACAGTCGGAAGTTTCGAAGTTTGTCTGGGTCCAGGGATCCTCTAACAATAGCAACAGATGCCCTGACTCTTAGTGGTCAGCATTCAAGCTTCTTTATGCATTTCCCTTCGATTTCACTCCTGGGTCGTGTACTATTATTATTATTATTATTATTGTTTTCTTATATAGCGCCATCATCTTCCATATCGCTTTACAAAGTAGTAATTACAGACAGGGTAGAAACATACGGTACATATACTATTTCAAATACAGTTTTACAGATTTGACAGTGGATATTCTGAATACAAGAATCAAAAGGAGAGAGAGCCCTGCCCTTGTGAGCTTACAGTATAAGAAGAGGGGAAGAGGGGTGAAGACGAGGGGGAAGGATCACAAACAGTCAGTATTGAGCTTTGTGGCATATGCTCTTTAGAAGACTGGTTAGGCCAGATTATATGCTTGTCTGAATAAGTGAGTTTTAAGGGCGCCTTTGAAGGTTTTGAGGGTTGTGGAGTGGCGGATTGGGTGCGGGAGGGCAATCCAGAAGATTGAAGTTGCAAGTGAGAAGTCCTGGAGGCGGGCGTAGGAGGATGTGACCAGGGTGGAGGACAGGAGAAGGTCAGCAGCAGAGCAGAGGCTGCGTCTAGGTTGATATTGTTGGATTAAAGATGAGATGTAGGGAGGGGCCTGGTCGGAGAGAGCTTTGTATGCGAGAGTTAAAGTTTTGAACAGGATTCGCTGTGGGACTGGCAGCCAGTGTAGGGATTGGCAGAGAGGCGCAGAACTGGAGGAGCGAGAGGAGAGATGGATGAGGCGAACAGCAGAATTCAGGATAGATTGGAGGGGTGCCAGTCTGTTAGTTGGTAAGCCACAAAGAAGGATGTTGCAATAATCCAGGGCATGCACTAGCATTTTAGTGGTGTCAGGTGAGAGGAAAGGACGAATGCGTGAGATGTTTTTAAGTTGGAGGCGACAGGAGGTGGCCAGGGAGTGAATATGTGGTTTGAAAGAGAGGGCAGAGTCTAGAGTGACTCCCAGGCACCGACCTTGGGGAGTTGCTGTTATTGTGTAATTGTTGACAGAAATAGACGTGTTAGAGAGGGGAGGGGAGTTAGAGGGTGGGAAAATGACCAGTTCTGTCTTGTCCACGTTTAGCTTGAGGTAGCGAGATGACATGAAGAAATAGCTGAGAGGCAGTTGGGGAGGCGAGATAAGAGAGAGGAGAGATTGGGGCCAGAGAGATATATCTGAGTGTCATCCGCATAGAAGTGGTATTGGAAGCCTAGTGGAAGTTATAAGTTTGCCAAGGCCATGGGTGTAGACTGAGAAAAGTAGGGGGCCTAGGACAGAACCTTGTGGCACACCAACAGAAAGAGAACGGGAGGAGGAAACTGTGTTAGAATAGGATACACTGAATGATCTGTCAAAGAGGTAAGATGTGAGACAAGAGAGTGCAAGACCTTGAACCCCAAGAGAGGAGAGAATATCAAGAAGCAGAGATTGGTCGACAGTGTCAAAGGGAGTAGTGACCAATGCTTTTGGCAGTGAGCAGATCATTGGTGACTTTGGTGAGGGCAGTTTCAGTGGAGTGGTTACGACGGAATCCTGATTGTAAGGGGTCAAATAAGTTGTTAGTGGATAAGTATTGTGACAGTTCTGAGTGGACATGTTGTTCAAGAAGTTTGGAGGAGAAAGGGAGTAGTGAGATACGGCGATAGCTAGAGAGGGCAGAGGGGTCGAGAGAGGGTTTCTTGATTATGGGAGTAATAACTGCATGTTTGTAGGAAGAAGGAAAGGTGCCAGTGGAGAGAGAAAGGTTGAATATGGAGGTTAAGGCTGGAGTGAGGGATGGAGACAGTTGAGGAATAAGGTGGGATGGAATAGGATTGAGGGAGCAGGTAGTCAGGTGGGCCCTAGAAATGAGAGAGGTTAGTCCAAGTTATTGGAGTGAAGTAAGAGAGTAAGGTGGGGGGTTGTTTGAAGTGGTGAGGGATTCTGAGGGGCAAAGCCAAGTCGAATTTTGTCAATTTTTTCTTTGAAGAATGTAGAAAATTCTTCTGCTGTTATTTGGGAGGTTGGAGGAGTAGGTGGTGGGCGGAGTAAGGAACTGAAAGTGTTGAAGATTTGTTTGGGATTCCGGGCTTGTGCAGAAATCAGTGAAGAGAAATAAGCTTGCTTAGCAGATGAAAGGGCCTTCCTGAGTTCCTGAAGGGCTTGTTTATAGAATAGAAAGTCATGATTGGCTTTGGTTTTCCTCCATCGTCGTTCAGCAGCTCGAGACAGCTGTTTCAATCTGGTTGTGCTTGCATTTTGCCAGGGTTGGGGGTTTTTGGTGCGGGGACGGCTATAGGTGAGGGAGGCGACAGAGTCCAGAGCTGAAGAGAGAGTATTATGGTAGTGTGATGATGCAGCGTCTATGTCCGTGAATGAGGTCAAGGTCTGAAGAGGTTGAAGTGAGGCAGAAAAGGACTGAAGATCTAGGTTTCTTAAGTTCCTGCATCGAGTTGTGGTTTTGTGTGGAGGGGGGTTTGCAGGCATTGGAGAGAGGGTCATAGTCAGCAGATTATGGTCAGAGAGGGGTAGCAAAGAGGATGAGAGGTTTGATAGAGAGCAGAGGTTAGAGAAGAGGAGGTCAATTGTGTGGCCGTCTTTGTGGGTGGGTGCAGTAGACCATTGCTTGAGGCCGAAAGATGAGGTTAGTGACAGTAGTCTGGTGGCAGCAGGGTTGCTAGTGTCAACAGATATGTTGAAGTCACCCATAATGATTGCAGGGATGTCTGCAGACAGAAACTGAAGGAGCCAGGTAGAAAAGTGGTCGAAGAAAAGAGTAGTAGTTCCAGGAGGGTGGTAGATGACTGCGATTTTCAGGTTACAGGGAGAATATAAGCAGACACAGTGAACTTCAAAAGATGAGAAGGATAGAGATGGCAAGGCAGGGAGTGGGTTAAAGGAGCAGAGTTTGGATAGAAGGATGCTGACACCCCCACCCTGTTTGTTGTTGGATCTGGCGGTGTGGCTGAGATGTAGTCCCCCATGTGAGAGGGCAGCGGGTGAAGCTGTGTCTGATGGGGTAAGCCATGTTTCTGTGAACCCCATGAAGGTAAAAGAGTTAGAGAGAAACAGGTCGTGAATATAGGTGAGTTTATTGCGCACTGAGCGTGCATTCCACAGTGCGCAGGTGACAGTTGCAGGAAGGGATGGAGAGTGAGTAAGTTGTATCAGATTAGATAGGTTGCGGTTGTATCCTGGTTTAACACGGTTGTAGACTTTTGGCTTTGATGAAAAATGTATAGTTCTGGAGGAGGGAGGGGGGGAGAGTGGGCCTGGATTAGGACTGATGTCACCGGTGGCAAGTAAGAGTAAAAGGAGAGAGAAGATTTGGTTGTGGCTTTTGAGGGTGGAATAATGTGTCTTGTGCTTTGATATAGAGGTGGTGTGTGAATTTGCCAAAGAAAGGAATTCCTGAGCAGAGAGGTAGGGGGAGAAGAGCAGAGAGGGGGAGATATATAGGGACTTACCAGTAGCAGGGGGATAAGGTGAGCCTAGGATTCTGAGGGTAAGAGGAAGTAGTGTAATGAGATAAATGGTGATCATGTTAGCTAATGCTGGGCTATTCAGACAAGCAGAATCCGGTGCAGGTTTCCTTTCCTTTAGGTTGGGCCTAAAGGGTGGGGCTAGGTCAGTCCTAAAAGTTTGGTCAGAAGGTAATAAAACTTCAAATGGAATGTTGCTAGGTGCTATGGGTCAGTGAACACACAAGGGGCAATATTGGTCAGTTTAAATTTAGGAGATAGTAACAGATGATAGTTTCACAAATATAGATATGGGCAGGGGAACCAGATGGGGCATTCAAAATAATTACATAACTCTTAAATAAGGCATATGCACAATTAAGATGACAAGGGAAAAATCAAGTTTTAAATAGTGAATCTGATGAGAGAATGGCAGCAGGTTTTACACAGGCAGGAAAGGGTTAAAAGTTGCTGGTGAGATCAAAATGCGTACCAGGATGAGAGAATGGCAGCAGGTTTTACACAGGCAGGAAAGGGTTAAAAGTTGCTGGTGAGATCAAAATGCGTACCTGTGAATGAGAGAGGAGACATATCAGAATGCAGGTGGTGGTGATATGGAGGAAGAGTGGTGTGGTTCTGGGTCCATAGAGTGAATTCAGGTTAAATTCACTGCAGACTTAGAAGGAGTCAGACTTGGAAAGGAGTCTAAATTGCAGCCATAGTGGAGTTTCAGCCACTGCCACTCAATATGAACAGTCTCTAACAGTGTACTAATAAAGTTTAGTTCACAAGGAAGTTCCAACCATTCTGGTGACTCCTCTGTGGCCAAGAAGAAGCTGGTTCTCTGACATAGTAAGGATATCAGAGTGCAACTTGTGGAGGTGTCTATCCAAATCTTCTAACACAAGGGGCCTTTAAGGCATCCCAATTCACAGTTCTGGCTTGGACGGCCTGGCTATTGAATCCTTTATCTTAGCAGAAAGGGTTTTTTCTGTCAGAGTTATCCAGACTATGATTCAGGCCAGGAAGAAATCTTTATCAAATTATCTATTATTGAGTCTGGCAAGCAATTATCGGTGAATCCAGGGGTTCGCTTGTAGCACTGTTCTGTTTACAGAATATATTGATTTTTGCAGAAGTCTTGATGAGGACCAATACCTGCCATTTATCCTCTTTCAGAAACCCATAGCTGACAATGAATTTATCAGAACTTGTTTTACAAGGAGTCGCTCATGTGCGGCCTCCACATATTCCACTTCTGCCGGCTTGGGACCTGAACTTGTTTTTCAGGGTCCTCCTTTCTGAGCCAGGGTAGACGCGTCATTAACTTAAGGGTGCTTATGGTTATCTCTTAGTGGCAATAACTTCAGCAGGCGGGTTTCTGAATTAGCAGCTTATCAGTAAGCCTAGTAATTTGAGTGTTTTAGGATTTTCTTCCTAAAGGTGTCTTTTCATTTTAATGAAGAGATGGTTTTGCCTTCCTTATGTCCTGCTCCAGTATCTGATAAGGAAGGGAGTTTCTTCACTGTTTGGATGTAGTGAATTTAGTGAGAGCGTTAAGGCATTATCTCACTACTACACAATCTTTTCATAAGTTGGACTTCTTATTGTCATACCTGAGGGTCCACGGAAAGGTCTTCCACCAGCTAAGTCTGCCATCAGCCAATGGATTAGACAGAAAGTGGTAAGGGTCTATTTTACCAAGGGGAAGGAGCCCCTTGTTTGGGTCACAGCTCTTTCCACTAGGACCATTGGTGCTTCCTGGGCCGTTCAGCATCAGGCCTCGGTGGAACAGGTTTGTAAAGCTGCCACATGGGCTTCGAAATCTACAAGGTAGGGGTAAGTGCATCAGCTGACGCTGTATTTGGTCGAAAAGTTCTTCAGGCGGTAGTGAAATAACTACCTGCTGTTCCGCGTTGGGGATCCCGCCTATATATAGCCACTGCTTTTGGATGTCCCAATCGTGATGATTTGGACGGCCTGGAATGGATTGGAAGAAAAAACACAATTCTGTGATACTCACCTGTAGAATTGTTTTTTCTGTTAATCCATTCCAGGCCGTCCGGCCCACCCCTTGTGGGGGAATATAGGAAGTTACGATCTATCCTTGATACCCTCTTTATGGTGTTCTTGTTTATAACAATATTTCGCATTGAAAAGCATGCTAGGTTGATATATCCATGTCTTGGATGCCTAGTCTTGTGGAGTGATTTAAAAAAAAAAAAGAAATAATACCGTATTTGCCGGCGTATAAGACAACTGGGCGTATAAGACGACCCCCCAACATTTCCACTCAAAATATAGAGTTTGGTATATACTCGCCGTATAAGACTACTCCCTCTTCCGCACACCAAATAAAACGTAGAAGAACATCAGATTTTATTTCAACATGTTAATTTATATTCAAATGCTTATGGCATGCAGGAAAACTGTCACAAGGTTATATGTTATCAAACCGTTGTGTACACCTGCCAGGGCTGGCTCCGGGTTTTGATGGGCCCTTGGGCGACAGTGTCACAGTGGGCCCCTTGCAGTGATCATGTCTGTGATTTTCTGCTGTTCTTTTCTAGTGCTCAGAAACCAAATGTTCTTTTCTGGATGTTTAATAGTGATGCAGCAGGACCAGCACCTAGGTAATAGTGGGTGTTGATAATGAGGCATCCCAATTTGGGATTAAACACTTTACCTGTCCTGGGAATCTAAAGCTGCCATGGGAGCTGTGGCCAGTGAATGTGCAGAGCAGGCAACAGCACGATGGCTAAAGTTCAAATGGAGCCATCCCCGCTCGCGCATGCATCGTTGGATCACTGGATAGGTACGTTTATGCACTGATCCAGGGGGGTTGACACAGTTGGATATCCCAAATCAGGATTTGATCCACTTCAAAACACACCAAAACAGCTCTAAAGCACTCAAAGGCTGGGTTACAGCTTGTTCCTAGGGCATCCCAATACGGGTTGCCTGGCTGTGTGAATCCCTGTTACTCCTGCAACTCATGTGGCATCCCCTGCCAGCATATTTGATTGACAGGCAGTGGCTGTGCATAGCACCAAGGAGCAGTCAGCAGAGGTTGCTGCATTCAGAGTAGATTGTGGTCAATAATATGCACCACAATCTTGGTGCATGCGCCGTGGGTGGTTGGAGTTGAGTAAAAACCAATGTGGGTTTCACACACATGGTTATCTAAAATTCGGATGCCCCTGTAATATAGACCAAAAACAAGGTGAGGGAAACTCCTGGGATTGGGTCTGCTTTGAGGTGCTGACAGTTTGCCTTCTGACCTGCTCTGATGCTTCATGTTTCTTCTGTAGCCATCAGCTTCTTATCAGCAAGTCAGTCCCGGCAGCTCATTACTTCACACACGGCCCAGGAAGGGAAACACATACTGGCGCACGCTGACACAGAAAACAGGAGGGGGAGAGGAGGAAGAGAGGGGGGAGAGGGGCAGCGTGGGGGAGCTCCATGGAGAGGAGACCGTGGAGAGATGGCCCTGCACTATCATCACACACGGCCAGGGGAAGGGAAAGATATAATGGCGCCCTGACACAGAAAACAGTTGGGAGGGGGGGAGAGGAGGAAGAGAGGGGGGATAGGGGCAGCGCGGGGGGGGGGTGCACACACACACACACTGACAGTTCCCGGCTACCTTCTGCAGCTTCGGACCAGGCTGCGGGGGGAGCGCCACTGCTTCCAGCCCAGCAGAACCGGCTGCTAATGCTCACCGCTGTATGTGACCCAGGTGCAGGGGCAGACTGGGACCAAAAAACGGCCCTGGACTTTTTGGTCAGACTGGCCCTTCTGTACTGTGCTTGGCCCGGTAAAGTGAGTCAACGCCACATTAATATATATATATATCCGAGTGGGATCAGCCCGGGACCTCCCCCGGGCATCCAAAATTGGGATGCCCCACTGTGTGCCCTAGGCACCTTTTGGCAACAGGCCCCCCCATTGTTAAAGAGGACCAAAACCCATGGCCCCACTGGATGCCCCCCCCCCCCAGATTTGGGATGCTCTGTTTTGTGATACCCCCACAGGTTACCCAGAAACTCACCTTTTTCCCCGGGTCAACGAGGCATGCATGAGCAGCAGCCGCATCCCCACTATCCCTTTAGCAGGGAAGTGGTCAAGGCAGGCTTTTGTGAATGGCTGGGCATGATCCCTGTTAGCGGCAGTAGAGGATGTGGCTGCCAGGTGGGAGCGGACCCGAGCACACTAACTGTACACAGTAGGACTGGGGTAAGGTGAGTTAGATTGGGTGACCTGAGGGGTTTCACACAGTGGGGCATCCCAGATTGGGGCAAGGACCAAAACCCAGGATAGTCAGAATCCTGGGTTTTGATCCACTTTAAAGGGGATCTCTAGCCATACAGACCCTGAGGTCCGCCTGTCTTCTAAGCACTGTCCTGGTGCACATCCTCCTGCCAGTCTGCCGTGCACTACCTGTTAGATGCTATTCCCTGCTGTTCACATAACCACCAGCATTCTAACAGGTTCACCTAGTGGCCTTGAACCCTGATTGGCTGTTGGTTGTCATGTGAATGACCAATATAGTTAAAAAAGTGCAAGTGGTAGGTATTGGGGCTGTTGGGTCTGGGGTTGCCAGGGAAAGGGGGCAACAGAAAGTGGCAGAAGGAAAAAAAAGTTGGTTTCAAGAAGAAATAGCAGTTGGCAGAAGAATACAGTGGGCACATATAAGGGAGGGATAGTGGCAGAAAGGGTAAAAAGACATAGAAGAGGGGGATAAATTATAAAGCGGGCACAGTGAGCATCAGGGAGGCACAGAGTAGAAGAAACGTTATTAGCATGAAAGGGAAAAAAGGGGGATACAGGTAGCAGCAATGTGGGAACAGCTGGCTGCATAAAAATGGCAGAATAAAGGGATAGAAAGGAGGGAAATGGGCAGCCAGAAAGAGGCACAGTGAGCAGTGACAGGAATGAGGAGGGAAATTGACTAGAAAGAAAAAGGCAGAAATTATGAAAAAATGGCACATGAAGGAGGCTGAAAGGAGGACTTGCAGGAAGACAGTAGATATCAGGAAAGTGGGCAGCCAGAAGAGAGCACAGCAGGCAGGAAAATGTCTACAATAATGACACAAGCAGATACAGGCTCCATCACATTATTGAACAGACTTACTAAGCAGCAATGAGAAGCTCCATCCCCTGCGCTGCCTTTCTGATATTTCAAAGCCCGGGAGACACAGTAGATGATGACGTCATGCTGATGATGATGTTGGGGGGAGGGGGCGAGTTACTCCAGCTAGCTGGGGCATGAACTCTGTGTCACACAGACACACGCAAATTAGGCAGAAAAGGGTGAGAACACACAGAACCTCCTCTGATCAGTCGACAGATCAGTCTGCTGTCACCCACGTTCAGAGCAGCCTCCAATCACTGAAGGTTCTTCTGCTAGTGTCCCCAGAGAGGTGCTGCAGCCTGGCTGGTCAGTGTCCTTACTTGTAAAGTCTGCAGTTGTGCTGTGTGGAGGAGAAGCAGCCTGGGAGGTCAGCCATGTTCCTGCATAGGCTGAGTCAGGGAGAGGCCATGTAAAGAAGCTTCCATCTGTCTATACAATACATTGCCACACCACAGTCCAGCACCACTGTGCGTCCTCAATAGATACTGGGTCATACCATGTGCGGGCAGGGGGGGGGTACTCAGGGAAAAGAAAATCAACAACCACAAACTGAAAAAATTGTAAAAAAAAACCCCACAAAACAGCAGTGTCCGTGTCATGCTGCTGGGGCCCCATACCAATACTAGTGCAATGCAAATGCTGAAAGCAAACTTTTTTAATGCCCCTGCTGCCACCCCCCCTCCCCTGCACATTCTGGCGCCCGAGGCCGGTGCTTAGGTGTGCCTAATGTTAAATACGGGCCTGCCTCTCCTGCTATCACCCGGCCGTCTGCGGAACTAGGAAGCCAACCAGAGCAGCCAGGAGAAGGTAAACGGGAAGGCAGAAATGCAGGACAAGCCGCGGCCAGCTTTGTCCTGGTATGCCCTGCGGCCAGCCAGCCCCTGCCCAGGTGCACCCGGCGTATAAGACGACCCCCCCACTTGGAAGCATGTTTTATAGGGGGAAAAAGTCGTCTTCTATGCCGGCAAATACGGTACATATTTATAATCAGAGAGAGGAGTCTTCTATGTTGTCTCCAGCCTTTTTTTGTCTCCAAGAGATATAGGTATGCCTCCCGGGCGGCTGGGTATACTGCTTTTTAATTAACTGAAATCTAGCAAGTCAGCCGGAAGTATATAGGCCGGGTGGCGGAGCCACGCTTTTGTCTTGCAGTCACGCCCCTTTGGGCAGGGAATTACCCAATCGTGATGATTAGGACGGCCTGGAATTTATTAACAGAAAAAACAATTCTACAGGTGAGTATCACAGAATTGTGTTTTCTTTCCTACATGCATTACTTATTAATCCATATTTTCCAAGGGTTACAGCTGAGTGATCAGCCTTATAATGTTTAAATGCCCTTTTCTTTTTCTTTATTGCCCTTTTAACTGCAGGTGTCAGCCATGAGGGGTTTAATTTTAGACGCTTATATTTGTTACCCATAGGAAAACATTTTGCAAAGTTGGTACTCACAATTGATTTAAAGCACTCCCATTAGGCATCTGTATCCAGATGCTCCCAGGCTATGTCCTGGAGTGCAGCTCTGAGCCTGGGGAAGTTGGCATTCCTAAAACTCAGTGTTCTTGCCCTCCCAGACACAAAATCTTTCTTACAGTTTATGTCAAATACAACTATATTGTGGTCACTGTTACCAAGCTTTTCACAGACTTTTACTGTCCCTATCAGGTCATGATTATTTGATATTACCAGATCCAAAAGAGCATCACTCCCTAGTAGGTGCCTCCACAAACTGATTCATATAATTATCTTGTAGCAAGCAGGGGAATGCTATCCCTTTGTAGTAGAAGCATAACCATGTCTCCAGTCGATTCCTAGGTAGGTGACGTCCCCCCCATCACCATCACTGTACCAACCTGTGATGCTCATCTGTTTATGAAGCTGACACTCTTTTTCCTCAGTTATGTTTGGGGGCCTATAGATTACATCAAATTGTATTTTAACATTGTTTTTCTACATCTATCTTACAATCTTCTGCTAGTATCCCCTCATTAATATATGCTTTGAAATCTTGCTTTACATAGAGAAACACTGTGCCCCTCTTGCTTTTTGCTCTGTCATTCTGAAACCGAGCAAAACCTTGAATATTGACAGCCCAGTCATGTATGCAATCCAGCCATGTCTCAATAACATCAATATTTTCTTCCAGTACCAGTGCCTTAAGCTCCCCCACTTTACTTGCCAGACTTCTGCCATTTGTGAGGATACACTTTAACACTAAGTTCCTATCTGGTTTGACACATTGAGCTTTAGTATTAGCTTCTGCAGTAATGCATCCACCTAATTTTTCAGTCCTACCCCCTTTTAATTCTCCACCCACCATCATATGCTGTCCCCTAAGTAACCTGTCTTCCCCTTTGTTTATCCCTTTCCCTCCCCCTCATATCTAGTTTAAATACCCCTCTACGCTCTCTAGTATCCACTTACCCAGCACAGCAGCCCCTTTCCATTCAGGTGCAAATTATCTGTAGAATACAGTTTGTACCCCAATGAAAAGTCAGTCAAGTGCTCCAGGAACCCAAATCCTTCTGCCCTGCACCAGGACTTGAGCCATGCATTTAAATCACTAAGTTCCTGCTGTCATTTATGTGTAGCGCATGGCACAGGCAGTATTCTAAAGAACACAACCTTAAAAGTTCTTCTCTTCAACTCGGCGCCTAATTTCTTAAATGTATACTTAAGGATCCTCCATCTCCCATTTATACTGTCATTGGTCCCCACGTGGACCACAACAGCTGGGTCTTCCCCAGCTCCTCCCAGTAATTTATCCACGCTTTCCACCACATGCCGAACCTTGGCACCAGGGAGACAGCAAATGGTCTTAGTGACAAATTATTCTACCATTCCGCCTGATAACAGACTCCTCTATTACCACTAACTGTGTAGTCCTACCTTCATTCCCAACCACCTGCTCACTAGCTGGGCTGTTCACCAGACTGTTTGGGAGAGCGGTATCCGCTAGGGCTGCCATTTCTGAAACTCTTGCATCATTTCCCAACTTAGCAATTTTGCTAGGGTGCACAGACATAGGTATGGCCTTCCTTTTCTGTGCATCCTTTCTACTCCCTCTATCTACATTTACTCGGCTAATGATCTGCTCCTCCTGACCTATTACTCCACCTTCTGTATCTACCCCACTTAGTGTCTGCTCAGTGAGTAGAATGCCCTTTTCCATATTGTCAATCTCCCTCAGTGTTGCATTTAGCGCCCTCAGATCTCTAACCTGAGCTTCCAAGGTTACAATATGCTCACAATTATCACAGTGGTATTCACCCTGGAACTGCTGCTCCTTAAAGCGGACCAAACCCCCCCATTTTTAACTAGCATCCTCTGAATTGCAACCCCCCCCCCCCCCCCCGAATAGTAACTTTTGCCTATTTTTACTGCTCCTGCTTCACTCTAATTTCAGATAATGGCGCCTTTTTTGCTGTAAAGCTCTGCCTCCTCCATTTATTGCCACAGCTGTGTGTGGCAATTATGCCATTATGCCACTATCATCTGCCATCTTACAGAGAGGGACAGCAAAAACCAGGGTGATTTTATTAGTGAAAATATCCATTTCTAGTAATGCACCCTAAGAAGAGAGTATTGGTAGGGGCTTTGGTCAAAGGTGTTTTACAAGTTCAGTGGGTTTTGGTCCGCTTTATGTGTATACATATGACAAATTGTGAACTGAAGTAGACCTCCAAAATTGCAAGCCATTATCCCAAAGACAGCAGTAAAAACTCAATTTTAGTGCTTATAGTTGCAGCACTTTGGCTTTTAACTTCTCATTAGCTCTGTAAGTCCCCCAATATAAAGTCTCTTAATGAAAAGTCCCCTCACTTCATAAAACAATCTCACTTGAAAATACACTTGAAAATACAACCAAAACTCCCAAAAGCTCCCAAACTCACTTTAAAACAATCATTTATAGCCAAGCAATACTTCCCTTCACCAGTGTCAGTCCCTGTCTGGTCTGGCAAACAAAATTTGTATATTTTTTTAAAAAAGTTGCCGTTCTGTGCATGCACAAACTATGTTGTTTCTACAGGCATGGCATACACCTATATTAGTAATTAGACAGCACTTGGCAAAACAGAAATGACCTAAGGGTAACAGGCTTGTGCTCTCAAGTGTTCACTGACCTAATCATGCTGCAAATAGTTCAAATATGTCTAAGAACTGGGAAAATGCCAGTGACTTAGATGCCTCATAATGATTGCAATGTAAATGCTAGATAACGCAAGTTGAGGCAAAAAACAACCATTAAATAAATATTCACTCCCAATTTTGAAAGAGGGAGAGGAATATGTATTTGACCCATTTGTGGAGAATAACTCTCCCATGCAGTTTTGATGTTGCACTAGGGAAAGTAAAGCTAATTAAAAATCTAGTGGATGTTAATAAGGGAAAACTGGTAGAACTCATATAGTCCCTTTGTACGTTTATGTTTTTTTCCAATCTTACCTTTGTATAAGCCCCAACATGAAATGAGGGCACAAACTGACCCTTGGAGAGAAAGAACTAAAGTGCTTAGAGATTATAAAAAAGGAAACGTCAAGATCAGATGTAGAATATGCACAATAAATATACAGCATTGAAATTCACGCATTGCTACTAAATACATTGTTTTCAGAGTATACGTGGCAAGCCCTATCCCAAGGTTCTTTCATATCTAGCTTTCTGGTGACTCCCATATCTAGCTTTCTGGTGACTCCCAAGACACCCACCCAAAGAAAGCAGACCTTATAACTGTCAGACATGTCAATATTAAATCAAAATAGAGCAGCTGTCCAGATGTCTGGTTTCACTGAAAGGTTTTTGAACAACTGCTAGTCTGGGCAGTTGCTTAAATGTGAAATGACCAGATTTGCCAATTTTAACACAGCATGTATTAAATAAAACCTTTTTGCTGCATACATGCCCTAACTTCTGAAAAGATTCAAAGCAGCATTGATTAAGGTAGGGGCCTATCTGGTGTAGACCATCTCCTCAAAAGCCCATCATGTTCAGCAGATCTTCATACAAATGCACAGGTGAAGTAATTCATGCTCCGATAGGGCTATAGAGACAGCTATGTGAAGATCTATAAGAAATGACCTGTTGGTGAGTCTTGAGGAGTTGGTTGGGAAGCACTGATAACCATTATGTTTTTGTATGGAGCTGCGTACCACATAGCCAAGTGGGCGGGGCAAATAAGTTTGACAACACAGGGCCCCACCACCGGGTATACGAAACTCACTGCAGCCTTAATTAAAATAAATGCTGCAGGTGGCACTCTTGGACCCCCGTTACGATCTGGGAACTGCTGCCTATCAACTAACTTAGAGGATTTGGGGGCCCGGTCTTAGGGGGGCCCAGGGCAAATGCCACTGATGCCCCCCCCCCCAAACGAAATTTGGATAAACCCTGTAATTTATTTTGCCTCGTTGAAAAGATGTCCTCAAGCCTTCTGAAAGTATTTTAGATTAAAGTACAGTCTCCAATCAACACTCCCATCCTATTGGTCTGGTTTAAGTCCTTTTTTGACTTGGACCGCTTTAGGTTCTAGAAAGTGGCTGATCTGTTACCTAAAACAAATTTTTTTACGAGTATTGTTTGCCTAGCTACAATAAGCAAATACTCAATTAGATGCAGTTTCAAAACAATGGTGGTTCAGTGTAGTGTAGCTTACATTACAGCTACCACATACAGTGCCTGTCACAGATCTCAACACTAACTATACCTGCATGAAAGTGCTCATTTGCAGAGGGGGAGCCATCATCTGCCTTAATACAGTACAGCAGTATATGTGCAACAGCTACGTTGCTCTGTTATATGGCCTCTTGCTCTAATGAACTGCTCCACCCTTCCCTCTGTGACAAGGACATGCCGATTGTCTGTCAAAGTTCCAGCATAAGAAGAAAGCTGCCCAGGAGTTTCATATGCTGCTATTAGAGCCCATCTAAGGCAGTATTTATACCCTACTGTAACACTGCCTCAGAAACACCTGGACGTTCATCTCATCCATTGAATAGAACCACCAATGTATTTAAACTGCATTTCATGGGATATTTGCTTATTTTTACCCAGCTAATGATACCTGTCATTTAATAAGGAAAGTGAGAAAAAGTTGGAATACATCAATAATTGGGAAACCTATTCCAGGTAAGTGTAAAAAACAGCAGATAGCTTGTCATGCATGATTAACTGCATACTTCTGGATAGCCAGGATGTGGATGAACCTGGTCCACATCTTTATGTGCCCCCTGTTCTACCAGCTCTGCTCCCAGCAACCCTGGAAGAGCACTAGACATGTGGCAAAGGGCTGGTAAGTTTCCAGGGCTGGGGGCTGGGGGTGGCCATTTATGGCCTGACCTCTGGGCTGCAATTCCCTATGCTTGGTCTAGTGGATTTCTTTATTTTTCTATTTAAATAAATAAATAAAAATAAACTCATGTATTTCTTTTACATTGAAAAAAAAGTGGAAATGTACTTTGTACATCTGCTCTACGCAAGTGTAAAAAAGAAATTCCGTGTCAACAGTGCTGCATTACATGTATATTTTATAATGTTTTTTTCAAGGGAATTTGTTGTGATATTCACACATTTTTTAATGCAAAGCGGAAAACGCATTTATTTTCCTTTACTAAATTCCTAGGCTAGCATATATGTGTATCCTTTGTCCAAACAAAAAAAAAAGTTTTATTTTTTGGGTTTAGAGTGACCCATGAATAGCAGAGAATATATTATGAATTCTTTTTATTATACATCTCTTAGCATGCACAAATATTACAGTCCCAACAGGCACAGACACATCATGTTATACACCCACTATCAACCAGCAACTGTTGGTAAACCAGAAGTAGCCTTGAGGGAAAAAGACTTGTATTCTCAAGTATTCATGGATGTTTAATGATGCAAATTTGTCAGGAGAGAAGTTATTTTAATTGTAACTCCACTCCCAGTTTTGGCAAAAGAAAAGGGAGATAATAGCTTCTTTCAACACTACAGATATTTTATAAAACTAAATTATACATGGATATTCTAAGGATAAATGTGGTAGCACTTGTCCAATTGGCAAAACATTTTTCCTTGTAACTTTCAGGAATTCTCCTTTTTTTTATAATCCCCAGGAGTAAATGAAGGTAAATCTCCCAAACAGAGACACAATGTAAGTAAAAACAAACAGAACTGTGCAGGTCACTCAGCATCTAGCATTCTATTAAATTTTTCTTGCCGATCTAGGCTCATTTATAGTGGGTGCTACTGGTCACATCCCAGCCCCTCCGTGTGCCATCACCAGGCATTTCTGAATAATATATGACTAGACTAAACATTAGGCACACACTTACTTCCTCCCACCTTGGAAACAGTGTAAAATAAGCCATTTCAAAATCTCTGGTTATATGTACTGTATTTCTTGCTCCATAAAATGCACCCCCCCCCCCAAGTGTGTGTGTGTGAGGTGGGTGTTATTATGTATTATGGAGCCAATGTAAAAAGAAAACGTATATAACCGGTGCTCCCCCTTCAATGATTGGGCCCCCACAGCCTTCGGGATGCCAGACAATGGAGGAGTGGCAGGCCAGCAGGGTAACTGATCCTGTGACCGCCCACTCCTCCCAGGCGCTTCTGCTACTACTTCAGCCTCAGCTCGAACGTGGTTGTAAACACACACATGAAAGTACATACACAATTCACTCTGAGCTGCGGATGGGCATGGCCTGCGGCCATTGTCCATCATTTTCAATGGACGCTGGCTGCATGCCACACTCACACGTCACCAGGACCAGTATGTGTGTGTGTGTCCGCACCTGAGGAGAAGCTGCAGCAACGGCCCGGGGGGGGGGGGATGGCCAGGGACCAGTTATGCTAACTGTAATTGAGTGATTGGGGGGGATTCTGAACACTACCTATAACGGAAAAATGGGGGGGTTCCACACTGCCTGTATTGGGGGGGGGGGGGGGATTCTGTCACATTGCCTGTAATAGGGGAATTGGGGAGGGTGGATTCTGCACATTGACTGTTATGGGGGTGATTGACTTTGGGAAAACAAATTTAAAGCAAATGGTGAAATATGTAGAAAGCAAATTAGGTGACTGGAACGGAGCAGCAGAAGTGAGTGCCCAGTGGTCACTATTAAAAATGGCCATTTTAAAGGAAGTTAAGTGTAGCATGCCATTGACTGGCCTGTGGCAGAGGCTGTGAGGAGCAAGGGTGGTTCTTGGACAAAGGGTAGGGTGACTCAGGTTGGTATGGTGTGTGGGGTGAGAAGTTAGTTACCTGGTAACTTCTTTTTTAAACATCCAAAAGGGCAGCATACCACAAAGCTATTAAGGCTCTGCCCCAAGGTAGGAACACATGACCACCAGATTACACAAAAGCTTTAGATCCTCCTCCAGCCACCAGTAGTTTAAGAGATCTAAAAAACAAAGACAAAGCACCAACTGGTAAATCAGTAAGGTAGGGAAGCCTGTATGCTGCCCTTTTAGATGTTTAGAAAATAAGTTACCAGGTAACTAACTTACATTTTCTTCAACTTTTTTTTTTACTGATAACAGCTAATAGTAACTGTTAATATTATTTTCTTCTAAAATAAGCATCTAATCCTTTTTTGAAGCTCTCAGTGGCTGATGCTGTAACAAGCTTCTGTGGGGGGGCTATTCCACAGATTTATAGTTCTTATGGTAAAAAATTGTCGCCTCCGGAGACTTTTTTTTTTCCAGTCCAATGGAATGCCCCACTTGTTTTTAGAGAGGAATTTACCTGAAATAGTGTTTCCCTATATTTTTTTAATTGGCCATTTATATATAAATAGTTAATCATGTCCCCTCTCAGTCGTCTCCTCTTGGTGGCTCTCCTCTGCACCCTTTCCATAGTCAGAGCATCCTTTCTATGAACGGGTGCCCAGAACTGGATGGCATATTCCAGGTGGGGGGCACCAGTGCCTTGTAAAGAGGCAAAATGACATCCCTATCTCGTGATTCCATGCCTCTTTCAATGCGTGAAAGTATCTTGGTGGCCTTGGAAGCAGCTGCTTGGCATTGCATGCTGTTATTTAGCCTGTGATCTACCAGTACCCCCAGATCCTTCTCAACAAGTGGTTCTCCCAGTTTTACTCCCTGAGGACATGTGTGGCCTTCAGGTTATTAGACCCCAACTGCATGACATTACAATTCTCCACATTGAACCTCATTTGCCAAGTGGATGCCCAGACACTCAAAGTGTCCATGTCAGCTTGAAGATTCTGAACATCTTCACTAGACATTGATTTTAATTCCATCTTCTATGCTGTTTATAAACAAGTTGAATAATAGTGGGCCCAGCACTGAACCCTGGGATACACAGCTTGCAACTGGTAACCATTCAGAGTAGGTATCATTAACCACAACTCTCTGCACACGATCCTTCAGCCAGTTTTCAATCCAGTTACAAACTGTATTTTCTAATCCTGAAGATCTCAATTTCCCCAATAAGCATCTATAGGGGACAGTGTCAAATGCTTTTGCAAAACTATATCTACATGCGCCCGTCAGTCCAGGATTCTACTCACCTTCTCATAGAAGCCAATCTGGTTAGTCTGGCAGCTTCTATCCTTAGTAAAACCATGCTGGTTGTCACTTATCATATTATGCATAGTTACATATCCGTGTATGTAGCCCCTTAATAGCCCCTCAAGCAATTTTCCCACAATGGATGTTAAACTTACCGGTCTGTAATTGCCTGGAGAAGACCTAGAGCCCTTTTTAAAAATGAGCACTACATTTACCTTGTGCCAATCTCTTGGCAATATACCAGTTGTTAGTGAGTCTTTAAAGATCCAGAACAGGGATGATAACATAAGTTCTTTAAGAACTTTTCAATACAACCATTCCACGGCTGTGATTAAACAGAGCTCCAGCAGTACATGCCAGCAGGCAAATTCCTATGCTTAATGGAAAACAGTGAGTATGTAATGGCGGGAGACGCACAGGTCAGGCCACCTCACAGAGGGCCGTTATGCCTGGCACCACTCGACCGCCTAATACCTTATCCTCAGAATGCGGCCGCAGCTTTTCTCCGCTGTCTTCATACGCCGCGCGTTGCCGACAGGGCGCTCCCACATCAGGATCACGTGCAGCCAATGTGCGTGAGGAGGGAAGCCAGAGGGAGGGGGCGTGGAGGGGCCGGCAGTCCGCCGACGTACGTTTCGCCCCGCCTACCGGGGGTTCGTAGGCGTTTATTATGCTAATTAGCTTTTTAATTTTTTAGGGAAGTTGGGTATTTGTATTGTGTGCCTATAGATTAAATAAACATGTGTTTATGGCAGGTTATATTTTGTAAATTTGTTGTTAGAGTGCCAGCCCTATAGGAACCTTTTGTATGTATGTGTGTCTTTGTTAATGCTCGGGCTATTGCTATCAGTTGCATCTCCTGTTTTGGCTCCTCTCTGGTGTAAACGGAGCTAAAGAATCCATTTAACAGCTCCGCCTTTACTTCATCCCCAGTGACCATTTCCCCATTATCGTTAATTAGGGCACCTACCTGTTTTGAGTTAGTTTTCTTTATATATTTTGAAAAAACATTGATGACTAGCAATAAATTCATGTTTGAATTTTAGTCACTTGGAGTGTGGCAGTATATTTGTGAAGTAGTTTGGGCTTTTCTGGGGGCCCAGCTATGTGTTTTTACGTGTTTTTTGTGTTTTTATGTAGCGTCAGGTGAACGCTGCGTTGCAGCACGCAATTAATTACACATTTATGAAGCTGAATCTGGTGAGCGTCTGGAACAACGCCATGTAGCGTACAATTCATCATTATCCCATGCTCAGAGTACAGCGCCGGCGTTCAGCCTTGCAGAGCGCCACGTATTACCTCTCGCTACCTGGCGCTCTCCCATACATTTCTACCCTTTCCTGATCCCAATTTTTAAAATTTTTTTTTTTAATAAAATCCTAAAACTTTCTGACATGTATCCTGGCCTAGAAAATGACATTTTTGAAAACTTTTTAGATTTTTTATATTTTTATGCAGAATTGTCCTCACATGGCTGGTATTAAAGCGTTCATGTTACAATGTAATAACAATGTAATTCCATATGTTTTCAATTTGTTACTAGTGGATACATGTTCAAAACTTTAACCCTTCTAGCACCACCTACGTAAAATTCACGTAGCTGCCTCTCCTGTCGTTAAACGCTAGCTACGTAAATTTTACGTACCTGGCTTTCCATCCTGCTAGCGGGCAAAAAAAAAAAAAGCCACTCACCTGACCCCTCTATCGAATTGGCTGGGTCTCCTTTTCATCAGGGGGGGCTTCAAACCCCCACCCAGGCCCCCTCCCCCGTCTGCAGGGGAATGCCTGGAATAGGTGCCCCCCCCCCCGCTCCTGCAGCTGCCAGTATTACATGTAAGAAAAAAAAATGACATTTACTCACCTCGGTGTCCGATCGCTCCCGCCGGCTCTCTTCTTCGGGGGGGGGGGGGGCCCTCCAATCACCCCCCGGCTCTTCAGTCTTGAGGAGGTCGGCCAACAGGCCCTCTCCCCTTGCCCTCCCGACGGGCGCCGCCATCTTGCCCAAGGGGTGGGGCTTATGACGTCACCTTGCAGGTGTCATCCCGGCTCTCGGCGGCTCAGCTGTCAGAGGAGAGGGGCAGGAGATCCTCTGATCATTTCATGTTGAAGCCTAAACTCTGCCGCAAAATATATATATATAACTTTCCTGGAAATGACAGCAAAAATCACAGTTAAACATGAAACAGAAATGGTGAAAAATGACCTGTCAACAGAGGGTGACAAAATCTAAAGTAGGGTGGCAATTAAAAGGGTTAAAATTAGCTATGCATGTTGGGTATTGTTCTGCTCAGGGGACCTTGCACTTTCAGGTTTAGCTTGTTTTTTCTTGTTTGCATATTGATATTTTAGGAAAAGGTGTTTTTTATTCTGCTTTTGTATACATTTTTTAGGGAAACCCTGTACAACCTAAGAATTCTTCAAGGGATTACTTCCAGAAAGATGAGCCCACTACAAAAAGGCCAGGTATGCCTAGAAAGCGTAACATGTGTACTTTCAGGGAATATATGATTTGTGGGGGATATTCCAAATGTAAAGGGTTGTTTTGGTAGAAAAAACGCAAGGTGCGCACTTTGTCTGCAGAGCTGAAAATTTTAAGTAAAATTACTGTTATGCACATGCTTTACTTTGGGGTGTTTGACAACTCTCCCCCTTGACAGGATCTATGCATGCTGGGTATTGTTCTGTTCAGGGCATGTTGCTTTTTCAGATTTTACTTGTTTTTTCTTGCTTGCATATAGTTTGTTTAGGAAAATGTGGCTTTGATTCTGCTTTTCTATTCTTTTTTTAGGGAAACACTGTGCAACCAAAGAATTCTGGATAACTTCCAGAAAACTGCACCCATGCCAACAAGCCTGGTACGCCTAGAAAGCTTGAGGTGTGTACTTCCAGGGAATATATCGTTTGTGGGGGGTATTTCAAATATAAAGGGTTGTTTTTCTTGAAAAACTGCAATGTGCGCATAGCGCCTAGCACAGTTGTATTTTAGCAGAAAATCTCCAAACCTGTTTCAGTTTGGGGGAGTCTCCTAGGCAGGAAAGGGTGTCTATCAATACATTTGTGGTACCCTTGTAACCAGGAGAAATTAGGATTTCACACGCAATAAGATTTTATTGACAAACTTTTTTTTACAAAAAACACTATAAATTGTAAAAATATTTTTTTTATTTTTTTTTTTTTTACATATTTCACCCATAAATATTGAGAATACACCTAATAAATGACAAACAAGACATTTCCTGTTAAAGTGGACCAACACCCAGGATTTTGACTATCCTGGGTCTTGGTCCACTTCGGTGGGGCACCCCCGATCGGGGTGCCCCGCTGTGTGAAACCCCCCCGATCACCCTAAAAACTCACCTCTCCCCGCTCCCAGCGCCGACGGACAAGCGATTTGACAGCCGCTTGTCCGTGGCTCCTCCGCCGCCGCCTCCCGCGCGTCCCTCTTGACGCGCGCGCCCCCGCGCCGGCCATTCACAGACGGCCGGCGCGGGGGGCGCGCACGCCTAGAGGGGCGCGAGGGAGGCGGCGGCGGCCGTCCGCCGCCGAAACTAAGGTAAGGGGGTTTGGAGTTTTTGGGGGGGTTTCACCCCGCGGGACATCCCGATCTCGGATGTCCCGCGGGGAGGGAGGTGATCGGCCCGGGAATCTTATAGATTCCCGGGCCGATCACCCGAGGGTGATGGTCCACTTTAAATCCCAGACCCTGGGAAATCCCTGGAAATTCCTTCAAAAACCACAGTTGAACATATGGAGCGCAAAATAGTGCAAAATGGTCTGGCAAAATCTTCAGATAGGCTGGCAGTTAAAGGGTTAAACATACAGCTTCTGGGCTACAACGACCCAAACTTGAGTGCCGGTGATGTTTGAGGCTGTTTTTTTTATGAATGTGGTGTGAGTCGGTCACACTGAGCTGGCGCTACCGTTCGCTCCCGTACAGCATAGTACTGCGACTCACACAACATATTCATTAATGCCGGCCAGCCACTAAGGCGCTCTGAAACATAGATTCATGGCCGAGCACAGGGACTACTAGTGGTCACTCTGAAATCTGCGATATAGACGCTCATCTGTCGCTAACTGGTGTTAGTAATGAATCAGCCTGCTATTTTATTTGCCCTATTTACAATATTTACAATTAGGGTTGGTGTCTCTTTAATCCTTTAAGTGCCAGCCTGCCTGGAGTTTTTGTCACCCTTTCTTGCCAGACCATTTTGCACTATTTTGCGCTCCCCATGTTCAAATGTGATTTCTGAAGGGATTTCCACTGTTTTCCCAGGAAAATTATATATTGTTTTTTTCAGCAGAGTCTGGGCTTTAACATGAATTATCTGTTTGTCATTTTATAGGTGTATTCTCATTATTTTTGAAATATCTGCAAAAAAATTAAAAAAAATCTATTTTTTACAATTTGTCGGGTTTTTTTAATAAAAAAAGGTATGTTTCTCAATAAAATCTTATTGCGTGTGAAATCCCAATTTCTTCCGGTTACAGCGGTACCACATATGTATAGGTAGACACCCTTTCCTGCCCAGGAGACTCCACCAAACTGAAACAGAGCTTTAGGGGATTTTCAGAAAAAACACAACTGTGATATGCGCTAAGCGCACCTTGCAGTTTTTCCAACCCTTTACATTTGAAAACCCCCCAACAAACTATATATTCTCTGAAAGTACACACCTCAAGCTTTCTAGGTGTACCAGGCTTTTTGATGTGGCCACAGTTTTTTGGAAGTAATCCCTCAATGTATTCTTTGGTTGCAAAGAGTTTCCCTAAAAAAGGATAAAAAAGCAGAATCAGGGGAGGGGCGTGGCCGGCGAATGGTGGAGTGAGGCTGCTCATACGTGGGGCTCCGGAAACGTACCCGTCCTTTAGCTGATATTAGCGCAGAGAGCGAGCGATTTCTTTCACTATGGGCAGCGCCAGAAAGAAGAAGGCCCAGAGAGATGGCGGCGGGGGGCGTGCAGGCGGAGGAATCGCCCGATTTTTGCTGCCGACGGACCGGTCCGGAGAGGAGGCGGCGGCTTCCAAGATGGCGCGGGAGCGGAGGGGAGCGAGTCTCCCGCAGCGTGAACCAGGGAGGCGGAGGTCGGAGGAAGAGAGGCAGCCGCCGACAGAGGTGAGGAGCAGCTCGGCTGACGCGCAGGCGGCGGCGGAGGTGAGAGAGATCACCCCTTCGCGCTGGCACATCTCGGCCTCTGAGAACAGAGGAGAGGGGGGGGGGGCGAACCCAGCGTGCAAGATGCCTGAGCCCACACAGCCACGTGGTGTGGAGGCACGGGAGACCGCAGTAGCAAAAAGCACCATAGAACAGCTAATCCCTGCTGCCAGCCGGGACATGCAGCATTTAAAGGCACAGTCCTCACCCTCCCCACAAACAGGGAAAGAGGGGGATGCCCACCCATATCAGGCTCCACACACTCTCACCACCACATGTGAGATCCATCAACCGCCTCCCTCCAGCAGCTCCCTGGCCAGCCCCCTGCCCCCGCAGAAAACATCACCCTTACAGAGGGGGACCCCCTTATGGACTGTGAGGACTTGGGGTGGTCGCAGGTCCATAGCCCCATACTCCCAGCCAGCTGTACGCCACCACTAGCCTGGTACTCGGGCTCTGAAGGGGATCCACAAGAGCGACCGGCCACAAGAGAGGGCTGTTGGAGTGGACCGGCAGGGAACCTCCCTAAAAATCCTGGGGATGGACACCGCTCCGACCTGCATTTGCCGCAGGCACCCTGGGACGTCCCCACCGAACTAGACCCCAGCATCAAACTTCTTCTCCAGTTTCTCCCCACTAAAGCAGACCTAAAGGGAGATCTGGAAGCAGTGGCACTGAGAATTGAGCGGGCGGTCAGGAAGGACCTGGAGGATCTTCATCAACAAACATCAGCCCTAGATACCAGAGTGGCCTCCCTGGAGAGCTCCAGTGCAAGCCATGAAGATAGAATCGCTGAACTAGAGAGGGCATCCCACAGCCAAAAATGTCAGCTCACGGATATTATTCTGCAGGCAGATGATTTGGAAAACCGTAACAGGCGCAATAATTTGAAGCTAAGGGGCATCCCGGAATCAATACCCCCGACCCAGTTGCGGTCAGTGGCCTCAGATATCTTCAACTCTCTGCTCGGAAAACCAAAGGACTCTGAGATAATCATTGATCGTATTCACAGAGTGACCAGCAGACCAACAGGTGATCCTGATGTGCCACGAGATGTCCTCTGTCGCATACACTTCTTTATAGTTAAGGAAGACATCTTACGTAAAGCCTGGGAAGTGCGGCGAGTGGAGTGGAGCGGCCATGGGATCCGGATTCTCCAGGATTTTTCTCGCCACACGCTGCGTATGCAGAGAGTGATGCGCCCCCTTCTGGAAAAATGTCGGGAGGTGAATGCCTCATATAGATGGGGACATCCTTTCCACCTTATTGTCCGTAATACCAGTGGCATCTTTACCTTGCGGCGCAGAGAGGACCTTCCTGCTCTGTTCCGATTGCTGGACATTGATCCCATTGACATACCGGACTGGCTGGACTGCAGACCTGCTCCCACGAAAAGAGCCGGGCGTCGGAGGAGAGCACCGGTGGAGACGCGGCAGAGGGGGCCCTGTCCGCCCTATTCGCCCAGACCCTGGGAGATAGGTCACTGGACTTCGAGATACAGGCCTCCAGCTGAGATGTCCCCCGGATGGCCGTATTAGTATCCTTTTGAGGAATGGCCGCTCCCATTCCAGGGAGTTGCCCCTGCAGGCAGACGAAGAATATGACCATTGTTGAGCTTTGTAATTTTTTCTCCTTTGTTGCTCCCTTTTTTTCCATCGCTCTGTCATGTGTTTTAACTTGTTCTCATTACTGGGTTGAAACGATGTTGTTTCCATTTTGCCTTAAATGCTAGTAGTTTTATTATTGAAATTCGTTGGCCACATCGCCTCCTCGATATGATGTTGAGAGGCGGGCTTCCTGGGGCCCCACTCCGGGATGCGAGGTCACATTTACCCCCACTAGTTTCTGCTCCCTCTCACCAGGTTCCCGCCGGGTGAGACTAGGCAGAATAAGGAACATTTGTTCCGGTTATAGAACCTACCCTCTTTCCTGTTTGAGGGTTTTTCTACTCCTAGGTTCTTCTTTTCTTCCCCTCTTTTTTCCTTTCCTTACTGCTTTTCTCCTACTCTTTGATTCTCAGAGGTTGTCGAGGTTTACACGTTACACCCCCTCCCTTACCCGTGCTCCTACTCTGTGCTGGGGAGGGGAGGGCCAGGCGGTATGGCTACTATAAGGATCTGCTCCCTCAATGCTAAGGGGCTGAATGTCCCAGAAAAAAGAGCCAAGATACTCTACGGGCTACATAAAGAGAGAGTAGATGTGATACTTTTCCAAGAGACCCATTTCAGTAGTGGGAGACTCCCAGAAATTAAAAACAAGTACTTTACTAGATGGTATCACTCCCCGAACCCCGACGCTAAGTCTAAAGGAGTATCGATTGCAATACATAAAGGGTCTTCACTGGAACCACTGGACACACATATAGACCCCCAGGGAAGATACATTTTTTTTGAAATTTTTGGCCGTTGGGGAGACCTACACTGTGGCAAACATATATTTGCCCAATCAAGACCAGGCAGGAGTGGGGATTCGATTTCTCCGTCCTTTAGAGAAATTTGCAGAAGGGATCTTAATCTTGGGGGGAGACCTTAACATGGCTCTAGATCCGCGGTTAGACACGTCACAGGGTAAGTCGACAATACCACAATATAAACTGGTGAACTTTAGAAAGGCACTGAGTGACCTGCAGGTTGTGGATGTATGGAGGATTCTGAACCAGGGGGCGAGAGACTACACATTTTTCTCACACACCCATGCATCTTACAGTAGACTGGACTACATTTTTGTCAGTCATTATGCCCTGTCCAGAGACGTGAGTGCCTCAATTGGCCCGATTGTTTGGTCGGATCACTCTCCGGTATATCTCAACCTGCCGGTGACGGGAGGGGTCCGGAGTCAATTCGGATGGAAACTTAATGATAACCTACTCGGGGACCCTGTCTGCCTGGCTGAGGTGGAGAGCTCTGTCTCTCACTTCATCGCTGATCATGCCAATGACGACACCCCACTGCCGACACAGTGGGCGGCGATGAAGTGTGTGCTCAGAGGGATATTTATTAAACATGGCTCCCGACTGAAGAGAGAGAGGGCACACCAGATTCGGACCACTTTGGACCGTATCCAAGTACTGGAACAGGCACACAGACACCCTCCAACAGTGACCTGATGGAACTTATTGCGGCCAGAGAAACACTGAAAAAGCTGTACGACCAGTGCCATTTGAAATACAGAGACAGGTGCAGAGCCAGGTTTGTGGGAAGTTACTGGCCAGATCTTTACACTCGAGACAGGATCTGACGTATATCCCGACCATTAAAGGGGGGGGGACGGGAGGTTCACAGACCTGACCATATACCCCTCGATTCAAAGAGCAAAAGTTAATTGATTTCGTATCGAGAATCGTAAGTTTGGGTGGGTGTTAGTCATTTTTTCCTGTTTTTTTGGCCATTCCCGACTCGCACGAGCCTACGTACGAATGCGTATATGCTCTTACGATCAGCGGAAGTTCGTTCCTAAATTTTAGGTTCAAAACGTAAAACTTAGGATCAAATCCTAAAACTTACGATCAAAACGTAAAACTTAGGATAATTGGATGTGTTTAGGTGTGATTCAGAGAAACCTCTAAACGCGTTTTAAAAGAAAGCCACAGCCGACACCTTTTAGCAGCCGGATTGCTGTTCGTGAACAGGTTTTTTGGCTATGTGGAGGAGTCTGCGCGTCTTGAGCTCCAATGAACTGCATGTATCAGCATGGCCGAGGCCATTAATTGTATGGCAATGCATACCTGATTTAATACATTTCATGTATGCCTTATAAAAGCATTTTAATGTGGACCTTAATTTGTCCTTTGCATGTAAACCTTTATTTGGCAATATATTTGCGTTAATTAAAGAAACTTATGTCCTTTGTTATTTATTTTTAAATTGATGTACTAGAATAATATTTTTAGATAGCATTTATTGGTGTAGTTGTTTACCTTTGCTTTGTTTAATTATTTAAGCACATCTTTGGTCAGATGCATCACACTTACTGAGGAGAGGAGAGCGGGATAAAGTGCAGGATGTGGGTTACTGCTGTATTTTGCCCCCAGAGCTGGGGGCACGGACAGTCACAAGGCCCTTTCTGTTTGCAGGCTGCCCGAGAATACCTGAGCCGCCATCTTGGCTGTTTCTAGACTCATAACATGCAGAAGTTGCTGGGTGTTTTTTAATATTTGAGAGCAATCTGTATGTAGAGGGTGTGGGTAACCACACACCAAAAATTTAAGTTGTACCATTTGAAGCCAAAATATAATTAAATCCACAAGTAAAAAATGCAAGTTAAATAAAAATTAAACAAAGTAAGATTTTATTATGCAAATGCATTCATTAATGGTTGGTTTCTACAAAATGAATGAAATAAAGAAAAATAAGACCAAATATTTAGAATGCACTTTAATGAGCTAAGTTTGTAGTGCGCGGCCGCAAGATCAGAAGGATTTACGTCCAGACAAAAAAGGAAAAAGGGCAAAACCAATGTTGCAACCTGAGAAATGAAACGGAAACGGAAAATTCAGGATGGAAACTGACATAGGTCTGATTCCCGAACTGCCATACGAACGGACGTAAATTTTAGGATAGAAACGTATTTGCTTATAGAATCACTCGCAAGTTCATACGAACGCACGAGCGGACGTGAAAAATAGGATGATCGGCACCCAAATCCAAGCTGTTACATGTTTCTTTGAATCAACCCAATAGTGGAGGAATTCCAGGGATACTACACTAGGCTATACAATATAGGGGACGGTCGGGAATCTCCACCCCCGGGGAACGTAGATTCCCACATTGCAGAATACATCGAGGAGACGGTGGTCCCTTCTCTGCCGGAGGAGGTGGGAGTCTCATTAGAGACACCCTTTGAAGAGACGGAGATTGGGAGGGCTATTAAGGAAACCCCAATGGGGAAAAGCCCGGGCCCAGATGGATTCACACCACGATTCTATAAAACTCTAGGGGAAAGGCTTACTCCTTTCCTAACGAAAGTGTCCAATAGTGTCTCAGACTCCTGCCCCTTCCCCAGACAGTCCTTGGAAGCCCATATTTCAGTTATACCGAAACCCAACAAAGATAGGACCATAATTGGTAATTATAGACCGATTTCACTAATCAACGTAGATCTGAAGCTCTTCGCCAAAGTAATTGCAAACAGATTACAAGAACCCTTGGCTAAGATTATAGACAGGGACCAGGTGGGTTTCATCTTGGGTAGAGAAGCCAGAGACAACACCCTGAAGACGATTACCCTTATGCACTATGCGCAAACTCAAAAGATCCCTTCATGCCTGCTCTCCGTAGATGCCGAAAAGGCGTTTGATAGAGTCCATTGGCGTTTTCTGCGAGCAGCATTGGTACAGATTGGGCTAGGCCCGGAAATGCTGGGCAAGATTATGTCACTCTATAGGGGGCCAACAGCAAGGGTTAGAGTAAATGGAATTTTATCATCTCCATTTGACATTAACAATGGGACGAGACAGGGATGCCCGCTCTCGTCGCTACTATACGTAATAGTCATGGAACACTTGGCACAAGCCCTGAGAGCAAACTCAGCAATTAAAGGAATCCCCTGTGGGGGGAAGGAACACAAGCTCTCTTTATTTGCGGACGACCTTCTGTTGTACATCACGTCCCCTCATCTCTCCTTACCATCCATACTTAAAGAATTTGATAGATTTGGCTCCCTTAGTAATTTTAAAGTCAATCTCTCCAAAACGGAGGCCCTTAATATCTCCCTCCCAAACGATACCCTACGGCTCTTGCAAGCAAACTTTTCATTTAAGTGGCAAAAAGAGTCCATTACATACCTAGGGGTTCAATTGCCAACTAATCTTGAAAGCTTATACAGGTTAAATTATGCACCCCTTCTAGCTAAGACGCAGGAAACCCTCAAGACATATAATAAGGCACAGTACTCGTGGATGGGGCGCATAAACATATTGAAGATGGACATATTGCCCCGCTTTCTTTATGTGTTCCAGACCATCCCAATTAAACCGGAGCGGGGATTCTTCAAGGCCCTGAAGTGCGCCTGGATTGGATTTGTCTGGAACAATAAGAAGCCAAGGATTCGCTACTCAGTATTGACTAGACCCAAGGACAGGGGGGGGTTGGGGATGCCGGACCTCAAGGGCTACCACACCGCCGCTGTGTTGGTCAGGTTAGTAGACTGGTTCCACCACCGGGAAGATAAGCTATGGGTGGGTATAGAGGGGGGGGGGCCTCACCTCTCGATCTTACCGCACTCCCTTGGGTGGAGCCTCGTTTGAGGCCTAAGCCGCATAGTCTCCCACTGCTGACCCGTTCTTTATTATCTGTGTGGGATGCGATCCTTAAGAAGAAGAACCTATAGTCTAGACCGGGACCATTAACTCCCCTGTTTGACAATCCCGCCTTCCCCCCGGGAGTAGGGGTGAGCAAGTTCCTGATCTGGGAAAAAACACAGGGGGTCAGACTAGCTGATACGATGCAAAACAACTGTCCTCCAGGCCTCCGGGATCTTCAGACACGGGGTCGGGGGGAACAGGTGTCCTGGCTTCTACACAGGCAGTTGGTCGCTTTCATCTCCTCTCATACTCAGGGAACCTCGCTCACTAGCTCTCTGACTCCTTTCGAGAGCATCTTGAGAACAGACGGCGGGCCACCACACGCCCTCTCGCTCCTATACCAGGTCTTGCATGCGGAGAGAGACTCTTCGGACGATCTTGGGTATGTTGGGAGATGGGAGCGGGACTTGGGCCGGAAATTTGAAGCCGAAGATTGGGAAAAATCATTTACCCTAACACATAAACTCTCTTTGGCATGTAGAGCTCAGGAAAAAAACTATAAAATCCTGTCCCGGTGGTACAGATGCCCGGTGGACTTGGCCAGATACGGAGGAGCCGACTCAGGAGTGTGTTGGCGGTGTGGTAAAGCTGAAGGCATAATGCTTCACATATGGTGGAGTTGCCCTTTGATACATAGATTGTGGGATCAGGTCTTTGCGGTGTATAAATTCCTGACTTTGGAGGATGTGCCTAGGGAACCGCAAATAGCCTTGCTATCCATGGTGCCCGGTTCAATTTCTGCGGCAAAGAAAGGGATCCTCCGGCACCTTCTGACCGCGGCCAGATCAGTGGTACCACGGCCCTGGCACTCCCAAAACGCACCGGACATCTGGGAGTGGCTGCGGGAGGTGGAGGGAATCAGGAGAATGGAGGAGATGGTGCTCGAGGGAGTGGAGGGCGGGAGGGAGAAGTTTAACAAGACTTGGATAATATGGATTAGGGCGCGAGATACGCCAGAGTTCATGACTCTGCTTTCTGCCCTATAACGGCGTAGAGGGGGTCCTTTGGCCCGGTGCCACCGGGCCCTCCCCAACCCACACTTCGTTTGCCGGGGAGCGGCAGTTTTCAGCCTGCTCGGTTCCTTGTTCCCTTCTCTCCCACTTAGTGTCTTTTTTCTCTGTCTTTTCTCCCTTTTCTCTCTCTTTCTCTACGTAACTCTTTGTTACACCTATAAAAATTAATAAAGGAGGGCGGAGCGCAGGGCTCTTGTCTTGCTGTGAACAAGTACAGGCTTACCCTGGCGTTGCCTCCCCCCTCCAGGCGGCGTTCCCGGATCCCCGAGGGGTAATCCTTCCCCGGGGTCTCTCTCGGCGGGGCCCTACGGGCTTCGTATACGGGGGATCTACACTGGGGGGCCCGCCTGGAGTCCAATGGAGGGACCCGAATAAGCCCAGCCTACCATCGATATGGATGTTGGGATGGGGGGGGGGTGAAATGGGTACTATTTGTTGGATATGATGCATATGTAATTATTGACGATAAGCTGTACTGTAAGATCGCTGCTTGTATTGCTATGGAGCTACGTGTTTTGTTTCCTCCTAATAAAAACATATTAAACAAAAAAGCAGAATCAAAGCCACATTTTCCTAAAAAAAACTATATACAAACAAGAAAAAACAAGTATAATCTGAAAAAGCAACATCTCCCGATCAGAACGATACCCAACATGCATAGCTACTGTCAAGGGAAGAGTTGCCAAACACCCTAAAGTAAAGCATGTGCGTAACGGTAATTTTACTTGAAAATTTCAGCTCTGCAGACAAAGTGAGCACCTTGCGACTTTTCAACCAAAACAACCCTTTATATTTGGAATATCCTGCATAAACCATATATTCCCTGAAAGTACACATGTTAAGCTTTCTAAGTGTACCCAGCTTGTTGTAGTGGGCTCATCTTTCTGGAATTAATCTCTCAAAGAATTCTTTGGTTGCGCAGGGTTTCCCTAAAAAATTTATTAAAAAGCTGAATAAAAAACACCTTTTCCTAAAATATAAGTATGCAAACAAGAAAAAACAAGCTAAGTCTGAAAGTGAAAGGTCCCACGAACACAACAATACCCAACATGCATAGCTACTTTTAACCCTTTTAATTGACAGCCTACTTAGATTTTGTCACCCTCTGTTGACAGGTCATTTTTCCCCATTTTGCGCCATGTTTTGCAGCATTTTTGCTGGAATTTTCAGGAAAATTATATATATTTTTTTTTGCAGCAGAGTTTAGGCTTTAACATGAAATGTCTTGTTTGTAAATTGTATTCAGTTTTTACAATATTATTATTAAGTAAAAAAAATAAATAAATACAATTGTTTTAGAAAATTGTCTCCTTTTATTTAAAATAAAAAATGTATTTTATTAAAGAAAACCATATTGCATGTGAAAGCCCCATTCCTACCGATTAGAGCGGTACCACATATTTATCGGTAGCTCCCCATTCCTGCCCAGGAGACCACCCAAACTGAAACAAGTAATTTTTAACATTTACAAATAAAATACAACTACCATCCACACTACAAAGGATTAAATCGAGAAAAAAAATGACATGGGGTCCTCCTTACCTAAAGTAACCAGCCCGGGACCAGCTATGCAGGGCTTGTAGAAAAAGGGCGCAGGGGCCAGATTTTGTGACCCCTGGCCCTGCAGGCTACAAGCCCGCATAGCCCGTGGGCCCGGGCTCTTCTGCCCCCCCGGCCTTTGGAGAGGCAGGTAATGGGGGTGCCGGGGTTAATGGCAAGTCACCCGCTAGTCGCAGGTGCCATCCCCCCAGCCTTGTGAACTGGTATAGGGGTCATGGACCCCTTACCAGTTCACAAGGGGTTCAAAGAAAAAAATAAAGACACAGATATAAAAAAAATGACATTTTTTTTTTTATTCTACTCACCTCCGATCCTGGGTCCCTCGTCGCTGTCCCGCGCCGCTCACCCAGCTCTGGCATCTGTCAGATGCCGATAGTGATCGGCGCAGGGCGGATGAGAGGAGAGGAGGCTCACACCCGCCCTGTTCCGCTCACCACTGGCATCTGACAGATGCCGGTGCTCAGTCAGGGTATAGGAGGAGCGGGATGATGTCATCCTGCTCCTCCCACAAAAGGTGGCATCGCCGCCATTAGAAGCGGTGAGGACCCGGAAGAGGGTCCTCACCTGAAGCCTGCGGAGCCCAGGGGGGATCGGACCCCCCCTGGTGAAGAGAAGATGGCGCAAAGGGATCGGGCGAGGAGGTGAGTGACTGTCTTTTTTTTTTTTTTTTTTTTTACAGATGACTGTCAGCGCTGGAAACGGGGGGGGGGGGGGGCGGTTTCGGGCCCCCTACTGAAGACCGAAGACGCCGGGGGAGGAATCGGATGCGCCCCGGAGGAAGAGGCGAGCCCCATGTTTACATTAATACCAGAGGTAAGTGTTTTATTTTAGCTATTTTTTAACTAGTAAGGGGAAATGCCAGGCACGTCGTTTCTACGTGCTTGGCACTTAACTGTAGGAGAAGCAACCATGTAGAATCTGCGTGCTTGGCATTTAAAGGATTAAGACTACACCTCCGGCAATGCCAGCAATCACCTACTAGGTCAAACTATGAAATGGGTCTAGAGCCTATCAGTGCCCTAAGTCTGAACCTCTGGTCTCTCAGACTTAAATCAGTCCCACAGCCTGGAACAATTGGAAAAGAGAACTCCCCAAAACTCACTTGCCCTATCTGCATGCATGACACTGAATCATTGTCAGCACTTACATTTACTCCTGCCTCCACTCGTAGCTGAAATACCTCCTTACCAATATTCTAGTGGTAGCTGCCATTCTGGAGCTTCCTCCCCCAGCATCTCAACCATGCTGCTGTCTGCATTCAACTGACATATCTAACAATGCACAGTAACGGGAAACCCAGCAGCACTTCCTTTTTGCAGGTGACCTGCAGATCCATCAGCCACCATTTTGTTTGACCACAGCAGGAGATAGAAAAAGATTAATTGTTATGTGCAGCAATCTAAATTGCCCTGGGGAGGGATGCATATGTGCACAGTTTGTTGTGTTGGTCCGGTTTAAGTCATTTTTGACTGTTGGTCCACTTTAAACTGCACCTTTAGAAAGAGTGTAAGGCCATGACTACTGCCCTCCAAGTCACCATTCTCCACCCCTTACTGTACCATTAGTACTCACCTATTGTCATTACATCTTTAATTCACCTCAGCTTTACCTTCCTGTACCCGCTGGTATCCTAGCTAGCTCTACACTTGTCTCTAGGCATAGACCTATGCACTCTCTGGATTTGTCAAGCCTCATGGGCCATATGTAGTACCTCCCTCTGTTAGACTATTTCTATACTTGTATCCACTCAACTGAACCTGACAGAACTCTTCCAGCCAAGCCATGTGGACTCTCTCAGAGCAACTTCACATGCCTCTGTTCACTGCCTGTCAAACTCCTTTGGAGAGGCAACCAGACTTACCCAACTTCTGCTGGTTCTCCCCTTCACCTGCACCCTGCAGAGAGAGTGAGCATCCAGACCGTCAACACAGTGTTTGTTTCCACGCCACTCCAAATTTTATCCTTGACAAATAATGACACATTTCTGCTAATCGGCAGTGATGACTGTATTACCAGTTGAAGGGGTCACTCACCAGGCTCCCTGTTTCTCTACTACATCCCACATTACCACACATATTTCAAACACATTTTAACACATCTCTTTATCTCTTTGATATATCACACTCACTTGTGGGGGAAGACCAACAGTAATGCAAATTTATGAATGCTTACTGCGTGCTACACTCAACCTACCCATAATTGGACCGGGCCCAGCATGAACTTATCTTTGTCTGGGCTGGTTTCTCAATCACTTTCCATGTATTAACCCTTTAAGTGCCAGCCTACCTAAAGTGTTTGTCACCCCTTGTTGCCAGGCCATTTTTCACTATCTTGTGCTGCTCATGTTTGAATGTGATTTTTAAAGGGATTTCCAGGAATTTCCCAGGAAAATTATACATTGCTTTTTTTTCAGCAGAGTATAGGCTTTAACCTTAAATGTCTTGTTTGTCATTTTTAAGTGTATTCTCACCATTTTTGGGTGAAATATGTGCAATAAAAATCTATTTTTTACCATTTGTAGTTTTTTTTTTTTGTAATAAAAAATGTAAGTTCGTCAATAAAATCTTATTGCGTGTGAAATCCTAATTTCTCCTGGTTACACGGGTACCACAAATGTATTGGTAGACACCCTTTCCTGCCTAGGAGACTCCCCCAAACTGAAACAGCGCTTTAGGAGATTTTCAGATAAAATACAACTATGCTATGCACTATGTGCACCTTGCAGTTTTTCAATAAAAACAACCCTTTACATTTGAAATACCCCAACAAACTATATATTCTCTGCAAGTACACACCTCAAACTTTATAAGTGTACCAGGCTTGATGTGGCCGCATTTTTCTGGAAGTAATCCCTCAATTAATATTTTGTTTGCACAGAATTTCCCTAAAAAAGGATAAACATGAAAAAGCGAAATCCCCTAAACAGAACAATAACCAACATGCATAGGTACTGTCAAGGGGGAGAGTTGTCAAACACCCCAATGTAAAGCATATGTGTAAGAAAAATTTTTATGTGAAAATTTCAGCTCTGCAGACAAAGTGCTTTTTTCTACCAAAACAACCCTATACATTTGGAATACCCCCCACAAACCATATATTCCCTAAAAGTACACATGTTAAGCTTTCTAAGCGTACCCAGCTTGTTGTAGTCAGCTCATATTTCTGGAAGTTATCCCTCAAAGAAGTCTTTGGTTGCACAGGGTTTCCCTAAAAAATGTATAAAAAAGCAGAATAAAAAACACGTTTTCCTAAAATATCAATATGCAAACAAGAAAAAACAAGCTAAATCTGAAAGCGCAAGGTCCCCCGAGCAGAACAATACCCAACATGCATAGCTACTTTCAACCCTTTTAATTGCCGGCTTACTTGAAATTTTTTCATTTTTCCCCATGTTTAACCGGGATTTTTGCAGGAATTTCCAGGAAAATTCTATATATTTTTTTGCGGCAGAGTTTATGCTTTAACATGAAATGTCTTGTTTGATATATTATTTTTTTTTTAAATTGTCTCATTTATTATAAATAAAACATTTATTTTATTAAAGAAAACCATATTGCATGTGAAAGCCCCATTTCTTTTGATTACAACGGTACCGCATATGTATCGGTAGCCCCCTGTTCCTGCCCAGGAGCCCCGGAATCTGAAAAGAGCACTTTATAACATTTACAAATAAAATACAACTACTATCCACAAAGCTTGTAGAACAGGGCACAGGGGCCAGCTTTGGTGGCCCCTGGCCCTGCAGGCTACAAACCGGCATAGCATATAGCCATGAGCTCTTCTGCCCCCCACTGGGCTTTGGGGAGGCAGGTAATGGGGGGCTTGGGGTTAATGACAAGTCACCCACTAGCTGCAGGTGACTTGCCAGACCCAGAGCCTTGTTAATTGGTATAGGGGTCTCATGGACCCCTTACCAGTTCACAAAGGGTTAACAGTAAAAAAAAACACACCACACAAAAATGTCATTTATAAAAAAAAAAAAAATTTTCTTAACTCATCTCCGATTGTTAGCTCCTGTGTCCCTAGCTGATCCGATGACAGATGGCGGTGATCGCTGGCCAGAGGAGAGGGGGCACGGGATCAGACCATCCCCTACCCCTCTACTGCTCTGCCCAGCGATCACCAGGGCATCTGGCAGTTGAGCCGTGAGGAACCAAGAAGTCACCCGTCGGGTGGCACCACCCCCAAAGGCTAGTTGTCAAGATGGCGGCGTCCATCGGGAAGCAGGGGGATAGGGCATGTTGAGCAGCCCGGGGGGTGATCGAAGGCCCCCCCTGAAGAAGAGAAGAACCAGCAGGAGTGATCGCAGTCTCAGGTGAGTAAATGTCATTTTTTTTTTGAAACAGGAATTGCCCTCTGCTGAAGCAGTGGGCACCCTATTCCGAGCACTCTCCTGCAGCCAGCGGAGCCCGGGGGGGGGGGGGGGAGATCGGAGGCCACCAGGATGAAGAGGAGACTCGGCCGGATCAAAAAAGGGGTCAGGTGAGTGTTTTTTTGTACTTGTTTTTTTTACTGAAGTCGGGCACGTAGATTCTACGTGCTTGGCACTTAAAAGGAGTGGAACTGAGCATGTAGAATCTACGTGCTTGACACTGAAAGGGTTAAGGGCAATTTTACTTGAACATTTCAGCTCTGCAGACAAAGTGCGCACCTTGCTCATTTTCTACCAAAACAACCCTTTTCATTTGGAATATCCCCCACAAACCATATATTCTCTGAAAGTAAACATGTTAAGCTTTCTAAGCATACTCAGCTTGTTGCAATGAGCTCATCTTTCTGGAAGTAATCCCTCAAAGAATTCTTTGGTTGCACAGGGTTCCCCTAAAAAAATTATTAAAATGTATAAAAAAGCACAGCAAAAACAAGTTTTTTCTAAAATATCAATATGCAAACAAGTAAAACAAGCTAAATCTGAAAGTGCAGAACAATACCCAACATGCATAGGTGCTTTTAACCCTTTTTACTGCCAGCTTTCTAGAGATTTTGTCACCCTCTGTTGACAAATTTTCACCATTTTGCGCCATGTCTTCTATGCTTTTTTTGTGGCAGAGTTTAGGCTTTAACATGAAATGTCTTGTTTGTAATTCTACTGTTTTTTAAGTAAAAAAAAAATTTGAGTAAAAAAAAAAATATATATATATATTTTCTAGAAAAAAAATGACATGGGGTCCCCCTATCCAGCATAACCAGCCCAGGACCAGCTATGCAGGGCTTGTAGAACAGATCGCAGCTGGCTACAAGCCCACATAGCTTCCCTGGGCCCGGGCTCCTCTGCCCCCCTGGGCTTTGGGGAGGCAGGTAATTGGGGAGCCAGGGGTAATGGCTAGCCGCAGGTGACTTGCTAGCCCCCAGCCTTGTGAACTGGTATAAGGGTCTCATGGATCCCTTACTAGTTCACAAGAGTTAAATGTAAGAATAAACACACTGACACAGAGAGAAAAAATGACATTTATTTTGTTATTTTTTTTTTTTACTTTACTCACCTCCGATCCTGTGTCCTTCTATTAAAGCTGCCGTTGACAGATGCCGGTGACAGATACCGGTAGTGATTGGAGCAAGGCGGGCGAGGGGCAGAAGATCGTTGTTAAAGTTCACAGTTCACCAGTTCACAAAGGATTAAATGTGAAAAAAGACACACCTTAGAAAATATTTTAAATATCCTTAAAATTCCCCCCCCCAAATGGTGTGGGGTCTCTCCTACCCAGCATAACCAGCCCAGGGAATAGCTATGCAGGGCTTGTAGAACAGGATGCAAGGGCCAGTTTCAGGGGCCTCCAGCCGTGCAAGGCTACATACCCGCACATGCCCGCTCTGGGCTCTTCTTCCCCACCGGGAAGCAGGTAATGGGGGGGGGCTGAGGGTTAATGGCAAGTTACCTGCTAGCTGCAAGGGTTTGACAGACCGCAAGGGTTAACTGTAAAATTTAATCTAATGTAATGTAATTTTTTGGCATTTTTGGTTAGACACAATTTTTATCAAAGAATAGCCCAACTTTTTTTGTAACTGTACTTTTTCACTTTTAAGTGTTTTACTTAATTCAGCTATTAAATACATTTCATTTTACATTGAAACCTTCATTTTTATATTTTTGGGTAATTTTGTGGCATTTTTCGGTTAGGTACAATTTTTTTCTAACAAACAATAGCCCAACGTATTATTTTTAAATTGTGTTTTAAGGGTTTTACTAAATGCGACTTTTAAGACATTTCATGTTAAAGCCTAAACTCTGCCTCAAAAAATATGAAATTTTCCTGAAAATTCATGCAAACATCACAGTTAAACAGTGCAAAAATGGTGAAAAATTACCTGCCAACAGAGAGTGACAAAATCTCATGTAGGCTGGCAGTTAAAAGAGTTAAAATTACCTATGCATATTGGGTATTGTTCTGCTCAAGAAACCTTGTGCTTTCATATTTAGCTTGTTTGCTGATGATACAAAGGTTAGTAATAAGGTGGACACTCCTGGAGGTGTCTGCAACATGGAAAATGATTTTGCTTTACTGGATAAATGGTCAAAACTGTGGAAACTAGAGTTTAATGTCTCTAAATGTAAAATCATGCACTTGAGTATAAGGAATCACAGCTCTGAGTACCGTATAGGCAGTACTGTGTTAGCCAGGACCTCGGAGGAGAGAGATTTAGGGGTACTGATTACCAGTAGAAGATGAGTGGACAGTGTAGCCAGGCAGTGGGAAAAGCAAGCAGAATGCTCGGCTGCATAGCTCGAGGCATCACCAGTAGGAAGAGGGAGGTTGTGATGCCGCTGTATAGAGCCCTGGTGAGGCCACAGCTAGAATACTGTGTGCAGTTCTGGAGACCTTACCTGCAAAAAGACATTATTAAAATAGAACATGGCCAAAGGCGGGCAACAAAAATGGAAGAAGGACTTAAACTTAAAACTTATTAGAAGAGAATTAAAATAACTTAATTTGTACAGTCTGGAGGAAAGAAGGGAGAGGGGGGAAATGATTGAGACCTTTAAATATGTGAAAGGATTTTATAAGGTTCAGGAGGAAAGTGTTTTTAAGAAGAAACGTAATGATAGAACAAGGGGGCACAACCTGAGGCTAGTTGGGGGGAAGATCAGGAGCAATGTTAGAAAATATTATTTTACAGAAAGAGTAGTAGATGCTTGGGACAAACTTTCAGCAGAGGTGGTTGAAAATCAACAGTCACTGAATTTAAACATGCCTGGGATAAGCACACATCTATCCTAAGATAAAGAGTACATACAGTATACACATAAGGGCAGACTATATGGACCGCATGCTCTCCTTCTGCCATCAACCTTCTATGTTTCTATGTTTTTCATATTGATATTTTAGGAAAATGTGTTTTTATTCTGCCTTTTTGTAAATTTTTTTGGAGAAACCCAGCCATCCAAAGAATTCATCAAGGGATTATTTGCAGAAAGATGAGCCCACTACAACAGGCTGGGTTTGGTTTGTGGGGGGTATTCCAAATGTAAAGGGTTGTTTTGGATGAAAAAGTGCAAGGTGCGTATTTTGCAGAGCTGAAAATTTCAAGTAAAGTTACCCTTACGTGCATGCTTTACTTTGGGGTTTTTGACGTCTCTTCCCTTGACAGGACCTATGCATGCTGGGTATTTTTCTGTTCAGGGGAACCATTTTTAAGGAAAATGTGAAAATGCGGCTAGTGGATGATTTGTCATTAACCCACAGCCCCCCATTCCCTGCCTCCCTAAAGCCTAGGAGGGGGGCAGAGGAGGCTGGGGCCACACAGGTTATGCTGGCTTGTAGCCTGCAGGGTGGGGGCCACCAAAGCTGGTCTCCATGCCCTGTTCTACAAGCCCCCATAGCTGGGTAGAGGGGACCTTGCACCTTTTTTATGGGGAATTTTAATGGTTTTTAACCCTTAAAAATCAAAGACAAAGGGGTTCTCCCCACTTGGAGGCAGGACCCTATGTCATTTTTATTAACCCTTTATGTCCCATCACCCAGTATAATGTATAATGAGCTTTCAGAAGCAGCAGGAGAACACAAACCAGAGTGGTGGTGGACAGTGTTTGGGGGTGGATAGAAGGTAAGTATTTAAAAAAAAAAAATAAAATGTTTTTCTCTTTGTCTCTGAGTTTTTTTTACACTTAATCCTTTGTGAACTGGTAAGGAGTCCATGAGAACCCTATACCAGTTCACAAGACTTGGGCACTAGCGGGTGACTTGCCATTCACCCCAACCCCCCCCCCCCCCCCATAATCTGGCTTCTCGAATCACAGGGGGGCAGAAGAGCCCATGGACGTGACAACCAGCCATTGACAACCTGGGCTGGTTGTCAAGGGCTACCAATACATATGTGGTACCGTTGCAATCAGGAGAAATTGAGCTTTCACATGCAATATGGTTTTCCTTAATAAAATCAATGTTTTATTCAAAACAAACAACACATTTAAACAAATTATTTTTTTACTTTTTTAACTCAAAAATATTTAAATAAACACTGGAAAAATTACAAACAATAACACTGGAAAAATTACAAACAATAAATTTAATGTTAAAGCCTAAACTTTACCGCAAAAAAAAAATCCTGGAAATTCCTGCAAAAATCACAACCACAATTAAACCTAGCGCAGAATGGTCAAAAAAGATCTGTCAACAGAGGGTGAAAAAAGATCCAGTAGGCTGGCAGTTAAAAATAGGTTGGGTATTGTTCTGTTCGGGGTACCTTGTGCTTTCAGATTTAGCTTTTTTTTCTTGTCTTGCATATTGATATTTTAGGAAATTTATTTTTTTATTTTGCTTTTTTTAAACATTTTTTTTTAGGGAAACCCTTTGCAGCCAAAGAATTCTTTAAATGATTACTTCCAGAAAGATGAGCCTGCTACAACAAGCTGGCCTAGTAAACTTAAAGTGCGTACTTTTAGGTAATATATGATTTGTGGGAGATATATCAAATGTAAAGTGTTGCATTGTTTGAAAAAGCGCAAGGTGCGCACTTTGTCTGCAGAGCTGAAAGTAAAATTACCCTTATGTGTATGTTTTTTACTCTTCCTTTGACAGTACCTATGCATGTTGGGTATTGTTCTGTTCAGGGGACCTTGCTTTTTCAGGTTTAACTTGTTTGTATTGTTTACATAAAATTTTTTTTAAAGAAAATGTGGCTTTGTGTTTGATTTTTTTATTCTTTTTTTAAGGAAACCCTGCGCAACCAAAGAATTCATCAAGGGATTACTTCCAGAAAGCTGTGCCCACATCAACAAGCCTGGTACACCTAGAAAGCTTGAGGTGTGTACTCCCAGAGAATATAAAGTTTGTTGGGGGTTATTTCAAATGTGAAGGATGTTTTTCTTGAAAAAACTGAAAGGTGTACATTGCAGTTTTTACACACAATATGGTTTTATTGGAAAACTTACTTATTATTATTACGAAAAAATGTACAAATTGTACAAAATACAATTTTTCAAATTTTTCACCTAAAATATTGAAAATTCACTACAAAAATAACAAATAAGACATTTAAGTCCAGACACTGCTGAAATATAATATATAATGTTCCTGGGAAATCCCTTCAAAAATCACAGTTGAACATCTATAGCGCAAAAGTGAAAATGGTCTAGCATCAGAGGGGGACAAAATCTCTGCGTAGGCTGGCAGTTAAAGGGTTAATGAATGTTGGTTAAGTGGCATTCAATAAAACAAGACAAAATGATAAAAGTGAACAAAAATTTAGAAAAACTTTTTTTACTGGCTACAGATTGTAATCAAATAAAAAATATTATCAAAAAATATAAAAAAACATGCAGGCAGTTTAAATGTGAATTTGGATGCATTTTAAAAGCTGCATTTATTAAAACACTTAGAAGTGAAAAAATACAATTAAAAAATAAAAAGTTGGGGGCGATTCTTCATTACATAAAAATTGTATTTAACCAAAAATGACAAAAATACAGAGAAATCTAAAAAAATAAACCCACAGGCAGTTTAAACAGGATGCCTTTAAAATTTAGTAAAACACTTAAAACTGAAAAAATACAATTAAAAAAATAGAAAAGTCAGCCTATTGTTGGTTAGATAAAAATTGTGTCTAACCAAAAATGACAAAAAATGTATCAAAAATATAAAAAAAATAAACTCACAGACAGTTTCCTGTAGCGGGAATGAATTAAACATGAGAAAAATGCTTTATGCAGCCCTCTAGCTCTTGCTATCCTAATTTTACAGCCATCATCAGGCCCCCAAGTTGCTAGAGGTGTGTAGATAACACAGTTACATTACATGGAAGCTACTGGAGCATGGAGGCACCCATTGCTTTAGACAATGGCCATGCCCACCCACCACTGCCCAGCCCTGGAGTTTTAGCAAAGGTCCACAGAAGTGGATGTTTCCTTTAATGTCAGGCAATGGAGATGATAATAGATTTTCAGAAAGTCCATGTGGCTCATCATCCATTGTGCATAAATTGAGAGACTGAGGAAAGGGTATATGGCACTAAATTTTTTGGTACCATCATTTCCCAGGACCTAAATTGGTTCTTTGGGTCATAGTGATATGTACCTTCATGTTATTCTGGTTTGGCATTGGCACCAGGAAGAATAAAGCTGTATCTGTACAGAAACCGAAGAATGGTATAGAGAATAAGGGTTTTTCTCTACTTTCCCAGCGTTATCTTTTTGAATGCAGGCTCAAAGCTAGCGCTTTCTAGACTGGTGACAGCACCCATCTTGAGCACTCCCCCATCAGGTCATCGGTTTATAGCTCTTGCAGTAAGGACAGTCTGGTAGAGGACCATTTTTACTCCTGGCAATTCAGCTGCTGAATGGGTCCCGTGGTTGCGTCCCTGTTGGCGTACTTGCTGTACATAAATTAACACAGCAGCATTAAATATGAGCATCTGGCATGTATTAGCTTTTCTCTTCATCTGTACAAATAGTCCTCTAAAATGCCTATCTGTGTGCAACTTTTCCCTGTAACTTGTTTCTGTGCGCTTACAAGTTTGGGAATCCTGTTCCTTGAATAGATTTGTGAGGATACTGAAAGAAGAGCCTTCATAAAAAAATGTTATTTCACCATTTTATTTACTATTTTGTTACATTGTGTTTTTGAATTGTTCTTTCTTCTTGATTGATCTTCCTGAAAAAGGGTCTCTGTGTAACTCTAAAACGCTTTTACATATTTGGTTAATATGTTAATACAATTACATGAAAAAAGTGGTTGCCACATGGGTAAGGAAAGAAAACCATTTAGGGTGCCTGCCCATTGAAAGGAGCTGTGAAAGTGTATATATATATATATATATATATATATATATATATAAATATAATGTATCTGTATACACCTTTTTTTTAGATTAATGTACAAGATGATAATGGATGTCTTGTTGGGAACTGGTCTGGGGACTACGAAGGAGGAGAAACACCCACAAAATGGAATGGAACTGCTGAGATTCTACGTAGATGGAATGATAGTGGACCTGTTCGATTCGGACAATGCTGGGTTTATGGAGGAGTTTTCTGCACAGGTTTGGCAATGATGCTAAATGAGGTCTAATTACTTGTAAGTTTAAGATAGTATCTGCCATGTTCAAATGGAAGCCCAAAACATTAGAATGCCTAACTAACAATGTCCATTAACTTGTTCCTATTATTTGGGCCAGCCTTACATTAGAAGGAGCCATATGCAAGGATGCAGGATGCTCTCCCCCCAGGACAAAACAGATTGTGTGCACTCAATTGATCCCCTACCGCTAAAAAAAGAAATTAGAAGGAAAAAGCAATGTCAGTGCCTGAGCTGACCAGATGCCCCCTTACCCTACCCCTAGGATGATGGCACCTTGTGTGGTTGCTCCACATGATCCACACAAGCAAGCTATTATTGGGGGCCTTTCTGCACATGTACAGAAGTTTGACGACACCTTGTGTGGCTGTCTCCATCCTAACACCCCAAAGGCCAGCCAAGCCTATAAGAAAATTGTAAGGTAATAGAAAGTAAGGGAGCTTGGCAGTCAATAAAATGTTTTGTTCAAAAATATGGAGGGGCCATTAATAAGTATTAATGGTTACACACCAAGTCAATGAGTTTGCCAGCACACACTCAAAAAGGTACCTTAGAAATGAGGCCGTACAAACCAACATTAAAAAAAATTTGTATATTTAATATCAAAAAAGTACCAATACAATGGAAACAAAACTTTACATACACACACAAACGGACTATTTAAAAAACATGAAGGACAATGCCCTCCGGTGACAAACCCCCTTTATGACTCTAAACAAATATATATATAAGCTGCCTGTCCAATAAAGGATTCATATAGTTAATAGGGACCGCTTCAATGCATAATGTGTAAACAATTCATTATCATACATAAATACGTGCAACAATATAAATAATGATTAAAACACAAATTTATATACAAAAAAGGGGGGAACACACAGCTCCACAGAAGGAGCAAATATCTATATGGGTGTGTGTGAACCAGGTTCACTAACAACCCGGCATTATCAAAAAAAGTGCAATGTGCTGTAAACAGTAACTATCTGTGCCAAAAAGACTAATAAGTGCAAACTTGTGTAAACAGTACTCCTATATACACAGTCCCTAGTCCCGTTTTATGATATAGAAATAAACAGGCAGACATAAAGAAAACATGTCTCATATCACCATAGTATTAGCGAGTCACAGGTGCCACCGAGCTGTTATACCGCCATCTACGCGTTACGTGGGCCTAGCCCTGCCCACTTCCTCAGGATGCTGTCTTAAGTATTAATGGTTGTTAGTGGTAGTTAATTGTGAGGCATGTCAATGAAATAATTATAATACTGTCTCTCAAGCCTGCAATATTTATCTGTATCCATTTTAGTGTTAAGGAGCCTGGGGATTCCTGCACGTATAGTCACAAACTTTGACTCTGCCCATGACACGGATGAAACTTTGTCTGTTGATCGGTATTTTGATAATGATGGAAAGGAAATCTTTGATTCAGCTGACAGTGTATGGTAAGATATTCTGTTACTACACTGAGTTCGATGTTATATGTTTCTATACATGTTTATGTTTCACATGAATAAAGTACACAGGTGCCTGCCCTTCTCCCGTAGCTCAGCCTGTCATGCTAGGCTGGCGGTTTAAAGGCTGTACACATATCACCAGCATTTTATACACTTTGAATAGGCAATTGAATCTTTATAGGCAATAGGCAACTGAATATTTACGCAGATCTGCATGTTACACCTCAAAGAGGGACATTGACAACAACAAAGGGTAAAGGGAAACAAACTCAAAAGAGGGACAGTCCCTCTATATCAGGGACACTTAGGGGGTATGGCTGAGCTACAGGAGGAGAGGTGACATACAATCATGAATGAAGCAGAGGGAGGGAGAGGCTTTGAAAGGGGAAGGAGAGGCAGCATATGAATGTAATGACATATGCCATTGAACCAGGACTGGTTCCTCTGTAGTCCAGCAGAGGGCGCCTGTTCGCTTATGTCGGAGAACCAGGACTGTTCCTCCTGTAGTCCAGCAGAGGGCGTCTGTTCGCTTATGTCGGAGAACCAGGACTGTTCCTCCTGTTGACCAGCAGAGGCCACCTGTGAGTCCTCTCTACTGAGCATGTGCAGGGGCCTATAAAACAGACAAGGCCTGTCCTCAATTGTCAGTTGGTCTTTTTTCCTGCATGCTCCTGAGTTCCTGTGATTCCTTCCTGTGTACCGACCCGGCTTGCTTCTGACTACGATCCTGCTTTCCTGACGACTTCGGCTTTGTTTTGTGACCACGATCCTGTTCTGCCTGCCCACGACCTCTGCTTGTTTCTCAACTTTGATCCAGATCTGCCAGCCCACAACTTCAGCCTGCCTCACACTCCCAGATCAGCTCTGGTCTGTCTCTTACCCGGAATTCTGCAAAACCCACTCCTAGGTTGCCTGACCTGGGGCCTTCCTGCAGCCCAGCCTATCCTCACCATCAGAGGCTCTAGTGAATACCAGGTTGGTCCTTAGATTCCAGGCTTCCCGGTCGAGAGGTGAGCAGAGTTGCAGTCTCCGCAATCAGGGTTCACACCCGTTGTTCTGACAGTCTAGAGGGAGTCACCTCAAGCCTATTGCTCGACTTGTGTGAGGGAAGATGGGGATGTGCTTAGCCTTATTACTTCTATGCTGAAAACACAGGACTGCAAGATGTTTGAGAGGCGGCAGCAGAAGGTAAGGCTGCTTCTCAAGTGTTTATTATATGCATGAAAAGTCCCTTTAAGGTGGACAGAGGTCCATTTTACCACTGGTGAAAGAAGCTTACTGTATATACCACAGAGGCTGTGCTTCTGGTGAATTTTCTCTATGCAATGTGTGTCACAATGATGGCATAGTCCTAGAGTTCCTAGAGCCCTTTCATTCAAGGGTGTCCTGGCACCTACAGAGATATTTAGACTCACCTTATCTCCAAACTGGTTAAATTGAGCCCGTTTCTTATCTCAGAAAATCCTGCATTTCACTCCAGAAACCACTAAAGGGAGCAGTGCACTGCAAAGGTTTCATTCAGTTGCAAAAACTGTACATACTGTCAACGCTGGCCAATTTTGAAAAATAAATGCAATTTCCTTGCTGTAAGTATTCCTGCTGCTGATATATTGCAATGTTCCAATTTCATACAATCAAAAACTATTTTCTCAAAATGTAACCACATTTTAAAGCAGACCTAAACCCTGTCTGAAGCTCCTTGCCATCTATTTAAATAGCCACCACACTACAGTCTATAAGAGTCTAGGGGCAGTGGTTTCCCTCTTTAGGGAGCATCCCAAATCCCACCACTGAAGAGACACACAAACAGACTCTCTGTTCCATGTGCTTAAAAAGAAGTCCTTGAGTGAAATTGGGCCCAACTGACAGCGTGGATGGTGGACTGCATGAGGCCCAGCAGAACCAAAATTTGTCTCAGTGAAATTTTGGGATTTTCCTGGATGTAAGAGGATAGGGATAGGATTTTGGTTCTTTAGAGAAGGAAAGCATGTCCTCTCCCCTAGACTGTTGATCAGATAACCTAGATATATGCAAGGTGTCGGTGGAGGCAGACTCGACTTCTCCTTGTTTATGATCCATCCTAGCTCTGACAGGAGAGACAATGTTCTCTTTACATTGTTCTCCAGAAGTTCTCTGGATGGTGCAAAAAGTAAGAGGTCATCGAGATATGCCACAATACCTTTATAATATATACCTTAATATCTTTACAAAATCTTTGTAAAGATCCATGGCGTGGACGAAAGACCAAAGGGTATTGCTCTGAATTGCCAATGAAAGGTTATTCCACCTAACATTACTGCAAACCTCAGATATCTTCTGTGACTTGGAAGGATCGGAATGTGCAGATCCTCGAGGTCTATGGAGGCCATCCAGACACCCTAGAACAGAATATCCTTAATAGTAAAAATTGATTCCATGCGAAATCTCTTGTATCTGATACCTGTGTTTAACTGTTTCAGGTTTAAAATCATTCTGAATTTGCCAGAGGGCTTCTGAACCAGAAACATGTGGGAATAAACCCCTGTATGTTTCAGGTGCCAAGGGACCTCCTCTATGACCGCCATTTCCTTTAGTCGAGCAATAACTAAATGTAGGGCTTCTGCTTTTTCTCGATCCCTGGGACAATGGGTTACTTGAAAGTGATCTTCCGCTCTTGAGCCAAATTCCAGACGAAGTCCGTCCCAAATTGTCTGAAGAATGAAGGGGTTCTAGAAGGACTGGAGTCTACCCCCCACCGGGCCTATGTCAGGATTGTTGTTTGTGCTGCTGAGGGGATTTGAACAACCTCCCCTTGCCTCTAAGTCTCTGGGAACTCTAGGATTTTCTGACCTGACCCCAGAAGTCCCACTGTGTGTATCTAGGCTTCTTGACTTCTATCCTGGGAGTCTGGAGGTGCTTTTTCTTAGCCTGGAACTTCTTCCCTGCTTTAGCCGACCGTGTTAAAACCTTTTCTAACTCTGGACCATATAAAAGCCTACCCTCAAAGGAAATGCCACACAGGTGCCACTTAGAGGACTGATTGCCCTGCCAAGTCTTAGCCAAAGAGCTCTACAGACACAATTGATCAACACCATATTCTTGGCCGTGGCTCTAAATGCTTCTGAGGCAGCATCTGAAATAAAATTCACTGCCTTATACACAAACAGTGCATCCAGCAACTCCTCCTTAGGGGCTGTGGGAATAGGGAAAATAGTATATGTAATTTTATTGCTGATGTACTTAGTTTACACCCTTTATTTCCTCCTGTAGCATTAAGGCATTCTAGTCATAAACATGCATAGGACCTAATCTACCCCAGGAAGGAGAATTAGCATTTGTGAGTTGAGCCAAGTGCAGATCACAGACTCCCTGCTGATTCTTTCACATATCTGGGCCGGAAAGGCCCCGATGGGTCTGAAGCCGACATGACCCCTGACTGTGAGCTTCCTCACATCAAAGACAAGAACCTAAGACAACCGGCACCAACACAAATCGGACCTTAGCTGGGCCACTGTGTGTCCCAGCACCAAGCCAGATACAGAACCAGAACGGGCCCACATAACTGCACGAAGACATACAATTCTTAGGGCCATGTGACCAGGGGAACCTAAAGAAATGGAGATCTTGGGTTCTGACCCATTTAGGGACTCCATCTTTGGACTCATCGGATGCCCGGCGCCCAGCCCAATCTTATACACAAACACACCTCTGGGCTGGAAAGGCCCTGATGGGTCTGAAGTCGACGTGCCCCCTGAGTCTGAGCTTTCTCACATCAAAGACAAGAACCTCAGACAACCGGCACCAACACAAAATGGACCGTAGCCAGATACAGAACGGACCCACAAAACCGCACGTAGACATACAATTCTTAGGGCCATGTGACTAAGGGAACCTAAAGAAATTGAGATCATGGGTTCTGATCCAATTAGGGACTCCATCTTTGGATTCATCAGATGCCCGGCGACCAGCCCAATCGTTTGGTGCCATATCCAGAGCCATATGACCCCTCGGCCCGAAGGTATAACCCCTAACGGGTTTTAGGTTCTAAAGCCGGTTCCACAACAGAAGGAAGGGAGAGAAAGGATCCTGAGGCATAAAGGGGTATGACCCTGGGCCACTTTTGTCACTTCTTGGGTTATGCTGCAGCATGTGGGAAGTGCCTGAATCATCAATACGTTTGCCACTCACCTCCATGTGGGAGCTCATCATCACTACTCAGCATCTGCATTGTAAGGTAACTCTGTGTGTATCTCACTGTAACCTGCAACCCACTTATCAGAACGACTCTTTGATAGTCCATCATAGCCAAATGTCTGTTATCATTGCCTAGTGTGCTCATTGCATTCAAACTTTTTTTTAAACTTGACCAATCTTTTTGCCTTGGGCCTGCTAGTCTGGAAGTTTTAGGAAAGTGGGCTGTGTGTCCAGAGGTCCCTGATTGATAGTTGGATCACGTGACCCACGGTTCCCTGACATGGGCATTCCCTGAAATCTCATTTTTGGCCTTATCTATCCTGAGCAAAAAAGAATCAGTATCCCAGGCTCTTTTAAGGAGAATATCTGACCTCTTATCTAACGGATCCCTAAGCGAGCCCATGTCATCAAAGGACAGATCTGATTTCCGAGAGACCTGTGCTAAAGGAGCATCCACCTTGGGACTCTTCACCCATCAAAGGGGAACTTTCTTTTGAGGGACTTGGGAATGAAAAAAACAGGCTTCCAGTGTCCTCCATTCCCTAGCCATAAGATCCTATAGGGATTGGTGGACTGGAAAACATGGATCCTTTTTCTCTAGCAAGCCTCTGTAAAGGGAATCCTGTCTCACATACATTTAACATACATTGAAAGTTGCCCCCCCCCGCCACTTCTTCTAAACAATTTTTGCATAAAAGTTTCAGGCAAGAGGGCCTGAGTATTCGCACAGGATCTAGATTGGCCCATTCTATGATGCCAGGACTCCTTCTGCTCTCCAGGCTCTTTGTGACCCCTAGATTCTCTTGAATCCCATTTGGGGTCTTTTGCAGCTTTCTCCTCTTTAACTCTGGTCTCCTTAGCCTACGAAAAATGAAATGGAACAAAATATACATATAAGATTCCCAGTTAGTCCGGGGGGGGGGCTGGCTAGGGGATGCGACCATAACCAAGCCGGCTTGGGTGCCATCAACCCTGAGGAAGCTCACCGGGAGCACCACCGGTAGTCCTTGCCCAGTCCCGGTTGAGCGTGCGGGAGCAGCATCCTCCCAAAAGATGACTAGAAAGACACTGCGCCCACCCTGACCCCAGAAATACACTCGGACGAGGCGTAGTGCAACTTCACTGGAACACACGCCCCGCCCCCAAAAAAGGAAACCAGTATGGCCGCCGCTGGCCACCAAACAAGAAACACAGGGGTCCTATTCTGGAGACTGCCACTGGGACTAGCTCTAGGATGGAGCATTCCCTCAGGGTGTGGCATCCAGGGGCATTTCCGGCTGTAGCAGTAAGAGGCTGCCCAGGCCCCCTTGAGCCTGGTAGAGAGCAGAGAGGGAGTCCGGACTCGCCATTCTCCCTGGGAAAAAAATAAAAAACAGGACGAAGAATCCAGCTTGTTTCCAGGGGGAAAGCACAAAAACACTGAGATCCGGGATGAAGGGTCGGGGTATTTAATCATGTCCAGTTTGTGTTTCCTTTGTAGGTGGGAGGAGCTACTCGGCTGGGCCTTTCTGGAGGAGGTTTTGGGAAAACCATTTTTTATTTCTTTAGCCAGGTGTTTGCTAGGAATTACTGCTGGGGTTGAGACTTTGTAGTTAGTGGCTTCTCTTGGACTGTTCCAGGCTAACCGAAGATCCCCTGAGGATAGTTTTCATCTAGTTTGTTTGCTTGGCTTCTCTTTGATAGTAAATTGTTTAACAGTTAATTTCTTTAGTCAAGATGTTAGTAAGCTTCCTAAACTCAGTTACATTCCCTTCTCTGTATGCAGTTTCCTTTTGTTTGTGGAGTTCCCTAATTTGTTTGAACCAAGGTTTGTTATTTCCATATATTTTGTACATTTTTGTTGCTATTATTGTATCTTCACAGAATCTTATGTAGGTTGCACAAATCTAGGTAAGCATTTGTTTGTTTGAAAACATCCCAATTTGTGTAGTCAAAGCAAGACTGCAGATCCACCTTCGCCATCCATTTCTTACAGATTTGTTTGCAACCTTTAGATGTTGAGTGTATGATGTGTGACATTCATGCAGGTCTGATAGTAGAGGACAGGTATATTTCTCCCAGGTTCCTTTCCTATGTGAGGTAATAGCTGAGCCTCTCACCTGTCAGGTAGTTAATTAGGGGGAATGAGAGGCTGTAAAAAGGAGGAGCTCTCTCTCTCTCGGTCTCTCTCGGGCGAAGGACACAGCCCAGGACTGAGGAGAGACTCATGTAAAGGTTGCTGGAAGTAGTTTTTAAAGTTGGCAGAGAGAAGCTCTCCAGCTAGTAGTGAGGGTTTTCACTTGTATAGTTAAGTGCCGGACAGGCAAGGATTTACTTTTGTTCCCGTGTTATATTTATTTTTTAATTGCAACCTTTACAAATAAAACTGACCTCGAGTCAGCTTGAATGAACTTTCTGCTGTTTGCCTGATTGGATAAAGACAAAATACGTGTCCCTCGACATCAGAAGAGGGCGATCCCGGACACTTATGACATGTGGTGGAGGATGCGGGCAGCACGTTGCTAGGGGCAATCTACCATGCCTGTTGCAAGTGGAGTACAAGAGCAGGACTGTGTCTGGCGCAAAGCCGTTGCTAAGGGCAACAGCCCTGTGCCAAAATGGATGACGTGGTAAAAGCCTTGGTGCAGTCGGTCGCTGCACAGCAAGAGGCTACCAGAGCTCAGCAAGAGGCTGTCAGAGAGCAACAACACACCAATCACCTGCTGGCAGCACAGTTGACTGCTTTAGCAGAGGCTGCAAATAAAGACCGACAGACGCTGCAGGAGCTGATGCAAAGTATGGGCAATCTGCCAAGCGGGCAGCTGCCGACACCGCAAAGAGATATCCGTGCAAACCAATATCTGCAAAAGTTGACGCCAGCAGATGATGTGGAGGCCTTTCTTGCAACCTTTAAGAGGATAGCTACACGGGAGGCCTGGCCGAAAGAAAGTTGGGCCGGCTTGGTGGCCCCATTCCTCATAGGAGAAGCACAAAAGGCTTACTATGATCTGGAACAGGATGCGGCTCAGGACTTTAACAAACTCAAGGCAGAGATTCTGCCACGCCTGGGTGTAACCATAGCAGTCAGAGCCCAGAGAGTACACCAGTGGACATATAACGTGGGTAAGCCACCCCGTTTCCAGATGTTTGACCTCATCCAGCTGACCAGGAAGTGGCTACAACCAGAAGCTCTGTCCGCACCGGAGGTGGTTCAACGTGTGGTTATGGACCAATATCTAAGGGCCCTACCTCCAGCATTAAGGAAGTGGGTAAGCCACGGGGACCCAAAAACTGCAGATCAGCTTGTAGATCTTGTTGAACGGTACTCTACAGCGGAAGAGCTCTTAAGTAACACCCAGCCCCAGGCCTCAACCAACCGGTCAGCCAAAGTTCCCGGTAAGACTGTTCTGGGGTTTGTGGGAGTTGGAAAAAATGTAAATATTTTACAACAAAAAGATGAGACTGTGGGCTCACGGAAGCCTGAAATGCGAGACTTTGGTCTAGGTAGAGAAAATATCCGATGTTTTCGTTGCCATGAGTTGGGCCATATTGCCATGAACTGTCCGATGACTGTTGAACCTATGCAATGTGATGCGGCCTTTTTGAAAAAACGTATGTCCATGTTTGCCCAAGTATTGTGTACTGCTGTCAGTTCTGACAGTTCTAAAAACCACCTGTATGAATTAACAGTAGAAGATAACAAGGTGGTGGCTTTACTAGACTCCGGGAGTGTGGTCAGTCTGGTAAACGCCAATCTTATAAGTGCTGCTAACAGGTGTCCTGACACTTACACCGTAACTTGTGTGCATGGGGACACACGTGAATACCAAACTGCTATTGCTTGTATTTCAACTTCTTATGGTTCTGTATGTCACAGGGTGGGGATAGTTCCTGCCTTAATGCAGGATGTCATTCTTGGCGGAGACTTTCCACATTTTTGGAAGTTGTGGGAAGACAATCTGGGGGTTAAAGAGGGTACACCTGATAGGCCCACAGCCTCCAACTTAAGCCCTGAACTATTTGCTAGTACCCCAAGGAAAGATGTGGTTGGGGTTTATGTAGAAAAGCCTTTAACTTTCCCTTTTTCTGTTATGGCAGGGGATTCTGGAGAACCCCTAACAGAGACAGAAACTCTGGGGGCTTCTCGGCAGTGTATACCTGATTTAGAGGTCCGAAAAGATGATTTTCAAAGTGAGCAGTTAAAAGACCCTGCCCTTACCCGAGCCAGAGAAAATGTAAAAATAGTCAATGGAATACCTGTGGAGCCCGGGGCTAGGCTTGCTTACCCATATATGATTCTAGAGAATGACTTACTGTACCAGGTTGATAAAAAGGGCGAGGAAAACATATACCAGCTAGTGGTTCCCAAAGCCTTCAGGAGAACAGTTTTAGATCTGGCATTCGCGCACATATTGGGTGGTCATCTGGGAGTCCAGAAAACTACAGAGAGAATTTTGCTCAGATTCTTCTGGCCTGGGGTACATCATGATGTTAAAGAGTATTGTGAATCCTGCCCAGACTGTCAGTTGTCTGCCCCTAGGCCTCATTTCCGCAGCCCTCTAGTCCCATTACCAATTATTGAGGTACCATTTGACCGGATTGGGATGGATTTGGTCGGGCCCCTGATAAAGTCAGCTCTTTGTCACCAACATATTTTAGTTATAATGGATTATGCTACAAGTTATCCGGAGGCCCTACCTTTGCGAAACACATCGTCAAAGACTATCGCAAAGGAGTTAGTGCAGGTGTTTAGTAGGGTGGGCATCCCAAAAGAAATACTCACCGATCAAGGCACACCCTTTATGCCGAATGTGATGAAGCAACTTTGTAAATTGTTTAAGGTGAATCAACTACTCACATCGGTCTATCACCCTCAGACCGATGGCCTAGTTGAAAGATTTAACAAGACTCTAAAGCAGATGTTAAGGAAAGTCGTGGACAAGGACGGAAAAAACTGGGATTTGTTGCTTCCATATCTGTTGTTTGCCGTAAGGGAGGTGCCTCAATCGTCCGCCGGGTTTTCTCCGTTTGAATTGGTATATGGTAGACATCCGCGGGGTTTGTTAGATGTGGCAAAGGAAAGCTGGGAAGGGCAGGTCACTCCCTACAGAAGTCTAATAGAACATATTTCACAAATGCAGGACAGAATTTCAGCTGTGATGCCAATTGTAAAAACCCACATGGAACAGGCTCAAGGTATGCAAAAAAGAATCTATGATAGGGGTGCTAAGGTACGTACCTTTGCACCAGGAGATCAGGTGTTAGTACTGGTTCCTACTATAGAGAGTAAATTCTTGGCCAAATGGCAGGGTCCCTACTCCGTTATAGAAAGAGTAGGTGAGGTGAATTATAAAATTCACCAACCAAATAAAAGAAAGCCTGAGCAGATTTACCATGTGAATCTGATCAAACCTTGGAAAGACAGGCAAACTCTGGCTGCGAAGGTCGCGTGGCCAACTGGTGATGGTCCTCTAATACCTAATGTTATTATAGCTGAGACTCTGTCTGACACACAAAAGAAAGAGGCTAGACAACTGATAATTCATAACATAAGTTTCTTTTCTGACAAACCAGGACAGACTCCACTGGTAAAACACGACGTTGTGACCGAACCTGGAGTAAAGGTACATGTTAAGCCCTATAGAATCCATGAAGCTAGGCGTGAGGCAGTGTCTAAAGAAGTGAAAGACATGCTGGAGTTAGGAGTAATTGAGGAATCCCATAGTGAGTGGTTCAGCCCAATTGTGTTAATTCCAAAACCAGACGGTACTATACGGTTTTGTAATGACTTCAGGAAGTTAAACTCTGTGTCTAAATTTGATGCCTATCCTATGCCAAGGGTCGATGAGCTGATAGAGCGACTCGGTACAGCTCGCTACATCACAACACTAGATCTGACGAAAGGTTATTGGCAGATTCCGCTGACGGAATCTGCCAAAGAAAAGACAGCATTTTCCACACCGGACGGTTTATTTCATTATGTAAATATGCCCTTCGGCTTACATGGGGCTCCTGCAACCTTCCAACGGTTGATGGATAGAGTGTTAAAACCACATAGGAAATATACTTCGGCCTATCTTGACGACATAGTGATACATAGTCCTGACTGGGAGACACACCTTTCTGACGTTCAGGCAGTCGTTGACAGCTTACAGGCTGCAGGTTTGACAGCTAATCCAAAAAAGTGTTGTATTGGGTTAGAAGAAGCCAAATATTTGGGTTATATTATTGGAAGAGGCATAATTAAACCCCAGGTAGATAAAGTTGAAGCAATCCAGAAGTGGCCTCAACCGTTAAATAAAAACAGGTGAGGGCATTCCTCGGAATTACAGGGTATTATAGGCGATTTATACACAATTTTGCTTCCATAGCAAATCCCCTGACTGATCTCCCCAAGGGAAAAGACTCAGTGATGATAAGATGGAACCCTCAGGCTGAAAAAGCATTTCGAACCTTAAAATTGGCTCTTTGTTCCCTGCCAATATTGATCACACCAGATTTCAAGAAAGAATTTGTGGTCCAGACAGACGCTTCTGAGACAGGAATAGGGGCTGTCTTGTCACAAATCCGGGATGGAGAGGAACATCCTGTGCTTTATTTAAGCAGGAAGCTGAATAAACACGAAAGAAATTATGCAGTTGTAGAAAGGGAATGTTTAGCTATTAAATGGGCCCTCGAGTCCCTCAAATATTATTTGTTGGGAAGAAAGTTCCGGCTAGTCACTGACCACGCCCCTCTGAAATGGATGTACCTTAATAAAGAGAAAAATAGCAGAGTAACAAGGTGGTTTCTAGCTCTGCAGGCCTACAACTTTACAGTAGAGCACAGGGTTGGGTGACTGCAAGGAAATGCAGATGCACTGTCACGTGTGCACTGCCTTCTGGTTAGAAATGCTCATTCCCAGTGGCCTGAGCAGAGGGGGGGGATATGTGACATTCATGCAGGTCTGATAGTAGAGGACAGGTATATTTCTCCCAGGTTCCTTTCCTATTTGAGGTAATAGCTGAGCCTCTCACCTGTCAGGTAGTTAATTAGGGGGAATGAGAGGCTGTAAAAAGGAGGAGCTCTCTCTCTCTCTCTCTGTCTCTCTCGGGCGAAGGACGCAGCCCAGGACTGTGGAGAGACTCATGTGAGTAAAGGTTGCTGGAAGTCGTTTTTAAAGTTGGCAGAGAGAAGCTCTCCAGCTAGTAGTGAGGGTTTTCACTTGTATAGTTAAGTGCCGGACAGGCAAGGATTTACTTTTGTTCCTGTGTTATCTTTATTTTTTAATTGCAACCTTTACAAATAAAACTGACCTCGAGTCAGCTTGAATGAACTTTCTGCTGTTTGCCTGATTGGATAAAGACAAAATACGTGTCCCTCGACATCAGAAGAGGGCGATCCCGGACACTTATCACAGATGGAAACAGGTGGATGAGACAGTGATAGTCATTGCCTAGGGCTGCTTTTGAGACAGATTTATAGGAATAAGTCAGCCTGGTATAGCAGTGATCCAGTATATTGATTTCTCCAATGGGACAAGATACTTGCTGTTTGTATTTGGGCAATGCATGGCTGAGGTTGGCTCTATTGATATCCCCCATGAATATCAAGACCTTCTGGGAATTCCCTTTCCCATTCATGATTGTGTGTTTCTTGGAGGTCTTGGTGTCATGGTCTGTACGTAGGATGTTGAATCCCGGTAGTTCAAGAGCACTGTCAGTTATGTCCCCTTTCAACCAGGTTTCTGTAAAACATAACGCAGCTGAGCTAGACAGATCCAATTTTGTGCTAAAATAAATTTTGTTTGTCAGTGAGCATAGGTTGCAGAGGTGAATTGAGGGTAAAGCAGAATGAAAACCCCTATTCCTTAATCTTACCAAGGCACCTGCAATTTGCCCTCTCCTCCTGGTCATCTTATTTGTTGTGTATTTAATATGACCCCAGATTGCTTTCTGTAGTCCATTTCCTATATTGTCATTACATAGTGTGGTCTGTTTATCCAGAGTATTAAGTTCATCCTTATTGTATATTAAAGTGGACCAACACCCAGGATTTTGACTATCCTGGGTTTTGGTCCACTTCGGTGGGGCACCCCGATCGGGGGTTCCCCGCTGTGTGAAACCCCCCAGAAAGCCCCAAAACTCACCTGTCCCCGCTCCCACGTGACCGCTGCAGCCAATCCCCGCCGCCGGACAAGCGAGGTCCGGCGCCGGACAAGCGAGCGCGCCCGCCGCCGCCTCCCACGCGTCACTCTTACAGGGAGCGCGCCCACGCCGGCCATTCACAAACGGCCGGCGCGGGTGCGAGCCCTGCTAGAGGGATGCGCGAGCGGCGGATCGAGGAGCAGGTAGGGATTTCAGGGCTTTCTGGGGGGTTTCACACAGCGGGGCACCCCCGATCGGGGTGCCCCGCAGGCCTGATGCTGATCGGCCCGGGAATCTTATAGATTCCCGGGCCGATCAGCATCGGGTGTTGGTCCACTTTAAACAGGAGTTTGAGCTGCTTCCCATTATATTTTATGATAAAGCTGTAATCAGAGTGACCTGCTGGTGTCAGCATAGGACACTCTCTGTATTTGTATACATGATGTGAGTGTCATCAGCAAGCTCCAGAGAAGGGAAAGATCACATGTAGCCAAGATGGCGATCAGCACCACACAGTGGACTCAAATGGCCCATGGGAATGAGCAGTCCCTCACTTAGGCTGCCGTATTGGGTGCCATCTTGGATTTAAAAAAAATCTCTGTACCCAGGGCTGCTTATTCACCATAACATTTTGCTTTGGGTTTCCCTCCATTGTCATGCACTCCAAAGATGTCCTCCTCTGCTTATGATGCTTCACATTTACACCAGCTGCACTCTCCTGATCTGTTGCACGGGGCGGGGCTAGCTGAGGCCTATCCACCATTGATGGCTGCAGGGAAATCTCCTGGCTCGAAACAATACAGTCACTATCATGAGGCTGTTGCCCTCCTGTCCCCACATGCTGCACATATGTTCTTTCATCAGACTTCTCATACATGTCACTCTTATCAGCACTCAGTGGCATACCTCCCAACTGTCCCTCATTTGGAGGTACTGTCCCTCTTTTGAGTCCATATCTCCCTGTCCATTATTGTTCTCATTTGTCCCTCTGTGAGGTGTAACATGCAGATCTGCATCAATAAATAATTCATTTGCCTATTCCCCTAGCCATCCCTCAATAAGGGGGTGTGGCTTTATATAATAATTGTCCCACTTTCCCAACCTGAAAAGTTGAAAGATATGCATATTTCCTTTTGTAGGACTCACATTTCTGTTCTCCCATTACTGCATTCCACCACAGTGGTTTGTGTTGCAGAGTGTGAGTGCTGGGTGCAGCGGAGTTGAAATTCAGATAGACAATAGTGGTATAACAGGAATTGGCTTTACTCGAGCATGAATGCAGTAAGAGAATGTCACCTTACATGGTGGCTTAATAACAATGACAAAGACAGGAAGAGAAGCACTTGAAGTGATAGATTATAGCTCGATCTATAGGAAATAACAATACAGTAGAAAAATACAGTTGCGCATTGGAAACAGCACCATCTAGTGTCATAACCTGCAATAGCTGCAAACTACAATAATACTTAGTAAATTCATTCTAGCATAGACTAAGCTGTAAGTATGTTGTACAGTTTCTCCAACAGTTTCTTCACTAGATGGTTCCATAGCAGGAAAACCTTGCACATTTTCCCAAGATTCAAATCTGGGGTCTGTCTGGGAAGCAACCCCACCCAGGGTGGCCTGACCCTAGGCTAGAGCCAGACATCCACACGCCCTGCTGAGAGCTCACGCAAACCTCCTCCCTTGTTAACGACCAATTAGGGTATATGGGAGAATACAAAAGGGGAAGAGATAAACAAGAGAAAAAGCTGCACTACTACAAAGATACAGAAACCACCACAGGTGTACAAAGCCATAACCAAACAACCTCAAAGGAGCCAGGACAGATAACTGACCTACACAGACTGCACCACTCAGTTATAAAATATTACATTAGTTATTGGAGGAATACAACAATCATAGACAAACAATTAAAATACAAAAGAGGGATGAGGTGGCCCTCTGCTGGTGGATAAAAATAGGATAATAAGAATAAGGGATGCCCCACTGTGTGAAACCCCCCCCAGGTCGCCCCGTTTACTTACCTTGCTTCCAGGTCGCGGCCACATCCCCGCTATTCCTCTAGGCATTCGTGAATGACCAACGCGAGCACACTCCCTGTTAGATGGAAACAAGGGATGTGGCCACCAGCGTGCTAGGAGCCGCTGGCCTTTGACGGCATGTATTGGGGATAAGAAGATTCAGGGGGTTTCAAACAGCGGAGGAGCAATCGGGTGGCCCTGGAGTCTTATAGACTACAGGGCTGCCTTAAAATGGACCTATCACCAGGATTTGGGGAATTTGGGATGCCCCACTGTGTGAAACCCCTCTTTAAAGTGAACCAAAACCTCTGATTTCGACCATCTCTGGTTTTGGTTGAAAAAAAACATGCATGCATGCACTGTGGGACTGGCAAAAAGTTTCATTTTTGGGGTATTTAGAGGGCAGGAAAAAGCTGCGACCTTCAGAGAAGCATCCTAAATTGTTAATATGTGCGGTATACAGCGCTGATTGGATGAGAACCTGTGCATGCGGCGTGGGACCAGTGGAAGATGAGTTTTTGGGGTGAACTGGGGCGTTTCACACAGCGGGGCATCCCAAATCAAGATGCCAATGGGACAAGAACCAAAACCCAGGATATTGAAAAATCCTGAGTTTTGGTCCACTTTAAATGAAGTGCAGATGGGCTTACATGGGATGCCCCAGTGAAGCAGACTGGAGGGGGATTGTTGCTCCTCTTTAAAGTGAACCAACCACTGGCTTCGGCAACCCTGCAATATAAAAGACATGAGTCCACGCATGCGCCATGAAAATATGGAAGGTATGTTTTGGGGGCAAACTGGGGAGGGTTTTTCACAATGGGGCATCCCAGATTGGATGTTTGGATGATAACCTGTGCATGGGCCGTGGGACTGGTGGAAACATATGTCTTTAGGGCAATCCGAAATGCTATGCCCTGGAAAAGTAGACCAAAACCCATTTTGGGTTTCATTTAACATTAGCTTCCATTACTTTATATTATTAAATATGCACTTCACAAAAAGATCTCTGAAGCTAACAGGAGTTTATAATTGTTATGTTTCTACTGTACCTAATTGCAAAAAGGTTGGGGTGGGGTCTCTAACTGATTAAAACACAATAGGAGGATTTAACTGATAAGGTGGAAATAATATCTTATATCCCCTCCCCCATTCACCCGGCCTGCCACAAGAAGCTTCGGCAGCTGGCCAGTGCAGGGAATGTGGCTGCCTACCAGGCATTGTGCTATGGCCAGTCCACCCCTGCACAGTGGCGTACATAGATATTCTTGGTGTGCCACACAACCCGCTTCACCTTTAGATATTCATCCATTATTGGGTTAATCCACCGCAGGTGACGTAGTGCAGAGAGGAAGTCTTGTAACGAGCCCCCTTCCGGCCTATATATACCTGGTACCTCCCTTCAATCACCAGTATTTTTCTCTCTGCTTGCTGACAAGTCAGAAGATGGAAGTCTCCTGCTTACAGGTAGGCCGGGGTATTCTTACCCCGCCACCCCCCTTTTGGTCTATTTCTGCCCGGTTTGAGTTTGTATACCTTTAGGGTGAAATGGAAGCCTCCCAGCCTAGGCTGCTCACCGGCCAAATGGTAGATGGCACTTTAAAGTGCCTAGGAACTTATCTCCTACTGCTCGACCTCATGCGTGGGGCAATGCGGCTAACCGGCATGGTGATCCGGAAATGGGATGCCCCTGTCCCGAGGGTCCCCGTAGCCCCTTACTCTCCCGTTACGGTCCCTTCTCCCTTCACTATGGGGGGGGGGGTGTATGAGGGTGTGCTTTAGTATGTGTGTTTCACTTGTATCACTGCATGTTAACATATGTGTCATGTTTATGCATTCACTGTAGCATGTGTATATTTTTGGGTCTGCTTTAAGGGCAGGCTGCGCTGGGTAAAGGCTGGCCACTTCTCTTGCAGTTTGTTGCTTTGTGGCCCCCTACCCCCTACCCCCTCTCCCCCCTCCTCGCCTGGCATTCATGTTTGAAATGCACAGCACCATGTGGTTTTTACCCTCCCCCCCGCCGCCTGTTGTGGCCCAGCTGTAAGTGATTCCAGCTGATCGGCGTAGGGGGAGGGTGGGTCCCGCTGACGCGCGGCGCCGACGTCATGCGGCGTCTGCGGCAGGCCCAGCGTTTTGCTTCCTTCAATGCAGGAAATCGCATGGGCGCACGGCCGCACTTTGTCTTCCATGCTCGCTGCTGGCTGCAGTCTTGTTCCGGCTGCTGCCTTCGCTGACCAGGTAAGCGGCCCCTCCCGTGGGGCCGTTAAATGGGGAATGCATTCCTTGCAGTAATATAGTGGGGAGTCACTCTGTATTAAGGGGGCGTGATTTAAGGGCACTTTGGTGCCATGCTTATATGTTTGTTTATACACATGTGAGGATCTGATGATTTTTCCTTGCAGATCCTGGGATCCCTGCTTATGGTGGCCCTCCGGCTCTATGTGCCTGGCTAATTATTGGGATATCTTTTTGAATGTATATATACATAGACTATATATATATATATATATATATATATATAGTTCTTTAAAGGGGACCTTAACTTAAAAAAAAAAAAAAAAAAAAATCCTCCCTTCCGGGACATTACTAATAAAGGGGCATCCCGGGTTGGCTTATGCCTTAAAAGTCCCAGTATTGCGAATACCATAAATCACCATATTGAGGCTTCCGTCATTTCCGGAAACGGTTCTGTGAGCCGTTTGGGGGGTGCGTAGGTTGTAGGGTTCCACTCCCAGCTGATGATGTCTTTATTTGCATCCCTTGTGCAAAACAGACTATTGCGCGCCAGTCCGTTGCTGCGGGGCCATCGCATCCTTCATCTTCTCCTACCTCTCCCTCCCTATTTCCGGACCCCGCATGACACTGTCAAAGTGGGGATTCGCATTCCGAGGTGGCAGCACAGCCCAGCCCCCGGAAAGTAATGCCCGTTAAAGCAGCGTTAAAGGCCGCTGCAAAACGAAGGCACCTGACTCCGGTACCTTCGGCTCCACAGGACCAGTTTTGTGTACCTGTGGAATGGTCCGATGGATCCCCGGACGAGGATGAATTCCCGTCTGAGTCAGATGAGCCGACAGGTCAGCTTGTGGCTGATGAGATTGGCGATTGGTCACAGGGGGTTGTTTTGGACACCCCCTCCATTCTGGCTCAAATGTTTAAAATTTTGAGTTTAGATACGCCTGAGGCGGCCGCCCCGCCAAGGGGTCGGTTGTTTAAAGAGCCTCAGCCGCGTTTGGTTTTTCCCAGACAACTCTTTGAGAGGGTGGTTCTTAAGGAATGGGAACATCTCACGCGGTTATCTGGAATTCCTTCCAGTTGGCCATTGTGCTAATGATTTGTTGACTATAAGAGCACAAGGGGGCATATGCTAATTACATTTATTGAGGCCTACGGCCACACCACCCTGAATGCGCCCGATCTCGTCTGATCTCGGAAGCTAAGCAGTGTCGAGCCTGGTCAGTACTTGGATGGGAGACCGCCTGGGGATACCCCTGTACTAGGGCTCTCCAGCTCGGCTATGGTACAATCTGCTGAGACCACTGTCCCTAAAGATGGGGAAGATCGTCGGATTGACCAAATACGCTCGACATGGTTTTAATCTATTCCGGGTCAGCGTTGCGCCCGGTATGTGCTTCAGCCCTTCTGCTATTGGCAATTAAATCCTTAATTCAAGGGCTATATGAGGATCTTAATCCCGCTTGCAAACAGTTCACTGCGCTTAAGCAGTGTGAATCTTTTGTGGCTTATGTCCTGGCTGCTCAGGACGATGCGCTGACTATGAGTAGCAGGGCGGCAGCTATGCTGGTGGCTATTCGCAGGTCAGTATGGCTGCGTCAGTGGTCAGCGGACACGGCTTCCAAAAAAGTGCTCACAGCTCTCCCCTTTTTGGGGTTGTGTCTGTTCGAGGAGAAAATTGATTCTGTCGCAAAGGGTGGTAAGATGCCACAACGCAAGAGGCCCCGTGGCCCCTTCAGGGGGGCGAGTTCCGGTAGGCCTTCCTTTCGAGGATTCAGAGCGGGCAGGGGTGCGTCCTTTCCCGCTACTTGTGGCGCAGGTTGGACTCGGGGGAGGGGCCGTGGCCGGCCCACTCAGTCCTGGGGCACCAAGCCCAAAAGCTGCTGATAAGCTCACTCAGCAATGAGGGGCTGTCCTCACCCGTGTGGGTGGGGGGACTATTGCGACATTTCTACCAATGGAACCAAGTGGTTCCAGGCAGATGGATCCAGGAGGTAGTGTCGCCCGGTTACCACCTGAAATTCGAGTCTCACCCTCCTTCACGGTCCGTTCATGGGTCGGTTCATCCTGGCCTGAACTCTCATCAAGACAGAGTGTGTCTTTCTTTTGCCAAATTCACACGAGAACGCTTCAGCTATTTCTGTTAGCGTGTTAGGACCAGCAACCTCAGTCGCTGGATCAGTCCTTCCAGTTGTCCTCCCGAGTACGGCAGTCCCTCCTGTGGTGCTTGGTCTCGACCAATCTTGTGTAGGGCAGGCTTTTCCTGAACCCCCTTTGGAAAATTGTCACCACGGACGCCAGTCTGTCGGGATGGGGCAGATTCTGGAAGGAACTGCGGTCTCAGGGGCAGTGGAGAGCTTAAAGGCCCCACTGTCCCATCAATATTCTGAATCTGAGAACCATCTGTCAGGTGCTTGCTCTCCTGACTCAGTACGTTCTGGGCCTTTTGGTCCAGATGTGTTCAGACAATCGATCAGCGGTTGCTTACGTTGGTCTTCAGGGAAGGACGCGCAGTCTGAGTACTCTCAGAGTAGTGTCCCTGATCCGGACATGGGCAGTGTTCCATGTTCCCTGTCTCTCGGCGGTTCACATTCCAGAGGTGATGAAACAGGTAGTGGGCCGGTTGAGCAAGGGCTCTCCCCGTCTGGAAGAATAGGTTCCCCATCCTCGGGTGGTTCGCTTACTGTGTCTCCAATGGGAGACCCCGGAGGTGGACCTGTTGGCCCCTCATCACTATCACAGGTTCCTGAACTTCGTGTCGCTCTCCCAGGATCCTCTGGCTCTGGCAGTAGACGCCATGTCCCTGATCTGGGGAGTTCTAGGATTTCTATACCTGTTTCCTCCGATGCCCATGCTGGGCAGGGTTCTTCAGAAGTTGGCTCTGGAAAGGGTGTACGCCGTTCTCGTGGCCCCAAGGTGGCCAAGACGAGTGAGGTTCACAGACATTGTTCGGCTGGCAGTGGACCAGTTCGTTCTGCCTCTTCGGCCCGATCCGCTCACTCAGGGTCAATTGTGTTACCCCAATTTACCAGCGCTGGGTTTGATGGCCTGGCTGCTGAAACCTCCATCCTGAAGGAGGAGGGTCTTTCTGATTCAGTCATTTAAGACTCTGATCAGTGCCCGGAAGAGGTCTTCTTCCATCACCTACTATAGGACTTGGAAAGCCTATATCGCTTGGTGTGAGATAAGATCTTTTTCCTTGTAGGGTCTTTTCGGTCTCCAGGATTCTGGAGTTTTTACAATCAGGGCTGGACTCTGGTCTCCAGCTAAGTATCCGGGTCAAGCATACAGCACAACATGCACGGACGTGTATTGCTGGGCGGGCTCCTTTAGATCTGCCATGGATGGTTACCAGGCAGACCAGCGGATTACATCTTAGCTGAGAGAGCGGACCCCAAGCCTGTATTTCTGCTTCCCTTATCATTGAGGAATAGGGAACCTCGCAACATAGGGCAGACGCCGTTCCTTCATAATTGGCGAACGGAGCACTAACTAACTTGGGATATCTAAACCTGTCCATCCAGCATCAATTTTGGGATTGTGCACCTGGACATGAGGCTTTTGGTAATAATCTAACGGGCCTGGATGGGCTGATAAAGGGCCCTTAAGTGCGGTTTGGTACTGAAGAAGCCCCCTAGTGGGGGTGAAACTAGTTTACCGCTTATTACATGATATTACTCACCGCTATGATTTGGGCAAGTGAATCATTGAGCAAGTTTAATTGTCTGTAATGTACAATATGTTCAATTGTGTTAGTAATAACCTGCGCATTGGCAAGTAAAACAGTTGACAACTGTGAAAAAAAAAAAAAAAGAAATTTTTTTTGTAGTACAATGATTACATTTGCTTTGTGGAATTCAATGGGGAATTGGATTGGTAGCATGGCAAGCACCAAGGATATTCTTCTATAACAAACTTTTGTGTTTGTATTTTAACTAAAATAAATTAAGGTACGTTGAAAGGGCAGGTCTCTGCCTTATCTATCTTTTTTTCAGAAGCGTGTTGCGCTTAAACCTTTAGTTAAAAAAATTTTCCAGGGGGCTACGCATATGCGGCCTCCCAGGAAACCATTACTCCCTGTTTGGGATTTGAATTTGGTTTTTTCTGCTCTTCAGGCTCCTCCTTTTGGGCCTTTGCGAGATATTGCTTTGTCTACCCTGACTCAGAAGATTGTCTTCTTGGTAGCTATCACTTCTGTCCGGCGTGTCTCAGAGTTGGCGGCCTTAACTATCCAGGCGCCTTACTTTGAGAGGCATCAGGATTAAGTGGTCCTTCGGTTCAAGCCAGACTTTCTTCCTAAGGTTGTTTCTGCTTTTCATTTGAACCAAGATATTGTTCTTCCCTCCTTGTGTCCTAATCCTAAGAATGACAAAGAGAGGGTTTTGCATTGTTTGGATGTAGTACGTTGTGTTAAGTACTACTTGATTATCACGTCTCCTTTTCGTAGGACGGATTCCTTTTTTGTTGTGCCCCATGGGCCTAAGAAGGGCTTGGCACCAGCCAAATCTGCCATTAGCAAGTGGATACGTCAGGCCGTTACTGCGGCCTATTCTGCTAAGGGGAAGTTCCCCCTTTTCGTATCACTGCTCATTCTAGTCGCGCCATTGGGGCGTCTTGGGCATTTCAGCACCAAGCTTCTGTTGAACAGGTTTGTAAGGCCGCCACTTGGTCTTCTGTTCACACTTTTTCTAAGTTTTACAGAGTTGATGTGCGGGCCTCAGCGGATGCTGTTTTTGGCCGCAAAGTTCTGCAGACTGCAGTCATTTAAGTTATGCTTTACCTGGCCTTGAGTTGCCCAGCCCTTGTGGACACTGCTTTTGGATGTCCCAATAATGGATGAATATCTAAAGGTGAAGCGGGGTGTGTGGCACACCAAGAATAATACCATTTTGTGAGTACTCACCTGAAAAATGGGTATTGTTGGTGTGCCACACACCCCGCTTCACTCCCACCCTTTTCGGTAGTTCCGAAGCCTTTATGTGGTGAAGCTTTTTGTTCATATCAAATTTGATTTTGAGGTTACTGGTGGAATACTGGTACCTTGTATTACTGCTTTTTGAATATACTGGTGATTGAAGGGAGGTACCAGGTATATATAGGCCGGAAGGGGGCTCGTTACAAGACTTCCTCTCTGCACTACGTCACCTGCGGTGGATTAACCCAATAATGGATGAATATCTAAAGGTGAAGCGGGGTGTGTGGCACACCAACAATACCCATTTTTCAGGTGAGTACTCACAAAATGGTATTTTTACATAGCATAGCAAAAGCCATATTGCCCCCCCAAAAAAGCAGATATATTTTAAATGTCCATTATAAATGATATTTGTCAAAGAATAGACTTACCAGCAAGTTGCAATTTCACTAAGGGCCTTATTCATGAAGGGATAGCGCCATGTAGTGCCTTGTAAGCGGCATGCAATTACTCATTTATGAAGGCGATTCTGGTGGGCGACTGGAACAACGCCATGAAGCGTCCGAATCATCATTATCCCAGGCTCGGCGCACAGCGCCGGCATTCAGCCTTGCAGAGCGCCACATCTTACCTCTCGCTACCTGGTGTTCTCCCATACATTTCTATGGACGATCCTTAAATCCCTTTCCTGGTCCCATTTTTTAATTTTTTTTTTTAAAACTCAAATCTTTCAGACATGTATCCTGGCCTAAAAAATGTCATTTTTGAAAACTTTTTTAATTAATAATATTTTTATGCAGAATTGTCCTTACATGTCTGATATTAAAGTGTTCATGTTACAATGTAATAACAATGTAATTCCATATGTTTTCACTTTGTTACTAGTGGATACATGTTCAAAATCAGACTTTAATCACACAGCCTCTGGTGCTGTGGCCTACATCGACCTGATTTTGAGTGCCCCAACTGTTTGAGGCTGTTTTTTTGATGAATGTGGTATGAGTCAGACGCACTGAGCTGACGCTACCATTCAGTCCCATACAGCGTAGTACTGCGAATCACATAACGTATTCGACAATACCGGCCAGTGACTGAGGCGATCTGAAACAATGAGCCACGGCCGAGCACAGCGACTACTAGCGTTCGCTCTGAAATCCTCACCACAGACACTCATCTGTCGCTACCTGGCGTTAGTAATGAATCAGCCTGTTAGCCTTCAGAAAACCAGCGTCCAAAAAAAGGGGTGTAGGATGACAACAACCTAAAAGTGACATTATATTAAATGTTTTCATCCCCAGCACTATATGATCCAAAACATGCATTTAATTTAGAATTATATTAATTACCTGGAACTTTTAACAGCAGAGAAGGGTGTTTTCCCAAAAGAAACAGCTTCATTTCTCAAACTTGAAAAGTATTTTAAACTGGACCAAAACTTGAACTTCAACAGGGAACAAATCAAAACTATTAGGTAACTTCAAACAGATGTGGTAACCTAAAGATGAAAATAACACACATTGGGTGAGCCTTTAGGTTGAGTTTGGATTCCTTTTAACATCTGTACTTGCAGCTGCTCCCTCACCATTACCTATTGGTTTACTGATCTATAACATTGTGAAAAAAATATTTGCCACTTGACATTGACAAGGTATAGAAACAGGGCAAGAAAACATGGGTACTCTTAAAAGAAAAAAATAATTTGGTTCTCACTTGCAGTCTATGTCACACCAGCAGAAACATGTAATTGGTTTATGATGTGTACAGAGGTATGTATGTTTGACAGCCAGCCTTTGGAGTGTGTTGCAGAGGTGGAAGCAGTTTCCGCATAGCAGGTGGTGGTGGTAGACATGGACATGCTGGCAGTTGAAGGTGGTTGTGGTTGCAGTTAACTCGTACCTGGCCAAGTTGTTGTTGGTGCAGTTGCTGCCATACCACCTGGTTGAGTCCACCTCCTTTAGGCAACTAATGGGGTGCAACCAGCCCAGGTAGAGTGTCCCCAGTCACCATTTCTTCTCCAACAAGGCCATCCGCACCTTGCACAGTTATGTGGAAGAGAAAATGGGGCTGCCTATACAACTGTCAAGGTGCAGCACAGTGCGTGCAACAGTAGATACTTGGAACAGTAGCTAAGGCCAAGAGCAATACATGTGTGTCACAGCCCACTGGGTCAACCTTGAGCAGCACGCAACAAAGCCAAGCATTAATAACACCTCCGCGTTTGTGCCGATCTGCTTCAGCTTTGGACACCAGGAGCCTATACTCCTCCTCAACAGATGGTAGAAAGCAGGGCATAGCTTACTCTTCTCCTCATCCTTCCTTTCATCACTGCAAGGCGCAGCACTGAAATGCTGTATTACACATGCTTAGCCTGGCAGAGAAAAGCTACACTGCCGAGGAGTTGCTGCTGTGCATGCATGAGGAAATCTGCTGGCTGTCTCCACGTCAACTTACATTGGGCAATGTGATTGCAGATAATGGGATGAACATTGTGGCTGCTCTGTGTCTAGGATGCATGACACATGGCCCATGGTTGGCACACGTGATTGATCTGGTTGTCAAACTATTCTTAAATCTTATGTTGGTCTGGTGTATGTTTTGGCCGTGTCCAGGCTATAGCCGATCCTATGCCTTGAAACACGCTCTCCTAGACTTTACGTCTCCTGTCTCCACATGCTGAAATTCCACCCTACATATACTGGACCTCCTCTACCACCAGTGCAAAGCGGTGAATGATTTCTTCATGCAGCAAACGCATAGCTTTTCCATCCAGCGTGATTTTCAGCTCTGGCATTGGCAGATGATCAGAGACACATGTTGCGTGCTGAGGACTTTTGAAGAGGCGGCAAAATTTGTAAACAGGGTCTACAGCTGAATTAATATTCATTTTGGCGCAAACGCTCGTGGCCATGATTCAGCAAGGGATGAAGGAAGGGATAGGGGAGGAGGCACATGATGGTGACATGGCAATATAGAGCGGAGCTGGAACCAACCAAACCCTCGGAAATGCTGGTGAGGTTGGTGAGCTGTATGCCCAGATGCATGCATGCTGACAGCCACATTGTTAGCATGAAGCAAAAAGACGAGTGCTGGATCTTTACACTTTTAGACCCTTTAAAAGCCAAAATGGGGGAATTCTTTACACCTTCCGAGAGGCTCCTGCCTGCCGCAAGTATGTCTGACCAGATGTCCACTCTCTGCTCCTTGCCGAGTCAATGCACTACCTCCCCAACTGGTGGTAACAGCAGTATGCAACTTACTTTTGAGAATATGATGTACATATTTTTACATCACATTAGCCCACCTGACACACAGGGAAGGGGTGTTTATCACCATCAAAACAACCACCACCTTAACAGACAGGTGCAATCTTACCTCAATTATGTCCTTTCTCTGCTGCCAGCCTCTCACTTTCTGCTGCTGCCAGGCCAACATAACTGCAGTTTAACCCTGTGATGCCCAAAATGGGCAAATGTCCATCTGTCTGTCTGTATAGGTGGTATGCTGGAGAGGGGCGGTTTATCACTAGCACCCCATTCAAAATACATTCTGGTATTACTCCGCTCCGATTCAACAGTGCATGCCCTCACCATCCATTCAGATAGATGGCTGTTGTGTGCACAGGAAGAATTGAAAGATATAATGCAGCCAGCGCATGCACTGGGGGATTTCTGTTCAGGTAACGGTCAACTTGTGAACATGGGGGTTTCACACAGTGGGGCATCCCGATTTGGGATGCCTTAAAGTGCAACAAAACCCACCCGGGTCATTTGCTTGCTTTCCCCCAGGGCATACTAAACCGGGACCGCTGTGTGAAACTCCCTGTAAATATTCACTTTTACACACTCCAATGAAGCATGTGCGGGTTCTCGTCCAATGAGAGCTGTCTGCCGTGACTAGGTCATTCGGCAAATAGCTCTCATTGCTGCCTCATCACCTGCATCCCCACTGGCATGCGCACACTCCTTTCTGATGTATTCAGATGAGCTGGGTCGGGAGCACACACACTGCCAGGCATGCGCGACATGTGGCAGCTTGCGCTTCCCATTCTATTCAGTTTGCCGAATTCCATTGTCACATTAAAGGAATAGTCAGGCAAGGTTTACAGAGGATGCCAGGCTTTAATACAGTGGGGAATCTCACCTAAGGATGCCCCACAGGCAGACAATCAACTATCCTTAATAGTCTTAGAAACTCACCCTAGAGATGGTTTTGGCAATGTGGCATGGCACCATCCCTTGTTCCACCCCCTACCAAACAAAGACTGCACCCCACCAAGGGCTTCTAAATAATGCTTGCTCAGAAAATAAACCAACCAACTGCTTTCCCCTCCCCCCCCCCCCCCCCAAGGAAAACAGCCAGCCACTAATACCTTGTCACCATGTGCTGCTGCTACCCTCCTCTGCTGACTGTCAGAGGTCATTGGGGCTCAAAGAGACTGCTGCTGCTTCTGCCACCATCCTCCACTGGCTGTCATAGGCCCTAGGGGCTCAGCGAGACTGCTGCTGCTAGCCACCTCCCCTAGCTGTTAAAGGCCATAGGGCTCAGAGAGATTGCTGCTTCTGCTACCCCAATTCACTGGCTCTCTTAGGCCCTAGGTGCTCAGAGAGGTCTCTGCTGGTGCTGATGCTGTTACACTCCAATGGCTGTTATAGGGCCTAGTGGCTCAGAGAGATTGCTGCTGCTGCTACCTTCATCCATTGGCTGTTATAGGCTCTCAGTGCTCAATGAGGCTTCAGCTGCTGGTGCTCTTGTCATGCTCCAATGGCTGCCATAGACCCTAGGGGCTAAGAGAAGATGCTGATGCTATCCTCCTCCACTGGTTGACTGCTACTGCTCTTCCTTTTCCACTGGGTGTAATAGACCACTGTGGCTCATAGAGACTGCTTATATTGCCACCATACTCCACTAGCTATCATAGGCCCTAGGGGCTCTGAGATGCTGCTGCTTCTACTTTGCTTCACTGGCTGTCATAGGCCCTAGTGGCTCAGAGAGGTGACTGCTGCTGCTACCATCCTCCACAGTCTGTCATAGACCTTAGGGGTTCAGAAACCCTCCAGCACTAGCTATCATAGACCTTTGGGGCTCAGAGACACCGTTCTGCTACCCTCTTCCACTGGCTCTCCTGGTTATTAGGGGCTCAAAGAGACTGTTGCTGCTGTGACACTCCTCCACTGGCTGTTCACGGCCCTAGGGGCTCAGAGAGACTGATGCTGCTGTCACCATGCTCCACTGAATGTTCACAGCCCTGGGGGCTTAGAGAGACTGCTGCTGCTGTTACTCTTCTCTGCTGGCTGCCATAGGCCGTAGGGGCTCAGAAGGCTGCTTCTGCCATTATCCTGCTCCAGTGGCTGTTATAGGCCTTGGCGGCTCAGAAAGTATTCTGCTGGTTTTACCCTGCTCCACTGGTTGCCATATACCTTATGGATTCGGAGAGTCTGCTACTGTGACTACCCTCCTCCACTAGCTGTAAAAGGTCCTAGAGGCTCAGAGAGATAGCTGGCTGTCATAGGCCCTAGGGGCTCAGAGAGAATGTTGCACCCGTCAACTGTTGTCATACAACCTAGGGGCTCAGAGAGACTGCTGCTGCTATGCTTCTCCACTAGCTACCTTTAGGCTTTAGGGCTCAGAGACACTGCTGCTACTACTCTTATCCACTTTTAGGAAAAATCTATTGAAGCGGCCGATTTGAAACTTTTAAACATTCACTCATCTGTAGTCACAACTTTTTTTAAAGTAGGTTAATGAATGTGTATCTTCAATCTTCAATCTTGAAAGTGACTATATATACCCGTTTCCTTCAGGTGTGTGTGTGTGTGTTCATGAGACCACATACACCACTGTGAATTGGGAAGCTCTAGTTTGACATACTTTAGGACAGGAGCTTCTCAATTGGCCCTGAGGAAGTGACGACTGTGCTGTTACGCAACGCGTCGGCCAGCAGGACATATCGCTGATGCCAACCTTTACATAGTATGGAATTGTAAGATTCTTCCCATGTGTTTTTTCCATTGTCCCTCTCCTCACCTGGTTTTGTCTTTATTATGAAGTAGTAATTTGCACAGTATAGATAATTTTGCACATAGGATTATTATGGATTATTGAAAAATTATAGATATTTTTTGCACAGGCACTTTTTTTTTGGGGGGGGGGGGGGGACTTTGAGATATAGGGCAATGGTTGTAGCCCTTGTTATCAGGATTTAATTGATTATTATGCAATAGGAGATTGGACATTAGCACCCTCTTGTGGTTGTTGTTTGTTTGTGATTTTAGAGGTTTTTAAACCTCTTTTTCTGTCAATCATGGCTAAATAAACATTGTGATATTATCAATTACAACAGTGGTACCACTTGATTCTGGGTAATTGTGGAGTAGGTGGGACCCCTCTTTTTTTCGGTTTAATTATACTTTTTACAGCCATACCTTACCGGAGGTCAGACTCATCTCTTGGCCTTGCACACTCACATCAATAGATCCTTCTCTGTTAGTTCCATGCCAAAGGCTCTCTCCAGACATCCCAAAACCCTTGCATGCCTGAAGCAGTATCTCCTGCATTGTACTTGCTGTTTCCACCACACTGTAACTGGTGCAAATAGGCTGACTCACCAATGACCTACCATGAACTCCACCCACCATACCCCTTATATAGAAGGTGACTGGCCCTCCCCCCCTTGTCATTAACTAGGTCCTGCCAAATGGCATTAGGGAGGGAGAGACGAGACACGGGACTCCAGCCATCAGATGATTATGCCTGCCTGCTTGCCTGTCCTCTGCTTGCTGCAGGCTAGAAGACAGTAAGCTCCCCCCCCCACACCCCCCCTTCCTCCCTCCCGGCTCTGCAAATGTTGCTTAACTCCTTCACATTAAATCTGGGGGGGGGGGGGGATGATGCTGGGTTGATGCTGGTATGCAGGTAATGAGCAGTTAACGCTCCAAATTCTTTGCTGTGTTTTGCAGGGGTAAGGGGGTGTATGGCTGACTGCAGGGGTAAGGGGGTGTATGGCTGACTGCAGGGGTGAAGGGGTTTATGGCTGACTGCATCTTTCCTTCCTGTAGCTGTCTGGAACCCTGATTGGCTGGGGTGGCCAGACAGTGTAATCTGTTGCTGGGTAGACCAACAGTTTCAGCAGAGTGCGTTCAGGAAGTGATCAGGTTGATCACTTGAACTGGCAGGATGAGCCAGCACTCCTCCATTACAGCAGTAGCCAGTGTCAACCTGAGGAGGATTCTTCAATCATGTGGAGCTGATGAACATTATTGGTCAACATTATTAGTCAAGTCAATCTCTGTATCACTTCTGACTCTTGGAAGCATGGTAGGAACATCGGCAGATTTTTTAAACAAAAGCTAACAAACTAATCCCAGCCATGTTCAATCTGTCCCCAATTTTCCACCTTCAGCTCCAACCCAAGCATTTTGTTTTTCCTAAGCTTCCCTAGGCTTAAAGTTTATCAAAACCCTTAAATGTAGGTGACCTCCATGTGCCCTAATTCGTGAAACCCCTGGTTTCATTGCAAAACTTACCTCACTAGAGATTCTAGAGGGAATGCAGTAGCTCTCATCCAATCAGTGTTCTATGCCCAGCATATGAAAGAACAGCATGCAACTCTGAATCAACAAAGACACTGACATAAGCCTCGATTCAAAATCCCAAATGTCATTGTTTTCGTATTTGAAATCGAGAGTTTTTGTGGGTGTTTGTCATTTTTTCCTTTTTTTTTGGACATTTTCGACTCGCACAAGCGTTCGAACATAGACGTATATGTTCTTTCGTCTATCGAACTTAAATTTGTTGTTTTACGCTACTTCGGGACTTTTTTCCTTCGAGATCGTAAACGTTTCGATCTGTCAAATTATTTACGTCATTGCAATGGGCTGGCGATTAATTCAGAGAGCTGATTGCCAAGCATTCCGACGCCCATATAGTCATTTCCTTGTCGAGGGTCTTACGGCACCTTTTTGACCTCGGGACTAGGCAGCCAAGCGTGATGGAGAGTGACTTTGAAGAGCATCAAGCACGTCTTCTGTTTGGCATTGATGGGATCCTGAGGTCAGAGGCCAGATTGCACCGGCGGCGACGCATGAACATCAATGGCATGCATGACGTTGAGTTGTTCGAGCTGACCAGGCTTAATCGCGCTTCCCTCCATAAATTGTATTGTGAGCTGTGGCCATGGTTAGCCCGCACCACAAGGAAGGGGCAAGCAATTTCAGGTATGACCAAGATGCTTGGCTGCCTGCAATTTTTGGCGAACGGCTCGTTCCAGAGGCTGGGTGCCCTCTCCGTGGGGATGTCACAGCCTATTTTTTTCTCAGATGATATGGTAGCCAGAAACGCCATTAAGCTTGGTTTTTATAATATCGCCGACATGCCCAACGTCATTGGTGCCATTGACTGTACCCACGTCGCCCTGGTGCCTCCGGCTGCCGACGAGTACATATACAGGTAAGTATTAACATTTTTAAGATTTGTTCATTTTGTGATAACCCTCCTTGTAATGCTCCCTCCTTGTAAATATCCCTCCTTGTAAATATCCCTCCTTGTAATGATCCCTCCTTGTAAATATCCCTCCTTGTAATGCTCCCTCCTTGTAAAGCTCCCTCCTGATCAAATGTGTGTGTTACTTTTACACAAAGCCTTGCTAATGTTTTCTTTTGTTCCTTTTTTACCAGGAACCGCAAAATGGGCCACTCCTTGAATGTCCAGGCAGTGGTGGCCCCGGACATGCGGTTCCTTAGCGTACTCGCCGGCTACCCAGGCTCAGCCCATGATGCGTACATCCTTAGACGATCAGGATTGTACCGACGGTTTGAGTCTGGGGAATTTTCCGGGGCATGGCTCCTTGGTAAGTTAACATAAAAAAAATAAAAAAAAATAAACAACATAATGTAGTTGTGGATGTTTGTTTGTAATTAGCATTTTGCTGTAATGTCTGCAAAAATTACACCTTCAACAACCTTCTTGCCATGTTAAACCACACTTGAATGTTAGTTATTAACCAACCAAGCGTTTGCCCAAGTTTGGCCTGCATTAGCCACATTATAAATTATCTGTGTGTCTAATTTAAGAATCCCTCTTCCACCACCCTCGTGTGGAATAGTGCACTTAACTTTAGCATAGTTTAGGACCCATCTTTGCTTAGATGGTTTGCACTTCCACAGGAGAGGAGAGCGGGATAAAGTGCATGTGGCGTGTTTCTGCTGTTTTGGTCTCACACAAAGTATATAAGGGGTCATCCAAACCTACATCCTAAGCACACTTTGAAACCCAGAGCTGGGATCCTTATGTATGATTGCCCATCATCCTCAATCTTTGTATGTTGTGCTTTTTAAAACCTCTAGGACAGACTTCCGGGGGCGGAGCCAACTAGCATGGCCGCATTTTAGATGTGCTCCTTCATCAAGCCATTGAATCAAGAACCATCCTGGTTTTTACAACGAAGGACAAGCACAAAACTTAGGGGAACGAAGTCATCAGACAACAGGGCTTCGAGGACTACCCCCATTTCATGAAACCCGGGAGCCCCTGTCCATATCTGCAAAGCCACATGCCGGCCACGTGCGGCGACGGCCATTGCAAGGCACCTCATATCTGAGGTGCTAGGGCAGAGAACTGCAACATCTATATCTACTGGCTAGCCCAGCGGCTCAGACATCAGCTGCTCGGTGACGGGGGAGAGAACGAGGACGGCGACACAGCAATAACCCCCAACCTGACACTGGAGAACCGCACCCAACGGCTATAAAACCACGTGGGGTGATAGGAACACGCAGCCCTGGTCGGAAGCGCCGCCGCGTGATAGACCCATCTGCCTGCCAGTGTGGAGCTAAAACCCCGAATACCACTACGCTGCGAGGACGCGCGGGAAAACTTGCCTGCAGTGGAGACCCAGGAGTGACCCGGCGGTGGCGGTGTGGCGCTGAACCCGAGGAGGGCCGCTGAGGGGGCCTTCTCCCTGACACACCTGTGATCGCTGGCTTGGACGAGGGAGCGCAGAGTCTGGGGCCGCCCATTCCCGCGACGCCGGCTCCGCTTAATGCTGAGGCGCTTGCGGACCGCTTCTTCTTCACCCTCCCTCTGTAAGCCGACATAGCCTGCCCGACGGCTGCGGCTGTCCCCCCCCTGCTGCTACTCGACGGAGGGACTCACCTGCCGAAGAGGATTGAGGGGAGACCCGGCGACGGTAACCCGGGGCGGTGCCCGGGGGAAGCTGCCACGGCCGCCCTCTCCCAGCCTGGCCCACGCTCGCATACATCTGAAGGGAGGATCGTGGAGGCTGTCTGGACTGCACGCCGACGACGAGGTATTTGGAGACAGCTCCCGTCCCCCTCCTCACCCCTCGTAAGGGCCGAAACCACCTGGCAGGACACTGCAACCCCTCCCCCCCCATCTCTACCCGCTGAACCCACGGCCATCGAACGGGGCCGAAAGAAAGGGATTTGTTCCCCTTTATTGCCCGGTGCTCTGCCTGTCCCCCCCCGCCCCTCCCCTTCCAGGATCGGACGACGGGAGGAACGGGAAAGACTGTGTGGTCACCTCGGTGATCGGCTGCAGTGTGGGGTGCTACATTAACCATCTACGGTGCTTCCAGGCAGACTGCCCCTTGTAACTAATTGATGCTGTGAACTTGCCCCGAGGTGAGAGATCCCTGCAAGCTCCGGACACATCCCCGCCCTACCCTACGACCCAAACCCTAGCCCCCACGATCTGTTGGGCAGTTTGCCCTGAATTTCTCCCTACCCCCCCTGCCCCCACTTCGGCGGAGAACTCCAGCGCAAATAGGCTGAACTTTTTGACACAGCAACAGATCAGCGCAACCGCCTAAGACGGAGGGGCCAGCAAAGAAGCCTGCTTATCCTTTCATTTGTGGGTACGCCTGTTTACTTTGTTCATATCCGCACCCTAGGAGCTGGCTTGTTGCGGCTGGTCTCTTCCCCTCTCTCCCTCCTCCCTCATAGAAGTACTTGTACTGCTTAATCCTAATAATAATTTCCCATAAGGAATCACAATCTACAGTGTAAATAGTGTATATGGTGTGTGGTGGGTGGAGGGGATTCTGACCCTTGACTTCTATAGAAAGCACTGACATCTAGTGGTGCCTTTCGATTGTGCGGGCATATAGAGTTGGGGATGGTTCTTTTCTGACACCTAGTGTCAAAACAGTGTATATTCTCACAAACTGAAAACTAAATTAACTTTGAACCGTTGCTGACATCTAGTGGTCATAAGAAATAACTAGGTAATAGGAACCTGATAATTAAAGCTATATTAAACCTTGAACCACCATCGCCACCTGGTGGCCATAGGTGGTGAATCCAAAAATTGTGCAGACAGAAACTAATACACCCCTAAAAGCGGTGGTCGCGCTGCAGCCTCCAGTCACAAAACTCAACTCCCAACCTAAACACGATTCCAAACGCCATGAGTCAGAGAACAACTAGAGGAATGGATAAATACATAGAAAAACTCACCCCTACAGCTCACAACAAGTCTAAATCAAAATCAAAACATACCTCCCAGGCGGACCCCAGGCAGACTAGCACTCCACCTTCTTCGCCACTCTCGCCTGAACTTGATAGCTCCCCCCAACGAGATCTGCAGGGTCCACGCACAGGGGAGAAAGACCAATCTATAGCGCAAGAAGTTATGGACACTTTAATACCCTATTTCGATAAAAAATTTGGGGACCTACACCACACTCTTGCGGGGGCCATGGAACAAATCAATTCCCACACACAACAAATAACAGAACTCCAACAAAGAGTCAGTGACCTGGAGGACTGCAATGCGACATACAGTGAGAAAATTAAAAAACAAGAAAAAATCCTGACCACCCTATGTGAAAAACAGGAGGACCTAGAGAATAGGAGCCGCAGATCAAACCTCAGATTTGTAGGTATACCAGAAAGCTACAAAGGCCAGGGGCTAAAATCCTTCCTTACAGGGGATCTGATGACAGCGCTGCAATTGCCTGCATGTGACTCCAGGAAAATAGAAAGAGCACATAGATTAGGGCCAGATAGACAACCTGAGAATAATAGATCTAGAGCGACTATAGCTAAATACCTGCATTTTGAGGATAAAGAGGAAATTTTAAGAGCTTACCGCAGACAAAAAGAGGTGGTGGTGGCGGGAAACAAAATCCTGATATTTCAGGACTTTTCTGTAGCTGTAACTCAGAAGCGCAAAGAGTTTTCCCCTATCTGCCAACACCTTGTACAACAGGGAATCAGGTTTGCCCTGTTGTACCCCGCAAAACTAAGAGTCACCGTCTCTGGAGAAAGCAAGACATACGATGATGTTAAAAAAGCCAAATTGGACCTACTCCCACCAAACACGGGTTGAAAGGATGCTGCCCGCTAGGGGCATAAAGCAAAGTTATAAAATAATTATCCAGGATCCCAGATTGCAAGATGCATAATATATGTGATTATAAGAACGACCCTCTACAGGGTAAAAAGTTTAAAGAAGTTCGTAAGGTTAAAAGGTTTATTGCAAGGCAAAAACTAATAAAAGATACAGTTGTTGCCCCTTTAAGGGGCAAAAGGTTTCAGAAGGTTTATTATAAGAACGACCCTCTACAGGGTAAAAAGTTTAAAGAAGTTCGTAAGGTCAAAAGGTTTATTGCAAGGCAAAAACAAATCAAAGATATAGTTGCTGCCCCTTTAAGGGGCAAAAGGTTTCAGAAGGTTTATTATAAGAACGACCCTCTACAGGGTAAAAAGTTTAAAGAAGTTCGTAAGGTTAAAAGGTTTATTGCAAGGCAAAAACAAATAAAGGATACAGTTGCTGCCCCTTTAAAGGGCAAAAGGTTTCAGAAGGTTTATACTGTTAATGAAAGGTTTATTGAAAGGCAACAGCCATCACAAAGTAAAGTTGATAATTGTTGACGCAAATGTGCATAATTTTAATACTATATCCCTAGTTGCTCTTTACAAGGCGAAGTTGATAGTTGTCGAAGTGGTTATGCATGGTTTAATACTGTATTTCTAGCTATTTTTTCCAGGAAAAGTTATGATGGTTTCCGGGATGCTGGGACGGGCGGTGCGCGCCGCTCGGGGTGGGGGCCGCGATCCTTGAAATCCCGTAAGCAGGATAAACGCTTAGAGAACAAAAGACACAGGACCGGGAGGTATGCACCACTCAACTTGTCCATATACCTAACACATGACACCCGATAAAGCAATGACAGACACTATAGTGAAAGACACACTTAAAGTAGTTTCCTGGAATGTAGGGGGCTTGAATCACCCCATCAAACGTAGGAAGGCCCTGGCATCAATTCGCCGCCTTAACCCAGACATTGTCGGGCTACAGGAAACCCATTGGAAAACTGGGGAAAAAGGCAATTTCAAGGCCAATTGGATAGGGGAAGAAATTGCCACCACTTATACAAAAAAAAAAAGAGGGGTCGCCATACTGATCGGCAAACACCTGCGATACAATATAACAGAAAAACATATGGATCCCGAAAGTAGATATATAATCCTAAAAATCAACATAGCAGGACAGAACTTCACTTTAGCTAACATCTATGCACCTAATGGCTCTAATGCAGACTTCTACACGGAACTCACACAAAAGTTACTAGCAATACAAGCGCAGAACCTAATTGTAATAGGGGACTTCAATGCTGCTATGGACCCCAAGATGGACAGGCAGGAATCACGAACTGCACAACCCATGGGAGACCCGCTCAGATTCTTGCTACAGAATACAGCATTGGTTGACCCGTGGAGGCTCCTATACCCCACAGCCAGGGAATACACATGCTACTCAGTAGCCCACAAAACACTATCGAGAATTGATTATACCCTAATAGATGAACAACTGATGGGGGGGGTGGCGGATGCCTCCATCGGGCCAATCACAATGTCGGACCATGCACCCCTCTCACTGACAATTAAACTGGAAACAGCACAAACCCGCTCTAGAATCTGGAGATTTCCAAACTACCTATACACATCCCCGAAATTTAAAGAATATCTGACAAAAAGTTGGGGCGACTTCTTAGATGACAATCTTCAACATATGAACAACCCAACACTATTATGGGAAACGGCGAAAGCCGTCTTGAGAGGACAAATTATAGCATACACTGCCAAACAGCGGAAGGAAGCGAAGGCAAAACACACACTCCTTTATAATGCGCTTACCAAAGCCTATAAAACCTACATAGAACACAATACACCAGAAAATAAAAAATGCTGGTTGGAAGCATCCCTAATACTAGACACATACTTGGGAGCGGAAGCCAAAAGTAGAATACAATTCCAGAATGCCAAATATTTTAGATTCGGCAATAAGGCTGGATCACTATTAGCCAATATGGCAAAACCAAAAGGACACAATAGAACTATAAATATTATAAAGGACGCAACCACGGGACACAGAACACATGACCCGGATAGAATAGCAAAACAATTTGAAGGATACTTTAGAGAACTATACTCTCCCACTACAACGAACTACGCCACCACACAAGATATACTTGACAGGACACAACTTCCACGACTAACAATAGAACAGAGGGGCATGCTGGAAGCAGATATAACGGATCAGGAAATAGAAAACACAATCAAAAATCTTAAAAATCAAAAAACCCCGGGCCCAGATGGCTACACAACAGAATTCTACAAACTACTGAACCCCGCAATAATACCCATGCTTCGGGAAGTATTTCACAATATCATGCACCATGGGACTCCAATGCCCCGATTCACTGAATCTTATACGATTCTCCTACCAAAACCAGACAGAGATCCAGAACTAGTCCAATCCTATAGACCAATATCATTATTAAACACAGATTATAAAATCCTTTCTAAAATAATGGCAGATCGGCTCCAGTGTATCCTCCCGGGGTTGCTCACTAAGCACCAACTAGGCTTTGTCAGAGGTAAACACATTTCAATAGGAATACGAACGGCAACAGCAGCAATCACTACCAATGGTAAATCTGGGAGTCTTCTCCTCAGTTTGGATGCTGAAAAAGCATTTGACAAAATTGCGTGGCCATGGCTTAATGCGGTATTAGCGGAAAGAGCCTTCGGCAACACATTTAAATCCCTAATACAATATGTATATAAAACACCAACTTGTCAATTGCTAGTCAATGGACAACTTACGAACGGCATCCGACTGGGGAGAGGGGTCAGGCAAGGTTGCCCCTTGTCACCACTCTTATTCAACTTAGCCATTGACCCACTATTTAGATTACTAGAAAAGGAAACCGCCTTTCAGGGAATAAAAATAGGCAAAGAAGAAATAAAAATAACAGCCTTTGCAGATGACGTTTTATTATACATAGCAAACCCCCAAGCCACTCTTCCACGGATATTAGCAATCATAACCCAATTCGGTACTATCACGGGCTATTCAATTAATTTAGAAAAATCGGCAGCCTTGTACCTTGGTGACTGCACAAAACCGGCCTGGGGAGAGGACTTCCCTTTCAAATGGAATAAACAACATGTTAAATACCTGGGTATTCTGCTGCCTAAAAACCAACACTTACTCTATGACATCAATATTAAACCTGTCATAAGAGAAATTCAAAAAAACCTACAAACCTGGGCTAGCTTGACCCTCTCATACTTGGGGCGAATCCATTTAATAAAAATGATAGCGTTCCCGAAGCTACTGTTTTACTTACAAACACTCCCTATACTTCTTAAAAATAAGGAAATCACAGAATTACACAAAAGGTTCAGAGAGTTCATCTGGGGCAAGAAAAGAGCAATAATAAGCAGGAGAGTGCTGCAGCAGCCACGGGAGAACGCTGGAGTAAACCTTCCAGACCCATTTAACTACAACATAGCGGCACTGCTTGGAGTGCTGAGAGACTGGATCAAAAACACGCATATACATACAGATCCACAATTGGATCAGAACATGATACCAGAGATTAAACTAACTTATTTGATTCATATGCCAAGAGCGGAACTGCCTGAGCGGGTCACTTTAAATCCGCTATTGATGTCCATCTGGGGTCTTTGGCAAAAACTGAGGAAAAGATATAAACTAAACCCTCACTCATCAGTATTGCTACCCATCACGGGCAACCTAGATTTCTTGCACGGGAGCCAAACACGCCCCTTCACAGAGTGGGAAAAAGCAGGACTCACACATATTGGTCAATTATTGAAACGGAATGGCAAAAGAATACTTACACTCCAAGAAGTCAGAGAAAAATTCCCATTCACGGCCCCACATACTTTTGCATACTTTCAAATATCATCCTATATCAAAAAAACAATCAAAAGTTTTTCCACTCATGATTGGGAAAACGAACTAGATACGCTGCTGAATATAACACCACCAAACGACAAAGCCGTAGCGACACACTACAAATTTTTAAGACACACTCTTCACTATGAAGAACTTAATACAGGCATGATCAAGTGGTGCACTCATTTTCCGGAATTGGATGTTGCCGAATTGCTCAAAATGTACAACTACTCCTGGACAACTCTGCAGGCATCCTCTTATAGAGAAATGCTGCTCAGATTGTACCACTACAATTATGTATCACCAGCTCGTTCAGTGCAGATGAAGCTGTCTGACTCCGACCAATGCAAAAAGTGTGGGAAGGAGGGAGCAGATTTATACCACTGTTTGTGGGAGTGTCCGGTGATTAATCAGTTCTGGAGAAAAGTGCACAGATACATGATTACAAAACTAACAAGCTACTTACCCCTTACTCCAAGGTGGGCAATATTCGGCTCCATAGACACTAACATTCAAAGGATAGACAGAGGAACTAGAAAATTAATCTTACTGATAGCCACAGTGGCAAAAAAAGTCATTCTTCAGGGATGGATAGGGAGTGACCCGCCCCCATTCCAACACTTTATGGAAAAATTGCAACAGCTCTTTAAATTTGAATGGGCTGAGACAACCTTAGATAAAGAAAAGAAAACGCCCAAATTCTTTAACACATGGGAAAGCTTTATTGAAACCTTAAATATAGAAACCAAACAAAAACTATATCAGACATTTCGAGACACCACCTGGTATCTGACCAGAGTGGTGGAGGGAGATGACCCAATCAATCTGGAGAGGGGAGATGTGCGTGGCCCTCACCCTGAGCGGCGGGACCGGGTGTGATGCAGTTTTGCTACCAAACAGTGTTGCCTCAAATAGATGCTTTAATGTTGGCTACCTGGATTTGACATACAATGTTAATAGGAAAAACGATGTCCTTTCTGATGCAATGTCATGTCTGTACCTCTTTTATCATTTTATTATGTTGTAACCGCTTGAAAAGATCTAACTATGTACCTCATTGTTGGAAAAATATTGAAAACCCAAATAAAAAGAATTTGAAAAAAAAAAAAAAACCTCTAGGACATATGTTTAGTTTGGGACTGGGACAGTGGCAAATGTTGGCTCATGTTGATCACACAATTGACAAATAGCCTCCTATTGATGTTGCTGGTGCGTTTATGGTCTTACATGTTTTTGTTTCTAATCTTACGTATAAGGTGATTCAGGATACCCGCTGCTGCCGTGGCTCTTGACGCCAGTACTCCGGCCCCAGGATGCCTCCCAGGATGCCTACAACCGTGCGCACCGCAAGACCAGGGCTGTGGTGGAGAGGGCCTTTGGTCTTTTGAAGACTAGGTTTCGTTGTTTGGATCATACCGGGGGCGCCCTGCAATATGATCCTAAAAAGGTCATAGACATAATAATGGCCTGTGCGGTTCTGCACAATTTTGCAATTTCACAACGGGTCCCCCGGTGTAAACAATATTAATATCTCCTGCCTGCCGCTCGGCCAAATGTAAACAAGTGGATATTAATATTAATAACTAGATATTATATCAATATCTAGATATTAATTTATAACTATAAATCTTCTGCTTGGGTATATTAATAGCTAATATTAATAATATCTCCTGGCTGGCGCAAGCCAATTATGTAAACAATATTAATAGCATAAACATCTAAAATATTACTAATATTATGTATATATTTATATCCGGCCCGGCTCGACTAAAATAGGCACCACATATACCAATACTATCAATATCTGGCCAATGATCACGCAATGGATATACGCATAAGACTATAAGACTAGGTTCTTTTGACTTCTGGTAAATGCAAGAGACACTGAGACACGCAGTAAATAAAGAGATATATTGTTGACAAAATAACACAATGTTGCAATCAAATCTCAAATCAAACACAATACATGAGACTGGCATACAGTTATGAGACTGGCATACATATATACAGGGAAAGACACATTACCCTCCTGATACGGCACTCACAAGCTTCTCCTGTGTCATGCCTGCTGTTTATATATTTTTTGTATCAATCAAATATAACATAAATCTATATGTATGTGACCATATATCCCTGTATATTTACATATCCCCCGCTTGAGGGCATTCATATCTTGATGTGAAAAAGCCCTCACTTTACTCTTTGGTTATACACCAATCTCTCGACCGCCTTTAATGAGCCTTTCATCCGACAGCAAATAACCAGCATACCCAATACTATTATAGTCTGTATGATTAGTAGACCCTTAAAAGTCAACCTTTATGAATGGTTGCTGATCAATGTCTTTTAGGTTCCATCCTGAGGTCTCGAGTACTTCGGCTGCTGAGTCTTTGGTTTCTGCCGTGATCTGTTTTAGGTCAAGTATATGTTCGTTTGTCCGTTGCATAAGCGTATGTATGTCCATACTCAGTAGGGGAATTGGTTTAGTAAAATTGGGTAGTGACTTCCTTATTTCTGCCTCATATCTCGCAGACATCTGTAGTTCGTAGGAGTTATTGAAGATTGGAACTGGAAATACGCTCTGACCATTAATTTGGAGATTTTTGTGCAGTACTAAACAAAAGTTTGAGTGGGAAATTGAGCACTCATTCTTTCCATATTGCATCCTAGTGGCACTGGTGACAAAGCAATATTTGCTATCTCCCACATAGGCGATCCTGATCATATCGTCCAGCCACCGAGTTAATTTTATAGAACAGGACCTCTCCCCTAGGTTTGCTTGGGGCTCTGCAAACTGTTTGGGGCTATCAGGTAGTAGGCCGCAGCTTGGTAGTTGTGCATCAAAAACATTACAACGACAGACATACTCCTCGTTATTCTTGGTGCAGCAGGTGATTTGTGGGGCTTTCCATTCTCCTGTGTTCAGTAGAATCATTACGGTTGGGGGATCCCGGAATTCTTTTAGAACCTGTCGGTCCAAGTTTCCTAGGGAGTGCACTTGTACAAGGTTGGTATAAATCTCATGGGTAGATATAATGGGTAGAGAGATGGTTAATGGAATATAGGCTTTTGCGGAATCTTCGCATGTGTCTGTATGCCTTGTAATTTTTCCCAGATCCCGTATTGTACACATGCTTAATTCGCTACCCGTGTTGGTATACCAGCTGAATATCTGGTCGTCTGGAATGAAGTCAAAGACGCGCTCGAGTTCTATGTCTCTCAAGATGTCTGACATCTTGCTAAGTAGATAGTCTCCATAAGCCGAGCACACTATTGCCTTGCCTATCTGGTTTTCCTGTGCCTCTCTATTATTGAGATCTATTAGTTCATTAAGTTTAGCTTGTACTTGGGTGAACGTAGAAGCAATTGTGTGCATATTAAACACCGTGATTTCCTCTTCCTGCTCAACGCCCAACTGGGCATCCAGCATAGGGGAAATCAGTTTTTCTTTTAAAATATTTCTAAGGTTCTTCCCATTACTATATAATGCTTCTATGTCCGCTCTATTCCAGACAGACATGCCTGACCCAAATAATCCTGATATAGTTCCGACCCAGCCTTCTAGACCCCGTTTTGACCTCTTATTATTAATGTTTGTTTTCCTGTTACTGCTTCGGCCACTCCTCTTCCAAAATGATTGAATTTTATCTTTAATAAATGTGCTATAAATATCCCTAATTTCTTGGGAGCACAAATCGGCGGGTAGGGACCATTGAGAAAAATCTAGAATAACTGGTACATGTAAGTATTTGACATTATTATATAATATCCCTGGAATGGGTTGTGCCACCAGACCACTTGGAGACATATTAATTACATGAGGACATTTCTCTATCTCTTGTAACAATATGCTAATGCCCTTACTTCTATCCCCCTCTGCCCACACATCGTCAGGTTGACAGGTTACAATTCCATCCTGATCTAATGTGATATTCCTTTCAAGGTGCATCCTAAGCCGGTTCTCCTCCTCCACTATTTCTGTGGTCTTGTGCCATGCCATTCCCCCAGGGTATACCCATTTCACAAACTTATCCCTAAGATTTATGAACGGGACAGTAATATTACATTCTATGACTACCCACGCACCTTCCTTTCCAGATATACCCTTATCGGTTACATTTACTCCCTCTGACCTCCTTCCTACTCCTAGAATTATATCTGCTTTAGGTCTGGATGGTAGATCTCTCTTTTCTCTGTTGATATGCATGGTCCAAGTTCTGTTGCTAAGGCCAGTGGTTGAATCCCGGCCCAACTCAACACATCTTTGTGCCTGGCTTATGAGGACCATCCGCTCAGTGGATAAAATCAGAACTGCACTTAGGAACATCATCGTTGCCTTCACTCTCAGCGCCTTCCAGGTCATCCTGCCCAATCCTTTCACAGAACCGTGGAGTTCAATTTCTGTAAAAGATTAAGCATTTCTGTAAATACAAATTTTATGTACTTTTTAACTGGTTGATATGGTACCACTTAAGGAGTGGTTTTCCTCTGGCTGCTGTCATTTTAATTAGATAAACCGATGGGCTTGCTTTGTCCACAATGCTGAAGGGCCCTTTCCACGAGGGGGTAAATGCATGTTCCCTCTTACCAAAATCTCTTACCATGACAGCGTCTCCAACATTGTATTCAAAAGGCCGCACCTTTTTATCAAAATGCTTCTTGATACGTTTTTTGGAGCGTCCCATGTTCTGGGCTACAAATTCATTAATCTCTTGTAAATACTCAGTGATATTCTGCACCCAAGCTTCAGTAACAGCACCATGCAATATTGGGGACGCTAAGGGTAGCACCAAGTGTCCTGGAGTGCGCATAAGTCTACCAGTCATTGCCTGATAAGGACTGATCCCCGTCGTCGAATGAGGGGTAGATCTTATTGCCATCAAACACAGAGGTAACATATCTTTCCAGGCTGTGGGCCTTCCTGAACAAAACTTAGTCAGCATGGTTTTGATTTCCTCTTTCCACAGCTCCAGAAGATTGTGGATGATATGCCACATGAAGTTCATGTTTAATATCCAACAATTTCTGTAATTGCTGAAAGATTTTGCCTGTAAACGCCGGGCCTCTGTCACTGGCCACGGTGTGTGGTAGACCCCATCTACTGAACAATTCAAACAACAATACTTTTGCGGCGGTTAAGGCATTTTGATTCTTGGTTGGGAATGCCTCTACCCATTTGCTGAAAACATCTACTACTACCAAGCAGTATGTGTAGCCTCCGGGGGTTTTGGGCAAAGGACCAATGAAATCAACTTGGATGTGAGACCAGGGACCTTCCGGAGGTGGGGCTGATCTTAAAAAGGCTTTGTTGGAACAGGAGGGGGGGTTGACTTGCAAGCATGGCAAGCATCTGGCACATTTTACATAGACATCCTCTTTGATGGTAGGCCACCAGACTGTGCTCATCAGTTTATGCAGCGTTTTATCTGCTGCATAATGTCCACCCACGGGGTGAGCATGAAAAATTTGAAAAAATTCATCAGCACAGTCAGGGGGAATACACATTACTGGAAAACCCGCCTCTGGATGATACATAAGGAGGGGCTCCCCCGAATTGCAAGGCGCTAAACCCGTTGATTCTGCCCATGCTGTGGGTGTGGGAGTTGGCTTCCCTGCCAGATGCCACTGCCGTACAGTTTCATAGGGACCAAATGATTTTTGCAATGAGACTAGGTCTGAATGTGTGGCTGGCTGTATGGCAGAGATTTCTGGGCTGAGGGGAGGCTCCCACAAGACAGACTCCTTTGCTGCCCTTTTTGCACACTGGTCAGCCTCACTGTTTTTCTCTGCCTGTATTGACCCCTTGGAGTGGCCTTTAACCTTAATAATCGCACATGGGGCTTTCCTCTGTTGCAGCAAGTTCCAAATATAACCTAACAAACTTGCATGCACTAAAGGTCTGCCATCCGTGGCCCTGAACCCATTTGACATATACAAAGGCAGCATGGTCAATGTGTTTACCACATAAGCACTGTCACTGTGAATATTCATACCTAAATCAGGACACTCTTCCAAAATACGGGCCATGACTGCTAACTCGGCATACTGAGAGGAGTGAACTCCACAAGAATGCATTATTACCTTCTCCGGAAATACAGCAGCAAACCCCGTGTATGCCTTGCCCTGATCATGGTAAGACGAACCGTCACAGTAAACATCTATGCCAGGCACAGAGGTGTCAGAGATAGGGTTAGGTGGGAGGGAAATATTGGGTGGAAGAGGGCACTCGTGAGGTTCTCCTGGGTAAAGCAGGAATGCAGGGAGTAAGGTGGTCTGTTTTGAGGTAATCTCTAGGTCTCGTTGTATCAACATCAAAGTCCATCTTGACAACCGAGCTGAAGATACTAACGTTTCACCGGGTCTAAGTAATAGGTTCAGGGGCGTGTGGGGGCTATGAAGTGTAACACCATTAAGTCCAGTGATATACGTGAAATGCTGCAAGGCCCAAAATGTCGCCAACAGATGTCGCTCACAAGCAGAATACCGACTTTCGACTGGTGTCAGGACACGGGAGCCATAAGCGATAGGCCGTAGTTTTCCATGGCGTTCTTGGCATAGTACTGCAGCCAATGCTTGATCTGTGGCAGCAACTTCTAAATGAAAAGTCTTTGATGGATCCGGGGTGATTAGAGCAGTCGCTTCCATTACCGCCCTCTTTAAGGAGTTGACAGCCGCTGTGTGTATTTCTGTCCATTCTTTGCGAATATCTTCCTCTGCCACTTCCTTCTTTAACAGATCATACAAGGGGCGTGCCCTGTCGGCAAAGTGTGGAATAAAGTCTCTTTGGTACTGGACTAGACCTAAGAAAGATCTTAATGCTGTTTTAGACACCGGCAAACTCAGTCTCTGTATAACATCTACCTTGTGTTGATCAGGCACCTTCCCTTCAGGAGTGAGACTTACCCCCAGGAAATTCAAAGATGTTCGCAGCAGCTGGCATTTCTTCGGGTTGACCTTCAGCCCAGCTTTGTCCAGTAGCTCCAAAAGTTCTTTCAGTAAAATGAGGTGCTCATCTTCTGTCTCTGTGACCAAAAGCAGATCATCAACATACTGTAAAATTGCATGGGGTTTGGAGAATCTGGTTAAAATGGCAGCCATGCGCTTGTGAAAAATTGTGGGGGCATTGGCCATGCCCTGGGGCAATCGATTCCAGGTTATTTGTTTGTCTTTCCACGTAAAGGCCAGTTTAAACTGAGATTCTTTAGCAATCGGTATACTCCAGAATCCATTGCAGATGTCCAAGGAACTGTAGTACTTTGTGGAAGGAGGGATTTGTGAAAGAAGGGTAGGGGCTTCTCTGACAACTGGTGCACAGGCTGGGGTGACAGAATTCAACCCACGATAATCAAGACAAAGCCTCCACGTGCCATCTGGTTTCAAGATAGGATAAACAGCAGAATTAGTAGTGGATTCACATTCTCTCAATACACCTTGTTCTAACAATGACTCTATGGTCTGCTGTATGTATGGCTCACTGTCTTTTGGAATAGGGTACTGCTTTTGGGGTGCATGAGCCTTTCCCGAGATAACTTCCTCACCCTCCATTTTACCACAATCATGCTTATGTCTCGCAAACACACTTTCACAATCATGAATTATCTTTGACACCCTTGCATCATCATGGACAGGAAGAGAAAACATCTCTGGTTTTTTTATTGCATGCACCGCAGGGGAGTCAGAGACAATGCAGTGTCTACCTTTACCCTGGAACCATAGCCGTCCATTTGCATAGTCAATAACCACTCCGTGTTGCTCCAGAAAATCAGAACCTAAAATAGAGACAGGATCAGGCAATGACATTAAATGAGCTTTCAAATCATACCCCTGATTAGCAATCCACACTTGAGTCTTTTTTGCTTCAATAGCCACAGCATGGGAACCCTGGAATGCTTGCAAACTCAGTCTTTTTTTAGTAGCTAGAGGATGTGTATTTGGGTTACTGGTATGTATTATTGATATGGAGGCCCCGGTATCAATCAACATTGCTTGCTTTGGGCCTCCGTTCAAAGCAGCCAATATGGTGGGACGATTGCATCCATCTCTTCTGAACTCCACCACAGACGAGACGGAGGCTTCGTTTCCCTATGCAGAATTATTACAACTAGCAGCGATGTGGGGACCTACAGAGCAAGGGTTTGCGGTGCCTGCCATCTGACTTATGGCTTGTATTGCTCTGTGTTTCTCCAACTCTTTATTAGCTGTCAATAGTTGCTGCTGCAACTCATAATAAGATGGTGCAGCTGACATTGTAGGCGCTTTTGCTTGTCTAAATCTGCATGCTTTAGACAAATGGCCTACCTGTCCACATGTGTAGCATTCAAAGGCTTGTCCCCTTTCAAAGGGTCCTTTCGGTTTTGTTGAAGATTTACCCTGAATATAGCTTTTAGACTTATAATCTGGAGCTGGACCTTCCACAGCTGCTACCTTACCTCTAATATGCCTGCTCTGCTCCTTAAGAATTGCTTCAGCCCTCTTAAAGCAAATCATGATTTTGGGATATGAGTTCTGAGAGGTTACTGACAAACCCACCAGCCTGCGTACTTCTGGGCAGACCCTGTTAAGCAGGGCTCTTTTATAACATTCATCATTTTGGGTACCAGCAGTCCCATTTGGCAAAGTTAATTTGTATAGTAAAAATAGTCTTTCTGCAAACCCCTGTACAGTCTCACTCCTTCTCTGTGTACAGTTCCCAAATGAAACATGATGGTCTGTCTCATCTATACCTAGAAGTCTTAATACTTCTTCTACTAACTGATGTTTCATTCTGGGCTCTGTAAACACAGAAGCTGGGAGACCTGCTCTCACTGAATTATCCAGGCTTGCCACAATGACATCAAAGACATCAGTATTAACATTTAAATTTTGATGTACTTTTTCAAATTGATTAAATCTCATCATCACATCCACTGGGTCATCCCCCAAATTTATGGGCCCCAGTTCTCTACTTAACACCTGCACTTCAGTACTAGATAGCGGCTTTGATACTGTGGTCTCCGAGACCATAAACCCCATGGCATCCATTTGTTTTTCTGTAGTGATTGGAGCCATTTTGATCTCTGTTTGATACTCTAATTCCTCATCTGTCTCTTCCTCCTCCCTGAAGTCCCAGCTATGTCTATCGCCCCCTGTCCTGGGCACATTAAATGCCGCCACTATAGCACTCTGTTGCCCTAATTGTTTCTTTAAAGTTTCAATCTGGGCTGCGCACTGAGAATGATCTGCTTCTGAATGACTGGAGGATGTGGCCAGCACTCGTATGGCTGCCTCTGTATCCTGCAATCTTTCCCGGAGCCTTTGATTCTCCTTGCGAAGTTGCTCATTTTCTTCTACTGTCTGCTGATTTTTAACCCCTAATATTACTGCCTGTTGCCCAGACATTGCTAAGGAAACTGCAATATGGTCTAGCTGTTTAGCCTTTTCCTCTGTCTTGTTTTTTAACTCCATAATACTGTGATGTTTAGTTGCTAACCAATGTGCTGCAAAAATAAGTGCATTCTTTCCCTTCTTCTTATTAAATTTCTTTTCACTTATCATGGAAGCCACATAATCCTGTGCCTGCTTCCAAGGATCAGTAGATCCTTCCATTTCTTTTACTAACCCCTCTGTGTTTTTAACCTTGGCTATTTTTTTCAACAGTCCCTCCATGTCTAAAGAAAAGAAAAATGTCTAATCAAAGCACGAATAGAAATTACAAGATAGTATTCTAAAACCACCACCAGATACGGATTAAATTGTACAATATGTCCATGCAATGATACCTTAATATTTACCACTGCTCAGTGCTCCGCAAATACACAAGATGCCTCGTGCCTGGCTTAGCCAATCTGTAAACAATTGGATATTAATATTAATAACTAGATATTATATCAATATCTAGATATTAATTTATACCTATAAATCTCCTGCTTGGGTATATTAATAGCTAATATTAATAATATCTCCTGGCTGGCGCAAGCCAATTATGTAAACAATATTAATAGCATAAACATCTAAAATATTACTAATATTATGTATATATTTATATCCGGCCCGGCTCGACTAAAATAGGCACCACATATACCAATACTATCAATATCTGGCCAATGATCACGCAATGGATATACGCATAAGACTATAAGACTAGGTTCTTTTGACTTCTGGTAAATGCAAGAGACACTGAGACACGCAGTAAATAAAGAGATATATTGTTGACAAAATAACGCAATGTTGCAATCAAATCTCAAATCAAACACAATACATGAGACTGGCATACAGTTATGAGACTGGCATACATATATACAGGGAAAGACACATTACCCTCCTGATACGGCACTCACAAGCTTCTCCTGTGTCATGCCTGCTGTTTATATATTTTTTGTATCAATCAAATATAACATAAATCTATATGTATGTGACCATATATCCCTGTATATTTACACCGGTATGTAGATTTGGCTCCCTCTCCACCCAGCGAAGACCAGGAGGACTCATTTCTGGGCACACACAGTAGTGTGTCCGGCCAAAGTGTGCGGACTAATTTGATTGCGACCCATTTTGCTTAATTTAACCTGTATTTGCCTTTGTTTAACATTGTGTTGTTGATTTTGTTTGGTTTCCCTTTGTGTATGTTTCGTTTTGTTTGTTGTGTACAACTAAGTAATGAAGTAATTACTCACCACAGCCCTAATGCTTTACGACTCTCTTTTTTGGATGTGTGAACTGTGTGAATGTACAAGTATATTTTTCTCTGTGACAACAAAAAAAGAGACAAACAAATTTCTGAGCCACAGGTGTCTTTAACTGTTTATTTTTAAAAAATAACAGCACAAACTTGGAGCTCACTCCAATTTGCAAACAAAATATATGTAACAACAAAGGATAAATTGTTAGATCAACCATGCCACAAATACTCTCCTGCTTGCCAACATTTGCCACTGCCACAGGTGTAAACCTGGTACAGGTGTAAAAGCTTGAGTGGCACGTTCAGTGAGGATTCAGATATGGCATTGGCTAGTGGCCTACCTCACCACTCTAAGGAGCTATATGGGCGCAAATACAAACCACACAACCCAAGGGTATCTTGGTTTGCCTCACCAGACAAGTCAATACAGGGGGGATTTAGAGCAAAGATGTTGTACAGATTCATGTTGTGGAGACATTAATATGGGTGATGGCCATAGTACCCAGGTGGTGGCCCTTGCTGATTGGACCTAACGTGGGCCTGTGTGGCATTCTGAATCTGCAACTGGTCCAAAATGTTTCGCATGATAGTTACCATTTCACCCCTGTAGGCACGGTTGTCATTGTTGGCAGTCTCCATGTGGCTGTTGAGGGTCCGCAATTCTTTCTGCACAGCCTATAATGTACTATTGAGGTTCTCGATCCGGCCATGCAGTGCCTCTCGGTTCCTTTGGTTTTGTTGCTGGAAGGTAACCCTCTCGTGGTGCCATGCGTCCAAAATTGCCATGCCCCTCCCCTGGTTGCGCCGTAGTTGATTCCGCCTCCCCAATCCCCTGGTTCGGGGTCGTGCCGATGAGGTTGGTCTGGGCCCCTCAACAGACACAGGCATGCTTACACAATCCTCAGTAGCAGAGAGAACACTGGGGACTTGAGGGTCAGTCTCTGCATGCTGGCCACGATATGCAGCCAGCTTCCCTCTGCTGCTGCGGAGTTGGGGTTGAAACATTTTGGGCCAGTTGCAGATTCTTTCCCAGGGGGAGATCTTCTGAAGGGCACATAAAGGATCCATCCTCCTCCAGCTCCTGGATTTCATCCATGAGTGTGTGGGTCTGTATGGACAGAGACAAATGATATGTTAGCTTGGGCACTACATATGTCAATCTGTTAGTAGTAACATGCAAAGTAACATGGATAACCGACATTTGCTCCATAAACTTACCGAATATATCGGATCCTCCCTCCTAGGCTGCACGGAAGTTGACGGCATGTCCAAACTGGCAGTGGATTCCACAGTAGCTGAGGGATGATGCTGGCCTGCATGAGAAGCAAAGACACTATGTAAACACACACCTATGCATTGTTGACGGGTCAAAAGACATATGCCGAATTCTTTAACGGGTCAAAGCTGTCATGGGCACTACAACAACGGTGACAAATAATCTTCAATTTCCATGCCATTATCTTTAATAATTTTTATTCAATAACTACTTCCACATTGTTCACCTCAACTAAGCCAAACATTCAAGTTCTGCTTGTTCTGTGGCTGACAACATCCCTTATAGGCCATTAAGTGTACATACATCAAAACAAGCATGTTTATTGCTTTTTAACCAACCCCAGCTCACACACAAGTAGACAACAGATCAAGATTGAAGTGTGTGATGTCATGGAGTGTAAAGACATAACTGCCAGGTTAATGGGAACCAGCAAACTTTGAAACTCGGGTTCAATGTTCATTCACGTCTGGTATGTGGCCAAAAAATCAGAAGTTAACTGGCCACACACATGCCACACCCTGGCCCAACACATAAATCCCCTACAAGCCACAGCCTAGGCGCATGACTTAACAGATGTGTTACTGGCTAATTGTGCATGATCACTAATTGTAAAGGTCACATAAAGCTTACTCACCTGCAGGACGGGTCGGTGAATCTGTGTCCCTTAAGGCCGCGTGTCCCTCGACGGCGACTGGATGCATCAATCCCAAAATCATCTCCTCAGCCGGTGTAAACTTGAGTTTGGAGGGAAATCCTCCTCCAGTTTTCATGCTGCAAAACATAGTTAGGCTAATTTAGAACCAGGTGGCCAATACAACATCAAGTCAAATCCTAAAGCTAACCTTTTTACCTGTAAATCCGCCTTTGATTTTCTTTCTTCCGCGCAGCATATTTGAGGTCCGATATCTTGCGCTGAACCTGTACAACATCCTTTAACTCTTCCCCTGCTGCATTCACTTGTCTGGTTAGGTCGGCCAAGATGTTTGCTCTGCGCTGTTTGGTGGTGTTTTTGGATTTGCGCCCATATAGCCCCTCATAAACTAAGGTCAGGCCACTAGCCAAGGCCATAATTTGGCCCTCACCGAAACGCCCACTCAACTGCCCTCTTCGCAATGTGCGCCCTGTTGTTTGGGGTTGTGGCTCCTCCATGGTGACATCCAAATGGGGTGACATCCTTGCCTGGGTTTGTGGGGGATAATGCAGGGAATGGTGGCTGCCTGGGGATTGGACAGGACTGGGCAAGGGACTGGGTGTTCTGGCCTGGCTGGCCACAGAAGTCCCAGGTGTGGATGTGGCATAGTAACCTTGCCTTTCCACCTGTGCCGGTGCCAAATGTGGGCGAGCAGGAGAGTTTAGTTCTGAGGCTGAAGTAGTGCTGCCCTTGGAGGTAGTAGGGTGGACCAAGGGTGAGGGAGCGATCTGGCAGGGCTGGCCCTCTTCTGCTGTTTTTTTTGGCCCACTCTTGGGGGGCTGCGGGACCTGGTTCTGCCTCTTGGGGGGCTGCGGGACCTGGTTCGGCCTCTTGGGGGGCTGCGGGACCTACTGCGGCCTATTGTGGGTGTTGTTGTGGGGCAGGGTGGGTCTTCGGACCCTCTTACCCGTTTTGGGCCCAGTAGCCATAATAGCCTTTGTGGCCTGTGTCTTTGCTTTGGCTGCCTGCTCCTTTTTTTGCCCATAGCTGGTAGTTGGCTGGGCCGGCGTTTCGGTACTAGGCCGTAATTTTGCTTTGGGCTGTTGCGACCTTGTTTTTGGCCCTTCGGAAGGCTCCTGCCACTTGGCTGCCTTCTTCCCCGTTTGCTCCTTTCCAGTTTTGCCAGGAGTTTTTTTAGGTGCCATTTTGATTTTTGAGAATAATGAGCTGTGTGTGCAGGGACCTTTTAAGTAAGCTAGCCGGCGTGAGACGCTTACGCGCCGGCGTGTGACGTGTACGTTCACACGCCCGTGCGGAACCCGCTGGGGCATTACTTATCTGCTGCTGAGAACAAGCAAGATGGCACCCACTATCTTCACCCGCCAACAAGAAGAGATCATCATGCTCGTAAGTGTCTTTTAAGGACTTTGCTTTGATTTGTAAATGCTGCTCTACATGTGAAGGAAGCGCAGGAATAAATGGCTTTAGTAATAAATGTGATAAACTACATGCACAACCAAAGGCACGCCACACACGTGCCAAACAACATTTAGCCCAGATTGTGAAATTACAGAACCCTAGAAATGTGTGTGTGTGTGTTAATGTAATTACCCAAAAAAATGTATTGGTGACACATATTGATAGGTATTTAGAAGTAAATTCGATGTTTGCTTTCTGTTTTGTAGACCATGCTGGAGTGCAGGGACTACCTGCCCAACACATTTGAAAAACGCAACGTCGCCCTGGAGATAATCTCGAACATACAACAGCAGACCAACACCACCTTCACCCACACGCAGATCATGCAGCATTGGTCGGACCTCAAACGGCTGCACATGCCCCGGGTGCGGAGGTTCTTCGGAATCCATTTTCCAAGTAAGTACATTGCGATTGCATGCAATATGTAACTAAGACAGAAGGTAGGCCTTTACTTAGAATGCCTTTTCTTTTCTAGTGTTGGAAATGGATTACCGAATTCGCCGCACCCGGAGGCGCACAGGCCGACCAGTGCTGCATGATTCTGCAGCTGGGAGTGAAGGTGGTGGATCTCCAGGGCGACGGTCCAACCCCTCCTCTGTTGGCTCCTCCGACCAGCCCCTGGACCTTACCACAGAGGAGGGGCGGCACAGCGTGGGCAGGGAGTCGTACCCTGCCACGCATGCGGGAGCCTCTGGTATGTCATATATATACATGTTTGCTCCTGATAGCAACAAACTGAATCCTTTTTTCTTTTTTTGAAGATGCTTCGGGAGCGGATGAGGTAGTGGAGGAGGAGGCAGCAGATATGCTCGAAGAAGAACCTGGAGAAGGTGAGTGATGTGACCCAGACTTTGAAAAAAACATTGGAGGACTGCTGAATCAGACATTAAAACTGACCATATTTTCTAAATTTCTACAGGCAGTTCTTCACAGCAGAGCCAGGACCAAGGACATCCTGTTGTCCCCAACGAGCCATCTATCGGCCACCAACCAAGTAAGTATTCATGTCATTAGTGACATTTCTGTGTTACTTGACATGAACACACAAATCCATCAAGCCCTAGGCAATGGCACTCGAAGACTTACCTGTGCCCACTTCATTAGCTTAATGACTTGACAGACTTACCTGTGCCCACTTCATTAGCTTAATGACTTGACAGACTTACCTGTGACCACTTCATTAGCTTAATGACTTGACAGATTTACCTGTGCCCACTTCATTAGCTTAATGACTTGACAGACTTACCTGTGCCCACTTCATTAGCTTAATGACTTGACAGACTTATCTGTGCCCACTTCATTAGCTTAATGACTTGACAGACTTACCTGTGACCACTTCATTAGCTTAATGACTTGACAGACTTACCTGTGCCCACTTCATTAGCTTAATGACTTGAAATAATTACATGTCGCTTTTCGTGGTTTGGTAAACTAATAAACATTAAATCCACAGGTGACAAACATGTATAGTTAGGCAACTAATTTTTGGAATAAAAATTGTTACAGGGACCACACGTCAAAGACTGGCGGAGCTGAATCGGAGGGTCCTTGAGTTGGTGGCCGATCTGCACGCGATGCATGACACGTTGGGGACAACAGAGGATGAAGAGTAGTGTCATTGGTCCTGGCCCAGTTTATTTCTATATAGTTTTTAAATATTTATTTGTTACATTTTAAAAGTTCGCAGATTTTGCAAATAGTTTTTAATCACATCTTGTAAATTTTCCTAAATTAACAATAAGCCCAAAAAAAAAGCCACACAAAAATGGCTGGTTACGATAATAAACCACAGAAAAATACCCAATAATTCCTGTGTCAATTATTAGCACAAATACATTGTCAAGAAACAAAGGGTAAATTACTGTTGAATAAAGCAACATTGAGATGACCGGGAAGTGGTTGGGGTAAGTTTTAAGGTGCGCTAACTGAAGAAAAAAATAAGCAGGAAGTGGTTGGGGTGAGCTTTAAGGTGCGCTAAATGAAGAAAAAACTAAGCAGGAAGTGGTTGGGGTGAGCTTTAAGGTGCGCTAAATGAAGCAAAAAATAACCAGGAAGTGGTTGGGGTAAGTTTTAAGGTGCGCTAACTGAAGAAAAAAATAAGCAGGCAGTGGTTGGGGTGAGCTTTAAGGTGCGCTAAATGAAGATAAAACTAAGCAGGAAGTGGTTGGGGTGAGCTTTAAGGTGCGCTAAATGAAGAAAAAAAAGCAGGAAGTGGTTGGGGTGAGCTTTAAGGTGCGCTAAATGACGAAAAAGAAATAAATAAGCGTGAAGTGGTTGGGGGGAGCTTGTTAGTGCTAGATATGGGAACACATATATGTGTGCGAAGAGTTTAATGATTTAAGTCTGTATTGCGCAGGCGCAGGATCGTAAGTTTGTAGGTCCAGACGATTATTTTTTGAAAAATTCGATTAAAGTTGCTCGGGAAACGCAAGGGATTCGTTGAGGTAGACGATGGGAAAGTGTTAAAAACAAATGCTGCCGTTGCAACCAGAGAAAAGGAATCTGAAAAGTCACGCGGATAAATGACATACTCGATCTCGTACTTTAACATAAAAACGGACGGCCACTTTACCGAAGGAAACAAATAAATGCAAAGAATCACTCGCATATGCATAGGAGAGCGCGAACGTTCGAAAATAATACAAAGAGTGGCACTGATACGACTGGTTTGTTAAGTCTCTCTGAATCAAGCCTATAGAGTGCTGGAAGCGGCCAGCATCCCTTCATCCCTTTTGGGTGTGTGTGCCTGTAGAAGGAAAAATATGATCTATTATTATTTGCAGGACAGTAAAGGAGGTGTATCGTGAAATTGTGTAATATTAAAAATCCATATAAGCAAATCGGCTAATGAGAGGAGGGGTCACTTATAGACATAAACTGAATAAAACTCCAGCCAAGCTTGCGGTTTCTTTTCCTGGTAGGAATAAAATCCATTTGTGACAGATTTAAGTGCATCAGTGTGGACAGAACCTGCCCCCCCCCCCCAATGTCCTCTTCCTTCCATGCTATGGAATCATCAGAAACATATGTTTTTCCAGTGAACCAGATGATTTTACACAAGATAAAGAAATCAGCCAGCCCTGGAGTGTTTTAGACTTCAGGGCCAGCTGTTAAAGGTCTTGGTCCACTTTAATGCAGACATAAAGTTATGGTATAACTGACTAGAAGTACATTCCTCCACTCAAGTGTCAAGTGCTATAATATAGCAATCCAACATCCTTTTTATCCAAAATGGGTCTTGATCACAGCACAGGGGACATCCTAATTGCTGATGCCCCTTGCAAATATTACCCCCCACCCCCAAGCCCAAGTTTCCATACAATCTCCTCACTTCCGTGACAAAAATTGGCCCCCCAACAGCGGTCACATGGTCTGGAGGTATTTTAGGAAGAGAAAGGTAAATAAAGCAGGGCTTGCAAGGGGTGTGCCGCATACTACGGTCAACACCCATTGTGTATAAAATGGATGTTGAATCTCACATAATTCAACAACATTACTTACCAGGTGCACACCCCTGGCCCAGTCTCTCTGCCCATGTTACCTCTAGTGGCCTATGGAGTTGTGCATGCCTGTCTGATGAACTTAACTAGTTGTCATTGGGGTAGGGAGGAAGTGATCCACAAATGCCAAAGTCAATAGCCCTCAGAAGGGAGAGTATGTTGCCTTATTTCAAGTACTCATCCTACTTAAAGTGGACCAAAACTCTGAAATCAAGCCCCTCATATGTGGCCCTCCCGGTAGGAGTGTGAAAACCCACCAGATACCTCAGTCCAGCATCCCATGGTGCACACATAGTCCTTATTTAGCATCTGCATTTGTTTTGAACTCTCATAGCACCTGGCAGACTTGAAAGTCTTCCTACACAAGAGCACATAGTGGAGGCAGTGGACATGTCACTGGGTGTATAGCCAAGCTTGACAAAGGGTTTTACACAACTAGACTTCCTGAATCACAATGTCCCTAGATCAGGAGTTTCCGGTTTTAATGTTATTATCTCAAGTACCAAATGGCTGGTGTGAATAGATTGTTAGTTACCTACAACCTGTGTTAAAATACACAAAACGGCCATAAACATATACAAATAAATTGTTTTCAGCACTTTTTGTACTCGTGGAGCAAATCAGGCTTGGGAAAAGTAGAGATGGCAGCAGACCAATTTCAGGTACCAGTCTGCAGCCTCGCAGAATACCACCAGTGAACGGTCCACTGGTAGGGAACACCTGCCCTAGAGGTAAAAAGGGGGTTGGTTTTCTTTAATTGTAGATGTAAGGAAAGGAGCCTAAATATTTAGGTTGTATGGGTCCAAGCGCAACCCGGCAGAGAGAGTCCACAGACCACAGCCCATGCTACATTTACTTGTACAGTGACTCTGACAAAATCCTTTATATTTTGCATGTTCCACCTTTTAAAGCATGCCAGAAGTCTCAAAACAACTCTTGGTCTGCTTACTAAGCCTGTCATCACCTGGCGCTTAGCCTTGTCAGAAGGTTAACATAGTAGCAAGCTCATTCCCATAGCAGTTCCAGCAGTGGTTGCAGCATCCCTTCTTCCTCCATCCTGTGTTCCACTCCTGATGTTGTCAGCTATGACTGTAGCACATAGAGCATAGGAAGCAGGAATGCTGCATATGCGCAGCATTGCTGTGGCCATCTCTGAGACTTCTGTGGGATTAAGCACACTGCCAGTAATTTAATAATGTGGGGAGGGGGAGGGACTTGATAATTTTTAATATTAAGAGTATATTTATATCTGCTTATCCTACTATCTGCTACTGCTGTTGAACCTGGACCAAACCACTAAACATAGTTTTGGTCCACATAGCATGATTCCTAGAATGCATCCAGATTTTGCATACTTACCTACTTCCTGCACCCCATGGCGGTGACCGATGTCAGTTAGTATCCATTGGGAACCTGTTGCCCAAGGGTCCAGATAACCCTGAAGCCCCCCAGCTTTGATAGCAGCAGGTCATGTTGAGGTACCTGTCAGTCAGTGTTTTAAGATATATTGCCCTTGTAGATTTGGACTCTCACACCTAACACTAACCCAACACTAAGTGGACAGGTAGACACAGTTAGGTCCTTTCAGGGTGGTCTTAGGTTACATAGTACCCTGTGTGATATTTACTATAAATGTGCAACCCACCCACAATGCATACCTCACCCAGTATAGATCTGCTCATTAAAAATATTAAACAAAAAAAATAGTTTACACCTAGTCAGCTATCTGTATTAAATCACTTGCAATTTTCTGGTGATTGGTCTGCTTACCTGGAGCATCCAGATTTGGGATGCCCTGCTATGTGAAACCCCCCAGATCACCCACATAACTCACCTTACCGCCGTTCCCATGGTGCATGAGCGGGCTCTCATCCAATCTGCGCTTTATGCATTTTACTGCATGGCGCATGAGCAGAACAACAGCATAGGGAGTGGCTTCCCTATGGAGTGCTGTGCAGTGAACATTATTATTTAAGCAGTCCCATGGGGGCAAGTTATTTCCCATGGGGATACCTGGTTCTTAAAAATAAAAATATAAGAACAAATGTCTGTTGGGTGCAGAGGCATCTCTATAATTCTGGCTTGGTCATAATGGCTTATTTCTGGCCACTGGAGGAAATTACTTCTGGGGGTCCAAGGGGACAGAGTGATTTTGTGGAAGCACTGCAGTCAGTATGGAAGCACTGGGGGATGCCGGTAGGTAAGGAATGGCTGCGTGATTTCAGGAGGTATGGAATGGCTGCAGGTCAGTACCGGAGGGTTGTGGGTGGTGGGGAGGCACGGAATGGCTACAGGTCAGTACGGGAGGGTTGTGGGTGGTAGGGAGGCATGGAAGGGCTGCGGGTCAGAATTGCAGGGGGGGTGGATAATTATCCCCATATTGGCCCCCTGTAGCATTCTGCAATGGGGTCCAGTCACTGCTGTGCCCTCTGCTTTTGCTGTGGCCCCAGAGCAGACTGATACAAGGGGCCATAAGTGGTTTAGCAATACTCCAAGAGGCTGGTCTGAACTTTGCAAAATGTGCAGAATTCTGTGACTACAAAATGTCAGTCCGCCAACAAACTGAAGAGTTAAAGTGTTTGGCAAGTCAAAAGTTAAAAAACAAATATTATTAGCTTGCATTACATTGAGTCCCTCTATCGCTCTCCTTCCTGCTATGTTGGTCTAGTTAGTGAGTAAATAACTTCATTCAGCTTTCAGTCTCCACCCTGCTGACCTAGTCCTTCAATCATTTTAACCAATAAGTAACGCACACTACAGCAATAGGATGGAAGTGTAATGAAGTTTTTTAGCAGATAAAATTAGAAATACATATGTATTTTAGTACATATATCACATAAGGGAAAAACCAGTGAAAAGGAACATTTGTCTCTTAATAGTTATGAAACCTGTATTGGTAATAACAATTAACAATTGGTATAACAACATGTATAAATCACTAAGACAGCAGTAATGGATGGGGCAAGTATTCCTTAGAGCAGGGGTACTCAACCACTTCTTGTAAAGGTCCAATTACAGGCATCGGGTGAAAGGTGAAGGTCCGGGTGGGGGGCTGTCATGTGTGGGGGGGGTGGATTGATAGTTAGAAATAAGCACACTGGGTGGGGGGGGGGCTATATATTCCACTGGCAAAGCTAAAAAAGGCTGCTTGCTCCACCCCAAGAACCCTATTGGGTTTTAGGAAATAAACAGGAGGTTTTTTTTGTTTTGCCCCACAGAACCTATAGCTCTGGCCCACGCTGCTTTTAACCCCCCTGTGCATTCTGGGCAGGCTGTGTACAAGGGTGGGCTAGGGCTGAAAATGTTACTGCCAATAAGGTCTGGTAACAAGTAAAGGGGGCTGCACTGAGCAGGGCAATACAGAAGCAATTGAGTGCAGGACGGTCAGGGCAGGGGTCCGAAAATCTGGTGCCGAGGTCCTCATTAGGACCCCGGTATGCCAGTTGAGTACCACTGCCTTAGAGGGTTCCCAATTTTATTGTGATCATCGGCATCTTGTGGTCAAAAAGTGGTACTGCAGGTGCTATATATATATATATATATATATATATATATCCAGAAGAAATATGGTCAAAAGGTGGTAAATCATGTGTAATATGGAGCAGAAGCAGCATTCAGTTCTTCACCTTAGATGCTCATAGAGCTCCTAGATATACACATTCACAACAGTGAAGCAAGAGAGCATGGAAATGTGAATACTGCCAACTAGTGGTTAAAGAGTGCTACTGCAGACGCTCCGTATACATAGGTGCAAAATGTATCTGCCAGTACGGATGAGAGAAACCCCAGGAATCCTGTAGGATTATAGCCATAAGAAACAAGCAATGTGTAATACAAAGACAATGCAGCAATCACTTTTCAACCACAGCATCAAACGGAAAAAGTATGAAGGAACACTATGGTACAGAGAGAAAAGGAGGACTCATAGCACTTATGACTACCCACGTTTACAAAATACAAAGCAAGTGAAAGAAGCAATCGCACTGAGAACATTTCGGGCCGTTATTCCCCTTCCTCAACAGCAATAATTCCCCCTCTGCAATTTAGAGTAGGTGCAGCAGCTCCTCATGACTGATGGTGGGGGTGTCACCACGTCGGGGTGAAACAGGAAGAGAAGCCCGACGAGTGAGAGGCGCTGCATGGTGCCGGCGCCGTTGCAGCGAGGGACCTGGATGCAGTCTTTCAGGAAAGTGCTGCAGCCCTGGACTAGGAGCAATGGTCTGTGTAAGAAAAAAATGTGAGTATAGCTTTGATTTGTGGCTGAAAATGTACTTTCATTTATGTCTCTTATGCTTAGAACCACTTGCATGCAGTGCTTGGGTATAGCTCTTAATATTTAAACAGTCATCTTCTCCCACAATGTTTCTCCTTAACATGGCTTGTTTCTCTGGTATTGCACTCCCAAGTCTCATCCCCCTGCCCCCTTACATCCTTGGGCTGATGAGGGCCAGAAGCCTGAAACACATGCCTGCAAGTGGAATATGATGGCTTTCCAAATATTAAAAGCTATACCCAAGCATTGCATGCTTAGTGGCCCAGAGCACCTGGGATTGCAATGAGAAGCATAAAAATATGACCCTATTTTTCAAAGAGTAGTGTGTTATGTAGGGGTCGTTATGTTGTTATTCCAAACTTTAGCTTTTAAAGGTTGGTGCATCTAAAATGAAAACACATGTAATTATTGCCTCAACTGGGACCTTCTGTAGTTTAGAAATTTAGAAATTATTCTGTAACCAACGCTATCAGTATGACTTGCAAAAATAAAGTTGCTAAAGCGCGCTCACTGGTTTTACCCATCACGAGATGTTACTTATGTGTCATCTTGTTAATGAGATACCTTTTTATAGACCATCAGATGAACCAGCTGATATCAATTGGCACTAAGTGGCACAATTTCTTTCTAATTATTGTTAGATATCGGCTGGTGACTCATTATAATGCATAACTTAATTTATGGACATCTATGGTTTAATGTATTTGCATGTTTGGATTGGATTGGTTGTTACTGACATCTGGTAAGAATCTCATGCCATAGCACCTTTAGAAATCTATTTACTTAGAAAATTGGTGACGTGTTCAATACTAATTTCTCACTATGTAAATCTTCAGCTGTGCTTGCATCTAAGGATTAATTGTACTGCTGATGGCATTTTTACAGGAACTTCCATGTATGGAATGAGGCATATTTTGTCAGGAAAGATCTTGGAGATTCCATGTATGATGGGTGGCAAGTTTTGGATGCAACTCCACAAGAACAAAGTGGAGGTAAATAATTAATTCACATCTATCAAGAGAAACTGTAATGCAAACCTGAGACCAAAGCATGTTTTTGTTATTTGGGAACTAGCAACTCGGTGGACATACTTTCATATTTTCACCTTATTGGATATATGGTGTATCTCACCTCTAAATAACCCTCATCTCAGGATGCAGGTTACAATCCACACCACAATGCACACCGGAAGCCTAACTGACTTCACCAAATAAAAAGCATGACCTCATAGGAATGGCCCATCCCAATCAGCGATGACAACAATGGGTTAAGATTACCAGACCAAGATGTATACACCCAAACATTCACAAGTAAGGATCACAACAGGTTATAAATGACATCACAGAATGTAACATTAAACTAGCATTAAAAATACAAAAAACACTGGATGTCCCCTCCCACAGGGATCACTGGCAGCTGATGGGAGACTGATTGACTGACTGGGCACTTAGTGACAACCTGGGCGAGGCAGCTTACAATGTGGGTAGTGTGTAGGTTGGTGTCTGTAATTCCACTTTTACCACTCCAATATTGGCCCAAGGCAGTGCTTGATGGGTAAAAACATCTACACACGCCTGAAGAATTGCAATAGCAATATTAGAGTTGAACTATTCTCCCCAAAAGCAGAATGGTACATTCCATGCCCCTGCTTTCTCTTCCTTTCAACAAACAAGCTTGGCTAGAATATTTTTTATATACAATATGTAAATAACTACTCTCTACAGGGAGGCCTCCACAAAGCCCCCAATGCTCATCAGGGGATTTGTGGAGGCCTCCCTGTAGAGCAGGGGAGGACAATTATTTTTTCCATGAGGTCAAATGAGAAACTAAAAATATTGCAGAGAGGCCGGGCCATTCTGCATAATATAATTGTATTTCTTTATAAAATGCAGTAAATAGCATTATTTTGACAAGCTGGTACGAGTATATGTTATAGTTAAACAATGAAAAAGGGCTGGGTTACATGGGTGTGGTCTGCTCATCATGACCAAATCAGGTTAGGATGGAATAACCCCCGTCCATTATTATTAAAGTAACACAGCGCTGCTCACACTTTTTACTCAGTAGCAATGTGAAAAATTGCGGATTCCCTCACATAAAGCAGAACAAAACCCAGAGCGGCAACTGGTCTTCCCACTGGAAATCCCAGATCGGGATGCCCCACTGTGTGAAACCCTTTTTACTCAGTAGCAACATGAAAAATGGCAGACTCCCTCCCTTAAAGTGGACCAACACCCAGGATTTTGAGTATCCTGGGTCTTGGTCCACTTCGGTGGGGCACCCCCGATAGGGGTGCCCCGCTGTGTGAAACCCCCCCCGATCACCCTAAAAACTCACCTCTCCCCGCGCCGACGGACAAGCGATCTGACAGCCACTTGTCCGTGGCTCCTCCGCCGCCGCCTCCCGCGCATCCCTCTTGACGCGCGCGTCCCCGCGCCGGCCATTCACAGACGGCCGGCGCGGGGGCGCGCACGCCTAGAGGGGCGCGAGGGAGGCGGCGGCGGCCGGCCGCTGCCGAAACTAAGGTAAGGGGGTTTGGGGGTTTTGTGGGGGTTTCACCCCGCGGGACATCCCGATCTCGGATGTCCCGCGGGGAGGGAGGTGATCGGCCCGGGAATCTTATAGATTCCCGGGCCGATCACCCTAGGGTGATGGTCCACTTTAAAGCGGAACAAAGCTCCAATATGGGATGCCCAGGTGGAAAACCAGTGGCCGCTCTGGGTTCATTTCCACTTTAAGGGGGAGTCCACCATTTGTCAAGTTGCTACTAAGTAACAAGTGTTTCACACAGTGGGGCATCCTGATCTGGGATACCCAGGGGGAGACCAGTGGATTTTGTTCTGCTTTCAGAGAAGGAGTCCACCTTTTTTCAAGTTGCTACTGAGTAAAAAGGGTTTCAAAAAGTGGAGCATCCCGATTTGGGATGCCTGGGGGGGGAGGGAGACCAGTGGCTGGCCTTGGATAAAAGGCTGTGTGAAACTCTTCTCAATATTCACCCCATAGAATGCAGGATTTGGCAATATTTTTGCATTAGATGGGTGCGTCTTATACAGTAATATGCTTGTCATTCTTTCATTTGTTCTTCTTGAAAGGGAATCTTGTTTTCTTAATGCTTTTGCAATAGATTGCTTGGCCACCAAAAATATACCTTTTTGTGTGTTTTTTTGTCTCTCTCTTGCTTCTCTATGGCACCAAACAAGGAAAAAATGTTAGTGAGCTGTTTTGTTTTGGGAGCAGAACTATCAGTGGCATCCAGGGATCATAATACACATTAAAGCAGAGCAAAACCTGGGAATTAGACTTTCCTGGGGTTTGTACCATTTTCCCTGGAACTCAAATTAGGATGCCCTGCTGTGTGAAACCCCCCAGAAATCCGGGCTCTCCACCAATGAGAGATGTCTGACGTCGATAAAATGCTCTCATTGACAAGAATAGGGAGCGTGCACTGCTACATGCTCTTCATCCCCAATGGCGTGCACGCTCCTGTTGGGGATGCGGAAACGCACGCTCCCCATTCAGAACAGTAAGAGCCATTTGCCAAATGACGTAGTCACAGCAGACAGCTCTCATTGGACAAGAGCCCACGCATGCATTATTATAGTGGGAAAAGGTAAGTGTTTACGGGCGTCCGGGGGGTTCACACAGTGGAGCATCCCCTTTCATTATGCCCCGGGGAAGGGCAACGAGTGGGGTGGGTTTACTACCCCTCTATGTCTAAGTCCTCCTTACTCCAACACATATGCTGCCCCTACACATCCCAACCCCCTCACCGCTGACACCCATGCTGCCTTTTCATAATCAAGCTATGTCCGAGCCTCCTCAATCCCAACACATTCCAGCTCCCCCACATTCTGCACCTCCACATCCCAGAACCATCAGCCTCCAACACATATGCTGCCCTTCCACATTCAAACTCCCCCACATGCTGCCCCTCCAAGTCCCAGCCTACACAGCCCAACACACAAGCTGCCCTCCACATTCCAGCTTCAACGCATGTTGCCCCTCACACACCAGGCCCATCAGCCCACAACACACATGCTACGCTTCCAGATTTAACCCCTCCATGTCCCAGCATCCTTACTCCCAACACACAAGCTGCCACTTCACATTCCAGCCCACTCCACACATGCTGCCCCCTCACATTCAAGCTCCCCACATGCTGCCCCTCCATGTCCCAGCCCCCCACCCAAAAACTCAAGCTGCCCCTTCACATTCCAGCTTCCCAATATGCTGCCCCTCCACGTCTCAACCCCCTCACACCCAATACACATACTGCCCCTCCATATTTCAGCTCCCCCTCCATGTTCCAGCGCTCCCAACACACTTTCCGCCCCTCCACATTCCAACCCCCTTAACACACAAATGCTGCCCCTACGTGTCCCAGCCCCACTACCGCCAATGTATATTTGAATATATATTACATTTACAAAGTGAATAGAACAATTTCACTGGGGGGCTTCTGCATGGTGCTGCCCTAGGCACAAACCCTTGAATGCCTTATAAGAAATACTGCCTAGTCTGTACAAAACAGTAAAAAGAACATTGCCAATTTAAGGATTCTCTGATGTATAATTTGTTGTCTTCACCTTTCAGGTATATTCTGCCTGGGACCATGTTCTGTCAATGCTGTAAGACTGGGTCACGTTGACAAGAAGTTTGATGCAGCCTTTGTATTTTGTGAAGTGAATGGTGACAAAGTAGACTGGCTGTACGCTAATAATGAGCTGAGAAGATTACGTGTAAACACCAAGTCAATTGGGAAATTCACCAGCACCAAGGCTGTTGGTTCCACCAAACGCCACGATATAACAAACCTGTATAAAGCTGATGAAGGTATAGTCTACTGTACAATTTTGTTCTGTAAAACGTTTTTCTCAAGCTTAAAGTGATACAGCAGGCAAAGGAAAATGTTAGACCACTGTGTCAGCCTACGTTTGTCACTGTCCTAAACCATCTACCATTTTTAAACTTAAAGAGATGGCCAAGATATCATTGTTCACAGTTTCACCTTATGATTTCTCTTCTGAAGCAAGTGGACGTGGTCCCTGGCTCTATGATGCTTACATAATAATCAGCATAATGGGTGGGGTCTGTAAGAGACCTAAGATCAGGCTTAAGACATTTTCATTACTGTGAATGTGCTCCTTCCCTCTCTCCCTGTTGCTAGGTGATTTTGGACCCCTAGACCAGCTCCCCTAAACGTGCATGCTCACATTTCCAGGCACTTATGCATGCACCCCCCCCGACTGCGCATGTGTGAACACTCAAACACGCACCGCTGGATGCGCTTGCATAAACAGGGCTGGGGAGCAGTTGGAAAATGAAAGCAGCAGATGCACTGGGGTCTGCTGCCTACCCATCAGGCTGTGCTCGGTGGAGAAAGAGTGGGCTGTACTCGCTGAGGGAAGCAATGAATGAATAATCTGAAAAATCTGAAAGCAATACAATCTAAATTGCCATTATGTGAAGCTGAGATAGCTCCCTTAGCAGTTAGCAGACAGTGGGGTGAGAAACAGAAAAGCAGAGGCTCAACACAGAGAGCCCTGATACACATGCTAAGACAGCAACAGCTGTCCCATTGACTCTGCTGCTTCTCATTGGTGGATGGGTATGAAGCAGAGGGGAATGGATGATGCCATGACACTTTTCTCAAGGTGAGCTCTGCAAACATGCTTAGCTTTATTATGGCTGCTGAATCCCTTTAACAATAATTTTACCAAAAATCCCATTTACAAATACATCCCTTTCATTTAGTTTAAATTGCTCAAAGTACTAATTTTCTCTTACTACCTTTATCAGCAGTCTTCATTTTGATCAGTAACTGAGAAACATGAAGGTCTAGCACAAGGATCTCCAACTTTTCAGAGAGAACACTTTTTGCAGTGATAGATGATCGGGAGCTACTTATGACGTTAATAGATTAGAAATGTCATAACTTCTAGAACTACAACCTATAACAATTGAAAATACAGTGAAGGACTTAAAGGCATAAAACACAATGGTTTATTGAACATGGACATCTCTAGTACTCAGAGGTGTAGCTAGGCTTTCTGGCACCTAGGGCAAAGATTCCAAGTGGTGCCCTCCCCTTCACTCCAGTGCTCATTTTGGAGAATGTTATAAAAATAATCACCTTGTCCCTGCGGCAGCCAGGAATGATTGATGATTGATGAATATCATGTTTGAGTCACAGTACTACGCTGTATGGGACCGAATGGTAGTGCCAACTCAGTGCGACTGACTCATCAAAAAAACAGCCTCAAATATCGCTGGCACTCAAAATCATGTAGTTGTAGCCCATAGTGCCAGAAGCTGTGTGATTAAAGTCTCTGTTTTTGAACATGTATCCACTAGTAACAAAGCAAAAACATATGGAATTACATTGTTATTACATTGTAACATGAACACTTTAATACCAGACATATAAGGACAATTCTGCATAAAAATATTATTAATCCAAAAAGATTTCGAAAATGTCATTTTCTTGCCCAGGATACATTTCAGAAGTTTTGAGGTTTTTTTTTTTAGGAAAAAAAAATTGGGATCAGGAAATGAATTTAAGGATCATCCATAGAAATGTATTGGAGAACACCAGGTAGCGACAGGTAATACGTGGCGCTCTGCAAGGATGAACGCCGGAGCAGTAGGCTGAGGCTGGGATAATGATGAATCGTACGCTACATGACGTTGTTCCAGTCGTTCACCAGATTCGGCTTCATAAATGTGTAATTGCGCGCCGTCTCCGGCGTTCACCTGCTGCTGCCTGCCGCTGTACAGGCACTACCTGGCGATATACCTTCATGAATAAGGCCCATAGTGTACAAACACACCAAAATGTATTGAATAATAAGATACAGTGTAAATAATATAAAGGTTGTAGAAGATAGGCTTGCAATTGTTTAAATGACCACCTGATGGTGGTGTTTACAATATTGTATAGGCAGGTATATAGGTACCTTGTGCATGGAAATGTATACGGACAATAAGAAAAATACCAGTAATTATCATAGTGCTGTAGCACAAGGGTGCCTATGTGACCCAAAGTCCAGTACGGCATATATCACGACAAACAAAGCATTTATATAAGCACAAGCATGATAGGAATAAAGCTAACAGGTGGTCAGGCAGGGTGGACAGCTTAAGTAACCATCGACGTTTCGGCTGGGTGCCTTTCTCAAGAGGGAAGCAGGACTGCTTGTTTTTAAGCTGGAACAATATAGCTGGAATTACATTTTTTTAAGTGAACTTGAAGCAGCAATCGGTCAGCAGCTACTGCCCAGCCAAGAAATGGAGGAGGCTTCTTTCGCTAGGCAGACAAATAGTGATATGGAGAGTGGCGTGGGAGGTGGTGTGGCGAGCGTTCCAGCTCCTGCACCAGACACTGTTGAGGAAACCGAGAACATCAGTGACGTGCAGACACAACTCGATGATGATGATGATGATGAAGCCGATTGCACTTGGGAGCCGGGTGCAGAAGGGGCTTCATCATCATGATCAGTAGAAGAGGGGCGCAGATTGCCCCGGAGTCAGCAGCTGAGGCAGCAAGGTGTTAGCAGCATGGTTGGCAGTCAGCATGGGGGCAGAATTGTAAAGTCTGGAGCCAAACGGGGCCGGTGCCGGGGTAGATCACTTGCTGCGTGGCAGGCTACCTTCTCGGGAGGTAGTGGAGCAGGGGTTCCTGGAGTTGGCGGCAGTAGCAGTGAATCAGTGCGGGCTGTTGGTGGGAAAATTAGCTACTCGGCAGTGTGGCAGTTTTTCATCAAGCATCCGCAGGAGGGTAACATGGCCACATGCAAGATGTGTAGGCAGAAGGTGAAGCGTGGCCAGGGCCCAAATGTTGGCACCACGGTCCTGCGTCAACATATGCTGCGTCACCATACAGCGGCCTGGGAGAACCGAGGCTCCGAAGAGGTGGTCCAGGCTGCTTCCTCACCAAGTGGCACGCCGCTCCCAATTTCTGCCAGCCAAGGCTCCAGCACCTCAGCCGAAGGGCAGCTGTGCATCATACCCATCCTCTGTCGCCCCAGATGCTCCTGCTCCTCCTCCTCCTCTAAGTCATGCATCCCGCCAGCAATCCATCAGCGAAGCCATGTCCAAGAGACAGCAGTATGCGCCCACTCATCCTACGGCGCAGAAGCTGAATGTGCTCCTGACCAAGTTGCTGGTGCTGCAGTTGTCCCCTTTTCAGGTGGTGGACTCTGCACCTTTCAGAGAACTGATGGCTTGTGCCGAGCCAAGGTGGAGAGTCCCAAGCCATCATTTCTTTGCCAAGAAGGCAGTACCAGCGCTGCACAATTTTGTTGAATAGAAGGTGGGCCAGTCCTTGAGCCTGTCGGTGTGTACCAAAGTGCATGGCAGCGCCGACGTCTGGAGCTGTAACTACGGTCAGGGACAGTACATGTCGTTTACGGCCCACTGGGTGAATATGGTTCCTTTGCAGCAGCAGCAACTTGGACAGGTCACGCCGCTTCGGCCTCCGCGCTCCCTGGGCGTTGTGCCTGTGGCACCGTGCGACTTGGCCTCCTCATTCTCCGCCATCTCCTCACCCTCCACTGTAGGGTCAAGTCTCAGTGCCCCTCCAGTCTACCATGTGTGCAGGGCACGGAGGTGTCACTCTGTGCTTCACATGGTTTGTCATGGCGAACGGAGTCACTCAGGGGAGGAACTGCTAAAATGAATTCATCAAGAAATCCAGTCATGGCTTACTCCAAGAAAACTGAAAATGGGAACCATGGTTACCGACAATGGGAAGAACATTTTGTCTGCGCTGCGACAAGGAAGCCTGACCCATGCGCCCTGCATGGCTCACGTCTTCAATCTGGTTGTCAAGCTGTTTCTGAAGTCTTCCCCCCATCTACAAGACATCCTAACAATAGCAAGGAAACTTTGCATGCACTTCAGCCACTCCTACACCGCCAAGCACACCCTTCTTGAGCTACAGCGTCAGAACGGTAGCCCCCAACATAGTCTGATTTGCGATGTTTCCACCCGTTGGAATTCCACCCTCCATATGTTGGACCGACTATACGAACAGAGAAAAGCCATCACGGATTTCTTGATGATCCAAGCGGATAGGGGGACCCCCCTGTGTAACTTCAATGTCAACCAGTGGCAGCTCATACGTGACACCTGCCGTTTGCTCAGGTCCTTTGAGGAAGCCACTTTATTTGTCAGTCGCCAGGATTACGGGATGAACGACGTGATTCCACTGCTTCATGTACTACAACACATGTTGGAAACCATGGCTGGTCAGGGCACTGGAGACATGGCGTCTACATCTTACAGCCACATGAACCCACATTGGAGCTGAACTGGAGGAGGAGGAGGAGGGGCACAGTGAAGTACAATTTAGGCTTGGCGAAATGGCTGGTTTATCTAGTCAGCTGAAAGGAGAGGAGGAGCAGGAGCAGCCAGAGGAGCTAGAGTGTTGTGAGGAAGGCGAGACAGAGGACCCAGACACACCGTGGCAGTATGCAGTGGAGATGGAGACAGGTAGTCCCTCCGAGTCACTTGCTCAAATGGCACAAAGCATGCTCACGTGCTTGCGTAGTGACCACATAATTGTTTCCATTTTTCTGGGGGATGACTATGGGCTCTCCACTTTATTGGACCCTCGCTTCCGGCACAAAATGGGGGCATTTTTTAAACCCACCGAGAGGGAGGACAAACTGACCTACTACAAAGACATTCTACGTAGTCAGTTGGCCGATGCCTATCTGCGCCATGGTCCATACTCTCGCAGGTCTGACTCGGGGGGACCTCTGCGCTCACCTTCCACTGCCATGGCTGCTGGGGGGGGGGGTGGCAGGAGCAGCAGCAGCCTCAGTCTTCAGTCGCTAATGAGTAGTTTTCTTCACCCGCATAGTGAGGCTACTCACGAGCAGCAGGAAGACCTGGAGCAGGACCTGAACCAGCAGGTCGTGTCATACCTTGACATGACCATACCAACACACCTTGAGGATCCGCTGGACTTCTGGGCAGCCAAACTTGACTTGTGGCCGCAACTAGCAGAGTTTGCCCTGGAAAAGCTGTCCTGCCCGGCCAGTAGCGTGCCATCTGAGCGGGTGTTTAGTGCGGCGGTGGCAATAGTAACGTCGAGGAGAACTCATCTGTCAACTAAAAATGTGGGGAGACTCACCTTTGTGAAAATGAATCAGGGACGGGTCAGCCAGGATTTCCACCCACCAATGGCTGATGCATGCGAGTAGATTCAGTATGGTGCCACATTTTACACTTTCCAAATGGTGCAAAACATATTTATGTCTTTAGGACAATTTTTGGGTTCCTGCTGATGCCAACCTCAGGGTGTGCCTTTCAGACAATTTTTGGGTTCCTGCTGATGCCAACCTCAGGGTGTGCCTTTCAGACAATTTTTGGGTTCCTGCTGATGCCAACTTCAGGGTGTGTCTTTCAGACAATTTTTGGGTTCCTGCTGATGCCAACTTCAGGGTATGCCTTTAAGACAGTTTTTGTGTTCCTGCTGATGCCAACTTCAGGGTATGCCTTTCAGACAATGTTTGGGTTCCTGCTGCCAACTCCAGTGTCTCTTTCAAGCAATGTTTGGGCTCCTGCTGCTGCTACCAACTCCAGTGTGTCTTTAGGCCAATTTTTGGGCTCCTGCTGACAACTCCAGTGTCTCTTTCCGACAACTTTTGGGCTCCTGCTGACAACTCCAGTGTCTCTTTCAAGCAATGTTTGGGCTCCTGCTGCTGCTGCCAACTCCAGTGTGTCTTTAGGCCAATTTTTGGGCTCCTCCTGCCAACTCCAGTGTCTCTTTCAAGCAATGTTTGGACTCCTGCTGCTGCTGCCAACTCCAGGGTGTGTCTTTAGGCCAATTTTTGGGCTGCTGCTGCCAACTCCACTGTCTCTTTCAAGCAATGTTTGGGCTCCTGCTGCTGCTGCCAACTCCAGGGTGTTTCTTTAGGCCAATTTTTGGGCTGCTGCTGCCAACTCCAGTGTCTCTTTCAAGCAATGTTTGGGCTCCTGCTGCTGCTGCTGCCAACTCCAGTGTGTCTTCAGGCCAATTTTTGGGCTCCTGCTGCCAACTCCAGTGTCTCTTTCAGCCAATGTTTGGGCTCCTGATGCTTGCCAACTCCAGGGTGTGTCTTCAGGCCAAGTTTTGGGCTGCTTCTGCCAACTCCACTGTCTCTTTCAAGCAATGTTTGGGCTCCTGATGCTGCTGCCAACTCCAGGGTGTGTCTTTAGGTCAATTTTTGGGCTGCTGCTGCCAACTCCAGTGTCTCTTTCAAGCAATGTTTGGGCTCCTGCTGCTGCTGCCAACTTCAGTGTGTCTTTATGCCAATGTTTGGGCTCCTGCTGCCAACTCCAGTGTCTCTTTCAAGCAATGTTTGGGCTCCTGCTGCCAACTCCAGGGTGTGTCTTTAGGTAAATTTTTGGGCTGCTGCTGCCAACTCCAGTGTCTCTTTCAGGCAATGTTTGGGCTCCTGCTGCTGCTGCCAACTTCAGTGTGTCTTTATGCCAATGTTTGGGCTCCTGCTGCCAACTCCAGTGTCTCTTTCAAGCAATGTTTGGGCTCCTGCTGCTGCCAACTCCAGGGTGTGTCTTTAGGTAAATTTTTGGGCTCCTTCTGCCAACTCCAGTGTCTCTTTCAAGCAATGTTTGGGCTCCTGCTGCTGCTGCCAACTCCAGGGTGTGTCTTTCAGGCAATATATGAGCTCCCTATGCTGCTGCCAACTCCTGGGTGTGTTTTTCAGGCAATATATGTGCTCCCTATGCTGCTGCCAAGTCCAGAGTGTGTTTTTCAGGCAATATATGGGCTCCTAATGCTGCTGCCAAGTCCAATGTGTTTTCAGCCAATACATGTGCTCCCTATGCTGCTGCCAAGTCCAATGTGTTTTTCAGGCAATATATGGGCTGCCTATGCTGCTGCCAACTCCAATGTGTTTTTCAGGCAAATATATGGGCTCCTAATGCTGCTGCTGCCAACTCCTGGGTGTGTCTTTCAGGCAATATATGAGCTCCCTATGCTGCTGCCAACTCCTGGGTGTGTCTTTCAGGCAATATATGGGCTCCTAATGCTGCTGCCAACTCCAATGTGTTTTTCAGGCAATATATGGGCTCCTAATGCTGCTGCCAACTCCTGGGTGTGTTTTTCAGGCAATATATGAGCTCCCAATGCTGCTGCCAAGTCCAGAGTGTGTCTTTCAGGCAATATATGAGCTCCCTATGCTGCTGCCAACTCTTGGGTGTGTTTTTCAGGCAATATATGGGCTCCCTATGCTGCTGCCAACTCCTGGGTGTGTTTTTCAGGCAATATATGGGCTCCTAATGCTGCTGCCAACTCCTGGGTGTGTCTTTCAGGCAATATATGAGCTCCCTGTGCTGTTGGCAAAGTCCAGAGTGTTTCTTTCAGGCAATATATGAGCTCCAAAAATACATTAAAAAAGCAGGGAGACTCCAGGTATTACTACCATGAGAACTACCATATTGTAAGGCGTCCCACTAACCTAAATAGAATCCACACAAAAAACACAAAACACAACTGGTTATAGGTGGGCACTGTCTCAATGGAACCACATGGGGAACAGGGTTTAAAGTACAAAAATAACTTTATTAAACAAATTATTGCACCAGCCCATCAGACGCACAAAGTGCACACAGATAAAAAATCACAACGTTGTGACATTAAGACTTGGGGGCCCCCCCATGCACATGCATCAGCCCCTGACGAAGCCCCGGTGGGCGGGGCGAAACGCGCGTCGGAAGGGGAGGCCCCACGCCACCTCACGTCCCTCAACCACGTGCTACTGGTTACCGGATTTCCAGCGTGTCGTTGTTTTTGGAGCACCGTCAGCCGAGACAGGACAGCCCAGACAGGACGGAGTCGCACCTGCGCAGCAGATGGCGTTACCTTTGCAGCTTTACAGCTAAGTACCATAGGCATAATTGAATTGGCTGCACTTGCCTGAACATAACTATCTGTGACTAACAATGTAAAAGGACTGGCAGATCACGCAGCAACCTATGTGCCTTGGTGGAGTGCCGGTGCAGGCTTGGAGTGGTATAAGTAATGCTGGCTGATGCAATGAGATCGCTGACCGAGTGATGTCTCTCCCAGCAGCTGCATACATATTTGATGTGGTCCTGATCTGGTGAGTCCAGCCCCTGGAGGGCGAGTGGACGCTGCCTGTTGTCTAGATATAAGCTGACTCTTACTATACGAACTTCAATTATTGAATTAACTGACTTATAATCATGGCGCCCAACAATTACAGCTGTGTATATATATGCTAGACTAGCTAGCGGGACGGTATAGGTAGCTACGTGTGTTTGGTAGTGGCTGTGTTATGAGGTGTTGATGCATGTGCATGGGGGGGCCCCCAAGTCTTAATGTCACAACGTTGTGATTTTTTATCTGTGTGCACTTTGTGTGTCTGATGGGCTGGTGCAATAATTTGTTTAATAAAGTTATTTTTGTACTTTAAACCCTGTTCCCCATGTGGTTCCATTGAGACAGTGCCCACCTATAACCAGTTGTGTTTTGTGTTTTTTGTGTGGAATATATGAGCTCCCTATGCTGCTGCCAACTCCTGGGTGTGTTTTTCAGGCAATATATGTGCTCCCTATGCTGCTGCCAAGTCCAGAGTGTGTCTTTCAGGCAATATTTGGGCTCCCTATGCTGCTGCCAAATTCAGGGTGTGTTTTTTAGGCAATATATGGGCTCCCTGTGCTGCTGCCAACTCCACTGTGTGTCTTTCAGGCAATATATGGGCTCATCATGCTGATGCCACCTCAAGGCTCTGTAATTGTGCCGCTCTGCGTCAGCGAATCTAATAGCGACACCTCTGATCTGCATGTCATACTTCTTTACAATAGTATTTCACTAACCCAGCATGCATCCTATGCATGTTACAGCCAAGCAAAACGTTCTGCAACCCTATGGAGGCTCTCGGACGTCCAGAAATAGCCGTTTTTAATAGCGATACGTCGCATATAAATTCGGACCGAAACGTTTTTTCCCGGAAAATTCGGCGAATCAGCCGAATCAAATTTTTTCAAAAGTTCATCTCTAATCCTGATGCTCACAGACTACCCCTGCAAGCCCAATCTTTCTTACCTGATCCTCACTCCCTCAATAAAGTAGTAGAGTAGACACTGGGTCCAGAGTCGACGTGGTGGCTGGCAGACAATCATTGGTCCATTCTGCCAAGGGAGCAAGGATAAGGTAAGAAAATGGGCCTGCAATGAGGGGGGAATCAGATCACACCAGTTAACCCACAAACACACACCATTATCCTCATCACACCTCCCCACTCTATTACCCCCCCCACTACACACACACTATTAACCCCACACCTAACCCTCACACCCATACCTGTCCCTGTTTTGGAGGGGCTGTCCCTCTTTTGAATCCATATCCTCCTGTCCCTCGTTCTCATTTGTCCCTCTTTGAGGTGTAACATGCAGATCTGCATCAATAAATCATTTATTTGTCTATGCAAAGTGTTTATATTGTTGTAACTTTTACAATCTCCTATGCATGCCTCAGTGGGGTGTGGTTTCATCTATCCCTCAATGAGGGGGCATAGCCTAATTTAACAATTGTCCCTCTTTCCCATTCTGAAAAGTTGGGAGGTATGCTCAGACCTGTTAAACCAGACCATACCCAGTTTTGTCCAGCCCTGTAGTCTAAAACCCCCCGGTGCCAGCCACTTCCCTCTTTGCAAGGCATCCTGATTCAGGATGCTCCACTCTGTTTAACCCCTTCCATTGATCCTACAGCGTCCTTTGCGGCATGCGGTGGCATCCTTCTGGCTTAATGGCTTATTGGTCAGTATGGGCACACACAGCAGGTGGTTCCAAACCTTCCATTCATAATAGATAGTGAGGTGTTGCAATCTATATATTAAGATGCCCCAGAAAAGGGGTGCCAAAACCCAGGTTTTGGTCTGTTTTAACCTTCCACACATACAGTTAAAGTAGAATGAAAGCCAGGAATTTGACTTTCCCCATTTTGTTCCATTCCCCGGGGGCAGTCCGAATGGGGATGCCCCACTGTGTGAAACCCCCCAGGATGCCGGTATTCACTCACCTACGGGGTCCATTCAGCAAACGGCTCTCATTGGGTAGTGCAAGCGGCCACATCCCCAGCTGCGTGTTCGTTCCTGCCCCAGCCTATTTAAAAACAATGAGAGCCATTTGCCATATGACATCGTCACAGCAAACAGCTCTAATTGGACGAGAGTCCGCACATGCGCCGTTGGACCCAGGAAATGTGAGTGATTACAAGCACCCTAGGGATTTTCACACAGCAGGGCATCCCAGTTAGGGATGTCTAGGTGAAGGCCAGCAGCTTCTTTCCAGGGCTGGCCCAGCTGGATTTTGTTCCACTTTAACCCCCACCCATATACACACACTATTTCCCCCAAAACACTCTACCCCCCCCCCCCCCACTACACAACACCAATAACTACACACATTGTGAAAGCAAATTAAAACCAGTTTTTGGCAGCCCTAAAGTCTAAAGAACAACAGGGCCAGATGATTCCCTCTTCAGGATGCCCCACTGTGTAAAACCCCCAGGGATAGCCAAGAATCTTACCTTTCCCATAGTGCATGTGCAGCCAAAGGTGGCATCCCACGCAGAGCCGGGATGTTCCTGGCACTTCATTCATTCAGAATAGATTGCCAGGTGACTCAAAATATTCTGAATTACTGCACATGCGCCATGGGAGAGAGGTAAGATTTTTGGCACTACCTGAGGTTTCACACACAGGAGCATCCTCAATCAGTTTTTAAAGCGGAACAAAACCTGGGAACTTGACTTTACCGAGTTTTGTTCCGTGCCTCCAGGGCATCTTGAATTGGGATGCCACGCTGTGCGTTACCCCCCAGTTCGCCCATAAATACTCACCTTTCCATGCTCCAGAGGCGCATGCGTGGGCTCTAGTCCATCTGAACTATCTGAATGGCTGGGGCGGGGGCACGCACTTGCCACCAGGAATGCCGGGGATGTGGCAGCACGTGCTCACTATTCACAACAATGAGAGCTGTCTGACAATGACATAGTCATGGCAGACAGCTCTCATTGAACGACAGGGAGGGGGGGTGGGGAGGGGCGGAGTGGGACGGGATGGGTTACTGGTCGCTTCTGTTGCATATTGTAGCAGCAGTGGCAATGCGAGTGGCAATGCGCCGTCCCCTTCCGCCCTACCACTGATCAAGACGGCAGCCTCACTAGAGGCAAATTTAATTTTTTTTTTTTTATTATTAAATTGATGCTGGTCCCCAAGCCCGCCCCTGCCTTTAGCTCCGCCCTAGGCATGTGCCTAGGTTTGCCTTATGGAAAATTCGGCCTTGTATATATCCACACACAACATAGCAATTATGGAGCTCTCATGCCGTCCAGCCCTGCCCCCCTCAACAACAAAACCCCGCCCCCCTCCTTGCACAATAAACACTTATTATTACTAATATTTCCTTGGGACACAAAAGATTTTATCCTTCAGCCACTGGGGCTGTGCCTACAATTAACCCCTGAGCTACTAATAACTAAGAGCGGCCAGAGTACAACAGTGAGTAAAAACTTGGCTCTGGGAACCCAGCTTAGCTATCCCCTGCTTGAGCTCTCTGAGGGCTCATCTCAGCACTGCTACCTCTGCTCAGGCCCCCTTTTGGCACCCCCCTGACCCACTGCACTGGGGCATGTGCCCCGTCTCCCCTGCTAGTACCCCAAAAAATAATAAACAGATCTTCTCTGCCTATAAAATACCTACTCCACAGAAATTGAGCCGCCTGCAACAAGGTTATTAAATAGCAGATACGGTCAGAAAAGCCATGCCTTACTGCATTTTAATTTCCAGCTTCTGCCCTCCATACTTACCAGGGAGCTGGAGAAAGGAGTATAGCACTGGGTACTGGAAAAACAGGTAATATTGGCATATTTCTCCACCGGTTGAATCTGCATTGACCCTGCATTGTACTGCAGTGCCTAACCCAGGGAGCCATGTGCTTCCCCAGCCTCAACAGTGCTAGACCCCCACAAGTGTTTTGGTCCAGCATACAGTCTGCAAGCCACACAGCAAGCGTTGGTGAGCCACACGTGGCTCCCGAACTACAGCTTAGGGACCCCTGGTTTAGCAGAATAAAACAAGGAAGCTGGTATTCTATTTTTTTTATTTAGAGAACAGATTTTAAACACAAGGCCCTCAGGCCGGATCTGGCCACCGAGACTTGTTTTGTGGCTTGCTGACAGGTGCTGGGCAATGCCCCTTTTAGCCAGCCCAGTAACTCCACTTCTGTCATTGCTGTTTATTACTGCCTGTCACAGTGGTGTGGCGGTACACGTGTGTGCTCCTGAGTGTGATGCCGTGATATGCTGCGCTCCTCTGTGGAACACAATACCACCTTTCTGACACCAGGACTGTGGAGTTAGTAAGCCAAAGCCAGACTCCACTATTTTAACAAGCTCCAACTCTGACTCATAAATGGCCAAATGTACTGTAGTAAATTGTGAACATCAGGTTTTTTCTCACCAATATAAAAGTCACCAGGCTACCTAATATAAATATAAAGAATATTTATTGTAAGGAGTACCAAACCTGGCTTGAACACCTCCTTTGCAATGGGGACAACAATGCTTAATGGACATCACCATGAGAGTCTGCCAGTGCTGAAAGTCAGAAATAGTTGGCTCTGTACAACTGTTATGATTGAAGATGCTGTTGCTGCACAGCATAGTTGCGGAGGAATACTGGACCAGCAGAGAGGAGCTGTGGGAGGGACAAAAGGCAAGTATAGGTCCATTTATATTCCTCTAAGTTTCAGTTATTGTAGCTAAATACCTGGGGCCGCATAAAGATACAAAGTATAAGGAAGGGAAGATTTAAGGACTCACTTTGATCATTAGCTGCTGCTTTTTACTGCTTTTTATAAACTAGGGCCTCAGATTGAGAGGACATATTTTGTTTTATGATTAACATTTATAAACGTCCTAAGAAAGGTTCATTAATTAGATGTTGCCCACACATCACTGACAAGGTTAAGCAGCTCAGGCAGTTTCTTTGAAACTTAAAGTGGGACAAAACCTGGGATTTTCATTATCACAGGTTTCGATCGTCCCCGATGAGGCACCCCAACCTGAGGTGACCCGCTTTGTAAAACTCTACCCAGTAAATTCACCTCTTCTTAGTCTAACAGAACATGCGTAGCCCCTTGTGCAATCAGCTTTTCAGGCCATACACATTAATATGCGGCTAGAGAAGCTGTATTGAATCCTAGCCATACACATCATTCGTGTCCTTTGGCTTTGCGTGGCCGTGCACAGCCATTCAGATGTGGTGGACGTGGACATGCACAACCGAAAAAGGATGCGAGTGATGTTGACGCCGCTGCACATGCACCATGGGCTTGTCTGACAGGTGAGGATATTGGAGACAGAGCAGGGCATCCCAGTTCGGGATGCCATGAGGAGAGGGAATCAGGTTTGGTTGACTTTAGAAGAAAATGGTGTGGGTCAAATGTGTCCTTGCACTCTGTATTCTGTTCTGGAGGGATCACACAGTAAAGCAGCAATACCTTTCCGCTCAAAACACAGAATCCTCTTTTTAACAGTAACAGTTTCAGCATCCATGCACTGCACAAGGGGCTGTGGGTTTGAGGTTACAGGTACCTTTATGGACTTCTCCCTGTTCAGCTGTCCTGCCCCCCCCTCCCCCAGCCCCAGGCTGTTTTCCTCAGCTGGAGTTCCCAGAGGGTTTATGACTCTTTCTTCTCGTGTGCACAATCCACTACCGTACTAGACCATCCTTGACCACTTGCTCTCTGCACTATGCTTCTTTACATACAACACCTTACTTTAAACTAGGAATTCTGTGTCCCCTATATAACCTCCTTTTACCCATGCTGCACTGGGCTTCTCACTGTGAGGTCATCACTGGCACCCTATTTCTCAGCTAACTCTTTTGCTGCTGGGAACTAATGGACACAGCTGCTGTTCTGACATTCTCTATATTAATTGTCAGAGATGATTAGAAAGTTATATGCACACACCAATTTTACCAGGGTCACACTCTCCCCCTCTGAAATTATGTTGTCCTCGACAGCAAAAATAAAAAAAATATATCTTGAATCAAATATACCCCCTCCCATTCCCATAGGCAGTGTGGCATCCCATGATAAGCGTACCCCTAGAAGTTCAGGTTGGTCAGGTTCGTCTGAACTTGCCACCAAATTTGACCCAAACCCTATTAAAATGAATCGGAATTTTGAACTTGGGGGCCCAAAAATGGCTGTAAAATGGGGGTAGCAAGGACTAGAGGGCTGAAAATCAGGGGACACCAGGGTGATTGCCCTACACAAAATGGGGTAAGTCAAGTACTCAAAATAATAACAGAAAACAAAATTAAATATTTTTTTTACAGATGTCAGAGGGCAAATTGTGGGGTAAAACCAGAGAGATTGCCCTGCACAAAACGGGGTAGGGAAAGTACTCTAAATAATAAAACTAAAATATTAAATATCAAATTAAACATTAAAATATTTTTTTAACCGTTGTCAGAGCAAAAGGCCCTCCCAATTCCCATAGGCAGTGTGGCATTCTCTTCTCCTATTCCCATAGGCGTGAGGCATACCCCTTCCCAATCCCCATAGGCAGTGTGGCATTCCTTCCTCCCTATCACTATAAGCAGTGTGGCAGGGTCATCCCCCCCCCCCCCCGGATGCTAGAGGAAGAAATAAAATCCTTGCTCCCACACCACTGCGAGAACAGGAAATGTAGGAGTGGCAGGCTGGCAGGCAGGGAGAGGACAGATTAACAGATACTTGCCCGTTGTCCTTGCTCTGGCCACCGCCACTGCTTCTCGGGCCAGTACATGCACACACCAGGGTCCATCCAGTGAATTGACATTGTCTGCGTCTGCATCCATTGAGGACAATGGATGTGGACACAGGCCACGCCAGAAAGTACTCCAAATAATCACACAAAGGTAAAACATTAAATAAAGACATGCATGAAAAACAAATTAAATTTTGCTTTTAACAGGTAAAATGGTAGAGGGAAAATCGTGAGGAAACACCAGGGAGATTGACCTTCACAAAATGGGTTAGAGACAGTACTAAGGTATAATTTATTAAAAAAAATAATAACTCCCCCATGACATTGTAGCACGCTGTGTGACAGAATGTCCTCGTCACCCCACAGCAGACTGTAACAGAGCCCCTATTTTCTTCCATAGCAGACTTTTGCAGAACAACCCCCATCAACCTATAGCAGACTGTGACAGAGCCCCCATCTTCCCCCGTAACAGAATGAATTTGTGACAGAACCCATATTTTCTCCCATAACAGACTGAGTTGCAGAACAACCCTCATCATCTCATAGAAGACTGACAAAACCCATATCTTATACCATAGCAGACTGTTGCAGGACAGCCCCCATCATTCTATAGCAGACTGTGAGAGAGCCCCAATCTTCTCCCAGAGCAGACTGTTGCAGAACAGCCCCCATCAACCCATAGACTGTGAGAGAGCCCTAATTTTCTCCCATGAAATACTGAGTTGCAGAACAACCCCCATCATCCCATAGAAGACTATGACAGAGCCCCCATTTCCTTCCATAACAGACTGTTGCTGAACAGCCCCATCATTCTATAGCAGACTGTGACAGAGCCCCCATCTTCTCCCAGAGCAGACTGTTGCAGAACAGCCCCCATCATCCCATAGCAGAGTGTGACATAGCCCCCATCATCTCCCATATCACACTCCTGCAGAACAACCCCTATCATCCCAGAGCAGACTGTGACAGAGCCCCCATCTTGTCTCATAGCGGACTGTGTTGCAGAACAGTCCCCATCATCCCATAGCAGAGTGTGACATAGCCCCCATCATCTCCCATATCACACTCCTGCAGAACAACCCCTATCATCCCAGAGCAGACTGTGACAGAGCCCCCATCTTGTCTCATAGCGGACTGTGTTGCAGAACAGTCCCCATCATCCCATAGCAGTTTGTGACAGAGCCCCCCATCTTCTTCCATAGCAGTTTGAGTTGCAGAACAACCCCCATCATTCCATAGCACATTATTAGAGCCCCCATTTTCTCCCATAACAGACTGATGCATAACAACCCCTATCATCCCATAGCAGACTGTTGCACAACAACCCCCATCTTATATCAGACTGTGACAGAGACCCCAACTTCTTTTGCAGGCTAGGCTGGGCTGGGCATTGTGTCCCAGCTTGTGGCCGCCCCCCTTTCGTGGCCTGGCCCTGGTTACTTCCCGTTCCGGATTGGAGGGGCAGCAAGATGGCCACCCTGATTGGCTGCGGGGTAGACTAGAAGCTGATTGATGGGCTCAGCAGCCCATTTACCAGCTTCAGTGTTGGGCCGAATACTGAGACCTTTGACCTTGACCTTGTCCTTGTTCGGGTACCACCACTCATCACTACTCTTCATTCTTTTGAGAGAAATCACTCCTCAGTATTTCCTCAGTACCATTTAGTTTATATTTAGCAGTGCATTCTTTTAATCTGCATAGCTGAACATGGTGCCGAATTTCACCAAGTAAAAAAATCATGGGACAAATACTCACAGTGCTGAATCAACCCTTTGTGTTCTTTAGATCATTAAAGAGTATTTTCTTATGTTCAAAATCCTCTGAGAGACTTTTGACTAGTAGATCTGGTTGTCTTTCATGGTCGGCAGGCAATGATACCTGTTTCAACTGAACAGTTCCAGGTACTGCATTAGGTTCTCCCAAAGTGTCATATGTTCACATAGTTACATAGTTAAATAGTTGCATAGTTAATATGCTTGAAAAAGGACATATGTCCATCAAGTTCACCAAGGGTGTTGGGGTAGGGGAGTTAGTTTCATTTTTTTTTACTTATAACAGCTAATAGTAACTGTTGTTATTTTCTTCTAAATAACCATCTAGTCCTTTTTTGAAGCTCCTAGCTGCTGATGTTTAACAAGCTTCCGTGGGGGGGCTATTCCACAGATTTATAGTTTGTGAGCGATTGGGGTGAACGGCAGTGACACGGACAACAGTTCTTCAACAGCAAAACCGGTTTATTGAGAAAATAAAGTGTTCAAAATGAAAATATTTCTCACTTCCGAGATTGCAGCAACAATGCAATAAATCAAAGAGGTTACTTTACCAAATTAATGTAAGTCCAGGGCTGGATACTCCAGCCAGCTGCAATTCCAGGGTAAGTCAGGTCCACTTTGCAGGGCATACAAGCCCTCCGCTGCTCATCCACACAAGTCCAAGTTTAGGGGTCCTTCGGCTTAACTTCAGTTCTTTTATTCACCACTGTGCAGTTCAGCCTGGGCTCCTTCCTTCAGGCTGGTCAACAGACAACTGACAGGCTCAGTGGCACCTTTTTATTCAGGCTTTCTCCTGCAATCAGTCTGATCACCTGTGCAAGGCCTGAGATCAGGGAACAAACCTGTAGAGGACTGGGGAATGTGACCTGGTCCTGAAAACCCGGCATGGATCAGGCCTGATACAGCCTAGCAGGGGAGAAATACACACCATTTATGACATTTCCATACCACAAGTTGTTATGGTAAAAATTAATTTTTATAGAATTTTTTTCCAGTTAAAGGGAGTGTCCCCTTGTCGTTAGAGAGGATTTTACCTGAAATAGTGTTTCCCCACATTTTTTGTATTACCCATTTATATATTTCTACAAGTTAATCATGTCCCCCCTCAGTCGTCTCCTCTCAAGACTAAACTGATTTAATTCACGTAATCTTTCGTCATAACTAAGATCCTTCATTCCCCTTATCAGTTTGGTGGCTCTCCTCTGCAGAGCCGTATTTAGGATTCATGCTGCCCTAGGCACTTTTAAGTCAAGCCGCACCCCCCCCCCCCCCCCCCCCCCGATTGTAAAAACATATGTAAGCTGGGTTCTTAAATCGGAATGCCCTCTTTAAATATTGGACAAAGTTGCGTCTCCAAAATAAGTGGCAAGTAGACATCTACACAAAAAAACACAAAAAAAGAAAATCCCTGCCAGGCAGCAACAAGTCCTATAACCTGGCTCTAAAATCTGTTTCACCTTAAAACCATAGAAACCCCAAATCATAACCTTTAACCGGAACAACACCAATTTCCAATTTTACAAAACATGGGTATTGATCCGCTGCAGAGGGGGGTCTGCCCCCCCCGATCAAGTGTTGTAAAGCCCACAAACCTTAGGGAGCAAGTTGTCAGGTAAGGTTTGTGGGCTTTACATCACTCAATCGGGGGGGACACCGGCAATCAGGGTAACCCCCCTTGCAGCGGATCAACACCCATGTTTTGTTAAATGGTTGTTGGTCCAGTTTAAAGAATCAGCACCCAGGATTTTCACTGCTGCATTTTTGATGGCTGTGCGACAACATTGCCAGCATTACCACCCCCCCGAGATTCATTTGGCAGCCCTGTCCCTCATCAATACACACAGGGGTGAACCAAAACATCCTGCTGCCTGGGGCAACCTAGAGAAAGCCACCCCCCCCCCCCCAGGGATATCTAGGCAGGGATGTGCTATGGTCAATGCGGCACTTCCATTCATTGCAACGATCACCTATGCCAAGACCTAGAGTAATAAAAAGAAGAACCCGGGACTTTAAAACCAGGAAAAGTGTTCACCCATAAGACCCTACAGACCCCTCCATTGCAATGAATGCAGAAGGCATAGCAGCACTTCTGTGACTGATGTGGGGGACAAAAGGTGAGTGCCATTTTGTTTTTTTACATATGTGGTCAATCCCTTTAACAGGAAGAGTTACATGTAGTTAAAGAGGATCTAAAAGCTGGTATGTGCCAAGGGCACCAGAACTTACACCCCCAAACCACACACTAAGGCTTTTTTTCCTTCATATTCTCTCCTTTACAGGGTACTGGAAACTGCAGCTATTGCCTCCACCTATTCTAAAAGCTTCAAAGGAAAACAGTGTGGTGCAAATTTGTGTTACATGTTGAGGAAGGAAAGGCTTGTAGGGAAAAGGTGAATAACACAGGCAGTTGGGGGTTTCACACACAGGGGTATTCTACATCATTATGCCCTCTAAACTAGACTTTTGGGATTGGTGTCACTGGTTTGGTCTGCTTTAAAGAGGATCTAAACCCTATATACCCAGCACTAGAGTCTAAAAGACTCCAGGACTAGGTGAAAGTCCTTCCGGGGCATGCCCTGCTGTGTCAAAACCCCTGGGGATCTATGTAATTCTTATCTTGCTCCCTTGGCGCATGCATGGGCATCCAGCACACCTCTGTTTGGAGGTGCACTAACACACCAGACATATCTCAGTGCCTGGGGGTGATGTGCCCAGCTGAAGGTAGCAGTCAAGGAATTACAAAGATCCAAGGATCAGGAAACCTGTATTTTGGTCTGCATTAAATCAATCCAATATCCATATTTAAAGCAGAACCAAATCCACCACAGCCTAGAACAATCCTTGGCCAGTCGCCGGCCTTCCCCTGGGGCATCCCAAAATGGGAAGCCCCTGGGTCGCTACAAAATTGTTTCTGGTGGCTCCCCAGCACTGTAAACAATAGGCAAACTTGGTTTTTCTTAGTTCCTCCTCGGTTTCTCAGTAAAATGGAGATCTGCAATGGGTTAATGGTCACATGTGCCAGTGTCTTCTCAGTGGGACTGGTGATCATTGGGGTGCATGGTTTTGCTGAGGGAGTGAGAAGAGGGTTAGTAGAACATGCTTGCGGGGGGGGGGGGGGTATTGGCAAATGAAATGCCTCCCCACACTGTGATCACATGTAATTAACACCCATTTCATTAAAATGCAGGTTCACACTTTCCATTTCTGCATATATATCAGGATATCATAGAGAACCATCCAGCCCAAATCATGATACCCTAATATGTAGGTAAAAGTGGAATGTATGGGTCATGCAGTGGAATGTTTGAGGGGCTGCCTAGGTGATACTAAACACCAAGGCTTCTTAGATAGACTGACATATAACCTGAAAGATCTGGACAGTTTGCATCTGACTTACTGTCCATAGTGTGAGGGACATGTCCTCTGACCTGCTCACATGTGTAGACTGCACAGGAAGAAGGGGAGGAGAGGGGGGAGAGACGCTGACAGGGGAGCGGCAAAGGAGATAGACAGGGACGGAGCTGTGTGACGATCCACAGAGGTGAAGGTAAACAGAAGTTTATAGCAGCACCGCCCGCCCCTGCCTGCGTTAGAAACGTTAGATCCAGCCTCGGTCTCACCCCCCCATCGACACATACACATAAACCTAAACCTCCACACACATTTCCATTCACATTGGCAGCCTTGCCGTAACCCTTGCACCTGTATGCTGGCAATGTCTTTACACAGCCACATGTCTTCTTTTCTGCGAGGACCATATGTGACATCAGGTGGGCGGAGTCAGCCAGGTAGCTATTAGATCTCTATGTAGTGAGCTGTCCCAGCGGCAGCATATGGGGGGGGGGGGGAGACGGGGACGCGTGCGGATGGGCGGCCAGCCATTCCCACTCACCACCAATGATATAAAAAGCAAAAACGTTTTGTAGTGCAACTGCAGCTGTGGACAGGCCGCCCCTCCCCCAAGCTAGGCGCCCTAGGCACGTGCCTTGCTGTACCTAATGCTAAATACGTCCCTGCTCCTCTGCACCCTTTCCAAAATCAGGGCGTCCAAGTGCTCAGAACTGGATGGCCTATTCCAGGTGAGGGCGCACCAGTGCCATGTAAAGGGGCAATTACATCCCTATCCCATGATTCCATGCCTCTTTTAATATATGACAATATCTTGGTGGCCTTGGAAGCAGCTGGTTGACATTGCATGCTGTTATTTAGCCTGTGATCTACCAGTACCCCCAGATCCTTCTTAACAAGTGAGTCTCTCAGTTTTTCTTCCCCGCAGGACATATGTGGCCTTCAGATTATTAGACCCCAAGTGCATGACATTACATTTCTCCACATTGAACTTCATTTGCCAAGTGGATGCCCAGACACTTAAAGTGTCCATGTCAGCATGGAGCTTGTGAACATCCTCAGTAGACTGCACTGTGCTACATATATTAGTGTCATCTGCAAAAATAGAGACAGTGCTTTTAATTCCATTTTCTATGTCGTTTATAAACAAGTTAAACCGGACCTTCAACATGATTTAATGAAAAGCCCAAATCCTTAAAAAACTATTCCCCAGTATCTAAAATTAATATATTTTAAGTTTTAGTCACTTACTTATTATTCTTTCCCCACCGGGCTGCAACTCTGTGCAGGCCCCTAGGATATGGCCGCCATCTTGACTCAGAAGCATCACATACAGAGGAGAGTAGAGCGGGATAAAGTGCAGGGGTGGGGTTATAGCTGTGCTTTGCACAGACCGAGCAGAGCTGGGGTCAGGGAAAGAACAGCAATCCCAGAATGCAGAACCACACAGTCAGAAGACACTTCCTGTTTTCAGGCTGCCTGATGCTCCATGAGCCGCCATCTTGGATGTTTAAAGGCTCATAAAAAGCAGTAGATGCAGGTAGGATGATTTTTAATGTGGGCAATCTGTATGTACAGGGTATGGGAAACATATAAGATATGCTCTTAGGGTGAAGGTCTACTTTAAATAATAGTAGGCCCAGCACTGAACCCTGAGGTTCACCACTTACAACAGGTGGTAACCATTCAAAGTAGGTTAACCACAACCCTCTGCACACGATTCTTCGGCTTGTTCTCAGTCCAGTTACAAACTGGATTTCCCCAATAAGCATCTATGGGGGGCAGTGTCAAATGCTTTTGCAAAATCCAGAAAAACTATATCCATAGCCGCCCCTCTGTCCAGGTTTCTACTCACCTCCATATAGAAGTCACTGAAATTAGTCTGGCAGCTTCTGTTCTTAGCAAAACCGTGGTCGTCACTTATAATATTATGGATAGTTACATATTTGTTTATGTAGTTCCTTAATAGCCCCTCAAGCAATTTTCCCACAATGGACATTAAACTTACAGGTCTGTAATTGCCCGGAGAAGACCTTTTTAAATATGGGCACCACATTTGCCTTGCGCCAGTCCCTTGGCATTATATCAGTTGTAAGTGAGTCTTTAAAGATCAAGAGTGATGGATAACAGGGGCGATGAGATAACGGAACTGAGTTCTTTAAGAACTCTTGGGTGAAGTCCGTCTGGTCCTCCAGTCTTATTCACTTTTAAATGATTTAGTCTTTCTTGGATGATATCCATGTTTAGCATGTTGAGTATTATACTTGGACTATTGCTATCAGTGGCATCTCCTGTATTGGCTCCTTGCTCCTTGCTTGTGTACACAGAGCTAAATAATTCATTTAACAGCTCTGCCTTCTTTTTATCCCCAGCAATCATTTCCCCCATTATCATTATTTAGGGCACCTACATGTTCTAAATTATTTTTCTTTCAATGTATATATTTAAAAAAAATAGGGTTTCTTTTGCTTTCTTTGGCCACATCTCTTTCATTTTGTGCTTTTGCCAACTTCTTATTTCTTTCTTACATGCTTTATTTACTAATTTATAATTTCCAAGGGTTACAGCTGAGAGCTCAGCCTTGTAATTTTTAAATGCCCTTTTTTTGTTCTTTATTGCCCTTTTAACCGCAGGTGTCAGCCATGAGGAGTTTAATTTTACCTGCTTATATTTGTTACCCTCAGGAATAAATCTCACAACATTGGTACTCACATTTGATTTAAAGCAGTCCCATTTGTATTGTGGCATTTTTATCCTTATTCCTCAACAGATACTCCCAAGTCCCAGTCTACACTGAGGTTCAGTGTTTTTGCCCTCCCAGACAGAAAATCTTTCTTACAGTTTATGTTGAATACAACTATATTGTGGTCATTGTTACCAAGATTTTCATGAACTGTTACCGTCCCTATCAGGCATCATCCTTAGTAGGTGCCTCCACAAACAGATTCAACTGATTCATATATAGTATATCTTGTAGTAAGCTGAGGAATGCTCTCCCCCTTGTAATAGAAGTAGAACCGTGTCTCCGTCTCCAGTAGATAACTGGGTAGTTGAAGTCCCTCATCATCCCCACTGTACCAGCCTGTGACGCCCGCTTTATCGATTTATGCAGACATCACTGGTCTTTTTGTTTCTCTAGTAGAGACCTTCCTTCCTGCTTGCCACTTAGGTTAGGTTCAACTTCTAATGTTGGTTCATGCTTTGGTTCAGCAGTATTTGAAAGATAAGCAAAAAAAGCCAGCTCACCAGCCTCACTCTGCAGGCACAGATAGGGAGATCCCTGTCAATCCTCATCAAGAAGCAGCAATCACAGTGTGTAATCCAGCCTTGCAGTAAAATTTAACTTTTAATTAATCCATTAAAAAATATCCCATAAGTGGAATAGTGTAAATTCAAATATAAACTAAAGGTGGCCCAGACATAGCAAACATGGGCACAGCACCCGTAACGCATTTCAAGCCTCCTGGGCTCTCAGTCATACAAAGGAGGGCTATTTTTTAATGGATTAATTAAAAGTAAAATTTTACTGTAAGGCTGGATTACACACTGCGCCAGCAGAATTTGAGTCAACAGTTTTTATTTCCACAGCTGGACCAACTTCCTCTGTGTTAGTTCTTTCACGGTTAGCTCTGGGGTTGCTTCTTTAGAACTTTGTGGAATTTTTTCACACTTTGCACACTCATCTGATTGCACTTGTGGTGCAAACTCTAATATACTCCTATGATAATGATAACTGTGAGTTGTTGTTGGCATTGAATCACGAAGTATGATCTTCCTTATCTGAACTCACTGAATTAGTTGCTACAACATGTGATACTTTAGGATGTTGTCTTCTTGAAGGTCTTGATTGACTTGTTACTTCAGGTATAGGTTTGTCTGGTGGGAGGTAGTCACGGGGTAATAACAGGTATCAATGTAAGATTCTGTTGTTGTTTTTTCACTTTACAAACTGGGCTTTTTCACTCTTTCTCTTTACAACAACATACATTTAGTCTTCCAAATTTGAATGAAATTTTCCAGGTCCACCTACCTCATATAGGTTCCTGACTAATACACAACTACCTGGTGTCAATTCTGCTCCTCGACTTGTTTTGTGATAGTATCCTTTACTTTTGCTCTATCCATCAGTGAAAACTAGGCCTCAGTCATGCATTCTTTCCATGCATGTACATGCCTATGATATCTATAGTTAACATTGGAGATCTTCCAAGCAAAAGGTAGAATAGAGAGTAACCTATAGCATCACTCATTGTACAGTTTCCTCCAATCTCAGCTCAGTTGAAGCATTCAACTTGACTCTTGAATTGTACAGTATTTTCAGAATTTAGCAAAGAGTTGATTTTCAAACTCTATTCCTTAATGATGTAACTTAGTAGGAAAGCCAAGCTTTAGAACAAAGTCTTTAAATATCATTTCTGCTGCAGACTTGCCAGATTTTTATGTAGTGGCATAGGCTTTAGCAAATCTGGTGAAATGGTCACTTAACGCTCAATGTCTTTCTGCTTGTATGGCCAGAAGAAGCATTAATGTACCAAGTTCACTGTTCTTGCTATTCCCTAGTATCTCATTTCTTCATGAAGTTCTCAAAACTCCATTCAATGGTACTCTGATGGCAACACTAATTGTGAATTTGGTCCTTTCTTGAGTAGAAATCCCTTCTGAACTCTTTCTTTCAGCAAAGTGTTTCTAGCTGATGACTCTCTCTTTCCTGCTGATTAGTCTTTTGTGGTTTATGTTGTAAAGTATCCACTACAAAAACACATAACCACTAGGTAACCTGTGGGACTGGCACTATGGTTTATATGAAAAAGTCATTCAGGGGAACAGGATAGAAAGTGATGGAAACCAACTTTATTCATGATATTGCACTCACCCACACAACACCAATGTATTACACCAGCACTCACCCACACAGCACCAATGTATTACACCAGAAAAAGATTTAAAAAGCACAATGTTGTGTTATTAAAAACCGGGGGTCCCCCCATGCACATGCACCATTGCCTCACACAAACATCCACTCACCACACATTCATGCTGCAAAGAAGACCATATTGGATTGCACTAATTGGCATGTTTCTTCATAGCTCTGTGTTGGGCGCCATAGTAGAAAACAGTCTGCAGACATATGTGTTGGCACTTCAAGCCCGTCTAGCGTATAATATGATATGCACAGCTGATGGATAAATCACGGCTGCCAGATCTCACTATTAGCAGACCACAATTAGCATAACACCGATGCAAGTATCTTATACTTAGCTGCGTAGCCTTCAATCATTTGCAGCTTCAGCCAGTCTCATGGTAAGATCTCGTTACTGCAGAGGGGCGTCCTCACATCACACACAGGCTAGAGGCTAGTCAGCAGCAGGACGTAGTGGAGGGACACGAGGCAACATGGGACCTCCCACTTCCGATGCGCGTTTCGCCCCGCCCCCGGGGCTTCGTTAGGGTGAAGCCCGGCCAATCGTGGTGCCATTTTGCCTGCATTAGGCTCCGCCCATTAGACATCATCCAACCAATCGTAGGGAAAATAGCCTCCTGGGCTTATTGCAGGTCCGAGAAAGGTTGTGCAGCAGCAGCTGCAATCCTCCAATACATGACTAGCTGTGCCCAAATTCCCTATCGCATGCTGGTGACACATTCCTCACAACATTCACAACTGCCCATAGGCAAAAAACGACACCATACCTGGCACAATCAAGCTTGTTAATCATATATATCACAAATTCATATCAGTGCTGTATGCACTATAGGATGGTAAACAAAGGAAGGAATTTCATACCGGTCTCATCTTACGGGGAGTGTAGGAATTTCATTAACCCAAATGTTAACCCAAAGGCTGCCACACATTCATATACATACTGCCACTGAATCATTCATTTTTACCATTAGTTATACTACACATCACTCCAATAAAAGGAGAAAGAAGGGGGCAGACATGAGGCAATGGACAGCAAAAAAGAAGGAAGATGAAAGCAAGATGAAAAGGAAGCAGGAGGGTGAGAGGGAAACGGACGCATGAGGGTGAAAGGGAAAAAGATGGGGGCACCAAAAGCATATAAAGAGAGATATAAAATGCAGAATATGCCATAGCCATACCCAACCAGTTCCATACTGCGATCCACTCATCTAGCGGATCACATCAGTGTCTTTCAGGTGGACCTTAAACTCTCTCTATATGCCTAAATTGATTGCCAATAAGTGCCCACGCTACCTACCCCTAGCCTATAGGAAGGCACTTAAACCGGTGTCCATGTTTAACCCGTGACAACCTAACAAGGTTGAGCTGTGTGGGGTGTTAAGGGTTCTTTTTAAAAAAAATTTGAGGGCATGTAGTGGGTCAAATGTGTCCTTGCACATTGTACTTTGTTCTGGATGGATCACACTGTAAAGCAGCAATATCTTTCCTCTCTTTATTCACATCATTTTCAGAATACTTCTAATAACAGAAACAGTTTCAGCATCCATGCACTGTACTAGTGGCTGGGGGTGACAGTTTACAAGTACCTTTATGGACATCTTCAGCTGTTTTGTCCCTCCTTGGCTTAGACTGTTTTCCTCAACTAGAGTTATCCCAGAAGCTTACCCTTAAGGTTTCTGTTTTTCTATTCCTCTCGTGTGCTGACCTCTACTCCTGTACGAGACCATCTCTGACCAAGTACTGTTTGATCTATGCCTCTTCACAAAACTAGCTTTGACTCCACAGCCCAACTGACACACTTCTTTTTTTTTAAAAATGTATTTATGTTGTCAGACGATGTAAAAATTAAAAACAGTATAGACAAAGCAAAAATACAAGAATAAAGGTATCAAACAATATAAAATCGAGAGGCATATAATTGATGCACATAGACATTTCAATTCATAGTTCAGATCGACCAGTTGCAATATCATGACAAATTTTACTTAATCGTTCCCTTTGGGGGATCAGAAGCTAAAATTTCAAAGGCAGTAAGCTCTCTTTCCAAGGATCTCTAAGGCCCCACATATTACAGGGTTATTCCATTTAATCTTAAAATCATTCAAAGAGCACCATGCACCCATCTGCATCAGGTCTCTATCTCTGATCACTCCCATGCGCCCAAGATCCCCAAGGCCTGAGGGTTTCAAATAAACAGACTGGGACATGATATGATAGAGATGCAGTCGTGCAATTTCCACAAAAGGGAGTATGACGCATGGACTTCTGAGAAGTGATCTTTTACCGAAAAGTTGGCCAAGTGCTAGAAATCGCATAGTTGAGAATTATGGAAAGTTTGCTTGATTTTTCCCAACCCTGTGTAAGGGATAGAGGAGTCCGATAGCAGCTCTCCAGTTATATATTCAAGTCTCCACCCAAGATACTCTTGGAAGTCTGTTAGGGAGAAAACTCAAAAAGGAAGTCCATTTGACTACTATTAAGGACTTAAACAAAGTGCCTTTAATCATGACATATTTCCCTTCTGCATCCGTCACTCAATTCAGTTGAAATGGTAAAGACTTACTTGTGTAGGTTTGGGGACAATGTTTGGAATAGTTTAGGATTGTGATCTTTCTTAAACTCAGTATCTTGAATGTATTACAATCTGATTCTCTACTTAGAGAACACGGCAGATCTTTTTTTTATGCCTCTGCAATTTAGAGACACAATTTGAAGGCATGGGTCTAAAGGTGTGGGAGCCATCCCTATCCCATAAGGGTCCCTCCTTCTCCCCCAGAGAAGAAAGGAATAAATAGGCCTGGATTAAATGTGGCCAATGCCCATGCTTGCTTTATGGTATTCAGGTACAGCCTTACATTACATATCAATCCAGGTGTGAAATTCGCCCTCTGTGAGCTGTTTTGTCTCCACACTGAACTAGCTTTTCTCTTCACACTGAACTAGGATGTATGTGTCCCCTTTATAACCTCTTGTACCCCATCCTACACCAGGCTTCTTACTGTGAGGTTGTCTGACAGTCTCTATCTTAGTTAACCCCATTGCTTCTGGGAACTAACACACACATTCACTTTCTACGGTGTAGAGATGATTAGTATGGTATGACTTCAGCCAAATTTACCTGTGTCTAATATATGCCCTGCTGCCACAGCATCCACATCTTTGCTCCCCACTGCACCCATATCTCTGCTACCCCATCTATGCCTTGCTTCCACAGCACCCCCCATCTATGCTCTGTGCTTTCCTAAACCTCCATAAGTAGGCTGTGTGATAATGATGGGCCTCCTGGGGACTTTCTTGGGCCCTACCAACAGAAATGCTGGTGGGGCCAAAAAAGTTGCCCGGGAGCCCAGAAGTTAAAAATCCATAGGCACTGTTCAGCTCAGCTAAGCTTAATAACAATGCTACGACCACTGGTACTGTGAGGTGTGAGGGGGAGGGATGTGCCATGCAGCTTGGTTCAGTAAAGACTGTGGCCACCAGAAGGTATAGGAGGGTGGAGTTGGAGGCTCTGTGAAGCTCCTCTGAGCTTAATAACAATGCTGCGCCACCAGTGGAAGCAAGTTTAGTGATGGGTGCAGGGGGCTGCTGTTAGCGCTGTGCAGCTCAACTCTTACTGTAAATAAGCAGGATATTAAATGATACCTATACTCATTGTGCTCATGTGCTCATTGGCGCTGTATCAGCTTCAGCAGCAGTTTCAGTAAATTCAATAGTTTTTTTAAAAAATGGGCTTGACAAATCACAACCCGAAGTCTGCTAGGATTGCTGTATTTAGGATGACACCAGAGGGGGTTCCGAAGAAAGAAGGATATCCACCCTGGGGCTAAAAAAGAACCGCCAGACTGGAGGAAGGTGGTGCCCAGCGGGGGAAAGAAAGAAGGTGGGGATGGGTGAGTAGCTAAATTGAGATCAATAAAAATATGTGTGTGTGATCTTTGGGGTAAAATGGTAAGGGGTCCAGGGGACACCAATACTGGTTCTTCGAGGGTCTGGAGCTGGCATTGTCACCTGCTGGTAAAATGCCAGATTACTGCACCCCCATCAGGGGGACATCAGGGGTGCGGAAGAGCCCAAGGCACTCCTGGAGAAGCACCAAACCCATATCAAAGGGCATAAGGGCTTGCCAACAGTGCAGCCTCTGAGCCCTGAGTTACAAACCCTTATGCTTGGTGCCCGGGCTGGTTGCCTTTGGGGGGGAATCCATGTTTTTTTGGGGAAAAAAAAAACTCTACACAAAAAAAGTTAAAAAAGTTAAAAAAAATGTTGTCACTTTCACTGCTTAACTGAATGCTGATTAAGCAAAAATGACAATAAATACAAAAAAAGGGAAAAATCTTAAAATTATTGCTGTAAATTATTTGGAATTGTTAAAAATCATGCCAACTCAGGTGGCATGATTTTTAACAACTTTTCCCGTGCTATGTCTCCCACTAACCACCAGCCGCAAATATTTGTATTCTACTACTTTTTGCTCCAAAAAAGGCTCAGAATCAAATGAATTTATAAGTTTTGCTGTTTTTTATCATTTGGAAAACTCATTTCCAAATGTAAAATCGTGAAAGAAGAAAAAAAAGGAAAAAATTTGCTCACACAAAAATCGTTTAAATTAATCACAAAAATGGGTGAAAATGTATTGACGAGAGACTCTGAATCAGCCTTATTCTTGTGACTCTGTTTCTTAAACCGGACCTTCACCATGATTTGTTGAAAAGCCCAAACCCTTATAAAACGATTCCCCATCTAATATTAATATATTTTAAGTTTTTAGTCACTTATTATTCTTTCCCCCTGCAGCTCTGTTCAGGACTCTAGAATACGGGCGCCGCCATATTGACTCAGAAGCATCACACTTACTGAGGAGTGGAGAGCGGGATAAAGTACAGGGTGGTGGGTTATAGCTGTGCTTTGCTCAGACACAGCAGAGCTGGGGTCAGGTAAAGGTCAGCAATCCCAGAATGCAGAGTGACACAGTCAGAAGACACTTCCTGTTTGCAGGCTGCCTGATGTTCCATGAGACGCCATCTTGGATGTTTAAAGGCTCATAACATGCAGTAGATGCAGGTAGGATGATTTTTTAATGCGAGCAATCTGTATGTACAGGGTGTGGGAAAGATATAACATAAGACTCATTCATGGTGAAGGACCCCTTTAACTCCGCTGAGCCAACTTATTTGGGGATACCCCAGAGCCGGATAATGTTATATCTATCGAGGTACAGAGTGAGGAGTGCCAAAGGAACTATGTCCCACTCGCAGCCCACCATGGTGCATACCTCGTCATGCTACAGAACATTCTCTAGTCTGCTGCCTGAGGTCTCCACAAGGTCTGCTGCATGGGGCCGCCGATGTACCACAGCACCACAGGCAGCCATCATTGTTGCCAATGTGGACCTCCTCTGTTGCCCTCTACTGATCCAGAGCTCCTATTCTGATGGCACTTTTTAGGCTGGACGGCACCATCTTAGATGTTTTTCAGCCGTCCATGTTCAACTGTCTGCCTGTTGACTCCAAGTGATCTGCCACCCGGAAGTGTGGGGAATGGCGGGTACTGACCTCCGGAGGACTGTCACTAGGCCCCGCAGGAGGTAACTTGTTTTGTTACAGAAGCAGTAAGATGGGTTGCAGGCCACATCCTTTCACTATGAGCAATCTTGGAAGCCCAAACAAAAAGAAAACCAGTTGGTACTGGTAATACCAAAGTGTGCTCCACCCAAAAGCCTAAAATATCCTGTAACAAATTTAATGGACTAAAGGAAATCACAATGTGGAACACTACTGGATATTAACATCTTTCATTACAAAGAAACAAATCTATACATACTACAAAACACTTGAAAACATCTAAAAATTGCAAAACCTCACAACAAAGGGGTGGTAAACAGCAAATATGGACACATATCAGGCACATAATACAGATACTCTGGGTAAAACAACAATGGAAAAAGACCTAGGAGTTTTAGTAAATAATAAACTAAACTAAAGTGATCAATGTCAGGCAGCAGCTGCCCAGGCAAACAAGATCATGGGGTGCATCTGCAACAAAAATAAAATATGTAATTTTCCTTGAAATTCCTGCAAAAATCACAGTTAAACAAAGCACCAAATGGTGAAATATGACCCGTCAGCAGACGGTGACAAAATCTCAAGTAGGCTGGCAGTTAAAATGTTGGGTAATGTTCTACTTGGAGGACCTTGTGCTTCCAGATTTAGCTTATTTTACTTGTTTGCATATTGTTTTGTAAGAAAAATGTGGCTTTAATTCTGCTTTTTTATTCTTTTTTTAGGAAAAAAACCCTTTGCAACCAAAGAATTAATTGACGGGTTACTTCCAGAAAATTGTGCCCACATCAAGAAGCCTGCTGCTTCTTGAGATGTGTACTTCCAGAGAATATATAGTTTGCGGGGGTATTTCAAACGTAAAGCGTTGTTTTTTTTTTTTTTTTTTTACTGCAAGGTGCAAATAGCAGTTGTATTTTATCTGAAAATCTCCTAAAGTGCTGTTTCAGTTTGGGGGAGTCAACCAATACATGTGTGGTACAGTTGTAACCAGAAGAAAATGGGCTTTTACATGCAATAAGGTTTGATTGAAAAACATTTTTATTACAAAATAACACTAAAAATTGTAAAAAACAGATTTTATTTATTCTTTTGCCCATATTTCACACCAAAATATTGAGAATACACTTAACAAATGACAAACAAGTAATTTCATGTTAAAGACTCTGCTGAACAATATATAATTTTCCTGGGAAATTCATGGAAACACTTTAAAAATAAACACAGTTGAACATGTGAAGCACAAAATAGTAAAAAATGGTCTGGCACCAGAGGGTGACAAAAACTCTAGGTAGGCTAGCAGTTAAAGGGTTAAATACCCTTCATAGGCTTCTCCTGTACAACATGCAGCCTTCCTCTAAATCACAAGCATTAAAGGATCTGTAAACAGCAAAAATAAGGCAGCAAGCAGCTCACCTGATGCCTGGCCCAATTTCTCCTCTATTTCCTGCAGTGCAGGTTAGAAGCTGTAGTGGGACTCCAACATTTCCCCCTCCTTTCAATTTCATTTTTCAAGAACCACACAAAAAAGTGGTCTATCAGTTTCTCTGCTCCTTGCTGCCCTCAGTTGTCTCTAACCACAACAAAATGCGAACATGGGTCATAAAGCTGCGCCATGACACACCCTTTAAAGCTTAGCCACAACTCACAAAATATTTTGGTATTTAAATATAGCCCTGCCCTATAAGTGGAATTACCATGAGAATTTGTCTTCCTACCTGGTGTTTTACTACCAAGAGATTTTTTTGTAAGCTCTAACTAAATTATTTTGATTATACATTGATTATTTTACACTGTTATCAAGAGGGATAAGGTGGGAGGATGTTACTGTGCGCATGGACAGGGACTTTAAACACTCCAGATACAACCTTCATTGAGGCAATTCTCTATTTCTATATTTCCAGGCAGCACGACTGAAAGAGAAGTTTTTGAACTAGCTTTATCAAAGCTAAATAATAGTGGGAGGACATCTGCGCGAGGCTCTGGTCCAGTTGCATTCTCAGCCCGTAATACTGAACCAGTACCCAAACCTGACTTTGAGGGTACTTTCAAACAAAGCAGTGACCCAGAGGTTGGTAAAGATGTCACTTTTATCCTGGTACTGAAAAACACTAGTGATCAGAAGTCAAACCTACATGTCAAGATGAATGCTACTGCAGTTGTTTATACCAATGCTCAAGTGAATGAAATCTGTACCAAGGAGGAACCTGTTTCCTTTGAACCGAAGGAAGGTATGTTGGCAATTACCACGTCGTTTGATTGCACTGAAACAAATTAATTACATGTTTAAAAACCAAATACTACAACATTTTTTTGTCTATTCTTCACTGTCCTACAAAAATACATTAAATTGACTATCACTTTTAACCATACTTTCCTTCTACCTTAGCCCAGACTAAAACTAAACTGTTTAACCGAAACATCTAAACATCCTTTGTAGACCAACAGCCTTGCACAGTTGAAAAAAACCTCAAAACTCACTTTGCCATCTGTGTGCATGAAGCTGAATCATTGTTAGCACTTACAATTTGCTCCTGAGTCCACTCAAAGCTGAAACACTTTGTCAATGATTATCTACGGGTTGTATCCATGCCAGGCAAGCTGCTGCCTGGATTTAACCAACATAACCCACAATACACTGTTGCAGAAAACACAACAGCACTTCCTCTTTGCAGGCTACCTACAGCTCCATAGAATGACATTTTGGTGGTAAAACTGACCATGGCAGGAGTTACAAAAAGGTACATTTAATTTATGTACAACAATCGGAATTGCAACGGGGAGGGGTGCATAGGAGTACTGTTTCTTGTAAGGGTGTTGGTCTGGTTTAAAGGGTAATTCCATTTTTGATGGCATTTTTAAAAGTATCCATTATTGTGTGCCAAAATAACGTCCTCAAGGCACCAAGTTTATCTGTAAATGTTTGCAGCTGTGTTTTAAAAGAGACAGTTTTCTTTAGCAACAATGTGTTTACCTGAACAAATGCGTTAAGTATTACATATTCCAAAAATGAATGACTGTTTTTTTTTTTGTTTTGATTTTTTAAATTAAAGGCAGAGCTGAACTGAATTTCACCAGACCATTGAAACAAAACTAAACTTCAAACTGATCTCAGAAAAAATCCGAGTGAAATGTAACATTTGCCAGAATTTGAAAAGCAACATAACACACATTTCTAAATAGGACCAGGCTGGATATACAAAAGGGATAGCTGTTGGCAGGTCAGAGTAATAACCAGAAAAATAGCAGAATAGTAACTTGCTAAAACAGAGCAGAGCAGGCTGAAAACAGGTCAATACTAGATAATCAGTCCACCAAGTCCTGACTGATTGTTATGCAAAGGTGTCAATACAAAGTGTTCAACCAGACAACAGCAATTCACAATACAACTGCAATATAATACAGCAAAAGAAACACCATTTTAAAGCCATTATCCAATTGTTGCCAATTCTATTAAATAATTGTTCTTATTACTGGTACTCAAAAGTCTTTATATACAACGAGGAGCCAAACCATAGAAACACCACAAGTTATGTTTCCCCATTTGCTTGCACAAATTATATATTGTTGATTCTGCTATAGTGTTACTAATAGGTATATACTAAAAGGTTTAAATAAGTGTAAATAACAGCACAATTGTTTTTTGTTTTTTTTTTGGTGCATTGAACAATTGCCACATTTTCTTTTTTTTGTGCATTATAAATTATTACTATCTGGTAAATGCATTTGCCAGTGGCTCCAGGAATACACAAAAAATTACAAATATATACATGCTAAAGTCAAATGTAAACCTTCACAAGGACACAAAAAGACTAGGCAATTCCGCTGAAGACATCTAGTTGAGTATTTTGGACAGAGAAAATCATTGCTGTGAGTAAGCCATCTATCTGAAACCAGAAACATGCCAATACAATGATGTCTTAGCACACCCACAACCTAAATCCAATGTTGTCTTAGCATCTTAACCTTTTGCATACTCACAGTTCTCACCAATAATCAGGCAATACATTCAATAGCTACATCAGTGCTTTCCCTGAAACTCGTTATTAAATCATGTTGTTTGGATCATCCTTAGGATTTAATACAGCGATTGTGTTCCAAAATTCAAATACACAACAAAAATGGACCTCTCCAATTCTGTTTTAATTCCCCGTAGACCATTGCCTAACGCGGAAGTCCCGCCTCCACTAAGTGTGTGTATAAATAGAGCATATATTGTGTAACTTACCTGATCATCAAATCGAGTCCAGAACCTCACAACGTTCCAAACATTTTTCAAACGAACCTCTTTCTTTCGCATAGAAATTGTGCAGAATGCCACTTCTTTATTCTACAAAAAACATTTATAACACATTTTGAGATAAAGGGTATGATCCATAAAATGAATGCATCTCAAAACTAATTGGATTAGCTTCTGGGTATTTTAGGATAGCCTGTTTAAGCCAGCCTATGAGAATGCTTGGTTACATGCAGTGACCTTCACCACTGCAGCAGCACTCTTACCAGGAAATACCAGTACAATAGGATGGTTTGAGGTGGGACGACTTGTCTTTTTATTAAGAAAGAGGAGTTTCACAGACAAGTGTATACAAGATAATACACATAGTCATATGGTATGTCAGAATTATGTAAATGAGAAGACATATTTATATAAGTATCTATATTAACTGCATGTTGTAGATAGTTACTCTAACTTGCATGTAAGACATGTTCATACTTTTTATACTTCCATAAGAACAATAACGCTTGGCAGTTACACACCCCATTTCATTTCTCATAGTATTATTAGAACAAAACAACAGAAGTGGAGAAAAAATAGGATATAGAATAGTGCAAAGAGAAGGGGGGACAGAAATTGTGCCAGAAGCCTAGGGGCTGTAAAGAATGTTTATTAATAAGATCTTCTACAGTGTGCCAAGAATCTTTGCCTTTCAAATGAACTGTTCTCAAACAATTTTGTTCAGTCCATGATTTAAAGACTTTATCAGTCATTTTAACTGGAAAGTCTGGGTGGCCTATTACTGGGAACAGAGATGAGGGGGGTGGAAATGACTGAAAGATATGTATACATTACTTTAGTTGTTGGACCTATTATGGGGTGTTTGTTGAAGAATGAAAGGTGATCTTGAGATATCCAGGGTATTTCTGCCAGAGGTGGAGGCGTTTGTTCAAGAGTTCACTGTTTGTGTCGCATGATATGGTTTCCAGTTTGGAAGACTTATTCCTCGTCTAGTTTCTGAGATTTTCCAAGCCATAAGAATTTAAAGAAAAGTCTAGTGAGACGATTGTAGAAAATGGGAGAAATGTCTACAGGTAGGGCTTGAAAGAAGTACAACTCTCTGGGAAGACTATTCATTTTAATTATGCTAGCCCTACCAAACCAGGTAAAAGTTCCTGTGGTCCATTTCTGTAAATCCTGTATGTTTTGGAAAGATCCTAGATATGTCACAGTCTCAGGTTCCCATTTGAAGGAGAAAATGTCCTTGTTTAAAGTGGAACAATCACCAGGATTTTTACTATCCTGGTGATTAGTCCATGCCCCAGGGGCATCCTGAATTGGGGTATCCCACAATGTGAACCCCCCCAGATTGCCCACTGCACCTTTCCGCCATTGCTGCGGCACATGTGCGAGCTCCCGTCCAATCACTACTTTATGCTGTGCATACTAATGCATGGCATAAAGTTGTTGTTTTGAACAGTGCTGCAGCATAGGGAGCAGCGGCATACACATCCTCAGCTCCCCCGTGGCTGGATGCGGGAGCGCGCATCTCAATGGCTGGGTGCAGGAGTGCGCACAGTGCTGCAGCATAGGGAGCAGCGGCATACACATCCTCAGCTCCCCGTGGCTGGATGCGGGAGCGCGCATCTCAATGGCTGGGTGCAGGAGTGCGCACAGTGCTGCAGCATAGGGAGCAGCGGCATACACATCCTCAGCTCCCCTGTGGCTGGATGCAGGAGCGCGCATCTCAATGGCTGGGTGCAGGAGTGCGCACAGTGCTGCGGCATACACATCCTCAGCTCCCCGTGGCTGGATGCGGGAGCGCGCATCTCAATGGCTGGGTGCAGGAGTTCGCACAGTGCTGCAGCATAGGGAGCAGCGGCATACACATCCTCAGCTCCCCCGTGGCTGGATGCGGGAGCGCGCATCTCAATGGCTGGGTGCAGGAGTGCGCACAGTGCTGCGGCATACACATCCTCAGCTCCCCGTGGCTGGATGCGGGGGCGCGCATCTCAATGGCTGGGTGCAGGAGTGCGCACAGTGCTGCGGCATACACATCCTCAGCTCCCCGTGGCTGGATGCGGGGGCGCGCATCTCAATGGCTGGGTGCAGGAGTTCGCACAGTGCTGCAGCATAGGGAGCAGCGGCATACACATCCTCAGCTCCCCCGTGGCTGGATGCGGGAGCGCGCATCTCAATGGCTGGGTGCAGGAGTGCGCACAGTGCTGCGGCATACACATCCTCAGCTCCCCCGTGGCTGGATGCGGGAGCGCGCATCTCAATGGCTGGGTGCAGGAGTGCGCACAGTGCTGCAGCATAGGGAGCAGCGGCATACACATCCTCAGCTCCCCGTGGCTGGATGCGGGAGCGCGCATCTCAATGGCTGGGTGCAGGAGTGCGCACAGTGCTGCAGCATACACATCCTCAGCTCCCCGTGGCTGGATGCGGGGGCGCGCATCTCAATGGCTGGGTGCAGGAGTGCGCACAGTGCTGCGGCATACACATCCTCAGCTCCCCGTGGCTGGATGCGGGGGCGCGCATCTCAATGGCTGGGTGCAGGAGTGCGCACAGTGCTGCGGCATACACATCCTCAGCTCCCCTGTGGCTGGATGCGGGAGCGCGCATCTCAATGGCTGGGTGCAGGAGTGCGCACAGTGCTGCAGCATAGGGAGCAGCGGCATACACATCCTCAGCTCCCCGTGGCTGGATGCGGGAGCGCGCATCTCAATGGCTGGGTGCAGGAGTGCGCACAGTGCTGCAGCATAGGGAGCAGCGGCATACACATCCTCAGCTCCCCGTGGCTGGATGCGGGAGCGCGCATCTCAATGGCTGGGTGCAGGAGTGCGCACAGTGCTGCAGCATAGGGAGCAGCGGCATACACATCCTCAGCTCCCCGTGGCTGGATGCGGGAGCGCGCATCTCAATGGCTAGGTGCAGGAGTGCGCACAGTGCTGCAGCATAGGGAGCAGCGGCATGCACATCCTCAGCTCCCCGTGGCTGGATGCGGGAGCGCGCATCTCAATGGCTGGGTGCAGGAGTGCGCACAGTGCTGCAGCATAGGGAGCAGCGGCATGCACATCCTCAGCTCCCCGTGGCTGGATGCGGGAGCGCGCATCTCAATGGCTGGGTGCAGGAGTGAGCACAGTGCTGCGGCATACACATCCTCAGCTCCCCGTGGCTGGATGCGGGAGCGCGCATCTCAATGGCTGGGTGCAGGAGTGCGCACAGTGCTGCAGCATAGGGAGCAGCATCATACACATCCTCAGCTCCCTGTGGCTGGATGCGGGAGCGCGCATCTCAATGGCTGGGTGCAGGAGTGCGCACAGTGCTGCAGCATAGGGAGCAGCATCATACACATCCTCAGCTCCCCCGTGGCTGGATGCGGGAGCGCGCATCTCAATGGCTGGGTGCAGGAGTGCGCACAGTGCTGCAGCATAGGGAGCAGCGGCATACACATCCTCAGCTCCCCGTGGCTGGATGCGGGAGCGCGCATCTCAATAGCTGGGTCCTCAGGACACTTTTGCCCTGAGGAAGTGACAGGCCACCACCGTCACAGAATGCGAGGGTTGGCGAGGGACACTTTCATTTATATACAAAAAACTACATACAGCCAGCGCCAGTGCTCTAAAGCTGGGCACTCTAGCATAGAGTGCCAGACACTGTGTGAAAAAAAGTCTGTTTCTCAACACATACACACCAGCACCAGAGCGAAAACATATGGAATTGCACTGTTTAAACACTGTGACAATGATACTGCAATGTCTGACCTGCACATACAATTCCGCATAAATAAATGAAATAAAAAAATTAAAGTGTTTGTTTGCTGGGCAGACACAATGATTTGAGCCAAAAATTGTAAAGTTTACTATAGCAAAATGCTATTTAAACACAAACAAATGTAACACCATTAAAATGTATGGCAGAGCGATACTGAGCGAAAGGTACTACATGGCACTCCTGAACATAGAGCACCAGCGCTTTACGCTGAGCTGCCTCTAGTAATACATGTGATGGCGCTGTTAGAGGCGCTCACCAGATTTGCTTTCTTAAATGTGGTTTTCACATATAACGCCCAACGTTCAGCCGACGTTACCTGTCGCTAGCGTTTCTTAAATAACCCCCAAAGTCAGCTACTTTTTCAGTCCATACCCCCTTCATTTTAACCCTCGCTAATCTCCTCAATGAAGATACAACAACATCTCCTCCTATTTTGAAATAAATGATAACATGAAAACCAATCCAAACATATTATAGGAATGCCATGAAACTTATATCAGAGGACACAAAGGTTTATATTGGAGGCCCAAGGTGGCTCCAGAAAGACCCTGTATAAAATGCGCTGCACACACTATGCTAAAATCATTGAAATTTTATTGAGAAAATAGCTCCTTTAGTGCTAACAATAAGACTGTACACAGATATTACACAAGATAAAAACAGAGACAAAAAGGCACAGCACTGCCCGGTTTAGCCCCGCTTTGAGATAATTTGACTCCTACAACAATCAATAAATAAATGAATAAATAAATAAATAAACCTCTCTCCTCCCTCAAGTCTATCCTTAATTAAATATATAGTCTCCGTGAGCCTATCAATGATAGGAGTATAATTAATACATAATGTGCAAATAGTGCAAAATCACAATCACAAAAGTGCCAGTGCAAATAATAAATTGGATAAGGAATATGTGCATATGGATAGCATACAAAAGAATGAAATGTAATTAATTAGATATTTTATTGAATATAATTCTTAATAAAATGAGAAATGTCAACAAACTTTCCAAACAACCTAAAAAGATAATATATATATATATATATATATATATATATATATATATATTATCAACAGACTCTCCTGCAACAACTATTGGTATTGGGGAACCCTAGCCTAAATGCATGCACTATATTGGAAAGTACCTAGACAGCAAATAAAAGAAAGGGGATATACAAATACATCACCATATCAAAAGGTCTAGAACAAGGAACATCCACCAGGCAGGTGCCTTATATCAGATGATGTATAATCTCAATAGCCGCTTGGGAAAAAAACACAAAAACAACAAAAAATCACTTCTTTATTGTCAGGCCTGCACATTGTCGAAATGCACTTAATATGAAAAGAACTGTCCCAAATTTCTACCTTGGGAAGATCTGAACTTGGGCAAATGTCCAAAAACACTTGCCAATTATTGCAAAGATAACAGAGCCACAAACGTTATTGAAAAGATCTTTCTATGAAAAAATATATCATGTTAAAATTAAAAAAATACAGTTTATTGATCATCAAAAAATGTGTCCATCTTAAAGACGTTGTCGATATGATTTTGGAATTTAAAAGGCCATTTACGGAAGAAGAGGCAGCGTCTGCATTTCGCAAACTCAAAACAAGAAAATCACCAGGGACAGATGGTCTGCCAAATAAATACTATAAAGCATTTAAATTTACTTTAATACCCTATTACGTAAAAAATGGCTACCAACATCTCTGAAGATCAATCCTTCACTTCTACTATGAATAGAGCCATTAATAAAGTCATTCCCAAACTGGACAAAGACCCGGATTATTGTACAAGTTACCGCCCAATATCATAAATAAATGTTGATCTCAAGCTGTATGCCATACTAATAACTCAAAGATTAGACTGTGTTCTTCTAAAGATAATGTCACCCTTTCAATCAGGATTTTTTTTAGAGAACTCAGAGTTGCCCAAAACATCTTATGCTACCCCCTATCATCACAAAAAAAAGCATTTATAGTTGTCTTAGATGCTGAAAAAGCATTTTATAAAGTAGAATGGACAGTTCTTGAAAGAACACTTGATTATTTTCAATTCGGGCCTGCTTTAAGTGAAAAAATGATGGCACTGTATAGCAATCAATCTGCCGGTAATTGACATATATGGCGCCCATACTGAATCCTTTAATATATCAAGGGTGTCCCTTGTCACCTATTCTTTTCAATCTACATATTGAGTTACTGATTTCTCAAATACATTCCGATTAGCAAATTAAAGGTATTAGGGAAAAAAGGGAAAGCATCCCTTCCTAACAGCAGGCCTTAAAACGTTTCATTAATAAAATCCCCCTTATATTATCCCTACCCGCAAATGATATGATCCGTACAACATATCCTTGACCTTACCTTATTAGTGCAATTCGATCCTTTGACTATAACCTCGCTAATGAAGAAATCCGAATGTTTCATATTTGGGAACTTCAAAAGAAATCCTTGTTTATCACACCTTTTCAGCAAAATCTGCTTTAAAGTAGATTCATATCTAAGGAACTTAACCCTCCAGAATGCTCATTTACTCCAACTATTTTCCAAAATTACTGGCTGAATTGATCTTTAGTAATGCATTTGCTAATGTTACTTAACCATGTTACATATCCACCACAACATGAAACCTTTGTTTATTTTAAAATGGGAAACTGAACTTGATCATCCTCTGCAGGAGAAGGAATGGAACAGAGTCCTTAAAGTGGACCAACACCCAGGATTTTGACTATCCTGGGTCTTGGTCCACTTAGGTGGGGCACCCCCGATCGGGGTGCCCCGCTGTGTGAAACCCCCCCAACCCCCCGAAAAACTCACCTCTCCCCACTCCCAGCGCCGACGGACAAGCCGCGGACAAGCGGCTCCTCCGCCGCCGCCTCCCGCGCGTCCCTCTTGACGCGCGCGCACGTCTACAGGGGCGCAAGGGAGGCGGCGGCGGCCGGCCGCCGCCGAAGCTAAGGTAAGGTGGTTTGGGGGTTTTGGGGGGGGTTTCACCCCGCGGGACATCCCGATCTCGGATGTCCCACGGCTAGGGAGGTGATCGGCCCGGGAATCTTATAGATTCCCGGGCCGATCACCCGAGGGTGATGGTCCACTTTAACTCAATTATATCTATAAAGTGTGCAACGCTACATATCTTTGTTATCAAATTTATCACCCGAAGTTAATTGACAAGTAACTATAATAGCTGAGTTCCTAAATTCAACTGTTGGTGGTGTCAGCAACAGCTTGCTACTGTCAGTCAGTCATATATGGATGGACTGTATTCATATTCATGATCTAAGGAAATTCATTTTACTCTTCTTAAAAGAAGAAATTGGAATTGAGATCGTACTTTCAACAATACAAATTTTAGTTAATTATATAACACCTTCCAGACTAAACTGTCCTCAATAATATTCTGGGCCACAAAAAAATTATAATTCTCCAGAGGGGTAAAGTACATCCACGGGATCAAAGTTTAGTCTTTTAGACTCCAGGGCTGGAATCTGGGGTGCTTGATGGTAGAGAATTTTTGATAACTGATTTTATAATTAGAGTGGGTTTGATACACATACTGTGGGTTTTGCAGGCTAAACCACAGCCTAGTATTCACTCATTTTGCTTCTAATTTTGTAGAGAAGAACATATCACTGTCAATACTATACTCTCAGTATGGAAATGCTTTAACCCCAGACAATATGATCAAAGCTGTGGCTGTGTGTGAAGATGAAAAAGGGGGAAAACTACTGGTGGAAAGTTTAATGACACTCAAGGCTCCACCCATTTTGCTAAAGGTATATTTACATAAAACATTCACAAATGAATTGCCTTCCTAGTGCCTTCCTAATGTTTTTACTTTTTCCAGGCTAATACTCAACCATGTCTTAACGAGCCTTTTGATGTAGAGATTGTGGTGACTAATCAGCTTTCTGTGAAAACTGGGGAAGGCATTCTGACTATTGAAGGCACTGGGCTGATAAAGGAACCGATTCAAATTGAGTAAGTATGAAATGGTATTTAGATCTTTTTCTGTTCTTTTATTTACAACCACATAAATTGTCTGCAAAAACAATATTTGATTTAGATTTAAAGTTGGCCTACGCTCTATTTTGTGCCTAGTACAGTGGTTCCCAAACTTTTTTCCATCATGTACCTTCTTCCATTTTTGTATCTCATATTTGGTGTGTACCATTTTTAAGTGCGCAAAAGCACAAGAATTAACAAAGATAATTTCCATCACTTTTTGAAGCAGTTCATGCAGAAAATCAGGCATGGGTAAATTATAGATGGCAGCAAGGTCTGAAAAAGCAGGGTCCCTGGAACAGAACAATACCCAACATGCATAGGTACTGTCAAGGGAAGAGTTGCCAAACAAAAGGCATGCACGTAATGGTAATTTTACTTCAAAATTTCAGCTCTGCAGACAAAGGGCGCACCTTGCGCTTTTTCAACCGCATCAACTCTTCACATTTGGAATATCCCCCACAAACCATATATTCCTTGAAAGTACACATGTTAAGCTTTCTAAGCGTACCCAGCTTATTGTAGTGGGCTCATCTTTCTGGAAGTGATCCCTCAAAGAATTCTTTGGTTGCACAGGGTTTCCCTAAAAAAATGAATAAAAAAGCAGAATAAAAAGCACATTTTCGTAAAATATCAATATGCAATCAAGAAAAAAACAAGCTAAATCTGAAAGAGTAAGGTCCCCCAAGCAGAACAATACCTATCCTGCATGGATACGTTTAACCCTTTTAACTCCTAGCCTACTTGAGGTTATGTCACCCTCTGTTGGGGGGGTTAGGCTTTAACATGAAATATCTTTTTTCCACAGTTTTTTAATATTTATACTTTATGAAAAAAAATACTTAATTATTTATACTATTACAATTAGGCAAAACAAAAAAATGGACAGCACCAGTCTCTCACAAAGGAGACAAAAGATTCATTAGATACAGCGCGGTGTGCTCGTTACTCTAGGTAAGCCAACCAAGGAAGCTACAAATATGAATGGGGTCCACACACCCCAAAAACTATACCAGAGAGGAAGCACTACCTACCACAATATAGATAAAAATTATTACTTTATTGAAAAAAATCGAAATGGCTACAAAACACCAAATACAATACATAGAATCTCACATTACATAAACACAATAGACACCGGGGGGCGCCAGAGGTCCATCTTAGCCGTTTAAGGTAATGTAAATAAATAGCTATCCTGATATCACAGCTGGTAAGTGCAATAACATTTATAACCCTCACATATGAAGTAGCAATCCTAAATCAATATACTAAAACAATTCATATACTAGTACAAAAAGTGCAAACAGTATATAACGTGCAAAATGATGCATGAAAATTCTATGTGCAAAATATACAATAAATAAAGTGCCCCTGCCAAAAATCAGCTAAACCAGTATCAAAGGAATAAAAGGACCAGCCAGGATTGGTAAGAAGAGACATATAACAAAAGTACATACAGACCAACTGGGGCTCCCCCGTAGAGATGCCCGCCAACACGTGTCGCAGCACCTGCCCGCTGCTTCCTCAGGGCGACTATACCAGAGGGTCCATGTACGTCTGCACATCTGAGTATTAATAGGTATGAACAAGACCCAATCAAACAGAACAATGGCCAGTTAAACACAAGAGCCATCTGACCCACTCTGGCCGGAAGTGCGCCAACACAGCAGCTGCGTTCCAGCGTTGCTGTGCGACGCACCCGGCCGGAAGTGCGCCACACAGCAACTGAACATGTACAAGATGAGAGCCATATAAGTCCAAATTTTTGAAGAGGAGAGTTGCGACCAAGGTTCACAACCATATTAAAGCACATTCTATCATAGAAATGACATAATAGATGTGGAGGGCCCAGCCCATATTCAAGGCTTTGCCCCCGCCGCCGATGATACAACACAAAGGCAGCTGCGTGCACACCCTAAGCAAGGGGAAGGGAGGGGGCTGGCTGTGCGCCTGCATGTCCGCACCACCCCACCACGCGCTCGCGCCCACCGACGCCACCTATGTGCGGCACACGGGGGGGGGGACGCGGGCACGCAGGCACACAGCAAGAGGAAGGGAGAGGTGAGTAGATAGAAGTACGGGACCCACTGGGACTCTAACAATACAAGAATACAAATATAACAGAAAAACACGCCATTACCTATTTGTGCCCTTATTCATCAAGCGATAGCGCCAGGTAGTGTCTGACGAGCGCCAGGTAGCGGCAGCTAACGGCGACTACCGACTCAAGTACGCCCGGCGGCGGTCACAATGACGCATTTATCAAGCAAAATGAGGCTAGCGCCGGCGAGAGCGACGGCTAGCGCGGCATTCATCATGAAGCCGCCTGGACCGAACAGCGCCGCTGCAAATTCCCTCACAGCGCCAGGTATGAGCTGTCGCTCCCTGGCGATGTCCAATGCATTTCAATGGAGCAATCTATAATTATTCCTAATTAATTGGTATTAATTTTTTTTTTTTTTTTTAATGTCAAAAAATCGGAGACCACTTCTGCAATGTTAGGATTTATTTTTAAGTCAAAAAAAAAATTAAAAAAAATATGTGCAGAATTGATCTAACAGGTCTGAGATTAATGTATTCATATTACAAAATGATTCTAAAAACATGTATAATGTTACATTCAAAAAATATGGTTGTTTAGGGGTTAAAAACTAGTTAATACACATCGCCGCCAGCGCTCTGGGGTTTAAACAAGGAATGGACAGCGACAGCACATTCGGAGCGTGATTTTTTAATGAATATGAAGCAAGCCGTTCGCTCTGGCCATTCGTTGTCAGGCGCTCACATACAACGCTGGACCTGTGAAACAGCGACCCCTAAGCCCGTATTCAACATTACCGCACACCGACTGAGTCGCTGTCATCAAGCTAACGCCGGCCAAGCACAGCGAATACTGGCTGGCGCTGAAAAAATCACGCTACAGTCCCTCATCTGTCGCTACCTGGCGCTATTAATGAATCGGCCTCATAGTATATATACATAATCATTATACAGTAATTAAAATAAATATATTAACATGATCACCAACAAAGATTAGAACTAGTAAGTTATTATACAGAGATAAGAGCAAAAACATCATATAGCCCCTAGATATGAGTGGACTAAGTAGGACCACAACCTGTCAATCTGAGAGGAGCCCAGGAAAACAGAGGCACGTATGGTTGTGCAAATTTTCCATGCAGCTTTAACCCTTTCAGTGCCAAGCACGTAGACTCTATGTGCTTGCTTCCACTCCACTTAAGTGCCAAGCACGTAGAATCTACGTGCCTGACTTTGCCCCCTGCTAGACCCCCCGTGGGGGGTCGGATGGCTCCAGGAGAGCCCCCCAAATAGCTCCCCCCGCTTTGGCAGCAGCAGCTGCTAACTGTAATAAAATAAATAAAAAATAAATAAGTAAAAAATAAATAAAAAATGACATTTACTTACCTGAGGCCGCGCTGTCTCCCGACGGGTGTCCTCTTCACTGGGGGGGCCTCCGATCGCCCCCCCCAGCCTCTTCCGTGGTGAGGGCAGAAATTGCCCTCCCCCCCACTTCCTGGAACGGGTCTACTAGCCCCGCCCCCTGGGGGCAGGCCCGGGTGACATCATTGTGATGTCACCAGCAGCCCTCTTAATGCCGGCACCCGACACAGAGAATCAGTCTGCTCGGGCACCTGGAGGAGAGCAGATGGGGAGGAGGAGAGGGCTGAGATCGCCCCCCCTCCCCAGGCTCTCTCCTCCAAACACCCAAGCAGACTGTCATCGCAGATCGCCGGGGAACACAGGATCGGAGGTGAGTAAAGTAAAAAAAAAAAAACATTTTTTTCTTATGTGTCTGTGTCTTTTTATTTAACATTTAACGCCTTGTGAACTGGTAAGGGGTCCATGAGACCCCTTATACCAGTTCACAAGGCTGGGGGATGGCAAGTCACGCGCTTGCCGCAGCGGGTGACTTGCCATTAACCCCCGGCACCCCCATTACCTGCCTCCCCAAAGCGCGGGAGGGGGCAGAAGAGCCCGGGCCCACACAGGCTATGTGGGCTTGTAAGCTGCAGGGTGGGGGGGGCCACAAAAGCTCTGTTCCTACAAGCCCCCATAGCTCATCCCGGGCTGGTAATACTGGGTAAGGGGGACCCCATTTCATTTTTTGGGGGGATTTTTAAGGGTTTTTAACCCTTAAAATTCCCCCAAAAAATGCCCCCCCCCCCGGGAGGGGGGACCCTATGTCATTTTTTTTTTAAATTAACCCCTTATGTTCTGTCGCCTAGCAAATATAAAAGGCTTCCAGCTGCAGCAGGAGAGCAGGAAGCCAGATTGATCAGCGTGGGACACAGGGATGGATGGGAGGTAAGTATTTAAAAGTAAAAAAATAAATAAATAAAATATTTTGTGTGTCAGTGTCTTTTTTTTACACTTAACCCCTTGTGAACTGGTAAGGGGTCCATGAGACCCCTTATACCAGTTCACAAGGCTGGGGGCTGGCAAGTCACCTGCCGCTAGCAGGTGACTTGCCGTTAACCCCCGCACCCCCAATTACCTGCCTCCCCAAAGCCCAGGGGGGGGCAGAAGAGCCCGGGCCCACATATCAGGCATGGGTAAATTATAGATGGCAGCAAGGTCTGAAAAAGCAGGGTCCCTGGAACAGAACAATACCCAACATGCATAGGTACTGTCAAGGGAAGAGTTGCCAAACAAAAGGCATGCACGTAATGGTAATTTTACTTCAAAATTTCAGCTCTGCAGACAAAGGGCGCACCTTGCGCTTTTTCAACCGCATCAACTCTTCACATTTGGAATATCCCCCACAAACCATATATTCCTTGAAAGTACACATGTTAAGCTTTCTAAGCGTACCCAGCTTATTGTAGTGGGCTCATCTTTCTGGAAGTGATCCCTCAAAGAATTCTTTGGTTGCACAGGGTTTCCCTAAAAAAATGAATAAAAAAGCAGAATAAAAAGCACATTTTCGTAAAATATCAATATGCAATCAAGAAAAAAACAAGCTAAATCTGAAAGAGTAAGGTCCCCCAAGCAGAACAATACCTATCCTGCATGGATACGTTTAACCCTTTTAACTCCTAGCCTACTTGAGGTTATGTCACCCTCTGTTGGGGGGGTTAGGCTTTAACATGAAATATCTTTTTTCCACAGTTTTTTAATATTTATACTTTATGAAAAAAAATACTTAATTATTTATACTATTACAATTAGGCAAAACAAAAAAATGGACAGCACCAGTCTCTCACAAAGGAGACAAAAGATTCATTAGATACAGCGCGGTGTGCTCGTTACTCTAGGTAAGCCAACCAAGGAAGCTACAAATATGAATGGGGTCCACACACCCCAAAAACTATACCAGAGAGGAAGCACTACCTACCACAATATAGATAAAAATTATTACTTTATTGAAAAAAATCGAAATGGCTACAAAACACCAAATACAATACATAGAATCTCACATTACATAAACACAATAGACACCGGGGGGCGCCAGAGGTCCATCTTAGCCGTTTAAGGTAATGTAAATAAATAGCTATCCTGATATCACAGCTGGTAAGTGCAATAACATTTATAACCCTCACATATGAAGTAGCAATCCTAAATCAATATACTAAAACAATTCATATACTAGTACAAAAAGTGCAAACAGTATATAACGTGCAAAATGATGCATGAAAATTCTATGTGCAAAATATACAATAAATAAAGTGCCCCTGCCAAAAATCAGCTAAACCAGTATCAAAGGAATAAAAGGACCAGCCAGGATTGGTAAGAAGAGACATATAACAAAAGTACATACAGACCAACTGGGGCTCCCCCGTAGAGATGCCCGCCAACACGTGTCGCAGCACCTGCCCGCTGCTTCCTCAGGGCGACTATACCAGAGGGTCCATGTACGTCTGCACATCTGAGTATTAATAGGTATGAACAAGACCCAATCAAACAGAACAATGGCCAGTTAAACACAAGAGCCATCTGACCCACTCTGGCCGGAAGTGCGCCAACACAGCAGCTGCGTTCCAGCGTTGCTGTGCGACGCACCCGGCCGGAAGTGCGCCACACAGCAACTGAACATGTACAAGATGAGAGCCATATAAGTCCAAATTTTTGAAGAGGAGAGTTGCGACCAAGGTTCACAACCATATTAAAGCACATTCTATCATAGAAATGACATAATAGATGTGGAGGGCCCAGCCCATATTCAAGGCTTTGCCCCCGCCGCCGATGATACAACACAAAGGCAGCTGCGTGCACACCCTAAGCAAGGGGAAGGGAGGGGGCTGGCTGTGCGCCTGCATGTCCGCACCACCCCACCACGCGCTCGCGCCCACCGACGCCACCTATGTGCGGCACACGGGGGGGGACGCGGGCACGCAGGCACACAGCAAGAGGAAGGGAGAGGTGAGTAGATAGAAGTACGGGACCCACTGGGACTCTAACAATACAAGAATACAAATATAACAGAAAAACACGCCATTACCTATTTGTGCCCTTATTCATCAAGCGATAGCGCCAGGTAGTGTCTGACGAGCGCCAGGTAGCGGCAGCTAACGGCGACTACCGACTCAAGTACGCCCGGCGGCGGTCACAATGACGCATTTATCAAGCAAAATGAGGCTAGCGCCGGCGAGAGCGACGGCTAGCGCGGCATTCATCATGAAGCCGCCTGGACCGAACAGCGCCGCTGCAAATTCCCTCACAGCGCCAGGTATGAGCTGTCGCTCCCTGGCGATGTCCAATGCATTTCAATGGAGCAATCTATAATTATTCCTAATTAATTGGTATTAATTTTTTTTTTTTTTTTTAATGTCAAAAAATCGGAGACCACTTCTGCAATGTTAGGATTTATTTTTAAGTCAAAAAAAAAATTAAAAAAAATATGTGCAGAATTGATCTAACAGGTCTGAGATTAATGTATTCATATTACAAAATGATTCTAAAAACATGTATAATGTTACATTCAAAAAATATGGTTGTTTAGGGGTTAAAAACTAGTTAATACACATCGCCGCCAGCGCTCTGGGGTTTAAACAAGGAATGGACAGCGACAGCACATTCGGAGCGTGATTTTTTAATGAATATGAAGCAAGCCGTTCGCTCTGGCCATTCGTTGTCAGGCGCTCACATACAACGCTGGACCTGTGAAACAGCGACCCCTAAGCCCGTATTCAACATTACCGCACACCGACTGAGTCGCTGTCATCAAGCTAACGCCGGCCAAGCACAGCGAATACTGGCTGGCGCTGAAAAAATCACGCTACAGTCCCTCATCTGTCGCTACCTGGCGCTATTAATGAATCGGCCTCATAGTATATATACATAATCATTATACAGTAATTAAAATAAATATATTAACATGATCACCAACAAAGATTAGAACTAGTAAGTTATTATACAGAGATAAGAGCAAAAACATCATATAGCCCCTAGATATGAGTGGACTAAGTAGGACCACAACCTGTCAATCTGAGAGGAGCCCAGGAAAACAGAGGCACGTATGGTTGTGCAAATTTTCCATGCAGCTTTAACCCTTTCAGTGCCAAGCACGTAGACTCTATGTGCTTGCTTCCACTCCACTTAAGTGCCAAGCACGTAGAATCTACGTGCCTGACTTTGCCCCCTGCTAGACCCCCCGTGGGGGGTCGGATGGCTCCAGGAGAGCCCCCCAAATAGCTCCCCCCGCTTTGGCAGCAGCAGCTGCTAACTGTAATAAAATAAATAAAAAATAAATAAGTAAAAAATAAATAAAAAATGACATTTACTTACCTGAGGCCGCGCTGTCTCCCGACGGGTGTCCTCTTCACTGGGGGGGCCTCCGATCGCCCCCCCCCAGCCTCTTCCGTGGTGAGGGCAGAAATTGCCCTCCCCCCCACTTCCTGGAACGGGTCTACTAGCCCCGCCCCCTGGGGGCAGGCCCGGGTGACATCATTGTGATGTCACCAGCAGCCCTCTTAATGCCGGCACCCGACACAGAGAATCAGTCTGCTCGGGCACCTGGAGGAGAGCAGATGGGGAGGAGGAGAGGGCTGAGATCGCCCCCCCTCCCCAGGCTCTCTCCTCCAAACACCCAAGCAGACTGTCATCGCAGATCGCCGGGGAACACAGGATCGGAGGTGAGTAAAGTAAAAAAAAAAAAACATTTTTTTCTTATGTGTCTGTGTCTTTTTATTTAACATTTAACGCCTTGTGAACTGGTAAGGGGTCCATGAGACCCCTTATACCAGTTCACAAGGCTGGGGGATGGCAAGTCACACGCTTGCCGCAGCGGGTGACTTGCCATTAACCCCCGGCACCCCCATTACCTGCCTCCCCAAAGCGCGGGAGGGGGCAGAAGAGCCCGGGCCCACACAGGCTATGTGGGCTTGTAAGCTGCAGGGTGGGGGGGGCCACAAAAGCTCTGTTCCTACAAGCCCCCATAGCTCATCCCGGGCTGGTAATACTGGGTAAGGGGGACCCCATTTCATTTTTTGGGGGGATTTTTAAGGGTTTTTAACCCTTAAAATTCCCCCAAAAAATACCCCCCCCCCCCCGGGAGGGGGGACCCTATGTCATTTTTTTTTAAAATTAACCCCTTATGTTCTGTCGCCTAGCAACTATAAAAGGCTTCCAGCTGCAGCAGGAGAGCAGGAAGCCAGATTGATCAGCGTGGGACACAGGGATGGATGGGAGGTAAGTATTTAAAAGTAAAAAAATAAATAAATAAAATATTTTGTGTGTCAGTGTCTTTTTTTTACACTTAACCCCTTGTGAACTGGTAAGGGGTCCATGAGACCCCTTATACCAGTTCACAAGGCTGGGGGCTGGCAAGTCACCTGCCGCTAGCAGGTGACTTGCCGTTAACCCCCGCACCCCCAATTACCTGCCTCCCCAAAGCCCAGGGGGGGGGCAGAAGAGCCCGGGCCCACATAGGCTATGTGGGCTTGTAGGTTGCAGGGTGGGGGGCCACAAAAGCTGGCCCCTCCACTCTGTTCCTACAAGCCCCCATAGCTGGTCCCGGGCTGGTAATGCTGGGTAAGGGGGACCCCATTTCAATATTTTTTGGATCTTTAAGGGTTTTTAACCCTTAAAATTCCCAAAAAATGGGGTCCCCCCCCCCGGGAGGAGGGACCCTATGTAATTTTTTTTTAAATTAACCCCTTATGTTGATAGTGTGGATAGTAGTAGTATTTTATTTGTAAATGTTATAAAGTGCTTTTTTCAGTTTGGGGGGGTCTCCTGGGCAAGAATGGGGGGCTACCGATACATATGTGGTACCGTTGTAATCAGGAGAAATTGGGCTTTCACTTGCAATATGTTTTTCTCTAAAGTAAATGTTTTATTTAAAATAAAGGAGACAATTGTCAAAAAAAAATTTTTTTATTTTTACACAAAGATATTAAAAAAACAGTAGAAAAATTACAAACAAGACATTTCATGTTCAAGCCTAAACTCTGTTTAATCACGGTTAAACATGGCGCGGAATGGGGGAAAATGACCTGTCAACAGAGGGTGACAAAACTTCAAGTAGGTTGGCAATTAAAAGGGTTAATAGTACCTATGCATGTTGGGTATTGTTCTGCTCGGGGGACCTTGCTCTTTCAGATTTAGCTTGTTTTTTTTTGTTTGCATATTTATATTTTAGGAAAACATGTTATTTATTCAGTTTTTTTTATTCATTTTTTTAGGGAAACCCTGTGCAACCTAAGAATTCTTTGAGGGATTACTTCCAGAAAGGGGAACCTACTACAACAAGCTGGGTACTCTTAGAAAGCTTAACATGTGTACTTTCAGGGAATATATGGTTTATCGGGGATATTCCAAATGTAAAGGGTTGTTTTGGTTGAAAAGTTGCAAGGTGCGCATTTTGTCTGCAGAGCTGAAATTTTCAAGTAAAATTACTGTTATGCGCATGCTTTACTTTGGGGTGTTTGCCAACTCTTCCCTTGACAGTACCTATGCATGTTGGGTATCGTTCTGTTCGGGGCATGTTGATTTTTGAGATTTTACTTGTACTATTTCTTGTTTGCATATAGTTTTTTTTAGGAAAATGTGGCTTGACTCTTCCTTTTTATTCTTTTTTACGGAAACTTTGTGCAGCCAAAGAATACATTGAGGGATTACTTCCAGAAAACTAAGCCCACATAAACAAGCTTGGTACCCCTAGGTACTTCCAGAGAATATATAGTTTGTGGGGGGTATTTTAAATGTAAATGGTTGTTTTTCTGGAAAAACTGCAAGGTGCGCATAGCGCAGTTGTATTTTATCTGAAAATCTCCTAAAGCTCTGTTTCAGTTTGGGGGAGTCTCCTGGGCAGGAAAGGGTGTCTATCAATCCATATGTGGTACCGCTGTGACTGGGAGAAATTAGGGTTTCGCACGCAATTAAATTTTATGGACAAATTTATATTTTTATTACAAAAAAACACTACAAATTCAAAAAATAGATTTTTTCCACATATTTCACCAAAAAGTATTGAGAATACACTAAAAAAAGGCCAAACAAGAGATTTCATGCTGAAGCCCAGACTCTCTTGAAAAAAACAATATATAATTATCCTGGGAAAATGTGTAGAACATGTGTGTTGAACATGTGTAGCGCAAAATAGTGAAACATGGTCTGGCAACAGAGGGCGACAAAAGCTGCAGGTAGGCTGGCAGCGAAAGGGATAAGCAGGTATGGACACTGCAAATCAATTAAGGGGCCAAATTACAGGGGCATCCTTAAAGCACTTTTTTCTCAGAATCCAACGGATGATGTTTCTTCACGAGCCAATACTTAAAGAGGGAGTCGCTGAACTAAAGATAAGGTGTGCATCCACCACGACGGCCCCGAGATACACTAACACGCAGAACGTGACCTGATCCGCCCTCAGGGGTAGACGAAACATGTATGTTCCAATATCCATCTATATCCAAGAGAGGAAAATACTATTATACTATTATAATTAAGTAGAGATCTCTGTTGCACCAGTATATTAGATAGACAAAGTGTGCAGTATTCTGGTCGGATAAATCAATATAAAGACAAATATAAAATAGGTAGGACACTTTTGCCCTGAGGAAGTGACAGGCCACCACCATCACAGAACGCGAAGGTTGGCGAGGGACACTTTAATTTATATTATCTTTTTTACTTTTCTTCCCTTTTCCACTATGGGACTTGTGCAATAGGAGAGGTTATTTGGCACAGGCACTTTAGGGTCCAAAAAAGGGGGATTTGTTTAAATGATCAGTGGGGCCAGAGATTTTGTGGTCATATGGGATATTTTTCTATTTGTGATTGCACTTCATTGGATTTAAGAATATATATATTCTTATATCTGCCCAGCGATCATTGCATCTGAGAGCCGAACCGCGGGGAGCCAGGATGACTCCCACCGGTGACGTCATCCTCCCTGTCCCCAGAGGGGCGGCGCTTGTCGTAAAGTTGGCAGCACCTATTGGAAAAGCAAGGAGAGAGGGCCTGTCAGGCTCTTTCCTGAAGACTGAAGACCCCAGGGGGGAAATCAGAGGCTCCCCGGGTGAAGAGGACAGACGGCAGGAGCGATCGGTCATGGAGGTGAGTTTTTTTTTATTTATTTTTTTAACTCTCCTGCAATCTGAGAAGCCCAGGTGGGGTAGCTGAGGTCCCACGGGTGAAGAGGAGACCCGGCCGGATCGAATAAGGGGTCAGGTGAGTGGCCACTAGCAGGGGGGAACGCCAGGCATGTAGAATTTTACGTGGCTGGCAATAGAAGGGTTAATCATCTAATTATGCCACCAGGTACAAGGATTCCTAGATTGGGTCCCATGGCATGCATGTCCATGGCTAGCTCTTCTGGCACCTGTATGCGGATAGTAAACAGGTGAATAGTACTCTGTCCTCTGTCAATAACACAGTGACGGGAGCATGCTACTTGTATTCAGGGCAGTTTCTAGCCTAACTAGCTCCCAGGGCAGACAACGATCACCCCTTTCACACCGCTGTGCTGGAGTAGAACTACTCCACTGCAAAAAAAATGGAGAGAAGAAGTCATACTTATTGAAGCGGATAGGCTTTTTACATCACAGCCCATAAAAGTCTATGTGCAGCATAGATATGCTTAGGAGAGGACTGGCCATAGGGAGACCCGGGAGTATTCCCAGTGGTCTGCACTGTGTTGGGCCATGGTTTCTAAGACCCCCATCCAATCCCTGTCTTCACAGTGTCCCCAGCTCCACCATACCCCCAGACAAGAAACCCCACCCCATATTCTCCCTCTCTGCCATAACTTCAGCTTTGTACATACTTGCTAACCTACTGGGAAGTTCTTTAGGGGGCCTTAGCTAGGATGCTGTGGGCTGGTCATGGGCTGGTCACTGGTGGGTAAAATCCCAGGCTGATTTTTGGCCCAGTCCATTGCATATATGTTACACACATGTATTGTCCTTTACCAGCCCTGTGTTGTGGGCAGTTTAGTATTATCCATCCCTGGCCCTCAGTGGTTATTTTTTCTTTGCTGCTATCTATGGATCATTTTTTGCTGCTGTCTTTTGGTTCCTCTGCATCCGGCTTCCCTCATTATTCTGCCTTCTGCAGTGTTATCTAAGAAAACATAAAATGTAAGGAAAGCCAGGAAGAAAAGAGGGAAACAGCCAGGCAAGAAAGAAAGAAAGAGGGAAGGGCGAGGGAAAGAAGGAAAGCAGTGAGAATGGAAGGAGGAAGGAAAGAAAAAAGAAGAAAGCATGAAGAAAAGTAATAATGAGGGAATAAGGGAAATAAGGGAAAAAAGGAAAAAAAGAAAAGAAATAGGAAATGAAGGAAAGAAAAAATTAAGGAAAAGAAGGAAAATAAAGGCACGAAGAAGAGAAATAAGGAAAAAAAAAAGAAAGAGGAAGAACTATTAAAAGAAAAGAAGGGCAAAAGGGGAAGGGAGGGAAAGAAGAAAAGAGGCAAAGGAAAAAATAAAGGAATGAAAGAAAAAAAATAAGAATGGGAAGAAAAGAAGAAATCAAGGCATGCAGATAGATAAAAAAAATAAAAAATTAAAGTGCTGCATAACATTGAAAGCATGGAAGGCTGGCAAGGAACAACATATGTGCCATGTGCTGCCCCCCCCCCCCCCCCCAAGCAATGGAGCATGTTGATGGTACTGCCACTAGCTTCCTCAGTGATGGGGACAGCCACCTTGTCATAGCACTGCCCTGAGCTGCTTCATTGTGCATGGCTTGGTTTCATTGTTGGAGCTGAGCTCAGCGTTGAGCACACTCCCTTTGATCATAGGATCACCCTGCATGTACTTCCCTGACACGCTCCCTCTGTATGAGACCCGATCAAAACCAGTAAGATTTAGGCCCTTATTTATAAAGGAATAGCGACAGGTAGCGACTGGTGAGCGACCGGTAATGATGGGCACCGCCACGAGAACGCCGGCTCCCCACCACAATCACACATTTATCAAGCCAATCCTGCTTAGCGACTGAGATAGCGCCATATAGCGACTCATTCATCATTATTCCAGCCTCAGCCCACAGCGCCAGCGCCCGACCTTGAACAGCGACAGGTATGACCTCTCGCTACCTGGCGCTCTCCAATGCATTTCAATGGAACAATCTTTAAATATTAATAATTAATTGTTATTATTTTTTTTTTTTTTAATTTTGTGACCACTTCTGCCATTTTTGATAATTTTTTTAAGGGAAAAAAAAACTTGTACAGAATTGATATATCAGGTCTGATATTAATGTATTCATATTACTAAATTATTTTAAAAAACGTGTTTTTTTTGGTTTCCAAAAATATGGTGGTTTGGGTGTTAAAAACTACTTTTAACCCATCGCCTCCAGCGCTCTGGGGTTTAAACATGCATTTTACAGCGCAAGAATTTTTGGAGCGTGATTTTTTAATGAATATGGTGGGAGCCGGTCGCTAGGGCCAGTCGCTATCATGCGCTCCCATACAGCGCGGAACCTGTCAAATAGCGACTCCTAACCCAATATTCAACATCACGGGAAACCGACTGAGTCGCTATCAACTACCGAACAACGGCCAAGCACAGCGACTACTAGCGGGCGCTCTGAAAATGCAGTCGCTCAACTGTCGCTACCTGCCGCTATTAATGAATCGGTCTCCCAGAGAACCTGAAACTGTACAGGCTGCTGCGGTGGAGATAAAGTAACTACAAGCTATACAGAACAATATACTGTATACTTTTCCCCCTATAACGTATAGACGTTTAAAGTGTGCACCTATCCCATCAATTGAAATGTACTGTAAGTGCAACAATTTATTTTGCTTACAATTGCCATTAAAAGTTAAGGGTACAGCTCGTTATTTCCTCTAGTATCATTGTATGTTTTTTAACTGTATGACACTGGCAGGTCTCTATCATATTTATACAGTACATCACATTGTTTTTACAGGATGCCTTCTCTACAGAAGCATGAGAAAATATCCAAAAAGATAAAGATCATACCTTATCGACACGGTGAAAGATTTCTTCTGGCAAACCTCTCATCTGACAAGTTATGTGATGTCAAGGGGGTACTACCAGTTAACATTTCACCAGCATAAACACAAAAATGTGATACATGTATGAAAGAATTGAAATAAAAGCAGAATTCATTGATATGACTATCTTATATCTAATATGTTAATCTGTTTATTGGGAGGTAACTACATACTCTTCTGAGGAGGCATCTTTTTAAAGCGGACCAAAACCCTTCAACCACAACCCTTCAACCACAACTCTGGAGTCTAAAAGACTCTAGGGCTGGGTGAAACCTGATTTGGAACCCACAGTGTAAAACTCCAAGTTTCATAAAAAATTGAGCCTGTTCCCAGTGCCGTATTTAGGGTACATGCTGCCCTAGGCACTTTTAGTGCTCACGCCCCCCCCCCCCCCCCATTTACCACGATACAAGATCCCACCAGGGCAGTGGAAGATAGGTTTGGGCTTCTGCTGACATTAGCTATGAACAAGGGGGTATATTTTAAAGGAATGCAAATTAGTTTTTTTTTTTTTATGGAGTGCAAGACTGCTTCAATTTGGGATGCAGGTGGTCGACTGGTGAGGGAAGGTGAAAATATATGGGCCTGGTATTAGGCTGGCTTTAAGGGGGTACGGATACCTGTTGATCTGGTTTAAAGAACTACACTCAAAAAATGATTGTTGTTCCGCAGTACTACTTCACAGCGTGGCAGAAGGACCCCGGCAGCCCTGCTGCGTATCATGCGCCGCTAAAATAAGAAACCGGGTGGCACTTCTCAGCCTATTCTGTAGCAGCCGTGCCACAGCCTATCATAATCGCGGGCAGTGCTGATAGGCTTCTCGTGCTGACACTCCCACGTGACCTAGAGCAGCCTATCAGCGCAGCCAGTTGGTGAGCATATCAGCCCTGACTGTGATTCTGTCTGGAAATATCCCAGCACCCGGTTTCTTATTTTAATGTCGGCAGTCCAGGTCATGCTCCCCGCTGCTAAGTAGTACTGTGAAACTACAGTCATTTTTGACTGTAGTCCCGCATTAAAGAGTAACAATCCCCAGAAATGTCATTATGGTGGTGATTGTTCATCTCAAGGAGGGCCATCCCGATTTCGGAAGCCCTGCTGTGCAATACCCCCTGGAACGCCTCGATGATTACTTTGCTGGTGATCCCCTGGTGCTTGTGCAGGTTCTCCTCCAATCAGCAGCTAGTGCTGACCTTTCCCCTCCCTCTGTATACACCTGCTTCAGCCATTCAGAAATGCCTGCTGCCGATGCACATGTCAACTGGGGAAAGTCAGTGTTGTCGTTGTGGCACGCATACTGTATGTGCAGCAGGATCACTGGCGAGGTGAGCATACTAGGCAATTTAAGGGTTTCATCCAGGGGGGCATCTCAAATCGGGATGCCCCAGGGGGTCTAAAACACTATAGGGCTGGCAAAAGAGGTTTTTGTTCATCTTTGACCAACAGCCGAAAAAGCCTTTTGGTGGGGGGGGGGGGGGGGGCATCCTCTTTTGGGATAACTGCATCTGCCCTACCTGCAGACACATACACGTGCTGCAAGGAAGAAGGAAGGTAAGTTGCTTCTGTTGGCCCAACCACCATAATAGTGAAATATTTTGCACTAGTGATATCCTTTGGCACAAAAACACGGCATGCAAGTTTTGGTGCACTTTCAAGAAGAACAACACCTAGGATTTTCACTCTTCCAGGCGTCGTTCCTCTTGAAAGTGGACCAAAATTTTAGATTTAGCTGCCTATCCTGGGTTTTGGTTTGTGCCCCCGGGTAATACTGATTTGGGAAGCCTCACTGTATGAAATGCCATGGATTACCAGTGTCCTTCCCTTGCCGAAGATCCCACAGCGCATGTGCAGGCCTATCTCCAAACAGGTTTCCTAGCCGTGCATATGACTGAATGGCTAGGAGACTTGAATGCCAGGCTAACTGCTCCCCTGGCACAGAAGTGTACACACATGTGCTGTGTTATATCCGGTGAGGTAAGTGAGCAAAAAGGCTTGAAGTTTGTATGCATTAGGGCATCCCAAATCAGAATGCTCCATGGCTAGGAAATCTGTCTTTCAGGCTCTAGGGCTAGTTTGGGGCCAATTTATTTAGTTTTTGGTTCTAACCTGCTTCTAACCTGGTCATCTGCAGCTCATCGATGTCTTCTTATCAGCAGGACACAGGAGGAGAGGAGGAGCAGTGTGAAGTAAGAGCTGCCTTTAGTCCCGGCAGCCCAGGTCTTCACATGCCAACATCATCAGCACGAGAGGAGGAAAGGAGGAGAGCAATAAGGAGGGCAGGGGGCTGCTGTGAGGGAGAAGCAGTGTCCATGCTGACAGCCCTGGCCTTCAGAACACAGGAGAGGGGGGGAGAGGAGAGGGGGCAATACAGACAGAGCAGATTAAACCCCTTTCAGCCATGCTCTGCCTTAATCTACCGCCCGACTTCAACTCTGCGTCCTCTATGCAATGCACCTGCCTGGGATCATCACTGGGCCCCATAATACAGTTATCTGCCAGAGCCGAGCCAACCCCCCCTCCCATAACGATGAAACGTACAGTTAAAAAAAATCCATACCTTACACTCCATGCTGCTCAGACGGTAGCAGGGAAGCTGAGTGTCATCTGTGAGGGAGTAGGCTGATACAGCCGCTGTATGCAGCATTGCATCGAGGGCGGCAGAGACGGGCTGTGCGGGCCCGCAGGGGGCGGGCAGCGGATCCTGAAGTGAACCATCCTGTCACGTGTGACGCACGTAGTAGGGGAGGAGGCGGAGTCTTCCTCCTGTCATTGGTGAGGGAGTGAGGGGGGCAGGCAATACACTGTATAAAATATACAGCTCCGGGTGGTGGTAGCAGGCATAGTGGGCCTGCCGGCAGATTTTTTTTTTTTTATTAGTTATTGCTGATCTCCCTCCCCGCCTCCAACGTAGCCCCACCCTAGGCACGTGCCTAGTGGCAAATACGGCCCTGCCTGTTCCTCAATCTCACAGCCCATGCATCTATGTGGCTGGCTCCCAGTGTGCATCATCGACTCCTGCAGCATCTCACCTTTTCCTTGCTTAGGACAAACGGGGAGTATTCAGTTATTTTTGTTTTAGCCCAGACAATGTCTTTATAGCAGAACAAAACTCAACGTGGCCGGGCTTGGAATCTAAATGATTCCAGAACCTTTTGCAGCCTTTCCCTGGGGCATCCCTAATTTGGATGACCCCCTGTGTAAACCCTCCGGGCGCCCCAAAACTCACCACTTCCAGCAGCTCCCTCAGCATTGTAAACAATGGGCCACATCCCTAGCATCTCTGGGCTGTGTACACGCTCCCACCCACAGCTGTAGTGCGCGCATTACTGGGAATGCGGCCTCTTTCGCTCCCCATTGCCGTAAACAAAGCCATTTGCTGAGCATTAAATATGCAAGTCCACCATTAACACTTGGTTTGAATATGTGTTATGATGTGTGTGGACATGTAACAACACATTTTGTTTACAGGTGTGCTTTAGGAAAAATGGGGAAGTGTCCCTCAGACCAGGTCATCTTCAGAGTGTGTTCCTCTGATGTTCTTGATCAACAATTTTTATTCACTGGCAGTTCTTCATACAAAAAACTCACAGGCACTCCTGCCATTCAGGGCTTCCCATCACTTTGTCTCCCCAAGCTTGGTTTGGTGCTGCTTCACTTCTACAGACACCCAGCGTAGCATAGTCCTATCCCCTCAAGGTACCCAGGGAACGCACAACATAGCCCTTTTCCCTGTCCATTCAGAAGGAGACTATTTCCAAGCCAACAGGCCTGAAGTCCCTTTGTCAGGTGGTCAATCCACTGTGGTCTTCCAGCTCCTCAGCATAGTCCTAACCTCTCAGATCCCAGATTCTTCCTGTCCTTTCTGTAGAGGTGTTTACCACTCTAGACATGAATGTCTGAAGCAGCATCCTTTTTAAAGGATTGGAACCAACCAACTCAAACTTGCTTAGTTCCTACTGTGTTCTTTGTAGCCAGAGAGTCATAGAACCAGGGCTGTTCCTCTTGTTCCCCAGCAGAAGGCCCTAAGGTTTCCCGTGTGCTCGCATTAGCGCACCAGAGATAGTAGGGCCAGAAAGCATGTGTGCATGTGCTGTTGGCCATAGCAGCACAATCTGTTGTCTCGGCGTGATTATGCGCACACATGTGCAGCGTACAATTCAAAGGATAGTGCGCATGTCCGACTATGCATGCGCATTGCAAATGTGCGAAACTGAGCTTGATTATGCGCATGCGCAGGGGCCTTTCAATACTGGCGAGCCCTGACCTGCATTGCCAGTTGGTCTTCTCTCCCGCCTGTTCCTGTGTTCCAATTTTCCATTCCTATGTACCAACCCGACCTAATTTTGAGTATGCTCCTGTTCTCCTGACGACCTCGGCTTGTCTATGACCTCGATCCAGATCTGCCAGCCACAACTTCAGCTTGTCTCCAGTCCAGCTCTGGTCTGTCCTCTACCCAGCACTTGGCAATACCCACTCCTAGGTTGCCTGACCTGGGGCCTTCCTGCAGCCCAGCCTATCCTCACCTTTAAAGGCTCTAGTGAAAACCAGATTGGTCCTTAGATTCCAGGCTTCCCGGTCAAGAGGTGAGCCGGTTCTTAGTCTCCGCAATCAGGGTTGATACCCAGTAGTCTGACACAGAGTGACATTTAGTGGCGGTATACCGTTACTGCACTATAATTGACTTTTATTAACTAAAACCCATGGGGCACTAACTATCCCCCAAAACCAAGAAAACATTTTGCCAGAGGCAATGGCTATGCCATATCACACCGCACTGACATGTTTTGCTCTCCCCACCAGAACTTCCTCAGATACTGCTTTTAGAGTTTTCTTTCATCTGGTACTCTCTAAGTTGGCTGTATGTACGGTTTGTATGGTTACAGTTACTAGTATAGCTCATAACAGTAACAGTAACAGTTTTGTCAATTTAGAGAAGGCAAAAGAAAGGGGAGAAATAAGAATATTATATCAAGTTTAAAATAAAAACAAAACAAAACAAAATGTCCTGACGTTTTCCTGTAGATTCCAGGACAGCAAAAAATAAAAGCTATGAAGGACAGGAAATAGGAGAGCATAAATGTTAAACTTCACCCCCAATGGTTACGGTACAGTACATATCATGATGCATTGCACTGTAGCTTTAGAAAGGAGGCTAGAAGTGTCCCATTCTAGGTGTCCAGACAATTTCAGTAACATAGTAACTGCAGCAGTAGAAATATCAGCCTAAGGTTCATCACAGCCGTCTCCTAGGAGTTCCAAATACAGTTCTTAAAATACATCACAAAAACAAGGTCCATTGCATGCTTTATTTCAGAATTAGACAGGAGATAAAATATGGTGTGATTTAAAGAAGAGATATTAAATCGAAAAAACACAATTAAAATAAACCATGCTCACATGCATCCCTGGCCAGGGCAATTCAGATTGCGACACATAAAAAGTAATTTACTTTTTTAACTCCTGCTGTGGGTGATTTTCCCCCTTAATGGCATGCTACAAAGCTGCAGGTAGCCTGCAAAGAGTGAGTGCTGCTGGGGTGTTGCCACTGTGCATTGTGCATGTGCATGTCAGGCAGCAGCATGGCTGGGATGCTGGGAAAGGAAGTCTCCCGGCAAGATGGCTGCGACCAGGAGAAAAACGATGAGGTTGCATCTGAGGCTGCATTCAAGCTTTGAGTGAATGCAGGTGCAAATGGCAGTGCTGACGATGATTTAGCATCATGCATGCAAATGGGGCAAGGGCAGGGGCAGACTGGGGTTAAAAAATGGCCAGGGACTTTTCTGGTCACACTGGCCCTTCTGCAGTGTGTCCAGCCCAGTATCCACGCCCCACATAACAGGAAGTGTGCAAAACCCCACCCATAACATGCTGAGTGGCAGAATCCCCTCCCCCCATAACATGCTGAGTGGCAGAATCTTCCCATAACATGCTGAGTGGCAGAATCCCCTCCCCCCATAACATGCTGAGTGGCAGAATCCCCTCCCCCCATAACATGCTGAGTGGCAGAAGCCTCCCATAACATGCCGAGTGGCAGAATCCCCTCCCCCCATAACATGCTGAGTGGCAGAATCCCCCCATAACATGCTGAGTGGCAGAATCCCCTCCCCCCATAACATGCTGAGTGGCAGAATCCCCTCCCCCCATAACATGCTGAGTGGCAGAATCCCCTCCCCCCATAACATGCTGAGTGGCAGAATCCCCCCCCCCATAACATGCTGAGTGGCAGAATCCCTCCCCCCCATAACATGCTGAGTGGCAGAATCCCTCCCCCCATAACATGCTGAGTGGCAGAATCCCCTCCCCCCATAACATGCTGAGTGGCAGAATCCCCTCCCCCCATAACATGCTGAGTGGCAGAATCCCCTCCCCCCATAACATGCTGAGTGGCAGAATCCCCTCCCCCCATAACATGCTGAGTGGCAGAATCCCCTCCCCCCATAACATGCTGAGTGGCAGAAGCCTCCCATAACATGCTGAGTGGCAGAATCCCCTCCCCCCATAACATGCTGAGTGGCAGAATCCCCTCCCCCCATAACATGCTGAGTGGCAGAATCCCCTCCCCCCATAACATGCTGAGTGGCAGAATCCCCTCCCCCCATAACATGCTGAGTGGCAGAATCCCCTCCCCCCATAACATGCTGAGTGGCAGAAGCCTCCCATAACATGCTGAGTGGCAGAATTCCCTCCCCCCATAACATGCTGAGTGGCAGAAGCCTCCCATAACATCCTGAGTGGCAGAATTCCCTCCCCCCATAACATGCTGAGTGGCAGAAGCCTCCCATAACATCCTGAGTGGCAGAATCCCCTCCCCCCATAACATCCTGAGTGGCAGAATCCCCTCCCCCCATAACATGCTGAGTGGCAGAAGCCTCCCATAACATCCTGAGTGGCAGAATTCCCTCCCCCCATAACATGCTGAGTGGCAGAATCCCCCATAACATGCTGAGTGGCAGAATCCCCCCCATAACATGCTGAGTGGCAGAATCCCCTCTACCCATAACATGCTGAGTGGCAGAATCCCCTCCCCCCATAACATGCTGAGTGGCAGAAGCCTCCCATAACATCCTGAGTGGCAGAATTCCCTCCCCCCATAACATGCTGAGTGGCAGAATCCCCCCATAACATGCTGAGTGGCAGAATCCCCTCCCCCCATAACATGCTGAGTGGCTGAAGCCTCCCATAACATGCTGAGTGGCAGAATCCCCTCCCCCCATAACATGCTGAGTGGCAGAATCCCCTCCCCCCATAACATGCTGAGTGGCAGAATCCCCTCCCCCCATAACATGCTGAGTGGCAGAATCCCCCCATAACATGCTGAGTGGCAGAATCCCCTCCCCCCATAACATGCTGAGTGGCAGAAGCCTCCCATAACATACTGAGTGGCAGAATTCCCTCCCCCCATAACATGCTGAGTGGCAGAATCCCCCCATAACATGCTGAGTGGCAGAATCCCCCCATAACATGCTGAGTGGCAGAATCCCCTCCCCCCATAACATGCTGAGTGGCAGAAGCCTCCCATAACATGCTGAGTGGCAGAATCCCCTCCCCCCATAACATGCTGAGTGGCAGAAGCCTCCCATAACATGCTGAGTGGCAGAATCCCCCACATAACATGCTGAGTGGCAGAATCCCCTCCCCCCATAACATGCTGAGTGGCAGAATCCCCTCCCCCCCATAACATGCTTAGTGGCAGAATTCCCCCACTTTCAACCCCCCTGCTGTCCTGCTGGAAGCCGGGGATACTACCCGTGGGAGCCATGGATGCCGCTGCTGCCGGAAGCTCAGGGATACCAGTGTCGCCGCTGCTGGGAGCTGAAGACTGCTGCTGAGCCAGGGCTGCCTCCAAGGCTCTTTGCAGCAGCCTATGATGTCTGGTTGAACCACAGTGGCTCCCATTCACCCGGCCTGTTGCAAAAAGCTGGAGCCTCGGCAGCTGGCCAGCGCGGGGGATGTGGTGGCCTACCGGCAGTGCCCCGGTATGCCCTATGGCCAGTCCGCCCCGGGCAAGGGAGTTTTAAGGAGTTTCTTTCCAAATGTGCAAGGCTGTTGGTCCAGTTTAAGTGTTTTATATAGTTTGAAAGTGCACATATGTTGGTTATTAACACCATAATATTTTAATCCAGGACAGTTAAAAGATTCACTTAGTGACTGTATCTGCTCCCCGACACAGAGCAATCTGTCACCCTGCCAGTATACACATACACGTGTCATTGTTTTCTGGGAATATATATGACTATTGTATGCAGGGTGGGATAATGAGGAGGGTGCAGTTTGTTGGTGGTCAACAGGGAGGCTGTCTGGTAACTGACGATACGGCCTGGATAGCAGAAGGGACTCGATCTGATGTTCCAGTAAGTGGGCAGGTGCCAGACAACCAACAATAAACTACTTACTTGAACTATTGTTTTAAAGGGCCAAAAAGAAATATGGGAAACATTTGGGGGGCTAGGTGCCTTGCTCAACAGCACTTCACTCATATTTCGGCTGGAATCAAACCTGCCGACCTCTAGTCAGAAGGCCTCTTCCTTAACCATGTCCCAGGGCAGAAATACAGATATTTGTTCCCTTTAAAGTAATTGCCCAGTCAAGTAACATATCAGTCCAATGGTTTGCAGTTGAAAGGTGATTGTTGGGCACTCACAAACTTACCAGATCATGAGATCGAGTCCCTGTGCCATCCAGGTCCTATTCTCTGTCACCAGACGGCCAGGTGGCCACCTTTCCCATCAGTTACAGTGATGCTGGCTGGCTCACTGTATTAAGTGTAATGGAGAAGATGTGCTATGGGCCAGGCTTCTGCTGTTACACGGCTGAGAGACTAGGCTGCTGCAGGACGACTGTACCTAAAACAAAACACCCTGGGAATTGAAGTGCTAGACAGGACATCTTGCCCAGTGTTTAATCCAACCCTACACACATCTGTCCCCAAACACATGCCAATTTATCATCCCCTCAACATACATACACACACCCCCAGACCAATCTTCCATGTTAATCCATCACCCCCTAGCACCCACAGTCACACACAAACACCAAGAAAACATCAACCCCTCACACCCAAATACTTTAGGGGTGTCAAACTAATTTTCATTGAGGGCCACATCAGCATTCTGGTTGCCTTCAAAGGACTGTTCATAACAAACACAAAACAAAATGTACGACAATTAAAAAAACATGACCATTCAAATGTATGGTTACAGACACTAAATTATTTTGCTCAGGAGAGGTGTAAACTGGCACTGAAGTATTTTGTCTAGGACAGATGGAGACACTGAATTATTTTGTCCATGACTAATTTAGACAGACGCAAAATGATTCTGCCCAGAAAAGCCACAGAATTCTTTCGACCAAAGCAGATGCAAACCCAGAATCCTTTTGCCCAGGACAGGAGCAGACACTGAATTCGATGCTCAGCCCAAACCCGGAAGGAGGCTGATTGGCTGCACAGCAGTACTCTGATAGTACTACAGCAATGTCAATACTCTGTAATTGACTCTCAGTGTCAGTACTCTGTAAGATCAATAGTTACTGGCGTATGCACTGGGCCAGGGCAGTTAGGGCCCTTTTGAAAAATTTGTGTAGTCTCTTAAGTGTCATTATTCTGTAATAGCAGTTGCTCCAACCACTGGTGTGTCAGTACATCTGTATTACCAATTGTTAATGGTGAATCTCACTGCACTTCAGTGGCAGTACTCTGTAATACCAATTGTTCAAATCATCGATGTATCAGTGCTCTGTAATACCAATTGTACAGGCCAATTGGGGGTCCCTGCTTTGTAATGCCAATTGTTAGTGGAGTATCCACTGGGTCAGGCTACTTGTGTGTCAGTACTGTTTCATTAATTTTAAGTACCGTATTTGCAGGCGTATAAGACGACTTTCTGCCCCTGAAAAGCATGCGGGGGGGGGGTCGTCTTATACGCCGGGTGCACGGCACTGTTCCCTCTAAGGCATGCCTCCCAACTGTCCCGATTTTCCCGGGACTGTCCCGATTTTCCCAGATTATCCCGCGGTCCCGGATGATTACTAATTGTCCCGGGATGCGCATTATCCTCCCCGCCAATCAGCTGTTTCGCAGCCTAGTTATCAGCCACTTCGGCTCCTCTGTAAGCGGGGCCTCTTGATTGGCCACCTCGCCCGGTTTGCCCCGCCCCGGTCATTGAGCAGTGCCAGCGCGGGACATGAGAGTGGGCCATTAGGCTCCGCCCACCCACTGAAGACCCGTGACTACAGAGACCCGAGGACCCCGGAGGATAAGGTAAGACATTGCTTAATATTAAAAAAATAAAAAATAGATGGTTATTGCCTCTAGTAGACTCTATAGGACTAAAGGAGCCAATAAATGAAAATCCCCAGTTCTATCTTCAGCTAGAGTTCCCATTTGGGTTTGATTTAAAGAGGACCAACACCCTGCTGGATCGGGCCGGGAATCTATAAGATTCCTGAGCTGATCCCTCCCCGCGGGGTATCCAAATTTGGGATGCCCCGCTGTGTAAAACCCCCCAGGACACCCACTACACTTAACTTTATCCCGGTCCAACGGCACATGCGTGGGCCGAGGCCACATCTCACGCTTCTCTCTAGCAGGGCACGTGCCCGCGCCAGGCATTTGCGAAAGGATGCGGCCGCCAAAGGCTTAGACGTTGTGACGTCAGCGGCTCCAAGCCCACTTATTGGATGAGTGGCCACGCATGCGCCGTGAGACTGGGAAGAGGTGAGTTGGCTGCAGTGATCGGGGGGTTTCACACAGCGGGGCATCCCGAAATCAGGATACCACAGTGGAGAAGAACCATCAACAGGATAGTGAAATAACTAGGGGTGGCTCCTTTTTAAAAGTGTACAGTCTGTCAATTAAAGTTAAATATAGGCTTAGAAATGTCTAGTAAATACTTTATTTTTGACATTTTTTTTAATAATTTTTTTTCTAAGGAAAGGAGCTCCTTGGGTTCAGATTTGTGTAAATGGGTGGGAAATATGGCGTGGTGGGGGCTTGGCAGGGGGTGTGACATGGGGTGTGGCCAGGGGTGTGGCTTGCCCCTCTTTCATATCTTCGGAAGTTGGGAGGTATGCTCTAAGGTGCGCATGCGTGCATGCGCGCACCTGCGCCTTCTCCCCCGCGCGCACGCGCACTTTAGAGCATACCTCCCAACTTCCGAAGATATGAAACAATGATGATGGAGCAACATGTGGGTATGGTTTGTGGGTTGAGGGCGTGGCCGCCTCTTCCTTTGCCCGTTTTTATTAATGAGTGGCGGCCATTTTCTTGTGGCTCGGCTCTGGCATGGCCAGAGGGAAGCGTCCGCCATGATGCTGTAGACCACTGGTCAGGGGGTGGTTTGCAGGTGGTGCTCTGCACAAAGAACCATGCAGCTATGCATCCTCCGCAGGGGTTGCTCTCGCCGCCCCCACTCCCTATCCCAGCAGACAGCGCGGCCGGGCTGTTGCCTTATCCTATTGGTAGATGGGATTTGAGTGGAGGTGACCCAGGGACAGCTAAATGGCTTTCTGCTTCCAGCACAGAGGTGAGGAATGGATGTCGCCATGACACTTTACTCAGGTGAGCCCTGTTAACATGCTCAGGTTGTTTTTTTGGTTGTTGTTTATTTGGTTTGTTGTTTATTTGGTGTGTGGAAGGTGTGCGGAAAAGGGAGTAGTCTTATACGGCGAGTATATAACAAACTCTTATACGCCCAGTCGTCTTATATGCCGGCAAATACGGTACCTCAGGGGCAGACACCCCTTTCATCCTTATGGCATTCAGTCCATAAACACAGTCAAACCAATCATACTTCATATGGCAGAGGGAAGGGCTAGTACTTGATCTAAAACCATCCCTTCCCATTCTGTTTCTTGGCCACTGCCTTCTTTTCAACCATGTTGTATCCTGCAGCCAACAATGGTCCCATGTTATTGCAATGTTTCGTATGAGAGCTTTTCTTCATCATATTTGCTGAAATATCTGCATGTGCCACCTCAACTCTTGATCATTGTGTTGCTGCTTTTCCTACATTTTACTACATTAAAGAGAAGAGAGAAGACAGATCACCCTTAACCTGCTGATGTTTCATTATGCCTGAAAAATATTCTATACCTTCCTCCAGTCCGTGTGTTTTCTGCCAGGCAGGTGAAAGAAATGAAGGTAGGCAACACTTCAACCACCCGCTCAGGTGCTAGCACAGCCAAGTCCTGTGGCATTCCTGTCTGGTTTATCTTCACAAATGTAAGGGTGTCCATGTTGGCTGTGGATAGGACGATTTTCTTGTTGGTATTAAAGGCCTCATAGGACACTGCCGCAGGAGAAGTCAGCACCTCCAAGGCATATATGGAAAGCTCTTGCCACGTGCCTGCTGGAAGCCCACTATTGCCTGCTGCTGCTGCTCACGCACCTTTTGCAACATGCAGTATGTAAAGTGGCCACCTGGTTGGCAAATCACCTATGAGACGGTTGGTGGGAAGGCCAAAGTTCCTCTGTGGTGCAGGTTCTGTTCGTTGTCACACACTACTTTGTTGGGCTTAAGGTGCGGAAGTCTGCTCCTTGATGCCAGTCCACAGCTCTGGGTGGTGTGTGTGCCCTCGAAGTCAGCTAGGAACTCCACCAATAGTGTGTCCACCAGAGTGCTTTTGTACTCCCTCATCTTTATATCCCACTCCAATGCTGAGATCAAGGAGATGATGAGATCAAGAGATATATTTAAAGCGGGGATCCAGCAGGGTGGCCACCCAGTAATTGGTACTGTTGGACAATGCCTGTAACTCTGTGGTCAGTCCGCAGGCACTGGATCATGTAGTGACTACTGTGAACCAGGCTGCCCTGAGCCAAAGAGAAGATCTCCTCAGTGGGGGGTGTCTCCTTCTCCCCCCAACCATGCTCCAGTGATACCCAAGAGCTGTGCTGGGTGCCACCCTGCTGTGTGGAAAAGTCCTTCTCCGAAGCCTGCAAAACTGTCCCTTGGCTGGCCACTGTTGGTCCGGCACCCCATCCTGTAAGCTACCCGTGAACGGCCCTGACACCTGTAGAAATGTGCCTTCCTCTTCCTCCTCTGCTTCCTCTTACAGCAATATTACATTATCCGTCATGTCCTAAAGTGTTTTTTTCTAGCAGGTGAAGGATGAGGATGTTAGCACTGAAGATGGGATCATCAGCGCTGACCATATTGGTGGCGTATTAGAAGCACAGCAGCACAGCATAAATGTCCCGCATGGAGGCCCACTCATTGGTGGTGAAGTTCTGATGGTCTGCACTTCAACTCACCTAGGCATTTTGGAGCTGGAACTCCGCTATTGCTTTAGCCAACGTATGTGCCTCTATCCAGTTTGGCCCAAGGCTGCTACTAAGTTCAGCACTGTTGTCGCACACCACACCACCACTCTGAATCTTTAGATTCAGCATCAGCTGAATCTATGAAAATAAATAAACACAGAGCAAACTTATAACAATCGTGGTTAAAGTCCAAGGCAATAGATCATCCACTGTCTGTTCTCTAACAGTGTAATGTCAAAAGGCTTCCATCTAAGTCCAAAGTGGGTATCCCAAAATGCATGCACTGGTACTGTGCTGTTGGTAGTAGCTACAATTACTCCACTTCAATTTTCCACCACGTGCCCACCACCTGTTTAAATTACTCTTACCAGATGGTATGCGGAGTAAAATACTCCAAATGAAGCTTTGGTTCTGCTGCCGTGTAGATTTCCTTCTTTCCACAACATTTAATCCTTATCCAGCAATATTGCTCCCAAACGTGGTTAGTGTAAGAATATCAAGGCGTATTGCCATAAAAATAAAAGCATAAAGGATATCTAGTGTAACACCGTTTTAATATATTTTCTTAAAAAGTTGTTAAAAGTGTGCACTCACATTTCAGTTGATTAAAATACAGCTTCTATTCAGTGTTTAGGCAACAGCCTTCATCCTGCTCCCTTTGCGTCCTGGCCAGTGATGCTATATGGGGGGGAAGAGGCTGTCCGCTGACACTGTTTAAAAGAAGATTGCTGCAATGATAAAACCGCCCAGCCGCCGTCAACGTTTCATTGCTATCAGCAACTTTTTCAAGACTGGCGGCGCGGCGGTGAAAGCCGCTCTTTATAATATGCGGTTTGGGCGGGGCGGCCACAGCAGGAAATCCTTCTGACGATGGCTGTATGAGTTAGCCTATCAGCTACTTTGTTTACTACAGGCGTCATCAGTTTAAGAGCCTATCATAGACCAGTAATTCAGGCTCTGCTATTGGTGGCGGTACACAAACCGCTTGATGATAGGCTGAAGAGAGCCTGTATTGAACACATAGCAGTAAGCTGTCAATAGGAAAGGTGAATACACTGGCCAAGGCCCACGCTGAAGCTTACACCGGCAGGAGCCTGCGCAGGAAGGGGCAGTTGTGGCCTAGAGGTAAGGGAGCAGACTTGCAACCAGAGGGTGGCAGGTTCAAATCCCGGTCCTGGAACATGACCGAACTGCTCCTGAGCAAGGCACCTAACCCCCTAACTGCTCCCCGGGCGCCATTATTAGGGCAGCCCACTGCTCCGGACATGTGTACACTCACTGCACATCAATGTCATCGAGTGCACTATAAAGTAGTACAGTGGTATATATATTATTTCAAATTCAGCAGTGTGCTTTTAGCCATCAGGGTCAGGTGTGGCTATATTATAGCCAAGATGCCCTGAGGGTTGTGTTTTAAAGGATTAGGATAAAGGCTGTGCCCATTCACGTTAATAAGCAGTATACTATACTGGTTTAATACACAAGGTCTCTAACTAAGATGGTTTGATATATATGCTTGAAGATATCTAGCCCTTAATGGCTTTAATGACAACTCCAGCCTTACTGGTAATTAAGAGACTAAACATATATGTCATCCTGCACGAAGTTAACAGGTGTAGGGATAATACTGCAGTGGTGGTATAAGAATAAAGGGGTACCCCAACCATTATGTGTTCAATCCTATTTGTGTGATGTGAGCTGTTAGTGACAAACATCCCTCATTAAAGGGATATTAGAGGTCATAACTGAAATGTGATGTGGTGAACTAACAATCCTAATGTTAGCCTTACCCTTGGTGTAAGAATAAATGTGAAGAAAAAAATATAAAATAGTGTATAGGAAATAATGAGGGAGGGGCTAAGGCTAACTCAATATAGTGCTGAAATGATAAAAATAATTAGAACGTGTCTATAAAACAGTTGAGATCAAACTCAACATTTAGGCCATGAGGTGTGAGAGTGTTCAACGTGTATATCCAATAACTTTCCCTTTGTGATAATTGCCTGGTTAGATTGGATCCTCGCCAATGGCGGACAACTCGTTCTATCGCCATAAATGATAAACATTTGGGGTCTTGCGAGTGACTGTATTTGAAATGTGCAGAAAGGCTGTGTGTTTCTAGACCCTTCCTTATATTATAAAGATGTTCCCGTATGCGTACTTTGAGTGGACGAGTGGTTCTACCTATGTACTGTAGGCCACATGGGCACCAAATAAGGTAAACCACCCCTTCTGTATTACATGTAATGGACGTAGAAATTTTAAATTCCATAGTACATGTTATATCTGTGAAGGTCCTTTTTGGTTTTTCTATGGGGTTGCATGTCCTACATCCCATGCATATCCCACATCTATAGAATCCTTGTAAGGGATTATTAACTAAAGTTACCTTCTTTGGAGGGTCTAAATAACTCATTGTTAATTTATCCTTCAGATTAGGAGCCTTACGGTAAATTACTCTTGGATGTTCTGGTAATGCTGGTCCCAATATATTGTCACTTCTGAGTATATGCCAATGTTTGTAAAGGAGTTTTTTTATATCCCTATGTTGAAGGTTATAGTTCGTTATGAATGAGAATTCTGTACTTGAGCTATTTTTTCCTTTGTTGGTGCTTGGCCCTAATAGAGACGATCTCTCTCTTGCTCTTATTTCCATTTTTTGGGCTTCTATTTCCCCTTGTTCATACCCTTTATCTATAAACCTTTGGGCCAATGTATTAGATTGAACGTCATAATCTGTCAGTGAGGTACAGTTGCGTCTTAGGCGCATGAACTGGCCCTTAGGGATGGCTTTCAACCAGGTTGGATGATGGCAACTCGTTGAAGGGACATAGCCATTGCGATCTGTGGCTTTAAAATAGGTGGAAGTCACTAAATTTTGGCCCTCTTTTTTGATGGTAAGGTCTAAGAAATGAATTGAATTTATGCTACTCTCCATAGTGAAGGTTCAATTAAAAGTGTTACTATTCACCCCTTGAAAAAAATTATCCAGTTGGCCTTGCGTTCCGTCCCATAGACATAGAACGTCATCTATGTAGCGTTTCCAAATTAGCAGTTGTGGTTGGGGATGATTGAAGATGTGCTGCTCCTCCCACCATCCCACATATAGGTTAGCCATACTGGGGGCAAATTTTGCCCCCATGGCTACACCCGTCTTCTGCAGATAGAATCTTTGATCATACCAGAAGTAATTGTGTTGTAAGGCGAAGTTTAAACACCTTATTATAAAGTCCGCCTGCTGAGATGGTAGGGAGGATTTTGAAGTTAAAAAATATTCAACTGCCGCTACCCCCTTGTCATGGGGGATGACCGTGTATAAGGACGATATGTCAGCTGTCGCCATGATGGTATTTTCCCCCACCCGTTGATTAGGACATAGTTCAAGCACCTGGGTTGAGTCTTTTAAATAGGTTGGAAGCTGTGTCACCAAGACCTGGAGATATTGATCCACATATTCCCCAAGCCTACATGTTACCGAGCCTATCCCACTAACAATGGGTCGTCCAGGTGGTTTATGTAGACTTTTGTGAATTTTAGGTACTTGGTAAATCGTAGGGATGCGTGGGGTCAAAGGAATTAAATATTCATATTCTTTTTTTGTAAGAATCCCTTGGTCTAAGCCATCTGTCAATAGTGTAATGAGGGCATCTCTAAACTCCAAGGTGGGATCCTTCTTTAGAGGTAAGTATGTATCTGTGTCTGAAAGGAGTCTTCCCAACTCCTCCTGATAATCTTTCTTATCAAGCACTACCAGTCCCCCCCCTTTGTCGGCTGGCTTGATGACTATATCATGCTTACTTTCTAGTTGTTTAAAACCTTTATAGAGGGTGGAAGGCCATTTGTTTTTCTTAACTGCAAGAGTTCTTAAATCTCTCGCCATTACTGTTTTAAAAGTGTCCACTGCTGAATTGCTACTGTTTGGAGGATTAAATAATGATTTATTTCTCAAGTTGGTATGAGAATATGCTTCTGATTGGGACACGGTTGTTGTCAAATTATTTGCCTCTTCTAAAGGTGATTTATTTAAGAAATATTTCTTAATATTCAGCTTACGTATATATTTCTGGAGGTCTACATATACATTAAATTTATTCAAATTCCTTGGTGGCGCAAATTTTAAGCCTTTATCAAGGAGTGTGAGTTCGTTTTGAGTTAAAGTTATGCTACTTAAGTTGAAAATGCCCTCCCCTACCACCGCCGGGGTTTTCTGGTGTCTGGTTCCTTTTTGAAATCTTTTATTGATAAGGTTTAAGCGCGGGTTTTTCCAATATAATCTGTCTGTATTAACTATTCCCAACCAACCTGCAGCTTGGTCTTAAAAAGTAGACCTATTACCTACAAATGGATATTTTTAACTACTGTAATACCAACACAATTGACTTTGGGTCTATGTTAACAGAAGAATTTCCACTTACAGCAACCCCCAATCTAGATTCAGAGTTCAAAGGTCTATACAAGATCTTAAATTAAGAACTCCGTCTAAAATGGGATGTAGCTGCACTGGAACAGTATTTGAAGCTTAAAATGGTGCCGCAACAGCTGCGGTGGTCCTTGCAGATTTATGATGGGGATGATAGCCCTGAGTCTATCACAGAATGGTTCACTTTCTTTAATGAATGTGGATTAAAGCTAATAGAAAGATTAATCAATAAGAAGAAGGACCAATTAAGTAGCTTGACATCACAAAAGGAGGCACTAAAAGAACGATTAGTCCCCCTAAGTGCCACACAAGAATTCACCACGCGTTCAGTGGCACTGAGGGAGCGTTTAACAAAGGATGAGGGTCTTATTAAGAACAGAAAAATTAAAAAAATCTACCGTGATCAACATGATTATGCCACCAATAGAGTTTTCAGATGGCAGAGCCAACAACCAACAAATCCTTCCCAAACTAAAAGCTTTGAGTAACCCTCTGATATTACAACAAATAGGTTAAGAAGGACCAGTCCTACAATTAGAAGAGCTAAACAACGATCACCAAATTATGAGCAACACACTATGCATTCTAGATCTGGCACTAGGGACCAATTCCCCTTAAGAGGGAAGGGTTCCCAAGTACATCATCCCTTTAGGGATAGGAGGAATGCTCCTTATTCAGATTGGTATCAGAATCCCAAAGGGACCCTGAAAAGCCCCAAACCCCTACCCTTGAGAGACCGACAATATAGGAGGACAGTGAGAAGCCCTACAGGCCAATGGAGGTTGAGGAATAGATATGACCCTCTTCAGGAATACCCTTCCCCCTCTCCGACTACCCCTTTTCGGCAGGAACAGAGCGAATTGCTACCACCCTGGGAGGAAACACCCCAGAGGGACAAAGAACAACCAGAACAGGAGCAGGCCCGCACATCCAGAAAAAGGAAAGAAGGAATAAGAGGGGGAGAAGAGGAGGAACCAGACACCAGAAAACCCCGGCGGTGGTAGGGGAGGGCATTTTCAACTTAAGTAGCATAACTTTAACTCAAAACGAACTCACACTCCTTGATAAAGGCTTAAAATTTGCGCCACCAAGGAATTTGAATACATTTAATGTATATGTAGACCTCCAGAAATATATACGTAAGCTGAATATTAAGAAATATTTCTTAAATAAATCACCTTTAGAAGAGGCAAATAATTTGACAACAACCGTGTCCCAATCAGAAGCATATTCTCATACCAACTTGAGAAATAAATCATTATTTAATCCTCCAAACAGTAGCAATTCAGCAGTGGACACTTTTAAAACAGTAATGGCGAGAGATTTAAGAACTCTTGCAGTTAAGAAAAACAAATGGCCTTCCACCCTCTATAAAGGTTTTAAACAACTAGAAAGTAAGCATGATATAGTCATCAAGCCAGCCGACAAAGGGGGGGGGACTGGTAGTGCTTGATAAGAAAGATTATCAGGAGGAGTTGGGAAGACTCCTTTCAGACACAGATACATACTTACCTCTAAAGAAGGATCCCACCTTGGAGTTTAGAGATGCCCTCATTACACTATTGACAGATGGCTTAGACCAAGGGATTCTTACAAAAAAAAGAATATGAATATTTAATTCCTTTGACCCCACGCATCCCTACGATTTACCAAGTACCTAAAATTCACAAAAGTCTACATAAACCACCTGGACGACCCATTGTTAGTGGGATAGGCTCGGTAACATGTAGGCTTGGGGAATATGTGGATCAATATCTCCAGGTCTTGGTGACACAGCTTCCAACCTATTTAAAAGACTCAACCCAGGTGCTTGAACTATGTACTAATCAATGGGTGGGGGAAAATACCATCATGGCGACAGCTGACATATCGTCCTTATACACGGTCATCCCCCATGACAAGGGGGTAGCGGCAGTTGAATATTTTTTAACTTCAAAATCCTCCCTACCATCTCAGCAGGCGGACTTTATAATAAGGTGTTTAAACTTCGCCTTACAACACAATTACTTCTGGTATGATCAAAGATTCTATCTGCAGAAGACGGGTGTAGCCATGGGGGCAAAATTTGCCCCCAGTATGGCTAACCTATATGTGGGATGGTGGGAGGAGCAGCACATCTTCAATCATCCCCAACCACAACTGCTAATTTGGAAACGCTACATAGATGACGTTCTATGTCTATGGGACGGAACGCAAGGCCAACTGGATAATTTTTTTCAAGGGGTGAATAGTAACACTTTTAATTGAACCTTCACTATGGAGAGTAGCATAAATTCAATTCATTTCTTAGACCTTACCATCAAAAAAGAGGGCCAAAATTTAGTGACTTCCACCTATTTTAAAGCCACAGATCGCAATGGCTATGTCCCTTCAACGAGTTGCCATCATCCAACCTGGTTGAAAGCCATCCCTAAGGGCCAGTTCATGCGCCTAAGACGCAACTGTACCTCACTGACAGATTATGACGTTCAATCTAATACATTGGCCCAAAGGTTTATAGATAAAGGGTATGAACAAGGGGAAATAGAAGCCCAAAAAATGGAAATAAGAGCAAGAGAGAGATCGTCTCTATTAGGGCCAAGCACCAACAAAGGAAAAAATAGCTCAAGTACAGAATTCTCATTCATAACGAACTATAACCTTCAACATAGGGATATAAAAAAACTCCTTTACAAACATTGGCATATACTCAGAAGTGACAATATATTGGGACCAGCATTACCAGAACATCCAAGAGTAATTTACCGTAAGGCTCCTAATCTGAAGGATAAATTAACAATGAGTTATTTAGACCCTCCAAAGAAGGTAACTTTAGTTAATAATCCCTTACAAGGATTCTATAGATGTGGGATATGCATGGGATGTAGGACATGCAACCCCATAGAAAAACCAAAAAGGACCTTCACAGATATAACATGTACTATGGAATTTAAAATTTCTACGTCCATTACATGTAATACAGAAGGGGTGGTTTACCTTATTTGGTGCCCATGTGGCCTACAGTACATAGAACCACTCGTCCACTCAAAGTACGCATACAGGAACATCTTTATAATATATGGAAGGGTCTAGAAACACACAGCCTTTCTGCACATTTCAAATACAGTCACTCGCAAGACCCCAAATGTTTATCATTTATGGCGATAGAACGAGTTGTCCGCCATTGGCGAGGATCCAATCTAACCAGGCAATTATCACAAAGGGAAAGTTATTGGATATACACGTTGAACACTCTCACACCTCATGGCCTAAATGTTGAGTTTGATCTCAACTGTTTTATAGACACGTCCTAATTATTTTTATCATTTCAGCACTATATTGAGTTAGCCTTAGCCCCTCCCTCATTATTTCCTATACACTATTTTATATTTTTTTCTTCACATTTATTCTTACACCAAGGGTAAGGATAACATTAGGATTGTTAGTTCACCACATCACATTTCAATTATGACCTCTAATATCCCTTTAATGAGGGATGTTTGTCACTAACAGCTCACATCACACAAATAGGATTGAACACATAATGGTTGGGGTACCCCTTTATTCTTATACCACCACTGCAGTATTATCCCTACACCTGTTAACTTCGTGCAGGATGATATATATGTTTAGTCTCTTAATTACCAGTAAGGCTGGAGTTGTCATTAAAGCCATTAAGGGCTAGATATCTTCAAGCATATATATCAAACCATCTTAGTTAGAGACCTTGTGTATTAAACCAGTATAGTATACTGCTTATTAACGTGAATGGGCACAGCCTTTATCCTAATCCTTTAAAACACAACCCTCAGGGCATCTTGGCTATAATATAGCCACACCTGACCCTGATGGCTAAAAGCACACTGCTGAATTTGAAATAATATATATACCACTGTACTACTTTATAGTGCACTCGATGACATTGATGTGCAGTGAGTGTACACATGTCCGGAGCAGTGGGCTGCCCTAATAATGGCGCCCGGGGAGCAGTTAGGGGGTTAGGTGCCTTGCTCAGGAGCAGTTCAGTCATGTTCCAGGACCGGGATTTGAACCTGCCACCCTCTGGTTGCAAGTCTGCTCCCTTACCTCTAGGCCACAACTGCCCCTTCCTGTGCAGGCTCCTGCCGGTGTAAGCTTCAGCGTGGGCCTTGGCCAGTGTATTCACCTTTCCTATTGACAGCTTACTGCTATGTGTTCAATACAGGCTCTCTTCAGCCTATCATCAAGCGGTTTGTGTACCGCCACCAATAGCAGAGCCTGAATTACTGGTCTATGATAGGCTCTTAAACTGATGACGCCTGTAGTAAACAAAGTAGCTGATAGGCTAACTCATACAGCCATCGTCAGAAGGATTTCCTGCTGTGGCCGCCCCGCCCAAACCGCATATTATAAAGAGCGGCTTTCACCGCCGCGCCGCCAGTCTTGAAAAAGTTGCTGATAGCAATGAAACGTTGACGGCGGCTGGGCGGTTTTATCATTGCAGCAATCTTCTTTTAAACAGTGTCAGCGGACAGCCTCTTCCCCCCCATATAGCATCACTGGCCAGGACGCAAAGGGAGCTGGATGAAGGCTGTTGCCTAAACACTGAATAGAAGCTGTATTTTAATCAACTGAAATGTGAGTGCACACTTTTAACAACTTTTTAAGAAAATATATTAAAACGGTGTTACACTAGATATCCTTTATGCTTTTATTTTTATGGCAATACGCCTTGATATTCTTACACAAACCACGTTTGGGAGCAATATTGCTGGATAAGGATTAAATGTTGTGGAAAGAAGGAAATCTACACGGCAGCAGAACCAAAGCTTCATTTGGAGTATTTTACTCCGCATACCATCTGGTAAGAGTAATTTAAACAGGTGGTGGGCACGTGGTGGAAAATAGAAGTGGAGTAATTGTAGCTACTACCAACAGCACAGTACCAGTGCATGCATTTTGGGATACCCACTTTGGACTTAGATGGAAGCCTTTTGACATTACACTGTTAGAGAACAGACAGTGGATGATCTATTGCCTTGGACTTTAAAGTGGACCAACACCCACGGGTGATCGGCCCGGGAATCTATAAGATTAGGTAGATAAGGTAGGTGAGTTGGGGTGTTTGGGGGGGGTTTCACCCCGCGGGACATCCCGATCTCGGATGTCCCTCCCTCGCGCCCCTGTAGGCGTGCGCGCCTCCGCGCTGGCCGTCTGCGAATGGCCGGCGCGGGCGCGCGCCCGTCAAAAGTGACGCGAGGGAGGCGGCGGCGGCCGCCGCCGCTTAGACGTTCCAGATCTTTCCTTGTACGTCGGCGCTGGGAGCGGGGAGAGGTGAGTTTTTCGGGGGGTTAGGGGGGGTTTCACACAGCGGGGCACCCCGATCGAGGGTGCCCCACCGAAGTGGACCAAGACCCAGGATAGTCAAAATCCTGGGTGTTGGTCCACTTTAACCACGATTGTTATAAGTTTGCTCTGTGTTTATTTATTTTCATATGTTTATGCAACCTAGAGGGATAATAGGTCTACACACGTTGAGCATTGTACCTAACTTTTTGAAATCTTTTATTGATAAGGTTTAAGCGCGGGTTTTTCCAATATAATCCATCAGCTGAATCTAACCACTTATCAGCTGAACCACTTATCTGTCTACTCTTGGCTCCCATGACTGGACAAGGAGGCAGGAAAGAAGGAAGGAGAGCAGGAAGCAGCGAGTGGAGGCCTAACAGTATTTCTAATAATGTTTTTCTGTTTGCTCTGCAGGTTTCTGGCCACAGACATGGTGAAGATTATTTAGTTTGTACATCGCCACAGAATTCAATAGCGATGTATAAATAAACAATAATAATTAGTATTATTACAATTGTTTGCTTTACAGGTCCCTGGTGAGGGACATCATGCAGAGATTATTCAAAATTTTCTCTCTTCAGTGACTGGTGGCACAGCATGAAAATGACCCAAGACTCGTTGTCTCTTTCAAAAAATGCCATGCTGGTGAGGTCCTTTGCACCAGCTTTTTAGTGCTAAGTCCCTGGGTGTGGTGATGTATACGATAGCGATGTATAAATAAACAATAATTATTATTATTACAATTGTTTGCTTTACAGGTCCCTGGTGACGGACATCATGCATTATTCAAACTATTCTCTCTTCAGTGACTGCTGGCACAGCATGAAAATGACCCAAGACAGGCATCATGCATTATTCAAACTTTTCTCTCTCCAGTGACTGGTGGCACAGCATGAAAATGACCCAAGACTTGTTGTTTGTTTCAAAAAATGCCTTGCTGTTGAGGTCTTTGCACCAGCTTTTTCAGTGCCGAGCCCAAGTAGGAGGAGCTGATCAATTTCCTTCAATTCACATTGGGTGTAGAACTTCGTCATCACCTCTTGGATTGTCTTCCATCCACTCCTCCCCACTACCCTCCTTCTCAGACTTCACTTTGCAGAAAGCCACAGCAGTTTTATGCTGATGGACCGATGCAAACATTCTCATGCTCCAACACAAGGTGTTGGGCATCGGGGAACCCCTATGTCTGCAATTGGGCCAGGTGGAGGGCCCATGTAATCCCAGCTAGGAGTGTCATCATAAAGCATTAGTGACTGTCCCATGACTTGTGGCTTGTGGGGGTAGGGTGGAGGGCTCTGCAGAAGTGGAGTGGGTTAAAGACAAATAAAAGGGGGGGGGAGGGATGGAAAAATAAAGAAAAAATATAATAATAATACTGCTTTGCGGGTTCCTGGGCATGGACATGGAGAAGATTATTCTGAGAGGCACGCTGTTTGAACAGCACCACGGAATACAATAGTGTTCTATAAATAAACAATAACAATACTAATTTTATTTGGTTGCTTTGCAGGTCCCTGGTGAACTGGAACTTGAAGCACTATGTGGCATCTAATCTATCAATGCTTCAACTTGGTCTGGCTCACCATTCTGGCAGCGGTGTTTGAGGTCTGCAAGAATAAGCTGCAAAGCCTGGCACCTGCTGGAACCGGAGGAAGGTGTAGCAGGCACAGATGTAACAAGTCTTCTCCCTCCAGCACCAGCTCCATCACCACCAACAGCAGCAGCACCATGGTCACGTACGTGTCCCTTATTTGCTAATTTCTTCATTTTTGAAGTTACTGACAGTACTTGCATGTCCTCCTGATATACTTGTGTGTCCCCCTCAGTATATCAGCCACATGTCCCTGGCAGTTGTCAGTAAAGGACAATTAGCAGATATTTTCTCTTTCCCCAGTATATGAGCAACCTGTCCCTGGAAGTTGACTGAAAAGGACAATAATCAGAAGTTCCTTTGTCCCTAGCTGTATTGTGAGACCCAATGGAAAAGGTGAGTTTACCGGCAGACTGGGGGGTGTAACACAGTGAGAGGAGTCTTTTAAACTTCCCGGCCATGTCAAGTAGGTTTTTACCCACTTTAAGCTTGGACTATTTCTCTAGGTCTTTCCTAATAGTATGCCGTAAGGAGATTTCAGTCTCAACTGAAGAATGTCAGACGGCCTAACTGGCAGGTGGATGCCCCAGTATTTTAGACTAGTGTTATCCCATAGAAATGGGAATTCTCTTTTGATGAGTGCTGCTTCTTTTTTGTACATCAAAATATTAATTTTTATTTGAAATTTTATTTTTAGATTAAAGTATGCCTCAAAGATTTGGCATTCTGCTATAAGCACTGGCAAAGTGGTTAGCGTGGAGGAGGTAAAGAATAAAATATTGTCCACAAATGCAGTTATTTTGTATTCCGTTTCTCCAATTATAATACCCTTTATAGCCTCATTTTGCTTTATCTGCAGCAAAAAAGGTTAAATAGCAAATATCATGCCATTGCTTATACTAAAGGAATCTGAGTGTTATTGGCACAGACCCGTGCAGAAGGTTTCGAGTAGAGAGACACTATTCTGTTTAAAGTAGCTTGACCAATGTTAATGTCGCAGAGCACCACTACCTTTATCTATTTCCAGTTAGGTCTTTGCCCAGCTTCAGAATTACAGAAATATGGCCTGCAGATTTTGGAAGCTCACCTCAGTCTACCATGGCTAAATGTGGGTAGGAATTGTGGTACTTATCGGAAATATGTCCAGTCCTGGGTTACTGTATTTTTCAAAGCTGAAGCAAATTCTGTTGCGGACACCTGCAAACTAGTCCTTACTATACCTCATTCGAGAGTGTTGGAAGTTAGATTTAGCTAAATACTCAGTACCTGCATGTGCATGTCTATACCGTTTCAAACCAGAAGATTATAAAGAGCCTTATAGAACCTTATGGAGCATAGCCTTATGAAACTTTTCAACTATTTCTTTCGGCGAGTGTACCATACCTCCATTTGGGAGCTAAGAGTGTGCTAAGAGTTTACCGCTTTTGTTACCAAGTTGTCATGGACCGGGTGTGGTGGCACAGGTGTGGATCCGCTGTGACTGTGTTACTGATAGCGGGTGCTGTGTCAGGGGAGTGGAGTCTAAGAGTCCACCGGTATTCACCAGAGCCCGCCGCAAAGCAGGTTGGTCTTGTAGAGGCGAGTGACCCCCAGGTCGCTACCCCCCAACAGCGGCTCAGCCACACAGTCAGCCGAGGTAAAGCGTGGTACAAAGGAGGCAGGCAAAATCGATGTCAAAGTTCAAGCAGAGGTCAGGGCTGGCAGCACAATCTCGAGATCGAAGGTAAATAGCCAAGGTCGGGATGGGCAGCGAAGGTTCAGAGTTGGGGACAGGCAAAGGTCGGTACACAGGTGAGCAATACTGAAAACAACAGACTTTCTGCATACAAAGGAAGACCTCTTAAATAGGATGCAGTGGATGATCAGGCACCAATCAGTGGTGTACAGGCCCTTTAAATTTGAGGAATCCGGCGCGCGCGCCCTCTAGTGGACGGGGACGTGCACGCACCTGACCATGCGAGGAAGCAACACGAGGAGGAGGAAGCCGGCTGGGAGCAGCCATGGAGGTGAGGGAAGTGCTGCAAGATGGGCAGCATTTTCCTTGCTTCCAGCAAGACTTGAAAACAAGTCAGTGGCAGCAATTGTGTTTGTGTTTATTTCCTAACAAAGCAATTTTCTCCCCCTGAGTGCAATTATGTGCTTCCCAAATATTCAGTGGGTTCAAAACTTTGGTAACGTTAGCCTGAAAATAGTATTCAAGCTCCTATTTGAATTTAGTTTCTACCCCCCTTATCCTTTAGCCGGCCAGCATTGAGCCTCCAATTCCATTGTTTCTGAACATTGCTTGGAATGCTGAAATGCACGGGGGAATTTTCTATTCATCATTTTGTGTATTCTCTTTAGCATGTGTCTTTAGCAATATTTCTTTTGAAAATTATTTTTTCAGTAAATTTCTTCACACTGTGTTTTTTCCCTCAGGTTTGTTTAACCCTTTGACATTTAAGGTCATGATGTTTAAAGAAAGGTTTTTCTCTTTTTGAGTCATGGCGAATGTTACTATAACACCCAGTGAGACTTCTAGAATGTGATAGCTATTAGAAGGGAGATAAGCCCACTATGCATGGATGATATGAAGTAGAACTCAGTAAGGGAGGGGTAATAGTGAAGAGAGGAGGGAGAGGAGTAATAGTAAGGTAACTGAGGAAGATTGAATGAGGGGTGGCATGGAGGGGGAGGAGGAGGTGAGAATCCAAGGATTGTGCCAAGATTAGCCAAAGGATGGTCTTTGTTAATATATGTGCAGTACTAACTGTAGAGCTTAAGGAAGTCTGTCCTATGACTTCAACCCCTAGGAAGAGAACAGGTCGAAATTCCACCAGGTATACTGTCATTTTGTAGTACATGTGGGAGTACCGCAGAAGAACAGGTAGAGGAGATTGTACAATAACAAAGCAATTCAACAACCAAACTTGTAAGTGAACAATTATGCTGGACAATGCAATTCACAATTACCTACAGGAAACTCATGGAGCTCACAGACCGTATAAGTAGCATGAAGTACTAGCAGAAGTTTTTATATCCTAACTGAACAACTGCATATCCTACCAGCATTTACCACCTGTGGAGCCTGAGGGTTCCCCAACAGTCAGCTTATTATTTGTGTCAGACAGTTAGCTGTATCGTAGGTGCAATGGTGCCTAAAAGTTAAGAGGTGAGTATGGGGAGCAACTTAGCTTGCTTACCATAGAGTACCAGGGGGACAGGGGAAGTGTCCTGTTTGTGCACAATAGGAGAAATGCTGTATAGACATACATTTGATTGGGTTAGGGGGGCAATTTTGTTGGAGGGGAAAGATTATTGTTGTTTTGCAATAGGTGAAAGACCTATCTGATGCCAAAAACAGTATTTCTGCTTTGAAATGCATACCAGGCTAATCTAGGCTGTTTTTTATCAACCAGCTTATTAGGAGGATAATTTAGGTTAAAAACACCAAAAGTCAGGCTAGGCTGGATTTTGCTAATTTTCCTGTAGTATTTCTTTATTTCCTGGCCAGATGGGTTTATGGTTCATAATTAGGTTCATTCTAGTAATCCTTTAAATTATGTTATTGTAGAGTTCTTCCTTAAAGACATTACATGTGCCCTTATGTTGACCCTGTAACGTGATTTCAGCCTGCCAAAAGACATGAGTACGGAAATACCAAATTAATCCTATTAAAGCAAAACCTACAGAGCATATAAAAAAACATAATTATAGGACTGGAGTACAGTTACCGTGTTTTGGGAATGACTAATATATTGTTAGATCACAAACTGCTGGGTACAAAGAATCTGCTATGCGTTTCTGCTCTTTATAGGCTCACTACTTGTAGAGATTTGTCACCCCATATGACAGGCATGATTAGTACTGTCCTGGAAATTACATATCAATTATCAATAGCAAGGGCCATATTGTTCTTATGATTATAAACATAAAACCTGCTCATCAAGATATACCAAGAATAAAAGGATATGACTTGTGTGATTAAAGAGAAAGCTTCTTGTTTGTCATCTTATAACTGTGACTATACAATTGTAAAATGCATAGGGCATAGGTCATAGGACAGCTTAAAATATATTACCCAATATACAGTGTGGTAGTTTGTCTGCCAAAATGTGTAAACTGCCTTTTATTGGCAGTTCTGGATGGTAAAGCGATGGTTGGGTAACAAAAAACTCCAGCACAACACAAGGCTGACGTGTGAAAGGGGCCTGATGTACAAACTACCTAGAAATTGACCTGACTGATTTAATCACGGTTTTTCTCTACTTTAAATAGACACAACAGCCTGTCCCCACAGTAACTTTACACTGCATCCACAACAGCCTGGCCTCACAGCAAAATAAAATTACTGTGTGGGGGTGGGGGTGCTCCACCACACCTAATCCAGCCATTGTTGCATGTTCAGAAGCTTGTAAGACTCTATTCACACCAGGGAGTTATGCTTTGATTGCGGGGTGATTCTGACCACCCTGTAATTGCCAATTAAACACTGCCCATAGTTGCCTATGGGACTTTTCAGATGTGCAATCGCACTTTGAAAAACACATTTGTGATTCCAGTCCATTGATTGCAAAACGTTCAACAGTGGATGTAATAACTGTAATGGTATTGCATCGAATCATCACAATGTGAACGCAGCCTAACTGTCAAGTTGAACCTTCCTGGTGAGAGATTACCTTTAACTCATTTAGAAAAGTATTTTTACACCTGCATCCAGGCAAAATTTAAAACAACCCATGCTAAGTGTGGTGCCGCAAAAATGGCTGATCATGTTATTTTGACAACCAATTTATGCAAATATAACCTTGACCTGGCATTTCATCCCCATTCCAGTTCACTTGATATGACAGCCTATTACACATATATTAGAGAGCTTTCCAAATTTTTTAAGTTATACATATGTAACCGGTGGGAAAAGGTAACTGCAACCCTCTCTGAGGAGTAGCCCATAAGAGAGACTTCATTAATTTTAATTAGCTACTAAATTACAATAGGAGAAGGTCGTTAGTACTAGAAAGAACCCAGTGCTGCACAGTCGAGTAATTATGTATAACAGGAGATGTGCTGGCCAGGTGTTAAACTGTACCTTCAGCATGATTTAATGAAAAGCCCAAGCCCTTGAAAAATTATTCCCCCGCATCTAAAATGAATATATTTTACTTTTTTTGTCACTCACTTATTATTCTTTCCCCCACTGGCCTGTAACGAGCGCTGCCATATTGATTTAGAAGCATCATATACTGAGGAGAGCAGGATAAAGGGAAAGGACAGCAATCCCAGAATGCAGAGCGACACAGTCAGAAGACACTTCCTGTTTGCAGGCTGCCTGATGTTCCATGAGCCACCATCTTGGATGGTTAAAGGCTCATAACTTGCAGTAGATGCAAGTAGGATGATTTTTAATGTGAGCAATCTGTATGTACAGGGTGTGGGAAACATATATGATATGCTCTTATTTAGGTTGAATGTCAGCTTTAACCATAGAACCATAAAGAAAAAATTGGCACCCCAAAGAAAACACCCTTACGTAAAGGCTCAACCACAAGTATTCATAAAAAATCTCAAAATTTATTAAACATTAGCTATACACACCCCTAATGCTGTGGCTGTTAAAGAGGGGGGAAACACAGAGGGGGGGAATGTAACTGCTGCTGTTACTTTTCCATTATTATGCCACTGTTTTTTTATATATCATAGCTATTAAAGGCAGCTAGAATGCGCAATTGCTATACAGTAAATATATAACAATTGAAAATACCAAAATAAATCAAAAGTGCATACAATTCACAGTAAAGCTATGCAGCCCCCAAAAAGTGCTAGCAGTGCAATGGATAAAGATGTGAGCACTTATCAAGACAGTCGTAGTGCAGCAGCAGTCACCCCCCTTATCCACAACTACACGTGTTCCGTGGGAAACATTCCCAGTGCCTTAGGCTTTATCAGTTCTTAAATATTGTTTACTATATAGCATTTAGAGATGAGCGAACTTTTGGTATTGGTTTTTAACTTTGTAATAGTGTTTTTCCATGTGATTATTGTTGTTCAAATGTGTATGAAGTTTTTTAAAATACCATTTTGTGAATACTCACCTTGTAAAATGGTTATTATGAGTATGTCACACACCCCGCTTCAAGAATCCTTAACATGTGGGTAATATCGTCCTGAAGAGGCGTTCCTGCAGAGATGATAGCAAAAGAAAGCCCCTCCCTAATCCATAAATACCTGGGACCTCCCACTCATTACCCAGTATACAGAAGCAGTAAGTAAGGGACCAGGAAGAGGCAAAAGTAAACAACAACCACGCAAAGTTCGCCATAAAGAGGATCCTGAATACAAAAGGGCGGGTTGAAGCGGGGTGTGTGACATACTCATAATAACCATTTTACAAGGTGAGTATTCACAAAATGGTATTATTCTTAGTATGTCACACACCCCGCTTCAAGAATCCTTAACATGTGGGACATCCAACAGCAGTGTCCATAACAAGGGCGGGGATCCAAAACTAGGCAACAATATAAAACTTAAACCACAACAGCTTGCAGAACTTTGCGGCCAAAAACAGCATCCGCTGACGCCCGAACATCAACTTTGTAAAACTTGGAAAAAGTGTGAACAGAAGACCAAGTAGCGGCCTTACAAACTTGCTCAACAGAGGCCTGGTGCTGGAAGGCCCAGGACGCCCCAACCGCACGAGTAGAATGAGCAGTAACACGAAAAGGGGGACTCTTCCCCTTGGCGGAATATGCCCCAAGGATGGCCTGACGAATCCATTTACTAATGGAAGACTTGGCAGGAGCCAAACCTTTCCTAGGCCCGCAGGGCACCACAAAGAAAGCATCAGTCCTACGAAAGGAAGACGTAACCTCCAGATAATGTTCCACAACACGAACTACATCCAAAGAATGCAAAGCCCTTTCCCTATCGTCACGGGGATTTGGGCATAGAGAAGGCAAAACAATGTCCTGATTCAGATGAAACTCCGAGACCACTTTAGGAAGAAAATCCTGCTTGAAACGAAAGACAACCTTGTCCTGATGTTTCTCAAAGTATGGAGCTGTAATGGATAAAGCTGCCAACTCAGAAACACGCCTAACCGAAGTGATCGCCACCAAAAAGGCCACCTTTTGCGTAAGAGAAGACAAATCTACCTCCTTCAAGGGCTCAAACGGAGGGCCCTGGAGAGCAGACAGAACCAGGTTCAAATCCCAAACTGGAACAAAAGGCTTCCTAGGAGGCCGAACATGCGTAACCCCCTGGAAAAAAGTCTTGACTAAAGGATGAAGTGCAAATGACCTTTGGAAGAACACCGCCAGGGCAGAAACCTGCCCTTTCAATGTACTAAGCTGGAGCCCCAGATCTAGACCATGTTGAAGAAACTCCAAAATTCTAGGTATGGAGAACTCTCGACAAGAGAGAGACCTACTTTCACACCAATCAATATAGGCTCTCCAAGTCCTGTAGTAAATAGAAGAGGAGGAGCGCTTTCTGGCACAGATAAGAGTCTGAATCACCGCGTCAGAAAGACCTTCTTCCTTCAAGATGGCGGATTCAGCAGCCATGCCGTCAAAGCCAGCGATGGTAAATTGGGATAGCATAGCTGACCCTGGGTGAGCAGGTCCGGCAGCAGAGGCAGGACAAACTGATCCTCTGCCAGCCTTACAAGATCTGCGAACCAAACTCGCCTTGGCCACCTTGGGGCCACTAGAATTGCTGACGCGCCTTCCAAGGCCAGTTTGCGCACCACTCTGGCTAGCATTGGGAACGGGGGAAACAGGTAAAGGAACCCCAGATCCCTCCAGTTCAGAGACATGGCATCCACTGCCAGAGCCAGAGGGTCCTGCGAGAGAGACACAAAAGCTGGGAGCTTGTGATTGTGACGAGAGGCAAAGAGGTCCACCGCTGGGACCCCCCACCTGAGACATATTGAACGAAACACCTTGGGACTGAGAGACCACTCCCCCTGACGAGAGGAGGCCCTGCTCAGCAAGTCCGCTTCCGTGTTCTCCACCCCCGGAATGTAGACTGCTGAGATACACGGTACGTGGGTCTCTGCCCAGTCCAAAATCAAGGACACTTCCCTGAGGGCACTCCTGCTGCGAGTTCCTCCTTGGTGATTGATATAGGCCACCGCCGTCCTGTTGTCCGACCGGACCTGCACCGGCAGGCCTCTCAACTGCTGAGTCAAGTGAAACAGAACCAGTCTGATGGCTCTCAACTCCAGAATATTGATGGGTTCGTGAGCTTCCTGCGGGCCCCACAGACCCTGGAACTGGAGGTCCTTCCAAACACCCCCCCAACCTGACAGACTGGCATCCGTGGTGACCGTTTCCCAACACGGAGCCAGAAAAGACCTGCCCTTCGACAGATTGAGAGATCGCAACCACCATCGCAGGGACTGACGAACTCGGGGGGTCATCAGGAAGGATTGATCCAACGATTGTGGAGACTTGTCCCAAACCCTCAACAGATGAAGCTGAAGCGTCCTTGTGTGAAACTGCGCAAAGGGAACTGCCTCGAACGAGGCCACCATGAGCCCCACCAGCCTCATCCCCAGTCGAATGGTCGGATGAGGGGCCGACAAGAGAAGCCGAACTAACTCCTGTATCAGAAGAACCTTGGCTTGGGGCAGAAAGACCTTGGCCTGCGAGGTGTCCAGAGACATCCCCAGAAAGGTCAGAACTCTGGACGGAGACAGAGTCGACTTGGGGTAGTTGATCACCCAACCGAACCTCTCCAACGTGGACACCACCAATCCGGTGTCCGACTCCGCTTGACTGAATGAGGAGGCCATGATCATGAGATCGTCCAAATAGGGCACAACACGGATACCCTGAACTCTGAGCAGAGCCATCACCCCTGCTAGCACCTTGGTGAAGACCCGAGGAGCCGAGGTGAGACCGAAAGGCAGAGCCACAAACTGAAAATGCCGATCCTCCACCACGAACCTGAGAAACCTCTGGTGCGCCGGAAAAATTGGCACATGCAGGTAAGCGTCCTGGATGTCTATGGACGTGAGAAAGTCTCCCTGGCGAAGGGAGTGGATAGCCGAGCGCAGCGTTTCCATCCGGAACTTCCGCGGCCTGATGAACCTGTTGAGAAACTTCAGATCCAAGATGGGTCGGACCGATCCGTCCTTCTTGGGCACCGTGAACAGATTGGAATAAAACCCCTCCCCCCGTTCCGAGGGGGGCACTGGGCAAATGACGGCCAATTTCAGAAGATTCTCTACTGCCAACAGGAGCCCCTGCGCTGCCAGAGGCTCCGAAGGCATCCGAGACCTGAGAAACCTGGAGGGGGGGCGGAGCTCGAACTCTAGCTTGTAGCCGGAAGACACCACTTCCCGTATCCACCTGTCCGAGACCTCCTGCTCCCAGAGCTGGGAGAAGTGCCGCAGCCGTCCCCCCACCCGCATGGGTGAGGGCGCCCCCTCATTGTTGGGCCGGCTTAGCCGCCGGTTTGGGCTTAGAGCCCCAGCTGTATCCAGAGCGGCCACGTCCCCTGCCCCTACCCCCAGAATCTCCTCTGGGAGAAGGGGAGGCGGAACCCCTGCCAGCTCTGGCCCCACGAAAGGAGGGGGTAAAAGCAGGCGCCCCCCGAAAGGGACGACGTTGCTTCTTGCGCTGAGGTAACTTACCACCCTTGGTAACAGAGTCCAACGTCTCACCAAAGAGCCGAAGACCGACAAAAGGTAAAGCCGTCAGCGACTTTTTGGACATAAAATCAGCCGCCCACTGGCGCAGCCACACCGACCGCCGGATAGACACCAGTAGGGCCGACGTCCTTCCGCACATCATCAAGGTATCGTCTAAGGCTGTAAGCACAAAGGACAAAAACAACTCACACCGTTTTAGGCTAATGAATTCATTACTCCCCGGCCGAAGCCCGGAAGAAGTCAAAAGGTCCCTGACCACAGACCTGGCAGCCAAGACCATAAGTTCAGAAGCACACACAGGCCGCATGGCTGACCCGACGCTAGTGAAACCATGGCAAGCCATCTGGTCAATGCGTTTATCCTCACCATCCTTGAGGGTGGAACAATCGGGCCTATTTAAAACCGAGGAATTGGACAACCCCAAAACCGGTGCATCGACCTCGGGGGGGGAAGCCCAGCGCTTAACTACCTCCGAAGGGAAGGGATATTTTCTATCCCACCCTTGAGGGATACCAGGGAGCCGAGCCGGCCTGTCCCATTCCTTATCAATGATCTTGTCAAAATGCCGTTGTGTAGGGAACTCCAAGCGCGGCCTGGATTCCTCAAACAACTCGTCCTTCTGCTGTGACACTTCCTCAGGAGGAGAAATATTTAAGACCTCCAACATAAGAGCCAGAGCGTGCGGAGTATCCACAGATTTCCTCAGCTCAGCAGACTCGGCCTCAGCAGCAAAGGACAGCTCATCGTCCGAAGCATCTGACGCCTCATAAATCTCCCCTTCCTCTAGCGGGGAATAATCAGACCAATCTAGATTATCAACATCATCAAGGTCATCCTCCAACGGAACCAGTGACAAATGCTTTCTCTTAGTCGGAGCCTTACGGGCGACCGAACCGGAAACCATTTTCTCAAGGTTAGCCAATCTGGCGCACATCTCAGATTGTAGATCCCTGCCCATGACTACGTCACACGTGGTACGAGTCAAGGTGGGAGGAAGAGATGAGGCGACCGGCCGTACTGACCCCGACGTACGGGGTTCGGACTGCCGCGCAATAGTTTGCCGTGCACATGGAATACACAGTAAAACATCGTCCCCAGTAATGGACACACCGCACAAAATACATCTTTTGGGATGCCCCGAAGGGGTCCCAGTCCCAGTATCTGGGGATGCCTCCATTAGGTGATTTTTAGGTGGTCGCCAAGACCCAGGGAATTACGCTAGTAAGCAACCCGGGATGCCCCTTTAATGTCCCGAGTGGGAGGATTTAATAACAAGATGGAACCCAGGGATTAGGACCGGGAGAAAACCCTCTAATGCTACCACAGATCCTCCTGACAACCTCCTCCTGAAAGACACAGAAGGTACTGATAAGGAGACAGATACAAAAAAACATGCACACACGCAGACAGTAAAATAAAATGAGTAGGGGACCAATGGCCACTCACAAAACCTCAGGGCTCGCAATGGAGAAGACCATGAAGAGATTCCTGTCAGGCCGAGAAGAGAGATGAGGAGACAGGGGGCGTGGCCAGCGCGGGGCGCGCGAGGCGTCAGACCACGCCCCCCATCCTTCCCAAGCAGCGCATCAGCTCCTCAGCGGCGCTAGGAGATAGATGGGGGCGGGCCGCATGACACAACAGTACCGGCCCCGCCCCCAAGAGGAGAGTCGTGAGGTAAAATTACCTCAGAAAAAAAGGCGCCATTTACACCGTCCCGCGCCGCAGTAACTATGCGGCCGGGGCGCTTGAAACCCCCCCACACACACAACCCAGGTCAGGAAAAATAAAAAGGAGGGCACATTCGCTTCCCAAGCAGCAATACAAAGAGGAACGGACCCCGGGCTGCGCCGAAAGTCCGGCCCCGCCCCCCCCCCGCTGCATACTATGTAAAGCGTGAGGTAAATCACCTCACCATACTGAGAGAAGAAAAAATGTCACAATTCACACAGAAACCCTCAGAAGCGCTGCAGCGCTGAAAAGACATTTAAAGATACAGACCACATAAAACAGTGAGAACAGACAGCCTCTGGATTGAGAAAAATAAAGAGGGGACCCAACAACCACTTATCCCCACCATGGAAAGGGATCCCGGGAGGGTCATTGCCAAAATTAAACTAAGGGACAGGGCATCCCAAGCCAGGATCACCAACCCAGCTTAACCGCCTACCCTCTTTAATAGGGTCTCACGGTGGAGCTATGCTCCTAAGCACCAAAGGTGCTAACAAAAACCTTCGCCCGGACCCGCAGCCACGGCTGGGAGGCATATATATATATAGGGATAATTTGGTCCAAAACGGAAATTAAATAAAGGGCCGGGAATCATCCCGGCTACCTTAAATCCCCCTGTGCAAGGAGGAGCCATCATCTTCTGACTTGCTCGCCGTCTTGCAGAGATGGAAAACTGGGTAATGAGTGGGAGGTCCCAGGTATTTATGGATTAGGGAGGGGCTTTCTTTTGCTATCATCTCTGCAGGAACGCCTCTTCAGGACGATATTACCCACATGTTAAGGATTCTTGAAGCGGGGTGTGTGACATACTAAGAATAAATAACTGATTGTACATTTGTGGCTGGTGCCTGTGGCATGTGGCCACACCTAAAGGCATTCTAGCAAACGTTGATATATTTGTCTAATAAAAATTAGTTATGAATGAATATCATGCAATGAATATTTGTAATATTATATGAAATATGCGTGGTTAGTCTCAAAGGTGTTTTCTTCTTGTATGGGGGTGTGCGTAGCCCCCAACTAATATTTTCATTTCAGTATTATTACAACACCTTGAGACTATACCAGCCGACTGGGTAATATTGTATATCCCAGCTAGAAGGGGTGTGGTCTCCACACAGGAGGGAAGCGAACAACCCTAATTGGGGGTTTGTAGTCGCCTCCGTCCTGTGGGTTCTCCTACGATTGTTCTTTAAATAGGCAGGGATTACTTACCCCATTGGAGTACCCACCCATATTTCTTAGTTCTAAACCTCATTTACTGTTCAATTTTGTTCCTGACAATTTGGGTGTTTTTCCCTTTTTTTTTTTTTTTTCCTTTCTCTCTTTTCTTTTTCATTCTTTCTTTCACTATGACGGACTTATGCCAAGGCAATTGGGATTCGATGATATCGGATCTCATCCAATGTCGCATTAAAAATAAAATACAGATCCAACAACAAGAGACAATACATGCCACATTTAATTCGCTGTATACGTCCTTACTGAAAAAATCCAAAGTTTGGTGGGACGTTCAGTACCTGGGGGAATATATTGATAAAAAAATAGTACCCATGGGACTTAGTTTGAGATTATTCCCTCAGATCGGCCTTATTACGGAGGACTTTAAACAGAAATGGGAAACCATATTGCAAGATTGTTCCCTAACTCTTATGAATCTCCTTATAGAACAACACACACAGCATATCAAGCAATTAGATGATCAAATTAAGAAAATAGTAGAGGAGTTGGAACCTTATAGAAATGAGGAACAGTTCAATGAAAGGGATAATAATATCAAATTAGCCATTGAAAAAATCAATAAATACATCAAAAATTTGAAAGAACATAAGCTACAAAAAGTGTATATTTGGCCTGGAGCCAACAGTAGACAATCACGCAGGGAATTTGTTCCCCGCCAATACTCCTCTTCAGACTCCTCTTCGTCCAGAGAAAGGAGCACATGGAGACAGAGGGAAAACCGACAAGGACATTTTCCGAGACCCTGGCAGGGCACAGTAGGACAGGATAAGGGTCCACCACGACGGAAATATACTCTACAGAGGGGTGAGGTCATGACTAGGTCCAAGATTCGGAAGTCACAATTGGAAAGTGTGGAACAGGAGTTGAGAGATAACAAACAGTCCAAACCCAGACAGGTTTTTTTAGAAAACTCCGTAACAAACGGAGGAATACGAGAAGATATAACAACAAAAGAAACCTAAAGTCCAGAGAGATCCAAACAGGGCCCCTACAGGCCACTGTTGGGGATAACCGGGAATAGGAACTATCAAAAGAAGATCAAATTAACATTATCAATCTCTCTGAATATGTTTTAACTCCCACTCAGAATCAAGTTTTGGCATTAGGTCTTGAAAGATCTTCACCTTTTTGCGAGAAAGGTGCTCTGTAAAGTTATGATCTTATATAAAGAGATACCAAGTGAACCAAAATCTATCAGATTCCCAATTGGAGAGGGATCTAATAGATCTAAGTGAGGAAGCCACAGGAATTTCCCCCATGATAATTCCAAAAAAGACGGTTTTTAAAAAACCTTCCACTTTTTATCCATCCCTCAGCTCCAATCCGCATTTGATGACATTTATTGATGTCGTTACAGCTGATATTGAGAAGTTGGGCAGAGTCACTCAATCTAACTTATCCCGAGCACATCTAGAGGCCATAAGGGAATTGGAACAAAATCAAGAAATAACAATCAAACCCGCTGATAAGGGGGGAAATATTGTAATCATGAGTAATGCCCAATATATCTCTATGTGCATGAAGATCTTGGACAATAAGGACTGGTACGTGAGGGCCCCCGCGTCCAGACTCTCTGAGGCGTCTGGGGAATACTACTCGCTCATTGAGGATGCGGTGACACAGGGGGGCAGATGGGCAGACTGGGGCCTACTTGGAGGCCCCATTCCCAACAATCTCAACCTTCTACGCTTTACCGAAGGTGCACAAGTCTGCCACCTGTCCACCAGGCAGACCTATCGTGTCTGGAATGGGGTCTCTTACAGATGGCGCCAGTAGGTTCATCGACCATCACCTTCAACCCTTGGTCCATCAACTTCCATCATATATAAAGGACACGGGACATCTTCTTCGCATCCTTGATGGACTGACCGTGTCCCCGGGTACGCTCCTGGTGGGTCTGGACGTGGAGGCCCTCTACTCTAGTATTCCCCATGATTTGGGCCTACGGGCCATTCGATATTTTCTTAATGAGCTAGATCTAGACCAACATAATCTCAACCTTTTCATTCTCAAATTACTCCAATTCGTCCTCACCCACAACTTCTTTCTCTTCAACGGCCAAATATACAATCAGATACAGGGTACGGCAATGGGGACCACGTGTGCCCCCTCTTATGCCAACCTGTATCTTGGCCGTTGGGAGAGAGAGGTGTGGAGTGGGGACGAATTTGCTGATTACCTGTATAGGTATATCGACGATATTTTCCTGTTATGGACGGGTCCCCTTAGTATCTTAAAGGAATTTATATCCATTTTAAATCACAATACTAATAATCTTAAATTCACCTACGAATGGAGTGATACACAACTTAACTTTCTTGATTTGACTATTCGGGTGGATAAGGATGGACACATTTATACCGATTTTTTTTAGGAAAACATCGGCGGCCAACACAATATTGCAAGCTACCAGTTCCCACCCCGGCCACCTCTTGAGCAGTATCCCCTATGGGGAATACGTCTGGGCACGGCGTAACTGCACCACCGAGACTGACTTCCAACAAGCCGCTGACGGCATTAGACTAAGACTATCGAGGAGGGGCTACAGCCCCAAGACGTTGGTCTCAGCATATAAAAAAACTAAACGCAGACCCTGCAATGAATTGCTATATAAACCAAGGCCCCTTCAGGATCAATCTCATCTAGCCCTTACTTTGACATATTCAGTACATCAGCAGACTCTTAAAAAAGATAGTCAAACGAAATTGGAACATTTTATTAGCTGATCATCATTTAAGCGAAATATCACCTCACCAACCTAAGTTTATTTTTATTTAATACTCTTTATTTAAAGATTTTGCATTTTTATACATTACATACATTTAGACATGCAATACAATAAAGGGTAAGAAGGATATGGGTGGGGAAAAAATCAGGAACATTATTTGCTAAGGCACAAGCATCATTATCATTGTGGGCCAGTTTCTGCCACCGCAACACATTATAAAGCGGAGAGGTTGCTACCGCAACTCCCAAACAAGGAGGCGAGGCTCTTATATGATTAGATCTTGATCTTCACCGCTCGGTGTCTTACTGTTCTGGTCCACCCGGAATGAGCAATGCCCGCTCCTCCTAAAGCAGATGTTTATTACCACGTTGCCTATCGGAGGGGCAGCTCTTTCAGTGTCAAGTGTGTCCAAATTTCAAACCCGATGGGGGGAGGTAAACATTAGGGGGAAAAAGCAAATTGAGAAGTGGGGGGGTGGGAAGGGAAGGGTGTATGGCGTGTGGGACAGGACACCCGGGCTGACGCGAACCTCCGCACGCCCAAAATTGACAGCGTGTGAATTGCACCAATTCCCGCTAGGACTATTATGAGTTGGGCGGGCCAGAGGCATGGAGCCGGTCCCCGGTCTACTGCTCGAATAGGCTCTTAAATTCTGCCAATTCCTCATAAATTAGCCAGGGCAACCAGGTAATTCTATACTGCTCGTCTCTGTCATGTAATGATAGTGTTAGGTCCTCCATTTCCCTGACACCCATGACCTCCCTTGCCCAATTCCTCACGGAGGGAGCTTTTTTTTGCTTCCAAAACCTAGGTATTGTCTGTTTAGCCGCGTTCAGCAGGTGGGCCAACAATGACTTTTTGTACTTCCCTGTCGGGGCCTTTGTGGAGTGGAGATGGATCTGGGCTGGATCGTCCCCTAATTGTGTCCCAGTGAGCTGCGTGACAATAGGCAGAACCGCTCCCCAGTAATCCCGGGGCATGTCCAGAGAATGTGAAACAATGTCCCTCTCCCGTCACCACACCTCCAGCAGCCCGAGTCAGCCTGACCAAACATTTTACCTAGTCTGTCAGGGGTGTAGTACCAACGCGTCAGCAGTTTGTAGTTGACCTCTTGGATTCTCGTGGCAACTGAGGTCTTATGGGCTAGAGTTGCTATTTTGTTCCTCTCCTTGTCCCCTATTGTTCTACCCAGGTCAGTCTCCCAATCTCTCCAGAATGTTGGAGGGGTGTCCTGCTCGCCTAATAGGAGTGAATATAACTTAGAGATCAGGTGTGGGTATGGTTGCCCCTCTAGACAAATCCTTTCAAACTCGTATGCCCCCTGATACATTCCCTCCGGAAATCCATCCGGGATAAAAGTGACTGGAAATGAAGAAGTGTCCAGGGGTCAAGATCACTGTTCTCTAATTTAGTCCTCAACTCCCTTATGGGGACCCACCCTGCCCCTGTTATCAGGTCTCCGCCCCTCAGCTGGCTCACCCTTCCCCAGCCCCTGTGGGCCGCCCAGAGGGTTGTCCAATAGTGCGATCATGGGAGAGGGCCAAGGAGAAACCCCTGGGCGCTTCCTATGTAACTGGAAGGCCTCCAAAGTGGCTGCTACTGTTGGGTGAGAACTCCAACCCAGCTTTTTCGTTTCCCTGTTCCAGACTGTAGAGTCCAGCGGGCCGGAGCCAAGGCATGCTCCAATTGGACCCACCGTTTTGTACCCCTGCATGTGTGCCACTCACAAATTCTTTGGAGATGGGAGGCCAGCCAGTAGGAACAAACATCTGGTAGCGCCATGCCTCCCATATGTTTGGGCTTGCACAGTAATTGCCATCTGAGCCTAGGTCTTTTTTTCTGCCAGACGAACCCCATCAGAATCTTGTCCAGAGCCGTGAAAAAGTATAAAGGGATGCTGATCGGGAGAGCCTGGAACAGGAACAGGAGCTTTGGTAGTATCGACATTTTGATTATATTTACCCTGCCCATCCACGAGAAGGTGGGGGAATCCCACATGCCCAGGTCAGCTTTTATCCTCTGGGACAAGGGCAGGAAGTTCAACTCCAAGATCCTCGACAATCGGGACGGCAACTGAGTGCCTAGGTACGTTATCGCGGTCCTGGCCCACTTAAAGGAAAATGTCTGTTGAAAGTTCCTGGCCACGTCCCCCGGAAGTGACACGTTCAGAGCCTCTGATTTGTCGAAGTTGATTTTAAATAAGGACAACCTCCCAAAAACTTCAAATTCCTTCATTAGAACTGGTACCGTGATCGTGGGGTTTGTGATAAAAAAACAGGAGGTCGTCTGTGTAGGCAGCGACCTTGTGGGTGGCATCCCCAATTACTAGTCCCCCCACGTCTCCATTTCCCCGGATTCTGCACAAAAAAGGTTCCAGGGTCAGGGCGAATAGCAGGGGAGAAAGGGGGCAGCCTTGGCGAGTTCCGTTGCAAATAGGAACCAGAGCTGAAAGATGGCCATTCACCCTGACCCTGGCTGAGGGCACTGTGTACAGGGCTTCGATGAGTCTCCTCATATTATCCCCTAGGCCTATATGTCTGAGGGTCTCTTTTAGAAATGGCCAACTCACCCTGTCAAAGGCCTTCTCCGCATCTGTGGACAAAAGCATCATAGGAATGTTGGTATTTTGTGCCACATGAACTGCACTAAGCGCCCGTACCACATTGTCCCTGGCCTCCCTCCCCAACACGAAGCCCGTTTGGTCTAAGTGGACCACCTGAGCCACCACCGGCGCCAGCCTATTGGCCAGAATTTTGGCGTATAACTTCAGGTCCGCATTGAGGAGGGAGATGGGGCTTTTACATGACAGGGGGTCTTTTCCCGGCTTGTGGAGAACAGATATGTGGGCCTCCAGCTCTCTACCTGAGAATGAGCCCGGCGCTTCTAGGTCCAACAGCAAGTTCCACGCTTTTATCATGCGTGGACCCAATATTGGGGCGAAGGTTTTATAATATTTAACAGTATACTCATCAGGTCCTGGGGCTTTCCCTACGGGGGTCTGCTTAATTGCTTCTGTCAGCTCCTCTATCCCAATCGGGTCTTCCAGTAGCGCCGCGATCTCCCCCATGACTGCTGGCATACCAGAGTCCCCTATATATTCCTCTATTTTGCCCGGGCGCGTCCGTGCCACTGCACCCCCGCCTAGATTGTATAAGCCCGAATAGTAGGACCTGAACGTTTCCGCTATCCCCTCAGTGGTATGATGCCTCTGCTGTGTGTCGTCTAGAATCTCTGCAATGAAGTTCTGTGAGTGCTGCTGTCTAAGAGCCCTAGCCAATAGCGCGCTGCTTTTGTTGCCGTATTCATAGTATGAGCGTTTGCATCTCCTAAGTATGTGTTTGGCCTTTTGTCTCAGTATAGCGTTGAGGGCCTCCCTTGCTTGGGTCAGTTCCCCAAGTACTTTCACTGCTTCAGATTGCTTATGGGACAACTCCAGACCCCGGACCCTTTCAGTGAGCTTCACTATTTGGGCCAGTCTTTCTTTTTTGAGCCTTGCCCCGTGACTAATCAAAGTTCCCCTTATAACACTTTTGTGTGCTTCCCAAAGTTTTAGCGGCGAGACCGCCCGATTGTCATTGGCTCTAAAGTAAGACTCTAGACCCTCCCTTATATCTTGCGTTACCACTGCATTCTGGAGGAGAGACTCATTCAGTCTCCACATCGAGGGGGGTGGGGTTCTATCTATAAGGTCAAGATCGAGGTAAACCGGGGCATGGTCTGAAAAAGAGATCGGGTATATCCCGTCTCCTGTGGCCTGGCTCAGTAATCTGTGTGAGATCCAAATATAGTCCAGCCTGGAGTATGTCCCATGAACACCGGAGTAAAAGGAATAATCCAGTGCCCCTGGGTTTCTAACGCGCCATGCATCCACCAGCTGCAGACTATGGCCCTTATTTAACAAGGGATAGCGCCAGGTAGCGACTGGTGAGCGAACTGTAATGATGGTCACCGCCACGAGAACGCCGGCTCCCCACCACAATCACACATTTATCAAGCCGATCCTGCTTAGCGACTGAGATAGCGCCAGATAGCGACTCATTCATCATTATTCCAGCCTCACCCCACAGCGCCAGCGAGCGACCTTGAACAGCGACAGGTATGACCTCTCGCTACCTGGCGCTCTCCAATGCATTTCAATGGAACAATCTTTAAATATTAATAATTAATTGTTAATAATTTTTTTTTTTAATGTGAAAATTTCTGTTACCACTTCTGCCATGTTAGATATTTTTTGTTTAACTTCTGCCCTTGCTCGGACAGGAGGGAGGGGGTTTGAGTGAGGGTGGAAGTTAGTCACGGTCAGAGCGCGTCTCTGCTTCCGGCCAGGAAGGACTGGCTCACGTTTATAAGCGGCTTTCACCATAGCCTCATCAACACCCAGGAGAAGTGGACCTGTTCCACGCAGCGCGTAGGTGAGAGGTAGGTGGGGAGGAAAATAGGGCGTTCAGCATTTATATTATTGAATATGTACTAATACTGCGGTTTTTGATACTTGATATGGCGGATGCTCATGGAGATGAGTAGTGGCACTATTTAATTATTTATTATAGAGATGAGCACCTTTGCACTTTGCACTTTGTAGGCACTTTATATGTAGTTTGCACAATATTTTTCATAGTTTGTGGAGTTGATGACTCCTCTCTAAGGATTCTATAGAATTTTATATACATATTTCACTTTTTTATTAGTATCTCATCACGTGGGCATCCGCATATGCATGTATACAGCAGGCATTATATAAATTGATCTAATGATTTAGACATTTAGAGTGTTTTGTCAAGATTTATGTTGTCTGTACATTTAAAGATCCATGTGAGCAATAAACCTCTAATTAATTTTATAAGGTGTGTGCAGCCTTATATTTGAGGACATATAGGAGGGCTAGCCCTGTAGCCTTACCATTGGTGTTATCTAATGTTCATTATGGTCCCATAGGCTTGCACCAGTATTGATCTGAGGTAGCGGTGCAGACTCCAATTACAATTGTGGAGATATTATTTTAAGGTAAGAAAAAAATAAAAAAAAAATTTGTGCAGAATTGATATTACAGGTCTGATATTAATGTATTCATATTCCAAAATGTTTTTATAAACCTGTTTTTTTTGGTTTCCCAAAAATGGTTGTTTGGGGGTTAAAAAACTACTTTTAACCCATCGCCGCCAGCGCTCTGGGGTTTAAACATGCATTTCACAGCGCGAGAATTTTTGGAGTGTGATTTGTTAATGAATATGGTGGGAGCCGGTCGCTATGGCCATTCGCTATCATGCGCTCCCATACAGCGCGGAACCTGTCAAATAGCGATTCATTACCTTGTATTGAACATTACTGCACACTGACTCAGTCGCTATCAACAACCGAACAACGGCCAAGCACAGCAACTACTAGCGGGCGCTGTGAAAATACCGCTACAGTCGCTCAACTGTCGCTACCTGGCGCTATTATTAAATCAGCCTCTATATCGTTTTTTCTTCAAAGATCTCAAAGCCAATTGGGAGACCGCAGATCTGCCCGCCGAAGAATCCAGCAGGGGCTCTATAGATAAATTGTGATCACCCCCCAGTATTACATCTCCTTCCATGAACTTTTCTATCTTATCAAGCGTGCTCTTTAAGAATTGGGTCTGACCCTGATTGGGCACGTATATAGAGGCCAGCGTGTACATTCTTTGATCAATAAGCCCTTTGACTAACACTACCCTTCCCGAATCGTCACACCAGACCTCCTTAGAGATAAAGGGCACGTCTCCTGCCAGCATAATCGCTACTCCCTTCTTTTTGGTGTCTGCCATGCAGATGGTGAATACATGGGGGAACTGCTTGTTACAGAGTCTTGGAGCCGCGTTTCTTTTGAAATGGGTCTCCTGAAGAAAGACTATCTTCCCTTTATATCTGTGTAACTCCTGCCCCAGAATTGTTCTCTTTTCTGGTGTGTTGAGACCCTTTACATTCAGGGTGACTATTTTTAATGGGCCCATATTGGCCAGAACGCGCAGCGGGGAAGCGGGGATAACTGAGTACCGTAAGGAGGGTCAAGCGGTAGTGCAACTTTTCCCGTGGCTGGTCCCACACGTCAAGGGGGGGAGGTGAGCGGGTAGGGGTTAGTGGGGGAAGGTGGGAATCAAGGGGGGGGAACCGCGGTCTAAGTGACGGTAAGTGGGGTCTTGGGGTAATAAGAAACAAGTAACAACGAAAAAACTGAAGACTAACAAGTAGTCCGCCGGTCACTTGCCTATAGGCGTAGCCCGGATACGGTGCCCTTTTATGCACGTAGTGGAGGCGATTTGAGGACAAACAGGCTCTCTCCCCTGCGCACCAGGACCTGGAATGGGTGCCCCCACCTGTAGGACGCTCCCTGCCTCTGGATAGTGTCTAGCAAGGGTTTAAGAAGCCTTCTCATCTGCAGTGTCCTCCGTGAGAGATCCTGAAGTATGATCACCTGCGCTCCCTTGAATTCGACCGCACCTTTCTCCCAGGCCCGCCGAAGTATATCTTGTTTTATTTTGAAAAAGTGTACTCAGCAGATGATGCCTCTGGGCCTGTTCGGATCTTGAGGCCGGGGGCCCAAGGCCCTGTGCACCCGGTCCATTTCTATGTGATATGAGCTGGGTAGGTCGAGGAGCTCATTGAAGATGGAGGTGGCCGCTTCCATCAGGTCTCACAGCTCCACAGACTCGGAAATCCCCCGGAGTCGCAGATTATTCCTGCGGCTCCTGTTCTCTATGTCGTCGTGGGCCAAAGAGAGATCAGCCAGAAGCCCTTTATTCCGATCTTGCTGCTGTTCCAGGTCCGCCACCCGTGTCTCCAAGGCTCTGTGCGAGGCCTCCACCCCATCCATTCTCTCTGAAACTTCCGCCACTGAGCCTTGTAGAGCCGTCAATTCTCTCTTGATGGTGTCCTCCATCCTGGACACATATCCGTCAAAGTCCCCACGCGTTCGGAGCCCCCACAGGGCCTCCTTGATATTGACTTTAACCGCCTCTGCAATGGAATGCGATAGGAGATCAATTGGTGCAGCCACAGGTGGATTATGTGCAGAAGGGTGCTCAATGCTGTGAGTGGCCAGTAGGGGCAGGCCCAGGATGGGGGCTCCCATTAATTCTCCCCCTTGTGGAGCCAGCCCTGAAGCTGGATGTGGGCACTGCTGGACATTTCCTGACTGGGCCTCCTGTGGCGGGGTGACTGCATCATCTTCCCAGAGACCGCCCGGGGTAGGGGCATCCCCCATTATCATTGGCTCCCCGGCGGGACTGCCTGGTCTGGACTGCCACGCTAGCTGTGGGCTCAGTGGTGGTGATGGAGTGCCTGCCAGAGAGCTGATGCTTGATGGGGGCTCCTCTAATTGCGGGGAGGAGTAACTCCGTGCCCATGTGAGCCGGGCTGGGGAGACCCTCTTCAGACCCCGTGGCGGAGAGTCAGGGCTGCGGGAACATTATGTCTGGGCTCACTGCTGGGTCTCCTGGTTTCATTTGTGGGGGGCCTCATATCACCCCCTGTCTCCAGCCCCTCCTGGCACGAAACGGAGTGGGACGGGACCTCCATCATGCTGCTGCAGTGGCCGGACAAGGGGGTGCGGGTGAACAACTGACCTGGAGCCGGCCGGGTGCTCTCCTCCTCCTGTCCACCTCACAGTGAATCTCCGCCGCCACTGTCAGATGCGTGCTGCGCCGTCTGGCAGCCTCCGTGTTGTGTGCGATGGACGCTGCTTCTGCTTCACCGCCCCCCCCCCCCCGCTGCGTGGGCTGATCCCCCTCCCTCAGCCACCATCTTCCCCGTTGTCAGCTCCACACTTGCGGCGCCCCGGGCGTGGAATAGGGCAGGTATGGTTTGCGTCCTGCGCCTCCTGGATGATCCCCGCTGCTTCCCCCGCTTGGGCATCAGAATAGCGGGTGTCTTAAGTCACTCTAGCCTCTGCTCAACAGGTCTTTGTGTGGAGCTCCTGCACCAAGCACCTTCACTCGGCCATGCCAAGCCACGCCCCCCCTAACTTTATTTTTAGACGGGCGAGGAACCTGCGGGACAAATTGGTACACAGCCATTTTGTGGGGAAAAAGCAAGGTACATGCTGTAAAGCAAGGGGGACTTACCAATGTCAAAAGCCGTGCGGTGCATGTAAATTTATAAAGGTGGGTAAAAATGTGGAGTTGGAGGGAAGGAAGACCATCCTGCTAAAACATTATGCCAATTGTGAAACTCCACATGTGGTTTATATTCTCACCTGCCCATGTGGACGATTTTACATTGGCAAAACTAATAGACCTCTCAAAAAGAGGATCTATGAACATCAATATGATATTAGGACAGGTAACCATAAAACGCTGATTGGCCGCTATTTTCTCCAGTGCCATAATCAGGATCCGAAGGGCCTGATGTTTCAAGTTTTGGACCGTGTCCATCCATCGCCTAGAGGGGGAAATATTGAGAAAATTACCTTACAGCGAGAAACCCGGTGGATTTCTCGATTAAAAGCTGATGCGGCACCAGGTCTTAATGGGTCCATAAGTCTTCTTTCTTTCTTATAGGTATTGGTTTTTGTTTTTTTTATATTTATATTTATTTATCTTTATTTTTATTTTCATTTTTAGCACAGTACAAAAAATACTGATTGGTTGGTTGGAAATTGGATGGATCTAAGTGTACTTAGTATGTATTATATGCATTGGTTTAGGTCATGGAGTGGTAGTTTAATCAAAGGTACGTCCAAACAATATAATCCAATTTTACCAGTGTAATATATGTTATATATACTCTCTATTTCTCTCTAATCTCAATTTGGGGTAGCAGCAAGTCTGATAGGGATTATGGATGAGCTTTTGACCTTGTATGTGAAATATGGGGTTCCAACAGGTGGGGACCAGATTAATGGTTGACTTACCTTTTGTGGCTTATAGGACCAACTTATTATAATATAGGGAAGACATGGGATATCACCAAGGGCGCTGGGCGGGGGGAGCTGGGGGTCATCTCTGCCCCTTAGGGTGCTATCGAGGGCACCCTGCCTGTCCCCAGCATGGGGGATTCTGGGCTCTGTGGGGGGGGGGCGAGCGCAGGGATGGGTGGGTGGAGGGGTGTGCCTCGCCGTGCTGCTGGGTCGGGGGGGCGGAGCCGCCGGTCTGATGACAGCTGGCGGCTCCGGCCCCCTTATAGCGCGGGGAGGCATGTTCCTAAATGAGTTCTTTCTCCTTCGATGTACGCGCGCACATGCCTCCTAGTTTGGCCAGGCGGGGGGCTCATACCCGCGGTCTGGCCGGGGGTGGCGCACGCGCGTCACTTGGGACGGGTGCGCGTCCATGCTGGGACACGCTCTCCGCCCCGGCGCGTCGGCGGGGTATTGCCCCTCCCCTTCCTCCCTTGACCTCTCCCCTCTCCCCTCACAGGATGGAGGGGCGGGACCCTACGTCTCTTCGCCGGACGCGGAGGTGATATTCTCATAATGAGACCTCATAGGTCTCATTGATGGTCCAACAGACACGCAGGTGTGGTGGGAGGGGGGGATGTCTATTTCAGACAGTCCCCCTTAGCTCCACGTGTCTGTGGTTCATTTTACAGGATCCTTCACAGATACAACTAGTGGCCCCCGGGAGGGAGCAGTCATACACTATAAGAGCCCCTGCCAGCAGAACCTGTGAGTAATATCTGTTCTTAATAAGTTTATTTTTGGCCCAATGTATGGGATTTTAGGAGACCTTAAGAGGTAGCTGTGTTATAGCTGTGCAATTACTCACATTACAGATACGTGGGTTATGCAGCCATTCAGCACATGTTGCCTGAATATGCATTGAGAAGGAGAATGTAAAAAGTAGTCCATAGGATTGTCTCTTCTGGTGTCCCTCTCTTTATTTATGTGAAATCTGGCTATGTACTAAAATGTTTAATCACTTTTATACAACATATATATTGGTGATGGGCACATGTTTTTTTTTTTTTTTTACGACAACTGTCATATCTAGGCAAATTGTATGTTGTGACTAAGGAACTAAATGGGCATCTGATGTGGAAAAAGCCCTGAAGTAGGTGAAACTAGTCCATCCTCAGCCCCAAAAAAGTCTTGGTGCCCTAGACGGGTGCCACTACGAACTGCCTATTCTTGACATTGGTATTGGTTTTTAACTTTGTAATAGTGTTTTTCCATGTGATTATTGTTGTTCAAATGTGTATGAAGTTTTTTAAAAATAACTGATTGTACATTTGTGGCTGGTGCCTGTGGCATGTGGCCACACCTAAAGGCATTCTAGCAAACGTTGATATATTTGTCTAATAAAAATTAGTTATGAATGAATATCATACAATGAATATTTGTAACATTATATGAAATAGGCGTGGTTAGTCTCAAAGGTGTATTCTTCTTGTATGGGGGTGTGCCTAGCCCCCAACTAATATTTTCATTTCAGAACTTTCAGAAAAAAATGGTTTCGGTCCGAAATTTATTTGCGATGAATCGCTATTAAAAACGGTTATTTCTGTGCTTCCGAGAGCCTCCATAGGGTTGCAGAATGTTTTGCTTGGCTGCAACATGCATATGATGCATGCTGGGTTAGTGAAATAATATTGTAAAGAAGTATGACATGCAGATCAGAGGCGTCGCTATTAGATTCGCTGTCACAGAGCAGCACAATTAAAGAGCCTTGAGGTGGCATCAGCATGATGAGCCCATATACTGCCTGAAAGACACACTCTGGACTTGGCAGCAGCATAGGAAGTCCATATATTGCCTGAAAAACACACCCAGGAGTTTGCAGCAGCATTAGAAGCCCATATATTGCCTGAAAAACACACCCAGGAGTTGGCAGCAGCATTAGGAGCCCATATATTGCCTGAAATACACACTTTGGACTTGGCAGCAGCATAGGGAGCCCATATATTTCCTGAAAAACACACCCTGGAGTTGGCAGCAGCATAGGGGGGCCATATATTGCCAGAAAAACACACCCTGAATTTGGTAGCAGCATAGGGAGCACATATATTGCCTGAAAAACACATTAGAGTTGGCAGCAGTATTAGGAGCCCATATATTGCCTAAAAGACACACAGTGGAGTTGGCAGCAGCATAGGGAGCCCATATATTGACTAAAAACCACATTAGAGTTGGCAGCAGCATTAGGAGGCCATATATTGCCTGAAAAACACACCCTGGAGTTGGCAGCAGCATTAGGAGCCCATATATTGCCTGAAAGACACACCCTGGTGTTGGCAGCAGCATGAAGAGAACATATACAGATTTTGGGCACATATATCTTATCCTAAGAATAATAATAAAAATTAAGATTAACGTAAAGCATTTCCTCAATAATTACTTGTGGTCTGATGCGGGGGAATGTTTGTAACTGGAGAGCAGCGCCTTAAATCTGTTTTGCACTATCCATATTTCTTTAGTGTTGGTCTGGCACTATGATCAATCTATTCTGATGCATCAGGCATTGGTGGGTGGAAATCTTGGCTGATCCATGCCTGATTCATTTTCACGCAGGCCAGTCTCTCAAAAAAACATTTTTTCAAGCGTACTGGAGCACATTGAATTGCCCTCATCAGAGCATCACATACGCACATCTAATGTTTCACTTTGTTCCTGTTAAAGTCTTCAGGGCCTAGTTACTACTTAGTGAAAGGCCATAGATAGTTGCTGTTATCAACAAATCCTGTTTTAAGTGTAGTGTATCGTTTTGTCCTCCCCTCATATATGCACTAAGTAAGTCAGGCAGAGAAGTTGCAGAGGCCTAAATTTATCAAGCGGAGGTCGCAGCAGACTAGGGGTGAGTGGCAGCAGGAATCTCAGTGAGAGGCCTGATCTCCCGGTATCAGCTAGCGGTCGTGTCTCGACCAGCAACCCATCTACCATCATCCGCTGGTTAACATGATCATCCACTTCATAACAAGTGACATCTGACACCCCCAGTCAACTGTCGGTTATACCTTATGCTTTGGGTTCAGCTCCACTATTCAGTGAGGACAATCTGATAATCTGAAAAATCAGTAGCTACTGCCCAGCCAAGAAGTTGAGGAGACACTCGCTGCTTCTTCCACTAGGCGGGCAAGTAGTGATGAGGAGAGTGGCGTGGGAGTTGTTGTTGCAAGCGTTTTGGCTTCTTAAGCAGACACTGTTGAGGAACCTGAGGAGGACATCAATGAGTTTTGTGGGCACTTTTAAAGGTTTGGAGTGATGGAGAGTGACAGACTTAGCGGTCAGCATGGTTGCAGAAGGGGAAAGTATGGAGGCAAATGTGCTCGGGGTAGACCACTTGCTGCGCGGCAGGCTACCTTCCCAGGAGGTAGTGGAAGAGGGTCCCCTGGAGTCAGCAGCGGCAGCAGCAGTGAATTAATGCGGACTGTTGGTAGGAAAATCAGCTACTCTGCAATGTGGCATTTTTACATCAAGCATCCACTGGAGGTTAACATGGCTATATGAAAGATGTGTAGGCAGAAGGCAAAGTGTGGACAGGGTCCCAATGTTGGACCCACAGCCCTGTATCAACATTTGCAGCGTCCCCATAAAGTGGCCTGGGAGAGCTGGCTCCAAAGTGGTGGTCCAGCCAGTGGCACACCGCTCCCTGTTCCAGCCAGCCAAGGCCCCACCACCTCCTGTGTGTCATACCCATCCTCTGTCGCTCCAGATGCTCCTCCTCCTCCTCTTAATCCGAGTCAGTCATTCCGCCAGCAATCCATTGGCCAAGCCATGTCCAAGAGACAACAGTATGTGGCCACTCATCCGACGCACAGAAGCTAAATGTGCTCCTGTATAAGTTGCTGGTGCTGCAGTCCCTCCCTTTTGAGGTGGTGGACCATTCAGAGAACTGATGGCTTGTGCTGAGCCGAGGTGGAGAGTCCCACGCTGTCATTTCTTTGCGAAGAAGGCAGTACCAGCCCTGTACAATTTTGTTGAACAGAAGGTGGGCCAGTCCTTTAGCCTGTCAGTGTGTACCAAAGTGCACAGCAGTGCCTACGTCTGGAGCTGTAACTACGGTCAGGGACAATACATATCCTTTCAGGCCCACTGGGTGATTGTGGTTCCTGCACAACCACAACAGCAGCTTGGACAGGTCCCTCCGCTGTGGCCCCCACGCTCCTAGGCCGTTGTGCCTTTGACAGTGCACTTGCACTTAGCAATGGTGTCACAGAAAAAAGTGCCTAATTGTCAATTACATATTAACTGTTAACATTTATCTTATTTGAACACATTTATAATAATAACATGTAACATAATAACAATAACATATAACATAACAATAACATATAACATAATAACAATAACATATAACATTTATAAAAAAATAATAATATTTTGTATTTTTAAAACATATATCTTTTAAAAAAAATATTTTTTGGTATTTTTTTTTATTTATTTTTCATTGTCTTTTTTTTATATTTTGTTAATTTTTTTACAATTTTTTTTCATTTTTTATTTTATTTTTGTATTTAGTTTTTTCTAAATTTTCTTTTCTGTATTTTTATTTATTTATTTTTTTTTTCAGTGCCCTTCCAGCCTACCATGTGTGCAGGACACGACGGTTTCACGCTGTTCTTCACATGGTTTGCCTTGAGCCACGGAGTCACACATGGGAGGAACTGCTAAAAATCAAAATCAATAAATTAATTCAAGGCTTACTCCACGAAATGACACACGTGTTCAGCCTAGTTGTCAAGCGTTTTCTGAAGTCTTCCCCCCATCTGCAAGACATCCTAACAACGGGAAGGAAACATTGCATGCCCTTCAGCCACTCCTACACCGCCAAGCACACCCTTCTTGAGCTACAGCGTCAGAACGGTAGCCCCCAACATAGTCTTTTTTGCAATGTTTCCACCCGTTGGAATTCCACCCTCCATATGTTGGATCGACTATACAAACAGAGAAATCCATCGCTGATTTCTTGATGATCCAAGCGGATAGGGGGACTCCCCTGTGTAACTTCAATGCAAACCAATGGCAGCTCATACGTGACACCTGTCGTTTGCTCAGGCCCTGTGAGGAAACCAATTATTAGTCAGTTGCCAGGCTACGGGATGAACGATGTGATTCCACTGCTTCATGTACTACAACACATGTTGGAAACCATGGCTGGTCAGGGCACTGGAGACACGGCGCCTACATTTCAAGGTCACATGAAGTCTGTGGGGGCTGAAGTGGAGGAGGAGGGAGTGGGGCACAGCGAAGCACAGTTTAGGTTTGGCAAAATGGCCATTTTATCTAGTCATCTGACAGGAGCAGCCAGAGGAGCTAGAGGGTTGTGAGGAAGGCGAGACAGAGGACCCAGACACACCGTGGCAGTATGCAGTGGAAATGGAGACAGGTAGTCCCTCCGAGTCACTTGCACAAATGGCACGATGCATGCTCACATGCTTGCATATTGACCACAGAATTGTCTCCATTTATCAGCGGGATGACTTCTGGCTCTCAACCTTATTGGACCCTCGCTACCGGCACAAAATGGGGGCATTTTTTACAACCACTGAGAGGGAGGACAAACTGACCTATAACAGAGACATTCTAAGTAGTCAGTTGGCTGATGCCTATCTGCGCCATGGTCCATACTCGCAGGTCTGACTCGGGGGGACCTCTGCGCTCACCTTCTACTGCCATGGCTGCTGGGGGGGGTGACAGGAGCAGCAGCCTGAATCTTTACAAAATGCAACCAGTTAGTAGACAGGTAGTCTTGAAATATTTATGCTAGTGTTTGGAATGCCCCCTCTTCAAATACACAGGTTGGCTGCTTTGATAGTGGAAAAGTGACTTTGATTACAAAATGCAACCAGTTAATAGAAAGGGCAGACTAGATGGACCGTATGGTCTCCTTCTGCCGTCAACCTTCTATGTTTCTATGACAGGTACTCTTGGAATATCTATGCTAGTATTTGGGATGCCCCCTCTTCAAATACACAGGCTGGCTGCTTTGATAGTGGAAAAGTGACTTTGATTACAAAATGCAACCAGTTAGTAGACAGGTAGTCTTGAAATATTTATTCTAGTGTTTGGGATGCCCCCTCTTCAAATACACAGGTTGGCTGCTTTGATAGTGGAAAAGTGACTTTGATTACAAAATGCAACCAGTTAGTAGACAGGTAGTGTTATGCAACAGAATTTTTAGATGTAATGTATATATTTTTTTAAAAAACATGACATGGTATAAGCTTTTAATAGCTGACTTGGACGTCACTGTGCTGACTCAGACATTGAGTCAGCACAGTGACGTCCAAGTCAGCTATTAAAAGTATTTGAAGAGGGGGCATCCCAAACACTAGCATAAATATTTCAAGACTACCTGTTTTGCTGGTGGCCAAACACACACCCAGATATCTAATACTTTACTAATTAATGCCCAGGGCAGGGCTACTAATATAAATGGAGGTTCTTTATATTGTTTACCAACCAATAAAGTTAGAATTTTATTACAAATAATATGCATATATATATATATATATATATATATATATATATATATATATATATATAGAGAGAGAGAGAGAGAGAGAGAGAGAGAGAGAGAGAGAGAGAGAGAGAGAGAATACAAAGAACACAACAAATACACTCTTAAATTAGCAAACAAAGGTTCAGCAATATAGATACATAAACATAAAACTTACATCACCATGAGCTTTGTATCATCATCTTTCAAGAGAGATACTCAAATGGGAAATTGACACCACTTCACCATTAAACAGAGCAGGCTTCTGTCGTCATCTGTCTGAGCATCAGCCGAAGGAATCTTCAGAGGAGCGGCGAAAAGACAGGTTAATAGGCTCGATTCAGAGACACATTCGTCTGCACTTCCGTAGCTGTCTGTGAAAGTTTTAGTGGGTGTTTGTCATTTTTTTGCTTTTTTTCGTTCATTTTTCATTCGTACGAACGTTCGGGAAAATGTGTATATGCGCTTTCGATGAACGAAAGCAAATCGGAACATTTCCATTAGTTCGGATCATTTTCCAAACAAAATCTGATATTTTTTGTTCGTTTAGATAACTTACGTTGTTGGGATGGGCTTGCGTCTGATTCAGAGTGCTGATTTCCGACGGGCCACCACCCTATAAATCCGTTTCATTTCCGATCCACTTACGGGACCTTTGAGGGCTCGGATTGCTATTGTTGAACAGGTTTTGCGGCTATGTGGAGGAGTCTGCTCGCCTTTAGCACCAAGGCATTGCATGTATCAGCATGGCCGAGGCCATAAATTGTATAGCAATGCATACCTAAATCAATACATTTCATGTATGCCTTATAGAAGCATTTTAATGCTGACCTTAATTAGTCCTTAACATGTAAACCTTTATTTTCCCACACATCCATATAATTGATATATTTTTTTAGACTTATGTCCTTTGTGAATTATATTTGGATTGTTGAACTTAATCTTAATTTGTTGTAGGAGTTATTGTTTTAGTTGGTTACCTTTGCTTTGTGCAATTATTTTATATTTGGTTGCAGGAACTGCAAGATGTGCCACTCACACAACGTACAAGCAGTGTTTGGTCCAGCTATGCCATTCCTCAGTGTTCTTGCAGGGCATCCAGGGTCGTCCCATGATGCTTATATATTGCAGAGCTCCGGCTTATTTCGTCAGTTTGAGTCAGGAGAATTATCTGGTGTATGGCTCCTGGGTAAGTTTGCTCACATTCCATCAATCCATTTTCACTGTATGGCTATGAATATAGTTGATGACTCATGTCTTAACATATGGCTGTTTTTAGCCCTTGATGACATGTTAAACAATATTGTTGCTTAGAATGTGTATTTTATGTTAGTATTTTTAAATTATTTCAGGGGATTCTGGATATCCACTCCTGCCCTTGCTCCTGATGCCCGTTCTTTGTCTGCAGAATGCAGGCCAGAGGTTCTCTAATCAGGCACTATGCAAAACCCGGGCCGTGGTAGCGAGGGCCTTCAGGCTTTTGAAGTCCAGATTTAGGTGTTTGGACCATACGGGGGCACTGCAGTATGACCCCAACAAGGTTATACCAATAATTTAATTTACGCTTTTTAACAGGGACCACACGTGCCAGAGTGGCACAACTGAGTGTCAGGGTCCTTCAGTTGGTGGGCGAGATGCAGGAGCTGCGCGACTCGTTGGGGACCACAGATGAAGAATAATGTTCTGTGGCCTGCCATTGCTATGTATTTTGTTTTTTATAGTATTAAACATTTTAAATTTTCAACATTTTTAAAAATGTTATATTTTATGATGGAATAAAAAAAAATATACAGTGTCATTTCATTTATAAAATACATTAACACAAAACTAATGCTAGTATTTGGGATGCCCCCTCTTCAAATACACAGGCTGGCTGCTTTGATAGTGGAAAAGTGACCTTGATTACAAAATTCAACTAGTTAGTAGACAGGTACTCTGGAAATATTTATGCTAGTGTTTGGGATGCTCCCTCTTCAAATACACAGGTTGGCTGCTTTGATAGTGGAAAGGTGACTTTCATTACAAAATGCAACCAGTTAACATACTGGTAATCTTGAAATATTTATGCTAGTGTTTGGGATGCCCCCTCTTCAAATACACAGGTTGGCTGCTTTGATTGTGGAAAAGTGACTTTGATTGCAAAATGCAACCAGTTAGTAGACAGGTAGTCTTGAAATATTTATGCTAGTGTTTGGGATGCCCCCTCTTCAGATACACAGGTTGGCTGCTTTGATAGTGGAAAAGTGACTTTCATTACAAAATGCAACCAGTTAACATACTGGTAATCTTGAAATATTTATGCTAGTGTTTGGGATGCCCCCTCTTCAAATACACAGGTTGGCTGCTTTGATAGTGGAAAAGTGAATTTGATTACATAATGCAACCAGTTAACCCTTTCGCTGCCAGCCTACCTGAAGTGTTCGTCACCCTTGGTGCCAGACCATTTTGCACTATTTTGCGCTCCAGGGATTTCCCAGGAAAATGATATATTGTTTTTTTCAGCAGAGTCTGGGCTTTAACATGAAATGTCTTGTTTGTCATTTTTTAGGTGTATTCTCAATATTCTTGGGTGAAATATGTGCAAAAAAATAAAAAAAAATCTATTTTTTACAATTTGTAGTGTTTTTTTGTAATAAAAAATGTAAGTTTGTCAATAAAATCTTATTGCGTGTGAAACCCCAATTTCTCCCGGTTACAGCGATACCACATATATATAGGTAGACACCCTTTCCTGCCCAGGAGACTCCCCCAAACTGAAACAGCGCTTTAGGGGATTTTCAGAAAAAATACAACTGTGATATGCGCTATGCGCACCTTGCAGTTTTTCCAGAAAAACAACCCTTTATATTTGAAATACCCCCAACAAACTATATATTCTCTGGAAGTACACACCTCAAGCTTTCTAGGTGTACCAGGCTTGTTGATGTGGCCACAGTTTTCTGGAAGTAATCCCTCAATGTATTCTTTGGTTGCAAAGAGTTTCCCTAAAATAGGATAAAAAAGCAGAATCAAAGTCACATTTTCCTAAAAAAACTATTTACAAACAAGAAAAAACAAGTATAATCTAAAAAAACAACATCCCCCGAACAGAACAATATCCAACATGCATAGCTACTGTCAAGGGAAGAGTTGCCAAACACCCCAAAGTAAAGCGTGCGCATAACGGTAATTTTTCTTGAAAATTCAGCTCTGCAGACAAAGTGCGCACCTTGCGATTTTTCAACCAAAACAACCCTTTACATTTGGAATATCCCCCATAAACCATATATTCTCTAAAAGTACACATGTTAAGCTTTCTAAGCGTACCCAGCTTGTTGTAGTGGGCTCATGTTTCTGGAATTAATCCCTCAAAGAATTCTTTGGTTGCACAGGGTTTCCCTAAAAAAATTATAAAAAAGCTGAATAAAAAACACCTTTTCCTAAAATATAAATATGCAAACCAGAAAAAACAAGCTAAGTCTGAAAGCGCAAAGTCCCCCGAACAGAACAATACCCAACATGCATAGGTACTATTAACCCTTTTAATTGCCAGCCTACTTGAGATTTGTCACCCTCTGCTGACAGGTCATTTTTTCCCCATTTTGCGCCATGTTTTGCGACATTTTTGCTGGAATTTTCAGGAAAATTATATAAATTTATTTTTTTGGAGCAGAGTTTAGGCTTTAACATGAAATGTCTTGTTTGTAAATTTTATTCTGTTTTTTACAATATTATTAAGTAAAAAAAAAAAAAAAAATTTTTTAAGAAAATTGCCTCCTTTATTTTACATAAAAAAATGTATTTTATTAAAGAAAACCATATTGCATGTGAAAGCCCCATTTCTACCGATTAGAACGGTACCACATATTTATCGGTAGCCCCCCCATTCTTGCCCAGGAGACCCCCCTAACTGAAACAAGTAATTTTTAACATTTACAAATAAAATACAACTACCATCCACACTACAAAGGGTTATATCGGGAAAAAAAATGACATAGGGTCCCCCCTCCCAGGGGAGGGGGACCCCATTTTTTGGGGATTTTTAAGGGTTAAAAACCCTTAAAAATCCCCAAAAAAAACGACATGGGGTCCCCCTTACCCGAAGTAACCAGCCCGGGACCAGCTATGCAGGGCTTGTAGAAACAGGGCGCAGGGGCCAGCTTTTGTGGCCCCTGGCCCTGCAGGCTACAAAGCCCGCATAGCCCGTGGGCCCAGGCTCTTCTGCCCCCCCCCCCCTGGCCTTTTGGGGAGGCAGGAGTTAAAAGAAGAAGTTATAAGCAGAAGTTCTGAAGCTGTAAGTATCTGCCTTTGATTTCATATTGTTATTTTAAGTGTTGTAAATTCTACACTTGGTGTTCCCACAAATTCATACAATGGGTTCCATGCCTAACAATGCTGTTCAGTGTACATCTTGTGCTATGTATGCACTTCTTGATCAATCGGTCGATGGTGAATATATATGCCCCGGATGCCTGCGAATCTCTGATTTGGAAGCTGTGATTCACGATCTAAATAAGCGATTGGCAACACTGAGAGAAATTGTTATCATGCAAAAGAGTCTGGATCTCACTGATCTGGCACTACATGGCTCAGGGTCAGAGGAGGGTGGTAGTATGGGGGGAGAGGAAAAGCAGGAAAATGAGGCAGCTAGCTGGATAACAGTTAGAAGGGGGGGAAGGGGTAAAAGTTACAGGGAGGCTAGCCCTGAACAGGCACCTCCAAACAAGTTTGCCCGGTTGGCAGATGAGGAGGATGTTAGCTCAGAAATGGCAGAGCTGCAGCAAGACACATCTGTCGGCTCCAGTAAGGAAGGGAGGGGAAATGGGAGAACAGGGCAGGCAAGACAGGTGCTGGTAGTGGGTGACTCTATTATTAGGGGAACAGACAGGGCAATCTGTCACAAAGACCGGGATTGCCGAACAGTGTGTTGCCTTCCTGGGGCAAGAGTACGGCATGTAGCGGAGCGGGCTGACAGATTGTTGGGAGGGGCTGGCGTGAACCCAGCGGTCATGGTGCATATTGGCACTAATGACATAGGAAGAAGTAGGTGGAAGGTCCTAAAAAATGATTTCAGGGACTTAGGCCGTAAGCTTAAGGCAAGGACCTCAACTGTAGTATTCTCAGAAATACTACCAGTACCAAGAGCCACACCAGAGAGGCAGCGGGAGATTAGAGATGTAAACAGGTGGCTCAAAAATTGGAGTAAAAAGGAGGGGTTTGGGTTCTTAGAGAACTGGGCCGACTTCACAGTGGGCTACAGGTTCTTTGGCAGGGATGGGTTGCACCTCAATGGGGAGGGTGCATCTGTTCTGGGGGAGAGGATGGCTAAAAGGTTAGAGGAGTGTTTAAACTGAGCATTGGGGGGGAGGGTAAAAGCTATTACAAAGGGGAAGTTAGAAAAGAAAGTGACAGTGGGTGTAGACATGAAACTGGGGGTGGAGAGGGGGGAGGGGTTAGCACATCTAGCAGGAATAAGTGCAATATACAAAATTATCAAAATTGTCATAAGCATTTGAAATGCATGCTTACAAATGCTAGAAGCTTGACTAATAAAATGGATGAACTAGAACTGATAATAACAGAAGAACAATATGATATAGTGGGGGTAACAGAGACCTGGCTGGATGAAAGCTATGACTGGGCAGTAAATTTACAGGGATACTGCGTGTTTAGGAGGGACCGTAACAAACGCAAAGGGGGTGGAGTCTGCTTAATTGTAAAATCCTCTCTACAGCCTGCTCTGCGGGAGGATATATGTGAGGGGAATGACCATGTCGAGTCTGTATGGGTAGAAATACATGGAGGGAGAAACAAAAATAAAATACTGATGGGGGTTTGCTATAAACCTCCAGATATATCCGAATCCATAGAAAATATGATGCTAAGGCAAATAGATATAGCCGCTAAAATAAATGAGGTAGTGATTATGGGGGACTTTAACTACCCAGATATAGACTGGGATGCTGAAACATGTGTTTCGCAGAAAAGTAACAGTTTTTTATCTAAAACAAAAGATGGCTACCTTTCCCAACAAGTACAAGCTCCAACAAGGGGGAAAGCCATATTGGACCTAATACTAACCAATGTACCAGACAAAGTAATAAAGGTACAGGTTGGGGGGCACCTTGGAAGCAGTGATCATAATATCATTAATTTCCAATTAGCAGTCACTAGGGTGCCTTATCAAGGAGTCACAAAAACGCGGGACTTCAAAAAGGCAAAGTTTGACCAACTTAGAGATGCCCTACACTGCATTGACTGGGAAAATGTCCTTAAAAACAAAAGCATGGACGCTAAATGGGATACTTTCAAAGGAATACTTAATTTTCAGTGTGACAGATATATACCTTACAGGAATAAAACTATTAGACACACATGTAAACCGATGTGGCTAAATAAAAAGGTTAAGGGGGCAATAAACAACAAAAAAAAGGCATTTTAACGTTTAAAGCAGGAAGGGACAGCGGAAGCGTTAAAAAACTATAAAGAAGAAAATAAACAATGTAAACAACAGATAAGGGCAGCTACGCTGGAGACAGAAAGACTGGTTGCGAAAGAGAGTAAAACTAACCCCAAATTATTCTTTAGCTACATAAACCGTAAAAGGTACAAACCTGAGGGTGTGGGCCCCCTGAAAAGCAAGGAGGGGACCCCTATAGAGGGAAATGTGGAGAAAGCAAATTTGCTTAACAACTTCTTTGCTTCTATATTCACAAAAGAATTTGACATGCCGAGTGAAATGCAGGGGAATAACCGAAACCCTCCATTAAATGTCACTGGTCTAACCAAGGAAGAAGTCCGGCTCCGCCTCAAGCAGATAAAAATCGATAAATCACCGGGACCAGATGACATACATCCTCGTGTTTTAAGGGAGTTATGTACAGTAATAGACAAGCCGTTACTTCTAATATTTGTGGATTCCATAACTACAGGGTTTGTTCCGATGGATTGGCGCTTGGCAAATGTGGTGCCAATATTCAAAAAGGGATCTAGGGGGGAACCTGGGAACTACAGACCGGTAAGCTTAACATCTGTGGTGGGCAAGCTGTTTGAAGGTTTCTTAAGGGATACTATCCTGGAGCACCTTGGGGAAAATGACCTTATTACTCCATATCAGCATGGATTTATGAGGAATCGCTCCTGCCAGACAAACCTGATCAGCTTTTATGAGGAGGTAAGTTCAAGATTGGATCAGGGGGAGTCATTGGATATCATATATCTTGACTTTTCTAAAGCATTTGATACTGTGCCACATAAAAGGCTGGTACAAAAGATGAGAATGCTTGGACTGGGGGAAAACGTGTGCAGATGGGTAGGAAATTGGCTTAATGATCGGAAGCAGAGGGTGGTTATCAATGGTACACACTCAGATTGGGTCACTGTTACTAGTGGAGTACCACAAGGGTCAGTTCTGGGACCAATTCTCTTCAATATATATATAAATGACATTGGGTATGGATTAAACAGTAAAGTCTCAATCTTTGCAGATGATACTAAGCTGAGTAAAGTAATTAAAACAAAGGAGGACAACAGGCAACTACAAACAGATTTAGATAAATTGGAAGCATGGGCAGTTAAATGGCAAATGAAGTTTAACACAGATAAATGTAAGGTTATGCACATGGGAAGGAGAAATCTGTGTCATGATTACACACTAAATAAAGAAACACTTGGTAAAACAACAATGGAAAAGGACCTAGGGGTTTTAGTTGACAATAAGCTCAACTGTAGTAATCAATGCCAGGCAGCTGCTGCCAAGGAAAATAGGATCATGGGGTGCATCAGGAGGGGCATAGGTGCTCATGACCAGAACATCATTTTACCCCTGTACAAGTCACTGGTCAGACCCCATATGGAATACTGTGTACAGTTCTGGGCACCTGTGCTTAAAAAGGACATATCAGAACTGGAGCGCGTTCAAAGAAGGGCAACAAAGTTAATAAAAGGAGTGCGGGGGCTAGAGTACCCTGAAAGATTGTCCAAGTTAGGCTTATTTAGTCTAGAAAAAAGACGATTGAGGGGTGATCTAATAACTATGTATAAATATATTCGGGGTCAATACAAGGATCTGTCCCACAATCTATTTATACCCCGGAGTGTAACCATAACCCGGGGGCATCCACTAAGGTTAGAGGAAAGGTGCTTTCTCCACCGACATAGGAGGGGATTCTTCTCTGTAAGAGCAGTGAGACTATGGAACTCGCTGCCAGAGGAGGTAGTAATGAGGGATACATTAAAAATGTTCAAAAGTGGCCTTGATGCCTTCCTGGCATGTAATAACATTTCCGGCTATGGCTACTAGACCACTGGAAGGAGTTAAACAGGCTGAACTGGATGGACTAAAGTCTTTATTCAGCCTTACATACTATGTTACTATGTTACTATGTAATGGGGGTGCCAAGGGTTAATGGCAAGTCACCAGCTAGTGCAGGTGACTTGCCATCCCCCCAGCCTTGTGAACTGATATAGGGGTCTCATGGACCCCTTACCAGTTCACAAGGGGTTAAATGTAAAAAGAAAAAACAGACACACAAAGAGAAAAAATATTTTATTATTTTTTTTTACTTACTTACCTCCCATCCATACTGGATCACTCTGTCCCTCGCAATCACTGGCTTCTGCTCACTTGCTAGAAGCCTTTTATAGCTGCTGGATGACAGAAAACACAGGGTTAATTAAAAAAAAAAACGACATAGGGTCCCCCCTCCCAGGGGAGGGGGACCCCGTTTTTTGGGGGATTTTTAAGGGTTAAAAACCCTTAAAAATCCCCCCAAAAAACGACATGGGGTCCCCCTTACCCGAAGTAACCAGCCCGGGACCAGCTATGCAGGGCTTGTAGGAACAGGGCGCAGGGGCCAGCTTTTGTGGCCCCTGGCCCTGCAGGCTACAAAGCCCGCATAGCCCGTGGGCCCGGGCTCTTCTCCCTCCCCTGGCCTTTGGGGAGGCAGGTAATGGGGGTGCCGGGGGTTAATGGCAAGCCACCCGCTAGCGCAGGTGACTTGCCATCCCCCCAGCCTTGTGAACTGGTATAGGGGTCATGGACCCCTTACCAGTTCACAAGGGGTTAAAAGTAAAAAATAAAAACACAGACACATATTTAAAAAAATGACATTTATTATTTTTTTTTTTTTACACTATACTCACCTCCAATCCTGGGTCCCACGTCGCTGTCCCGCGCCGCTCTCTCAGCGCCGGCATCTGTCAGATGCCGCTCTGCACCGATCACCACCGGCAGATGCCGGTGCTTGGGGAGGGTATAGGAGGAGCGGGATGACGTCATCCCACTCCTCCCACAAAAGGCGGGGCCGCCGCCTCCCATTAGAGGCGGCGGCCATCGCCGCCATTACGAGCGGTGAGGACCCCCCCTGGTGAAGAGAAGACGGCGGGCCGGGGATCGGGCGAGGAGGTGAGTCAGTGGAGCGGTTTCGGGCCCCCCCTGAAGACGGAGGACGTCGGGGGGGCGATCGGATGCCCCCCCCCCAGGAAGAGGAGACCCCCAGCTTCTCAGGGATACCAGAGGTAAGTGTTTAATTTTTATTTATTTTTAACTGTTTGGGGTAAATGCCAAGCCCGTAGTTTCTACGGGCTTGGCACTTAAGTGGAGTGGAAGCAAGCACGTAGAAACTACGGGCTTGGCACTGAAAGGGTTAATAGACAGGTAGTCTTGAAATATTTATGCTAGTACTTGGGATGCCCCCTCTTCAAATACACACGTTGGCTGCTTTGATAGTGGAAAGTGACTTTGATTACAAAATGCAACCAGTTAGTAGACAGGCTGTCTTGAAATATTTATGCTAGTGTTTGGGATGCCCCCTCTTCAAATACACACGTTGGCTGCTTTGATAGTGGAAAGTGATTTTGATTACAAAATGCAACCAGTTAATAGACAGGTACTCTTGAAATATAAATGCTAGCACGCTTTTTAAAGAATGACACCAGGAACAGGAAAAGCTAAATAGGCAGGTGTGTTATTAACACTAAATAGGCTTGAAAGCTAATGCAAACTCTTTAAACTGTCCCTGTCTTTCTCTGTCACTGTCACAGCCTCTCTCCTTCTCTATCTGTCCCTCGCTCGGCTTCTTCTGTTCTATCTATCTATCTATCTATCTATCTATCTATCTATCTATCTCTCCCTCGCTGTATCTATCTACCTATCTTTCTGTCTGTCTGTCTATCTGTCACTCGCGCTCTCCCTGCCTGATCTGCTCTGGCCGTAATACAGTGTCAGAATGATCTTCCGCAAAATGGCCGCTGTTTATATGGGGCTGTGACATCATCGGTAAGCCTGTCTGCTGATAGGTAGCATGTGACACCTACCCAGGATTCCTTGCCCCATGGGACATGTCCTGACATGTGGATCCACCATTTTAGATGGGCTGTATAGCAGTAAATGGAGTTTTAAGGAAGCGATTCGAGCGATTGAATCGCGGCGACATTCGGAATCGCAACAAATCGAATATTTCCTGAAATTTGTAACGAATTCGGGTTCATCAGAATCAATTCGCTCAACTCTAGAGTTAAGCTGGCATCAACTCAATTATTATTAACCGAGAGATCAGTCTATGCATCAGAGTTATACTCAAACCAATCAGTCCATTCCTCTGCAAAATTATTAGCATAGTTAACATGAAGGTCAAGAACAGGATCATCATCGTCCGAAACAAAACAGGTCTATCTAAAGGGAGATGAGCTTGGGGAATCTGGCTGGGGCACTGGGTTCAACAGAGTAAGCCTGATTAACCTGCAACAAAGGAATTGCCAAAAGCTAAACTGGACAGGGGATTCTGAAAAGCAGGAACTGGAGTAGTAAGATTAAAGGCAACCTCAACTAGGATTTTAAGGAGGGGCCAGGCAGCTGGGGAATCAAAATCTCCATGGCCAAGCCAAAATTAATCATCTCTAGACACTTAGATTTAGAAAATCCCACAAGTAATGCATGCACTGCATCAGCATTACTGACAAACAAAGGAAGCAATTTTTTAATCAAACTGGAATCCATGTTAGGGAGCTAAGACAGGAGATACAGCAACAAGCTAGAGAGACTGCACGTCACAGCATAAACAATATTCTCGCCGGGTGGGGGTTTTGGGCAGCAGGATTCTGTCAGGCTAGAGAGTTCTCCTAATAGAACTCTCCACCAGGAAAGAGATATTTTGTCCAGAGCCAGAGACACAACACAGGGATTAATGTACTAAATAAAGTTTTATTAGACAAAGGAAAATAAATCATGAAACAAACCTGCAGGTAGTTTCAGCGTTAGATGGGATGCCTTTAAAAGCCAGATATAACAAAACATTTGTAAACCTGGAAATATATAATTAAGAGTCAGACTTTTTTACCTTAGATAAAAATTGTATCTAACCAAAAATGCCCAACAAATTACCAAAATATATTATAAAATAAACATGCAGGCAGTTTCAATGTTTAAATGAATGTCTTTTATAAGTGGCATTTATTAAAACAATTAAAACACTGAAACAAATACAATTAAAAAATAAAAAGGCTGGTCAGTCAGGCTATTCTTCAGTAAATACAAATTTTATCTAACAAAAAATGTCCCAAAAATTACCAAAAGACAAAAATAAACCCACAGGCAAGTTCAAATGAATAAGTGGCACTTACTAAAACACTTAAAACTGAAAAAATACAGTTGAAAAATAAAAAGGCAGGTTATTTTTCATTAGACTAAAATTAACCCGCAGGTAATTTCACTGTTAAATGGGATGACTTTAAAAGCCATATTTAGTAAAACAGTTATAAAACTGGAAAAATACAGGCCATACAAAAAAGTGTCGTAATGCGTGGTACATACTTTTTCCAGCGAAGTAGGGGTATTTTTTTTAATTTGGAAACAATGGCATCTTATGGTCAATGCAGAAAAGATACCACCAAATGTTGCAGCATAAACCATAGAGTGCAGTTGTTTGCAAAGTATTACAAAAATATTCTTACCTTACTGTAAAAATGATGCACTAAAAATACCCCATTGCAGTGCATAAACCATACAGTACTTTTAACCCTTAAAAATCCTAAAAACAAAACGGGGGGGAGACCCTATATCGTTTTTTTTTTAATTGACCCTTTGTGTTTTGTCATCCAGCAGCTATAAAAGGCTTCCAGCAGGTGAGCAGAAGCCAGTGATTGCCGAGGGACACAGTGCTCCAGGATGGATGGGAGGTAAGTATTAAAAAAAAAATAATAAAATATTTTTTTCTCTTTGTGTGTGTCTGTTTTTTTTTACATTTAACCCCTTGTGAACTGGTAAGGGGTCCAAGACCCCTATACCAGTTCACAAGGCTGGGGGCTGGCAAGTCACCTGCGGCTAGCGGGTGACTTGCCATTAACCCCCAGCACCCCCATTACCTGCCTCCCCAAAGCCCAGGGGGGGGGCAGAAGAGCCCAGGCCCACGGGCTATGCGGGCTTGTAGCCTGCAGGGCCAGGGGCCACAAAAGCTGGCCCCTGCGTCCTGTTTCTACAAGCCCTGCATAGCTGGTCCCAGGCTGGTTACTTTGGGTAAGGGGGACCCCATGGTCTTTTTTTTCTTTATTTTTAAGGGTTTTTAACCCTTAAAAATCCCCCCCATAAAATGGGGTACCCCCCCCCGGGAGGGGGGACTCTATGTCATTTTTTTCTCGATTTAACGGGGGGCTACCGATAAATATGTGGTACTGTTCTAATTGGTAGAAATGGGTCTTTCACATGCAATATGGTTTTCCTTAATAAAATACATTTTTATTTAAAATAAAGGAGTCAATTTTCTAAAAAAAAAATGTATTCATTTATTTTTTTACCTAATAATATTGTAAAAAACAAAATAAAAATTACAAACAAGACATTTCATGTTAACCCTTTAACCGCCAGCCTACCTTGAGATTTTGTCACCCTTTGTTGCCAGATTGTTTTGCACTATTTTACGCTCCCCATGTTCAACTGTAATTTTTTAAACTCTTTATTTTGTTATTTTTCAATACGTTACAGACATTACAGGAGCAAATAACCCAGTGACATTGCAGAGTAAAACAAGAAGTACAATACAGCGAAGCCGGCTCCCCCACCCCTCTCTTCCTCCACCTCTATTATCGCAAACCCGGCGGATTCCTCCGGGTAATGGTGTCGCTGATTATCCGGACCAGGCCCGAAGGGCCCCCCCCCACACCGAGGTTGGCTCTTGTTCCCTGTGTCCACAGTGTGGGAGGGGTAAAATGAGAGGAGGGGGCACCCCAGGGGGCCCCGGTCACTCCTCAATGAAGGTGAGGTCCGTGTGGCTAGTTTTAGCACCGGGTGGTCGTACAAAGCCCATGTTACATTACGGGTCCGTCAGGAGCTCCGTCTCTCGCTTGTCACTGGGCTGAGGTTGCCACTCCATTGCATCGTTACGAGGTAAGTAGAACTAAAGAAAGGATAGAAATAGTGGGGGAGAGACTGCAGAACAATTGGTTAGGATTGAAACAACAAAAGGGAAAAAGGGGGGGGGGAGGAAGGAAAGCCGTCCCTCTCACGTCCAGGGCCGGGGGGGGGGCAGATGGGGGCAGACAGGAGGGGCCCGGCGCCAGACCCCCGGCTCAGATCGCCGAGTCCCTAAAGAGATACCATGGCGTCCAGATTGCCCTGGACTGTTCTCCTCTGTCATAGGAAGCCGCTGTCAGTTCCTCCATTTCCCTGACTCTGTTAACCTCTCGAATCCACTCCCCCTTTGTAGGGGTGTGTTCCGACTTCCAAAATCTGGGGATCAGTGTCCTCGCTGCATTAATCAGATGCATCAGTATTGACTTCCTGTAGCTAGTAACGCTACATGTGCTGTAGTGTAGAAGCATGAGAGCCGGGCAACACGGAACCTGAGAGCCAGTGACTTCTGTCATAAGTGGAATCACTTCAGTCCAAAAGGGTTTTATTCTCGGGCACATCCAGAAAATATGGAAGAAAGACCCATCTTCTTCCCCGCACCTCCAGCACCTAGGCGAGGTTCCGGGGAAACATGCTGCCAAATATTTTGGGGTATAATACCACCTGGAGAGGTATTTGTAATTTGTCTCCTGAGTTTGTACCGCTATTGAAGATTTGTGGGCAAGAGTGAAAATCTTTTCCCACTCCTCTTCCATGAACTCTCTTCCTAGGTCCTTCTCCCACTGCTGACAGTATGGTGGCCTGGGTCCCTGCTCCTTTCCCAGCAATTGGTAAATCTGCGAGATCAGCCCCGACGGGGGGTCCTTTCTCGTGATAAGGGTTTCAAAACCTGTAAGGCTCCGTGTGAAGGAGTCTCTGGGGCCTGTTTGTTGCAAATAATGCTGGAACATCAGTAGTCGCCAAGGATTTAGTCGTGGGTTGCTCCACCTATCCCTAAGTTCGTCTATAGAGCACCATGTCCTCCTCCGTATCAGGTCTTGCCCTCTCACCATTTCCAATTCTCCCCAACCCACCGTTGTCCGGAGTCTTTGACCACTCGGAAGGTCGGGGTTGTCTAGTAACGGGATTAGCAGAGATGGCCAGGGGGATATCCCCTCTCTCGATCTCAGCCCATCCCAAACCTCTAGGGTCTCTCTGACCATGGGGTTGGTCCTCACCCATTTAGCCGAATTCCTGGACGCCCAGGGCAAATCTCTCAATGAGGTCTCCACTCCCCCAGCCTCTATGGCAACCCATTTATTCCTGCCTAGTCCCCTATTCCAATCTACAATCTTCTGCAAGTGGGTCGCCTGCCAATACTTCATCAAGTCTGGCACTGTCAGGCCTCCCCTGTTCCTAGGGCACTGCAGCAGGGTAAGTCTCAACCTAGGCTTTTTGTTACTCCAGATGAACTTCCTAAAGATCGAGTTCAGGTTCTTGAAGTAACTCTTCGGGACATGACACGGGAGAGTTTGGAGCAGATATAAAATTCTTGGCAGGACCACCATCTTTATTATATTTATGCGTCCCATCCACGTGAATGTCGGGACATTCCAGTTTGCCAGATCCAGCTTAGTTTTATTCAACATTGGTATAAAGTTGAAACGGAAGACATCATCAATATTATTCGGTATTTTCACCCCTAGAAAATTTAGTGTCGTGTGTGGAGATGTCGTCCGGAAGACCCACGCCGAGTGCCTCGGACAGCTCCTTCATGAGGACCGGTAGTCCTATCACTGGGTTTGATACAAAGAACAGGAGGTCGTCCGCATATGCGGCGACCTTATGCTCCAGACCGCCAGCTCGTATCCCTCGGATGTCTACATTCTCTCTTACATGTCGTAAGAAGGGTTCCACTATCAACACGAAAATGAGCGGCGACAGTGGGCATCCCTGTCTGGTGCCGTTCGAGATCGGGAACGGTGAGGAGAGATCACCGTTAATCTTCACTCTGGCCTGAGGTCTAGAATACAACTCCGTGACATATCCCAGTGCTCTCGTCCCCAATCCTACATGCCTCAGCACCTCAAACGCGAATTCCCAGTCCACGCGATCATACGCCTTTTCGGCATCCGTCGATAGCAGCATGATCGGGGTTCTATCCGAGCGGGCGCGGTGTATGAGGTTTAGGGTCCGGACTGTATCGTATCTTGCCTCCCTACCCGGGATAAAGCCACATTGATCTTCCTCTATTAGATACCCTGCCAGTCGATTAGCCAAGATCTTAGTGAATAATTTGAGGTCGACATTCAAGAGTGATATAGGGCGGTAGCTTTTGCAGCACAACGGATCTTTCCTGCCTTATGGATCACCGTTATATGGGCTTCAAGTGCCTCTCCAGGAAGCTGCCCCGGGTCATCCTCGCCCCCTATCGTATTGTAGGCTCGGAGAAAGTGGCTACCCAGGATCGGGAGGAATTCTTTGTAGTATGCGGCAGTCAGACCATTCGGACCTGGTGATTTCCCAGCTGGAACCTGCTTGAGCGCATGTTGCAACTCCGCTTCTGAAAGCGGCTCCTCCAATCTACTGATCGCCTCCGTACTCAGCTGGGGCATACCTGATGATGTGATATATCTCCTTTTCCTCTCCAATCCACCCTGAGGGTCTCCCATGCCTTGTGGACGCAAATTATAGAGTGAGTGATAGTATTCGCGGAACACCTTAGCGATGTCCCGCGTCTTATGCCACTTCTGTTGCTGTCCGTCTTTAATTGCCTCAATAAAGTTCAAGGAGCATTGTTTCCTCAAGGCCCGTGCGAGAAGCTTGCCGCTTTTGTTACCCCACTCGTAGTAGAAGCGTTTGCACTTCTTTATCGCAAACACCGCCTTTTGCAGCAGGATGGAGTTCAGTTCCTCTCTACATGCCGTCAGTTCTTTCAAGGTATCCCTTAGTTGGGTTTCCTTATGCCGTTTCTCCAGGGTCTGAATCTGGGTCAGCAAGCGATCTCGTCTGGTAATATCCGCCTTTTTCAGTCTAGCACCTTGTTGGATCAAAACTCCTCTGACCACAGCCTTATGAGCCAGCCATAAGGTCATAGGCTTCACCTCCTCCGTGTCATTTAGCCAGAAGTATTCAGTGAGGGTCTCCCGTACTGCCCCTGTCGCCACCGGGTCCTTCAATAGGGTCTCATTCAGACGCCAAGTCCATGCCCTACCACTTCTTTCCTGCGTTAACAGGGCTACGCCTACTGGGGCATGGTCTGATAATGACGCAACTCCTATAAAGGCATCATGGGCCCTGGGCAGCAAATTGTGGGACAGGAGTACATAGTCTAGCCTGGCATATGTTGTGTGGGCTGTAGAATAGTGGGAAAAGTCCTTACCGGTAGGATTGGAGATCCTCCAAATGTCACATAACTGCAGACTATGGAGGGCCTGTTTCACCTTCCTCAATCCCTTGTAGGGAATGGAGGACTTCCCCGAGGAGGAATCCAAGAGGGGCTCCAGCGCGAGGTTTAGATCCCCACCCAAAATCACACTTCCCTCCTGAAATTCGGCCAGTTTGGCAAGGAACCCCAAGAGGAAGTCCACCTGGCCAGAGTTAGGTCCATATACCGAGGCAAGTGTGTATGTCTCCTCCGCGATCTTGCCTTTGATCATAACATATCTGCCTTCTCCATCCGCGCTCACGCTATGAAGATGGAAAGGCATGGTCCTGGACAGGAGTATCACCACTCCCTTAGTTTTCGAGCTGGGAGACGAACTCATGAACACCTGGGAGTATAGTCTGGAGGAGAGTCTCGTGTGGCCATCTTTTTTAAAATGGGTCTCCTGAAGAAACACCATCTGGGCTTTCAGTCGTTTTAGCTCAGCGATTACCGCCGATCGCTTCTGGTATGTTAAGCCCTCTGCAGTTCAAGGAGACCACCCGCAAGGAGGCGCCCTGAGGGTCCGGAACACCACCATCCCCTCCGCTCCCCCCCCACCAGCCACCCCCCGGACGCCCGAGCCCCAGACGCGAGACAACCGGCAGCTAAGAGGTATGAAGGGGGGAAGATCGGGTGAAGCGTAAGTGAATTGATGCGAAAGAAAGCAAGAAAATATTGGGAGTCACAACAAAACAAGGAATACAAACCAACAAACTTTGAAATTGTGAATTCCGGAGAAACCCAAGAATAATTTGTATGACGTCACCTGTTGCTGGGTAGGACGTGGATGCTCTATGGAGAACAGCTTGCAGCCGTCCGCTCTCTGCCTCACTTCTTCCCGGCGGTGCGGCATGTGCTCCACTCCCGCAGGGTGCGGGAGGAGCCCGGTGCCCCGGCTCTGCTCGTCTTCCCGCTCGGCTGGGCCCATGGATTCGGTGGGGCCATCCTCCGGTCCGGATCCCGGCATGGCGGGACTCCGTCCCCGCCTCATCGCGGTCGGCTCCACTCCTCTCTCTCTCCCCAGACACGGGGGCTGCTGCGGCGGTGAAATCCGACTCTCTCGCCGGCTCCTCTGATGGGCTGTCTCGCTTCCCTCGACACGGACATGCCAGCAGGTGAGTCCGTCTCTGCGTCCGCACGGGGGGGGAGCGCTCCCCGCCTCCTCCCTCTCCACACCTGGCGTCGCCATCTTGGCACACGGGGGACCAGGGCTTCCAGGAGTGTGCGCCCCGAAGTAAGCGGTGATGGGCGCTCCTCTGCGGGCCCGGGGTGTGCTTCTCACCTTCCTACGTTTGGACATTTGGTCCGATCGCTGCCTATGCGCCAAATAGTAGGTATTAAGGGGGTTAAGTGGGGAGCCAGGAATCTCGGCGTCCTATCCCTCCATGCGCAAGCCACGCCCCCCTCAACTGTAATTTTTGAAGGGATTTCCAGGGATTTCCCAGGAAAGCAATATATTGTTTCTTTCAGCAGAGCCTGGGCTTTGTCATTTTATAAGTGTATTCTCAATATTTTTGGGTGAAAATTGTGCAAAAAAAAAAAAATATATATATTTTTTACAATTTGTAAAAAAAAAAAAAAAAATGTAAGTCTGTCAATAAAATCTTATTGCGTGTGAAACCCCAATTTCTCGCGGTTACAGCCGTACCACATATGTATAGGTAGACACCCTTTCCTGCCCAGGAGACTCCCCCAAACTGAAACAACGCTTTAGGAGATTTTCAGATAAAATACAACTATTCTATGCAATATGCGCACCTTGCAGTTTTTCAAGAAAAACAACCCTTTACATTTGAAACATCCCCGACAAACTATATATTCCCTAGAAGTATACACCTCAGGCTTTCTAGGCGTACCAGGCTTGTTGACATGGGTGCAGTTTTCTGGAAGTAATTTCTCAATGTACTCGTTGGTTGCACAGGGTTTCCCTAAAAACGAATGAAAAAGCAGAATCAAAACCACATTTTCCTAAAAAAAACTATATGCAAACCAGAAAAAAACTGAAAATCTGAAAAAGCAACATCCCCCAAACAGAACGATACCCAATATGCATAGGTTCTGTCAAGGAAAGAGTTGCCAAACACACCAAAGTAAAGCATGCGCATAACGGTAATTTTACTTCAAAATTTCGGCTCTGCAAACAAAGTGCGCATCTTGTGCTTTTTCTACCAAAACAACCCTTTACATTTGAAATATCCACCATAAACCATATATTCCCTGAAAGTACACATGTTAAGCTTTCTAAGCGTACCCAGCTTGTTGTAGTGGGCTCATCTTTCTGGAAGTAATATCTCGAAGAATTCTTAGGTTGCACAGGGTTTCACAAAAAAATGTATAAAAGAGCAGAATAAAAAACACCTTTTCCTAAAATATCAATATGCAAATAAGAAAAACAAGCTAAATCTGAAAGCGCAAGGTCCCCCGAGCAGAACAATACCCAACATGCATAGGTACCTGTAACCTTTTAACTGCCAGCCTACTTGAGATTTTGCCACCCTCTGCTGACAGGATATTTTTCACCATTTTGCGTGATGTTTAACTGTGATTTTTGCATGAATTTCCAAGAAAATTGCATATTTTCTTTTTGTGGCAGAGTTTAGGCTTTAACATGAAATGTCTTGTTTGTATTTTTCTACTTTTTATTCTACTTTTTACTCGAGTATAAGCCGAGTTTTTCAGCCCACTTTTTGGGGTCAGTGCCGAAATGGAGGAGAAAAAGGGGCCAGGCGACATGCCCATTCATTTCCCGCCCCCGTGCCGGCTCCCGCACTTACCCTCTCACTTCCAGCTGTTCCTACGCTGCCGCCCGCACCTCATGTTCCGGGGACGGTATGCCGCTCAGCGTCTCCGGGGGGGCCTCCCTCGGGCCGGCCTGGACGGTGGGGAGGGGGGCGGCGGTGCTCTGCGCCATTGTGCCGGTAGGGCGGGGACCGGAGCACACTGTGCAGCCCAGCGCCAAGCGCCGGGCCGGACGCGCAGCGATGGAGGCCAAGCGCCGGCCGGGGGGCGGTGACGCTCACGTTCTGGGCCGGCCTCTTAAGATGCTTCTACGGACAGGCTGTGCAAACGAGAGGTAAGTGTGTATACCGTATATACTCGAGTATAAGCTGAAAAAAGCCGCCTCGGCTTATACTCGAGTCAATAACTTGTTCCATTTTTTTATGGTAAAATTAGGTGCCTCGGCTTATATTCGGGTCGACCTATACTCGAGTATATACGGTAAGTAAAAAAAAATAAAAAAATATATATATATATTTTTTAAATTGTCTCCTTTATGTTAACAAAAACATTTATTTTATTAAAGAAAACCATATTACATGTGAAAGCCCCATTTCTGCCGATTACAATGATACCACATAGCCCCCCGTTCCTGTCCAGGTGATCCCCTAAACTGAAAAGAGCACTTTATAACATTTACAAATAAAATACAACTACTATCCACATAATAAAGGGTTAAATAAAAAAAAATTGGTTTGGGGTCCCCCTTTCAACTGGGGGGGGGGGGCACCATTTCTTGGGGGAATGTTAAGGGTTTTTTTGGGAGGCAGGTGATGGGGGGTCTCGGGGTTAATGGCAAGTCACCCACTAGCTGCAGGTGACTTGGAGGGGGGACCCCAGTTTTGGAATTTTAAAACCCTTAAAAATCCCCCAAAAAAGGGCATGAGGTCCCCCCTACCCAGCGTAACCAGCCTGTGACCAGCTATGGGGGCTTGTAGAACAGGGCGCAGGGGCCACTAAAGCTGGAGCTACAAGCCGGCATAGCCTAGGGCCATGGCTCTTCTGCCTCCCCCCCTGGACTTTGGGGAGGCAGGTAATTTAGGGGGCTCAGGGGTTAATGGCAAGTCACCCGCTAGCCGCAGGTGACTTGCCAGACCCCCGAGCCTTGTGAACTGGTATAGGGGTCACATGGACCCCTTACCAGTTCACAAAGGGTTAAAAGTAAAAAAAACACACAGACACACATTTTAAAAATAACTTTATTAAAAAAAATGTTTTTTAATATTTTTTTTTAATACTTACCTCCTATCCATCCCTGTGTCCCACGCTGATCACTTAGGCTTCTGCTCTCCTGCTGCTGCTGGAAGCCTTTTATACCTACTGGGTTACAGGTAACATAGGGTTAATTTAAACAAAAAAAATCACATAGGGTCCCCCCTCCCAGGGAGGGGTACTCCATTTTTTGGGGGATTTTTAAGGGTTAAAACCCTTAAGTATCGCCTACCCCCCTCCTATCCCGAGGATCGCCTACCCCCCTCCTCCTCTGCCCAGCCTTCACCAGCATCTGACAGCTGAACCGCCAGGTGTCGTCGGGGCATGGGTGACGTCATTGGCCCCGCCCCCGAAAGAGCTCCGGAAGATGGAAAAGCGGGGGGGGGGGTCGTTCTGTTCGGGGGATGTTGCTTTTTTAGATTTAACTTGTTTTTTCTTGTTTGTATATAGTTTTTTTTAGGAAAATGTGGCTTTGATTCTGCTTTTTTATCCATTTTTAGGGAAACTCTTTGCAACTAAAGAATACATTGTAGGATTACTTCCAAAAAACTATGACCACATCAACAAGCTTGGTACACCTAGAAAGCTTGAGGTGTGTACTTTCAGAGAAAATATTACAAAAAAACACTACAAATTGCAAAAAAATTTTATTTTTTTTATTTTTTTGCACATATTTCACCCAAAAATATTGAGAATACACCTAATAACTGACAAACAAGACATTTCATGTATGTTAAAGCCCAGACTCTGCTCAAAAAAACAATATATAATTTTTTTGGGCAATCCCTGGAAATCCCTTCAAAAATCACGTTTGAACATGGGGAGCACATAATAGTGCAAAATAGTCTGGCAACAAAGGGTGACAAAAACTCCAGGTAGGCTGGCAGCGAAAGGGTTAAACATGTATTGTGGTGGTTCAGCAGCAAGCAGGAACAAGTACTGTGAATCACACTGGGATTTTCATTTTGTGTTGCTTAGTGCTGCCTCAAAAGCATACAACAGGCACATTTTTAAATTAAAACTGTGATTAAACGGGCTACTAAAACACAGAATGAAGAGAGGAAGGTAAGTTCTAGATTTAACATGAGGGACAAATTAATATGAATGGCAATGTTTAAACTATTTTCAGAACAAATAAGAAATTGTATGTGAATGTAATTTTTATGTCATCTATAAGGCTGATTCGGCAAGGTGAGATTTTTTTTCTTACTTGTTTTCATGAAAAAAAACGTATCTTGATTTTTAAGCACCTTTTTATTTAAGCACTAGGGTTTGTGTGCACTTTGATCCCACAACTTCCCATAATCACTGGGGAGTATCCCCTTATCCTGCATGAAGCTATAAGCACTGTGTTTTGTGTGCATCCTTAAAGCGGACCTTCACTCTGAATAAGAGTCTATCTTATATGTTTCCCACACCCTGTACATACAGATTGTCCACATTAAAAATCATCCTACCTGCATCTACTGCATGTTATGAGCCTTTAAACATCCAAGATGGCGGCTTATGGAAGCCGCCAACTTATCAGGCAGCCTGCAAACAGGAAGTACCTCCTGACTGTGCTGCTCTGCATTCTGGGACTGCTGACCGTTACCTGACCCCAGCTCTGCTCTGTCTGAGCAAAGCACAGCTATTTCCTGCAACCCTGTATCTTATCCCACTCTCCTCTTCTCAGTAAGTGCGATGCTTCTGAGTCAAGATGGCGGCACCCGTATCCTGAATTCCTGAACAGAGTTGCAGCCCAGTGGGGGAAAGAATAATAAGTTAGTGACTAAAAACGTAAAATATATTAATTTTAGATGCTGGGGAATCGTTTTTTAAGAGTTTGGGCTTTTCATTAAATCACGCTGAAGGTCCGGTTTAACCCACTTTTTTTTAAGCACTGGAGTTTGTTTGTACTGTGATCCCACAACATCCTCTAAGCACTGAGGTGTATCCCCTTATCCTACACCTTTTCATTTAAGCACTTGTGTTTTCTGTCTGGCCCCCTAACCCACAACATCCTCAAAGCACTGGGGTGTATCTTCTTATCCTACAAGAAGTGTGCAGCCGTAGCCCACCTTTTTATATAAACCATACCTTCGTCCTAAATGGAAGCCTATCTTGTATGTTTTCCCCATCTTGTAAGCAAAGCAAAAAGGGAGAGTCCCGCACTGTCTGATATACTATCTATGTTTCTGGATGCTGGCTGGGGGTGAACCTAACCCCGACAAGCGGGGTGTATGAGTATACTAGAAGAATGAGCTGCCAGTACAGCCCGCTAGGCCGCCCATCTGTCTAAACAGATGTGCCGCTCTACAGAGTATTACAAAAATACATGTTTATTAAAGGCCAAAAAACAGACATACATTTAAAACATAATTAAAACCATGAGGCAGGAGATATACTGGACTATAGTAATTCTAATGACATCAATTCTACTTGCTAAAGCCATGCCATATAAATCATGCCATATAAATCAAAGTATTTGTGTAAAACAACAGGTAAGTACACTGTACCTGTGTTATAAAGATACCGGTCTAATGTCACGGGAGCCCCTTTATGAAAAGTGCTATAGTGCTTGTGCAAAGTTGTGCAAAAATGTGCAAAATTGTGCAAAGGAAAACAGAAATGAAAAAAGCAGTGAAAGAATATACAAACAGAGGGACATACCCCTCGATTCAAAGAGCAAAAGTTAATTGATTTCGTATCGAGAATCGTAAGTTTGGGTGGGTGTTAGTCATTTTTTCCTGTTTTTTTGGCCATTTCCGACTCGCACGAGCCTACGTACGAATGCGTATATGCTCTTACGATCAGCGGAAGTCCGTTCCTAAATTTTAGGATCAAAACGTAAAACTTAGGATCAAAACGTAAAACTTAGGATCAAAACGTAAAACTTAGGATCAAATCCTAAAACTTAGGATCAAAACGTAAAACTTAGGTTAATTGGATGTGTTTAGGTGTGATTCAGAGAAACCTCTAAACGCGTTTTAAAAGAAAGCCACTGCCGACACCTTTTAGCAGCCGGATTGCTGTTCTTGAACAGGTTTTTTGGCTATGTGGAGGAGTCTGCGTGTCTTGAGCTCCAATGAACTGCATGTATCAGCATGGCCGAGGCCATAAATTGTATGGCAATGCATACCTGATTCATGTATGCCTTATAAAAGCATTTTAATGTGGACCTTAATTAGTTCTTTGCATGTAAACCTTTATTTTGCAATATATTAGCGTTAATTAAACAAACTTATGTCCTTTGTTATTTATTTTAAAATTGAGGTACTAGAATAATATTTTGAGATTGCATTTATTGGTGTAGTTGTTTACCTTTGCTTTGTTTAATTATTTAAGCACATCTTTGGTCAGATGCATCACACTTACTGAGGAGAGGAGAGCGGGATAAAGTGCAGGATGTGGGTTACTGCTGTATTTTGCACAGACACAGCAGAGCTGGGGGCATGGAAAGGTCAGAAATCAAAGAATCCAGAGCAACACAGTCACAAGGCCCTTTCTGTTTGCAGGCTGCCCGATAATACCTGAGCCGCCATCTTGGCTGTTTCTAGGCTCATAACATGCAGAAGTTGCTGGGTGTTTTTTAAGATTTGTGAGCAATCTGTATGTAGAGGGTGTGGGTAACCACACTAAAAATTTAAAGTTGTACCATTTGAAGCATAAATATTAAAATTAAATCCACAAGTAAAAAATGCAAGTTAACTAAAAATTAAACCAAGTAAGATTTACTTATGCAAATGCATTCATTAATGGTTGGTTACTACAAAATGAATGAAATAAAGAAAAATAAAAGACCAAATATTTAGAATGCACTTTAATGAGGTAAGTTTGTAGTGCGGAGCCGCAAGATCAGAAGGATTTACGTCCAGACAAAAAAGGAAAAAGGGCAAAACCAATGTTGCAACCTGAGAAATGAAACGGAAAATTCAGGATGGAAACTGACATAGGTCTGATTCCCGAACTGCCATACGAACGGACGTATATTTTAGGATAGAAACGTATTTGCTTATTGAATCACTCGCAAGTTCATACGAACGCACGAGCGGACGTGAAAAATAGGATGATCGTGAGCCAAATCCAAGCTGTTACATGTTTCTTTGAATCAACCCAAATATGTCCCAACGATGAACACATATATAGATGCACCAATAAGGTGCAGAGATAAAGTGCAAAGTATAACGTGCATATATTGGTGCTAGAAGAGGGTGAAGCTCCCGGACATGAGTCTCAGCAATATTAAGGAGAAAATACAACAAATAATTTTATATACAACAAATATCAAAAATGGAAACAGTGTACATTACCGGGTATTATGGTCCCAATCCACCTGCGCTTAACATGCCCGCACTGACGCGTTGCGTGGCCAATAATTAGGCCACTTCATCAGAGTGTGGCTGCCTATAGTCTGCTCCAGAATATATAGCCCCACCGTTCCCTGAAAAACGGGAATCATGCCTTGGAAACCGCCAAAATTCCTTGATTGGGTTGAGGGCGGAAGTGGGGGCGGAAGTGGGTGCATCCGTGTCATATCCGCCCCTACTTGTAACAGACATTGCTTTCTATAAGTTACTGGTATTTAAAGCCTGATACAGGAGGCGTCGATCGTATGCGGCCAGTGCGCAATACTGATGTACATCAGGCTGTGCTGAGGTGCGTGAAACGGCAGTCATTATCAACGCGGGAACTACTGCGCATGCGCACCGCGCCCGCCTCGCCAGCCAGCCCGCCGCGTACTGCGCATGCGCGGGCTGGCGAGACAGGCACGAGCGCGACACCGCAGCCGTACATGTTGCAGCTGCTGACAGCTGTCAGTGCCTCCTAAATCAAGTGAAGGGGAGGGTGGGAAGAAACATAAGCAGGAGCAGACGATGGTGCTTAACATTAAAACATATGACATACACTATCTAAGGCTACTATTTACATGATTGTTGTTGGTTTAAGTTAATATATGTAATATGGGCTGCATGCAAACTGCCTCTATGATACACCAAGCAGTCATGCACTGAGAGATGCTTAATCAGAGACTGTATCATGTCTCAAAACCTTAAAAGGTATATAAGGAGAAATAATTGGGCTATTTCTGGTAGCACATATGTAATTCTATATCTTGATTATCTATAGTGTAAATACTGTGTTGGGAACTACCACCATCTGAATATACACCAAGTGTAATGTTGTAGCCCAACATAGTATATCATGACTTAAAAAAGGAAGGGAGACCATCCCCATTGGTGGCCTGAACAATTTTGTGTTATGTATCCTTGGCCACAAATCAGTGACATTAAGAGATGTCCATAATCAGTAGTTGGCTGTTGGTCATACTCGTCTCCTCACAGCCATGTCCGGGCCACACTGCTCCATCTGGTGCCGCTCTGTTATGGGTAAGGTTCGAATTGTTACTAAACTTGCAATTTTTCTATCCAATCCTATTGTTAGCAAAACAAAGGGCTTAAGATCGTCCAATCCCGTCAGGATAAGTCAGATTAGAGCTGACCAAAGGAAATCAGAACAGGAGGGGATGCCCTCCCACACTTCATGTTGGATCCTCTGGGTGTATTGGGATTGGTCAGAAATAGCAAAGCAGAATGGAATCCCATATCTCATGCTTTGGATCCTCTCCATATTTATGTCCTCCTTTGGTGGGAATAATTTCAGAGGCCCCTTGATGCTAATACGATCACATAATCTATCCTTGTTGTCGATGGATTCACCAGGTGCCATCTTTCTGGGTCGACCAGACAGGCCCACATGGACACGAAGATGGTACTTTCACTGTTATCTCATGTTCTGTGTCCTCTCCATCTTTGTGTCTTCCTCTGATGTAAATAATTTTAACGATTATTTGGTATTGCGGCGGTCGCATAATCTGTCCTTATAATCGACAAGTTCACCAGGTCCCATCTTCCAGGGTATCACTCCAACGACCTCACAGAGATGCAGAAATGGATGGTGATACTTGCACTATGATCTATAGTATAACAAAGAAGAAAAAGTGAACAGACATAAACTCCAATACAGACAGTTTGGATGGACATAAATACCAACATAAACAGTACGACATAACACACCTATGCCTTATTCTGAGTACAAGCCCTATGTGGGCCCTCTATGAGCTAATGTTGTGGAGTGTGAGGTCTATTGTCGTCCTAAAAAGGACAAAAACGAGAACTCCTCATTAATTCCTTGAGGTGCCTTGGTGTCCAACTTAAAAATCCACTCCAACTCTCTTTGTTGGAGTTTCTTTTTAATGTTGCCACCCCTGCCTCCCATGTTGACCTTATCCACATATGTGATGGTAAGTCCTTTATTCTGGCCGTTGTGATATTGGAGAAAGTGGGTAGCCACTGGTGATATGTTCTTACCCATATCTAGATCCCTTTTCGCTAGTTTAATGTTGGATAAATGTCCTTGCATCCTAATTACCGCCTTGTTCTTGGTTTCTCCAACGTACTGTTTGTGACACCCACATTCAAGTACGTAAATCACGCCCTCAGTTTGGCATGTCAGGGTTTCCCTAATTTTAAATGTCGTGTTGGTACTTGTGCTTGTGATCACATCCGTTTTTCGTACTAAAGGACATATGCTGCACCGTCCACAAGGCTTGCTGCCCTTCGTGGTAATTTGTGACAGCCAAGTTCGGGGACCTCTGTAGTGACTTTGACATAGCTTGTCGCGCAAATTGGGAGCGCGACGTGCTGTCATTTTGGGTCCCTTCTTGACCCATTTTTTCAGGACCTGGTCTGTTTCTAAGACCCGCCAGTGAGTTTTCATGATCTTCCTGATATTTTGCCAATCACTACTATACTGGGTAAAAAACCTCACCTCTTCAGTGGTGTTTTTGTCGTTGGATCGTCCCTTGTAATGTAATAAGTCCTCTCTAGTTGTCTGGGATGCTCTGCAGATTGCTCGTTGGATTGTCCTATCGGGGTATCCGCGTTTTTTAAAACGTTTCCTCATTTCTCTGGTTTCCTTTTTGAAGTCTTCGTCCCTAGAGCAGTTCCTCCTGGCACGTAACATTTGGCCCACTGGGATACCTTCCTTGCATCTTTGTGTATGAAAACTAGAGAAATGTAGCACGCTGTTTGTAGCTGTCTCTTTGCGGAATAGTTTGGTGGTGATCTCCCCGGTGGTTTCAAATGATATGTCCAAATCTAAGAAGGTGGCCTGAGACGAAGATAATGAGTAAGTCAAATAGATATTGTAAGGGTTTTTGTTTAATTTCTCCAAAAATTCAACAGCCTTCTCAGGACTACCTTCCCAAAACATCACAATATCATCAATATATCTATGGTAACTTAACATGTATGCATGGTATTCACTGTACTCCTCTTGCCAGACCACCTCTCTCTCCCACCAACCCAAAAATAGGTTGGCTATGGAGGGGGCGCATCTGGCTCCCATTGCAACGCCCCTGATTTGGCGGTAGAATGCCATATCAAAAGTGAAGATGTTATGGGAGAGGATGAATTGGAGAAGTGTTAGTTGGAATTTGTGTTCATTGATTTTATCTATAGATTCCATTTCCAAGAAGTATTTCACCACATGCAAGGCCATATCGTGGGATATACATGTGTATAAAGACTCCACATCACAAGTTATAATGAGAGTGCCCGATGGTACATGCATTGCATTAAGTCGACTGAGAATATCTGTGGAGTCTTTTATGTAGGAATCTAAGGTCAATACATGTGGTTGGAGAATGGAATCAAGATATACACAGGCAAATTCGGTTAGCCCTCCAATACCTGACACTATTGGCCTACCCGGAGGTCTTACAGGATTTTTATGTATTTTGGGTAGGGTGTAAAAGGTAGGAGTTCTGGGGAACTCCACCTCCAAGAATTCAAAGAGTGTTCGTGTGATGACTCCTTCATCTAATGCTTGTTTTAGAATGTTGTCAAGTTCAGAGTTATATTCTTTAATGGGGTTGTATGTTAGCTTTTCATAAGTATTACGGTCCATTAGTTGGCGTTGTACTTCCTTACAATAATAATCTCTTGAAAGTATGACCATATTTCCCCCCTTGTCTGCTTCCTTGATAATTATCCCCTCTTCCTTCTCAAGGGACCGAAGGGCCTCCAATTCGTTTTTGTTTAAGTTACCGTCTCGTTTATTTGGGTTCAACTTTTTGATGTCCTCACTTACCAAGTTGAAAAATGTCTGGATTGCGGGACTGCTATTCCAAGGTGGTATAAAAGTTGAAGGCTTTTTTATGATGTGTTTCCTCTGTGTGTCTCGCGGCGGATCTTGTTCTTCTAGTAGGTCCATAAGGTCTGTCAAGGCTTGTGCATCCTTCTCATCCCAGTCAGATGAAATAGAAATGGAATGTGGATTATCAAAAAAATTTTTTTAGGGATAGTTGTCTACAAAATAAGTATACATCTTTGATGGTAAGGAACTTATTGAGTTTATTTGTGGGTGCGAAACTCAAACCCTTCTTCAATAATGAAAGCTGTGTCTCCGTGAGTTTAATGCCTGATAAATTGATTACTTCTAATTCCCCAGAGTTTAATCTCTTAGTTGGAGCTGGGCTTTTGACCTCCTCGATGGTGACTGTCTCTGCTGTCTGTTTTCCCGTGATCTGAGCCTCCTGTGTTCCCATATGCCCGGGTTCCTTTGCTCCACATGATATGTGCCTCTTTTTGTTTTTGCTTTGATTCTTTCCCCTCCTGGTTCTTCTGTTTCTTGATTTGAATCTAAAAAATGTTCCTGAGTGGAACGATCTGAGTTTAGACTACTAAATGATGAGTGTCGAGTGGAGCTATTTGATTCCCAATGGTGTCTATTCTCATAGGGTCCCCTAGGGTACCCTCGAGAATTTCCTTGATGTTTCCATCTATAGAAACGGTTGTTGGATGCATCGGCCCGATCCCTGTCCAATTTTCGTTTTTTATTTGAAATAATTTCCTTTTCATATTTATCCATATCTTTATTGATAGAATCATTAATTTGTTGTAGGTCCTCTTTAGATATTTGGGATTCTAAGTTTGTATATAAATCCTGCAATTCATTTTTAATTTTCCCCATCTTGTACATACAGATTGCCCACATTAAAAATCATCCCACCTGCACCTATTGCAATTTTTGAGGCTTTTAATATCCAAGATGGCGGCCCGTGGAGTTTCAGGTTGCCTGCAGACAGGAAGTGTCTTCTGATTATGCCACTCTGGGATTGCTGTCCTTTTCCTGACCCCGGCTCTGCTCTTTCTGTGCAAAGCACAGCTATAACCTGGCCCCCTTCTTTTCACCCCTCTCCTTAGCATGTGATGCTAGAGTCCTGAACAGAATTGCAGCACAGCGGGGGAAGAATAATAAGTAAGCGACTAAAAACTTAAAAAATATTAATTTAAGATGCTGTGAAATAGTGTTTTAAGGGTTTGGGCTTTTCATTAAATGATGCTAAAGGTCCGGCTAAAGCACTGGGGCTTTGTGTGGGGCTCTTAATCCACCTTTTCATTTAGGGATAGGGACATGGAGCTGCTGCTCGTCCGGTTTCTGGTGCTGCAGGGAGAGGACATCTTTCATTCTTGTCTGCTACACCTTCCTCTGGTACAGGCATGTGCCAGGGTTTTGAGCACCTTTTTGGAGGCTCCAATAGTGCTGGCAGAGTGGTGAGGCCAGAACATATTGAGGCAGTCATAGATTATATGGTGCACAGTCCTACCAGTTCCACGAGATATTCTTCCACCCACTCCACTGCAGCCAAGAGTGCAGAGCCCTCCTCCTCACTCCCTGTAAAATCTGCAAGCTGTGCCAAAAGTTGCTAAAGCGAGGGAAAGCTGCTTAACATCTCTGCACCACGTGCATGACCAGCATCTGGAAGCAAACCATGAACTGCAGTGGGAGAAAGGGAGAATGTGGAAACCAAACCACCTCCAGCATTATCACCAAGTCAGTCCACATCATCCCAGGAAAGCTCTCAGCTTTCCATCCATGAGAAAGAGGGTGGCTGTCTCCCAATATACTGTTTCCAGCCACTACTTTTCTTACCAGGCCATCCCTGCACCAACAGCGTGTGAAAATAATAAAATGTGCACTGGGCAATGCAATTAGTTCCAGTATCCACCTCACCACGGACATGTGGACAAATAAGCATGAGCAGGACTTTACATCTCTCCAACTGCCCACTGGGTCAATGTAGTGGTGGCTGGGACTGAGGCGAGAAGTACTGTCGCACAGATACTTCCACCACCCAGAATTGTGGGACATCAGTTGGTACCTGTTGCAGCCTCCTCCTCCTACACTGCTTCCTCCTCAGCACAGCCCCTGCACCACCAATTTGAGCACAGCCATGGGGAAACGGCAGCATGCTGTCATCTGGGAGAAAGACTCCACAATGCCCAGGGGCTGTGGACCAGCATCCAGGATCAGATAGATGATTGGCTGCTGCCACTGTACCTGAAGCATGGCAAGGTGGGGTGCAACAATGGGCTGAACCTTGTAGCAGCCCTGGGTAGAGGCGGGTTGATGCACATCCCATGCCTGGCGCATGTGCTCAACTTGGTAAGGCAGAGCCTCCTGGCCCATTACCCAGAGGTGCCAGAGCTGCTGCATAGTGTGATGCGTGAGCAAGTGTGTAGTGTGTGCTCGCACCTTCGCCTTTTCCACCCACCTGTCTGCATTGCAGAGGAATTTCCACCTTTCCATCCACCACCTCATATGTGACTTTCCCACCAGATGGAATTCCACGTTGTACATGTTGGAAAGTATGAGCAGCAATATGCAATTGCTCGCAGGGTGGGTTGCTGGGCCAACAACGCGCAGGTACACCAATGTCCAGCCAGGGGACAGTTTTGGAAGAATCGGAGGAGGAAGGGGAGGAGGAGACACCTGAAACCGAGGACAGATTCTCCTTGACCCAGGGCAGCCTGTCTCACATGACCCACTACATGCTCTAGTGACTCCACAGCGACCGCAGAATTTACTGTATAGTCACCAGTGCTGATTGCTGGGTGGCCACCCTGCTTGATCCCCGCGATAAGGACAACATCTCCTTCTTGATTCCAGCAGGTGTGGATCCCATGGGACTTACATGGGTCTTACGCTTAAACCGCCACATCTGCCTCCACTACCCCCCGAGCTCTGTATATGTATATATTGATGTATATATTTATTTATGTATATATTTATTCATTTGTGTATATATGTATATATTGATGTATATATTTATTTATTGATGTATATATGTATACATTGATACTTTTTTTTTTCTTTATTTGTGTATTTCATACATTTTTAAATTTTCTGCAATTTTTTGGGTATTCTCCCTTGCCCATTTTGTGCAGGACAATCGCCCTGGTGTTCCCTCAATTTTCAGCCCCCCCATTTTACAGCCGTTTTTGGGCCCCAAAGTCCAGTTGACTCCAATGGGGTTCAGGGCCAAAACTTTAGTGGCATATTTGGCCGAACTCAGCAAACACAAGCTTCAGCCGACCCACTCATCACTACTTGGTGCAATTCAGCACCATTTTTATCTGTGCAAATGTTTATCACAAAAAAAGAAAATTCTCACCGTGCAAAATAAGCCCTTATATGTTGTAATGCTGCACAAGATGTAGAGAACGTGCTAGGTGAAATTCTTTCTATGTGAAAATAAGAATGATGTGCCACTTGTTAAATGTTTTGAGGCCATGAAACATTTTCTAATTGGATTAGTCAGGGTGTAGTTATGTTGTGTACAAACATATGATGCATATGTGCTGACTATATTATGATGTTCTTGGTATTACATCCCTGATCAACAAAGCTATGCAGCACACATACTGTAGGTATAAAACATGATAAACATATGATGCTCACACTGTCATTTTCTTGGAAAATCACTGCAATGCTCAGCAATCCCTTGGTATTCTTTATTATTAAGGTATGATCATTATATTATTACATGTTCTAGCATATGAATAGTCTATGTGGCTGTATATGGGGGTCAACAATGTCAGGAAAAAGGTAAATTAATATTTATTAAACAAATATTAAAAGTTATCTCTTTGCAAGATCGGTAATTAATTTTAATATTTTGCTAAATGAATGTTCAGATACGTGGAGGCTGATTCTCTACTAGCGCCACGTATTGCCAGATAAGCGTCTGTATAGCGTATATAGCGTAGATGCTGTAAGTGGGTATCACTGTAACAGAGAGCGTCAGTCTCCTGGCCGGCATTGATGAATGCTCTAGCATATAGCACCAGACGCTGTGTGATCAAAGTGTGGTCAAACACATGGAATGACATTGTTTTAAAGTGGACCAACGCCCAGGATTTTGACTATCCTGGGTCTTGGTCCACTTCGTTGGGGCACCCCCGATCGGGGTGCCCCGCTGTGTGAAACCCCCCCGAACCCCCCGAACAACTCACCTCTCCCCGCTCCCAGCGCCGACGGACAAGCCGCGGACAAGCGGCTCCTCCGCCGCCGCCTCCCGCGCGCCCCTCTTGACGCGCGCGTGCCCGCGCCGGCCATTCACAGACGGCCGGCGCAGGCGCGCGCACGTCTAGAGGGGCGCGAGGGAGGCGGCGGCCAGCCGCTGCCGAAGATAAGGTAAGGAGTTTGGGGTGTTTGGGGGGGTTTCACCCCGCGGGACATCCCAATCTCGGATGTCCCGCAGGGAGGGAGGTGATCGGCCCGGGAATCTTATAGATTCCTGGGCCGATCACCCGTGGGTGTTGGTCCACTTTAACACTGTGACAATAACACTTTAGTGCCAGACCTGTAAATACAGTTCTGCATAAAAATATAATAAGTCCCAAAAAATTATAAAAAAGCGTTTGTTTGCAGCCAGGAGAGGTCACACAATGATTTGAGCAACAAAAAAATAATTATTAATTGCACGCTATTTATACACAACTAATAAAATCCTCTTAAAATGTATGGGAGAGCGCTACAGAGCGACAGGTACTACATGGCGCTCCTGAGCCTAGAGCGCCGGAGCTATATGCTGAGCCGCCTGTCAAAATACATCAGAGACTACATGGCCCTGTTAGAGGCGCTCACCAGATTCGCTTTCTTAAATGTGGTTTTGCGTACAGTGCCCGGCGTTCACCAGACGCTGCCTGTCGCTACGAGGCACTACCTGGCGCTATCCCTTCTTAAATAACCCCCTTAGTGAAATTGGCAGCACTGGGTGAAAGTTAGCTGCTTTTAAGAACAGAGATACAAAGGTCAACTAAAGTTTGCAATTTACAAATAGTGCTGAATGTACCCCATGAAGAAAATAGTAACATCACAGGCTTCTATAAACACAGAACTGTGAACAACAAAAAATATTAAAAATAAATGGAGAACAGACCAGATGGAGAGAAAAGCAGGTCAAGTGATGTTTACAATTAGCCAAGACATAAACTGAAAATTTGACAGGAGTAAAAAGGCCCTTGGCTGGTGCTTCCTGATGGAACAGTCAGTTGGGTATGTCAGTCCACATACACTGACCCCATGCAAAGATGTGTCTGGGAGCCCCTATCAACAGGGGTGGACTGGCCATAGGGAAGCCTGGGACAATTCCCGGTGGGCCACACTGCTTTGGGGCTAGATGGGCTGCTGCTTTTGACACCCACATTCAATCCCTGCACCCTTATCCTCCCTTTAAACCCACTGTGCCCAAGCCCACTGTACCCACGAGCCAAGGAACCCCAGCCCCCAATGCTCTAGCCCCAGCATCACGGTTGGAGGGGCCCCAGCAGGATGTCTCGGGCAAGCCAGGGGCTGCTAAAGTCCAGGGCTGATTTTTGGCCCCAGTCCACCACTGCCTATCAAAGACATTGTTTGTAAAACAAAATACAATTTTAGCAAACCTTGTACAACCTTGATTTTCTCACTGCAATCAAAAATGAACCATCTTGGTTTTGGTTTCCACAAAATTCTTCAACCAAATGGATGAATATGAACATGAATATAACAGTGTCTATCAGTACTGTAACGAACTTACCTCTGCCAGGGGGCAGGCGGCGAGCGTCCGCGGGGTGACGCATCACTCCTGCAGCTGGGAGCGCGGCGCGTCACTCTGGCAGCCTCCCTCGCCCCTCTCTAGCTGTGCAGGTGCGTGTCCCGCAGTCTGTAGATTTCGCCACTAGGAGGCGCTGTGCTGCGAGTGGCAGGCAGCACAGAGTGCTCCACACCTGATGGGAATCAGGGGCTGATCAGCCTTGCAACCAAGACTGACCAGCCCCTGGATAGTGCCTCCAATCACTCACAGTGTTGTAAGTTGCACCAATCAGCACATACACTCCCTCCCAGGGTGGCCATTGGTCGATTCCCCAATAAATATGGAGTCAGCCCAGCACTCGGTGCCCGTGATAGTCGCTTGTGATTAGGGTGTGATTCTGTTAGTTGTTATCTGATTCAGACCCGGCTTGGTCAACCATTCCTGTCTGCTGCCTGTAGCGACCTCTGCTTTGTCTGATCGCGAACCTGCCTGCACCTCTGGATACCCCGCGATCTCTGACCTCCCGGCTTGACCCTTTGACTACCCCTGACTACGCACCTGTCTCATCCCTGTACTCTGACACACCCTCCGGATTGACTACCTGTGAACGACCTCATCTTTGGGATACCCTCGTGGTACATCGGCCTTCACCGTAAGCGGCCATCCTTTGTGCCTATTAAGACCTGGGGGCAACCGTGTCTGGTGAGGCGTACCTAGCCTCCCGGCAAACGGGGGCTTGACTATAGGCAGGAGCGGCGTTGGAGATTGGGGGTTGCCTGCTTACAGAAGGCTGGTGTCCCGCTGGGTATCACATTATCACGGGCCCCATAAATGGACCAAATTTTGGAACAGGTGCAGGCCCTGACTGTGGCCGTGGAGCACCTGGCACTTCGAGTGGCGGCTCAGGAGAACCGTCCAGCTCCTGCACCCTCTGTGCCCCAGGGGGCAATAGCCGCCTTTCTGGTTGAACCCAAGATTCCCCTTCCAGAGAAGTTTTCGGGGGACCGAAGTAAATTTGCCAATTTCCAGGATGCCTGTAAGCTCTATTTTCAGCTTCGCCCTTATGCTTCCGGCTCCCAGGAGCAACGGGTGGGACTTATCATCTCCCTTCTGCATGGGGATCCCCAATCCTGGGCTTTTAGCCTCTCCCCTCAGGATTACGCCTGCCAATCTGTCGAGGAATTCTTCAAAGCCATGGAGATCCTGTATGATGACTTAGACCGAGGGGCAACTGCTGATGCCAAGCTACGATCTCTCAGACAGGGGCGAAGACTGGCAGAAGAATATTGCTCGGAATTCCGACGCTGGGCAGTGGATTCTCGCTGGAATGACCCAGCATTGTGTGGGCAGTTCAGGCTAGGTCTGTCAGAGGTCATAAAAGATGTCATGGTAAATCACCCTGTACCTAACACCTTGGATGAAACCATGCAATTGGCTATCCGCATCGACCAACGCATACGAGAAAAACGCCTGGAAAAAGGGCCCCAGTCTGAAGTCAGTATGAAGCCTGAGGCCTTAGTCCCCTCTTCTTCTGAAGAACCCATGCAGCTTGGGGCCACCTAGCTTTCTGAAGCTGAGAGGCGGAGGCGTCTGTCGCAAGGCCTATGCCTTTATTGCGGAGAAGTCGGTCACCTGGTCCGCTCCTGCCCTCGGAGACAGGCATCGGGAAACTTCAGCGCCTAGGTGGGGTCGAGGAAACCCACCTAGGCTGCAAGGTATTTCCTCTGTGTTGCACACAAATTACGTTGCCTGTCGAGATTACTCATGATTTTGAGTCCAGATCTGTGGAGGCTCTTTTGGATTGTGGGGCCGCCGGGAATTTTATTGATTGGGGCCTTGCTCAAGCGTTAAAGATTCTGCTGCAATCTTTCGTCAATCCAATTAGAGTTAAAGCCATTGATAATACCCTCCTTGTCGGGGGCCTGATTCAGTACCGTACTCCACCAGTGTTTGTTAGAGTGGGGGCGGGACATACCAAGCTAATGAGCTTCCCTCTCCTTAAGATGCCTCTTACCCCTTTAGTTTTGGGACTCCCCTGGCTGTCTAAACACAATCCCCAAATTGACTGGGTCTCTGGGCAGGTTATCAAGTGGGGGCCACAATGTTTCCAGTCTTGTCTTGAGCTTTCTGTACGTGCCACTCGCTTGACTGCTGAGGGCATCCCTACCCCCTATGCAGAATTCGCATACATGTTTTCTGAAAAAGCCGCTGATGAACTCCCTCCTCATAGGCCTTTTGACTGCCCAATTGATCTTCTCCCCGGAACTATGCCGCCTCGGGGAAAGATTTATAATTTAACCCGAGCTGAGAATAAGGCCACGAAAGAATACATTGCTGAGAATCTGCAGAAAGGTTTTATTCGGCCGTCTACCTCACCAGCGGGTGCCGGATTTTTCTTTGTGGAAAAGAAAGATGGTGGCTTGGCCCCTGTATTGATTATAGGGGCCTGAATAAAATGACAGTTAAAAATAAATACCCCCTTCCCTTAATAGAGGGACTCTTTAACCAGGTCATTGGGGCCCAGGTTTTTTCTAAGCTTGACCTGAGGGGCGCTTACAATTTAATCAGGATCCGTCAGGGAGACGAGTGGAAGACTGCCTTCAACACCCAGGACGGGCACTATGAATATCTTGTTATGCCATTCGGCCTATGTAATGTCCCGGCAGTCTTTCAGGACTTTGTTAATGAAGTTTTTAGAGAATACTTGGGCCGTTTTGTGGTCATCTACTTAGATGACATCCTAATATTCTCACCGACCTTAACCGAGCATAGAGAGCATGTACGGATGGTTCTGTTCCTAGGATACATTGTTGCCGATACTGGGTTAACAATGGATCAGGCCAAAGTATCTGCGGTCCTCCAGTGGGAACAACCCAAAGATTTGAAGGGTTTACAGAGGTTTCTGGGGTTTGCTAATTTTTATAGGAGCTTTATAAAAAACTTTTCCACCTTGGTAGCCCCACTCACCGAACTCACTAAGAAGGGGGCATTTACCCCTACTTGGTCGGGCCGATCCATCCAGGCCTTTGAGAACCTCTGCCTTTAGTTCGGCACCTGTGTAGACCCACCCTGATATCCACCGAGCCTTCATAGTCGAAGTAGATGCATCCGAGCTCAGGGTAGGGGCAGTTCTCTCACAGTACAGTGGGTCTCCTGAACGGCTACATCCCTGTGCCTTTTTCTCGAGAAAATTTAATTCCGCTGAGCGGAACTATGATATTGGCAATCGAGAACTTCTAGCTGTGAAATTAGCCTTTCAGGAATGGAGACATTGGTTAGAGGGGGCCCAGTTCCCAATTACAGTATTCACAGATCACAAGAATTTAGAATACATTGAATCAGCTAAAAGGTTAACCCCCCATCAGGCCCGATGGTCTCTTTTCTTCCCCCGATTTAATTTCACTATAGCATGCAAACCAGGAACAAAGAATATTAAAGCTGATGCTCTCTCCAGAAGTTTCACAGTTGATAAAGTCCCTGTAGAGGAGATCCTTCCCATAATCCCATGACACAAGGTCATAGCTGTCATCCAACCTGACCTGTTGAGTGAGCTAAGCCGGTTTCAATCAGATTCTCCTCCGGGCAAACCCGATCACCTTGTCTTTGTACCCCTGTCCCACCGTCCGGCAGTACTTCAGCAGTTTCATGACTCCAAGACAGTGGGTCATCCAGGGGTTAAAAAGACTTTGGCCCTTCTAGCCCGTCATGTCTGGTGGCCATCTTACAGGAGAGATACCCAGGCCTTTATTCAGGCCTTTAAGATCTGTGCCCGTAGCAAAACCCCCAGGTCAGCTCCTGCCGGACCTCTGGTGCCCCTGTCCACTCCTTCAAAGCCTTGGACGCACTTGGCAATGGATTTTATTACTGATTTACCACAGTCCCAGGGATATACAGTTATCTGGGTTGTGGTAGATCGATTTAGCAAAATGGCACATTTTGTCCCCTAAGAAAGCTGCCCACAGCCCAAGAATTGGCTCAATATTTCTTAGATCATATTTTTAAACTTCACAGAATTCCAGAAGATGTGGTCTCAGATAGGGGGGGTCCAATTTGTGTCACGCTTCTGGAGGGCATTCTGCACCCGGCTAGGCTTCACTGTTTCTCTGTCTTCAACTTTTCACCCTCCAATCCAATGGGCAGACAGAAAGGACCAACCAGTCATTAGAACAATATCTCCGTTGCTTCACCTCCGATATTCAGTCAGAGTGGTCCCAATTTCTTGCCTTTGCCGAATTTGCTTTCAATATTGCAGTTAACTCCTCCACGGGGGTATCACACTTCCGGTGTGTATATGGGAGGGATCTTAAGTTCTCAGCACTTTCAGGCTCGTCCTCTGGTTTGCCTTCTTTAGACGATTGGTTGTCCCAGTGGCCAGATTTATGGACCAAGATTCAGCGGCATTTGGTCCAGGCATCGAGTCAGCAGAAGGTCTTTGCGGATCGTCGCCGATCCAAGAATCCAGACTATAAAGTGGGGAATTTGGTCTGGCTCTCTACCAAAAATTTAGCGCTACGCCAACTCTCTGTAAAATTGGGACCACGATATATTGGCGCTTATCCCATTTTACAGAAAATTCACCAAGTCACATACAGACTAAGGATTTGTAATTCCTTTCACGTTTCCCTCCTTAAGCCTGCCAGGGGAATGGAGGAGGATTCCTCTCCTTCTCATATTCTAGTTGATGGTGAGCAGGAGTTTGAAGTCGTACAAATTCTGGATTCCCGTTTCCTCCGGAATTCCTTGCAATATTTAGTCGACTGGAAGGGATATGGGCCAGAAGAGAGGAGTTGGGTTCCAGCTAGAGATGTGCATGCGGACCGTTTAATTAAAAGATTTCATAAAGAAAATCCTCTTAAACCCAGGGTGGAGGGTCCTGGGGCCCCTCCTCAAGGGGGGGGTAATGTAAGGAACTTACCTCTGCCAGGGGGCCGGCGGCGAGCGTCCGTGGGGCGACGCAGCACTCCTGCTGCTGGGAGCGCGGCGCGTCACTCTGGCAGCCTCCCTCGCCCCTCTCTAGCTGTGCAGGCGCGCATCCTGCAGTCTGTAGATTTCACCACTAGGAGGAGCTGTGCTGCTAGTGGCAGGCAGCACAGAGTGCTCCACACCTGATGGGAATCAGGGGCTGATCAGCCAAGACTGACTAGCCCCTGGATAGTGCCTCCAATCACTCAGTGTTGTAAGTTGCACCAATCAGCACATACACTCCCCCCCAGGGTGGCCATTGGTCAGCCCGTCGCTTGTGATTAGGGTGTGATTCTGTTAGTTATCTGATTCTGACATGGCTTGATCGACCATTCCTGTCTGCTGCCTGTACCGACCTCTGCTTTGTCTGACCACGAACCTGCCTGCCCCTCTGGATACCCTGCGATCTCTGACCTCCCGGCTTGACCCTTTGGATACCCCTGACTACGCACCTGTCTCATCCCTGTACTCTGACGCACCCTCCGGATTGACTACCTGTGAACGACCTCGGCTTTGGGATACCCTCGTGATTCATCAGCCTTCACCGTAAGTAGCCATCCTTTGCGCCTATTAAGACCTGGGGGCAACCGTGTCCGGTGAGGCGTACCTAGCGTCCCGGCAAACGGGGGCTTGACTATAGGCAGAAGCGGCGATGGAGATTGGGGTTGCCTGCTTACAGAAGGCTGGTGTCCCGCTGGGCATCACAAGTACATTACCTTTCTTTGATTTGCCTGGCCAGAGCTCCAAACAATGGTAGTGTTTTTCCAGTGTGGGCTATGTGTACTGGTAGCCTTAGGGGTCAAAGGCCAGCTGCTCGGACTCTGTGCCCTGGTCTACCAAGCCCCATGACTGGTGCCCAGACTGGTTTTACTCTTGGGGGGGGGGGGCTCACATCATTTATTTTCATTTTTAAGTGTTTAAGCCTTGATAGTGCCCTTAGTAGTTGTATTTGATTTGAAAACGGGTGTCTATTGATATATATATGGTCCTGTTGTAATCGGGAGGAATGGGACTTTTTTTACATCATACGATTGTCTTGAACAAATTATTTAAAATAAATTCCTACAAAAATCACTGTTAAACATATATAGCGCAAAATGGGGAAAAATGGCCAGGCAACAGAGGGTGGAAAAAAGGGTCAATAAGCAACTGCCAGTACAAAGATTAGAAAACACAAAGCATGTCTTACCATGAGTAGATCAGCCGTACTCTCCAGATGTAACACCCTGCATCCTCTGCTGCCCTGACTGAACTACAACAGTGTATTCATCACACAGCCTCACCAAAAGATACCCCCCAAGAAGATCAACATGTTACTGCCATGCCATTGCTGTCTGTACACAGATCTTTCCATTTGTGCACCAGACCTAAAAAAGAATAAGCCCATTATTCACATCACCTGTGTCAGGACCGTGCAGCGCAAGCAACGTGCATACAGTATACTTACAACAAATCCAGCTTCTGCCCAGTCTCCCTGTACTGTAAGAAACAGCTGTCATGTGACCACTATGTCATAAGCAGAGATGGCGGAGACCGCGCAGAAGACCGATTTGTTATAAGTATACTGTATGTACATTGCCCGCTCCCAAGCTCTGCGCACCTGGTCCCAGCGTCCCCCTCACACAATGGCCATATGTATTGCCAAATGGCCCTGTCCATGGGAGCTCCGGGGGCCATTTGTGTGGTGTACGGGGTGGGTAGGCATGCCACTGACTACACAATAACTTCCAAGGAAAAAAATATTTAAAGGAGCTCTATACCAAAATTGTGTAATATTAAAAATCAATATAAAGAGGTCGGCTAATGAGAGGAGGGGTCACTTATACACTCAAACTGAATAACACTCCCACCAAGCTTGTGGTTTATTGGTTTAAAAAACACAGCTCGGGCGCTGTCAGAAGGAGATTCCAGGTACACTGCGCCCGTAGTATACCATATTTTTAGTTTTTGGGGGCTGGAGACCTTCTCTGCATTATTGTGCTGCATTGCAACGCAAGTACAACACAGAGGCAACACTGTACATTATTCTAGATTGAACAGTTCACACACCAAGTGTTGCAGACACCTTTTTCAGTGCAACGTAACAGTGCAGGACAATAGAAGCAACACACGTATAACTCAATGTATCTGCATTTCATTTGCGTTGCCATAGGCTTTACTATTTACTTATTATGACAAAAAGGTTTTTCTTTCGCAGTGTTTCTTTTGATAATCCCCCCTCCCCGGAATATTTACAAAACGCTTGCTCCTAACACAATGGAGCGGTATGAACAGAACCTTTAGGCTCTATTCACACCCCTCCGCTTGCGCTACATTGGGCAACACAATGATTTACATTGATTTTCCCAATTGAAAGGTTGGGATTGGAGTCCATTGTATGAGAGTATCTGCGGGTATATGAACTAATGCTGCAGCGAACGATCAGTGCCAGTTAAGTGTGTCCACGACTGAAGCTCATACTTAAAGAGGATTTTCAGAATTAAAATAAAACCCCCCCATCAGCCCCTACTTACCTTTTGGATGTCGCCGCTGCTTGCTCTGGCTGCTTCATGGCCCAATCCTCACCCCCGCCGCTGGCTTAGCCATCCGTAAATGACAGTACGGCTTAGCCGGCCTTTTCAAAGCCCCGCACAACTCAGCAAAATCTCGCAAGATTTCAAGCGGCTCCATCACATCCCAGCCATGGGCACTGTGCAGGCGCGAGATCAGGGGCCGGGCGCAGTGCCTGATGGGATGCTGGACGGCACCACCCGTCGAAAGGATGGATCCCCCGGTGAAGTGAGTAGAAGCTACCAAAGTTAAAACCGGAGGGGGGGGCAACAGATTGGGCAGCGGATTTAACCTCCCCCAATGTTCCTCTTTGAGACAAAAAAATCCACAAAGCCAGGCCGGTGATATAAAACTGGGCGCTCTAGCAACGATGTCTGTTTCTGAACACATACACACCAGCACCAGTCCGAAAACACATGGAATGATATTGTTTATACACTGTAACACTGACACTTTAATGGCAGACCAACACATACAATTCTGACAAAAATATAAAAATAAATAAATGACAATATAAGTCTTTGGTTGGTGGCTAGGAGACAAAACAATCATCATATGATAAAATAGTGGGAAAAAGTGGATCCAAACTCAATTTATACTCAAATTAAAGAGCATTGAATTGTATGAGAGAAGACTGTTGAGCAACAGGTGCTACATGGCGATGCTGAACATACAGCGCCGGCGCTTTACACTGATTCACTGCTAGTGATACATGTGACGCTACATGACGCTATTAGAGGCGCTCACCAGCTTGACTTTCATATATATGGTTTTCACATGCTGCGCCCAGTGCTCACCTGATGCTACGTGGTTCTATGTGGCGTTATCACTTCTTAAATTAGGCTCTTACTGATTGACTGACTGGTCTCCAATTATCATTCTTGCAGTTACAATAACTTGTCAAAACAACCCTTTTTTACTGCTTTGCCAAAGTTAATCTCCATTTTTGGAGACAAAAAAACTGTTATATGTAAATACTGTATATCTTAACTTGCATTTCTGAGCTGTCAGTCATGAGCATGCTCTGCTTTGGACAGAGACAGCTGTGGGACCACTGTGACTTGCAAGGCTCACTCCTGGTGAGAGCACCAAAGGACAGGGTCAGTTTTTTTTTTTCGCATGGTCCTGGAGGAATAACATTGACAGTTACAGCTTCTACCCAACACTAAACGAAATGAAGCAGAGGCACATAGAACAGGTATCAGCCAGGTAAGCTGCGTGCTGCCTTATTATTTTATTGTTGCCTTAGTATTTCACGTTTGACTGAACTGCCTCCAAACCAAACAGGCATATTTGAGTAGAACTAAATGAATCCTTTTTTTTAGTCTGGCTCATATTTTCAACCTTTTTGAAATGTTGCAACTATTTTCAGCTTTCATTGGAGTCGATTTAGAGCCAGGTGAGAATTCTCACGCCTTTTTTAGGAGAGAAGACTGCCTATCACTTTCATTGTCTACCGGTTGTAAAATTTCACCTGGCTCTGAATCAGCCCCAAGGTGGACAATAGGGTAGATTCAGAACCTTATTTAGTGAGAGAAATGAATATTCACTTTCATTGTCTATCTTGGGGCTGATTCAGAGCCAGCTGAAAACTTACAACTGGTCGTCGAATCAGCCCCAAAGGTAGACAATGAAAGTGAATTTTCTCTGTGTTCTCACCTGGCTTTGAATCGACCCCATTGAAAGTGAATGGCAGATTTCTCTCCAGAAAAAGGAGTGAGAATTCCCCATGGCTCTGAATCCACCCCAGTGTTTACATTTGCAATGAATGGCAATCACTGTGGAGTGGAGACAGGTGTAGTTTATGAATGCCAATCATTTTGTTCTCCATTGTTGTTTCTTTAAAATAAGTGCAATAAATAAGAAGGCTTTGATGTGAGATGATTAGCACTAACAATCAATAATGCATTAATCACCTTGATTTACAAAGCACATTTTAGGGAGGTCACATGTCAAAACTACATAGGGAGGGATATAAACTGTCAGCATAATCAAGTTATTCTTAACCTGATCTTGTCACATACTTGAGTTTCAAGTTTATCAGGGCGTGTTTTCAGCTCATCAAAAGATGCGCAGCAGCGAGTAACATTATTATTAATTTGTTGCCGATGAGGACACCAGTGAAGAGAGAGAGAGCTGACTGAGCCTGAGGCTTTACACATCTGTTACCACTTTCCAAAAGTCGGCTTTAGGGTTATGCTGGATGACTTGCATACAGCTGGATTCAATCCCAGGAAAACAACAAGGTAAAACAGAAACCTGACTATTCATAGCTAATTGATGTATTTCTTCTATCTATGTGTAATTGTAATCAGTTACAATAAAATAGCATTTTTATAAAATGATTGTATGCTTTAGTGTGAAAAAAGTTTCATTTTATTCATTTTTAGTATAGTCTTAATGGGAAGTGAAAACTTGGCAAAATAATAGCAGGTTGAATGATCAGTTACAGGTATCTGGATTGTAGTTTGACGTTCAGTCACTAACATTTAAATGCATATTTTTAAAAAGAACAAAATGAGATTATTATACAATGCACAGAAATAAACTACTAATCAAAAATGTACTTTTCTCTATTTTATTTGGAAAAAATCCAGATGCATGGTGTTGGCCAAAAGGCAGCATTTTACCCCTTTAGCATAAATCTATCCACCCTAAGTTATCTAAGAAATGCTAATGTAACGTAGTGCCAGATGAACGTCAGGTGAAACGCCTCTGATAGTACCAGGTAGTGTCCCATCTATCATCAGTGCCGGGGCTGAGTTCCCTATAGTGCCACATAAGACCAAGTGCTCACCCTGCATTGTGTGGCCTTATCCCATACATTTCAATGGACTGGGTAGTTCTAATTATTTGGGCATTATTTTTACGTTTTTTTGTGCTGGTGCATGTGTTACGGGATCCTTGAATGCATTTTATGCACTTTTGTGTTGCACTTTCAACTGATTTATCCCATTAAACATGTGGCATTCCTTTCAGGTCTCCCCAAAGCAATTCCTGGTGGGTTTTTTTCAGGCTGGCATCCCTCCCAAAAAATAACAAATAGGGATAGCAACAGACGCTATGTGGCCGTAATCCCCCATTCATTGCGCCCATACAGGCGTCATTTTTTGTAAATGCTGTTCTCTAACTGCGCCACCAGCCGGTGCTAAGGGTCGCTAGTGCATCAGCTTTTACAAGCCCTGCGAAGCTCCAGTTGGAGAGTGCTGCCTGTCTTCCGGTGGCGGCGAAGATATTATTAAATTCGTGCTGAGCTCCTGCACAACTAACAGCCAGGATGACAATGCCATTTTAATTACCGTATATACTCGAGTATAAGCCGAGTTTTTCAGCCCACTTTTTAGGCTGAAAAAAGCCTCCTCGGCTTATACTCGAGTCACAACCACTGTTCCCTCTAAGGTGCGCGCGCGCGGCCGCGCCTTCCACCGCACGCAGCCCCGCCTGCCGGACGCGCCACTGAGCTCTGTTTCGTTGACAGCACGGCGGGGGCGGCTGCCCGGAGGAAGGGACAGGCGGGAGAGAGGCCGGCGCTGAGTAGCGTCTCGGAGTGACGGCCTGTGGCCACGGAGACAGCCATCCTTAGGGGGCCCCGCAGCGCGCCTCACCACCCTCCCCGCTTTGTGCTCGGATGCGCCCTCCGGTAAGTGCCCGCCCTCCTCTCTATGCGCACGGGCTGGGGGCGGAGAAGGACGCGGCGGGCGGCTCAGGCCTGGTCCTGGCGATGTGGCTGCTGCCTCCTCCCTCCCCTCCCTTCATCTTCTCTTCAGCCTCTCAAAATGGTGGCCGGCCGTTACTGCTGCTGGGAGGGACCCCGGGGCCCCTCTGCAGGGAGGAGGCATTGTCATCCGTCACCTCTACCCCGATCTGTCATCTACCTCTGTGTGTGGCATTTATCTGTGACCCATCCCTCTGATCTGTCCCTGAGATGATCAGCATATGTCACCATGGAGGAAGATGACAGTGTTCTACATGGGCCCAGATGCCATCATCCCCTGTTCTACAGGGTTTCTACACAGATTCTATCCTCTGTCTGATGATCACTATGCAGGAAGATGGCAGTGTTCTGCAGGGGCCCAAACACCATCCCCTCTCTGATTGATCACTATGGAGGAAGATGGCAAGTGTTGTGCATGTGCATTGAGCAGTGGCAGCAGTTTGAGCACCCTAGGCTTATACTCGAGTCAATAACTTTTCCAGTTTTTTGTGGTAAAATTAGGTGCCTCGGCTTATATTCGGGTCGACCTATACTCGAGTATATACGGTAGTAATGATTTTAAACAAAAGGTGTATACATCTTAATTTTGGTTGAAAAAGATAGCAAATTTACTAAGGAAATGGAAAGGGGAAAATGGTAAAAAAGAGTTTAGGTCTTTGTTCTGAAAGTGGACCAAAATCCACCCTGGAGTCTATAAGACTCCAGGGCAGGCTTACTCCCTCGCCGGGGCATCCCAAACTGTTCCCCCGAGCCCATGGCGCTGGAATCTCAGCTGTGCATGGCCCCACCTGCTGCAACTGACAGGGTCGTGCACAGTTGAAGGGAGTCGAGTGATGCTCCACGCTGCTTGTAAGTGTGGCCAACTGCAGCGTGAGGTGATTGGATTCGGCATTCTGGGGGGGTTTCAAACAGTGGCGCACATAATGGAAGCATATGCTAGCTAATACCATGTTAAAACACAATGGCCTTGATTCACTAAAGGTAGAAAAAAAAATTAGAGCTTGGAAAATAAATTCGCGTGCAAGAAGTTGAATTAAATTCATGTGTGCAAATTTGCGGGTGCATTTTTTTTGTGTGCAATTGAAAATCACTTTACAACTGGAAAACTGAGTAAAAAAAGTGCACAAATTTCCCATACCCAAATGCGGTATGTGAGAATTTTTTTCTACTGCTTCCAAATTTGTAGCATGATCCCTTGTTGCCCTTTGTTCTGTTTTTTTTTTTTTGCTTTGAGTTTCTGGACTTTCTAATTAAAGCAGACCTTCACTCTGAATAAGAGTCTATCTTGTATGTTTCCCACACCCTGTACATACAGATTGTTCACATTAAAAATCATCCTACCTGCATCTACTGCATGTTATGAGCCTTTAAACATCCAAGATGGTGGATTATGGAAGCCGCCATCTTATCAGGCAGCCTGCAAACAGGAAGTGCCTCCTGACTGTGCTGCTCTGCATTCTGGGACTGCTGACCTTTACCTGACCGCAGCTCTGCTCTGTCTGAGCAAAGCACAGCTATAACTCGCCCCCCTGTACCTTATCCCACTCTCCTCTCCTCAGTAAGTGTGATGCTTCTGAGTCAAGATGGCGGCGCCCTTATCCTAAAGTCCTGAACAGAGTTGCAGCCCAGTGGGGGAAGAATAATAAGTTAGTGACTAAAAACGTAAAAAATATTAATTTTAGATGCTGGGGAATCGTTTTTTAAGAGTTTGGGCATTTCACTAAATCACGCTGAAGGTCCGGTTTAATGTGAAATAGTACATGTCATTGTTAAAGTGGACCAACACCCAGGATCTTGACTATCCTGGGTTTTGGTCCACTTCGGTGGGGCACCCCGATCGGGGGTGTCCCGCTGTGTGAAACCCCCCAGAAAGCCCCGAAAACTCACCTGACCCCGGTCCCACGTGACCGCTCCAGGGAATCACTGCCAACGGACAAACGAGGTCCGTCGACGGACAAGCGAGCGCGCCCGCCGCCGCCTCCCACGCGTCATTATTACAGGGCGCGCGCTGGCCATTCACAAACGCCCGGCACGGGTGCACGCCCTGCTAGAGGAACGGGGAGAAGGTAGGATTTGTGGCCTTCCTGGGGGGTTTCACCCCGCGGGACATCCCAATTTCAGATGCCGTGCGGGGAGGGATCTGATCGGCCCGGGAATCTTATAGATTCCCGGGCCGATCCCCCCCTGGGTGTTGGTCCACTTTAATGTTTAATTATGTTTAATTTTGCACTTTGCATTGGTTCGGTGCATCATTTTTTGGTGATGGTGGTTTAGGTGCCCTTTTGGCAGTGTTGCTTTACATTGCTTTACATCTGTTGTTATTGTACCGATTTATTTGGGTGGTTTGTAGATTAACAGCTCTTAGTTTTTTGTTTTTTTTTTAAATTGTAATTTTTATTAGAGAAAAGCAGGTCACAGACCGTAATCAGGGTACAGCACCATACACGGCATAGATAAAGCAATACAATACAATACAATACAGCGGGTAAATGGAGTATTAATTTGCATGAGACAAACCAATCTAGTCGCGATGCTCCATTAAAGAAAATACAGTTATATCCTGAACCATTGGAACATCTCTTATCCAGTTTCCTGAGGTGCTCTGGAACCGATACTACACCCCGCTGGGTTAACTGCGGCGTGCAACTATTCATATAAATGAAATACGGAAAGGCCTGGGGCCTGCATAACCCGCCTCCTCTTTCTTTTCTTATTAATGAAACATGGCTACCCGTAGCCTAACACAAACCAAACACGACAATAACTAGTGAACGCTAACGGGGAGAACACACTAGACTGTAACTCACAACAAAGGTGGGGGGTAGACAGAAGTGGGGTGGGGTGCGGGGGAGGGGAGAGTGGTAAAAAGGACGAGGGGGGAGAAGGGTCAGAGGCATCGGGGGGGGGGTTAAATGCCCACTACGCGAGCCTCATTACATTTTCAGGTATTCCAGGTATTCCGCCGAGAGGACAAAGCAGTCTCATTCAGACCATGTCACCCGGTACCTCTCCGAGGTACCCCTCAGCAGGGCCGTGAGCTCCTCCATTCTGCAGATATCTTTGACTCTAGTTAGCCACAACGCGGTGGAGGGGGGTTTCCGAGATCTCCAGCATGCCGGGATGCAGGACCTCGCCGCATTCAGGAGGGGAGCGAGCAAAGATTTGCCTCGTCTCTGGATGGAGGTAGGGGCAAGATTAAGCAGGAAATTCGCCGGGTCACCGCCCAGATCTACGTCCGTAAGGGCCATGACTATTTTCCTCACATTGCTCCAGAACCCAGCGAGGTCCCCACACTCCCAGAATACATGCATCATGGTACCTCTTGCGTGCATACACCTCCAGCACAGGGGGGAGGAGGAGGGGAAGATCCTTGATAGTCTGGTTGGGACCAGGTACCAACGAGTGAGAATCTTATACATCGTTTCTTGATATCTGCAGGACATGGAAGACCCGTGGGCCAGCTGTGTCATTGCCGCCTTTTGCTCCTCGGTGAAACTGCTGTTCAGCTCCCTCTCCCACCCCTCCAGGAAAGAAGGCGAAAAGGAGTCGGGGGGACAGATCAACAGCGAATAGGCAAAGGCTAGAGCACCCCGGAAATGGCCTCCCCCCACGCAGACCCGCTCAAAGGGAGTCAGGGGCCTGGCGGTCTCAACTGCCCTGCCTATCGAGTTCTGTAGGGTTTGCCAAAAGCCTAGAGTGGGCAGGGATTCTCTCCGCGCTAGCTCCTCTAGCCCCACCCAGCCCGAATCGTCCCGCAGGTGGAGAATCCGGAACCTATTGTGCTTCGTCCAAGTCCTGAAAGTGCCGTCTGAAATGCCTGCCGGAAAATCCGGGTGGCCTATCAAAGGAGTCAGAGGTGAAAGAGCCGGGGAAATATCTAATCCCCGGAACGACCTACCCGCTACTCTCCTAGTGGGCCCAATCGTGGGGTGCCTGTTAAGTGCAGTAGAGCGATCCAGTGGGACCCAGGGCAGCCCCGGTAGAGGGACCGGGGATGGCTCCTGTTCAATTCTTGTCCACTGCTTCAAATGCGCATGCCTGCACCAATCAATCACCCGTGTGAGGTGCGCTGCCGCGTAGTAGGATTTCCAGTCCGGGAGGCCCAGCCCTCCCCGTCTCTTAGGGAGTACCAAGAGAGAGGCGGCTAACCGATGAGGTTTCCCAGCCCATACGAACCTTGTGCAGTCGCTTGAAGAAAGTGTGAGGGACCTCAATTGGCAGGGCCTGGAAAAGGTAGAGCACCCGGGGCAGGATATTCATTTTTATAATGTTAACCCTGCCAAACCAAGAAAAGGCACCTTTATTCCATCTCTGGAGGTCCTCCTCCACTCTCTCCAGCAACCAGGGAAAATTCAAGCCATATAACTTTTGGGGGCAGACCGAGATCCGTGTCCCCAGGTAGGTCACCGCCTCGTTCTCCCACGCGAACGGGAAGCTCCCCGAAATCCACCTCAGTCTCTCCGGGGGGATATTAATATTTAGGGCTGAGGATTTTTGATAATTAACTTTGTAATTGGACAAAAACTGAAAGGTTTTTAGTTCTGCCATAAGATTAGGGAGGGTCGTTTCCGGCCTAGTGATAAAAAATATGAGGTCGTCGGCGTATGCCGCCACCTTATGTTCCACGCGGCCTGAAAGGATCCCAGCTATATCTGGGTTTTTCCTGATGGTGCACAAAAAGGGCTCCAGAGTCAAAATGAAAATTAAGGGAGAAAATGGGCAGCCCTGGCGGGTGCCGTTCGCCGGGGAGAAGGACTCAGAAGCCATCCCGTTCACCACGACGGATGCCGAGGGGCATGAGTAGGAGGCCATGATCCATTGGGTCAGGTTACTCCCCAAGCCGATATGCCGCAGGGTGGCAGAGATGAATTCCCACCCGACCCTATCAAATGCCTTCTCGGCGTCCGTCGAAAGAAGCATCGCTGCCTTATCGTCCGTGCGTGCGTGGTGGATCAGATTGATCACCCTCGTCGTGTTGTCCCTGCCCTCCCGTGTGGGAACAAAGCCCACCTGGTCCCAGTGTATGATGGAGGGGATATGCGGGGCAAGCCTGTCAGCAATTATTTTATTGAAAAGTTTTATATCGCAGTTCAGCAGGGATATGGGTCTGTAACTCCCGCAATGTGTGGGATCTTTTCCTTCCTTGGGAAGTACGGTTATATTAGCACGTAGGGTATCCCTGGGCGGGGGAGCACCATCACTCAGGGAGCTGAATGAGGCTATGAATTGGGGGCCTAGGGTATCTAAGAATTCCTTATAATAGTCTAAGCTGAAACCGTCGGGCCCGGGAGCCCTCCCTGGTTTGGTGTTTTTGATGGCCGCCCGCAACTCATCCATCTCAATTCCCCCCTCCAGGGAATCCACCACCTCCCGTTTCAGACGTGGGAGCCCCGACTCGCGGATGTAGGTCTCAATGTCCCTCCGATAGCTGGCAGGCTTGTCCCGTGGGAGGTTGTAAAGCTTCTCGTAAAACCCCCGAAAGGTCCGGGCAATGTCCACTGGTAAATGATGCCTGTTACCCTCTGGGTCGTGGACCAGTGGGATATAATTTTTGCTGCGCTGGGCTTTGAGGGCCCTTGCCAGAGCCTTGCCGCACTTGTCACTATATTCGTAGAAATACCTCCTACATCTGACTGCCATGTTTTTGGCCTCGACAAAACAGATGTCCTTGAGCGACTCCCGTAGGCCCATCAGCTTGGCTGTAAGAGCCACGTCAAGTGTTTGTTTATGCTGAGTTTCTAATTTAAATATCTCTCGGGTAAGGTAATCGATTTGTTTATGCCTCTCTTTCTTAAGACGAGCTCCGTGCTTAATCAGGAGCCCCCTTATTACACATTTGTGGGCTTCCCATATAGACATTTTCGATATCCCCTCCGTGTCATTTGTCTCAAAAAACTCGGCTAAGGCCTTTTTAATGTCTGCTTTTACCCCGGGGTCTTGTAGGAGGGAGCTGTTCAACCTCCATTGGCCTCTAAGGGGAGACGTGTCAGGGATGGTAATGGTTAGTGAGATCGGAGCGTGATCTGAGATCGTAATCTGACCTATGTCCATGCTAACAATAAGATGGAGATATCTGTGGGGGACAAGGAACCAGTCAATACGAGAGTACGAATTGTGGGCTGTGGAGAAAAAGGTGCAGTCTCTCCCCTTGGGATGAAGCGTCCTCCAGGCATCCATGAGTTGGTTTCGAAATAGAAGGGCTTTGAATTTTTTCAGCACCGTAGGGGAGAGGTGGGATATCCCGCGGGAGGTATCCATCGCGGGGTCCTAAACCGCATTGAAATCTCCGCCCAGCAAGAGAACACCCTCTGTGAAGGACGCCAGTTTCCCAAGGGTGGAGCGCAGGAACTTAAATTGGTGAACATTGGGGGAGTAACATGTGGCCAATGTGACCTTCAGGGAGAACAGGGTGCCTTTTACAAAGAGGAACCTCCCCTCTGGGTCCAGGAGCGACTCTGAGTGTGTCCATGGCAAGGATTCTGCCAGCAAGATGGCTACCCCCCTGGACTTTGAATCGGGGGACGGGCAGAGGTATTGGGTTTTAAAGGATCGGTTTTTGAGGTTGTGTGACCGACCCCCCTTTAGGTGTGTTTCCTGTAGGAAGGCTATCTGCGCATGTAGGCGCCCCAGTTCCCGCAGGACGATGGATCTCTTGTAGGGGGAATTGAGCCCCTTAACATTCAGGGAGGTGCACTTAACCCTTGACATGTCGGGGGTGAGGAAGGAGAGGGGGATGGGGAAGAAGGAGAGTCAGGACAAGAGACAAAGGGGAGGGGGACAGGGGGCACAAGACAAGGGATGGGGTCACAAACTATAACAATGAGGGTCAGACACTAAACACTTAAACCAGAGGTGCAACACTTGTAAGTGCTACCCACTAAACACAGAAAAAACCTAATCGGGAAATACGGTCTGTTTCCCAAACACGGGCCCCACCACCCCCCGAGAGGTTGGGGATAGGGGCTCGATCCTAACTTGGGAGCGAGGCGAACCGGAAGGGCAGGAGAGACCCCCCAGCCGACCCCGAGTATGAGCGACGAAACTCTCAGGGAGACCTTTATGGCCCCCCGGAGATCGTGGCCTGAGGTGGTGCCAATGCATGTCCCATCAGCAAAGCTCATGGGCCCCCCTCCGCCGCCCCAGCCACCCCCCGCCCCCAAGGGGCGGGCAGGGGGCGCCCAGGCAGCAGCCGGGCCGCCCAACCCGCAAAGGAAGGCATCGGCCATCACCCGAGAGCTAGGCATACTTAAGGTACATAGCTAAAATAACGTAGTAAAGGTAATACGAAGCTAAGGTTAACATCTGACTTATTACAGCGAAAGCTTTAAAAGGATATTTTGCAGGCTGCGAGACTCGTGCCGGGTCAGGTCTCGTGCACCATGGGGCGCGGCACGCCCGGTGATCTTCTGGCTCCCCTTCTGCGGGCAGTCGCGCCACCCCTGGCCCGACGGGTTCTATGCGGTAAGCCACCGCCCCCCCCCGCCCCGGGGCAGGGAGCGGCGCGGGGTCAAGCCAGTCCGGCACCGCGAGGGGCTCAGTCTCCAAGAACGAGAAGAGATCCGGGAGATCCGCCGGGGACCTCAACGCGAAAGTCTGTTGGTTCCTTCGGATGAGCAGATGGAACGGGTAGCCCCAGCGGTAGGTGCCGCCACAGTCCAGAACCTTTGCGAGGAGGGGCTTCAGGAGCCGACGCATATGGAGAGATCGTCTGGAGACGTCGGGGAAGATCTGGATCGGCGCTCCATCAAAGCATACCCTGTCTCTCTCCCAGGCCCTCCTTAGGATCTCCTCCTTGATGGGAAAGTGATGTAAGCGGCAGATAACGTCCCGAGGGCGATCCGGGTCTGTCGAGTGCTGGCCGAGAGACCTATGGATTCGGTCGATGGAGATCTCCGTGTTAGGAGGCCGGCCAAGGATATCATTGAAAATGCCCACGGCGGTATGCCGAAGCTGATCGGGACCCGTCGCCTCGGGCAGACCTCTTATTCTGATGTTGTTCCGCCTGCTGCGGTTCTCGAGGTTGTCCAAGTGCAGAACGGCTGCCTGGGAAATGGCTCGCTGTGTCGCCAAGCCTCTCTCCAGGGCCTCAATTCTCAGCGTTGTTGAAAGATGTGACTGTTCCAGGCCCGAAACTTTAGTATCAATACCCGCCACTGACGTCTGCAGATCCGAAATGTCCTTCTTAAAGGAGCTCTCCAGCCTCAAAATAAAGGATTCCAGGTCCGCCTTGGTGGGTAGGGCTCTAAGCTCAGCCCTGATGTCGGCGAGCACCCCCTCACGAGTATCCAGGGCGGGGGCAGGAACCATCTCCCGGCTGCCCTCCGAAACTCCACGGCATCCAGGGGATATTGCGCCTGTTATAGCTAGGGCCTGGCATGGGGTAGTCCCCTGGCCCCCCACGTGGGGATGACCTCCAGTGTTGGGGCGAGGCATCTGGGCAGGGGAGAACGCGACGGCCCACTGCTGCGTCCCTATGCCCGGGACCGGGGGCGGGAGGGGGCTGAGTCCAGTCTGACCGCCACTGGAGGGGTCAGAGTCTGCGGGGTTCTCCAAGTCGCCCGCTGAGTGCCAGGAGGGCGAGGGGGCATCCCGCGTCTGGATGTCGGGGGAGAACCAATCCCCGTGGGGGCCCCGGGAGGGATCCGGGAGGGATGCAGGGGATCTGAAGCCGTCCGGGATCAGGGCGTCAGGGGAGTCTCTGTAACCCCTTTGGGGCGGGGTATGTTGGTCCTCTGGCCCCGCTGTAAAGCTTCTGGGCAGGTGCTGGGGTTCTATCCCCCCTGAAGCTGCTGTGTCATGGGAGGGGGAGCCCACCCATCCCCTCGCACCGGACGGGGCGCTTCTTCCTGCCCCATGCTCCTCTGGTTTGTTTTCACTGTTGTTGTTGTAGGGGGCCATTGCAGGGTGCCCATGTAGCATCCCCCTGCCACCCCCCTCCCCACTCACCGGAGCCGATCGTCTGGCGGTGTCCAGCCCTCCGCAATGGGCTTCATCTCCGCCGTTTACCCGTCTCTCCCCTGAACCGACAGGCTGCTGCTTCTGCAAATGCTGGGAGGGGGTGGGCCGCCGCGTGAGATCTCCGGCCGCCGGCTGTGGTGACAGAGCCCCACCGGAGCCGCCCTTCGGTTCCCCGCCATCCGATGTGCCGACCTCAGGAGATCCGCTCCTTCCTCCGCTCGTCGGGACCCGGCCCGCCTCTTCAGCCGCCACCTCCGCCTCCTGGGCTCCGGCGCCCGCCCCGGGAGGATCGAGCTCCCGGACGCTCCCCCGCCGCCCGCTCCACTCCTCACCGTGGCACAGTTGTTCGTCGGGGCCCCGCCGCAGTCCACCATCTCGGTCTGACGGGCCGCACAGGTGAGGGTGATCAGGTGCCGGGTTCTCTTGTCGCCCCGTCGCCGCAGGGCTGTCTGTCGCCGCCATCTTGGGTCCCTCGTGGCTCCCGCTCTTCGGGCGGTCAGGGGCCAAGAAGTGCCTTATTTTCCTTGTATGGGGGGGCGAGGAGGTCTCCCCCCCCCCCTCTTCTTAGCCATGCCTGCTGCTCGAAAATGGGATCGGGCAATCTCCTCTGAAATGTAGATAGCGGGGATGCTGCTCGCGCATGCGCCGTTGGACCGGGAAAGAAGATGAGTTTATGGGCAACCTGGGGGGGTTTCACACAGTGGGGCATCCCGTTTTGGATGCCCCGGGGGGAGGTAATTGATCAGCCCAGGAATCTATTAGATCTATGATGGCCGTGGGTTTTGGTCCACTTTAAAGTGCAACAAAACCTGGGATTTTAAATATCCTGGGTTTTGGAACTCGATTTGGGAGGACCCACTATGTGAAACCCCCAGTTTGCCTGTAAAACTTACATGACTGCCAACGCAAAAGCGCACGCGCAGGCAGTCGGGGTACTTGGCTCCATTTTGCTTTGCTCAGCTGTCGAGAGGTCTCATCGGCCCCAGATGAAGGCAAGTGCACCCATGGCTGCATCCCTGTTAGCCTCCAGCTGGGGTCGTGCCCGTGCCAGCTATTCACAAGTCATTAAACGGAGGCCCCAAGGAGAGAGAACCAGGTGGCCCCAAAGTCTTATCGACTTCATGGCAGCTTTTGGTCCACTTAAATGCAGGACATAGAATTCTATTTGCCCACAGAGCACGGCATAGAGAGCCCAAAAATAATTCCAAGCAGCTCAGGAATCCCGTGGCACATGCACCAGCCCAGAAATTAACAAAAGTTGCCAAAATAATTACAACCATCCCAGTTCATTGAAATATATGGGATAAGGCCACACAGTGCTGGGGGAGCACCTGGTCTGGCACTCAGGGAACTCCGCGCCGGTGCTGATGAGAGATGGGACACTACCTGGCACTATCACAGGCGCTCTGGAATTTTTATTTGATAAATACACATTTTGCACTGGGACCTGACATTCACCTGACGCTCATCTGGCACTACATGGCCTTAGCGTTCCTTAAAGTGGATCAAAACCCACGCCGATCGGAATAAGATACCCGGCCCGATTGATTTCCTCCCGATTTTGAATGCCCCACTTTGTGAAACCACCCGGCTCTCCCCATACACTTACCTTGTTTCCCGGTCCAACGGCGCATGCATGAGCCACGGCCACATCCCCGCTATCCCTCAAGCAATGCACGTGCCCGCGCCAGACATTTGTGAATGGCCAACGCAGGCACACTCCCTGTTAGAGGGAAGCGGGCATGCGGCCGCCAGCGCGCTTGGAGCCTCTGGCATTAGACGACGACTTAGACGATGTGACGCCAGCGGCTCCGAATGCGCTGATTGGATGGGTGGCCGCGCATGCGCCGTAGGACCGGGAGGAGGTGAGTTCAGATCAATGATCCTGGGCGTTTCACACAGTGGGGCGACCCCGATCGGGGTAGAGGACCAAAACCCAGGATAGTAAAAATTCTGGATTTTGGTCCAATTTAAACCCTTAAATGTTTTTTTTAATATTTTGGGATGCTCATTTTTCTGTCTGCTATAATTATGTTGTCATGGCAGTAGGTATTAATACAATAATGGAAAAACACCGCGCTTAGGTCTTAAGGACGACTCTCTTTTTCTATTCCGCAAAAAGTCCTAACAATAAACAACAACAGAAAGGCACAGAGCAGAATAATAGGTTTTCTAGTCCATTCAGTTGGTAAAATGAGCTTCCAGATGGAGTCCCACTGTGCATGCACCAAAATTTTTCTGTGCCCACCACCACTTGAAGATACTCTTACCAACTCCAGGGTATTTAAACTGCTGACAGATTATTTGATGATTACGAGCACCCGAAATTTTAATGAGCTTGAGCTGCTTCTTAGTTACTTGCCAATGTCCATGCACAAGCCATATAGAAAGCAAACACAAAGAAACACATCTAGTGCAACTCTGTAGATACAGCGGAATCACTCTTTAATACTTCATAAAATGCACTTACAAAACACTCCTTGTTAAAACACGCATCCAATAAAAACAAAGGTGTCCCCAATCCCTCACACTGCGGCCGCTAGTGATAAAGAAATCGGGTCCTTCTGGTTTCCAAAATGATTCCCCTCACCTTCCACCTCGGCATTAGGTATTGTTTACATCACTTACATTTATCAAGTTGTGCAGCAGCATGCAATGTGGTAAATAAAACATCGCACATGTTACCGTGCTCATGTGTCTTCCTCATGGTGCCCCGGGATAGTTTTATCAGGCTGTACTCAGGCATCCAGAAAGCACATTGAGCCTCATCCACTTTGTTCCCCACCATGACATGTCCTCTGTCCTGTGTGTGCCACTATTTCATATACATGTTTTGCTAATGTGTACGGGCCTATATCATTTTACACAATTTCATGTTCATAGGCCTCCTTATGGTGCACTATGGGCTTTTTTGCCGGTATAGTTGACAGAAGGAATCCATAGTGGAAGTCAGAAAACAGACTTTTCTCCTCCCGAAAGCTGCTGTAAAAAATTTGAGTGAAACACTTGAATTTAACTCATGTGAGGAGCCAATCCATGGCACCTGAATCACTAGAATTGTTTTTCACTTGATAATTCTACACAAATTATTTTCGAAAATCGAATTATTTTTGAGTGCTTTTTCTCTCACTCGAATTGAATTAGCAAAATGAAAGTAAAACAGCTTTCAAGGTTGTTGAATCGCTCGTGGAATTTTCGCACGCAAAATCGCACCTTTTTCTCAAAAAAAGACACGAAAATTTGAATTCAACCTTTAATGAATCAAGCCCAATAAGTTGAATAGACAAGAATGCCTAAACCAAAGCCAGGAAAATGGTCCATCCAATGCTTACTGTCACTTTTTTTTTTAATTCTTAGCATTATATCAAGAATGAACATATCATTTTAATGTTCTTTACCTGGCACACACTGGCTAATGTGTGTTAAGGGGGTTATTTAAGAAGCGCTAATGCCAAGTAGTCACATCGCGCCACATAGCGTTGGGTGAATGCTGGACACAGTATGTGAAAACCACATATATGAATCTGGTGAGGGCCTCTAATAACATCATGTATTGTCAAATGTATTACTAGCGGTGGCTCAGTGTATAGCACCGGCCCTGAGTGTTCAGCATCGCCATGTAGCACCTGTTGCTCAGTGGGGCTCTCCCATACATTTCAATGGGGTTTTATTTGTTTGTGTATAAATAGCGTTTTACTAAAGTAATGTTCTAAATTTTTGGTTCAAATCATTGTGTGGCCTCTCCTACCCAGCAACCAAACACGTTTATTATATGCTTTTATTGTGATTTTTTTACATTTTATTTTATGCAGAATTGTATGTGCAGGTCAGCCATTGCAGTGTCATTGTCACAGTGTTAAAACAATGTCATTCCATGGTTTTGCTTTGGTGCTGGTGTTTTTGTCTTTTATCAAATAACCTCCTGGTGCTCGAAGCTAGAGTGCCCTGTTTCAGAGCACCGACGATGGTTGCATGTCGTTTTTTTTCATAAATATGGGCTTCATGTGCTGGACACACTTAACTGGCGCTACCTATTGTTCACTGCAGCGTTGTCGTGTTGTTAGGTGTAGCGTAGTCTTGGGGGCTTTGACCTCGGGCCACCACCTAGTGTTCTCGATTGGCTCTGCAGTGAATCAGGGACAGCGCTTCTACAGCGCCCTCCAGACATCACATTCTTCAATGCTGGACAGGATACTACAGCGTCACTTGTCTGGCTAAGCTAGGTTACAGCGCCAGACACCCACTAGCAGCGACCACTTGCAGAAACTCTAAGCGCCGCTACATGGATGCTCACATGGCGCTAGTCTTAAATTAGCCTCCCTATGTGCTGTCCATTTAGTAGCAATCCAGAAATATGTGCAGCAAAGTATTTTAACTTTAGCTTCAGTGAAGACCAGGTCATTTTTAGAGATTAGCGTTAAAGTGGTCCAACGCTCATTTTCTAAATAATGGGTGTGGGGTTGAACAGTGACAGTCTCAGGGGCGTGCAGATTGCTGCAAATGTGACCCTCCGATTGGACACCTGCATTTGCATTTTGCCAGCTGATAGAGATTCAGGTAAAGACCATGGGGGTCTAGATGCCTGGGAGGGTCCAAAACTATCACAATATTAAATCCCATACTTATTATAATATCCATAATTACATGATTAAAAAGACTTGTGATTATATAAAATATTGCATCATTTTCACCACTGTTACACATCTATACCCATATAATAATAATTGACACTTACTGATAGTACAATGCAGTCAGTGCTGGTTAACGCGTTTCACCTTGAAAGACAGAAAAAGTCCTCTTACCATCCCCCTAGCACCCCATTTGGAGGAGAATTACATATATGTATAATCAATCCGTCTTTATGCATACTTACAGGCTGGATATCAATGCAATAGCATCACAAATTCCACCAATAATTCCAGAACTATTAGAACCAAGGAGGTCCAAAGATCTTTCAATCTATGGGCAGGCATCGGCTGCATTGTACTACCAGCGCAGTATTATTATTATTGTCTATTTATATAGTGCAACCTTCTTCCGTAATACTGTACAACATATACTTACAGACAAGGGAAAACATACAATACAAATACTACTACAAACTAGATGCCTCACAGTTCAAAGCAAATGTTATGAAAACATGAGATAATGGGAAAAAGAGCCTTGTCCTTTGCAGGATTAATCTTAAGGATAAGAGTGGAGACAAAGACAGAAAAAGTCCTGTTACCATCCCCTGCCAATTAATGGGATATAAATGTGTAAAACTGGTGACAATAGTGTAACTAGGCACTTCTGCAGTGACAAATGTTTTTAAAGGGCCAGTCCAGCCCACTCTGCCTTCCTATCCTAGCACTGAAACAGGGTGGGGGGATACATAACTAAAAATCCCTTACCTGTTCCACCATCCAGTGGAAAAGTTTGGACGATTGTAGCTCTGGTTGCCACCATTTGGATCTCTCCCTGGCTCCCTATTTTATGTAATAGAATTCATAGATTCTAAGATAGATAACCTATAATGAAAGCAAATGCCATCTGCTGAATAGTATCCAACTACCACAGTAATTAAAAAGAATCTGGCAGCTGCTAGATGATTAAAAAACAAACTCTAGCCCAATTACACTAAGCTAAATACAAAGTATCGAAATTACAAATACAATTTAAAAAAATTCGAATTAAATTTATCAGCATCCTGAATCAAGCGGAAGAACCGAGAGCCATTAGAGGAACTATGAATGCAGAATAGCAATCCCAAACCAGCAACAGCAGAATAACAATCAGCAAATAAGTGACAACATAGTCCCTAGTGCCCATGTGACTTGCCATTTAGTTGTGTACTGACTGCTCTAACAGGGAGGGCAGGTAAAGTCACTGCTTAAGGTTGTCAGCCTACATGTTGGGGTAAGTAGACTAGTAGAGTTAATACAATGACATAGATCTCCTTTATGCAAAAGGAAAATAAATAGGGAAAATAAAGATTCTGTATTTTACATAGGGTAGGGCAGCACAAGAGAACAGAAATAGTATTGCCATTAGAATCTTGTATATATTATATACATTCTAAAATGTTATTTGACTGATTGGTAAAAATATTGGCTGGCTAAAAGGTCATAATAATATGTGCATATAGAGGAAACACAGAAGGTTGACACCAAAAGGAGACCATATGGTTCACCTAGCCCTTAAACGCCACACTTAGACTAAACAGTGCTCATATGCATTCCTCCCCAGGGCAATTTTGATTTTTGCACCTAAAAATGTATTAACAAAATAGAGTAACATGCAGCTGCAGGCCACCTGCAAAGAGGAAGTACTGCTGGAATTCCTGCCTCTGTGCATTCTGGGTTATGTCAGTTATATCCAGACAGCAGTCCAGCTGTGATGCTGGAAAAGGAAGCTCCAAAATTGCCACTACCAGGAAAAGATCGGTAAGGCGATGTTTCAGCTTTGAGTGGAAACAAATCAAATTGCTGAGAACGGCCCAATATAATGCATGCAGATGGGGCAAGTGAGTTTTGCAGGGCTGTTGGTAGTGTAGTTAGGTTGAAAGAATGTCCATCCTTTCTTGATAAATTCACACATCAAGTTAGTGTTCAGTATATTGATGCATAGCAAGGTAAATGATCTCACTAGATAACATTACAGATTATGTAATGCAGTGACTCTATGGGCTTTGACGTTTAGGTTATATTGATCCAAAACCTTGCTGGTAGTCTGTAAGAGAGTAGGAAAATCCATGCCAGGCCTGCCCAACTAACACTTGACGCGTGGACCTTATTTTTATAAAAAATAGTCATAAATATCAATCAAATTACATCAGCATTTTTCAAAAAGGTAAAAGATTCTGGAAAAATATTACTTTATAATGACTAATCATTTGTCACGTTGGTGGTCAGTTTTGATGGTTATGAGAAAGCATTAGAGACAATATTACCAAGATGGCACACACGTAACTCGGGTCTAGTACACCTGTGAATGGTGGCTACTTGGTGGCTGAGGTCCATGAAGAGCAGCAGAGGCAATTCCATATAATTTGCCATGGTCAGGGGCTGGCAGCAGAAGCTTAGCAACAAGTTGGGTGAGTAGTGATGGTTCAATATGGTGAGCTGAGCCAGGAAAAAGCCAATGTAGTCAGTCCAAGGGAAAGCAGGAAGAGAAGGGTACCATGGGACAATTTAAAGTGAAAATCAAGAAAGACGAACTCACATAGAAGTTCTCAAAATGTCACAATGAGGATCACAGGAATGGGTGAAGGTGAGGCAGCAGTTTGTGGTGCACACACAAATACACTAAAGGCATGCACAAACTGCATGTGCAGGGGATTTGATTGTTTTCTAGACAATGGAGGACAGATGACTGCAGCAGTGACATAACTAAGCATGTGTTAACATGGTTGTATGTATAACCCAGGTGCATGTACGAAAAGAACCATGACCCACAAAGGACTGTGCTCTGCTTCTCAGTGTGCTACATTGAGGCCCTTATTTATGAAGGAATAGCGACAGGTAGTGACTGACTGGTGAGCGGCCGGTAATGACGGGCCCCGCCACGAGAACGCCGGCTCCCCACCACAATCACACATTTATCAAGCCGATCCTGCTTAGCGACTGAGATAGCGCCATATAGCCACTCATTCATCATTATTCCAGCCTCAGCCCACAGCGCCAGCGTCCGACCTTGAACAGCGACAGGTATGACCTCTCGCTACCTGGCACTCTCCAATGCATTTCAATGGAACAATCTTTAAGTATTCATAATTAATTGTTATTAATTTTTTTTTTTTTGTTAAATGTGAAAAATTTTGTGACCACTTCTGCCATTTTTAATATTTTTTTTTAAGGTAAAAAAAAAAAAAAGTACAGAATTGATATTACAGGTCTGATATTAATGTATTCATATTACAAAATTATTTTAAAAACTTGTTTTTTTTGGTTTCCAAAATTATGGCTGTTTGGGGGATAAAATTTTAACCCATCGCCGCCAGCGCTCTGGGGTTTAAACATGCATTTTACAGTGCGAGAATTTTTTGAGCGTGATTTGTTAATGAATATGGTGGAAGCCGGTCGCTCTGACCAGTCGCTATCATCAAAAGCTCCGGAGGCGGAGCGAAACAGCTGTCGGTCAGGGCCCCTGACCACGCCCACCACGCACGCTCGCTCATGCTGAATGGCCGCGATTGGAAGTAATCCCTGAATGTGACATGCTAGGAGCTGCTTGGAATCCCCTGTGAATCTTCTGCAAATCCGGGAGTGGTGAGAATTTTTGGCGATATCGCCTCAAGGTGCAGGGGTGATGGGCCGCTGTGCCCCTACTTATATATACATTTGAGCTGTGACTGGAGTGTTCAGCTGGGGCCGTGCTGTGTACATTGAGCTCCATATTAAGCGCTTTTCAATTGCTCCAGAACGCCCAGGTACAAACACCTGCATACCTGTATAGCAGCTAACACCTTAAACCCTGCTGAGACTGTGGATACAAATGCTGATGGTCTTGTGTACCTCCCTATATACGCATTGTTATACTGCGCTTCATGCGTTCAGCTGGAGTAATACGGCTTGCATCTAAGTGCTCTATGAGTTGAGCCTGTGTTGAAATTAGCGCAACAGCATCCAGGCAAAAGTGCTTGGACTTTCTCTCAGTGGTTTATAGCTAATTCCCGGACAAAAGGATTTGTTAACTTGCAGCTATGTCATCTTCAGGTGGAAACAGAGGAGAGTTTATTGTCCCCTTGATTAATGCTGGCCAGCAATTTTTTGTGTGAGCAGTGTGAGTGTAGGTGTGTGTGTGGAGTCCAGGTCGGCCTGGCAGGGGCCCCTACTTCATTGTTTTTGTATTTTAACATGCAATTGCGGTTTTAAATTGATGTGTGTACTTAAGTCTTTCTATATATGCAGCTGTCCTGTGCCACAATTTTTTGATAATAAAAAAAGTGTTTTTGGCTAATTTTGCCTGTATATTATTGGCCAGCCTAGCATTTAACCAATTGTTGTATTTTTGTGTCCTTAGTCCTTGCGTTTAGGTTAGCGGGGTACCCCTCAATCTATAAGGGGCAGAGCCAATTCCATTATATTGAATATACACATAGGGGGTTTCCCATTTTTTTTTTTTTTAAACAATCTTGTTCACATAATCAAGATTACCTTGAATATTTGACAAGTTCCCGGATTAGGTTACTCCCGGTTGTATTTATACATCTTTGATTATGACCACACTCTTCGGTTAAAAATTATAGTTCATATTTATTGAATAATTACACATTAAAAAGACATATTTTTACATTACGTAATAGCTCCGATGCTTAGTGTATATACATCAAATGGACATTGCCTTTTCCTAATAGTTCTCAGTGCTTTTTTAGGGTACCTTTCAGATAGGCAGATGTTTCACCTTACAGTAGGCTTTATCAATGCCCTTTTTCAGGAATTCAGTATATATATATATATATATATATATATATATATATATATATATATATATATATCAAGGGATGCTGTTCACAGTAGAATCTAGAAATGTGGATGATTTTCCATCAACTAAGTTTTTCCGAGCGCAACAGATTTTTCACTTCCCTTCTTCTGTAAGGAAAAAATCCTCAGATATACATTCTAAGACTCCCCTTGAAAGACTGGCTTCATCTCCTATAGGAACAGCAGGAGGCACATCTTTGCTTTATAATCAGTTCACTGATAGTGACTTAGGAGACCCCATTGACCTGCAAAAAATGGAAGAAATCCATCTCAAGCTTCACTGCAGGGATTATTAACACAGCCCCTGATAGAAGCTAGCTACAAAGTAACCATGAGACGGTATATGGTCCCAGCTAGAATAGCCAAAGCTTTCCCAATTGCTCCCCCCAATTGTTTTAGATCATATATTGTTCCAGAGGACATGCTACACACATGGTGGAATTGCCCGTTGGCTTCCCAGTTCTGAAAAGAGATAGGAGATCTCATTATCCACAAAAATCACAATAGCAGTTTCATGGAAGCTTCCATTATCCCGTGTTTTACAGTTCTCCAAAAAATGAAACGGATTATGGTTCATGACAAAATTTTCAGTATTGTTAATGACAATTTGAGCAGATCTGGACTCCATGGGCAAGCCACTTCCACTTACTCTTACAAAGCATTATACTGGGGCCCCCTTACCCCCCACCTACCCCCCACTAAACCTCAGTACCCAACCCACTATTGCTTCAGATCCCTCTTGGACTCCGTTCCGTTCTTTACTTTTATCTTTCCCTTCTACATTTTATCTCTACCTCTCATCAAGATCAGGATTTCTTCACTGTTTCCTTTAGCAACCTTTAGTATTGTATTGTTCCTGAGTATATATCACAGAATTTCTTGAGCTTTTATCATGCCTTAGGATAGTGGACTCACTGCTGAAGCACTTGGAAATTACCAAACCGGCCCTCTTACAGTAATCGTCAATATCTAAGAATAGTAAGCATATACACAGTCTTGATTATTATCTTTGACAATTGATATCTACAGCTCATAGTTGGAAATTGACCACACATTTTGTACTTATATATTATTAAAAGATCTTATATTGTGATAAGTGGCTTTATCCTCCGGAAAATGCTTAAAATAAAAATACATTTAAACTAAAAATTTAAAAAATAAATACCAGTAGCTTACATTTCATTGAGTGGCTGCACAGCTCCCCTTCCGTCTGCCTCCTTAGTGAGGACAATTGCTTTCAATCCATCACCCCGCTGATCTGGTTCATCAATCAACCTTCAGTGGACCAAAGAATGGAAACACCCCCCACCCCCTGCCCAGATGTCCCAATTGGCTGCCTCTCTCTGCAGCTCTAAAACCTTGCCCTCCTCTCTCCTCTTACACTCATCACAGTGTGCTTACATCACATTGCTGTTGCCACACCCACTGTTTCTCTTAATTTTTTTCTATCAATCTACAATGTTCTAATACTTTAAAGATAACTTAGGAACTGCAGGGTCTTTTAGAAAATGGATGGACAACAATCAGGCTCGCCTTTAGTACAACTTTAGGGTCTGTTTTGCTAGTGTATCAAATACCTATTTCATGTGATAAAATGCAAAAAAAATTTAAAAAACTATTTAAAAAATTCTTTGTAGATGGGGAAACTTGCAAAATCTATCAGTCTATGAAATACGGGTTCAGCACTGTAGATAATGAATCCACTTTTATTGTATCATATGCCATGTGGATGACCAGTTATTATAAGATTAATGCAAAAAGACTTAAAAGACTTTTGTTAAACATTAGGTGTGGTACTAGGTTTTTCAGTGTTTTCCTGCTATTTATGTAAATGACATTTCAATGAGACATTTGGTGTTTCGCTTTATAGACCATCATGGCAGAAATGGTAATTCAGACATGTGTGAGTCCTTGCATCGATAATGAGTTATCCGGAGAGCTGAAAGTGGTCAGTGAACAAGCCATTGGCAAAGATGTGGTTTTTAACCTGTTGATTAAAAACCTTACAACTGAGTCCAAGGAGGTCACTGCTGACATAAAGGCCAGCTCAATCATCTACACCAGGAAGGAGATCAATGAAATTTTAAGGGAAACCAGAAAAATAGACCTGGAGGGCTGTGAAGGTAACTGTGAAGACTGTTTAAAAACCTTGATTTATCTTAATAGTACTTAAATTCTGATGCATTTACATATGTATTCATAGCATTTACTATATTGTACATATACATTAACTACACATATACTGAAAACATAGCAGACTAAATCAGAAAAGTTGTATTTTTAATCAAATTCAGTTAAATTTTACTATACTTTTTTTAGTTTAAGATAAAAATGGAGGAGTTAGAAACACTTAGGGCTTTTTTCATGAAGGGATAGCGTCAGGTAGTGCCTTGTAAATGACAGGTAGCGACAGGTAGTGGCAGGTGAACGCCGGACATGGCACGCAATTACATATTTATCAAGCGGATTCTGGTGAGCGACTGGAACAACGCCATGTAGCGTACGATTCATCATTATCCCAGCCTTAGCGTACAACGCCGGCGTTCAGCCTTGCAGAGCAACACGTATTACCTCTCGCTACCTGGTGCTATCTCATACATTTCAATGGACGTTCTTTGACTTCTCTTTAAACAGAGGGTTTTTATTATTATTTTTTTTTTATTCTCAAATAATGTTGTGACCTTGAAAAAGCCATTTTTCTCTATATATATTCTATAAATATATATATATATATATATATTTTTTTTTTTTATATATATTTATGCAGAAATGACATGACAGGTCTGGCATTAATGTGTTCATGTCACAATGTTATAACAATGTAATTCCATATGTTTTCGCTTTGTTACAGGTGGATAGATGTTCAAAAACAGCCTTCAATCACACAGCCTCCAGCGCTCTGGGCTACATCGAAGCATTTTGGAGCGCCGGAGGTGTGTGAGGCTGTTTTTTTTTATGAATATGCACTGACCAGTCGCTACCATTCACTCCCATACAGCACTGTACTGTTCATATAGCGACTCCCCACAAGGTATTCATCAATGCTACACAGCGACTGAGACGCTCTGAACTAGCGAACCATGGGCAAGCACAGTGACTACTAGCGGTCGCTCTGAAATCTGTTCTACAGACGCTCATCTGTCGCTACCTGACGCTAGTAATGAATCAGCCTGCCCGTGTCACTTCTGGTTTGACCTAACAGCATGCATTTACCAGATAACAGGCTTGATTCAGAGCCAGGTAAGAAAAACTATTTTTAGTGGAGAAAACTACATTCACTTTCATTGTCTACCTTGGGGTTGATTCAGCAAGCAGATGTGATTTTTCACCTCGCTTTGAATCAGCTCCAAGGTAGAGCGTAATGTGTATGTGGAACAGGGCCCCAAAATGACATTTTAAAATAAATCCCTACCCCAAAAATCTGTCGACCTATGACACAGATATCAAGGAGAATGTTCACTTTATGAAGAGCCATAATGGGAGTTGGCGTGGGATGGCCTCTGTATGAACCACTCCCATTGAGATCAATAGACATCTCCGAACATGAGGAACATTCGTGTAGGGAGGAGCCCTCAATGAGAGCGCTTGGTGCCGAAGATATGTTCTCCTGCCATGTAGGCTGCTAGTATCACTGCGCAGGGTAAGAGATTTGCATGGCAAATAGAGGCAGGTAAGTGATGAATCTGGTGCCTAAAGACACTGCGTGATCTGCAGGTCTGTGGGACTGTCCGCAAAAGTTGACTGTCCTTTTAAATACTAGTTTAATTACACGTAAATTATACAGTGCACAGATATGTCATCCTTGGAATCCAGTTTATATGGTGATGGGCATGCCAGGGATGTGGTTTAGTGGGTCTGCTTAAAATTAGCAATAAATTATACATGATGTGGAGAGGGTATGGAACGTTATTAAATGCATAACGCTAACACCCCCCCTCACCACGAGTGGGTAAGCTGCGCTCCTCCACTGTAAAGCTGCAACACCCAGAATGACCTGCTGTTCTCATCACTGTAAAATATGGGAAAAGAGGGTAAATGTGATGACAAGAACAAGGAATAGAAGGTAAAAAAAGAGGGAACCAGAAAGACAGAGTGTGGAAAAAGAGGAAATGGAGTGGCAACAATGGGGCAACAAAGAGTAAAAAAAAAGTAATAAGAAGGAGAGAGTATGGAAATGAGTGGAATTGAGAATGTGAGAACAAGAACATTTCAAGATGAAAAAGAGGCTGTCAGGGATCGCCGGACACCCCTCTTTCATAAGCCAAGCAATCCCCAATCTCCACCGCCTCTTGTGCCTATAGACAAGCCCCCGCTTGCTGGAGACATGGGTTATGCCTCTCCAGACTCGGTTGCCCCCAGGACTTACTGGCGCAAAGATTGCTGGCTTATGGTGAAGATAGGTGAATGTCGGGGTATCCCAAATCGGAAGTTCGAGCGGGCTGAGTCCAAAACGTCGAGTCCAGCAGGATAGGCAAGAATGGTCGAGACGAGCAGGGGTCAAAGCCGGGTGGTCACAGGGCACGGTATCCAAGGGGTTAGACGGAGAATGGTCGAGACAGGCAGGGGTCAAAAGCCGGGGGGTCACCAAAGCGCGGTATCAAAGGGGTAAGGCAGAGACGAGGTCAGACAGGCAGATGGTCGGTGCGGGCAGTGTGCAGGAATGGTCAAAGACAGAGCCGCATCAGAACACACTAAACGCAAATCCAATAGCACACCCAAGCTAATAATGGCTGTAACGGGCACTGATGGTCAGGGCAAGGACACTTTTGAAGGGGAACTGGCCAATGGGCAGGGGGGAAGGGGTGTGTCTGATTGGTGCAACACTGGTGATTGGTGCAACATATGAACCTGCTCCTGATAGGAGCCCCCCAGGGACTGGACCTCCCTGACCAGCTAGGCTGTCCAGTCCCTGGGTTCATAATTCCCACAGGACCCCCCTCCTGGACCGATAGGTCCAATCAAACCTGCCCCCGGCGAATGCGCTGGGAGCAGCACCGCTGGGGGACATAGTTGACACGTGCTCGCGCGCAAGCACAGGAGACCCTGCCAGGCGCGCCCCCTGATGAGGAGGAGGAGGGGGAGGACGCGCCGGCCGAAGCAGCGCTGCCGCCGCCGCCGCCGCAGGAGAGGAGGCGGAAGCCAGAGCCCCAGCACAGACGGACGGGAGGGAGGCGGCCGCCCCACGCGGTCGACGGACGCCCGGAGCCGCGCCGTGGGAACGGGCCGCAGGTAAGTTCCTTACAGAGGCAATTAGCAGAAGGAAACATGGAATAGAGGGGGAAGAAAAAGCAGGAAAGAGGAAAAAAAGATTGAATGTGAAAAATGAAAAAATCACATTCACTGACATTTCTAACTGTCATACTGAGTCTTTCACTTCAAGATAATCAATACATTAACCTTCACAATTCATGTTAGTGCATAAGCCCATTCATTACACATAATTTTCATTGCTTGTACGTGCATTGGCATTCAGAGCTGCCATTGGGGCTACTCCATTACTTTGTTGTTACGTAAGTCAGTGAAATCATTTCGCATACAGCTTTCCCGGCTTATGCAATAGATGTCCTCCAGCGTTTTTGGGGCGTTTTTCAAAGTAACTTGCTGTGAAATGTTTAACTGTCCAGAGAGTTTTCTCCTTCATTTTTGCGTGTTCATTCTGTTTCCTCTGCGCATATCCGTAATATGTGCGCATACGCTAGCTTGTACGCATATGCAAGCCTCTCATTTTTTGTGTTTTCCAGTGTTCTGCCCCTGGCCCTGACATTCTAGTACTTAATTATTGCTGTGCCTAGACTCTTTTGCTCCTAAGTGCTTACCTCTACCCATCCTTCTCTCCAGCATTGCTCCTTCTCCTTGCTTGGTGTTTGTTAGTCATGTCCCATCCATATAATTGTACAAATGCTTATCTGATGTCCCATTCTTCTCCTACATGCTTCCCTGTACCACTTTCTGATGTCCCATCCAGTGTCTTTTCTTCTCCTAAGTGCTTACCTGTACACATCTTTCTCTCCAGTGTTGCTCCTTCTCCTTGCTTGTTGCCTTTTTGGTATGTCCTTATGTATATAAATTACACATAACTCTTGCAATCATTGACAGTAAAAGAAACAGACCACAACATTTTAGATGTATGAAGAATAACATTTTTTCATTTATCAAGTGGTAGACTGCTCCTCCAGCCTCTGCTGTGCATCATCTTCGTATGCTGTAAATGACAAAAAACAAACAATTAATGTCTAGCCTCTGCTTCCTGCAAACCTGTTGAATGTTATTAAATAGTCACTTACTAGTTAACTTACTAGGCCGGTGGGGTGGTCGGGTTTTTGGAGATTTGTGACTGGTGTTATTTCCACCTGGCCTGCCCCCTGGTATCTGGCTGCCACACCCAGCTAGGCTCCAAAAAAGCCACCTTTGCCCAAAATGTCCCAGTGTGCTGACCATGTGCGCACTAGCTTTCGCCTGTGTTTGGCTGCAAATGGTGGCGTTCCTATTCACTTGCGCCCCTGAATTGCTTTCCACTATTGCCCTGACTGGCTATCCACTTGTGCCCCTGAATAGGAATATTCCTATTAGCGTGCAAGTGCAGGCATGTGTACTCACAAGCATGATGGTGTCCTGCTGATCGTAGGTGAACAGGGAGGGAGGCATTTTCATCCTCTCTGCATCATCTGACTCACCCCAACGGATCCCGGAAGTTGGCATACGTCTAAACTGATCTGCACCAGGCATACGCAATTAGGTATCAGGGAAGCTTCCAGTGTGAGATAGGTCAAGATAGGGGCAGAAAATGTACATACACAGACAAGACAGCAGAACCAAGATGTTTGGGACGGACCACGTCGCCACAGCCCCATTTTAAGTGCACACCAGCACACACTCAGCCAGCTCTGCCTCAGCAAAAGTCACAGTAGTGATAGGCCAAGCTAGAGCAGTTCCAGGCAAAGAGCTAGGCCAAGCTATAGCAGTTCCAGGCAAAGTGCTAGGGCCAACCACACCAGTTCCTGCAAACGTGCTCAGACCAGCCACACCAGTTCCAGGCAAAGTGCTAGGACAAGCCACAGCAGACGTAGGTAAAGTGCAAGGCCAAGACTGAGCAGACCCCCCTCTCCTAATGTACCTAACACCCCAACTTCTTACAGTGTCACACACATAAGGGTCTAGGGCACCAACAACCCAGCTCAGATCCGGATGCCCCCCTCTCCCCTGCAGGCTCCATTCCATGCTCATCATGGCCGAACCTGGGCCAGACACCAAGGCAGCTGTGTCGAGTCACCAGCCAGTCAGCAATATACACCCTCAGGATCCGGCTCACCAGCCATGGGGCTGATGTCCCCCCAGTACACAGGGAGATGATGGCCACTCTATGGACACAGGTCTAGAGCCACACCCAAAGCTGTTAATTCTGACCTGTGGGATGGCATCACCAGGCTGGTTAATAGTCAAGATCTAAAGAAGTTTGCAGACATGAAATATTCTGTGAGGAAAAAAAAACAAAAGAAGGGTAAGGGTGATGTTGATGTGTGGCCTGACCTTTGCATGACTACAGCCTTTGTGTTTTTTTTTTTTTTTAGATTGCAAACCAGAGTTGGAATAGCATGCAATCTTGAATTTACAGCTGCAGAAGAAATGGCGTATGGGCTGTTGAACCCAGCAACACTCCAGGGATCGCCAGGGACCATAAACTCTGACATGCATGTTGCTGCTTGAATTGGTAAGTTGTGACCTTGTTTGGGTTGTTGTGTCAAGTTTGAGGTCCGTATCATTTTAATGGCCAAGGTCAGGATGCCAGCAGCGGCCTAAATGTTGTGCCTGGTCCATGACACACAGGTTTAGCAATCAGCAGAATCTTGGAAAAGAGTCACATGCCACCTTAAAGCCAAGTTCTGACCTTTAATTGCATGTGTATTTGCCACACCTAGCTTACTTACAACGTGCAACCAGATGGGGTAGCCATTTCTTAGCCACACAAGGTATGGCACTTTACCAAGCTTATGTGTTCACATTGTAGGAACGACCCAGCAAGCAAACATGACCAGCCAACCACAGGAACAAACAAGTACTGGGGCTACGTCAGCAAGGACTGCATCATCAAGGACAGCATCGATGGAAGACTTGGACCTGATAAGTGTCATGTAGTCAAAGTGGTGACCCCTTGATCCCCATGCAGCCCTATTTTTTGTGCTGCAAGAGTGGCAAACAGCAGAGAGCTAACGATCGAACGTGGACGATCCACACAATCTGCCTCAACAACAACAGCAGCATCAGCACCCTCTGCATCCACACCACCCCAAGACACAACATCTGCCTCAGCAGATGCCACTACAGCATAAGCTGCCTCCCCCACTCCCTCTGCAGCAGCAGCTGCCTCCCCAACTCACTCTGCAGCAACATCTGCTTCCCCCACTCCCTCTGTAGCAGCATCTGCCTCCCCCACTCTCTGCAGCAGCAGCTAGATCCACAGCTCCAGCATGACCAATAGCTGGAGCGTGATGAGCAGCTGCAGCTATCACCTCCATGGGCCATGTCATGTCCCACGATGTGTGTTTTATATTACCTAGGGTAACTGTTTAATATAATGTTTAATAACATAAGCTGAGCAGTGTGCCTTTAATTCACTTCATCCCTTCCTGGCTCCCTTAGTCTTGCTGTGATTCAAGTAGCTCTTCCCTTCTCCCCCTCTCCCTCAGCCATTTCTAGATTGGCATCTAAGCAGTGCACACCTGCTGCTCCTACAGTCTTTCTAACTGATGTTGCTGTATGGGTTACATAACAAGTTTCCTGCTATGTTGAATGTACATGTCGAGATTCCTGCTGTAAGAAGTGTTTTTTATTGCAAGTTTCTGTAATGAAATAAAGCCTTTGAAACTTATCCTACGTGATCCACAAACAGCCGAGTAAGCTATCTGCCAAGCCTTATGGAGTAAAGAAACAGAACATATGTGGAAAGACCAAGTACTGCTCCAGCTGCAAGTGTCCCTACCTAGGGAAGAGGATGATAGCTCAGACACATCTCTCTATTTCCCTGGTGTGGCAGGTGCAGTTGATGGAGCAGGATTGGCAAGCAGATAGCAGAGCCTTCAGGCAAAACAGTGCCCGGTTCCGCTAAACAATGGGAAAACACATAATGCTGATCCACCATGACCTCCAAGCAATGGTGAGGGGAGCAACAGAACAACAACAGGCACACTGAGACACTGATAACACCATTGCTGCTGTTAAATGATAACCTGGCATGCCTGGTGGCACTCCGAGAAGCCAGCAGAAGTTGCAGGCCACCCACCCTAACAATAAGGAAAAACACATTTTGTAATATTAAATTTGTTGTGTTTTTGTTTTAAAATCTCAGTAGCCTAAGAATATGGGCCCACAGTGTTAAAAATATAGTAGTATGTCAGAGTTTAAGTGATTTTGTAATTCAGTTTAATCTCTGAATACGTGAAAAGAGGGTTTGAAGCTTACAGAACAAACATTAACCCTTTTGCTGCCAAGCATGTAACACCTACGTACTCGCTTGTCCAGGCTATCCCTGAATTGCTATACACTATCGCCCCGACTGGCCATCCACTTGTGCTCCTGAATAGGAATATTCATATTAGCGTGTAAGTGCACCTGATCATCTGATCCCCCTCCATGGCTCCTCTGACTTATTGTGGCTCGGAGGAGGAAGGTTGGAGGGGCGAGAGGGCTGTGATCTCTGCCCCCCCCCCCCTCCACCGATCACCCGGCTGCTGTCATTGGAGCTTTCTGGGACATGATCGCAGAGGGAGAGCAGAGGATCGGAGGTGAGTAAATTAAAAAAAAAACATTTTTTTTCTAATGTGTGTGTTTATTTTTACTGTTAATCTCTTATGAAATGATAAGGGATCCATGAGATCCCTATATCAGATCACAAGGCCGGGGGCTGGTAAGTCACCTGCGGCTAGCGGGTGACTTGCCATTACCCCAAGCTCCCCAATTACCTGCCTCCCCAAACCCCAGGGAGGGCAAAGGAGCCTGGGCCCACGGAGCTTGTAGCCGGCAGGGCAGGGGGCCACCAAAGTATAAAAAAAACAATAAATAAAATATTTTTTCTCCTTGTCTCTGTGTGTTTTTTTACACGTAACCCTTTGTGAACTGGTAAGGGATCCATTAGATCTCTATACCAGTTCACAAGGCTTGGTGCTGGAAATTACCCCAATTACCTTCCTCCTCAAAGGCCAGGTGGGGCTGAAGGGCCCAGGCCTACAGAAGCTATGTGGGCTTGTAGCCAGCAGGGCAGGGGGCCACCAAAGCTGGCCCCTGTGCCTGTTCTACAAGCAAGGTTATGCTGAGTAGGGGGGACCCCATGTCATTTTTTTATTGGATTTTTAAGGGCGTCCTCCCCTTATGTTCTGTTGCCCAGCAGCTATAAAAGGCTTCTAGCTGCAGCAAGAGAGCAGAACCCAGAGTGATTGGTGAGGGAAGGAGAGGAATGGGAGGTACGTTTTTTTTTTTTTTTTTTAATAATAAACTATAATTTTCTCAGTGTGTGTGTGTTTTTTTTTTATTTAACCTATTGTGAACTGGTAAGGGGCACATGAGACCCCTATACCAGTTCACAAGCCTTAGGGGCTGGCAAGTCACCTGCGGCTAGTGGGTGACTTGCTATTACCCCACGGCCCCCCAATACCTGCTTTCCCAAAGCCAAGGAGGGGGCAGAATGGCTATAGGTTATAAAGTGCTCTTTTCAGTTTGGGGGGGGGGTCTCCTGGGCAAGAATGGGGAGGCTACCAATACATATGTGGTACCGTTGTAATCGTGAGAAATAGGACTTTCACATGCAATATGTTTTATTTAAAATAAAGGAGACCATCTATTTATTTGCATCATTTATAAAATCATATTATTGTATGTATCATCTGGTTCCAGTGAAGGGAGTGTTTTATACCTTGTTTTGTCTAATTGTGTATTAGTGTTTTCTAAGGCTTTTTGTGTCCATTAATTAAAACATCTTACTTATAATGAGCTTAGTTCGAGTGCCCATGTGTTCCTAGTTCCACAGGTGTTTTGTATGTTAGCTCAGTGTCACATTGGTGAGGGTACCCAGCCCAGTGCTCACATGTATCATGTCTAGGGATGAGCGAATCGATCCGGACGAACCCGGATTCGTTCCGAATTTCATGAAAAATTCGATTCTGAACGAATCCGAATTTCCCTGCGATTCGATCGATCGAAGTTTTCCTTTAAACTCCATTTATTTCAATTACAGGCATTGTAAAATGGTGGATGGACATGTCTGGACATATCCCCTGGGGCAAGTTATCATGGGAAGGTCACATGCAGCCTATCAGCAGCCAGGAGCCCCGGTGACGTCACAGCGCTATATAAAGCGGCGGCCATCTTGCTTGTGCACATTTCAGACTTGCATTCGTGAGAGAAAGGTGGCTGCTGCAGCTAGGGAGAGAGAGTTAGCGATAGGTAGGGAGATTTACAGATAGGTAGGGAGATTTACAGATAGGTAAAGAGAGAGACAGATAGGGAGATTTAGAGTGTTAGACAGAGCTAGGCAAAGAGTTTTAAAACTGGAACAATCCAGCAGCATACAAGTCACATTGACAGGGTGCCTAGTGCTGGCTATGATTCATATTTCATAATTACTGGGTTACTGTTAATATATTTGGTTTGGTTTAAATAATCTGTTAAGCAAAAGCATTTCTCATACTTGGATTAGTGTTAAAATTTTCTGTTCAGCTTAAAATATACCAGCCCACATGGGCATCTCAAGGCACATGCTATTTAACCCTATCTGTTAAGCAAAAGCATTTCTCATACTTGGATTAGTGTTAAAAATTTCTGTTCAGCTTAAAATATACCAGGCCACACGGGCATCTCAAGGCACATGCTATTTAACCCTATCTGTTAAGCAAAAACATTTCTCATACTTGGATTAGTGTTAAAATTTTCTGTTCAGCTTAAAATATACCAGGTCACACGGGCATCCCAAGGCACATGCTATTTAACCCTATCTGTTAAGCAAAAGCATTTCTCATACTTGGATTAGTGTTAAAATTTTCTGTTCAGCTTAAAATATACCTGGCCACACGGGCATCCCAAGGCACATGCTATTTAACCCTATCTGTTAAACAAAAGCATTTCTCATACTTGGATTATGTTACTTTTTGTTCAGCTTAAAATATACCAGGCCACACGGGCATCCCAATGCACATGCTATTTAACCCTATCTGTTAAGCAAAAGCATTGCTCATACTTGGATTAGTGTTAAAATCTTCTGTTCAGCTTAAAATATACCAGGCCACACGGGCATCCCAAGGCGCATGCTATTTAACCCTATCTGTTAAGCAAAAGCATTTCTCATACTTAGATTAGTGTTAAAATGTTCTGTTCAGCTTAAAATATACCAGGCCACACGGGCATCCCAAGGCACATGCTATTTAACCCTATCTGTTAAGCAAAAGCATTGCTCATACTTGGATTAGTGTTAAAATTTTCTGTTCAGCTTAAAATATACCAGGCCACACGGGCATCCCAAGGCACATGCTATTTTAACCCTATCTGTTATGCAAAAGCATTTCTCATACTTGGATTATTGTTACTTTTTGGTCAGCTTAAAATATACCAGGCCACACGGGCATCCCAAGGCACATGCTATTTAAACCCTATCTGTTATACAACATAAGCGTTGATCAGCATCAGCTGCTTTATTAAGCTACTTCAGTTTGCACTTGTTTTTGACTGCTTTTAATAAACCAGGCCGCAGGGCACCCCAAAGTTGCACCTTGCACCCTATCTGGTATACAACATAAGCGTTGATCAGCATCAGCTGCTTTATTAAGCTACTTCAGTCTGCACTTGTTTTGACTGCTTTTAATAAACCAGGCCGCAGGGCACCCCAAAGCTGCACCTTGCACCCTATCTGGTATACAACATAAGCGTTGATCAACATCAGCTGCTTTATTAAGCTACTTCAGTTTGCACTTGTTTTTGACTGCTTTTAATAAACCAGGCCCAGGGCACCCCAAAGCTGCACCTTGCACCCTATCTGGTATACAACATAAACGTTGATCAGCATCAGCTGCTTTATTAAGCTACTTCAGTTTGCACTTGTTTTTGACTGCTTTTAATAAACCAGGCCGCAGGGCACCCCAAAGCTGCACCTTGCACCCTATCTGGTATACAACATAAGTGTTGATCAGCATCAGCTGCTTTATTAAGCTACTTCAGTTTGCACTTGTTTTTGACTGCTTTTAATAAACCAGGCCGCAGGGCACCCCAAAGCTGCACCTTGCACCCTATCTGGTATACAACATAAGCGTTGATCAGCATCAGCTGCTTTATTAAGCTACTTCAGTTTGCACTTGTTTTTGACTGCTTTTAATAAACCAGGCCGCAGGGCACCCCAAAGCTGCACCTTGCACCCTATCTGGTATACAACATAAGCGTTGATCAGCATCAGCTGCTTTATTAAGCTACTTCAGTTTGCACTTGTTTTTGACTGCTTTTAATAAACCAGGCCGCAGGGCACCCCAAAGTTGCACCTTGCACCCTATCTGGTATACAACATAAGCGTTGATCAGCATCAGCTGCTTTATTAAGCTACTTCAGTCTGCACTTGTTTTGACTGCTTTTAATAAACCAGGCCGCAGGGCACCCCAAAGCTGCACCTTGCACCCTATCTGGTATACAACATAAGCGTTGATCAACATCAGCTGCTTTATTAAGCTACTTCAGTTTGCACTTGTTTTTGACTGCTTTTAATAAACCAGGCCCAGGGCACCCCAAAGCTGCACCTTGCACCCTATCTGGTATACAACATAAACGTTGATCAGCATCAGCTGCTTTATTAAGCTACTTCAGTTTGCACTTGTTTTTGACTGCTTTTAATAAACCAGGCCGCAGGGCACCCCAAAGCTGCACCTTGCACCCTATCTGGTATACAACATAAGCGTTGATCAGCATCAGCTGCTTTATTAAGCTACTTCAGTCTGCACTTTTGACTGCTTTTAATAAACCAGGCCGCAGGGCACCCCAAAGCTGCACCTTGCACCCTATCTAGTATACAACATAAGCGTTGATCAGCATCAGCTGCTTTATTAAGCTACTTCAGTTTGCACTTGTTTTTGACTTCTTTCAATAAACCAGGCCGCAGAGCACCCCAAAGCTGCACCTTGCACCCTATCTGGTATACAACATAAGCGTTGATCAGCATCAGACGCTTTATTAAGCTACTCCAGTCTGCACTTGTTTTTGACTGCTTTTAATAAACCAGGCCGCAGGGCACCCCAAAGCTGCACCTTGCACCCTATCTGGTATACAACATAAGCGTTGATCAGCATCAGCTGCTTTATTAAGCTACTTCAGTTTGCACTTGTTTTTGACTGCTTTTAATAAACCAGGCCGCAGGGCACCCCAAAGCTGCACCTTGCACCCTATCTGGTATAGAACATAAGCGTTGATCAGCATCAGCTGCTTTATTAAGCTACTTCAGTTTGCACTTGTTTTTGACTGCTTTTAATAAACCAGGCCGCAGGGCACCCCAAAGCTGCACCTTGCACCCTATCTGGTATACAACATAAGCGTTGATCAGCATCAGTTGCTTTATTAAGCTACTTCAGTTTGCACTTGTTTTTGACTGCTTTTAATAAACCAATAATAAAGGGGGGGTGGGAGCAGCTCAATCACATTTATACAAAATTATTATTCAGGGCCTGGGAACTAATTTACCGCCCAGTTAAACCCTCTCATCAACTAAATATCAAGCAACAAACATGTCTAGCTATGTGGAAAGACAGAGATTTGGTTGCATATATCTGCAGATACATGTGGAAGCCACACTGCCCCGGCAAGGCACTCTGTGTTTAGTGTGGTCCCTACTCTTAATTCTGAGTCCCCAAAGTTGGGACATGCATGGCTTCCACATGTATCTGCAGATATATGCAACCAAATCTCTGTCTTTCCACATAGCTAGACATGTTTGTTGCTTGATATTTAGTTGATGAGAGGGTTAAACTGGGCGGTAAATTAGTTCCCAGGCACTGAAAGATAATAATAATTTTGTATAAATAATAGTGATTGAGCTGCTCCCTTCCCCCTTTATTCATTTTAAAAAACCAGGCCGCAGGGCACCCCAAAGCTGCACCTTGCACCCTATCTGGTATACAACATAAGCGTTGATCAGCATCAGCTGCTTTATTAAGCTACTTCAGTCTGCACTTGCTTTTGACTGCTTTTAATAAACCAGGCCGCAGGGCACCCCAAAGTTGCACCTTGCACCCTATCTGGTATACAACATAAGCATTGATCAGCATCAGCTGCTTTATTAAGCTACTTCAGTTTGCACTTGTTTTTGACTTCTTTCAATAAACCAGGCCACAGGGCACCCCAAAGCTGCACCTTGCACCCTATCTGGTATACAACATAAGCGTTGATCAGCATCAGCTGCTTTATTAAGCTACTTCAGTTTGCACTTCCTTTTTGACTGCTTTCAATTAACCAGGCCGCAGGGCACCCCAAAGCTGCACCTTGCACCCTATCTGTTTATACTCAATAAGCAAATACATAAAAATGTCAGGCAGACAAGTGCCAGGATGTTCAAAGAGGAGTGGCAGAGGCCAAGATTCAGCAGGCAGAGGTCGCAACAGACTAGGGGCGAGTGGCAGCAGGAGTCACGGTGAGAGACCTGATCTGCCAGTATCTGCTAGCGGTTGTGTCTCCACCAGTAACACATCTGCCGTGGTAGATTGGTTAACGCGCTCATCAACATCATCACAAGTTACGTCTGAGACCCCCAGTCTAGGGTCGGTAGGTTCCTCTGACACAACCCTGAGTTGGCATACCCCGAGAGCAGTCCCTGTCCTCCCATTGCCTCTGTCCTACGCCGTTCCCTCCCCCAGCGACGTATCCTATGCTTTGGGTTCAGCTCCACTCTTTAGTGAGGAGGACGATCAGATAGAGGACAGTCAGCAGCTACTGCCCAGCCATGAAATGTAGGTGGCTTCTTTAGCTCGGCAGACAAATAGTGATGTGGACAGTGTTGTGGGTGTTGCGAGATTTCCAGCTTCTGCACCAGACACTGTTGACACTGTGACGTACAGCCACAACTTGATGATGATGATGATGATGATGAAGCCGATCGCACTTGGGAGCCGGGTGATGAAGGGGCTTCATCGTCATCATCAGGAGAAGAGGGGCACAGGTTGCCCCGTAGTCAGCAGCTCAGGCAGCAAGGTGTTAGCAGCATGGTTGGCAGTCAGCATGGGGGCACAATTGTAAAGCCTGGAGCCAAACGGGGCCGGGGCCAGAGTAGATCACCTGCTGCGCGGCAGGCTACCTTATCGGGAGGTAGTGGGGCAGGGGTTCCTGGAGTTGGCGACAATAGCAGCGAATCAGTGAGGCCTGTTGGTGGGAAAAGTAGCTACTCGGCAGTGTGGCAGTTTTTCCTGAAGCATCCGCAGGAGGGTAACATGGCCACATGCAAGATATGTAGGCAGAAGGTGAAGCGTGGCCAGGGCCCAAATGTACCACGGCCCTGCGTCAACATATGATGCGTCACCATAAAGCGACCTGGGAGAACCGAGGCTCCCAAGGGGTGGTCCAGTCTGCTTCCTCACCAAGCGGCACGCCGCTCCCAATTTCTGCCAGCCAAGGCTCCAGCACCTCAGCCGAAAGCAGCTGTGAATCATACCCATCCTCTGTTGCTCCTCCTCCAAGTCATGCATCCCGCCAGCAATCCATCAGCGAAGCCATGTCCAAGAGACAGCAGTATGCGCCCACTCATCCTACGGCGCAGAAGCTGAATGTGCTCCTGTCCAAGTTGCTGGTGCTGCAGTCGCTCCCTTTCAGGTGGTGGACTCCTTTCAGAGGTGCACCTTTCAGAGAACTGATGGTGGAGAGTCCCAAGCCGTCATTTCTTTGCCAAGAAGGCAGTACCAGCGCTGCACACTTTTGTTGAACAGAAGGTGGGCCAGTCCTTGAGCCTGTCGGTGTGTAGCAAAGTGCATGGCAGCGCCGACGTCTGGAGCTGTAACTACGGTCAGGGACAGTACATGTCGTTTACGGCCCACTGGGTGAATGTGGTCCCTTTGCAGCAGCAACTTGGACAGGTCACGCCTTCGGCCTCCGCGTTCCCTGCCCGTTGGGCCTGTGACACCGTGCAACTCGGCCTCCTCATCCTCCGCCATCTCCTCACCCTCCACTGTAGGCTCAAGTCTCAGTGCCCCTCCAGTCTACCATGTGTGCAGGGCACGGAGGTGTCACGCAGTGCTTCACATGGTTTGTCTTGGCGAACGGAGTCACACAGGGGAGGAACTGCTTAAATTTATTCATCAGGAAATCCAAACATGGCTTACTTCAAGAAAACTTAAAATGGGAATCATGGTTACCGACAATGGGAAGAACATTTTGTCTGCGCTGCTCCAAGGAAGGCTGACCCATGCCCCCTGCATGGCTCACATCTTCAATCTGGTTGTCAAGCGGTTTCTGAAGTGTTCCCCCCATATGCAAGACATCCTAACAACTTCAAGGAAACTTTGCATGGACTTCAGCCACTCATACACCGCCAAACACAACCTTCTTGAGCTACAGCGGCAGAACGGTATCCCCCAACATAGTCTGATTTGCGATGTTTCCACCCGTTGGAATTCTACCCTTCACATGTTGGACCGATTATATGAACAGAGAAAAGCCGTCACGGATTTCCTGATGATCCAAGCGGATAGGGGGACTCCCCTGTGGAACTTCAATGTAAACCAGTGGCAGCTCATACGTGACACCTGCCGTTTGCTCAGGCCCTTTGAGGAAGCCACTTTATTTGGCAGTCGGCAGGATTACGAGATGAACAACGTGATTCTACTGCTTCATGTACTACAGAACATGTTGGAAACCATGGCTGGTCAGGGCACTGGAGACATGGCGTCTACATCTTACGGCCACATGAACCCCGTTGGACTGGAGGAGGAGGAGGGGCACAGTGAAGCACAGTTTAGGCTTGGCGAAATGGCTGGTTTATCTAGTCAGCGGACAGGAGAGGAGGAGCAGGAGCAGCCAGAGGAGCTAGAGGGTTTTGAGGAAGGCGAGACAGAGGACCTGGACACACCGTGGCAGTATGCAGTGGAGATTGAGACAGGTAGTCCATCCGAGTCACTTGCGCAAATAGCAGGAAGCATGCTCACGTGCTTGCGTAGTGACCCCAGAATTGTTTCCATTTGTCGGCGGGATGACTTCTGGTTGTCCACCTTATTGGACCCTCGCTTCCGGCACAAAATGGGGTCATTTTTTAAGCCCGCCGAGAGGGAGGACAAACTGAACTACTACAAAGACATTCTACGTAGGCAGTTGGCCGATGCCTATCTGCACCATTGTCCATACTCTCGCAGGTCTGACTCGAGGGGACCTCTGCGCTCACCTTCCACTGCCATGGCTGCTGGGGGGGTTGGCAGGAGCAGCAGCAGCAGCTCCATCAGCAGCAGCCTCAGTCTTCAGTCGCTAATGAGTAGCTTTCTACACCCGCATAGTGAGGCTACTCATGAGCAGCCTTGACATGACCATGCCAACACACCTTGAGGATCCGCTGGACTTCTGGGCAGCCAAACTTGATTTGTGGCCGCAACTAGCAGAGTTTGCCCTGGAAAAGCTAGTAGCGTGCCATCTGAGCGGGTGTTTAGTGCGGCGGGGGCCATAGTTACGGCAAGTGAACTCGTCTGTCAACTAAAAATGTGGAGAGACTCACCTTTGTCAAAATGAATCAGGGATGGATCAGCCAGGATTTCCACCCACCAATGCCGGATGCATGCGACTAGATTGAGCATGGTGCCACGTTTTACACTTTCCAAATGGTGCAAAACATATTTATGTCTTTAGGCCAATTTTTGGGCTCCTGCTGATGCCAACTTCAGGGTGTGCCTTCCAACCAATTTTTGGCCTCCTGCTGATGCCAACTTCAGGGTGTGCCTTTCAGCCAATGTTGGGCTGCTGCTGCTTGCAACTCCAGGGTGTGATTCATCCAATTTTTGGGCTCCTGCTGCCAACTCCAGTGTCTCTTTAAAGCAATGTTTGGGCTCCTGCTGCTGCTGCTTGCAACTCCAGGGAGTGATTCATCCAATTTTTGGGCTCCTGCTGCCAACTCCAGTGTCTCTCTCAGCCAATTTTTGGCCTCCTGCTGCTGCTGCCAACTCCAGGGTGTCTTTCAAGCAATGTTTGGGCTCCTGCTTATGCTGCTGCCAACTCCAGGGTGTGCCTTCCAGCTAATGTATGTGCTCCTGCTGCTGCCAACTTCAGGGTGCCTTCCAGCCAATTTCTAGGTTCCTGCTGCTGCTGCTGCCAACTCCAGGGTGTGTCAGTCAATTTTCCGGCTTCTGCTGCCAACTCCAGTGTTTCTTTAAAGTAATGTTTGGGCTCCTGCTTATGCTGCTGCCAACTCCAGGGTGTGATTCATTCAATTTTTGGGCTCCTGCTGCCAACTCCAGTGTCTCTTTAAAGTAATGTTTGGGCTCCTGCTGCTGCTGCTTGCAACTCCAGGGTGTGATTCATCCAATTTTTGGGCTCCTGAAGCCAACTCCAGTGTCTCTTTAAAGTAATGTTTGGGCTGCTGCTGCTGCTGCTTGCAACTCCAGGTTGTGATTCATCCAATGTTTGGGCTCCTGCTGCCAACTCCAGTGTCTCTTTCAGCCAATGCTTGGGCTCCTGCTGCTGCTGCTTGCAACTCCAGGGTGTGATTCATCCAATTTTTGGGCTCCTGCTGCCAACTCCAGTGTCTCTTTCAGCCAATGTTTGGGCTCCTGCTGCTGCTGCTTGCAACTCCAGGGTGTGATTCATCCAATTTTTGGGCTCCTGCTGCCAACTCCAGTGTCTCTTTCAGCCAATGTTTGGGCTCCTGCTGCTGCTGCTGCTTGCAACTCCAGGGTGTGATTCATCCAATTTTTGGGCTCCTGAAGCCAACTCCAGTGTCTCTTTAAAGTAATGTTTGGGCTGCTGCTGCTGCTGCTTTCAACTCCAGGGTGTGATTCATCCAATTTTTGGGCTCCTGCTGCCAACTCCAGTGTCTCTTTAAAGTAATGTTTGGCTCCTTCTGCTGCTGCTTGCAACTCCAGGGTGTGATTCATCCAATTTTTGGGCTCCTGCTGCCAACTCCAGTGTCTCTTTCAAGCAATGTTTGGCTTCCTGCTGCTGCTGCTTGCTACTCCAGGGTGTCATTCAGCCAATTTTTGGGCTCCTGGTGCCAACTGCAGGATGTGTTTCAGCCAATGTTTGGGCTCCTGCTGCTGCCAGCTCCAGGGTGTGTTTTTCAGGCAATATAGGGGCCCCTCATAGTGATACCACCTCAACTCTCTGTAATTGTGCCACTCTGAGATTCTAATAGCGATGCCTCTGATCTGTATGTCCTAATTATTTACAGTATTATTTCAGTAACCCAGCACGCATCCTATGCGTGTTACAGCAAGGCAGAATGGTTTACAACCCTATTGAGGCTCTAGGAAGCTCAGAAATAGCCATTTTTAATAGCGATTCGTCGCGAATAAATTCGGGTCGAAACGATTTTTGTCGGAAAATTCGGCGAATCAGTCGAATCGAATTTTTCAAAAGTTCGCTCATCTCTAATCATGTCCAACTGAGCCTGGAGCTGGATTAAGTTGTGGAGGAGTAAGAGGAAAAGCTCAATGCCCAGGCCATGTCCACAATACCAGGTGGCCTATCTGGTGGAGAGGAACCACAGGACAAGGAGGTAGATGAGGATCTCCTGGCAGTATTCAGTGGGGAGAACAGGGTGTCAGACTCCCTTGTGCAAATGGCTGGATGCCTGCTGGAGTGTTTGCACAGCGACATCTGCTTTTAAGTCATTCACTACTAGCTTGTGACATTGGTAGACCCGCGTTTCCACAGCAAAATGTATTTTTTTCCACCTTCTGATAAGTATCCCAAAATGGCGTACAACCTGAGTTAATGTGTAGTGATTTGAGGCCTACCAGCATAATCTGGCATGATCACTAAGAAGTCATCGGGGGAGCCTGTGTGTCCACTCTCAACTCCCTCAACAGCTAAGGGGACCAGGGGCAGCAGTAGTCAAGCTAGTCATTTAAGCCTGGAGTCTCTGATAAGCAGTTCTATGCAGCCACCCATTGAGTAAAGCCGCCACCTAGCAAAACCCCCAAGTGTTTGCATATCTGAATTTCCCCCTGTCCCCCAGTCATAGGTGGCTGAATGTCTTATCTGCCCCAATGAAAAGTAACCCAGATCTTGAGCCTAGCCAACATATATGAAACATGGAGGGGGCTCCATTCTTTAATTTGAACCGGACCTTCACCATGATTTATTGAAAAGCCCAAACACTTAAAAAACTATTCCCCAGCATCTAAAATTAATATATTTTAAGTTTTTAGTCACTTACTTATTATTCTTTGCCCCACTTGGCTGCAATTCTGTTCAGAAATACGGGCGCAGCCATCTTGACTCAGAAGCATCACACTTACTGAGGAGAGGAGAGGGGGATAAAATACAGGGGGGCAGGTTATAGCTGTGCTTTGCTCAGACAGAGCAGAGCTGGGTTCAGGAAAGGGTCAGCAGTCCCAGAATGCAGAGCAGCACAGTCAGAGGGCACTTCCTGTTTGCAGGCTGCCTGATGTTCCATGAGCCGCCATCTTGGATGTTTAAAGGCTCAGGAAATGCAGTAGATACAGGTAGGATGATTTTTAATGTGAGCAATCTGTATGTACAGGGTGTGGGAAACATAAAATATAGGCTCTTATTCAGAGTGAAGGACCGCTTTAAGTAAGATTTTCACACATACAGTAACAATTCTTAAATTGTTTCCCATTTAATAAAAGAAGAGGCTACTACCATTGTAATCAAAAGATAATACATGTTATGTATTGGGTAGTTTTTTTTTTAGATGAAAAGAAGAGCTTTTGCAGTGGTGCAAGTGGACCAACAGTCAAAAATTACTTAAACCAGACCAACACAATAAACAGTGCTTATATGCATCCCACCCCAGGGCAATTTAGATTGCTGAGCATAAAAATGTGTGTACCTTTTCTAACTCCGGTTGTGGTAAATATAGATAATATAGTATGTGGTAAAAATAAAATGGCGGCTCATGGATCTGCAGGCCACCTGAAAGCAGGGTTTCCTGTTACTGTGCATTGTTAGTTATATCAGTTAAATCCAGGCAGCAGCGTGGCCAAGATGCTGGGAAAGGAAGCTCCAAATTGGCCACTACCACTAGAACATCGGTGAAGCAGCGTTTCAGCTTTGAGTGGATGCAGGAGCAAATGTAAGTGCTGACGATGCTTCATTATCCTGCGTGCAGATTTTGCATGTGAGTTTTGGGGAGTTTTATTTTCCAGCTGTACCAGGCGGTTTGTCTAGTTTAAATTAAAAAAAAATGCTCATGGTACTTAACGTGTTTCCCATTTAGTAAAAGAAGAAGCTATTTCCATAGCCTATTCCCAGTATAATGGACTACTAACTCCAGATAATGCAATAGAGGTGACTGTTGTCTGCTCTTCTGAACCAATCAAGGGAAACCTCATCATTCAAACCAATGCTGTACTGGCCAACCCCAAGTTTGACATTAAGGTATGGAAAGTTCTATGTTTTTCCATAAAAAGTCTAATTACACTGCTGCATATTTCCATTGGTCCAGAGCTGCAAGTATTGATTATAGGTATGTATTTTAAAAATAAACAATGCAGATTAATATTACTTTTCCTCTTGTAAAATCTACAAAAATGCGGTACCCTCAATTTTAGGTGCATTTATCAACATGTAGCAATCAGAGATTATTCCTTATGCATGTGCGTACAATACAGTTTATACATTTCTGTATCTGTATTGTGACAAACATTACCATTACCATCGGCATTAGTAGCATTTTTAGTTGGCTATACCTATACTTTCTGCTGCTTCTGCTTAAAAACAAAACATTTTTTTGTGTACATAGACTAATGAATTGCCTGTGAATAAGAGAACTCTTGTCTGCCTCATGACTTTTATCACAAGGAGTTTTAAACCAAAACAACTCACATTTTCCACAAAGTGTTTTTTTCTGAGCACAGGGAGGCATTCTGATTGCCGATGACTCCTTGCGCATCAGTGGCAATGAAAGGGAGAAATCTTATGTTACTTATTTGTTCCCCGAGTGCTGTGATCGGCTGCTGGCAACTACATGACCATGGTGGCCAATCACAGCACAAAATTTTCCAGGGGACTGAGTAGAGAGGTAAGATTTCTCCCATTTAATGCCCTTAATGCGCGGGGGGAACCAGCAGTCGGAATACCTTCCTGCACTAGGAACAACACCCATTTTGTTTAATGGGTGTTGTTCCAGCTTAAAGGTTAGTAGAAAACTGCCCAGCGAATCAGCTACTGTGCCCTACTGAAGATGGAACTGGAATATAATCCTGGGCACCGTTATATACCTTTTTTTATTCCCACTGTACAACATTAATTCAATTCAAACCGAATCTGATTTAGATAGTTCAATGTACACTACTACTTTTAGCAAAGGGCCATTTAACATGGTCTGACCAGGGTCTGGGGTGGTGGATAGGCCTGGGTCGGTGTCAATGTATGGCCCACACACAGAGCAGCATGGGCTTAGTTTAAAATAGCTGTGCTGGGGGATGGAACTCTGTGGAACATTAATCAGACCAGATGTACTGGTTTTTAGCTGCCCCCTGATGCATTTTGTGTAGGCAGTGCTAACCCATGGCCGCTGTCTGGGTCTGGTGTGTCGGGAACTGAATCATGTGAGTGCTCCAGGGCAGGGGCCTGTATAACTGGCATCTGTGGTCCGCATTTAAACCATGGTTCAGCAGAATACTCTTGCTATATAATCATTGTCTTACTTTACTGAATAATTCTTTTTTGCTTGTTATTTATTATTATTATTATTATTTGAATGTATTTTTTGCAGTTGAAAGGACCAGCCTGCTTGAACCAGCCTGTCACAGCAGAAATAAAATTTACCAACCCACTAAACCTAGAGGTATCTGATATTGTAGCGACTGCAGAAGGCAGTGGTCTACTAAGGGATCCAGTCACAATCAAGTAAGCGAGCTTGTTTTTGTTACCCATGTTTTAAATTTAATACATTCTTATCTTAATTTTTATAGGGTTGCGTTTAAAGGGCTAAACTTCACCTTTTCAACATGACTGTGAATATGTACTTGGTAGACTACAAAAAAGATATGCTACTGATCTGAAAACAGCATTTGATTCAATAATTTGGGTCATTTAAAATGAATATTTGGGCTTCCTGAGGTTTCCTGCTGGAGCCTAGAAAACGCCTCCTTGTGGTTATAAATGTACCTCCATAACAAAAAAACAAAGAAAAAAGAGCAGCTAGGCAAAGCTATGTGCTCTTTCCTCTCTGCTCTACATTCTAGGGTAGGCAAACTGTGGTGAAGGCGTGAATGATGGAGGACCCAGCCAGCCTCATCTTACTAAAACAATGGCTAAAGGTTAGGCTGGGGGTGCAAGGCCAGTAAAAAAAAAAAAAGTTTTAGTCAGTCTCAATCGGGCAACAAAATCTGCCAGCCCTGAAATGCAAAAGACCGCAGTGCCAGCCAGTTTACTGCCCCTGAGGAATCCTATTTGGGGTGCCCCACTGTATGAATTCCCCACAGGTTAGCCTCCATATTATTTCAAAGGAGCATGCCACGGACTGCAGGAATTTGGCCTCTGTGATCCCTAGGCTGGAGCTTTGACTGAAACAGGGCTGCAGGCCATGTATTAAAGCAGAACACCATCCCGGACTCTGACACTTGCCCTTGGGGCATCCCCATTAGTGAAACCCCCCAGATCGGCCATGAATAAGACATGACACTGTCCTGGACTTTGGTGCTTGCCCCAGCAGCAATCTCCATTTGGAATACCCCACAAAGTGTAACCCCCCAGATCACCAATAAAAACGCACCAATCCCCGGCTCTCATCCAATCAGCAAACTTGCTGTGTATTACCACTGTTTGCATGCAGAGCTCAGCAATAGGGAGCGGAAGCACACTCATCTCCAGTTCCCTTTAGAGGTGGGCTCGCTCCAGCCTATCCGATTAGCTGGGGCCAGAGTGAACCTCAGAGATGCTGGGGATGTGGCCGCTGATGTGAACAGTGCAAAGGTACGTTTTTTGCCGACCCGGAGAGAGGGATTTCACACAGTAACCCAATTTGGGATGCCCCAGGTAAAGGCTAGCAGCCAGCCCAAGAGTCTTTTAGACTCCAGGGCTGACACACCAGAGTTTTGTTCCACTTTTAATATACACGGCATACATCACTGATTGGACAAGAGCCAACACGGGGAAGGTAAGTTTTAGGTGCGCTCCATGGAGGGTTCACACATCGGGGCATCTCAAATCAGAAAGGACCAAACCACAAGATATTAAAAATGCTGGGGGAATTCATGGGAACATATTTTTCAGCTGGTGGGTTAAAGTGGATCCAAACCCAGTGTTTCTGACTCCTTGGGTTTTTGTCTGCTTAGCAGGGGTATCCAATCTCTTACCTCGCTCCAGGCTTCTATGGCGCATACCCGGCCTTCCAGCTGATCACAATTGATTAAGATTGTAATCAATTCCAAATGAACAGATTACTGGGGCACCCTGGTTGTCTCTACCTCCAGCTGCACACATGGGAAGCTATAGATGCCACTTGAGGGCCGTGTGCAGTGTAAGAGCAGTTGTTAAGTAGGTTTAATGAGCGATCTAGAGGGTTTAAACTACCGGTAGCAGGGCATCCTAAATTAAGATTTTAATCTGCATTAAAAAGACGCTCCCGGTGCACATTCCCCTGCATCAGATCAAGAGCATGAAGAATAGTATCATGAAGTATGTATGGGGAGGCACCAGACCGAGGGTAGCAAAGGCAACCATGTTTAGGCATAGGAGAGAAGGGGGACTGGGAGTCCCGTGCATAAACAGGTACTACCTGGCAGCACACATAGCTCACTTCCATAGTTTGCATCTCAGAATGGAAATCCCCCTTTGGGTATCCCTGGAGGCCCTGCATGCAATCCTACCCCTATAGACAGCTTAATATGGACCCCACCGCAATATAGGCCTCATATGGAATGCCTGATCCTGTGTCATTCTCTCCGCATTTAAAGGTTTGATTTCACCACATCTTCCGGCAATGAGATTGTTTAAAAATCCGTGGTTCCCCCCCAGGGAGAAGCATTCACTTGGTGGGAGCAGGCAGACATCAGCAAAATTCATTATCTCATGGATGGGGATGAAATTACCTCCTGGTCCACACTGACAGCGAGGGTAAACGCGCCAATAATCAAGCAATACAGATACCTTCAGATCCGCCACTGGCTCGCCCCTTTGCTCAGGAATAAAATCTCTGGATCTGATGTTACTGCTTTTGAGAGGGTCTGCCTGCGGGGGACGCCCGCGTCAGGTCTTGTATCCATGATCTATTCTCACTTTGCGGCGTTGCCTCCTGACTCGAAACATGGGTACATGATCAGGTGGGAGGCGGACCTAAAGGGGCGGGATAGATATTTGGGATGAGATCAACAAATGCTCTATAAATATCACCATCCTGAATGCAGCGTATAAATTGCTGACGAGTTGGTACCTAGTTGCAAAGGCAATCCCTAGGTATCCAGCAGCTTGCTTCAGGGGCTGCCCCGTAGAAGGCTCGGTTTTACATATCTGGTCGGAGTGCCCAAAAGTTAAAAGGTTCTGGTCAAGGGTCTTTGGCCTGCTATATAACCTTCTGCAGACTAACATACGAAGGGACCCCTGGGTGGCGTTGCTACATGTGAGACCGGGAGGTATCACTAAGTCCCAGCACACTCTATTGACCCAGGTCATGTTAGCCGCAAAGTTAACAATCGCGAACTCCTGGAAGAAAACCAACATCCCGTTCCAGGCAGTGAAAGAGAGGCTGAGTGGGATCTCCATCAATGAAAAACTGACAAGTATCCTTGAAAAATGTATCAAAATTTGGAGCCCATGGGTGGAATATGCATTTCCAGCCATAGGGAATGCCCTGCTGCAGTGAGGGATGGCTCAAACTCCTCCCCCCCATTTTCAGTTTTTCCCCTCTCCTCTTCTCCCCCTTTCCCCTCCTTTCCTAGCCTTCCCCCCCCCCCCCTTTCCTGGCTTGTCTGACCCCCTCCTCCTTGTCCTGTAGGATGAGGATGGTGGCGCGGAGGACTCTGGACCAGATGGGGCGGAAGACATTCCACCCGCCCATCGGCCCGTGGCACAATCATCTCACAATAGCTAGTGTCAGACCAGTCCCTCAAACACCAGCACTTAAAAGGTCCATATGTATTAGAAATTTTGTTGAATGAATGTTGACAATAGGAAAAAGTTGTTAAGTGAGAATGTTGAATGAATAACGTTCTGTATTTCAATTATTTCTGTAACACTTTATTATGCTGTACAATCCAGTTATTAAAATACAAAATGACAATTAAAAGATTGAAACAGAATAGTTAAAGACGAACAGCCTCCCTGGAGAAACATTTTTAGTTTATTTTCTCCATCTTTACCTTTCCTAACACTTTCCTTTGCTTATATATCTAGCGTCATTGCTTGGACCATGCAGTCTGTGCAATCTCCAAGAGCGCAGTCCATTTGTAAAGACGGGGCTCAGCGTCTGGCAGTAAAGATACCGCAGGGACGTGTGCCCTCAGTCATTTACTGGCCTCCTGCCAACAGCATTTACAGTAGGAGCAGCACTGAGAACAGATTTGGGGGTCTGTCTGCACAGTTTTTTTTAGATTAAAGGTTGGTGGCAGCATGTTGTGTGAGTATGTACAGTTTAATGCCTCCCTGTGCTAAAAAAGAAACAAAAATGTATACATTATGCAATGTTATGCATTCAATGTTTGTGCAGAATATTAGCTTTTTTATCTACTTCTTTTTCTAGTGCTACCTAACACTACTACATTTATTTATTTTAGGGAGAAGAACTCAGTGATGCCAAATGAGACCATAACAATGTCATTAACGATGACTCCATATAAAGCTGGCGAAAGGTATTTGTTGGTCGATTTAACAACTAGCATGTTTCAGAATGCCAAAGGATCTTTGAAAATTAACGTCAGTGGCCAAGAGGAAGAGGAAGAAAGGCAAGAGGAATAAGAAAGGCACAGGCTTCGTAACTCCCCATCCTGCCTCAGCCCCAGGAGAGGTGGAAAATTCCTAGGATAAACACTGTTCACCTCCCCTAAGAATACAGTTACAGTTATATGCACTTTCACGCTAAATATGGCTTATGAACATAAGTTCTCAATGTGTCACTCAAGATGAAAAAGGTCGGGGAATGCTGCTTTACAGTACATGACTTTTGTTCATGCTGAAATAGATGTAAATCATATTTCTCCTGTTAAAAACTTAAGCTCCAGATAGATACCCTAGTGGTGTATTATGTTTCTCCAACTGACAATCACAAAGCTAAACCTAATGTACCAACATATGTTTTACTGTTTTATTGAGTATCTCTACTATGATTTATACCGTGTACAGCGCTACGGAAGAGGATGTCGCTATATAAATAAATAAATAATAATAATCTGCCCGATTCACAGCAAAGTCAGACTTACTTACCTATCTTAATAAGTAATACATGGCTATTAATAAAATATAGCTTATGATATAACTATTGTATGCATTTGACCATTTAATGTACATTTAATGTAGAAAATAGACCAGTTCCATTCAGAATTTGCTTAACCTGTCTGATGGTTCATTTTCTGTCTTTCTGACTTTCATGCTTTCTAGGGAAAGTGATCGCTGTAAGATTGCGTTCCCACCGCTATCACACCACAACAGCATTTTGCAAGCTTTGTTATTCCCCCAAAAAGCTGCTTGCATGACTTTGGAATTGCCACAATATGAATGGGCCCATGGGTAACTGCGGGTAGCATTCTGACAGATGGCAGGATCGCCCCACTATCCCTACTTCTTCCTTTGCCTCCAGTGCCTCCCTCCTGATCCAGACGACAAAAACAGCCTGGTGTTAAGAGGGCCTTATTTTATCTCTAGATTTCTATGTGCTGTTTTGCTACACATTTTCTTTTCTTTCTATCTGACCTTGTATGGATTATATGCTACATAAACCTTAAAGTTATGGATATAAAAAAGGCTATACTCATGGCTTGTTTCCTGATCGTTGAATCCATGTCCTGATGGGAATGGCAGGACTGAGTCATAACAGCACACTGTGTATTGCATTGGATTGAGCTTGGGTTGACTGACAGTGGAGAGAGCTCCATTCTAGCCTATCACTAAGAGAGAGGGTGTCAACTTGACATGAGCCTGTTTTTGTTGTCTGGATCAGGAGGGAAGCACTGGAGGCAGAGGAGAAGGACGAAGAAGAAATTCCCCTTTCTTTCAGTGGCTGGAGCAAAGAGACTGTATGGGACTGCCACTGCATCAGGTAAGTTGCGAGGCAAACTATTTTACAGTTTGACAGGCTAAACTAAATAGATGTCCCATGGTCACCCCAAGAACTTTGGGGGCCCTTAAATGTCCCACTTTATTTACATTATAGGAAGGACTACACCACCAAATCTGTATGCCTGCTCCACTCCAGCTCCGCTTGGCTGAACAGTGGTAGTGGAATATCTGGATTGGTTGAGCATTAGCTCTCATCCAATCAGAGCCATGTACCATGCAGGGCTTTGGCAAAAGGAGCAAGAGCAGCAGAATCCCCAATCTAACTGAATTGCTGGGGGGCCAGGGGGCACACAAAGCCCGAAGATGTGATTGCCGGATGTTCATGCTGGGGGTTCCTGGAAGCAGGTGAGTTTTGCGGTGCCCCGGGGGGTCACACAGTTGGGCAGTCTGTGACAAGGTGGCGGGGGGAAAACATAGCACCCAGGTCTGGATAATGTCAGTACCATGGAATGCATTATTGTAGCAAAGCACACAGGGAAGCATGCTGACATTCTGTGTTATTAGCTTCCCAGCCTCTTACCATTGTGTCATTTAAAGTGGCCTTCCAGTCAAAAAATGACTGAAGGTCCATCTATTTGCTAACCATACTTCCATCCTTTAAACGTAAAAAGAAGCCCAAATATAAGTCACTGGGTCTGTGCACCAGGACCACTGACAAAGGTCTTAAATGATATACAAGTCCTTTATCACAAACCAAAACCCTACCTGGCATAGAGTGTCTGCAATGGTTCAGGTCTGTGAGCACACAAACCCATCCCTTACTGCCTCTGGTAGGTCCCTTATTTAAGACTTCCTAGACAGGCAGATGGTCCGCCCTCAGTGACACACTCAAATGTGATTGATGTCAACAAAGATCTGTGTAACCAGCGTGAAACAGCGTCAAAGCAAAGCTGAAGAAGCCGATATACATGGAAAACAAAAGGTTCCAAGGCTGCAATAGAAAACCAACAGGACCACAGCTCAGGAGGCAGGCAAAACAAAAACATCTACCATGAAAAACTTGACTATTAACAAATCATGTAAAAGCCGATCTTAGAAATAAATGTTGGGATCATAAATGTTGGGAAACACATAACAAAACAATGATCCTCATGAGACATAACATAACAATACTAAAAATAACCATGTGCATTAACAGTCAGCTAAGCACCAAACTCTTAATAATGGAAAATGTAAATATATAAAAGAATACTGGGATAAAAAAAAACTAAAATAACAGCAAGCATAAAGTAATGATATATAGCCAAGTGAACGTAATCATCTATCAACAACCAGGGAACTATCCCACCTAAAATTTAACCCCAGGGGCATTTTTGTGGCAAGGTGAAATATCCATTTCACCTCACATTCCAAAAATGTTCTATGTAGTTCACCTCCTCAATACCTATAAGTGTGAGTTTTACAGACTGACTCATTGGGCTCGATTCAACAAAGGTAGAAATAAATTCGTGTCACTCGAAAAATCAGATCGCATGCACAAAGTTTTAACTTTTTCGAGTGATTCAAAAAAGGGGTTGAATTAAATACTTGCACTCGAAAATGCAATCGGAAAATGTTCTAATCACTCGTAAAATTTTCAAGATGCTCGTAAAAAGAAGATACAAAGCTTGCTCACATAGCACCACGTGTCCCTGGGTGCAGGGAGCAGCTCTTTGCTAGCTTTAACCTCATGGTACGCCATTCTTATGCTTACACTATAACGTGGACCAAAAGCCAGGATTTTGACTATTCTGGGTTTTGGTGCACCGCAATGTAAAAACCCAAAGGTCGACCAAAGGTCTTCTACCAGTTAATGGTGCCAAATATGGATTCCAAAGCTGCACGATTTAGCCTAGTAAGCTGGAAAAGTGCTTGATATGGCAGCTGATCCACTTCCAAACGTGTCCGAAAATATGGGAATGGGTAGTGTGCGCCTTCTCTGCGCCACATCATCTGCAATATGTTCGAAGTCAATGGCCTCGATTCACAAATCATTGAAAAAAATTCTCATGGAAGTAAAAAATTAAATTAATGCGAAAAAAGCCTGAGAATTTCACTGTTACCAAATCACCAGATAGGAAGACACTGAAAGTCAATGGAACTTTTTACTACTAGTAAAAAAGGGTAAAAAGTTCAGTATTTTTTTCAGGAGTAAAAAAATGGCATTGACTTTCATTGTCTTCCTAACTAGTGATTCACAAACAGTGGAATTCTCTGGCTTTTTTTCTTATGAATTGAATTTTTTACTACCATTACAGTTTACTACCATTGCAAAGAAAGTAGAAGGGCTCCATTGTGAGAGAGAAAAATGAGTTTTCTCCTGCTGAAAGCTGCATCAAAAAACTAGTGTGAAACACTCTAATTTATATAACGTGTGTGGCTCATCAAGTCCACCTGAATCAGTAGTAAAATTTTCGAATTGTAAAATGCAGTAGTAAATTTTTCGATCCACTAATTTAATTCGCACTTTTACAATCGCACTCGAATTAAATTCAAGTGACTCGTGTTTGACAATGGTTCCAGGTAGATGAATCACTCGTAAAAAAAATATAGCAAAATCGCAACTTTTTAAGCACAAAACACACGAAAAATCAATTTTCGACCTTTGTTGAATCAAGCCCATTGTGTGTACATATTACATCTGCTGTACCAACAAGGGTAGCAACCTGTAGTTTCTAGCCATGTAGCCATTGTGGTGAAGATTTCTATACTAGATCTACGACTGAAAACTTTAATTCCTTCCTTCTACGTTCTCTGTAATATAGGGGGTGTAGGAGGGGAAAATATTTTCTAACAATCTCAGAAACTTTATTAATTTCCATAGCATAGGGGGTACTAAATACCACCCAATTCTTAATCGGCATCAACTGAAGATGCTTCCTTTCCAATATATCTGGATCTGGGCATGTTTATAGTTATGTCCCTTATGTCCCATGCTAACATCCATGGGGACACCCTGTTTCCTTCAGTATCCTGTAATATAGTCTGCCTCCTCTAAGAGGCATCTTTCCCGAAGCAGTACCTCTTTCTGTGGATAATTTCTCCTACCAGAATGGATTTTACCGCTTGGTGGGGTCACAGCTAGATGCCAATAATATAAAATATTGTTACCCGCAGTGGGTTTAATGTAAGAGGAAGTTAACATGGTGTGCTGAACACTGCCCCCCACCCAGACAGTAAATCATGAAATTCAATTTGTAAAATTGTAACATTTAAAAAATATATATGTTTAGTGAATTGTCCTTCAAATAGACCCCAAATAAGACTCTGACTGTGTAACTCTCCAAATCAGAAGAAAATTATCAATGTATTGAAAATAAATCACAGCAGAGTTGCAATATTGGTTGCCTTTACCATATACTGTATATGGAGGTCATCAACCCATACATAAGTTGGCTAATGAGTCCCATGGATGCTCCCCATTGTTGTACAAAAAAGCTAAACTCAAAAACAAAATAAATATTACTTAATAGTTATTCGTCCTATTAAATTACTTTAATCATCATCGTAGTTTGAATAATGATCCAGGTGAAATTTAAGTGCAACGAATGCCAAATCATGGGAGATACTGGAAAATGTTACATTCATGCTGCATAAACAAAACCCATCCTCTGATTGTATATGATAGTAAATCGATCAAGTGATCCAGATGGAGAGTCTTTTGAGCTGGCTGAGAGAACTCACAGGGTTGAGTGCTGTGGCTCCTTTAAGACTTTTATACCAGCAGGCACACTCTAATGTGTAAAAGTTTGGTGAACCAGATTGGTTGCTGGTGGTCATGTGGATGGTAAGGAATGTGGAAGTGCTAAGTACAGGGATGCCGATTTTTGAGCTATGGGGGGGGGGTGCACAGTCAAGTCGGTCATAGGGTCACCAGGGGTTTTCATTTCAATACATTTTTATTGAGTAAGAGTTCAAAAGTAGTATGCATGTGTGTGACATTCCAAGTCAGATAAATTGCAGATATAAAGTTCAGGAATTAAAAGCACGCATTTATTACCATAACAGCAAACATATAGTACTCCATCTTACATGTACAATAACTTCAAAATTGCCAAACAAATACTAAGCAAGTAACACAGATGTGGAAAACAAAAAAGGAACATTAAAGGAGAGAAAAAAGAAGGGGAGAAAAAAGAAGAAAGGGAGGAGGGACAAAGAGATACGGGAGGTAGAAGTAAAAGGTAAACTAAAAACAAGGAAGAGAACAAAGAGAAGCACAGAGATAGAAAAGATAGAAAATGGGAAAGACAACACCAGTAGGATATGTAAAATATAAGCAATTAATCACCAGTTTCAGATAGTAAGGGCATGTAAATGCCTATTGTCAGGGGCAAACATGCATATCCACGGTTCCCAGACTACATCAAACCTATCCACAGAGTTGGTGGCAAAGGCCCTCATTTTTTACAAATCATAATATTGTTGACTCTGGGGTGAATTTCAGAAAAAGGAATACTAAACTTTTTCAGGGCTCATGCCAGGACTTGTTTTGCTGTGGTGAAAATATGCTGCACCAAAGTAAATTGTAATCGGGGGCAGTGAGGGAGTTTCTAGTTTAGTAACACCGTCTCTGGGGCAAGACTCCAAGATGTGCCAATAAGGGCATTCACCAAGCCAAATGTTTTGGACCAAAAACTCAGAGGCCGGCCACTGCCACCAGATATGTCGGTAGCTCCCAACGGCAGAGCATCCCCTGAAACATTGTGCAGAATAGCTCGGGAGAGCCCGGTGGATATGCTCTGGTACCAAGTACCATCTTGTTAACATTTTTATGTTGATCTCTGAAGGAGCCACACCGGAATGAATACAAAAGATATTGGTCCAGATCTTGTTCCAGTCTGCTTTTGACCAGCTACAAGCAGGGCTGTATTTAGGATTCCTAGGCAACTCTTGGTAACACGCCCCCCCCCCCCCATTGTTAAAGTGGAACTTTCCCTGGTATAGTTCCATGCCCTGGGGGCATTCCATTTTGGGTTCCCCCACCAGAACAGAAAAGGCAACAGCAAGCAGTTTAAATTACTGCTGCCTGCAAAACCTTGCGGCCAAACACAGCATCAGCTGAGGCCCTAACATCAACCTTGTAAAACTTTGTAAAGGTATGAACAGAAGACCAAGTAGCGGCCTTGCAAACTTGTTCAACAGAGGCCTGGTGCTGGAAAGCCCAAGAAGCCCCAACAGCCCTAGTAGAATGAGCAGTAAGACGGAAAGGGGGAGTCTTCCCCTTAGTAGAATAGGCCTGAACCACAGCCTGACGAATCCATTTACTGATGGTAGATTTGGTGGGAGCCAAACCCTTCCTAGGCCCATGAGGCACAACGAAGAGAGCATCAGTCTTTCTGAAAGCCTTAGTGATAACTAGGTAATACTTAACGCACCTAACCACATCCAAGGAATGCAAAACCCTCTCCTTGGGGTTACTAGGATTAGGGCACAAAGAAGGAAGGACAATATCCTGATTCAAATGAAATGCAGACACCACTTTAGGCAGAAAGTCTGGTTTGAAGCAGAACACCACCTTATCCTGGTGTCTCTCATAGTAGGGAGGCTGAATAGATAAAGCAGCCAACTCAGACACATGCCTGAAGTGATAGCTACAAGAAAAACGACCTTGAGCGTGAGAACAGCGAGAGAAGCCTCCTGAATAGGCTCAAAGGGAGCACCCTGCAGGGCAGACAAAACCAAGTTTAAATCCCAAACAGGTACCATAGGTTTTCGAGGGGGACGCACGTGAGTGACCCCCTGAAAGAAGGTCTTGATCAGGGGATGCTGGGCAAAGGTCTTCTGAAAGAAGATAGACAGGGCTGAGACCTGACCCTTCAGAGTACTAAGCTTGAGACCTAAGTCTAGACCATGTTGTAAAAACTCCAGCACCCTAGAGACTAAGAATTCCCGGCAGGGAAGAGACCTGAACTCACACCAGTCAATGTAAGAACACCATACTCTATAACAGATAGCAGAAGAAGTCTTTTTCCTGGCTTGCACCATAGTAGCCACTACAGATGCAGACAAACCCTTCTCCATCAGGATGGAGGTTTCAATAGCCAAGCCGTCAAGCCAGAGTTAGTAAATTGGGATGGCGTAGAGAGCCCTGAGTTAGAAGATCTGGCAACCTTGGCAGATCATACTGATCTACTGCCATTTGAACTACGTCCGCGAACCACACTCTTCTTGGCCACCTTGGGGCCACCAGAATCGCGGGTACCCCTTCCAAAGCAATCTTTCGCAGAACTCTGCCCAGAAGGGGAAATGGTGGAAACACGTACAGGAGTCGAAACTCCCTCCAAGACATGGACAGGGCATCCGTGGCCAGAGCCAGAGGATCCTGAGACAGGGATACAAAGCTCGGGAGCTTGTGATTGTGACGAGACGCAAACAGATCCACATCCGGCACACCCCAACAGTGACACAGGGACTGGAATACCCTGTTGCAGAGGGACCACTCCCCTTGACGGGACGACCCCCTGCTCAGAGCATCTGCCAGCAGGTTCTCCGCCCCCGGAATGTAGACAGCCGAGATGCATTGGACATTGGCCTCCGCTCATGTTAGAATCAGAGATACTTCCTGGAGGGCCCCCTTGCTCCGGGTCCCTCCCTGATGGTTGATGTAGGCAACCGCCGTTCTGTTGTCCGAGTGGACCTGAACCGCCAGACCCTTCAGGTGATGGGTCAATTGTTCCAGCACCAACCTGACTGCCCTGAGTTCCAAGACATTGATGGGCAGATGGGCCTCCTGAGGGCCCCACCTCCCCTGGAAACGCAGGGACTTCCAGAATCCCCCCCAACCCGACAGACTGGCATCCGTTGTGACCGTCTCCCAGGAGGGGGCCAGGAAGGATCTGCCCCTTGTCAAATTCCTGTGGTCCAGCCACCACGCAAGGGATTGTCTGACCGAGGGGGGGAGCACCCAGACCTCGTCCAAGGACGCTGGGTTCTTGTTCCAGACTGACAGAAGGTGAAGCTGCAGAGTTCTCAAATGGAACTGGGCAAAGGGCACCGCCTCGAAGCTTGCCACCATCGAGCCCACCAACTGCATTCCCTGCCGGATGGAGGGATGAGGGCTCGAAAGCAGGGACCTCGCCTGCGTTGTCAGAGCTTCCACCTTCTGTGGAGGAAGGAATATCCTTGACTGAACTGTATCCAGAATCATCCCCAGGAACGGGGTCACCAAGGAGGGGGACAGAGAGGACTTGGGGTAATTGATCACCCAGCCGAAGGACTCCAGGGTGGACACTACCAACCGAGTGTCCAGCTCTGCCTGCCGCAGAGACCGGGAATTGATGAGTATATCGTCCAGGTAGGGCAACACATGTATGCCCCTTAGCCTTAACAGGGACATCACCCCTGCCAGCACCTTGGTGAATACCCTGGGAGCCGACGTGAGGCCGAATGGCAAGGCTCCGAATTGGTAATGCTGATCCAGCAGCTCAAAGCTGAGAAACCTTTGGTGTCCTGGAAACACCGGAACGTGAAGGTAAGCATCCTTGATGTCCACGGACGTCATAAGGTCCCCTGGGCGCAGCGAGGCGATGGCCGAGCGCAAGGTTTCCATACGAAAATGTTTGTTTCTGACAAATTTGTTGAGGATTTTTAAATCCAGAATGGGTCTGACTGACCCGTCCTTTTTGGGCACTGTGTAAAGGTTGGAATAGAACCCCACGCCCCTGTCTCATAAGGGGACCTTGCAAATGACCCCTAGATCCAGAAGGTCCTGCACAGCCAGCATCAAGACCCGAGCTGAGGCAGGGTCCTGTGGGATCCGGGACCCAACGAACCTGGTAGGGGGCCGTACAGCAAATTCTATCTTGTAACCGGAGGACACTACCTCCTGAATCCACCGGTCTGAGACGTGGCATCTCCAAACATGCTCGAAGTGCTGTAGACGTCCCCCCACCCTGACGGGCGAGGGCGCCCCTTCATGCCTGGGGGGTCTTGGGAGGGGCTTTGGGCTTGGGCCCCCAGGAGGAACCGGGACGGCGTCCTCTGTTCTTGTTCCAGGACACTCCTCTGCCTTGCTTAGCCCCACGGTAGGGGGTCGATTGGGAGCTCGGGCCACGAAAGGGCCGAGTCTGACGCCTGCGCTGGGGCAACTTGCCACCCTTGGCGAAGATGTCTAACCTTTCTCCAAACAGGCGCAGTCCCTTAAATGGAAGCCCCGTAAGGGCCTTCTTGGCGGCGTTATCAGCGGCCCACTGGCGCAACCAGACCGCCCGGCGTATGGCTACCACCAGAGCAGAAGATCTAGCGCTCAGCTTAATAGCATCGTCCGATACAGATAGGATAAAGTTAACAAAAGTCTCACAGGTGGACAGAGCATTGGCAGCATCAGAGGGCAAGTCATCATCAAGAGCATTCCTAACCACAGTCCTGAGCGCCACCGCCGTAATGGCTAAGGCGCAAACCGGGTGGAGCGACGCTCCCCCAAATGCAAAGGCATGACATGCCAATTGGTCAACACGCCGGTCCTCAGAATCCCACAGCGTAGTAGTGTCGGGGGAGTGCATAATAGAGGTGTTGGACAAACTTAAAATTGGGGCATCGACCTCGGGTGGCGATGTCCAGCACTTGACTAGGTCAGCAGGGAATGGATATTTCTTATCCACACTTTTAGGAACCCCATGAAGTTTGCTGGGGTGTTCCCATTCTTTCAGCACGAGGCTATTAAAATGGGTTTGTTCAGGAAATTCCAACCGCGCCCTAGCGGTGTGAAACAGATCACCCCTTTGCCGGGGAGCCGCGGCAGGGGGAGAGAGGGACAATACATCAAAGATCTGGGCCAACAGTCTATCAATGTCATCCGAGGACCAATGTTCAGAACCAGACTCCTCCTGTCCCCTGGACTCGTCGTCATATGACCCTGAGTCAGAGAACAGCTCCCCTTCGTCTGATGGGGGATGTGCATAAGAAAGCAGTAAATCGTCAGATTCTATAGGAAAGATAGTCGATTCAGGATTTAAATGCTGCCTCTTGGCAGTGGCCTAACGCGCTAAGGAGCCAGCAATCAAGTTTTCAACACTAGCCAGTCTAGTGGCAAAATCAGGATGAGACTCCCCACTGGTATTGGGGGTTAGACTCAGACTTGGGGGAGTAGGTGAAGTGAGGCGAGGCACAGGCCCAGCCTCAGAAGAGGCGGGAAGACCAGCTAGCGCCTGCTGTGCACAAGGAACGCACACCCGTGCATTGTCACCGCTGCTAGGCAAGACCCCACAAGCTACACACAGACGGGCTTGTCCCGAAGGAACCCCATTCACAATATCCTGAGATGCCTCCATATGGTGATTATTGAGCACAATAAGCCAGTAGGGATTGATGCTATAAAGCAACCCTGGATGCCCCAATGACCCGCGGGGAAGTGGGAGTAATTTTATGATGGTCAGGACCGGGCGCTACACTGGGCCGGGAGAAGCCACCGAAGAACACGGTCTGAAAGACACAAGGGGAACAAGGATGTCAGAGCCAAGCGAGAAGGAACAAAAGCTAAAGAAAGGGTCGCCCATGAGGGCACTTACAGACAGCGAGGGGAGGACAATCTTCACCACGCACGCGTGAGTAAAAATGGCGCCAAGCGAACCTCGAAGGGCGGGCCAGAGCTGAAGGTGACACAGAACGCGCCAAGCCAGACCACGACCCCCCCCCCCCCCCCCCCGGAGAGCGCGAAGCTCGAAGGAGCGTCGCCAATCAGAAACAGCAGTTATAAACGCCTGAAACCAGACCGAGTGGATTACCTCAGAGACTAAAATATGACAGAACAGAATAGAATACAGGAATAAATGCCGTAGCGTCCGCGAACAGAGCCGCCGTATGCGCCAAGTAAAATACAGTACAATACAATACAGGCGCTGCGGCTAACATTACAACCAATGCCAGGTGCGGCTGTGACACCTGTTAACCGTTAAGGGCTATAAAGCTTACTAGTGTAATAGGGTAAGGTTAGGCCATCGTACACACAACCTCCCCTCTTTTTCCCCCCAATAAAGGGGGGAACTAGGGAGGAAGGTGACCCAATACATGGGGTTCACCGCTACACGGGGTGTGGAGCGCTGATGTGGGAGGGGCATCCTCTGAAGGCTCACCATTAGCCTTGACCGCCTACCCTATGGTGGGGGATTGCGGTGGAGCATAGCTCCGTAAGCACACATGGTGCTGCCTACCTTCACCCGACCAACGCAGCCCAGGCTGGGAGGCATTACTTCACAAGGAGGACGGGTGGAAATAGTCCCACAGGGCCAAGGGCTGTAAAGCCCTGCTCGCCTGCGAGAGCGTGATACTTCATGTCTTCGCAGTCAGCACTGCAGAGAAATCTGGGGATTTGTGGGAGGTCCCTCGGTTTATGTAGGGCCGGGAGGAGCCTGTCTTTGCATGTCTGCAGTGAACAGCACCCTCAGGCGGAGGATTACCCATGTGTAAGGATTATAAGATGGAGCAGGACGTGCTGTATGCTTAGAATAAAATAGTAATAGCAAAGGGTCCCAATTCTTTATCTTCTATATCCACCCATAAAGGCTTTTTCGGCCTTTGCATGATAGTCTGCAAGTTGCACAACCTGGCATGCTTGGTAATGGAGGGAGAGGTGAAGAAGACCTATGCCTATACCCAAATTGGATGAACACACACCACACAAAAATTGATATGCAAATTGTTTTAGTGCAATGCCATCATATGATTTCAAGAAAAGGATAAAGTGTTTAGGCTTTGGTCATACTGATGCACTCTCAGTCAGCCGGATAGTCATGTATGACCAAGTATGGTTAACAGTGAAAAAACAGAAGAAAGACTATGTCTAAGGTAAAATATTATCATCAGTAACTATGAGGTAAAGCTTACACCATTATAGTGCCTATAAAGCATCATTCTGGAGATTCTCGGGCACATAGGGCCCCATATAAATTTATTGACCTTAAGTTGCAGTGATTACATTGTCTGTATGGGGACTCAAACCGGGAGCACTCAAAAAAGTACAGAATCTTTGGTAACCACATCTTTATTGCAGCCCACCTGCCCATCCATGAAAGATTCAGTTTGGACCATTTAGTGAGCAGAGAAGATAAGGTTTCTACAATAGGCGGGTAGTTGGCCCCATAAAGACTGTGATAGTCCCCAGCAATTTGCATTTCTAGATGCGGATCGGACAGTTCATTCCACTTAAACCAATAATCTTTTTTCACATATTGCAACTCTGACATGCTAATATTCAATGCATATGATTTTAGTGGGTTAACCTGAACCCATTAAAGTCTCCTGGGGTCCTAAACAAATTTGGAAGCATTATCCTAGGGTTAGTAACTACTAGCAGTATATTTTCAGCAATGGGGCTAATCTTCTGGGCCTTACCCGCCATCTTCAGATCAGGGCATTACTGTATCATGTGGGATAAAGGCTCAATTACCAAAGTGAGCATTAGGGGGGGGGGATAATAGGCAATCTTGCCTCATATCTCTCCAAATTGGAAATCTGTCTGACTAATGATCAGGATATTTAATGTAGGACTTGGTTTGGCATACAAAGTCTACCCATTAAAAAAAAAAATTGTCCTCAAAGCCCCAGCGTCACAGAATGTAGCATTAAAAATCCAATGACACAATGACACAGTGTCAATTGCTTTCCTAACGTCCAGCGCTAGCAACATAGCCCCAACTCATACTAGATACGCCGCTCTTTGTACATTGTTTCCTGCCTGCCTATAGGGAATAAATCCTACCTACTCTTTGCTCACTTATTGCCCAATGTAGGGGTTAAGACAAGAAGCTAGGATTTTAGCTAAAATGTTCACATCTAGGTTCAGGAGAGAGATAGATTTGTGGTCATACAGACAGATTCGAGCCAGACTTGGGTATCATACTGACGAGGACTGTCAATGTTACCACCCCCCATTTTTCTCCTTTCAGAAGTGCATTAAGAGCTGCCGTGAGAGATGGAAGCAGTAATGGGGCAAATTCCTCATGATAGGAAGCTGAAAACCCGTCAGGCCCTGGCAGCTTGTTTGGTTTTAACTACTTCATAGCTAACATGACCTTCCACATCCCTGGCCTAAGCCAACAGGGATAGGATATTAAGGGTTCCTAGTAAGTGATCTGCCTTAACAATGTTCAGCGGACCAACTGAGTTATATAAGTTCGCCAGCTGCTTTCTGAACATTTCTACAGTCTTGAGGGGGGTTACTCGAGAGTTGTTTTCAGAATAATGGGCTTAAATCCTCCCAGATCCACATTCATCCTCCTAGCAAGGGTGATACCCATCCTGTTACTAAGAGGGCACAATTTATATTTTGTCCATCTCAACTGCATTTTGACTTCATCAGTCAGACAGAGATCCAAAATTAGCTTGTCTAAAGCGTGTTCGATTAGTGGGGGTGGGATCCTTCTCGAATGCATCAGAGGTTACTTGCATCTTCTGAATCAGTTCTGCTTCATTTTAGATCTAATTTTCTTTTTCTGAGGGGCAAGTTAAATAAGGTGGCCCCAAATTACCACTTTATGTGCCTCCCAGAGTGTGACCGTGCTTGTTTAAGTCACAGAATTCCTGCAGGTATTCCCGCAATTTTTCTTTGATCATAGTTTCACACAGTAGTGAATCATTTCACTGCACATTTTTAGGTTAATGCATCGAGTCATGATCCAACCATACAATGGGGAGGATGAATGCATGGGTGAGAAGGGGTTGAAAGTGTTGCAGGAAAATATAGTCAATGTGAAAATAGATTATCCGGTTGGGAATAGTGGGTATAATCACGCGCTGTGGGATGGCACTCCTGCCACACAAAACGTGTTGTTGAAGTAAAGTACAGAAATGTTTAGAAGATGGGGAATCCTGTATCCGCTGTGAAGGGGTGCCTTCAAGAATATGCCTATCAATATGAGCAGAAGAGCAGCTAGCAGAAGAAAGAAAAAAAGAATGAAAATTAAAGAGTCACAAAACAAAGAAAGGCTACTGTCCTTCTAGGCGCATATATATATATATATATATATATCATTTTACTTCTGATTAAATATCATTCATCACGATTTTAACTACAGAACTACTGTCTGTGTTTTTTGTGTGGTTTCCTTGATCAAGGCTTATATAGCTGTGATTCACTAAGGGCTGTGATCCCTGAAAAACCTATTATTGAACTGATTAGAAAATTATACTTTATCACAGGTTTATTTAAATAATGCAAAGTAAATACACAAGCCTTCGGTAGAATAACTTTTAATATAGTTACAGAAAGTAATTCATTCTATTCTCTATGCTTGTAAAGGTAAATGTTATAATCCTTTGAAAACTTAAAAATACTTAGTAGAAGAAAAGTATCCTTACATATGTTAAACCTGCTGTATGAGCAGAGAAAGGCGATTAATGACTACCTCATGCAGCAGCCGGACAGCAATTTCCAACTAATGTGATGAGATTCCTATGCTTCATGTACTGGAGGATGTCCTGCAAGGCCATGTTGGTGAGGGGATCCAGCCCAGTGCTCACTTGTATTACATCCAACTGAGCCTGGAGCTGGATGAAGTAGTGGTCTTAGAGGAGGAGCTCCACACCTAGGCACTGTTCACAATATAGATCAACTTATCTGGTGGAGAGCAGCCCCAGGAACTTGAGGACAAGGAGGTGAAGAGGGAGGACTCCAGCACCTCCTGGCAGTATTCAGTGAAGTGTGGGAAGGACAGGTGCTCAGAGTCACCCACACAATTGGCTGCATGACTTCTGCATTAAAGTAATTTGCCAGTGGGGTGATTACTGGCTGGCAACATTGGTAGACCCTCGATTCCACAGCAGAATGTCTCTTTTTTTCCTCCTTCTGATAGGGATGTCAAAATGGCATACTACCATGAGTTACTTGTTAGTTGCTTGCTTGAGGCCTACCAGCTAGTTCAAGCATCATCGCTAAGAGGTGATCAGGGGGACCCTGTGCACTCACTTTTCACTATATAGGGAGCGAGTTGGACTAATGCACACCACACGAAATTAAGTTGCAATTAAAAGTGAATTTCAATTCATACAAAATTAATACAGAATTCCATAAGCAAAAAGGATACAGTGTGGGTTCAAAATATATGATATGCCCAGTCTCCAGGATCGTCGACCACCTCATTTCAAAATGTAGAGATTAATATGATGAGCTATAGTAGTATAGAACTAAATAGGAATGAGGGGTAATTGAGCCTTGACAAAGGGGCCGGGTAGCCCCGAAACGTAGGCAGGTTATGCGATCAGGGTACACTCTGCATTGGTAATGTCATTATGCTTTCTTGCTGCACAGTTGCTATGATGAATGTCATGATTCTATAATGCAATACTATAGACTATATACTTCTTGTCTGATATATGTTTCGCCTGTCTGGAATGATGTTCTATATACCATCTAGACTCTGACCAGAATCTTCATATTATTTGTACTGCATAAATATGCTTTACTATCCTTAACCTGTGACTTCACAGCTTTGCTATTGTAACACTCCTCAGGACCGATCAGACAACCACCTCATAGCCTATATTGGTAATTACCCCTCATTCCTATTTAGTTCTATACTACTATAGCTCATCATATTAATCTCAACTTTTTGAATTGAGGTGGTCGACGATCCTGGAGACTGGGCATATCATATATTTTGAACCCACACTGTATCCTTTTTGCTTATGGAATTCTGTATTAATTTTGTATGAATTGAAATACACTTTTAATTGCAACTTAATTTCGTGTGGTGTGCATTAGTCCAACTCGCTCCCTATATGGTTCTAAGAGGTGGCTTTGGGGAAACACCTCAGGACTCTCTGCACCCCAATCTTTTCATATTTAGACATTTGTTCTATACTAGGTGTGCCAGACCCAACCTTTTGGTTTAACTTGTTCACTCACTTTTCACTCCCACAGCTCCCACAGGCTGGCATAAAGCCAACACTACAATAGAAAAAGCATGACTTGCCACCTGATCTATGCACTTATCCGTTGCATCCTTTGGGGAAGCACTATCAGAGGATGGCATAATAGTAGTAATAGAGAGACCTGAAACTGGGGCATCTAACACAAGAGTGAGAGACCATAAATTAATCAGATCTGAAGAAAAAGGATACTTAGTATCCAGCACTCTAGGAATGGAAGGGAGCCTACCTGGCAGTTTTTCTGGCTTAAACAGATCTCTAAACAGAGAGTGCCCTTGTGTAGAGGACCCTGAATCCAAAATACTTTCTTATCGGAGAACTCTGATAGTTCATCATGAGAAGCTATGGAAACATAAATATCCTTCTCAGAATAATTCCTTCCTTAAGACCGGCAGTTCAAAATGGCTTTCTATACGGGCCAACCTCTCTGCAATATCCCTCTGGACACTATCACCCTAGTTACCCTCGCAAGGCTGGGCTACCAAAGGAGATCTAGGTTGCAAGGGCCCAGCGCCAGAGGTTTCTCTAGAAAACCTCTCTGAAGGAGATATTTGTCTCCCAAACTGTAGTGCACTTAGCACAAATAGTGCTGTCCTTGTCCAAAGGCCTTTGCATGCATACCAGACATGGGGTGACCCAGTCTGCCAAGGTACCAGACCCGATTACCCCAGATGCCTCTCTCATCCCTGAGGGCCTAAGAGTACTTAACAGTGACTATCCTAGGGATGGACTACAACCAATATGTCCCTTTCCTACAAAACAAAAGAAATAACAGAATTAACTATAGCCTATAAACAATAGGCAACATATCACTTACTTGCTCCAGATGCAGACAGGAGCTTGGAAGTCGATCTGGAGGGGCATCCCGCTGAATAGGCTCAGCCAGCCCCAGAGAGCTGCAGTGGCAGAGCATGACCCGCAGTGGCGGCAAAGCACAGGCCGCAGCGGAACAACTAGCAGTGGTGGAGCACGGGCCACAGTGGTCTGGGTAGTGGCTCCGCTAAAAGAGCTGCATTCCAGCCGGCAAAGAGAACCAAGAAGAGTTTTCTTCCTCCCCAGGAGTGGCGGTATCGGCTCCCTTCTCCGTCGGCTGATCAGGCAGGGACCTTCTTTGCTGACACCTCAGAAGGAAGCATCTGCCTCTTCCTGCTGCCCAGCTCCGCCCCCCCTCGCTCAAGTGTTTCTGCCCCCCCCCCCCAAAAAGGCACGAGAATTTAAAGTGCCATAACAAATCACACATAAAAAGTATATTGTGGGAAGGAGCAAGACAAGAGGAAAATTATCCTCCTGGTCCTCCTGCAGGCTCACCAGACAAAAAAAACCTGTGGATGACTGTTCATTCAGGTGGAAACTCCAGCCCCAGAGTTACAACTTGTGACACCCTGTAGCGCCCCAAGACCCTGGCGCTTACCCTACTACCTTGATTCGCAAAAGCAGCTTAGTGGAGGAGGCATAATGGGTCCACCAGATCAGTGGGAAAAAGGGACGTGGAAGACAGATGGGGTTTAATCCCCCTGCTTTCCAAGTAAAGATCCTATAAAAAAGGAAAAAATAAATAAATTAGATGAAAATAAATCCAGGTACACCTCTGCAGTTCAGTCCAACTGCAAAAATGAAACTGAATTGTGGAGGTGCAGCCAGAAGTATATATAGGCCGGGGGGAACCACACCTCTGTCTTGAAGTCCACACCCTTCGGTCGTTACTGAATTCCTGATGGCCTGGAGTGGAATAGGAGGGAAATAGCTTTAGCGTATTGTTTATAGACTTAGACTATAGACAGAGAGAAACAAGTGGTCGTTGTTGATTTAACATTGTTGTCCAGGGCATTATTAAATCCCCAGTGGGAAGCTTTTTAAAGAATCCCTTCTTATTACTGTATATAATTTTGAGATATACAGTATGTGCATACATACAGTAGTCCTTTAAAAGTTACATACCGCGCCCATGTGTAATTCCCTCAAACAAAGATGTTTTTCTGTGTCTGTCATGACCCCCCGAAAAATAGGGGTGTAGCCTGGAGAGGTGCCCAAAAGGCAGTCTTGCTTGGTGGGACAACATTGTCTTGTGAAACTAGCATTTCATTGGTTTCAATGGGGACTTTAAGAAAAGACTGGAAGCCCCTTTTACACCTGTGGAAAGCATGCCACATCACATGTACACTGCTACCAGACATTCAACATACTTATGTCATCCCACATGACCCATATGACTGCTCACAGCACCCGGACAGTTCCTTCCTTATGGGTGCAGCATCTAGGGGCCGGCCCCTCCATGCACCCCTTGCCTCATCACCCCCAGTCCCAGTTGCAATCTGTGGGTCATATTGATGTTCACACTGCCCCATCACCCCAACTACAGAGGGTAGTCACTGATGAGATGAGGGGACACACTCTACCAAACCCACTTTGGAATGGTTATCTGGACTGTTCAGTGGAAACCCCTTAAAGATCATCGCTATTCGTGGGAAATGTAAGGACCGCAATGGTAACAATAAAGGGACAAGTGGTAAAGCATGTTATGTCACAAGGTATGTCAAGTATGTCACTGTATTTTCTAGCCCATAAGCACTTATTAGTATATGTAATGCCCAACTCCCAATCTAACAGCGGTGTCTACACCTTTAGTCAAGCCCCATTTGCCGGGAGACATTATACGCCTGCCCAAACACGGTTGCCCCCAAGACTTAAGGGCTCAAAGGGTGACACCTGAGGCCACAAAGGTACAACAGGGCAAAACTAACAATACGCAGGGGAAGTCAGAGATATCCAGGTCTGCAATAAATTATCAGTCCTACCAGTGTCTTGACAGAAGGAGTAAACAAAGCCGAAACCCAGGGAAAGCCAAAGGTCGAAGTCGTAAATCAAAGTTAACCCTAAACTGGACCTTAAGCTTCGCTGGCCACAGCGAGCTGCAATACGCTGGCGCAAGGCATATGAGGCGTGAGCCTTTAAGCGTGTCTGTGTTTCCGCAATGATGTTTGGATGTTTTAAGTGTGGAAAGGTAAATGCTTGGATCTAACATTACCACTCCCCTGAGGAGGGGCCTCTGGACCCTCTACTCTGGGTTTCTCAGAATGAGCTAAATTACATTTCTTGACTAACGCCCTGGCATGAACTCAGCACGCTGTTACCCAACTTCTCTCCTCTGGCCCATAGCCGTTCCAGTCAATTAGATATTGCAGAGGATTCCTTACCCAGCGGGAATCAAGGATTTTATAAGTTTCTTATTCAGGCTCCCCCTGGACTAATAATGGTGGAGGAAGTGAAGTGGTGGGAGCAGAGTTAGCAGCAGACTTAAGCAAAGAGACGTGGATTGCATTGGAGCATTTGAGGGATTCTGGAAGGGCTGCCTTGTATGTGACTCTATGTATCTTTTAGAGAATTGGGTAAGAATTGGGTAAGGCAGATGGTTGTATTAGGGCAATATTACGTGTGAAAACCAGGAGTTCGTGGGCTAAACTCAGTTTCGTTGGAATGGTGGTGGTCAGTAAACCTTTTCTGTTGCTCTGATGCCTGAATGAGGTTCTGCTTAACCCTGGACCAGATGTCAGACGTATGTGATAACCAACCTTCCAGGGCAGGTAGATTTGAGGCAGAACCAGACAGAAGGGAGAATTTTGAATCTCGACCAATGACACACTGGAAGGGAGACATCCCGGTTGAAGTGTGGGTGGTGTTATTATAGGAAAACTCTGCAAATGGTAAGAATTCTGCCCAATCAAGTTGGTAATCTGAGATGTAGCAATGAAGATAATGTTCCAAGGTCTGGTTGGTTCTCTCTGTCTGACCATTGGTCGGCGGATGAAAGGCCGAAGAAAAAGACAGGGAGATACCCAAACGAGATACTCAAAGACTATATTCTCAGGGATTCCATGTAATTTGAATACATGTTCAACAAATAACTGAGCTAGTTCCTTAACCGTTGGAAGTTTGTTGAGTGGTACAAAATGGGCCACCTTACTAAACCTGTCAACCACTACCCAGATCACAGTGTAACCTTGGGCAAATCTACAACAAAGTCCATGGCTATGTGTGACCAGGGTTTCTCAGGAACTGGGAGTGGTGAGAGGGTACCAACGGGAAAGATACATGGAGACTTACAGTGGGCACAGATGGAACAAGCTTTCACATAGGCTTTTTCATCCTCAAGCATAGAGGGCCACCAGAATAGACGAGACAACAAGGACAGAGTCTTTTTCTCCCCTGGATGGCCTGCAGTCTTAGAGTCATGGAACTGTTGTAGGATCTGCAGAGTGACAAAGGAACAGACAGACAATCTTGAGGTTTACCTGGTGGGGACTCCGGGGATTGATGAGGTGATAAGTGCTGAGAGGCCTGAAGAGAGCAGATCTGGGGAGATGGCAGCTACTATACAGTGGGAAGGCAAAACTGGTTCCTTAACCAGCTCTGGGCAAGGCAGCGACTCCTCAAAACTTCTGGATAATGCATCAGCCTTCAAGTTTCCTTAAGATGGTGAAAAGCCTGAATAGCTTTAGGAGGCCAGTGGGCTGGATCTGCCCCTTTTCGGGTCAAATTAGTAAGCGGAGACACAACAGAGAACACAAGAGAAATGAACTTTCTATAAAAATTTGCAAAGCCAAGGACGTGCTGTAAGGCTTTCAGATAAAAGGGTTGGGGCCAGTTCAGAACAGCCTCTATCTTAGCTGGGTCCATGGTTAGTCCCTGATCAGACACAATAAGTACAAGGAAAGGGACACTCTGGACTTTAAACTGGCACTTCTCTAGCTAGGCATATAGGCGGTTCTCTGAGCTTTTGCAAGACCACCCCCACATGTTTACGATGCTGGGGCAAGGAATTGGAGTAAATCAAAATATCAAGGAAATCCACCATGAATTTCCCCAGAAACTCCCTGAAGATATCATTGCCAAAATCTTGAAACACAGCAGGTGCATTACACAAGCCGAATGGCATCAAAAGATATTCGTAATGGCCATATTTTGTATTAAATGCAGTCTTCCATTCATCACCTTGCTGAATTCTGACCAGATTGTATGCCCCACGGAGGTCCAATTTAGTAAATATCTTAGCTCCCACTACCTCACTCAACAGATCATCAATGGGGGAGGGTACTTATTCTTGATGGTTATCTTATTTAACCCTCTATAGTCGATGCATAGCTGCAGAGTCCCATTTTTTTTCTCAACAAAAATGAATCCTGCCCCTGCTGGTGATGTGGAAGGGCGAGTAAAGCCCTTTTCCAGATTCTCTTTAATATATTGCTTCATGGCAAGATTTTCAGGCACAGACAGACTATAAAGCCTGCCAGGTGGTGGCATGATGCCAGGAAGTCATTCAATAGGGCAATCATAAGGCCTATTGGGAGGAAGGGAGTCAACGGCCGGGTTGAGCAACATCAGCAAACTCATGATAAGGCAGTGGCACCCTATCAAGACAGACATTGGACAAATGTACAGGCATGGATAAACACCTTTGAAAACAGCATGGACTCTATTTTACAATCTAACCACTCTCCCAGTCAATCTGGGGGTTGTGCATACGAGGCCAGGGTAACCCCAGGATGACTGCTAAAAAATGGGTATGCAACAAATAGAACCAAAGACTCTCAGTGTGGATAGCACCCACCTTAATCATAATATCAGGCATTTTGGACAAAGGTTTCCCCTACCCCTCTGGCATCTATTGCCAAGACACACAGGGGTTCAATCAAAGCCACAGAGGGAATGTCAAGAGAGCAGGCAAAGGTAGTATGCATAAACTTTCCTGCTGCCCCACTGTCCCAAAAGGCCTTGGTATGAACTAGGGATGAGCGAATCGATACGGACGAACCCGGATTCGATCCGAATTTCATGAAAAATTCGATTCGGATCGAATCCGAATTTCCCCGCGATTCGATTGCTCGAAGTTTTCCTTTAACATCCATTCATTTACATACAGGCATTCTAAGATGGCGGACGGGACATGTCTGGACATCTATCCCGCGCCAGTGCAAGCTGGGGCAGTCACATGCAGCCTATCAGCAGCCAGCAAGCCCGGTGACGTCACAGCGCAATTTAAGTCGGCCATCTTGCTTTTCCTTCCTCATTTCTCTATTGCATTCGTGAGAGACAGAACGCTGTAGTGAGGGAGAGAGGCAGTTAGACAGGCAGGGACAGACAGGGACAGGCTGGAGACAGGCAGGAGACAGGCAGGAGACAGACAGAAAGTCAGCGAAAAACAGGGAAAGTTAGGAAAAATCGGAGGCAGTCACAGGGAGATTTTTTTTTTTTTCATCCAGCCTGAGTGTTTGTTACTGGCTGGCTGACAGGCTTTGTTAGCGTTTTCAGGCTGCTTATACTAACTAACTGTGCATATATACTGAACTGATCTTAAGTCTGCTGTGAGGCATCCCATTCTGTGACTACACCAGCCTCTATTTAAGACCATATAACCATTTGCACTTATTCTAATTGAAATTAGGCCTGATAAAGACACGTTTGCTGTGCATATTCTTACTGCTGCCTGCCAGGTGCACTTCTTTTTTGGGGCATCCCATTCTGTGACTACATGAACTAGTATGAACTAGGGATGAGCGAATCGATACGGACGAACCCGGATTCGATCCGAATTTCATGAAAAATTCGATTCGGATCGAATCCGAATTTCCCCGCGATTCGATTGCTCGAAGTTTTCCTTTAACATCCATTCATTTACATACAGGCATTCTAAGATGGCGGACGGGACATGTCTGGACATCTATCCCGCGCCAGTGCAAGCTGGGGCAGTCACATGCAGCCTATCAGCAGCCAGCAAGCCCGGTGACGTCACAGCGCAATTTAAGTCGGCCATCTTGCTTTTCCTTCCTCATTTCTCTATTGCATTCGTGAGAGACAGAACGCTGTAGTGAGGGAGAGAGGCAGTTAGACAGGCAGGGACAGACAGGGACAGGCTGGAGACAGGCAGGAGACAGGCAGGAGACAGACAGAAAGTCAGCGAAAAACAGGGAAAGTTAGGAAAAATCGGAGGCAGTCACAGGGAGATTTTTTTTTTTTTCATCCAGCCTGAGTGTTTGTTACTGGCTGGCTGACAGGCTTTGTTAGCGTTTTCAGGCTGCTTATACTAACTAACTGTGCATATATACTGAACTGATCTTAAGTCTGCTGTGAGGCATCCCATTCTGTGACTACACCAGCCTCTATTTAAGACCATATAACCATTTGCACTTATTCTAATTGAAATTAGGCCTGATAAAGACACGTTTGCTGTGCATATTCTTACTGCTGCCTGCCAGGTGCACTTCTTTTTTGGGGCATCCCATTCTGTGACTACACCAGCCTCTATTTAAGACCATATAACCATTTGCACTTATTCTAATTGAAATTAGGCCTGATAAAGACACTTTTGCTGTGCATATTCTTACTGCTGCCTGCCAGGTGCACTCCTTTGTGGGGCATCCCATTCTGTGACTACAGCAGCCTCTATTTAAGACCATATAACCATTTGCACTTATTCTAATTGAAATTAGGCCTGATAAAGACACTTTAGCTGTGCATATTCTTACTGCTGCCTGCCAGGTGCACTTCTTTTTTGGGGCATCCCATTCTGTGACTACACCAGCCTGTATTTAAGACCATATAACCATTTGCACTTATTCTAATTGAAATTAGGCCTGATAAAGACACTTTTGCTGTGCATATTCTTACTGCTGCCTGCCAGGTGCACTTCTTTTTTGGGGCATCCCATTCTCTGACTACACCAGCCTCTATTTAAGACCATATAACCATTTGCACTTATTCTAATTGAAATTAGGCCTGATAAAGACACTTTTGCTGTGCATATTCTTACTGCTGCCTGCCAGGTGCACTTCTTTTTTGGGGCATCCCATTCTGTGACTACACCAGCCTCTATTTAAGACCATATAACCATTTGCACTTATTCTAATTGAAATTAGGCCTGATAAAGACACTTTTGCTGTGCATAGCACTACTGGACCCTGCCAGGTGCACTCCTTTTTGGGGCATCCCATTCTGTGACTACAGCAGCCTCTATTTAAGACCATATAACCATTTGCACTTATTCTAATTGAAATTAGGCCTGATAAAGACACTTTTGCTGTGCATATTCTTACTGCTGCCTGCCAGGTGCACTTCTTTTTTGGGGCATCCCATTCTGTGACTACACCAGCCTCTATTTAAGACCATATAACCATTTGCACTTATTCTAATTGAAATTAGGCCTGATAAAGACACTTTTGCTGTGCATATTCTTACTGCTGCCTGCCAGGTGCACTCCTTTTTGGGGCATCCCATTCTGTGACTACAGCAGCCTCTATTTAAGACCATATAACCATTTGCACTTATTCTAATTGAAATTAGGCCTGATAAAGACACTTTTGCTGTGCATATTCTTACTGCTGCCTGCCAGGTGCACTTCTTTTTTGGGGCATCCCATTCTGTGACTACACCAGCCTCTATTTAAGACCATATAACCATTTGCACTTATTCTAATTGAAATTAGGCCTGATAAAGACACTTTTGCTGTGCATATTCTTACTGCTGCCTGCCAGGTGCACTCCTTTGTGGGGCATCCCATTCTGTGACTACAGCAGCCTCTATTTAAGACCATATAACCATTTGCACTTATTCTAATTGAAATTAGGCCTGATAAAGACACTTTTGCTGTGCATAGCACTACTGGACCCTGCCAGGTGCACTCCTTTTTGGGGCATCCCATTCTGTGACTACAGCAGCCTCTATTTAAGACCATATAACCATTTGCACTTATTCTAATTGAAATTAGGCCTGATAAAGACATTTTTGCTGTGCATATTCTTACTGCTGCCTGCCAGGTGCACTTCTTTTTTGGGGCATCCCATTCTGTGACTACAGCAGCCTCTATTTAAGACCATATAACCATTTGCACTTATTCTAATTGAAATTAGGCCTGATAAAGACACTTTTGCTGTGCATATTCTTACTGCTGCCTGCCAGGTGCACTCCTTTGTGGGGCATCCCATTCTGTGACTACAGCAGCCTCTATTTAAGACCATATAACCATTTGCACTTTTTGTAATTGAAATTAGGCCTGATAAAGACACTTTTGCTGTGCATATTCTTACTGCTGCCTGCCAGGTGCACTCCTTTTTGGGGCATCCCATTCTGTGACTACAGCAGCCTCTATTTAAGACCATATAACCATTTGCACTTATTCTAATTGAAATTAGGCCTGATAAAGACACTTTTGCTGTACATATTCTTACTGCTGCCTGCCAGCACTTTAGACAATATGGATGGATTTAGTGATGTCTTTTATCATGAGTTAAGCACAAAGAGGTTTATATAGAATCAATTGGGTCTCTGCTGCTGGGTTGGGCTGTGTATTGTGTTGTCTTATTTTTAGATGTTTGTGATGATGTATTGTGTATTTTTAATGTAGGATTTCTAATGAATTAAACTATGGATATTAATTAGTGATCGGCCTGATAAAGACACTTTTGCTGTGCATATTCTTACTGCTGCCTGCCAGGTGCACTCCTTTTTGGGGCATCCCATTCTGTGACTACAGCAGCCTCTATTTAAGACCATATAACCATTTGCACTTATTCTAATTGAAATTAGGCCTGATAAAGACACTTTTGCTGTACATATTCTTACTGCTGCCTGCCAGGTGCACTTCTTTTTTGGGGCATCCCATTCTGTGACTACACCAGCCTCTATTTAAGACCATATAACCATTTGCACTTATTCTAATTGAAATTAGGCCTGATAAAGACACTTTTGCTGTGCATAGCACTACTGGACCCTGCCAGGTGCACTCCTTTTTTGGGGCATCCCATTCTGTGACTACAGCAGCCTCTATTTAAGACCATATAACCATTTGCACTTATTCTAATTGAAATTAGGCCTGATAAAGACACTTTTGCTGTGCATATTCTTACTGCTGCCTGCCAGGTGCACTTCTTTTTTGGGGCATCCCATTCTGTGACTACACCAGCCTCTATTTAAGACCATATAACCATTTGCACTTATTCTAATTGAAATTAGGCCTGATAAAGACACTTTTGCTGTGCATATTCTTACTGCTGCCTGCCAGGTGCACTTCTTTTTTGGGGCATCCCATTCTGTGACTACACCAGCCTCTATTTAAGACCATATAACCATTTGCACTTATTCTAATTGAAATTAGGCCTGATAAAGACACTTTAGCTGTGCATATTCTTACTGCTGCCTGCCAGGTGCACTCCTTTTTGGGGCATCCCATTCTGTGACTACAGCAGCCTCTATTTAAGACCATATAACCATTTGCACTTATTCTAATTGAAATTAGGCCTGATAAAGACACTTTTGCTGTGCATAGACTTACTGCTGCCTGCCAGGTGCACTCCTGTTGGGGCATCCCATTCTGTAACATACCATACCCCTCTTTATTTACACTAAGCAGCTCTCTTATTTACACTAAGCAGGCCTGTTGGAGGCTGAGTGTTACTGCTCGCTTTTGGTGTGCATTATATTCTGTTTCATATAGACTCACAGCTGCCTGGGGGTTCTTAAAATATCACCTACTACCACGCCAGTTAGACTATGTCGGGCAGACAAGTGCCTGGAAGTGAAAAGAGGAGTGGCAGAGGCCAAGATTCCGCAGGCATGGAGACAGGTAGTCCATCCGAGTCACTTGCGCAAATGGCATGAAGCATGCTCACGTGCTTGCGTAGTGACCCCAGAATTGTTTCCATCTGTCGGCGGGATGACTTCTGGCTGTCCACCTTATTGGACCCTCGCTTCCGGCACAAAATGGGGGCATTTTTTAAACCCACCGAGAGGGAGGACAAACTCAACTACTACAAAGACATTCTACGTAGGCAGTTGGCCGATGCCTATCTGCGCCATGGTCCATACCTCTGCGCTCACCTTCCACTGCCATGGCCGCTGGGGGGGTTGGCAGGAGCAGCAGCAGCAGCTCCATCAGCAGCAGCAGCCTCAGTCTTCAGTCGCTAATGAGTAGCTTTCTACACCCGCATAGTGAGGCTACTCATGAGCGGCAGGAAGACCTGGAGCAGGACCTGACCCAGCAGGTCATGTCATACTTTGACATGACCATGCCAACACACCTTGAGGATCCGCTGGACTTCTGGGCAGCCAAACTTGATTTGGGGCCGCAACTAGCAGAGTTTGCCCTGGAAAAGCTGTCCTGCCCGGCGAGTAGCGTGCCATCTGAGCGGGTGTTTAGTGCGGCGGGGGCCATAGTTACGGCGAGGAGAACTCGTCTGTCAACTAAAAATGTGGAGAGACTCACCTTTGTCAAAATGAATCAGGGATGGATCAGCCAGGATTTCCACCCACCAATGCCTGATGCATGCGACTAGATTCAGCATGGTGCCACGTTTTACACTTTCCAAATGGTGCAAAACATATTTATGTCTTTAGGCCAATTTTTGGGCTCCTGCTGCTGCTGCTGCCAACTCCAGGGTGTGAATCATCCAATTTTTGGGCTCCTGAAGCCAACCCCAGTGTCTCTTTAAAGTAATGTTTGGGCTCCTGTTGCTGCTGCTGCCAACTCCTGCCAACTCCAGGGTGTGATTCATCCAATTTTTGGGCTCCTGAAGCCAACCCCAGGGTCTCTTTAAAGTAAAATTTGGGCTCCTGCTGCTGCTGCTGCCAACTCCAGGGTGTGATTCATCCAATTTTTGGCCTCCTGAAGCCAACCCCAGTGTCTCTTTAAAGTAATATTTGGGCTCCTGCTGCTGCTGCTGCTGCCAACTCCAGGGTGTGAATCATCCAATTTGTGGGCTCCTGAAGCCAACCCCAGGGTCTTTTTAAGTAAAATTTGGGCTCCTGCTGCTGCCAACTCCAGGGTGTGATTCATCGAATTTTGGGCTCCTGAAGCCAACTCCAGTGTATATTTGGGCTCCTGCTGCTGCTGCCAATTCCAGGGTGTGAATCATCCAATTTTTGGGCTCCTGAAGCCAACTCCAGTGTCTATTTCAAGTAATATTTGGCCTCCTGCTGCTGCTGCCAACTCCAGGGTGTGATTCATCCAATTTTTGGCCTCCTGAAGCCAACCCCAGTGTCTCTTTAAAGTAATATTTGGGCTCCTGCTGCTGCTGCTGCCAACTCCAGGGTGTGATTCATCCAATTTTTGGGCTCCTGAAGCCAACCCCAGGGTCTCTTTAAAGTAAAATTTGGGCTCCTGCTGCTGCTGCTGCCAACTCCAGGGTGTGAATCATCCAATTTTGGGGCTCCTGAAGCCAACCCCAGGGTCTCTTTAAAGTAAAATTTGGGCTCCTGCTGCTGCTGCTGCTGCCAACTCCAGGGTGTGATTCACCCAATTTTTGGCCTCCTGAAGCCAACCCCAGTGTCTCTTTAAAGTAATATTTGGGCTCCTGCTGCTGCTGCTGCCAACTCCAGGGTGTGATTCATCCAATTTTTTGGGCTCCTGAAGCCAACTCCAGGGTCTCTTTAAAGTAATGTTTGGGCTCCTGCTGCTGCTGCTGCCAACTCCAGGGTGTGATTCATCCAATTTTTGGGGCTCCTGAAGCCAACCCCAGGGTCTCTTTAAAGTAAAATTTGGGCTCCTGCTGCTGCTGCTGCCAACTCCAGGGTGTGAATCATCCAATTTTGGGGCTCCTGAAGCCAACCCCAGGGTCTCTTTAAAGTAAAATTTGGGCTCCTGCTGCTGCCAACTCCAGGGTGTGATTCATCCAATTTTTGGGCTCCTGAAGCCAACTCCAGTGTATATTTGGGCTCCTGCTGCTGCTGCCAACTCCAGGGTGTGAATCATCCAATTTTTGGGCTCCTGAAGCCAACTCCAGTGTCTCTTTCAAGTAATATTTGGCCTCCTGCTGCCAACTCCAGGGTGTGATTCATCCAATTTTTGGCCTCCTGAAGCCAACCCCAGTGTCTCTTTAAAGTAATATTTGGGCTCCTGCTGCTGCTGCTGCTGCCAACTCCAGGGTGTGATTCATCCAATTTTTTGGGCTCCTGAAGCCAACCCCAGTGTCTCTTTAAAGTAATGTTTGGGCTCCTGCTGCTGCTGCTGCCAACTCCAGGGTGTGATTCATCCAATTTTTGGGCTCCTGAAGCCAACCCCAGGGTCTCTTTAAAGTAAAATTTGGGCTCCTGCTGCTGCTAATGCCAACTCCAGGGTGTGAATCATCCAATTTTTGGGCTCCTGAAGCCAACCCCAGTGTCTCTTTAAAGTAAAATTTGGGCTCCTGCTGCTGCTGCTGCCAACTCCAGGGTGTGATTCATCCAATTTTTGGCCTCCTGAAGCCAACCCCAGTGTCTCTTTAAAGTAATGTTTGGGCTCCTGCTGCTGCTGCTTGAAACTCCAGGGTGTGTCAGTCAATTTTTGGGCTCCTGCTGCTGCCAACTCCAGTGTCTCTTTCAGCCAATGTTTCGGCTCCTGCTGCTGCTTGCAACTCCAGGGTGTGATTCAACCAATTTTTGGGCTCCTGAAGCCAACCCCAGTGTCTCTTTAAAGTAATGTTTGGGCTACTGCTGCTGCTGCCAACTCCAGGGTGTGAATCATCCAATTTTTGGGCTCCTGAAGCCAACCCCAGTGTCTCTTTAAAGTAATATTTGGCCTCCTGCTGCTGCTGCCAACTCCAGGGTGTGATTCATCCAATTTGTGGCCTCCTGAAGCCAACCCCAGTGTCTCTTTAAAGTAATATTTGGGCTCCTGCTGCTGCTGCCAACTCCAGGGTGTGAATCATCCAATTTTTGGGCTCCTGAAGCCAACCCCAGTGTCTCTTTAAAGTAATATTTGGCCTCCTGCTGCTGCCAACTCCAGGGTGTGATTCATCCAATTTTTGGCCTCCTGAAGCCAACCCCAGTGTCTCTTTAAAGTAATATTTGGGCTCCTGCTGCTGCTGCTGCCAACTCCAGGGTGTGATTCATCCAATTTTTTGAGCTCCTGAAGCCAACTCCAGTGTCTCTTTAAAGTAATGTTTGGGCTCCTGCTGCTGCTGCTGCCAACTCCAGGGTGTGATTCATCCAATTTTTGGGCTCCTGAAGCCAACCCCAGGGTCTCTTTAAAGTAAAATTTGGGCTCCTGCTGCTGCTGCTGCCAACTCCAGGGTGTGAATCATCCAATTTTTGGGCTCCTGAAGCCAACCCCAGTGTCTCTTTAAAGTAAAATTTGGGCTCCTGCTGCTGCTGCCAACTCCAGGGTGTGATTCATCCAATTTTTGGCCTCCTGAAGCCAACCCCAGTGTCTCTTTAAAGTAATATTTGGCCTCCTGCTGCTGCCAACTCCAGGGTGTGACTCATCCAATTTTTGGCCTCCTGAAGCCAACCCCAGTGTCTCTTTAAAGAATTATTTGGCCTCCTGCTGCTGCCAACTCCAGGGTGTGATTCATCCAATTTTTGGCCTCCTGAAGCCAACCCCAGTGTCTCTTTAAAGTAATGTTTGGGCTCCTGCTGCAGCTGCTTGAAACTCCAGGGTGTGTCAGTCAATTTTTGGGCTCCTGCTGCTGCCAACTCCAGTGTCTCTTTCAGCCAATGTTTGGGCTCCTGTTGCTGCTTGCAACTCCAGGGTGTGATTCATCCAATTTTTGGGTTCCTGAAGCCAACCCCAGTGTCTCTTTAAAGTAATGTTTGGGCTCCTGCTGCTGCTGCCAACTCCAGGGTGTGAATCATCCAATTTTTGGGCTCCTGAAGCCAACCCCAGTGTCTCTTTAAAGTAATATTTGGGCTCCTGCTGCTGCTGCTGCTGCCAACTCCAGGGTGTGATTCATCCAATTTTTGGGCTCCTGAAGCCAACCCCAGTGTCTCTTTAAAGTAATGTTTGGGCTCCTGCTCCTGCTGCCAACTCCAGGGTGTGATTCATCCAATTTTTGGGCTCCTGAAGCCAACCCCAGTGTCTCTTTAAAGTAATATTTGGGCTCCTGCTGCTGCTTGCAACTCCAGGGTGTGATTCATCCAATTTTTGGGCTCCTGAAGTCAACTCCAGTGTCTCTTTAAAGTAATGTTTGGGCTCCTGCTCCTGCTGCTGCTGCCAACTCCAGGGTGTGATTCATCCAATTTTTGGGCTCCTGAAGCCAACCCCAGGGTCTCTTTAAAGTAATGTTTGGGCTCCTGCTGCTGCTGCCAACTCCAGGGTGTGAATCATCCAATTTTTGGGCTCCTGAAGCCAACCCCAGTGTCTCTTTAAAGTAATATTTGGGCTCCTGCTGCTGCTTGCAACTCCAGGGTGTGATTCATCCAATTTTTGGGCTCCTGAAGTCAACTCCAGTGTCTCTTTAAAGTAATGTTTGGGCTCCTGCTCCTGCTGCTGCTGCCAACTCCAGGGTGTGATTCATCCAATTTTTGGGCTCCTGAAGCCAACCCCAGGGTCTCTTTAAAGTAATGTTTGGGCTCCTGCTGCTGCTGCCAACTCCAGGGTGTGAATCATCCAATTTTTGGGCTCCTGAAGCCAACCCCAGTGTCTCTTTAAAGTAATATTTGGGCTCCTGCTGCTGCTTGCAACTCCAGGGTGTGATTCATCCAATTTTTGGGCTCCTGAAGCCAACCCCAGTGTCTCTTTAAAGTAATGTTTGGGCTCCTGCTGCTGCTGCCAACTCCAGGGTGTGAATCATCCAATTTTTGGGCTCCTGAAGCCAACCCCAGTGTCTCTTTAAAGTAATATTTGGGCTCCTGCTGCTGCTGCTGCTGCCAACTCCAGGGTGTGATTCATCCAATTTTTGGGCTCCTGAAGCCAACCCCAGTGTCTCTTTAAAGTAATGTTTGGGCTCCTGCTCCTGCTGCCAACTCCAGGGTGTGATTCATCCAATTTTTGGGCTCCTGAAGCCAACCCCAGTGTCTCTTTAAAGTAATATTTGGGCTCCTGCTGCTGCTTGCAACTCCAGGGTGTGATTCATCCAATTTTTGGGCTCCTGAAGCCAACTCCAGTGTCTCTTTAAAGTAATGTTTGGGCTCCTGCTCCTGCTTCTGCTGCCAACTTCAGGGTGTGATTCATCCAATTTTTGGGCTCCTGAAGCCAACCCCAGGGTCTCTTTAAAGTAATGTTTGGGCTCCTGCTGCTGCTGCCAACTCCAGGGTGTGAATCATCCAATTTTTGGGCCCCTGAAGCCAACCCCAACACTTTTGCTGTGCATATTCTTACTGCTGCCTGCCAGGTGCACTCCTTTGTGGGGCATCCCATTCTGTGACTACAGCAGCCTCTATTTAAGACCATATAACCATTTGCACTTATTCTAATTGAAATTAGGCCTGATAAAGACACTTTTGCTGTGCATAGCACTACTGGACCCTGCCAGGTGCACTCCTTTTTGGGGCATCCCATTCTGTGACTACAGCAGCCTCTATTTAAGACCATATAACCATTTGCACTTATTCTAATTGAAATTAGGCCTGATAAAGACATTTTTGCTGTGCATATTCTTACTGCTGCCTGCCAGGTGCACTTCTTTTTTGGGGCATCCCATTCTGTGACTACAGCAGCCTCTATTTAAGACCATATAACCATTTGCACTTATTCTAATTGAAATTAGGCCTGATAAAGACACTTTTGCTGTGCATATTCTTACTGCTGCCTGCCAGGTGCACTCCTTTGTGGGGCATCCCATTCTGTGACTACAGCAGCCTCTATTTAAGACCATATAACCATTTGCACTTTTTGTAATTGAAATTAGGCCTGATAAAGACACTTTTGCTGTGCATATTCTTACTGCTGCCTGCCAGGTGCACTCCTTTTTGGGGCATCCCATTCTGTGACTACAGCAGCCTCTATTTAAGACCATATAACCATTTGCACTTATTCTAATTGAAATTAGGCCTGATAAAGACACTTTTGCTGTACATATTCTTACTGCTGCCTGCCAGCACTTTAGACAATATGGATGGATTTAGTGATGTCTTTTATCATGAGTTAAGCACAAAGAGGTTTATATAGAATCAATTGGGTCTCTGCTGCTGGGTTGGGCTGTGTATTGTGTTGTCTTATTTTTAGATGTTTGTGATGATGTATTGTGTATTTTTAATGTAGGATTTCTAATGAATTAAACTATGGATATTAATTAGTGATCGGCCTGATAAAGACACTTTTGCTGTGCATATTCTTACTGCTGCCTGCCAGGTGCACTCCTTTTTGGGGCATCCCATTCTGTGACTACAGCAGCCTCTATTTAAGACCATATAACCATTTGCACTTATTCTAATTGAAATTAGGCCTGATAAAGACACTTTTGCTGTACATATTCTTACTGCTGCCTGCCAGGTGCACTTCTTTTTTGGGGCATCCCATTCTGTGACTACACCAGCCTCTATTTAAGACCATATAACCATTTGCACTTATTCTAATTGAAATTAGGCCTGATAAAGACACTTTTGCTGTGCATAGCACTACTGGACCCTGCCAGGTGCACTCCTTTTTTGGGGCATCCCATTCTGTGACTACAGCAGCCTCTATTTAAGACCATATAACCATTTGCACTTATTCTAATTGAAATTAGGCCTGATAAAGACACTTTTGCTGTGCATATTTTTACTGCTGCCTGCCAGGTGCACTTCTTTTTTGGGGCATCCCATTCTGTGACTACAGCAGCCTCTATTTAAGACCATATAACCATTTGCACTTATTCTAATTGAAATTAGGCCTGATAAAGACACTTTTGCTGTGCATATTCTTACTGCTGCCTGCCAGGTGCACTTCTTTTTTGGGGCATCCCATTCTGTGACTACACCAGCCTCTATTTAAGACCATATAACCATTTGCACTTATTCTAATTGAAATTAGGCCTGATAAAGACACTTTAGCTGTGCATATTCTTACTGCTGCCTGCCAGGTGCACTCCTTTTTGGGGCATCCCATTCTGTGACTACAGCAGCCTCTATTTAAGACCATATAACCATTTGCACTTATTCTAATTGAAATTAGGCCTGATAAAGACACTTTTGCTGTGCATAGACTTACTGCTGCCTGCCAGGTGCACTCCTGTTGGGGCATCCCATTCTGTAACATACCATACCCCTCTTTATTTACACTAAGCAGCTCTCTTATTTACACTAAGCAGGCCTGTTGGAGGCTGAGTGTTACTGCTCGCTTTTGGTGTGCATTATATTCTGTTTCATATAGACTCACAGCTGCCTGGGGGTTCTTAAAATATCACCTACTACCACGCCAGTTAGACTATGTCGGGCAGACAAGTGCCTGGAAGTGAAAAGAGGAGTGGCAGAGGCCAAGATTCCGCAGGCATGGAGACAGGTAGTCCATCCGAGTCACTTGCGCAAATGGCATGAAGCATGCTCACGTGCTTGCGTAGTGACCCCAGAATTGTTTCCATCTGTCGGCGGGATGACTTCTGGCTGTCCACCTTATTGGACCCTCGCTTCCGGCACAAAATGGGGGCATTTTTTAAACCCACCGAGAGGGAGGACAAACTCAACTACTACAAAGACATTCTACGTAGGCAGTTGGCCGATGCCTATCTGCGCCATGGTCCATACCTCTGCGCTCACCGTCCACTGCCATGGCCGCTGGGGGGGTTGGCAGGAGCAGCAGCAGCAGCTCCATCAGCAGCAGCAGCCTCAGTCTTCAGTCGCTAATGAGTAGCTTTCTACACCCGCATAGTGAGGCTACTCATGAGCGGCAGGAAGACCTGGAGCAGGACCTGACCCAGCAGGTCATGTCATACTTTGACATGACCATGCCAACACACCTTGAGGATCCGCTGGACTTCTGGGCAGCCAAACTTGATTTGGGGCCGCAACTAGCAGAGTTTGCCCTGGAAAAGCTGTCCTGCCCGGCGAGTAGCGTGCCATCTGAGCGGGTGTTTAGTGCGGCGGGGGCCATAGTTACGGCGAGGAGAACTCGTCTGTCAACTAAAAATGTGGAGAGACTCACCTTTGTCAAAATGAATCAGGGATGGATCAGCCAGGATTTCCACCCACCAATGCCTGATGCATGCGACTAGATTCAGCATGGTGCCACGTTTTACACTTTCCAAATGGTGCAAAACATATTTATGTCTTTAGGCCAATTTTTGGGCTCCTGCTGCTGCTGCTGCCAACTCCAGGGTGTGAATCATCCAATTTTTGGGCTCCTGAAGCCAACCCCAGTGTCTCTTTAAAGTAATGTTTGGGCTCCTGTTGCTGCTGCTGCCAACTCCTGCCAACTCCAGGGTGTGATTCATCCAATTTTTGGGCTCCTGAAGCCAACCCCAGGGTCTCTTTAAAGTAAAATTTGGGCTCCTGCTGCTGCTGCTGCCAACTCCAGGGTGTGATTCATCCAATTTTTGGCCTCCTGAAGCCAACCCCAGTGTCTCTTTAAAGTAATATTTGGGCTCCTGCTGCTGCTGCTGCTGCCAACTCCAGGGTGTGAATCATCCAATTTGTGGGCTCCTGAAGCCAACCCCAGGGTCTTTTTAAAGTAAAATTTGGGCTCCTGCTGCTGCCAACTCCAGGGTGTGATTCATCGAATTTTGGGCTCCTGAAGCCAACTCCAGTGTATATTTGGGCTCCTGCTGCTGCTGCCAATTCCAGGGTGTGAATCATCCAATTTTTGGGCTCCTGAAGCCAACTCCAGTGTCTATTTCAAGTAATATTTGGCCTCCTGCTGCTGCTGCCAACTCCAGGGTGTGATTCATCCAATTTTTGGCCTCCTGAAGCCAACCCCAGTGTCTCTTTAAAGTAATATTTGGGCTCCTGCTGCTGCTGCTGCCAACTCCAGGGTGTGATTCATCCAATTTTTGGGCTCCTGAAGCCAACCCCAGGGTCTCTTTAAAGTAAAATTTGGGCTCCTGCTGCTGCTGCTGCCAACTCCAGGGTGTGAATCATCCAATTTTGGGGCTCCTGAAGCCAACCCCAGGGTCTCTTTAAAGTAAAATTTGGGCTCCTGCTGCTGCTGCTGCTGCCAACTCCAGGGTGTGATTCACCCAATTTTTGGCCTCCTGAAGCCAACCCCAGTGTCTCTTTAAAGTAATATTTGGGCTCCTGCTGCTGCTGCTGCCAACTCCAGGGTGTGATTCATCCAATTTTTTGGGCTCCTGAAGCCAACTCCAGGGTCTCTTTAAAGTAATGTTTGGGCTCCTGCTGCTGCTGCTGCCAACTCCAGGGTGTGATTCATCCAATTTTTGGGGCTCCTGAAGCCAACCCCAGGGTCTCTTTAAAGTAAAATTTGGGCTCCTGCTGCTGCTGCTGCCAACTCCAGGGTGTGAATCATCCAATTTTTGGGCTCCTGAAGCCAACCCCAGTGTCTCTTTAAAGTAATGTTTGGGCTCCTGTTGCTGCTGCTGCCAACTCCTGCCAACTCCAGGGTGTGATTCATCCAATTTTTGGGCTCCTGAAGCCAACCCCAGGGTCTCTTTAAAGTAAAATTTGGGCTCCTGCTGCTGCCAACTCCAGGGTGTGATTCATCCAATTTTTGGCCTCCTGAAGCCAACCCCAGTGTCTCTTTAAAGTAATATTTGGGCTCCTGCTGCTGCTGCTGCTGCCAACTCCAGGGTGTGAATCATCCAATTTGTGGGCTCCTGAAGCCAACCCCAGGGTCTTTTTAAAGTAAAATTTGGGCTCCTGCTGCTGCCAACTCCAGGGTGTGATTCATCGAATTTTGGGCTCCTGAAGCCAACTCCAGTGTATATTTGGGCTCCTGCTGCTGCTGCCAATTCCAGGGTGTGAATCATCCAATTTTTGGGCTCCTGAAGCCAACTCCAGTGTCTATGTCAAGTAATATTTGGCCTCCTGCTGCTGCTGCCAACTCCAGGGTGTGATTCATCCAATTTTTGGCCTCCTGAAGCCAACCCCAGTGTCTCTTTAAAGTAATATTTGGGCTCCTGCTGCTGCTGCTGCCAACTCCAGGGTGTGATTCATCCAATTTTTGGGCTCCTGAAGCCAACCCCAGGGTCTCTTTTAAGTAAAATTTGGGCTCCTGCTGCTGCTGCTGCCAACTCCAGGGTGTGAATCATCCAATTTTGGGGCTCCTGAAGCCAACCCCAGGGTCTCTTTAAAGTAAAATTTGGGCTCCTGCTGCTGCTGCTGCCAACTCCAGGGTGTGATTCACCCAATTTTTGGCCTCCTGAAGCCAACCCCAGTGTCTCTTTAAAGTAATATTTGGGCTCCTGCTGCTGCTGCTGCCAACTCCAGGGTGTGATTCATCCAATTTTTTGGGCTCCTGAAGCCAACTCCAGGGTCTCTTTAAAGTAATGTTTGGGCTCCTGCTGCTGCTGCTGCCAACTCCAGGGTGTGATTCATCCAATTTTTGGGGCTCCTGAAGCCAACCCCAGGGTCTCTTTAAAGTAAAATTTGGGCTCCTGCTGCTGCTGCTGCCAACTCCAGGGTGTGAATCATCCAATTTTTGGGCTCCTGAAGCCAACCCCAGGGTCTCTTTAAAGTAAAATTTGGGCTCCTGCTGCTGCCAACTCCAGGGTGTGATTCATCCAATTTTTGGGCTCCTGAAGCCAACTCCAGTGTATATTTGGGCTCCTGCTGCTGCTGCCAACTCCAGGGTGTGAATCATCCAATTTTTGGGCTCCTGAAGCCAACTCCAGTGTCTCTTTCAAGTAATATTTGGCCTCCTGCTGCCAACTCCAGGGTGTGATTCATCCAATTTTTGGCCTCCTGAAGCCAACCCCAGTGTCTCTTTAAAGTAATATTTGGGCTCCTGCTGCTGCTGCTGCCAACTCCAGGGTGTGATTCATCCAATTTTTTGGGCTCCTGAAGCCAACCCCAGTGTCTCTTTAAAGTAATGTTTGGGCACCTGCTGCTGCTGCTGCCAACTCCAGGGTGTGATTCATCCAATTTTTGGGCTCCTGAAGCCAACCCCAGGGTCTCTTTAAAGTAAAATTTGGGCTCCTGCTGCTGCTAATGCCAACTCCAGGGTGTGAATCATCCAATTTTTGGGCTCCTGAAGCCAACCCCAGTGTCTCTTTAAAGTAAAATTTGGGCTCCTGCTGCTGCTGCTGCCAACTCCAGGGTGTGATTCATCCAATTTTTGGCCTCCTGAAGCCAACCCCAGTGTCTCTTTAAAGTAATGTTTGGGCTCCTGCTGCTGCTGCTTGAAACTCCAGGGTGTGTCAGTCAATTTTTGGGCTCCTGCTGCTGCCAACTCCAGTGTCTCTTTCAGCCAATGTTTCGGCTCCTGCTGCTGCTTGCAACTCCAGGGTGTGATTCATCCAATTTTTGGGCTCCTGAAGCCAACCCCAGTGTCTCTTTAAAGTAATGTTTGGGCTACTGCTGCTGCTGCCAACTCCAGGGTGTGAATCATCCAATTTTTGGGCTCCTGAAGCCAACCCCAGTGTCTCTTTAAAGTAATATTTGGCCTCCTGCTGCTGCTGCCAACTCCAGGGTGTGATTCATCCAATTTGTGGCCTCCTGAAGCCAACCCCAGTGTCTCTTTAAAGTAATATTTGGGCTCCTGCTGCTGCTGCCAACTCCAGGGTGTGAATCATCCAATTTTTGGCCTCCTGAAGCCAACCCCAGTGTCTCTTTAAAGTAATATTTGGCCTCCTGCTGCTGCCAACTCCAGGGTGTGATTCATCCAATTTTTGGCCTCCTGAAGCCAACCCCAGTGTCTCTTTAAAGTAATATTTGGGCTCCTGCTGCTGCTGCTGCCAACTCTAGGGTGTGATTCATCCAATTTTTTGAGCTCCTGAAGCCAACTCCAGTGTCTCTTTAAAGTAATGTTTGGGCTCCTGCTGCTGCTGCTGCCAACTCCAGGGTGTGATTCATCCAATTTTTGGGCTCCTGAAGCCAACCCCAGGGTCTCTTTAAAGTAAAATTTGGGCTCCTGCTGCTGCTGCTGCCAACTCCAGGGTGTGAATCATCCAATTTTTGGGCTCCTGAAGCCAACCCCAGTGTCTCTTTAAAGTAAAATTTGGGCTCCTGCTGCTGCTGCCAACTCCAGGGTGTGATTCATCCAATTTTGGGCCTCCTGAAGCCAACCCCAATGTCTCTTTAAAGTAATATTTGGCCTCCTGCTGCTGCCAACTCCAGGGTGTGATTCATCCAATTTTTGGCCTCCTGAAGCCAACCCCAGTGTCTCTTTAAAGTAATGTTTGGGCTCCTGCTGCAGCTGCTTGAAACTCCAGGGTGTGTCAGTCAATTTTTGGGCTCCTGCTGCTGCCAACTCCAGTGTCTCTTTCAGCCAATGTTTGGGCTCCTGCTGCTGCTTGCAACTCCAGGGTGTGATTCATCCAATTTTTGGGTTCCTGAAGCCAACCCCAGTGTCTCTTTAAAGTAATGTTTGGGCTCCTGCTGCTGCTGCCAACTCCAGGGTGTGAATCATCCAATTTTTGGGCTCCTGAAGCCAACCCCAGTGTCTCTTTAAAGTAATATTTGGGCTCCTGCTGCTGCTGCTGCTGCCAACTCCAGGGTGTGATTCATCCAATTTTTGGGCTCCTGAAGCCAACCCCAGTGTCTCTTTAAAGTAATATTTGGGCTCCTGCTGCTGCTGCTGCTGCTGCCAACTCCAGGGTGTGATTCATCCAATTTTTGGGCTCCTGAAGCCAACTCCAGTGTCTCTTTAAAGTAATGTTTGGGCTCCTGCTCCTGCTGCCAACTCCAGGGTGTGATTCATCCAATTTTTGGGCTCCTGAAGCCAACCCCAGTGTCTCTTTAAAGTAATATTTGGGCTCCTGCTGCTGCTTGCAACTCCAGGGTGTGATTCATCCAATTTTTGGGCTCCTGAAGTCAACTCCAGTGTCTCTTTAAAGTAATGTTTGGGCTCCTGCTGCTGCTGCCAACTCCAGGGTGTGATTCATCCAATTTTTGGGCTCCTGAAGCCAACCCCAGGGTCTCTTTAAAGTAAAATCTGGGCTCCTGCTGCTGCTGCTGCCAACTCCAGGGTGTGAATCATCCAATTTTGGGGCTCCTGAAGCCAACCCCAGGGTCTCTTTAAAGTAAAATTTGGGCTCCTGCTGCTGCCAACTCCAGGGTGTGATTCATCCAATTTTTGGGCTCCTGAAGCCAACTCCAGTGTATATTTGGGCTCCTGCTGCTGCTGCCAACTCCAGGGTGTGAATCATCCAATTTTTGGGCTCCTGAAGCCAACTCCAGTGTCTCTTTCAAGTAATATTTGGCCTCCTGCTGCCAACTCCAGGGTGTGATTCATCCAATTTTTGGCCTCCTGAAGCCAACCCCAGTGTCTCTTTAAAGTAATATTTGGGCTCCTGCTGCTGCTGCTGCCAACTCCAGGGTGTGATTCATCCAATTTTTTGGGCTCCTGAAGCCAACCCCAGTGTCTCTTTAAAGTAATGTTTGGGCTCCTGCTGCTGCTGCTGCCAACTCCAGGGTGTGATTCATCCAATTTTTGGGCTCCTGAAGCCAACCCCAGGGTCTCTTTAAAGTAAAATTTGGGCTCCTGCTGCTGCTAATGCCAACTCCAGGGTGTGAATCATCCAATTTTTGGGCTCCTGAAGCCAACCCCAGTGTCTCTTTAAAGTAAAATTTGGGCTCCTGCTGCTGCTGCTGCCAACTCCAGGGTGTGATTCATCCAATTTTTGGCCTCCTGAAGCCAACCCCAGTGTCTCTTTAAAGTAATGTTTGGGCTCCTGCTGCTGCTGCTTGAAACTCCAGGGTGTGTCAGTCAATTTTTGGGCTCCTGCTGCTGCCAACTCCAGTGTCTCTTTCAGCCAATGTTTCGGCTCCTGCTGCTGCTTGCAACTCCAGGGTGTGATTCATCCAATTTTTGGGCTCCTGAAGCCAACCCCAGTGTCTCTTTAAAGTAATGTTTGGGCTACTGCTGCTGCTGCCAACTCCAGGGTGTGAATCATCCAATTTTTGGGCTCCTGAAGCCAACCCCAGTGTCTCTTTAAAGTAATATTTGGCCTCCTGCTGCTGCTGCCAACTCCAGGGTGTGATTCATCCAATTTGTGGCCTCCTGAAGCCAACCCCAGTGTCTCTTTAAAGTAATATTTGGGCTCCTGCTGCTGCTGCCAACTCCAGGGTGTGAATCATCCAATTTTTGGGCTCCTGAAGCCAACCCCAGTGTCTCTTTAAAGTAATATTTGGCCTCCTGCTGCTGCCAACTCCAGGGTGTGATTCATCCAATTTTTGGCCTCCTGAAGCCAACCCCAGGGTCTCTTTAAAGTAAAATCTGGGCTCCTGCTGCTGCTGCTGCCAACTCCAGGGTGTGAATCATCCAATTTTGGGGCTCCTGAAGCCAACCCCAGGGTCTCTTTAAAGTAAAATTTGGGCTCCTGCTGCTGCCAACTCCAGGGTGTGATTCATCCAATTTTTGGGCTCCTGAAGCCAACTCCAGTGTATATTTGGGCTCCTGCTGCTGCTGCCAACTCCAGGGTGTGAATCATCCAATTTTTGGGCTCCTGAAGCCAACTCCAGTGTCTCTTTCAAGTAATATTTGGCCTCCTGCTGCCAACTCCAGGGTGTGATTCATCCAATTTTTGGCCTCCTGAAGCCAACCCCAGTGTCTCTTTAAAGTAATATTTGGGCTCCTGCTGCTGCTGCTGCCAACTCCAGGGTGTGATTCATCCAATTTTTTGGGCTCCTGAAGCCAACCCCAGTGTCTCTTTAAAGTAATGTTTGGGCTCCTGCTGCTGCTGCTGCCAACTCCAGGGTGTGATTCATCCAATTTTTGGGCTCCTGAAGCCAACCCCAGGGTCTCTTTAAAGTAAAATTTGGGCTCCTGCTGCTGCTAATGCCAACTCCAGGGTGTGAATCATCCAATTTTTGGGCTCCTGAAGCCAACCCCAGTGTCTCTTTAAAGTAAAATTTGGGCTCCTGCTGCTGCTGCTGCCAACTCCAGGGTGTGATTCATCCAATTTTTGGCCTCCTGAAGCCAACCCCAGTGTCTCTTTAAAGTAATGTTTGGGCTCCTGCTGCTGCTGCTTGAAACTCCAGGGTGTGTCAGTCAATTTTTGGGCTCCTGCTGCTGCCAACTCCAGTGTCTCTTTCAGCCAATGTTTCGGCTCCTGCTGCTGCTTGCAACTCCAGGGTGTGATTCATCCAATTTGTGGCCTCCTGAAGCCAACCCCAGTGTCTCTTTAAAGTAATATTTGGCCTCCTGCTGCTGCTGCCAACTCCAGGGTGTGATTCATCCAATTTGTGGCCTCCTGAAGCCAACCCCAGTGTCTCTTTAAAGTAATATTTGGGCTCCTGCTGCTGCTGCCAACTCCAGGGTGTGAATCATCCAATTTTTGGGCTCCTGAAGCCAACCCCAGTGTCTCTTTAAAGTAATATTTGGCCTCCTGCTGCTGCCAACTCCAGGGTGTGATTCATCCAATTTTTGGCCTCCTGAAGCCAACCCCAGTGTCTCTTTAAAGTAATATTTGGGCTCCTGCTGCTGCTGCTGCCAACTCTAGGGTGTGATTCATCCAATTTTTTGAGCTCCTGAAGCCAACTCCAGTGTCTCTTTAAAGTAATGTTTGGGCTCCTGCTGCTGCTGCTGCCAACTCCAGGGTGTGATTCATCCAATTTTTGGGCTCCTGAAGCCAACCCCAGGGTCTCTTTAAAGTAAAATTTGGGCTCCTGCTGCTGCTGCTGCCAACTCCAGGGTGTGAATCATCCAATTTTTGGGCTCCTGAAGCCAACCCCAGTGTCTCTTTAAAGTAAAATTTGGGCTCCTGCTGCTGCTGCCAACTCCAGGGTGTGATTCATCCAATTTTGGGCCTCCTGAAGCCAACCCCAATGTCTCTTTAAAGTAATATTTGGCCTCCTGCTGCTGCCAACTCCAGGGTGTGATTCATCCAATTTTTGGCCTCCTGAAGCCAACCCCAGTGTCTCTTTAAAGTAATGTTTGGGCTCCTGCTGCAGCTGCTTGAAACTCCAGGGTGTGTCAGTCAATTTTTGGGCTCCTGCTGCTGCCAACTCCAGTGTCTCTTTCAGCCAATGTTTGGGCTCCTGCTGCTGCTTGCAACTCCAGGGTGTGATTCATCCAATTTTTGGGTTCCTGAAGCCAACCCCAGTGTCTCTTTAAAGTAATGTTTGGGCTCCTGCTGCTGCTGCCAACTCCAGGGTGTGAATCATCCAATTTTTGGGCTCCTGAAGCCAACCCCAGTGTCTCTTTAAAGTAATATTTGGGCTCCTGCTGCTGCTGCTGCTGCCAACTCCAGGGTGTGATTCATCCAATTTTTGGGCTCCTGAAGCCAACCCCAGTGTCTCTTTAAAGTAATATTTGGGCTCCTGCTGCTGCTGCTGCTGCTGCCAACTCCAGGGTGTGATTCATCCAATTTTTGGGCTCCTGAAGCCAACTCCAGTGTCTCTTTAAAGTAATGTTTGGGCTCCTGCTCCTGCTGCCAACTCCAGGGTGTGATTCATCCAATTTTTGGGCTCCTGAAGCCAACCCCAGTGTCTCTTTAAAGTAATATTTGGGCTCCTGCTGCTGCTTGCAACTCCAGGGTGTGATTCATCCAATTTTTGGGCTCCTGAAGTCAACTCCAGTGTCTCTTTAAAGTAATGTTTGGGCTCCTGCTCCTGCTGCTGCTGCCAACTCCAGGGTGTGATTCATCCAATTTTTGGGCTCCTGAAGCCAACCCCAGGGTCTCTTTAAAGTAATGTTTGGGCTCCTGCTGCTGCTGCCAACTCCAGGGTGTGAATCATCCAATTTTTGGGCTCCTGAAGCCAACCCCAGTGTCTCTTTAAAGTAATATTTGGGCTCCTGCTGCTGCTTGCAACTCCAGGGTGTGATTCATCCAATTTTTGGGCTCCTGAAGCCAACCCCAGTGTCTCTTTAAAGTAATGTTTGGGCTCCTGCTGCTGCTGCCAACTCCAGGGTGTGAATCATCCAATTTTTGGGCTCCTGAAGCCAACCCCAGTGTCTCTTTAAAGTAATATTTGGGCTCCTGCTGCTGCTGCTGCTGCCAACTCCAGGGTGTGATTCATCCAATTTTTGGGCTCCTGAAGCCAACCCCAGTGTCTCTTTAAAGTAATGTTTGGGCTCCTGCTCCTGCTGCCAACTCCAGGGTGTGATTCATCCAATTTTTGGGCTCCTGAAGCCAACCCCAGTGTCTCTTTAAAGTAATATTTGGGCTCCTGCTGCTGCTTGCAACTCCAGGGTGTGATTCATCCAATTTTTGGGCTCCTGAAGCCAACTCCAGTGTCTCTTTAAAGTAATGTTTGGGCTCCTGCTCCTGCTTCTGCTGCCAACTTCAGGGTGTGATTCATCCAATTTTTGGGCTCCTGAAGCCAACCCCAGGGTCTCTTTAAAGTAATGTTTGGGCTCCTGCTGCTGCTGCCAACTCCAGGGTGTGAATCATCCAATTTTTGGGCTCCTGAAGCCAACCCCAGTGTCTCTTTAAAGTAATATTTGGGCTCCTGCTGCTGCTTGCAACTCCAGGGTGTGATTCATCCAATTTTTGGGCTCCTGAAGCCAACCCCAGTGTCTCTTTAAAGTAATGTTTGGGCTCCTGCTGCTGCTGCCAACTCCAGGGTGTGAATCATCCAATTTTTGGGCTCCTGAAGCCAACCCCAGTGTCTCTTTAAAGTAATATTTGGGCTCCTGCTGCTGCTGCTGCCAACTCCAGGGTGTGATTCATCCAATTTTTGGGCTCCTGAAGCCAACTCCAGTGTATATTTGGGCTGCTCCTGCTGCTGCTGCCAACTCCAGGGTGTGATTCATCCAATCTTTGGGCCCCTGCTGCCAACTCCAGTGTCTCTTTAAAGTAATGTTTGGGCTCCTGCTGCTGCTGCTGCCAATTCCAGGGTGTGATTCATCCAATTTTTGGGCTCCTGAAGCCAACCCCAATGTCTCTTTAAAGTAATATTTGGGCTCCTGCTGCTGCTGCTGCCAACTCCAGGGTGTGATTCATCCAATTTTTGGGCTCCTGAAGCCAACCCCAGTGTCTCTTTAAAGTAATATTTGGGCTCCTGCTGCTGCTGCCGCCAACTCCAGGGTGTGATTCATCCAATTTTTGGGCTCCTGAAGCCAACTCCAGTGTCTCTTTAAAGTAATGTTTGGGCTCCTGCTGCTGCTGCCAACTCCAGGGTGTGATTCATCCAATTTTTGGGCTCCTGAAGCCAACCCCAGTGTCTCTTTAAAGTAATATTTGGGCTCCTGCTGCTGCTGCTGCCAACTCCAGGGTGTGATTCATCCAATTTTTGGGCTCCTGAAGCCAACTCCAGTGTATATTTGGGCTGCTCCTGCTGCTGCTGCCAACTCCAGGGTGTGATTCATCCAATCTTTGGGCTCCTGCTGCCAACTCCAGTGTCTCTTTAAAGTAATGTTTGGGCTTCTGCTGCTGCTGCTGCCAATTCCAGGGTGTGATTCATCCAATTTTTGGGCTCCTGAAGCCAACCCCAGTGTCTCTTTAAAGTAATATTTGGGCTCCTGCTGCTGCCAACTCCAGGGTGTGATTCATCCAATTTTTGGGCTCCTGAAGCCAACCCCAGTGTCTCTTTAAAGTAATGTTTGGGCTCCTGCTGCTGCTGCTGCTGCTGCCAACTCCAGGGTGTGATTCATCCCATTTTTGGGCTCCTGAAGCCAACTCCAGTGTCTCTTTAAAGTAATATTTGGGCTCCTGCTGCTGCTTGCAACTCCAGGGTATGATTCATCCAATTTTTGGGCTCCTGAAGCCAACCCCAGTGTCTCTTTAAAGTAATATTTGGGCTCCTGCTGCTGCTGCCGCCAACTCCAGGGTGTGATTCATCCAATTTTTGGGCTCCTGAAGCCAACTCCAGTGTCTCTTTAAAGTAATGTTTGGGCTCCTGCTGCTGCTGCCAACTCCAGGGTGTGATTCATCCAATTTTTGGGCTCCTGAAGCCAACCCCAGTGTCTCTTTAAAGTAATATTTGGGCTCCTGCTGCTGCTGCTGCCGCCAACTCCAGGGTGTGATTCATCCAATTTTTGGGCTCCTGAAGCCAACTCCAGTGTCTCTTTAAAGTAATGTTTGGGCTCCTGCTGCCAACTCCAGGGTGTGCTTCATCCAATTTTTGGGCTCCTGAAGCCAACCCCAGTGTCTCTTTAAAGTAATGTTTGGGCTCCTGCTGCTGCTGCTGCTGCCAACTCCAGGGTGTGATTCATCCCATTTTTGGGCTCCTGAAGCCAACTCCAGTGTCTCTTTAAAGTAATATTTGGGCTCCTGCTGCTGCTTGCAACTCCAGGGTGTGATTCATCCAATTTTTGGGCTCCTGAAGCCAACCCCAGTGTCTCTTTAAAGTAATATTTGGGCTCCTGCTGCTGCTGCTGCCAACTCCAGGGTGTGATTCATCCAATTTTTGGGCTCCTGAAGCCAACTCCAGTGTATATTTGGGCTGGTCCTGCTGCTGCTGCCAACTCCAGGGTGTGATTCATCCAATTTTTGGGCTCCTGAAGCCAACCCCAGTGTCTCTTTAAAGTAATGTTTGGGCTCCTGCTGCTGCTGCCAACTCCAGGGTGTGAATCATCCAATTTTTTGGCTCCTGAAGCCAACCCCAGTGTCTCTTTAAAGTAATGTTTGGGCTACTGCTGCTGCTGCCAACTCCAGGGTGTGAATCATCCAATTTTTGGGCTCCTGAAGCCAACCCCAGTGTCTCTTTAAAGTAATATTTGGGCTCCTGCTGCTGCTGCTGCCAACTCCAGGGTGTGATTCATCCAATTTTTGGGCTCCTGAAGCCAACTCCAGTGTATATTTGGGCTGGTCCTGCTGCTGCTGCCAACTCCAGGGTGTGATTCATCCAATTTTTGGGCTCCTGAAGCCAACTCCAGTGTCTCTTTAAAGTAATATTTGGGCTCCTGCTGCTGCTTGCAACTCCAGGGTGTGATTCATCCAATTTTTGGGCTCCTGAAGCCAACCCCAGTGTCTCTTTAAAGTAATGTTTGGGCTCCTGCTGCTGCTGCCAACTCCAGGGTGTGATTCATCCAATTTTTGGGCTCCTGAAGCCAACTCCAGTGTCTCTTTAAAGTAATGTTTGGGCTCCTGCTGCTGCTGCCAACTCCAGGGTGTGATTCATCCAATTTTTGGGCTCCTGAAGCCAACTCCAGTGTCTCTTTCAAGTAATATTTGGGCTCCTGCTGCTGCTGCTGCCGCCAACTCCAGGGTGTGATTCATCCAATTTTTGGGCTCCTGAAGCCAACTCCAGTGTCTCTTTAAAGTAATGTTTGGGCTCCTGCTGCCAACTCCAGGGTGTGCTTCATCCAATTTTTGGGCTCCTGAAGCCAACCCCAGTGTCTCTTTAAAGTAATGTTTGGGCTCTTGCTGCTGCTGCTGCTGCCAACTCCAGGGTGTGATTCATCCCATTTTTGGGCTCCTGAAGCCAACTCCAGTGTCTCTTTAAAGTAATATTTGGGCTCCTGCTGCTGCTTGCAACTCCAGGGTGTGATTCATCCAATTTTTGGGCTCCTGAAGCCAACCCCAGTGTCTCTTTAAAGTAATGTTTGGGCTCCTGCTGCTGCTGCCAACTCCAGGGTGTGAATCATCCAATTTTTGGGCTCCTGAAGCCAACCCCAGTGTCTCTTTAAAGTAATATTTGGGCTCCTGCTGCTGCTGCTGCCAACTCCAGGGTGTGATTCATCCAATTTTTGGGCTCCTGAAGCCAACTCCAGTGTATATTTGGGCTGGTCCTGCTGCTGCTGCCAACTCCAGGGTGTGATTCATCCAATTTTTGGGCTCCTGAAGCCAACCCCAGTGTCTCTTTAAAGTAATGTTTGGGCTCCTGCTGCTGCTGCCAACTCCAGGGTGAAAATCATCCAATTTTTGGGCTCCTGAAGCCAACCCCAGTGTCTCTTTAAAGTAATGTTTGGGCTCCTGCTGCTGCTGCCAACTCCAGGGTGTGAATCATCCAATTTTTGGGCTCCTGAAGCCAACCCCAGTGTCTCTTTAAAGTAATATTTGGGCTCCTGCTGCTGCCAACTCCAGGGTGTGATTCATCCAATTTTTGGGCTCCTGAAGCCAACTCCAGTGTATATTTGGGCTGGTCCTGCTGCTGCTGCCAACTCCAGGGTGTGATTCATCCAATTTTTGGGCTCCTGAAGCCAACTCCAGTGTCTCTTTAAAGTAATATTTGGGCTCCTGCTGCTGCTTGCAACTCCAGGGTGTGATTCATCCAATTTTTGGGCTCCTGAAGCCAACCCCAGTGTCTCTTTAAAGTAATGTTTGGGCTCCTGCTGCTGCTGCCAACTCCAGGGTGTGAATCATCCAATTTTTGGGCTCCTGAAGCCAACCCCAGTGTCTCTTTAAAGTAATATTTGGGCTCCTGCTGCTGCCAACTCCAGTGTGTGATTCATCCAATTTTTGGGCTCCTGAAGCCAACCCCAGTGTCTCTTTAAAGTAATATTTGGGCTCCTGCTGCTGCTGTCAACTCCTGCCAACTCCAGGGTGTGATTCATCCAATTTTTCGGCTCCTGAAGCCCACTCCAGTGTCTCTTTAAAGTAATGTTTGGGCCCCTGCTGCTGCTGCTGCCAACTCCAGGGTGTGATTCATCCAATTTTTGGGCTCCTGAAGCCAACCCCAGTTTCTCTGTAAAGTAATATTTGGGCTCCTGCTGCTGCTGCTGCCAACTCCAGGGTGTGATTCATCCAATTTTTGGGCTCCTGCTGCTGCCAACTCCAGTGTCTCTTTAAAGCAATATTTGGGCTCCTGCCCCTCATAGTGATGCCACGTCAACTCTCTTGAATTCAATTGTGCCACTCTGCGATTCTATTAGCGATGCCTGTGATCTGCATGTGATATTTATTCAAAGTATTATTTAACTAACCCAGCACGCATCCTGTGCGTGTTACAGCAAAGCAGAATGGTTAAAACCCTATTGAGGCTCTAGGAGGCTCAGAAATAGCCGTTTTTAATAGCGATTCGTCACAAATTTATTCGGGTCGAAACGATTTTTGTCGGAAAATTCGGCGAATCAGTCGAATCGAATTTTTCAAAAATTCGCTCATCTCTAGTATGAACCTTATGGGCCCCAGAGGAAACAACATATTAGTTCTGAGAGGAAATACCTGATTGCATAGGTGTCGATCCTGTGACCAACCTATGCGCTGAAGTCTTCCCAATGGGGACAGCCATTGGGGACAGCCATTCACCAGATGGCAAGCCTGGTCACAATACAAGCAAAGGCCGCGGGTTAGTCTCTTCAGTCTCTCTGCTTAGTGGAGCCCAACTGCATGGGCTCTGTGGCTGGAGAGGTGGGGCATTACTGAGGTGGTTGAGGCGTAGAGACTTGTGCCAACTTTTCCTGTTGGCATTCCTGGATACGCCGGTCTATGCAGATGGCCAGGTGCATTGCCTCATCCAAGGAATTTGGAGAGAGAAAATTAATCAAAATGTATTTTATGGCATCTGAAAGTTCATTCACAGCACACAGCCCACCGACTGAATTCTGCGAAGTAGTCCTCGGCTGATGTGTGCCCCTGACGCAGGGACCTCAGATTGGCATCGGCTTTGGAGGCGAGATCTGGGTCTGCATATAGGATTTCCATGGCTTGAAAAAAAGCCGCCCACTGATTGAGGTGCTGCATTTTCTGGGAGAAGACTGAATGCCCAGGTTTGGGCATCTCCATGGAACAAGGATATAACTATGCCCACTCTCTGAGGCTCAGATCCGAAAGAGTGGGGAGTTCACATGCCCTTTCAAAGTGACCGAGTTGTTCCACGGCACTAGAAATATTTTGGATCTGCTCCTGCAAAAAAAACAATGTTTTTCTCTTTTTTTGTGGCCTGTGATAATGTAATGCCCAGCTGACCACCAGCCTAAGTTCAGATGCCAACCCCCAATCTAACACCGCCGTCTTTACCTTTAGTCAAGCCCCCGTTTGACAGGAGACATTACACGCCTGCCCGAACCTGGTTGCCCTCAAGACTTAAGAATGCAAAGGATGGCACCTGAGGCCGCAAAGGCCGATGTACAACACGGCAAAACTAACAATACACAGGGGAAGTCAGAGATAGCCAGGTCTGAAACAGATTATCAGTCCTACCTAAGGAGTAAACAAAGCCGAAATCCAGGGAAAGCCAAAGGTTGAAGCCGTAAATCAGAGAGTCACAGTATCCAAAGGGTCAGGCAAAAAGCGTAGTAGGGATGCAAAGCAAACTAATCCGGTCAGCAGGAAATAAACCAACACACCACCAGCAAGACGCTATTACAGTGTGTGCTGAAGCCTGAACAGCTTTATTTGACTACTGACCACTACTCCTCGTGAGCCAGACAGAACCTCTTAACCATTAACTGGACCCTAAACTTTGCTGACCACAGCGAGCTGCAATACACCACCACAAGGCATATGAGGAGCGGGCACCCAAGCGTGTCAGTCTGTGTTTCCGCAATGATATTTTGATGTTCTGAGTGCGGACAGGTAAACGCTTGGATCTAACAGTATGGCCTTGATTCATTAAGAGATTTCATTAAAAAATAATAGAAGAAATGACAGAAGAAAGAGAAATAAGGAACAAGAAATAAAAAAAAATAATGGAACAAAATAAAAAATAAATGCAAAGAAAGAGAGAAAGAACAAAAGCAGAGAATGAATGACAGAAACAAAGTAAATGAATGACTAGAAATCTAAAGAGAATAAATGAATGAGAGAAACAAAGAAAATGAATGTCAGAAACAAAGAAAGAATAAATGTAAAGAGAAGAAAAAAAGCAGGTAAGAAATGAGAGAAAAAAAGAGCTGGAAGGAAAGAAAGAATAGAAGGACTGACGGGAAAAAAGAGACGAAAAGACAGAAAGAATAGAAGGAACAACAAAAATAGGAGGAAAGGGAAAGAAAAGGAGTGGCATAAAAGATTAAAGCAGGAGAGACTAGGAGGAAAGAAGAAAAACAAAGAACAAAAAAAAAAAAAAAAAAGAATAGAAGAACTGACAAAGAGGCTCTCCCAATGCCCAGTTTGCCCCCCCCCCCTGACTGTCCTTAGCCCTGGTTACTGCACAGACCTACATAGGGTCTGCCCAGGGAAGAGGGAGTGAGGTGGGCCCTCCCAATGTGCAGCGCCCATGGCATCTGCCTGGGTATGCCCAGTGCTGACACCTGCCCTGACATTGTAGTAGAGAGGAGTGATTTCAAGAAGCGAAATGCAGAGGAGCATGCACTTGTAATATAGATTACCGGCATACAGGAGTCACATGGCCACAGCAATAAAGAGGAGAGGATCAGACTGCAGACTGCCTTTAACCCACTGCGCACTCTACTCTCTCTATATATAATATATATATATATATATATATATATATATACCGGTATATATACACTCTGTGGGGGAGCATTTGTAAGGAGGCATTTGTAACGTGCCAACAACTTTTTGTTTGTACTATAGCAATAATGTCAGCCCCCTCCCTTGCAGGTAGCCACCCCAGACACAGGCCTAGGTTTGCCTAAAGGTAAATACAATGATGCTCGTAAAATGCATTTTTTTTACTACCCTGAGAATTTTTTACAACGTGAATTGAGGCCTATGTCTGCAAGCTATGATGAGATAATAAAAGACCTATTATTCCATAGCTGTGCCTAAACAAAAACTGTTTTAAGTGGGTAAACCAGTTGTGATTTAGCAGATTGCTGTAATGACTCTGCTGCCGCACCTTGCTTGTACTGGAATATATTCCATCTGGCATAGAACAAAGCAGTCAGTGTCATCTTCGCATCTCCCAGTGGATGTGGTCACATATTAGAGCCAGACAGGGGCAGAGCAGCAAGGTGGAGGAAAGACAAGGAAATGGCACAAGGTAGGTGCGAGAGCAAAACCAAAAATATTTTCAGCTTAACATGTGATCCACATTATAAATTAACAGCAATATGGCATGTTAATTAATAAATAACATAGTTTTGATTTCATTTAGATTTAGGCAATTTCTGTTTAACCTATCATTTTATAATACTTAATGTAAACTGCATGTGCATAGAACACCTGTAGATCGGCTGCTGTGAGGAACTACTGATTTATCTGATTATATGGATTTTCTATAAAAAAAGTGCCAGCTTAAAGCAGAACAAAACCCAGCAGCGACCAGCCTGGAATCTCTTCCAATGAGAGCCATCTGCTGTGACTACGTCATTCAGCAGGCCGCTGTCATTGTTTACAATCCATATAGGCTGGGGTGGGAGCGCGTGCAATGGCACTACCTACCAAGAGTTTTTGTCGCCCTGTGTTGCAAGACCGTTTTTCACTATTTTGCGCTACACATATTTAACTGTGATTTTTGAAGGGATTTCCAGGGATTTCTCAGGGAATTATATATTGTTTTGTCAGTGGAGTCTGGGCTTTAACATGAAATGTATTGTTTGTCATTTGTTAAGTGTATTCTCAATATTTTGAGGTGAAATATGTGCAAACAAATTTTTTAAAAAATCGACAAGAAAATTGTAGTGCTTTTTCGTAATACAAAAATGTATGTTTTTCAATGAGATCTTATTGCATGTAAAAGCCCCATTTTTCCTGGTTACAATGGTACCAAATGTGTATTGGTAGACATCCTTCCCAGGAGACTCCCCCAAACTGAAACAGCACTTTAGGAGATTTTCATTAAAAGAAAAAACAACTGCTATGCACAACTGTGCAATTTATAAAGTTTATAAAGAAAAGCAAACATTTACATTTGAAATACCCCCTACAAACTATATATTCTCTGGAAATACAGACATCAAGCTTTCTATGTGTACCAGGCTTGTTGATGGGGGCACAGTTTTCTGGACGTAAACCCTCAATGAATTCTTTGGTTGCAAAGGATTTCCCTAAAAAAAATAAAAAGCAGAATCAAAGCCACATTTTTCTTAAAAAACAATATGCAAACAAGAAAAAACAAGGTAAATTTAAAAAAGCAAAATCCTCCGAACAAGACAATACCCAACATATGTTCCCTGAAAGTATACACGTTAAGCTTTCTAGGCGTACCAGTTTATTGTAGTGGCTTCATCTTTCTAAAAAAAAATCCCTCAAATAAATCTTTAGTTGCACAGGCTTTACTTTTTCCTAAAATATCAATGTGCAAACAAGAAAAAATAGCTAAATCTGAAACGTCCCCCGAGCAGAACAATACCCAACATGCATAGGTACTTTTAACCCTTTTTACTACCAGATTGTCACCCTCTGGTAACAGATCATTTTTCACCATTTTGTGCTATGTTTAACTGTGATTTTTGCTGGAATTTCCAGGACAGAGGTTAGGCCTTAACATGAAATGTATTGTTTTTATTTTTTTCAATGTATTTAAAATATTTTTAAGTACATTTTTTTAATTGTCTCATGTATTTTAAATATAACATTTCTTTTATTAAAGAAAACCATATTGCGCGTGAAAGCCCCATTTCTTCCAATTTCAACAGTACCACATATGTATTAGTAGTCCCCAATTTCTGTCCAGGAGACCGTCCAAACTGATAAGAGCGCTTTATAAGATTTAAAAATAAACTACAACTACCACCCACACTATAAAGGGTTAAATAAAAAATCGGCCTGGGATCCCTCTTCCTGGAATTTAAAGGGCTAAAAATCCCCCCAAAAATGGTGTGAGGTCCCCCCTACCCAGCATAACCAGCCTGGGGACAAGCTAATGGGGCTTGTAGAAGAGAGCACAGGGGCCAGCCTCAGTGCCCCCCCCCCCACCCTGCAGGCTACAAGCCTGCACAGACTAAATGGCCCCTGGGTCCCCTTGGGCTTTGTAGAGGCAGGTAATGGGGGGTTGGGGGTTAATGGCAAGTTGCCCACTAGCCGCAGGTGACTTTCCAGCCCCCTAAACCTTGTGAACTGGTATAGGGGTCTCATAGATTTTTTTTTTTTTAATACTTACCTCCCGACCATCCCAGAGCACTGTGTCCCACGCTGAACACTTTGGCTATTCAGGATACCCCGGCGAAAAGACAGAGGCCAGCCCTGGAATCTTTAGTTTTTTAAGATTCCAGGCTGGCTACAGTTCAGTTTTGTTCCACTTTAAAGCAGGATAAGACTACATTTCTTTTTCTCAAAATTAATTGAGTTCTATAAAAAGGAGGATAAGAAAAACAATTGAATAATGTTGCTATGGTGTAAATCCAAGCAAATGGTGCTTGTCATTTTTCAGCCTTAGGAGTTGAAACCATGAGTAATCAAGCCTACTCTGCTACTAAATTGTGTGATGTAGTGACATGTACAGCTAATTACCAAGAAGCTGGGTGGTGTATTTTGCCACTACATGTATCATCAGCACAAAAAAGTAGTCATCAGCAAATCACCCTCAAATAATATTATAAATATCAAAAGACGAGTAAAGGGGGTCACAGAACTACAAAACAATGAAGAGGGTTGTTACTCTCTTACTCTTTTGACAAGAACGCCACAATATCAGCTTTAACTCCTTGGATTTTAATCATATGAACCATTTATTCAGACAAATGACTCATGCAGATTTATAGGTAATCACAAGCCCCAACTAATGCTAGGTATCAGTTTTTGGTTTCACCCTTATGTAGCAATGATGAGCACAAGTGTCCTAACACAGTTCAAGAACAGTTTAATAAAATACAATAATTGTTCACACCAACCTTTGCGCAAAGTGCAGGCATTTTGTGATGGCTTTTAGCTGAGAGAAGCGTTGTAAAAAATATATGTGCTTTGTTTTTAATTTCAATATGTCTTTATTGAAATTTTAAATTTATACAAAACAGTAGATAGAAACAGTAACAAAGAGGATCACAGGGTGAGGTGACGCGGCAGCTCAACAAAGCGTCACAATAGTGGTTGGCTTGGGAGAGTCCGAACGAACCGCGCCCCCCTCGGGGGTACACTGAACGATCGGACACATAGTATCCGCGGATAGCAGCCAACAACGCCCAACGCACCCCACTGGATCGCTGCCCTAAAGAGGGCCACTCCCAACCTCTGGGCCCGTCCCCTCTGCCTTTTCCGGTATGTAGCAACCGCGCCCATCCCCCAGCGATCCAAAGGAGAGAATAGTGACAGAAAAAAACCCAACAGGGGAGTAGAGAAAGAAGAGGAAATGAACAAAAAAGGGGCAAGCCTAGGGAAAAAAAAAAGTAGCAAAAGGAAAGAAAGAAAGGAGGAAGAAAGACAGAGAAGGCACGAAGGCATCCCTGGAGCCCAGCGCCCCGCGCCCCGACCTCCCCACGGTTTCGTCAGATCCCGCAACATCCACTAAGGGTCAGGCCCTCCCCTGAGGCCCACCCCCCCTCCCCATCGTCATCCACGTTCCAGTAGCGCCTGAAAGTCAGGAGAGACCCGGGAGACCTCCCAAAGGGTCCAGGTCCTGAGGAGCCTCTGGATGCCTCCCTCGATCCCCTCCATAGTCAACTCCTCCATCCTCTTAATGTTCTCGACCTCCCCGTACCATTCAAGCAGGGACGGGACAACGTTGGTACGCCAGTGCCTGGGGATCACCGACCTGGCGGCCGCGAGTAAATGCCGCAGCAACCCCTTCTTGTTTGCAGACACCGACCCTGGGATCATCGATAGGAGTGCCACCTGCGGTGTACGTGGGACCCCTTCCAGTGTCAGGTGTTCATAAACTCCTAGTACTCCCTCCCAAAAGGCCCTCACCATCGGACACTCCCACCAGATATGTAACATGGTCCCCGGGGCCCCCCCACACCTCCAGCAGTCCCCAGTGTCCGCCCCCCCGAATTTCACAAGATCTGATGGGCATCTATACCACCTCGACAGGATTTTATAGTTCCGTTCCTGGGCCCTAGATGCCACAGACAATTTGTGGGTAAGCGCAAAGGATTTTTCCCAGTCATCGGGCTCAAACGTTTGTCCCAGGTCTTCCTCCCACCTCCTGCAGAACCGGGGTAGCTCCCCCCCTCCTCCCCGTCCCTGAGAATCTTGTAAAGAGTAGAAATCACACGCCTAGGGGGCGAGGGGTCACGCAGGAACCTCTCAAAGTGCGTGAGGGGGCAAGAGAGGCTCGAGGCCGGCGCAAGGGATCTGACAAAGGCAACCAACTGGGCATGTAGAAACAAGGAAATATTTCCACGCCCCCCTCGAGCCCGTAAGTTGGAAAGGGAGGGGGGACCCACCTTCGTCACTATATCTCCCAGTCTAGTATCATGAGATGCTTCCCACACAAGGAAAGACCTAATGTTCATCCCTGGGGGGAAGGCCGGATTGTCGAATAGTGGGGTGAGGGGGCCCGGTCTGAGCGAGAGTTTCCCCTGCCTCAAGAACCCATCCCATACAGACAGCAGGGGGCCCACCAGATAGGGCAGCCTCTGAACCCCAGGCCTGCACGAAGGATCCACCCAAGGCAGGGCCACCAGACTAAGGGGGTAGATGTCTCTCTCAATGCCAACCCAACATTTATCGTCTTTATGGTGGAACCAATCAGAAAGACGCACCAGTAACGAAGCAGCGTGATAGGTCCTAAGGTCCGGAACCCCAAGTCCCCCCCTCAATTTAGATCTGAAAAGTATTGCCCTCCGAATTCTGGGCTTCCTACTGCCCCAGATAAATTTAAAAAAGGTCCTCTGGAGAGACTGGAAGAAACCCCGCTCCCGGGCTATAGGGACTGCCTGGAATAAATAAAGAAACTGAGGAAGGATGTCCATTTTGAGGATATTAATGCGACCCAACCATGAATGTTGTTTCTTGTTATATGAGTGAAGGTTAGTGACCGTAGAGTGCAAGAGCGGGGCATAGTTAAGTTTGTATAACTTCCCCAAATCGGAGGTTATCTGGACACCTAGGTATTTTATGGCCTCTCCCTGCCACTTAAAGGGAAAGTTTGCTTGTATGAGGTGCTTAGTCTGTGCATCCAGCGAGACATTCAGGATCTCTGTTTTGGACAGGTTCACCTTAAAATTGCTCAGTTCACTAAAGCGCTTAAACTCCATCAAAATAGAGGGCATAGATATGTGAGGCGAAGTTATATACATGAGCAGGTCGTCAGCAAAGAGAGAGAGCTTGTGCTCCCTCCCCCCACAGACGATCCCTTTGACAGATGGGTTAGCTCTCAGTGCATTGGCGAGGTGCTCCATCATTAACACGTAGAGCAGTGGGGACAGGGGGCACCCCTGGCAAGTGCCGTTACGGATATGAAAGGAACCAGACAGACCTTTACCTTTGCAGTAGGGTCCTGGTATAGAGCCATAATTCGAGCCAACATAGCCGGACCCAGGCCCACCTGGTTCAGTGTGGCTCTCAAAAACCCCCAGTGTACCCTGTCGAATGCTTTTTCTGCATCCACCGCCAGAACGCAAGCTGGAATAGCCTGTGACTGTGCGTAGTGGATTAGGGAGATCGTTTTAATGGTGTTATCTCTTGCTTCCCTTCCCGAGACAAATCCCACTTGGTCCATATTGATCAACGAGGGGAGCAGCGGTTGCATCCTGAGAGCGATAATTTTGCCATATATCTTCAGATCTACATTGATCAACTAGATCGGCCTGTAGCTTCCCGGCAGGGTAGCGTCCCTACTGGGTTTAGGTATGACCGCAATGTGCGCCTCCAAGGCCTGTTTCGGGAAGGGGCAGCCATCCGAAATCGAGTTAAACACCTTGACGAGAAAGGGGGCAAGCAGGGTCCCTAGCGTTTTATAAAATCTGGGGGTAAACCCATCGGGACCAGGACTTCTACCCGCGGGAGCCTCCCCTATAGCCCGAACCACCTCCTCCAAATGGATCTTCCAGCAGATCACTTTCTTCAGGAGGTAAGGTTGGAAGGGCTGTGTCCCTGATATAGTCCACTATCGGAGCGCCCTCCACCTGGCGTAAGTCCTGGGCAGGAGTGCACCCAAGGTTATAAAGCTTGGAGTAGAAGGCCTGGAACTTGCCCGCTATCTGGGACGTCTTATGGAGCTCTGATGCCCCCTCTCCCCTAATAGTAGCCAGCATCCTGCCACATTTGTCAGAGTATTCGTAAATACGGACTTTAAATCTATCACGATATTTGAGGAAGCACTGGTCGTACAGGCTCTTCAAACCCTCCCTGGCGTCCAATAACTCCCTCAGGACAGTGTGTGTGGGGGCAGTTTTGTGCGCCTCTTCCAGCTCCTTAATACGTGCCAGGGCAGCCCCAATCCGTTTCACCCTTTCCCTCTTGGGCCTGGACCCGTGCTTAATGAAGACTCCACGAAGCACACATTTAAGGGCCTCCCACTGCAATGGTAGCGGGGTTGGGTCATTCATATGGTCAGATTGAAAGTTGGCTATGGACGTCTTGATTTCAGCTAAACATACGGTGTCCTTCAGCAAGTTGTCGTTCAGACGCCAGTTGTATTGCCTAGGGGCTACTTCCGGGGTCAGGAGGCTCAAGAAGACAGGGGCGGGATCCGACCACAATATCTGCCCAATGGAAGTATCAGGATCCTGAGCGAGCGCGTGGTGGCTGAGGAAGATGTAATCTAATCTGCTGTATGTATTGTGGGGATGGGAGAAAAACGTGTAATCCCTTGCCCCCCCATGTTGAATCCTCCATGTATCCACAACCTGAAGAGCACAGAGGGCACCACGAAAACTATTCAATCTAGAGAAGGGTATCACCGACTTGCCCTGGGAGGAATCAAGTCTCGGGTCAAGAACCAGGTTGAGGTCACCCCTATTACTAAAGTGCCCTCTGTAAACTCTTCTAGCAAACGTAGGATCCCAATGCCAACTTCCACCTGGGCCTGATTGGGCAAGTATAAGTTAGCAAGAGTGTATCTGGCCCCATACAGTGTAAACTGAAGGAATAGGTATCTACCTTTCGGGTCTACTTTCGATTCCAAAGGCTCCAGAGGGACGGCCTTATTGAATGCAATGGAAACTCCCTTAGATTTGTTATCTGGATTGGGGCTGTGAAACCATCTATCGTAGTATTTGTTCTTAATTTCCGGAATTTTCCCCTGACAAAAGTGTGTTTCCTGCAACATAATGACATCTACCCTTTCCTTATGGAATCCGTACAATATTTTCGCCCTTTTTTCAGGGACGTTTAACCCCCTAGCGTTGAAGGTGCAGACCTTGAGGCTAGCCATGTTGGCTAAAGGGTTGGAATTTCAGCTCCGAAAGGGGTACGCTGCAGCAGCCAAGAGGGTTAAAGGCCAAAGGCACCAAGTGTACGGAGTCCGAGACGAGGACCGAGCCCCAGGGAAGAAGGAGAGAGGTGCAAAATAGACACTAGAGAGAAAGATTGGAGACCCCTATGGGGTGCAAGAACAGAAGAAGAATAGATTAAAGAAGAAGAAACCCAACAAGCCCTGCCTTATAGAGGAGGGCTATCCGCCAGTCAGAGCCCGACCGGACAGCCCGGGAATATTGTTGTGGAAAGTAACCTAGCCACTCAGGAGCCAACCCCTAATTGTTCAAGGTCGCTGTACAGGCTCTCCAACCTCCCCACCCATCCACATAGCAGCAGACCTCTGATATCACCAAGTAAGCACTCACCGTAAACCCCGGTGGACGCCCCCAGTTTCTAACAAACCAAAGACTAACGGAAGTGATAACAACAGATAATCTCAGAGTGACCCCCAACGTGGAACCACTCACTATTAGATCCCAGCGGCACCTGAAAACCCTCCTCCCCCCCAGCGAGTCCACAACCAAGTGCCACATTGTGCCCGCCCCCCGGCCGCCGGCCGGCAAGCAACCCCCCCAGACCACCGCGACAAACGCACGGTGAGCAGGGCGGGGGGAAACAAGCCCACCCCACGACCCGGGGGAGGCACACCCCTACAGCCCAACCCCGACCCCCACCGAAGAACCAGAACATTCAAGTCAATGTGCTACATTAAAGTCACTCTTGAACACGAATTCCTCAGGAGAAGGTCATAGAGTGTAGAATGGGAGCGGGGGGGGCGGCAGGGAAAGCAAACGACAGTCGCCAGGGTGGGAGGGACGACAAGAGGGCAAGAAGGAGAGGTTTAACGGTCTTGGATCGGCCCAGGAGCACCCCCCCTCCGGCCTCCAGCCATCCGAGGTCTCCGAGGCGCTCTCTGTGGCATGGGAGGTGGGGGGTCAAACATCAGCCAGTCCGGGATCGGAAAAGGATCCAGTCCCAGGAAGATAAACAGTCCCGGGAGGTCTGCCTTGCTTCTGAGGGCGAACGTAGAGTTGTCCTTGCGCACTATGAGATGAAATGGTTGGCCCCATTTGTAGGAGGCACCAACTTCCCGTATCCTGCCGAGGAGAGGTCGCAGCAGTCGTCTCATCTGCAAGGTGCGACGCGACACGTCCGGCAAAATCGTGATTTGCAAGCCCCTCCACCCAATTCTTCCCCTCTCCCAGGCCAAGCGCAGAATGTCCTCCTTGACGAGAAAGAAATGGATTCTACATAGAACGTCCCCAGCTGGGCGCCCGTTCACTCGATAACGTTCACTCAAAACGTACCAATAATATCAAGTGATGCAAAATAAGCACCGGGTTCTTTGTTCGTGGTCCCTCTTCTTGATGCCTGCTGACATGCTCCCTGCTGTATATGTGTAAACATGGCACTGGTAGTATAATACTGCTATATTTACATTTTTTGTGCTGGCATTCACTCTTTTTTGTGGCTTTGAGCCTTTGTGTTTCCCAACCACCTTCTTTTACTGGTATTGTGCTTATTTTGCATCACTTGATATTATTGGTACTTTTTGCTTGGTTGGGGGTCAGTTATATTAGTTATCGTGTACATATATATTCATCCAGTGTATATATACTTATCCTTTATATATATTTTTTTAGTGTAATTAGTCATTTAATGTAGTATTTCTTAGAATGTCATAGATTGATACAGCAGAGACACATAGGTAATAGCCTGTGGTCACAGCTGATAGCACTTTGCACTTTATTATATTTTTTGTGTATATAGCACGCTTATTTAGTCACATTATAACAGTTTTTTAATATAGTAGTTGTATATATATATTTTCTTGCTGGGTTTATTACACAGATTTTTAGTAATATATTTACATATTTTAGTATATAGTGTGGTTGGGTATGACGATTTTTTAGAGACCTTGTTTTTGGTCCTTTGGGTGCCGGCACCTATACTGGGGGAAGTGGGTGTAGGGGTAATTTATTTCCTCTGCACTACTGACCCCAGTATTATTATCTTTAGGGATATTCAATCACCCATGTTTTATCCATTTTTCATTGGAGTTTTGTTTGCAGTGTAATACATGGTATATATGATTCCCCATGTTTGGGGTTTATCAAGATATTTAGATATTTACATTTATTGGGGCCCGACCTATGGTTTTTAAATTGTCTTGTGTCATGTGGTATTTTTTGTGTACATGTATTTTATGAGTTTATAGGCTACAATAAATTTTGAATTCTAAGATTTGAGAAATTTTGGTGCTCCTTGTGGGGAGGGAGGTGTGTGTTTTTTTCATGGCCGCTCCCTTGGGAATATGTTTCTGTTCTCCTGATCATCCGTCTGGAGCCGAAGGTCCACCAGCTGTTGATGGTGCAGCTCTTGATTTCCTTCAAGGGTCGCCAAGCGCGTCTCATGATCTGAGCAGGAGTCTTCGAGCGATGCAACCTTAGTATCCAAGGCAGAAGACTTTTGTTGCAGATCCTCAATTTCTCTGCGCAAGGCTCGCTCAATTCTGGTAGCCACCGCTTCCAGGTCTGCCTTTAGCTCGGCTTTAGTCGGGAGGCACCGCAGAAGGTCACGGAGACTGGAATCAGTAGGGGACTGAGGGAACAGCTGTCTAGTCGGAGCCTGGGCTGAGGGCATCCCATGTCGGGAGTCACGGGAGTCCGCGTCAGTGTTAGATGGTCTGAGAGGGCTCGGGCCCCCCAAATCGTCTACAAGATCACAGACCGGGGACAGACCACTTGGCAGGTCAATGCTGGAGCCCGGTTACCATTCCAGAGGCAAAGCTTCTATGGAAGGTTGAGGTGGCGAACACTGGATTCTGGAGCCCCCCGGGGCCGAGTGAACATCTGCCTTTACAGTCTGTTTGCTTTGGTCAGGGCTGTCTCCCCAGCCTGGAGGTGTATGGCTTGGCTGAGCTGGTGATGGCCACTCAGGGGCAGAGGGGTTAAACTGTGAAGGAGGGATCAGGATGGTATGGCCCTTTGATTTACTCTGAGTAAATTGCATCCCTCCGCCCTGGCTGCCCTCATTTTTATTATTGTGTGGCAGGGAATGGTCTGAGGCAAGAGGTGCAGGTGAAAACGAAGGAGGGGCCTCAGCACAGCCCGCTCTCTGGGGCATCATCATCCCCTCCACGATGACGCGAGGTTCCTCCGGCGGCCGCCTCTGACAGACGCCGCCCGCAGCAGAGCTGATCTCTGGCGGGGCCGGGCCAGGTGAGAGCCGGCGCGTCACCTCCGGGCCAGGCTCCGAGCAGCGGCGCGGTCCCCCGCGGCTCCTCCCCGCCTCACCGACAGTCCCGCGGCTCGGTGACAGCGCTCCTCTCCCTGGGCAGATCACAGCCGCGCCGCCCGCCGGACTCACTGGTCCAGGCTCCAAGGTAGGCTGCAGGTTGATCGGGTCGAGAGGCTCCCCGTGCTCGCTCACTGCCTCTGTCGTCTTGCGTCGGCCTCCGAGGCGCTCCCCTCCCTCACAGGGCCGGTTGGGCGCCATCTTGGTTGGGTGGGCTCCTTGCCCTGTCGGATCACGGCGGTCGAAAAAGCTGTCAATGTCTTTCCTGGGGGGCTTTTTAACGGGTCCCCCAACTTTCTTCTTCCTTCCGCTCCCCATCACGTTAAGTTAGGGGGGCCTTGGGAGCCTCAATCAACTGTTTAAGCAGGGGTTATGGGGAGCTCACAGTCTCGCGTCCTCACTCCTTCATGGCCAGGCCACCATGTGCTTTGTTTTTGATGCATTTGTGCATTGTTTTTTTTAGAAAAACACATTTATAAGTGGTTAAAGTCCCTGTGTTGCATTGCATTATGCTGGTGCCTTATTTTGTTCTGTGCTAATGTTGCTACTGAGTGGGAAATGCTGCAATGTTTCCCGACACAAAGCCCAATGCAGTGCATATACCGGTAAATATAAATATATATTAGCCTAATACAAGTTACTGGCAGCGATATCCCTTTATTGTAACTGCGTGGCGATGCAGAGAAAATGTAAAGGTGTGAATATAGCCTTAATGAAAATAATGTGATAATAAAATTACTTTTTAGTGGTTATCCACAGCCATACGATACATCAGATATACCATCATTATCATGATAAATTACCACAGAAACATCACTCCATATAGTAGCCTGAACTGCAACAGTAATGTTATACATTTATATTTACTTCAGTATTTGGTAAAGCACATGTTTTACGGGGAAGATGCAGGGCCAAGTCAAGGACATGTTTTTCCTGCAGTCCTAGATGGTCTATGACTAAGGACCCGAGACAGTCCAAAGCGCATCAGAGGATTTCCTAATTGCTGCTATGGGTCTTTAGTAACACTTGTTTTTAGAGGCTGTTTTCAATGGTTGAGCATTAACCCTTCAGCTACTTTAAGTAGTCAGCAGGGATTTAAGGGAGTAATGTGCGGTAGTCAAAAGCATAAGTGTGCTCTCTTTGCAGATAACCAATCTGTTTGTAACCAACCCTGAGTCTTCTGTTCCCATCATTCTGGACACATTGGGTCAATTTTTTAAGATCTCGGGGTTGAGTATAAATAAGACCAAGTCGTTGGCATGAAATATTAGCCTTGCATTAAACACCAAGAAAACACTCGAGGAATTATTGTGATGGCAAACTTCTAACATTATATAGACTTCTAAGAATGGGAAGAAATGAACACCAATAAAAACTGCTATGCAAGAGAAATAGTGATTTAATATTGAGGAATGGATTTCTCTGGCTGTTTGCTTATTTAAAGGTTGCCTTTACTGCATATGACTTACTGCATGTTTTGACTTTTTTCTTCTTGTGTAATGCATTCATTATGGGCCCCACCAGGGCTCCGTGATCAGGGACACAGCGCCACCTAGCGTCATTCTACTGTATATATTTTTGTTTCTGTATTTACACATTGTTAATGCACTGTCCTTTTGTGTCACAGTATTAAATCACTATTTCTCTTGCATAGCAGTTATTGTGGATGTTAATTTCTTCCCATTCTTAGAAGACTAGGGTATGTGTGATGCGCAGTAGGTGGACGCATTTTGGGACCTTTTAAACCCCTTTCTTTACTGAACTTTATTTCTTTTCTAAATTACTTAACAGTGTGCTACAACCTTCTATTAATACTAAACTTCTAACATTATCAATTTAAGTCTTAAATTGCCACCAGTTCCTAAGGATATGTATAGAACAAATGATCTGCCCTTTTCTTGGTTGGGTAGAGTGGTGGCGATCAAGATGGACCTCTTGCCTAGAGTGCTATATCATTTTACAGCGCTCCCTATTGCAATTGTGGGGGGGGACTTGGAAAAACTGCAAGGCTCCATCTCGAGGTTTATCTGAAAGAGTAACTTCAGGAAACTGAATAAAACGTAATGTTATATGCTGCCAGAGAACGGGGGGGGGGGGGGGAGACTGAGAGTTTCGTGCCTCATGAAATGATATTATGCAGCCAGCATCTCACAAATCTTGACATTGTACAGGGAAGAGAGGCCAGAGTGAGTAAAGATGGAGGGGGGAGAAGTACTTTCTGGTTTCTCTGTACTCACTCTTTTGGATGCCTAGAAAACAATGAACAAATATAGTATGCATGAGTTTTGGATAAGACTAGAAGGTTGTTTCATCTGACCTCGAAGGGCACCCAGTTGTATCCATTAATTGGGAACCCCAATTTCAAACCAGGCTTGAAAGCAACGGGATTTGGGGAAGGTTATCCTGACAGGTGGGGAAAGCCAATTAAGTAAGCCGGAAAGTGTTCCCCTAATAGTTCTATTGAGGAGACAAATGGTAAAGTTCTAATACGGTGGTACCTAGTGGCGTATGGTGCATTGCTGCATTGTCAAGGAGGATATGCTCTATACCCGGTGGCTTTGCCCGAGAGCCGGAGATTTTGGCGTAAGGTATTTCGAGTAATTCAGTAATTAGTAATTGGAAAGGCTACTGGATGGCCAACTCAACCTGAACCTAGATTGGCATTATTGGGCCCTAAAGGGCATAGCCAAAATGAAACCAAATGTAGACTAGCTGACCTAATCCTTATTGCAGCAAAAATTATTTTTGCCTCCTCATGTAAAACGTTGAATTAATCCATTAGCCAATTTTTACAAAAAATTCCCATGGGAAATGTGGCAATCTTACTATAATAACAGACAGTGGTTATAAAGGGGTGAAGGGGCGCTAGATATGGAATGAGTGTGTTTTTTTTCTTTTTCTTTCTTGTTTTTCTTTTTCTCTTCTGCCGTGTGTAGTGTTGCTGTTGGAAAAATAATGAATGTATGCAAATACCTTTAATCCCATAGGATGCATGTTTTAATGTGTTCGTTTAGCTGAATTCTCAGTATTTATAGCTTTAGTAAAACAACGTAGTATGTAAGCTTATTTGTTCACCACTGGAATGTTTTGAATCTGTATAAAAGCGTTAATAAAAATATTAAAAATATAAATCTACTAGGTTTATACAGGCTGGTTTCACATCAGTGCAGATGCAGAGTGCTCACGCTTTCGGGGGATCGCCCCGCATCCACCTGTGAAAAGCTGCCCATAGTATGCTAATGGGAGCTTTCATGTGTCATTCGGATTTTTGGAGAGCGCCGAAAGCTGAAAGTTCTAGCACTCTGCAATTGGACTGGTCTGAACCCAGCCTTAGTCTCACAATGGAAATATAGGTTCACAGGCCATCTACACATTTGGCAAAGGCACTATAAAACTGTCAATAATAGTTGTATACAGTTGAATAGGTAATTAGACATACTTGATAATCATACAATGATTCATTCTGTGCAACGCCCTTGCTAAACCATGAGAAATGAATTCTCTGAAAGGAAAATCAGAAAAAATGAATCATTTAAAACAGATTCTACTTATATCAATTATATGAATGACAAGCTGTGGAATATTTATATTAGCCCATTAATATATGTTTTATGCATTGATTCCCATGTCAACTAAAAAGCCTCGTGCTTTCAACATAAACACGTTTTTAACATAATAGGCCATTGTTCTTACAACAACACAGTTGTTTTATATGGTATGCACATGTAATTGAGTGTAATTTAACAATGCAACTTTCTTCTTATCCTGTAGCTGTCATGATTATTTCTATCCCAAAAGGAAAAAACAAAGCCACACATTGTTAATAAATACGTTTCTGTATTTCTTCTGTAAGTAACATATAATCCCCCCCCCCCATTAGCCGCACCTGCCCATTAGATGCACTTAGGATTTGGAGGAGCAAAAAATATTCTAAACCAAATGTTGTGCTAAAACACCTCATTACAGGCAGTGTGGCATTCCCCCCATCCTATTCCCCATGGGCAGTGTGGCATTTCCCCATTTCATTCCCACAGGCAGAGTGGCATTTCCCCACATTTCATAGGCAGTGTGGTATTCCCCTTCCCATTCCCCATAGGCAGTGTGGCATACCCCCCATCTATATGCAGTGTGGCATTCTCCTCTCCTATTCCCATAAACAGTGTGGCATTGCCCCTCCAATTTCCCATAGGTAGTGTGACAATCCCCCCATCTCATAGGCAGTGTGGCATCCCCCCCTCCCATTCCTCATAGGCAGTGTGGCATTCCCCCCTCCCATTCCTCATAGGCAGTGTGGCATTCCCCCCTCCCATTCCTCATAGGCAGTGTGGCATACCCCCCTCCCATTCCTCATAGGCAGTGTGGCTTACCCCCCTCCCATTCCTTATAGGCAGTGTGGCATTCCCCCTCCCATTCCTCATAGGCAGTGTGGCATACTCCTCTCCCATTCCCCATATAGGCAGTGTGGCATTCCCCCCTCCCATTCCTCATAGGCAGTGTGGCATTCCCCCTCCCATTCCTCATAGGCAGTGTGGCATACTCCTCTCCCATTCCCCATATAGGCAGTGTGGCATTCCCCCCTCCCATTCCTCATAGGCAGTGTGGCATTCCCCCCCTCCCATTCCTCATAGGCAGTGTGGCATTCCCCCCCTCCCATTCCTCATAGGCAGTGTGGCATTCCCCCTCCCATTCCTCATAGGCAGTGTGGCATACTCCTCTCCCATTCCCCATATAGGCAGTGTGGCATTCCCCCCTCCCATTCCTCATAGGCAGTGTGGCATTCCCCCCCTCCCATTCCTCATAGGCAGTGTGGCATTCCCCCCTCCCATTCCTCATAGGCAGTGTGGCATACCCCCATCCCTTTATTCAGTGTGGCATTCACCCTTCCCATTCCCTATATAGGCAATGTGGCATAATCACCCTGACCCCCCAGAAAAAAAAATATACTTACATAAACGCTGTCCCCGCTCTGGCTTCTGGTGCGCCCTGACACCCGAGTTTGTGTCAGCTCGTGCTGACACCAAGAGGCAGTGGCGGCGCCGGAAACCAGAGTGAGACAGCAGGCATGAGACTCATGTAAGTATACTTTTTTCTCCCATTTTTTTTCACATTCGCCCAATTAAGTTACCCCCACATTGCATCTTATATGGTGAAAATGCTGTACTTCTAGTCGTGGTGCGTCCCTCAAAATGTTGTGCAGCTTCCCTTTGGTATTCCAGGTCATTTTAGAGATTCATCTTTAAGGATGTTTACCTATGGCCAGTCCGCTCCTGACCAGGTTATAGTTCACTGAAATATGCTTGCTGTTCATAGACATAAGGAAACCGTGGGATTCTTAAAAGATAATTAGGGTATTTATGGCTTTATACACAAAGCAAACACTAAAGACTGGCTGATTCACTGACAACCAAAGGAGGAAATATTAGTGGAACATTATAACCCAAATAACTAAAATAATGATTTTATCAGGAAGGCTCAGAGTGACTGAGGCTTCAGTCCATAAGTGTCAAACTCCCTCCTGAAAGGCCAGCAACAGGTTTTGCGTATCTCCACACTTGTGGAGTATTTAGTGCTCATACAGAGTTATAGAGACGGAGATCCACAAAACATGACCTGTTGCTGCCCCTTCAGGAGTAATTCTGACACCCCTGCTTCAGTGCATGTGGCAGAAATAAGGTCCCAACTGGGATCAATTGGCTGGTCCGGCTCTATTTTAAAGAAAAGTCTGCACATGTATGAAAATTTGATATGGGGTGTGTCTGCAAAAAAAAAAGAAAAAGCTGAATTATTGACTATGGGGGATATTTAAGAAGGGATAGCGCCAGGTAGTGCCTTATAGCGGGAGGCAGCATCTGGTGAACGCTGGGCGCTTTAGGCAAAACCACATTTATGAAAGTCAATCTGGTGAGCGACTCTAACAGCGCCATGTAGCGTCACATGTATTATTACAGGCGGCTCTGCATATAGCGCCGGTGCTCTAGCTTTTAGAGTGCCAGGTATTACCTTTCGCTCACTGTTGCTCTCCCATACATTTCATTTGCTTGTGTTTTTCTTTTTGCTCAAATCATTGTGTGACCTCTCCTGGCTGCAAACAAACACTTTTAGAAACATTTTTGACTTTTTACATTTTTATGCTAATTGTATTTACAGGTCTGGCACTAAAGTGTTAATGTCACAGTGTTAAAACAATGGCATTCCATGTGTTTTCGCTTTGTTACTGGTGTATATGTGTTCAAAAAGAGACTTTAATCATACAGCGTCTGGCACTCTATGCTATAGAGACCAGATTTAGAGCGCCGACGCTGTGTGTGTGTCCTTTTTTGATAAGTATGGTGTGGAGCGCTGAGAGTCGGCCGCACTGAGCTGGCTCTACCTTTCGCTCCCTGCAGCGCTGTACTGGTGTTAGAGCGGCCAACATACATCACATTCATCAATTCCGGCCAGGTTGCTACAGCGACTGAGGTGCTCTGTTACAGCACCTGATACCCACTTACAGCGTCTACTAGCGATCGCTCTAAGCGCCACTTTACAGACGCTCATCTGCCGATACCTGGCCTTAGTAATGAATCAGCCTCCACGTATTAGAAGGTTTGTATAATACACACACACTCCTTTTATATTTTGTTTAACAGGTAGATCAAGTAAAGTATTAGCAAAATCTATTCATGCAGTGACGTGAAATAATTATAGCCAATTAAAAATAAGTAAAGCTAAAAAATGCTTCCTTCACTGGTATCTTTTATTTTTTTTAAACAATGCTTTACATGTTTCTTAACCCTGTTCCCAACAGGCCATGTTTTGACGATTTCTACACAGGCAGCACTTTAGTACTGATTAAACTCTCTCACCTGTGTATTTGTGTGGAGAAACATAGCCTGTTGAGAGTACTTGAGGACAAGGCTGAGCAACACTGATTTAAAGCATATGAAGGGGTCCTAACCTTTTGCTGTGTTTCACAGAGGTCATTTTTTCCCCAGGGATGGATGTCTCCTACTCGGATTTCCAATGCCAGAAAAATAACACTTTACATCATACAATAGAAATTAGTGACAGAAGTCTCATAATTCGTAGGGGACAGCCGTTTTCAATCACCTTCAAAACAAGTGAAGATGTCGGAGACAGAAACAACATTCTCTGTATTGTTGAAACCGGTAAAATTTATTGATTTTTCTTAAAAAAAAAAAAAAAGATTGGTATACACTGTACACATGCAGATCTAGTGTTAAACCCGATATGTAGTCTTGCATTCTTACCTTTTATAATAATACTTTCCCTTGACCACATTGCTATTCTTTAATGGTTTTCTTTTAATAGGACCCTGGCCAGACCAGCCTTCTGGTACAAAAGTTGTATTTCCTTTAACTAAGGCTTTAAACAGAAGAGCCTGGAGTGCAGCCCTGGAGAGCAGTGGATCGAACTTTGCAGTGATTGCTATCTTGCCTTCTTCCAATGCTATTATTGGCCAATACAAGCTAAGCATTCAACTTGCTAGAGGTGGTAAAGCCACAATTTATGAGCTAGGAACATTCGTCTTGTTATTCAACCCTTGGTGTGCAGGTATGATAGAAAAATGTATGATACCTATAAAACAGATAAGAAATATTCTTATATTCCCATGCCATTTTATCAAGAAATGTGATATTTAAAGGGTACTGGAAGTCCAATCTTAATGGCATTTTAAATGTTTATTTACTAACAAAGGGTGCACCGCCCAAATCTTCCTACAAAATGTATACAACTTTGTGCTCACCCATAAAAAATGCAATTCACAATAATTTGGAGTGGGCGTGCAAAGAACACACCAATCTCCCAAAGGAAGCACCACTACAAACAACAGTATATATTAATGATTTTATTAGTACAAAAAAAAACAAAGAATTAAAATACATACACCACAAGACAAATTTAAAAACAACCAGTATGGCCAAATGTATCTATATCAATGTGTATGGCCCCTAAGGGCCTCTTAGATAACTGCCCTATGGGTGAATAATATTAATTATCCTAGAATAGTCATAACCCATCCTTTTTGTGCCGGCACAAAAAATCCTAACCACATGTAAATATATGTGCAAATTTCATAAAACCAATACTACAAAAATAATAATATATATGGCAAAAATATGTGCAAAAAAAAAGTGAATATACAATAAACAAAAATATCAATATATAAAGTGCAAATGCATGAAAAACACATAAACCTAGAACACTACCTAATATTGCACAGGGAAACCCATACCAATAAGACTTTAAAGTGCAGGCAATAACAATATATGATATAAATGCAAGTGCCAGCAGAAAGAAAATAAATGGTTAAATCTCAGGGCAACAGTCAGGCCAACCTCAATGAAAAATGTCTGCGCACGCAGCCCCCATGCTGCTTCAAGGACAAGTCCTTGTTTGTAGTGGTGCTTCCTTTGGGAGATTGGTGTGTTCTTTGCACGCCCACTCCAAATTATTGTGAATTGCATTTTAAATGTTTACTTATGTGTGCCAAAATAATGTGCTCAGGGTGTTGTGCTTAGCTGTTGTTTATTTCTTTTCTATTTGTTTCTATTTGTTTGCATCTCTGTGTTTTAAAAGAAATGGTTTTCTCAAGCAACAATGTGTTTACTGTAGAAATTGCACACTAACGTGAAGTGTTTGGTGTATAGAAGCTCCACACTCATGAGCTCACAGGTTTAACCAATCCTGCTCTAATTAAGGCTTTTCAGATGAGGGGATCACAATCTTGTGTTACAAAAGCTAAAGGGTTACTGGCAGCTTATCACCTTAGGGGTCCCAGACATCACTGCTGCCTGACCTTTGCAGACTCTGCTTTTTGGGGGGAGGCGCTCACCCATGACAGTGGATGGTATGGAGCAAATAGAGATTTGAGGATACAAAATGGATACTTGGAGGCCTCTTGTCCAGTTTTTTATGAGAGTATTGCTAATCCTTGTTGAAAACATGTTTTTACACTTTACATCATTATCTTGTTTTAAACCCTTGCACATCCGCAGTACTGGGCATTAGACCATCTGATCTAGTAAATTCCTGTAGATTCTAGTACGTCCTAGAAAGTGCTGGAAAAAGAGGATATCAATTCTAAATTGCACCAAAATAAGTAGGCTCCAAAGGCCCTGTAGCACCTTTAGATCAATAAGGGTTAATCTTTAACCTTTATAATAATATAGCAGACCATTGAGGCATTCTCTGTTAGTGTGCCCGTGAACACCACCATGTACCCCTGGGGTAGGTGTACTGTATCTTGAGAAACAATGAGCAAGAAAGTTTCTTTTTGACCCACTGGTAATGGGGAAGGGGCTTGCCACTCCTTATCAGAAAAGGGGCCGAAAGCAGAACAACAATCTCTAGATGAGAGACAGACGGCCGATGCAAGCTTACAGGCAGATATTTTTACCTGTGGGATTTCCACTGGGTTCTCTGTTCCCCACCGTTGCATTTCCAGTGTGAAGCTTAAAGGCAGAGGATGCTGTGGAAGGCCAGAGGGGGCACTGATGATGTGAGTACTCAATCTTTAATTATATTGGAGTTACCGGGGATCGTTATAGAGTATTGGAATATTTAACCTTTGATTGCTTAAAATCACCTGTTGCATATTATTCAGTTAAGTGTTCCTCAGAGCTTTTTTAAAGCCGTTTTCCAGTCTGCAAATATATCTTGCTCAGTGGACAAAACAGAAGGCTGTTTGGATTTGTAGGCATTAGCTATAAGAAAGGCCATTTACCTAAGCTCCCACCTCTATAATTATTGTGCAAAGTTGATAACATAGTCCTTTGCAGGGAGGGAAGACACACCCCTCTTTGTACACTACACCTGTATACCTCATACGTACCTGAGGGCTAGGGATATGACTACATGAACCTTAAAACACACAAAGAACTTTACAGAAAAAGTCTATAGTGTTTGTAGAATAGCACCAGGTACAAGTTATTGGGTCAATTCAGATAAAAATATCCAAAATGTAATTAAAATGGACCAAAAGTCATGGCCAGTAGGGCATGCTGATTTGTGATGCCTGTGTGCATACAAACTTCTGTGTTCCTTCTGGTTGGCAGCCACACCAGCATATTCACTGCAAAGCAGGAATCAATAAGGCTTGCCAGAAATGCATGCACAATTCTCTCCGAACCCTCTTGGCCACCAGGGATCAGCTGGGGTGCCTAGAGATCAAGTAAAGGCTTACAACCGAAGTGAACATTCCGGACCAACCATTTTTTCCTCTTTCTTTAGGGATTTTTGCAGATGAACATTGAGAATGGGGATGTTCATGGGGGAATTCAATAGCACTGATGGCTCTGTAGTAACATTTACTGGAGGTCTAGTCAATAATTGTGGAATAACATTTCTAAAGCAAATATAAATAATTCAGTTACAATTAATTGACTTTTGTATAAAGTGCCAATATCGGAAATGCACAACAGATGTGTTAAAAATGATGATCAAATCAATATAGAGTCATTTTAATTGTTTGAATGTCCACAAGGAGATTTCTCATCTGACATCTTGTCTAAACTTGGCAGAGGATGACGTTTTTCTTGAGAATGAAGCCAAACGTCAGGAATACATTATGAATGAATATGGATTTGTTTATCAAGGTAACCGCAAATGGATTTCTCCCTGTCCCTGGAACTTTGGGCAGGTAACATGTTTTTAAACATTGATGTGATATGTGATGTGTACAATGATGTGTTCTAGCAAGAACAATATTATCTTTTGGGCAAGATTTAAGAGTGTTTCCCAAAGTGCTGGAAGGGTCCTGAGGGAGGGAACGCTCCATGAAACCTTGTCACATGGATGCATGATTGTGATTGTAGTTGTCCACAATAGAGAAAAGAGGACCAGCACCCATGTAAGAAAAATTTGCAGTCTCTGGCTTCTTATATTGCATTAAAACCATGTCTAGGACCACGGGACACATCTAGTTTGAGTAGTTTGGGTTTGATTTTGGCATTAATTTGAAATCTCTTACATGTATATATGTTTGCCCAAAGTGCAAGATGTTGTAGCTGTTTCTGTTAACTTGTTTTGGTTCCAGTGGGGGGGTTGGGGCATTTAGAGAAAGACAATATAACGACTTAATGGTTTCAATGTAGTTAGGAGGCACAGTTAGTGGAATTTCGTGAGCACCAAAACATTTGGGCAAAAAGGACCTGATTGGGAAAAATAAAATTGCTACTTTAGTTTACAATACAAACGATATCACTTTTTTTTTACTAAAAGAGAAAAAGAAAAAAGCCTAATGCACTTTATTAAATTATTGGCATCGCCCTTTAACAAAATATAGCATTTTACTTTAAAAAAAATGTGCCTATTTAAATTTAGTAGAATACTTCTATATGATGCCCCTTTAACGAAAACAATGTTTTGGGAAAAAAGAAAGCCCTCTTTATGTTCAGTTATTCATTTGTAGGCTATAGCAGAGGCTTCGAAACACTGGGCTAACAGCAAAAAGAATTGACTTTAACAACAGGGACAGAGTAATCAGTAATGATGAGCTGGGTGGACTCCCATTCTGTTGAACGGATCAAAGGACAGTTTATTGATACACCAGGAATCTGGAAAGCACCAAACATCAGCAGAACCCCCCACAGTGCACAGAAATGCCACAAAAAGGCAGGCAGATGTTGTGGCAGTTTTAAATGTGTACATTGACTTGATAGACACCAGGAGAAGAGGAGGCAATGCCATGAGCTATCCCATTCCAGCAATTAGACACCATATTAGGGCCATTAGCACTCAAATATTTTTTTAAAAATAGCTGTGAAGTTTGCAAAAGATGAAAGCCCTGGCAGGTCTTCCACAGTCCAAAAAGTAGCCAGCCTACCCCAGTACGGCCTAATATTTTTGTATTTATATAGCGACAAGATTTTGTTTAATTAATCAAAGGGTACCCGTACTAGCAGTCATAAATTACATAGCAATAAGTGATTCAGCAATATAAGCAGAATGATTAAGGGCTCTGCTCGCAAGAGCTTACAATCCAAAAGGAGATAGGGGTGACACTAGTGGCAATTAGTGCTTTGACTTGTTTGCTTAGGCCTAAGGGCCGCTGCAGCCGGCCAAAAAAATGTTTCATAAGACATTTCTAGGGGCACTGTAGACAACATAATACACACAAAAGGTTCCATACATCTTGGCAAATACATTTGTGAGGATGGGGAGCCATGGCAGGTCTCCCACAGTAAAAATAAAAATAGCCGGCCTACCCCAGTACAGTACTAGTTAAATAGAATCACCTTGTAAATAGCATTCCCTCTTGGTAGATACAATTTCTTGTATGCAGTGGCGTAGCGACCCGGGGGCGGGGGGGGCGGACCGCCCCGGGTGACACCAGACCTAGAGGGTGACACCGCACTATAGCATTATGTCACCTCAATTATTGCCAGCCTGTGGCACAGAGCAGTCAGTTGTGGGGATGCTATGCCCTCACGGCGACACCTACGCATCTCTCCCACAGCGCTCGAGCGCCATTTGGCAGGAGGCGGAGCGGCTGCTGGTGCCTGTCCAGAATCTGTGGACCAATGGTGTGCGCGCACAGCAGGTCACGTGGACGAGGTGGGAGCTTTTGTTCGCTGTTGCTGAGAGCGCGCGCGGTATTCGTCGCCAGAAACAGGTGAGGGCGTGTGTGGTGTTGCTGGGGTGAGCGCACGCTGTTCCTGTTTATTCGGGGATTTATAGCTGTAACTGCTCAGTGGCGTGTGTGGTGGTGTTGCATGGTGGGCGCGTTACCTGGCGGGAGATGGGTGTTTTTAATGGACATAAAGGGAGCGTGCAGGCCGATGTATGTGTGCTAGTGAGGTACTGCACAACGCATAAGCGCCTCTGCTATCATACATTGATTATAATAGGCGCGCGCCCCGCTTTTGTTCAGGTGCGATGTCTGGCCCTGCCCCGACTCCTATTGGTTGCTGCCTGTCTGGCCCGCCCCTTTTCTCCTCCAGCTGTCTGTAATCGGTGTGCTCCTTTTCTCTGCCATTGAGTTCTTTCAACATACAAAAATTTTTTTTCTTTGGGGGGGGGGGGGGGTGACACCATTTCCTACCGCCCCGGGTGACACCAGCCCTAGCAACGCCACTGCTTGTATGTATAAATATATATACGTGGTAACAAATAAAACTGATACTGAGTTAGACAGTACATTGCACACAAAATGTTTCATATGAAATAAGGGGCCTACTGTGGTACAGTATGTTACCTCTCCGTTTTCTGATATGGTACATATTCATTTAAAATATATTGGAGATTGCATTAGCGAGTGCCTTGTCCAAGGCTGTATTTAGGATTCTGAGCTGCCTAGGCACTTTTGGCCATTCCCCATATAATTGCCCAGCACCCCTTTAGATTGTACATCTATATTACACATGCAGTAGTACATGGCAGGATGACCATTTAAAAGTGATCCAAAAGAAAAAGAAAAACTTTTGCATCACTTTAACAACATGAATGGACAGAACAGCAGGCATGGTGGTTTGGAATGTTCGCACTTTGCAGAATCTGCAAAGCAGCCGACAGGTTTGCTATGTTGCAAAAACAGCCATGCCCGCTGCCCTGCCATTTGCTGGATAGACAAATAGATAGACAAAAATAGATCAATATTACAACAGATAAATAGACAAGATAGATAGACAGGTGGATGGATAGATAGACAAAATAACATATAGATAGACAAAAAGATAGATAGAAAAATAGATAGATGAAGGGCTAATCAGACCGACACAAACCTGCAATCAGACTGCAGGAGGGGGGGGGGGTCATGCTGCGATATTCAAAAAGCAGTTTATTGCATAAATTTGTTAGACTAAGGAATTGGTGGCCCAGCAGTCTATTGTCACCCCACCCATGACACAGCCACACCAACTCCTTCTAACCAGTTTGTAAACAGACAGTACCCTACTTTACTGGCAAGGGGAGACAACTGCCATTCAATTTCATTTTCTATCTTGGGCCCCAGATCAACTCCTATCTCTTTCAAGGAGGAGTTGAATACTTTTCTTTCTAATTCTACCCATGTATTTCACCCTTTATCAAATGTCTAATCAATAATGCTTTGAGTTGGGCCACTTGCCAATATACATTCAAATTGGAAAATGCCAACCCTCCTCCTGTTATGGTAAACGTCAAATGAGGGGTTTTATTTTGCCTTGCAGAACCTAGTTAAAACTGCATCAAGTTTGTGTTTGCAATTAAGTATGAGAGGGTGGGGACCATGAAAGGTTTCCTACAGTCCAGAGATGGGCCAGCCTACTCCAGTATGGCTGAGGACCAACAAACCTTTTCAAATAAGTTGAAAATTGGATAGAAGAGGGTGGAGGCATGACAGGTCTCTCACAGTCCAAGAATTAGCCAGTCTACCCTAGTCCAGACCGAGAACCACCTGACAATTGAGTAAGAGATGGTCGGGGGGCATGGTGGATCTCCCAAACACTAAAAATTAGCCAGCCTACCACAGTACAGCCAAAGAACCTCTGATCCCATCACAATGCATACAAAAGGTTTCATACAACTTGACAATGGAATATGGAATCATGGGAATCTGCACTGGGTGGAAGTCACCTGATAGCCCAGCATAGTTCATTTCAGGTGATCCACATTTTCTGTGGACAGGCGGCTTTATTTGTCTGTGGCATAAAATACCTCTTCTGATAACATGCCAGCAGCAGGGCAGGCAAGAACCTTTTGTGCATATTTTGAAAGCTCTATCCACCGGTTGAGCCTTACCACCCACTAGTGCATGGGCACAATCACAAGGCTGTTGGGATCAAAGCTGTAGGTGGCATAATCCTAGATCATGGAGGAGAAGGGCTCTCGGTGTGTACTACTCAATGCTAGTTGCTGAATTTGGAAAAATGATTTTCCCTGGTCCTGGTGCCTACTGACCTGCCAGAGGTTTGGCAAGTACCAGATGAATACCTACAGGAAAATTCTTACTTCAAAAGTTTTTGATTCAGGTAGCCCATTCTGGCTTCCCAGATGTAATGGTCGGTGTCTCCGATTTGGACTTTGTGATAAGATACGCTTGTGCTGTAATGTCCCCACGCCAAAGTCCCCAAAAACCTCAATGTGTGGCCCTAACCACAGTGTCCTCTAGCTGCTCCCTCCATCCAGAATTGATAGAGCTCTTGACGAATGAAATTAGGAATATGTACCTTCATCCACCTCTTCCGATTCAGTGCTCTATCTTGCTCCTCCTCCATGCCTCTAGGAGAGACTGCAATATGGAACCTTTTTTTTTTTGGAGTGTCCAAACCACAACCCCTACATATTTCCTCAATGGTGAGCTACCCATATCATGCCCTGCCACAATGGCTGTCCTAAATAACACTAACATGTACATTTTTATTCCAGTTTGAAGACGACATCTTGGACATAAGCTTGAAGATATTGGACAAGAATCGATACTACCTGCATGATGCATTTAAGGATTTATCTAGCAGAAATAGCCCTGTATACATAAGCAGAGTAGTGTGTGCCATGGTGAGTATGCAATTCCATTAAGTTAACCCAAGCAAAATACAAGCAAATATAATTTCATTTATTAAACCCATAAATTATTAATGAAATATTGTATGTTCAGTAAATTAAATATGACTATGCAGAGTTTAGCTTGTGTGAGCGGTTGGGCGAACGGCAGTGACAGGGACAAAATTCTTTCAACAGCAAACGGCTTTATTTAGAAAATAAAGTGTTCAAACGCAAATTATCACTCACTTCAGGGATTGCAGCATCAATGCAATAAATCAAAAGTGGTTACTTCACCCAAATCATTGTAAGTCCAGGGCTGGGTACTCCAGCAAGATGTAACTCCAAGGTAAGTTAAGTCCACTTTGCAGGGCGTACAAGCCCTCCGCTGCTCATCCCCACAAGTCCGCGGTTAGCGGTGCAGAAGCCAAGTTCTTCGGCCTGCGTACAGTCCTTTTGTTCACCACATGTGCAATTCAGCCTGGGCTCCCTCCTACAGGCTGGTCAACAGACAACTGAAAGGCCATGTGGCTCCTTTTTTTATTCAGGCTTCCCCTGCAATCAGCCTGATCATCTGTGCACGGCCTGAGATCATGGAACAAACCTGAAAAGGATTGGGGCTTGAAAACCCGGCACGGATCGTGCCTGATACAGCCTAGCAGGGGAGAAATACACATCATTTATGACATTTTTATACACTTTACCACTCTTGTTATATAGTATATTATTGTTGTAAAATTGTTTATGGGTGACAAAAATGGTGTTACCAGCACACATACCCCAGACTTTGTACTGACATCCAGATCAACTTTACACTGGAATGGCCATGTGCTAGTGTCAGGTTTCAGCATAGGGGAACATTGTTGCCCCCCCCAACACTAATTCAGAACAATTTTGTAGTGTTCACAATGCTATTACTTGTGCTAATAGAGGTTCAGAATCGGGTACAGTACGATTAACCAATAGCATTATCGGATTGTGAGCCCTATTTTTTTAATCATTGTAGCACTTCCAGTTGATTGATGTGCCATCTTTTGATGGAAATAGGAAATGTATTAAGTTCTGTGGCATGCATATGCAATGCGAGACTCACTTTAAGGAAAACTGTATTTGCAAATTGAAAGCTTCAGTATTGGGATATCTGAAGCAACCCTTTGTCCCTTTGACTCATTGTCTCCTCTCAGCAGGTTTGGGCAAGTGTAAGCGACACATGACCTCACACAAGGGAAGGCGGGAACACAACTTTGTACAGTGTAAACATGCAAAAACGTATACAATGTTAGCAGCAAAACATCCATAAACAAACTGCCTGTAGATGGGCAGAGAACATATGTAAGAGCATGTCAAATTATACTGCAGACATCGGCGTTATTATTCCTTAAAGTTACTGTCCAATTGCAGGAGGTTTGCATGACAGCACAAATATAGATGATATATACATGTTTGCAAGACTAGCCAGAGACTGACAATGGTGAAGGGAGGTATTGGTTTGTTATAAATAAGATTGTTTTAAAGGTAATTGTTACACCATTGTGTCAGGATATATTTGGCACTGTCCTAAATAGTTAAGACGTTAAGAGCCGAAGTAGCTGCAACTGTAGGCACTAAAATTGTATATACTGGAATAATGGCTAGCAACAATGAAGGTCTTATTTCAGTGCTCGATTTGTCATATGTATACACTACTGGAGCAGCAGTTCCAGGGTGAATACCACTGTGTTAAATGTGAGCATATTGCAACCTTGGAAGCTCAGGTTTGAGATCTGGAGGCGCAAATTGAGCAAGAGGGACAATCTTAAAAAGGTAATTCTGCTCACTGAGCAGGCATTAAGTAGGGTAGAAACAGAGGGTGGAGTAATGGGTCAGGAGGAGCAGATAAGTAGCCGGATAAATGTAGATAAAGGTAGTAGAATGGAAGCACAGAAAAGGAAGGTTGGGTAATGATGCAAGAGTGTCAGTCTCAGAAATGGTAGCCTTAGCGGATACTGCTTTCTTAACAGTCAGGAAGACAGCCCAGCTAGTGAGTGGGTGTTTTGGGACTGCAGATAGGGGGTGCCCCGCTGTGTGAAACCCCCCAGGACGCCCGCAAATCCTAACTGTTCCTCATTCCAATGGCGCATGCGCGGACCGCCGCTGCTTCTCGCGCATCCCTCTAGCAGGGCGTGCACCCGCGCCGGCGGTTTGTGAATGGCCGGCGCGGGCGCGCTCACCTTGTCCGTCAACGGACCTCGCTTGTCCGTTGGCAGTGATTGGTGGAGCGAGTCACGTGGGAGCGGGGTCAGGTGAGTTTTTGGGGCTTTCTGGGGGGTTTCACACAGGAAGTGGACCAACACCCAGGATAGTGAAAATCCTGGATGTTGGTCCACTTTAAGAATACATTTAACCCTTTAAGTGCCAGGCTTCCTAGAATTTTTGTCATCCTTTTTTTAAGGGATTTTCCAGGAAAATGATATATTGTTTTTTTCAGCAGAGTCTGAGCTTCAACATGCAATATCTTGTTTGCCCTTTTTTTTGTGTATTCTCAAAACTTTTGGGTGAAATAGGTGCAAAAAAAAAAAAATAAAAATACCATTTTGTGAATACTCACCTGTAAAATGGGTATTATAAGTATGTCACACACCCCGCTTCAAACATAAATAGTTACACTTGGGTATACACACCTCTAGGTGGCGACTTTGCAGAGAAGTCCTGAAAAACGAGCCCCTCCCGGTCTATACATACCTGGGACCTCCCACTTATTCCCCAGTATTCAAACAGCAGTAAGACAAGGTACCAGAAAAAAAACATTGGTAACCCTCAAACTGTAAACAAAAGCTTCACCATATAAAAGAACCAGGATACCAAAAAAGGCGGGTGAAGCGGGGTGTGTGACATACTTATAATACCCATTTTACAGGTGAGTATTCACAAAATGGTATTATTCACACACCCCGCTTCAAACATAAATAGTTACACTTGGGACATCCAAAAGCAGTGTCCAGAAAGGGCGGTTATCCAACAAGGCAATACTGCAGAACTCAAACCACTGCAGCCTGCAGAACCTTGCGGCCAAACACAGCATCCGCTGAAGCCCGCACATCAACCTTATAAAACTTGGAAAAAGTATGAACAGAAGACCAAGTAGCAGCCTTACAAACTTGCTCAACAGAAGCCTGGTGCTGAAAAGCCCAAGACGCCCCAACAGCACGAGTAGAATAAGCAGTGATACGAAAAGGGGGAGCCTTCCCCTTAGCAGAATAGGCCCCAACAACAGCCTGACGAATCCACTTGCTAATGGAAGACTTAGCCGGAGCCAAGCCCTTCCTAGGCCCGCAGGGCACCACAAAAAAGGCATCAGTCTTACGAAAAGGAGATGTAGTACGCAAATAGCACCTAACACAACGTACCACATCCAAACAATGCAAAGCCCTTTCCTTGTCATTCCTAGGCTTAGGACACAAGGACGGAAGAACAATGTCCTGGTTAAGATGAAAAGCAGAGACCACCTTAGGAAGAAAGTCCGGTTTGAAGCAGAAAACCACTTTGTCCTGATGTCTCTCAAAATAAGGGGCCTGAATAGACAAGGCCGCCAACTCCGAGACGCGCCGAACCGAAGTGATGGCCACCAAAAAGGCAACCTTCTGAGTCAGAGTAGAAAGAGCAATATCCTGCAAAGGCTCAAAAGGAGGAGCCTGAAGAGCAGAGAGAACCAAATTCAAATCCCAAACAGGGAGCAAAGGCTTCCTAGGAGGCCGCAGATGCAAAACCCCCTGGAAAAAAGTCTTGACCAAAGGATGAAGCACAAATGACTTTTGAAAAAAAAAACAAACAAGGCAGAAACCTGCCCCTTCAAAGTACTCAGCTGAAGACCAGAGTCCAGCCCCAATTGAAGAAATTCCAAAATCCTGGAAACAGAAAAGACCCGACAGGGCAAAGATCTAGCCTCACACCAATCAATATAAGATCTCCACGTCCTGTAGTAGATGGTAGAAGAGGACCTCTTCCTGGCACTAATAAGAGTCTGAATGACAGAATCCGAAAGACCTTCCTCCCTTAAGATGGAGGTTTCAGCAGCCAAGCCGTCAAAGCCAGCGTTGGTAAATTGGGGTAACGCAGTTGACCCTGTGTGAGAAGATCCGGCCGAAGAGGCAGATCGAACTGATCCACCGCCAGACGAACGATGTCTGCGAACCACACCCGCCTTGGCCACCTTGGAGCCACGAGAATGGCGGGAACCCCTTCCAGGGCCAGCTTTCGCAACACCCTGCCTAGCATGGGAATCGGAGGAAACAGATAAAGGAACCCCAGGTCCCCCCAGCTCAGGGACATGGCATCCACCGCCAGAGCCAGAGCCAGAAACGTCGGCAAACCAAGTGCTGCTGGGGGAACCTCTCCACCTCAGACCTCCCGGCAACCCATTCGATTCAGGTTGCACACGAAAAATAAACAATACCAGTAGGAGGATAGGTCTACCCACAGTGCCCAAGTCATGCTGTCACCACACCGCCACACCTGCGCCATGGCAGGCTCCCCGCCGGCCGCCCACGTCTGGCACGGGGCGGCCGGTGGTGGGCCCACATCCGAACTAGTGCATCATGGGATCCGCCTGTGGCAGCACGGGTCGAGCACCACTGGGGAACCTCTCCACCTCAGTGCCAAAAGGTTAACCAGGCAGAAAATACGCCATAAGTAAAAACCACAGTAAAAACCACAATATGCGCCTCAAACACTTAGGGGTGAGGTGGAGGGCTTCCCTCCGTAGTGAGCCCCAGACCTGACAGCCGGCAAAGTGGGCCCCCACCCACAGGGATGGTAGTCCGCCAGCAGGCCGCCGTGCGACAGAAAGCCGTACTCAACGGGAGAGCCTCCCCACCTCAACCTCGCCTACATGCTATAAACAAAATATTAACAGATAGATGCATATCAATAAATGTCTGTCCCAATGCAGACATCAGGGAGAAAGGACCTCCATGGTCACACTGGATCCACTACAGACACCCAATTAGTCTTGTAATTGTCTGTATTGGATCCAGTGTGACCATGGAGGTCCTTTCTCCCTGATGTCTGCATTGGGACAGACATTTATTGATATGCATCTATCTGTTAATATTTTGTTTATAGCATGTAGGCGAGGTTGAGGTGGGGAGGCTCTCCCGTTGAGTGCGGCTTTCTGTCGCACGGCGGCCTGCTGGCGGACTACCATCCCTGTGGGTGGGGGCCCACTTTGCCGGCTGTGGGGCCCCAGGTCTGGGGCTCACTACGGAGGGAAGCCCTCCACCTCACCCCTAAGTGTTTGAGGCACATATTGTGGTTTTTACTTATGGCGTATTTTCTGCCTGGTTAACCTTTTGGCACTGAGGTGGAGAGGTTCCCCAGTGGTGCTCGACCCGTGCTGCCACAGGCGGATCCCATGATGCGCTAGTTCGGATGTGGGCCCACCACCGGCCGCCCCGTGCCAGATGTGGGCGGCCGGCGGGGAGCCTGCCATGGCGCAGGTGTGGCGGTGTGGTGACAGCATGACTTGGGCACTGTGGGTAGACCTATCCTCCTACTGGTATTGTTTATTTTTCGTGTGCAACCTGAATCGAATGGGTTCCCGGGAGGTCTGAGGTGGAGAGGTTCCCCCAGCAGCGCTTGGTTTGCCGACGTTCCCCGCATGCGCCGGCGCGCTGACAGCAACCGGCGCTGGTGTTTATACACCAGATGCGTGACTGGCAGCTCCTGGCATACTAGGAGCAGCCCTGGCAGCGCCGCCTTCCAATCGCAGCGGCTTGCTGCTCTGCTGGCACGTGGTGCTGCGGGGTACGACCTACCCACCTTAGCCCCTGTTGAGCGACCGCATCAGGTCTCTGCCGTGTTTATTTTACTTATTTTACTTGTTTCACATGATTGTATTATGTATATGGTTTGTAATTGCATTTGTTTGGCTGGTGTTGTTCTGATTGGCTGCATCAGCTCTGATGTCACATGGGACACACCCACTGACATCAGGTGGTAATCCCGGGCTCTCTGAGGACATTTAATCCTCAGTGGAGGGGAATCTCTGCTTGCTTGTTTTTGCTCCCTGATGAAGGGGTGCTAGACGCCCCGAAACGTTGGATTTTGTTGGATCTTTTTGGTCTTTGCTGTGATATTGACCTGTTGGATTTGAATACAATATCTTTTGGAGTGCTGGCTGATCGTCTTTCTTGTGTGTTTGCGGCGCCACCGCCGGCCACAGCACCCACTACAACGCTAGGTAAGAGTGCTTCTGTGCAATCTGACATCCTGACAAACTGGCGTCCGTGGTGACAGTTTCCCAAAGAGGCGTCAGAAATGACCTGCCCCTCAAGAGATTGTCCGAGACCATCCACCACTGTAGAGACTGCCGAACCCGGGGGGACATCCGGAAGGACCGATCCAACGACTGCGGTCGCCGGTCCCAAGACGCCAACAGATGAAGCTGAAGCGTCCGCGTGTGAACTTGAGCAAAGGGAACTGCCTCGAAGGAAGCTACCATCAACCCCACGAGTCTCATCCCTAGCCGGATGGACGGGCGAGGATTGGAAAGAAGAAGCTGCGCCAATTCCTGAATCAAGAGAACCTTGGCCTGAGGGAGAAACACTCTGTGCTGGCAAGAATCCAAGGACATCCCCAGAAAAGGCACCACCCTGGCCGGAACAAGAGAGGACTTGGGGTAGTTGATCACCCAGCCGAACCTCTCCAGAGTGGATACCACCGTCCTGGTGTCCATTTCCGCTTGACTGAAGGAAGGAGCCAAGATGAGAAGATCGTCCAAATAAGGCACAATGCGAATCCCCTGAGCTCTGAGAAGGGCCATCACGCCCGCCAACACCTTGGTGAATACTCTTGGAGCCGAGGTAAGGCCGAACGGAAGAGCCACAAACTGAAAATGCCGATTTTCCACCACAATAATCTCCAGAGCATGGGATCCCACAAGACCCCAAAACAATGCCTAACCAAACAACTGGCACCACCACATACTCTTATAACAAAATGTATTCAATTTATTATTCATCCAATACAAAAAAGTTTAAAAACAATTAAAAACACACATCTCATGAAGGGGAGGACTACAAGAGCACATGTATGCCTAGTACATCTATATACATACAATTATTAACCCCGTGTTATCTTCAAAAACATCAATATACAATATCAACCAACTTATATAATGTGTATAAACTATCCTATATACATCTATATACATACAATTATTAACCCCGTGTTGTCTTCAAAGACATCAGTATACAATATCAACCAGCTTATATAATGTGCCTAAACTATCCTATATACAATCCTATTTTATACAAATATACATCAGTAAAGTGCAATCCAGTGCTATCAGTATCACTCTACCCTAATGAAGACACCGAGGGGGAGAGGACATAGAAAAACAGTGCAGTAAATCATAACATGTGCTATGTGTACTTCACCAGGCAGACATGCGCCGAGCGCCTCACTCCGTCCCAGCCAGCCAACGCGTTTCGTAACGGACCTCCCGTTACTTCATCTGGCCCACAAGTATAGACTGTCTGTCCCCCCCTGTGTCCCCTAAATACTCCTCCAGCATCATAATAGAAAATTGGAAACACCGGTGTCAGTCAGCGCGAGGCACCTGAAGTGCATCATCAGCCGCATTTGAGAACGAGGTTTGGGACTCACTGCAATACTCCGGCCGGAAGTAGGTCAGCGGTCCCGCCCCTTGACATGGTTACTAACATTAACACAAAGGACAGCTGCACTTCCTCGCAGCGCATAGCAGACTGGGCGCCGGTATTACCAGAGTGCCACCCGGCAGTCCGATCTAGTTAAGAAAGGGGGGGGGGGGGGTTGGAGGGTAGATGCGGGACCTGTCAGGGACAAACAGCCTTATTGTTTAAACATATATCCCACAACCACACTTATGTTTGTAATCTATCTATAACCTAAACCATAAATAATTTTCTAATTGTGCCTTAGTATACCCACTTATCAAACAGGAGACTCTTTTGTCCTAGGGAATCAAAGAAAGAAGGTGATATCTATGTGATTAACTCTAAGCCCATTTGCATAGTTTGTCCCACAACCAAAGAGGAAGACCTCAAATATCGGGTTCTACCGGTCTCTACAGACTGTCTACCCATAGGTTCTGTACCTAAGCTATGTATGGGTAAACTTATGTAATTTTGACTGCATATGTCGGACTGGCCTCCAGTCTTACCATAACACTATCCGGTGGTCCCATATTCTGCAAAACAGGATAAATAAAAATTCAAAGAGTAACTAATCTCTACATGGATAGCCCATGATCTCATGCTTACCATCACATGGGCCAAGTCCTCTATCAGGAGCTTATATTTGTAATCTATCTATAACCTAAACCATAAATCATTTTCTAATTGTGCCTTAGTATACCCACTTATCAAAGAGGAGACTCTTTTGTCCTAGGGAATCAAAGACAGAAGGTGATATCTATGTGATTAACTCTAAGCCCATTTACATAGTTTGTCCCACAACCAAGAAAGAAGACCCCTAATATCGGGTTCTACTAGTCTCTACAGACTGTCTACCCATAGGTTCTGTGCTTAAACTATGTATGGGTAAACTTATGTAATTTTGACTGCACATGTCGGACTGGCCTCCAGTCTTACCATAACACTACCCGGTGGTCCCATATTCTGCAAAACAGGATAAATAAAAATTTCAAAGAGTAACTAATCTCTACATGGATAGCCCATGATCTCATGCTTACCATTACATGGGCCAAGTCCTCTATCAAGATGAGACAGTGCCCTGCACACTAAATATACTAAGTTGTTAACCAGTATAAATCGTATTTTTGCAGAATATGGGACCACCGGGTAGTGTTATGGTAAGACTGGAGGCCAGTCCGACATATGCAGTCAAAATTACATAAGTTTACCCATACATAGCTTAGGTACAGAACCTATGGGTAGACAGTCTGTAGAGACCGGTAGAACCCGATATTTGAGGTCTTCCTCTTTGGTTGTGGGACAAACTATGCAAATGGGCTTAGAGTTAATCACATAGATATCACCTTCTTTCTTTGATTCCCTAGGACAAAAGAGTCTCCTGTTTGATAAGTGGGTATACTAAGGCACAATTAGAAAATTATTTATGGTTTAGGTTATAGATAGATTACAAACATAAGTGTGGTTGTGGGATATATGTTTAAACAATAAGGCTGTTTGTCCCTGACAGGTCCCGCATCTACCCTCCAACCCCCCCCTCCTCCTTTCTTAACTAGATCGGACTGCCGGGTGGCACTCTGGTAATACCGGCGCCCAGTCTGCTATGCGCTGCGAGGAAGTGCAGCTGTCCTTTGTGTTAATGTTAGTAACCATGTCAAGGGGCGGGACCGCTGACCTACTTCCGGCCGGAGTATTGCAGTGAGTCCCAAGCCTCGTTCTCAAATGCGGCTGATGATGCACTTCAGGTGCCTCGTGCTGACTGACACCGGTGTTTCCAATTTTCTATTATGATGCTGGAGGAGTATTTAGGGGACACAGGGGGGGACAGACAGTCTATACTTGTGGGCCAGATGAAGTAACGGGAGGTCCGTTACGAAACGCGTTGGCTGGCTGGGACGGAGTGAGGCGCTCGGCGCATGTCTGCCTGGTGAAGTACACATAGCACATGTTATGATTTACTGCACTGTTTTTCTATGTCCTCTCCCCCTCGGTGTCTTCATTAGGGTAGAGTGATACTGATAGCACTGGATTGCACTTTACTGATGTATATTTGTATAAAATAGGATTGTATATAGGATAGTTTAGACACATTATATAAGCTGGTAGATATTGTATACTGATGTCTTTGAAGACAACACAGGGTTAATAATTGTATGTATATAGATGTATATAGGATAGTTTATACACATTATATAAGTTGGTTGATATTGTATATTGATGTTTTTGAAGATAACACGGGGTTAATAATTGTATGTATATAGATGTACTAGGCATAAATGTGCTCTTGTAGTCCTCCCCCTCATGAGATGTGTGTTTTTAATTGTTTTTAAACTTTTTTGTATTGGATGAATAACAAATTGAATACATTTTGTTATAAGAGTATGTGGTGGTGCCAGTTGTTTGGTTAGGCATTTTTTTGGGGTCTTGTGGGATCCCATGCTCTGGAGATTATTGTAATTTCTTGCCAACCAGGCACACCAGTTACTACTAGGTACTTTAACACTAGCTGGTGCGTTTTTTTCTTTCCTTTTTTAGATTTTCCACCACAAAGCGAAGAAACCTTTGGTGAGCTGGAAAGATAGGAATGTGAAGGTAAGCATCCTTGATGTCTATGGACGTCATGAAGTCTCCCTGCTGAAGAGAATTGACGGCAGAGCGCAGAGTTTCCATACGAAACTTCCGGGGATGAATAAACACGTTGAGAAACTTCAAATCCAGGATGGGACGAACCGACCCGTCCTTCTTGGGCACTGTGAAGAGATTGGAATAATACCCGTGACCCACTTCCGAAGACGGGACCGAGCAGATGACTGCCATTTCCAGAAGATTCCTCACCGCCGCCAGGAGCCCCTGCGCGGCCAAAGGATCTGAAGGAACCCGAGACCTGAAAAATCTTGGAGGAGGACGGGACTCGAACTCCAGCTTGTAACCGGCCGACACCACCTCACGGATCCACCTGTCCGAGACCTCCTGGTCCCATACCCGGGAGAAGAGTCGCAACCGTCCCCCCACCCGCAAGGGTGAGGGCGCCCCCTCATTGCTGAGCGGGCTTTGCAGCTGGTTTGGGTTTGGCGCCCCAGGCGTGAACGGGACAGCCACGGCCTCTACCCCTGTTCCAGCTAGCACCCCTGGGGGCCGAAAAGCCAGCGCCTCTGCCAGCTCTGGCTCCCCAAACGGAGGGATTGAAAGAGGTCGCCCCCGAAAGGAACAACGAAATTTCTTGCGCTGAGGTAACCTACCTCCCTTGGCAACCAAATCTAATTTCTCACCAAACAGGCGCAAACCCAAAAAGGGAAGAGCCGTAAGCGACCTTTTGGAATTAAAATCAGCAGTCCATTGCCGCAACCACACCGACCGTCGGATAGCTACCAACAGAGCCATAGCCCTGCCACACATCAACATGGCATCATCCTGAGCGGCAAGGACAAACGAAACGAAGGACTCGCAACGCTTAACGGCAAGGAATTCATCACAAGTAGGATCAAGATCCGCACATAAATCCCTGACAATGGACCTAACCGCCAACAACAAAAGTGCCGAAGCACAGACAGGTCTCAAAACCGAACCCGCACAGACAAAACCATGGCAGGCCAGCTGGTCAATCCGGCGATCCTCGCCAGTCTTAAGAGTAGTCGTGTCAGGAGAATGCAAGACCGCCATATTGGATAGCCCCAAAACCGGAGCATCAACCTCGGGAGGGGCAGACCAGCGCTTCACCAAGTCCGCCGGAAAAGGATACTTCCTATCCCAACTAGGCGGAACACCAACGAGACGCGTAGGTTGCTTCCATTCCTTAGGTACGACATTCTCGAAATGTCTTTGACTGGGAAACTCCAAGCGCGGCTTGGTCACCTCAAACAACTCACCCTTTGGCGGAGGAACTACCTCAGGAGGATCCAAATCCAAAACCTCAAACATTTGAGCCAATATGGAAGGTGTGTCCGAAACAGTCCCCATGGCCTGGTCACCCTCAGCACCAAACAGCTGCTGGACCTCAGGATCGTCCAAATCCTCAATCAGCTCCCCCTCTTCAACCAGGGGGCAATCTGACCAATCCAATGCCTCAACAACCTCAACATCTGAGTCTGGCGGAGGCGGGGACAAGTGTTTCCGTTTAGCTGGAGCCTTCTGAGCAACCACAGCGGAAAACATCTTCGAGGCTGGCCAGCCGGGCGCATACCTCGGATTGCGAATCCCCACCCATGACAACGTCACACGGGGTCCGGAACAGGCGAGGAGGAGACGGAGATGGCACAGGCGGCGAAGAGCCAGACACCGGGGTGCCGGACTGGCGCTCAATGTTCCGCTGCGCACATGGAATGCATAAAATAACATCATCCCCTGGGAGCGGAGCCCCACAACCCCCGCACAGCCTGGACTGCCCCGAAGGGCCATTTCCTGTATCTTTGGTAGCCTCCATATGGTGAATTTATGGTATTCGCAACGACCCAGGGATTTACGCAATAAACGACCCAGGAAGCCCCTTAATTTTTTTTTTTTTTTAAATGGCCCTGAAGTGGGAGAATTTGCAAAATAACCAATATAGGGATAACATTGTAATGGACAACCCCACTAGCCAGGTAGCTAAGACCGGGAGAGCCCTGTGGCGTGGGATCCCAGGATCTGAAACAAAAAAGACAACAGTCACTCCAAGCACTAATGGATCAGCACATGTCAAATACAACACCATAGCACAAAAAAAAGTCAGAAACGAACCCACACAGGGAGCAGTATACAAAGAATACATACAATGCACATAGCTATGTAAATATAATATATATATATATATATATATATATATATATTATACATATAAATGTGGAAGGCTAGGGATGCACCAGCATAAGGGGCCCAGCAAAATAATGCTACACAATGACAGGCCGACAAGGACCGGGACACAACCCACAACAAAGGGTATCTGCCCTGAAAGTATCCCAGATGCCCCCAGCCAAGGAACCACCTTAACCATACAGGGAAAAAACCCCCGGCCTACCTTAAAAACCGCGACCGCAATGGCGGCCAGCCAGCATGCACGAGGAGGCAGAGGGAGAAGAAGGGCGGGCCCAGCAGAACGTGGCAGACGCTCCGGCCCCGCCCCTCCCTCCAATCAAGGCACAGCGCGGGCCGCGCCAGACGCGGCTCGGCCCCCCTCCTCCTCCGGAGAGCCGGACAATACAGCGGGCGCCTAAACATAGCGCCCGCACATGGCGATAAGGACAGGCGGGCCGGCGGCACACTACCCACACCCCGCCCGGCCCCGCCCGCTTCCGCCCCCGGAGAAACGCTTGTGCAGCGGGCGCCAGAGGACATGGCACACAAGCCGCCCCGACCCGCCCCCCCTGCCCCTCCGGAGAGCCGATCCTACACGGTCCGGGGTGCTCAGTGGAGCCCCCAAAACACCAAAGCTGGTCAGACGGGCGGGCCGGCGGCAACACACACACGCCGCCCGGCCCCGCCCCACACCGGCCATCACCAAGTAAAACGCACTCACACAGCCAAGTAGCAAAGCATACCCAGGCACACAGACAAGCCCCCCCCCCCCAACTAGTGCAGGGCAAGGTCAAGCCTGATAGGGACAAAAGGGCGGGGGGCATCCCAATCCGGATCACCAAAACCAGATAACCGCATTGCCCCATAATATGGGGTCTAGCGGAGAAGCTAAACTCCTAGGCACCTTAGGTGCCGTCTACCCTTGCCCGGCCGAAAGCCTAAGCTGGAAGGCTACATATTTAATCAAGGGGCTAATAAACAAAAGGCCGGGCAGAAATAGACCAGAAGGGGGGGGCGGAGACTTCAGGAGACTTCATTCTTGTCGCCATCTTGCAGAGAAGAACACTGGGGAATAAGTGGGAGGTCCCAGGTATGTATAGACCGGGAGGGGCTCGTTTTTCAGGACTTCTCTGCAAAGTCGTCACCTAGAGGTGTGTATACCCAAGTGTAAGTATTTATGTTTGAAGCGGGGTGTGTGACATACTTAGAATAAACAATTTTTTGCAATTTGTAGTGTTTTTTTGTAATAAAAAAATGTAAGTTTGTCAATAAAATGTTATTGCGTGCGAAACCCCAATTTCTCCCACTCACAGCGTACCACATATGATAGACACCCTTTCCTGCCCAGGAGACTCCCCCAAACTGAAACAGCGCTTTAGGAGATTTTCAGATAAAATACAACTATGCTACGCGCTAAGCGCACCTTGCAGTTTTTCCAGAAAAACAACCCTTTAAATTTGAAATACCCACCGCAAACTATATATTCTCTGGAAGAACACACCTCAAGGTTTCTAGGCGTACCAGGTTTGTTGACAAAAAAGAAGAATCAAAGCCACATTTTCCTAAAAAAAACTATATGCAAACAAGAAAAAACAAGTAAAATCTGAAAAAGCAACATCCCCCGAACAGAACGATACCCAACATGCATAGCTACTGTCAAGGGAAGTTGCCAAACACCCCTAAGTAAAGCGTGCGCATAACAGTAATTATCCCGGGGGGGGGGGGACCCATTTTTTTTTTAATTTTAAGGGTTAGGGTTATGACGTAGGGTCCCCCTTACCCGTCATAACCAGCCCGGGACCAGCTATGCAGGGCTTGTAGGAACAGAGTGGAGGGGCCAGCTTTTGTGGCCCCCCACCCTGTAGCCTACAAGCCCACATAGCCTGTGTGGGCCTGGGCTCTTCTGCCCCCCCCCCCCTGGGCTTTGGGGAGGCAGGTAATTGGGGGTGCGGGGGTTAAGGGCAAGTCACCTGCTAGTTGCAGGTGACTTGCCAGACCCCAGCCTTGTCTCAAGGACCCCTTACCAGTTCACAAAGGGTTAACATTAAAAAAACACACTGACACATAAGAAAAAATGACTTTTATTAAAAAATAAAAACTTTTTTTACTTTACTTACCTCCGATCGTCAGCTCCTTTTTCCCTCGATGTGATGACAGATGCGATCATGCTGGCTGCAGTAGCAGAGGGGCAGGTGATGATCTGATCACCTGCCCCTCTGCTCCTGTGGCCAGCATGATCGCATCTGAATGAAGAGCAGCAGGGAGCCAGGACAACACCAGGTGAGTGACATCATAACGGCAAGATGGCGGCGCCCGTCGAGAGAGGAGGGGGAGAGCCCTTTCAGGCTCTCCCCTGAAGCTGAAGAGGCGGGGGGGGGGCGATCGGAGGCCCCCCAGTGAAGAGAAGACCCGGAGGGAGGCAGCGCGACTGCAGGTAAGTAAATGTCATTTTTAATTTTTTTTTTTTTTTACAGTTAGCAGCTGCTGCTGCCAAAGCGGGGGGTGGCGCTATTCCGGGGGCTCTCCTGGAGCTCCAAATTAAAGAGGAGACCCGGCTGGATCCAACGAGGGGTCAGGTGAGTATTTTACTTTTATATTTTTTTTACTGTGGGGGTTTAAATTCAGCTACGTGAGTCTCACGTAGCTGGCACTTAAGTGGAGTAGAGGCGGCTACGTGAGACTCACATAGCTGGCACTAGAAGGGTTAAGGAATAGATGACGGCGCTATATAAACCAACAATAATAATAAAAGAAATTAGGCTCCAAGTCTGAAATACTGCCTGTGCCATGAACTCCACAGGAATGATGGTGGGAGCTGAGAGTTAAATGCATGGCCTGGGCAAGGTGCATGGCAAAAGGATTGTGTTCCTAGAGGACTGGGCTGACTTTTCATTGGGGTACAAACTGTATTCTACTGAAAATTTGTACCTGAATAGAAGGGGGGCTGTTGTGCTGGGTATGCGGGTACTAGAAGGGGTGGAGAGGGATTTAAACTAGAAATGGGGGGGCAAAAGTGAAAACAAAGGGGAAGATAGGTTACTTAGGGGACAGTATATGATGGTGGGTGGAGAAATAAAAGGGCGGAGAACTGCTAAGATGGATAAGGAGATCCATGTGTGGCAAACCAGCAATGAAAATTTAGGAAAACACAATGCGTAATGCTAAATAGGAACTTGTGAAGAGAGCAACAAAGAAGAGCTACCTCACCACCTGAGTGTCCTGCGTAATGTATGTGAAAGAGTGACGAGTACCACCGCACCTCACAGTCTTCCCCAGCTTTTCTAACCCTCATTCTCCTGCTGGAATGGGCCTGTAACACTTAGGCCCTTATTTATGAAGGAATAGCGACAGGTAGCGACTGGTGAGCGACCGGTAATGACGGGCCCCGCCACGAGAACGCCGGCTCCCCACCACAATCACACATTTATCAAGCCGATCCTGCTTAGCGACTGAGATAGCGCCAGATAGCCGCTCATTCATCATTATTCCAGCCACCACAGCGCCAGCGTCCGACCTTGAACAGCGACAGGTATGACCTCTTGCTACCTGGTGCTCTCCAATGCATTTCAATGGAACAATCTTTAAATATTAATAATTAATTGTTATTAATGTTTTTGTTTTTTTTTAAATGTGAAAAATTCTGTGACCACTTCTGCCATGTTAGATCATTTTGTTAAGGGGAAAAAAAAATTGTGCAGAATTGATATTACAGGTCTGATATTATTGTATTCATATTACAAAATCATTTAAAAATTTTTTTTTTTTGGTTTACAAAAATATGGTGGTTTGGGGGTTAAAAACTACTTTTAACACATCGCCTCCAGCGCTCTGGGGTTTAAACATGCATTTCACAGCGCTTGAATTTTTTGAGCCTGATTTTTTGATGAATATGGTGGGAGCCGGTCGCTCTGACCAGTCGCTATCATGCGCTCCCATACAGCGCGGAACCTGTCAAATAGCGACTCGTCACCTTGTATTAAACATTACTGCACACCGACTGAGTCGCTGTCAACAACCGAACAACGGGCAAGCACAGCGACTACTAGCGGGCGCTGTGAAAATACCGCTACAGTCACTCAACTGTCGCTACATGTCGCTATTAATAAATCAGCCTCATAGAGCCATATATCTCTAGTCCTGTGCTAATGAGGGGCAAACCATACATTGGTTTGTCCATCTACTTTTTTGAAAGGCTTTTTTGTCTTTTTTTGCAGGCATACAATAATATTGGTAAATACAATTTACGGTACTTTTACATTTTACTTGTACACTTGTACACAAGTTCTACGAAGTATAATGAAAAAAAATATTTATATTACAATATTATTAGTTGCTATAAGAAAAATGCAAGTGTATGTACAAATATAAACTTGACCTTAAAATGGACTAAAACCTATGATTTTCGCTATCCAGGGTGCTGGTTATGCCCCTATGTGAAACTCCCCAGAACGCTGAGCTAACTCATCTCTCCTCGAGCCCATGGTACGGCAAGCCACACTTAAATGTGGCGCGTGGCATCACTTCCTCCCTTCGTCTCATAGACTCCAGGGTGGGGTTTGGTCCACTTTAATGAGGACAAAGAGAAATAGAAACATAAGGCCGTGAGAACCACAACATTTCAGATTCTATTGTGTTTTGAAAACAATTTTCCCCAAACATTTTTTTTATTGTAATATTGCAGATAAACTCAAACGATGATGATGATGGAGTACTGCAAGGAAGCTGGAGTGAGGTTTATGAAGATGGAGTTAGCCCTGCCTCGTGGAATGGAAGCGTTGCGATCTTAAGACAATGGTTTAAAAAGGACTGTTGCCCAGTGAAATATGGTCAGTGCTGGGTCTTTGCTGCAGTAATGTGCACAGGTAACTAATAATATTATAAAATACTAAAGAATTAAAAAATGTTAAAGGTTTAAATCTGTCTGGTAATTCAACTGTTGTATACAAAACACATGGTCTTCTGTCACCAAGGCTAGATAATATTTTTACAGATTTCTATCACAGTTTAATTCTAAAAATGTGGTCAATGGCAGCTGCTTATCACTGTGCACATAAGAAATCTATAAATGATAATACCCATCCTGAACGTAACTATAGCAAAGAGAAGAAGAGGGCCATCAATTGAATGAGTTATATAAAATGCATAATAAAATGTAAAAATATTCACAGCAATACAAACATTAATACATAACACCGCGCTCAGTAAATGATTACAAATGATGAGAAGTTCAACAAATTAAATTAACTTGATAGTGCTCAATGTGTAAAGGTTCTTAATCCAGAAGGATGATGTAAAGCATATATGTAAGCAATTCCGTATTACTCAAATATTTAATCAGATTAAAAAGGAAATACACTCACAAAGTTGATAAAATAGCGTTGTGAGTGTATTTCCTTTTTAATCTGATTAAATATTTGAGTAATATGGAATTACACTAGATTTGGTCCTTTCTGTTCTCTGTTTGTGATTTGTCAAAACCTGGACCTCCATTGTGCTACTACCATTGGCGAGTGTATGCCTTAAAGGGGACCTGCCGGAATTGTTTGCGTCTATTTGTGAATACTTTAAAGCCTTTTTCTTCCTCATAGCTGGTAAGAGTTTGCATTGTTGGTGGCAGATTGAACGTAACCACATTACAGTGTGACGTGCACGTGCGTTGTTTTCATCTACCATCCAGCTTTAGTGCTCTGTGTTATATACATATATATAAAATGCATAGCCACCAGGGGATGGCGCATGGAGATGCAACATCAAACATGCTCAGTAGACGGAGAGAAGGAGAGAAGCGCCAACACTCGATCTGCAATGTGATGTTTAAGGGACTGGGATGAGAATGCAGCAAGGCACGTTCAAGCTTAAACATAAGTCCACAAATTGAGATGCCCCACTGCGTGAAACCCCCCTGGGGCAAAAAATCACCTTCCTGGTCCCCTCACAGATGTAAATTTTGGGATGCATCCCCAGCATCTTTGAGCTGTGTTTTTACCCCTGCTGGGGATGCGACTGCTCCTGCACCCGATTACTACAAACAGAGCTGTTTGCTAGACCTTACATATGCATGGCGAATGGCTCTGATTGGACAAGAGCCTGCACCATAGGACTGGGGAAATGAGAGTTTTTCTGGACAATCTGGGGTGTTTCACACAGCGGCGCATTCCAAATCAGGAAAAAAACCTGGGATAGCCAAAAACATGGGTTTTGTTCCACTTTAAGGGCAACCCTGGTCCTCTCTAGAGCCACCTGCTAGGGGGATAGGCTGGGCTGCATGGGAAGCCCCAGGGGTAGGAAGCAGCACCTATCAAGTTGGAAAGTGTAAATGTAGAAGTAAGTCCAAGGTCAGAGATCACAGGCAATGAAGGAGAACTAAAGATTAGCGAAGATTGGGGGGGTCACAAGCACATATGCAGAGTCTAGATGGGATCCCAAGGTCATACACAGGTAAGAAATCCAAGGGGTTAATCCAAGTAGCAAGGTCTAGGTAGTCCATGGTCATACACAGGTAAAAAGTTCAAAGAGTTATCCAGTAGCAAAGGTTTGAGGCAGTCCAAGGTCATACATGGGTAAAAGCAGGTTTCAAAGTTCTCAGGATCAGGATGCGGCATGGCAGAGTAGCTAAGATAAATTCTGGCATTATACTGATGAGCCAGAAATTTTGCACAAAGGCTCTCATAGAACTGATAGGCGCCTCTTAACGGGGAATGGCCTAATGAAGTGGGGGGCAAGTTTGGCAACAATGTTACATTTCTTTAACATTGGCATGGGTCTTAAACAGATTGCCACACAAGGATGCTGCAGCTGAACAGTCAAAGGTTGTGACTGGCAAAGAATGGCAAGTAACCAGTAGAGAAGTGCTTCAAATTATTATAGGTGAACTTGGCCTTTGGAAGTAGTCAACTCCAGTCATCCTAGGAAGCAGAACAATTGAGGTACTGTTCTGTAAAGGGATTAGATTAGTATGCTCCATCTGTCAATTGGACTGTGGATGGTAAGCGGAGGACAGGGCCTGTTTTATACTGAGGTCTTAGTATAGGTGGGAACAGAAGCAAGAGGTAAACTTTGGCACTCGAAAAGGCACTCACAGGCCGGGTGGGCGTGAATGAGAAGATTTACTCTGAGTGCACACTTCACAGTTCTTGAGACACCAGAAGTGTCTCTAAACAAGTTCTAGGGTCTTAAGTATTTCAAAATGACCAGCCAAGCCATGATTATGGTTTAAAGACAGAACCTCGGACTGAACACTCTTCCCTTTGTAGATGGCAAAGCCCTAACTCACAGGCAACTCACTCCAACCTGCAGATGTCAAGGTTATTTATTCCCTTTTTATCATGGCGATCAAATCTAACTTGATTTGGAAGTATTAGGAAGTACTAGAAAGTATTGATCACCCAGGATCAGTTCTTCCCACTGACTGACGGCTGAATTGTCAGATGGTATTCTGGACAGGACATCTGATTCCTTGGTTCTTGATACCCGACCTTAACATGTGAAAATTACCAGAGAAAAACAATGACCAGGTTGCAACCGCTGGGTGAATCACATATATTCTGGATTGTGGTTATCAGTCATAATGAGGAGAAGATGCTTGTCGCCCTCCAAGAGATATCTCCATTGCTACCAGTTTCATCATTGGCTGCATTCTGCCAGAGAAAGTGTTTTGGAGAATAAGGCAACTGAAAGAAGAAACTTCTTTTCTCCAAACCTCGGAAAAAGGATTGCCCTTACTGCTGTTTTGGAGATGTTGCACTCCAGTACAATAAACAGGATCTGGTTGCTGCAGAAAAGAAGCAAAGGTAAACTGGTGCTTTAGGGAGTCAAAGGCAGGTTGAGCTTCCTCTGTCCTGGTTAACTGCTATTGTTTCATCCTGAGCTCAGTGATGCCTTTAACCAACTTTCAGAGAACCGGGGTGACCTTCCTATAAAAGTTAGTGAATCCAATGAATCATTGGAGAAAAGGGGCCAATCAAGGACAGCTGTTACCTGTCTGTGGGCCCATATTGACTGGGTCCAGAGATGCTAAAAGCCAGGAACTGTACAGAGGTATTCTCAAACCCTCACTGTCACGGACCGGGTGGAGCGGACTCGGGTGTGGATCTGCTTTAACTGTGGCGGGTACCGTGTCAGGGGAGCGGAGTCTAAGGGGCCACCGGTATTCACCAGAGCCCACCGCAAGGCAGGTTGGTCTTGTGCGGCGAGTGACCCCCAGGTCGCTACCCCCCAACAGCGGCCCAGTCCCACAGTCAGCCGAGGTTCAGCGAGGTACACAAGTGGCAGGCAAAAGGCGTAGTAAGTACAGGCAGAGGTCAGGGCTGGCAGCACAGGTTCTCGGTAAAGGTGAGTAGCCGAGGTCGGGGCAGGCAGCAAAGGTTCAGAGTCGGAGGCAGGCAGAGGTCGGTACACGGGTGAGCAATCCAAGAATGTCTGACTTTCAACAGGCATGGAGAGACCAAGATCCGGCACTGAAGGAAGGAAGTGCCTCTTTAAATAGGGGAAGAGGATGCAGGATTGGATGACCAAACACCAATCAGTGCTGTACAGGCCCTTTAAATCTCAGGAATCCAGTGCGCTCGCCCTCTAGTGGACGGAGACGTGCGCGCACCCAAGCATGTGAGGAGGAAGCATTGGGGAAGGGCGGCAGCTGGATGCAGCCATGAGGGAAGTGCTGCAAGATGGATGACGGCTGCATGCAGCCATGGAGGTAAGTGACTTTCTGTGAGACGGGCGTGCAGCACTCGCCCTAACACTCACTTTTTAGCCTTGGCATACAAGTGGTTATCTCTCAACCAGGAAAGGACCTAGCGAACATGACCCATGTGTTCCTGGAGAGTGGAAGAGAAGGCTAAGATATCGTCCAGGTATAACACCACCACAACGGCCAACAAGTCCGGAAAGTTGTTGCAACGTAGCTGGTGCATTGCAAAGATATTCACCAGGTATACAAAGTCTGCCACTTGTCCCCCTCCTGGATGCAGATTAGGTTGTATGCCCCAATCAGATCCAATTTGGCAACAAATACTAGCGTTGCCCAAGCACTGTGAGAGCTCTGTTATGAGCAGCAACAGATAGCAGTTCTTTACCATGATCTTCGAAATCCGAGTCAGAGGGACCCATTCTTTTTCTCTATGAAAAAGATCCATGCACTGTCTGGGAATGAAAAATGGCAAATTCATCTCTTGGACAGATTAGAGTTGATATATTCTTTGAGTCTCGCCAATTCTGGTTCTGACAAAGGATAACATCGCCCATAAGGAATGGCAGCTTCTGGCAGGAAATCAATTGGTCATACGGACTTGTTTACTGAACACGTACCCAAAGTCCAAGTAGACCATGGGAATTTTTGGTGGCAAGGTGGTCTTCTGCAGATGGTGGCAGGGTGCATTGGTTCTTGCAGTAGGTGGGTTTCAGACAGATATTGCCCGTTTCTCAATCAATCTCTGGATTATGCTACTGAAACCATTGGAAGCCAAGAATGGGTGACCATGAGGATGTTGAAGCTTAGCCACTCCCAATGCTGGAGTTTGGTGGGGACATAAAGGGAAGTCATTTTGGTTGTAATGGGACCATCCAAGTGATGATCTAGTGGCTAATTTCTGCAAATGCCTGCTTACAAATTAAGGGTAAAATAATGTCTTAAAGGATATTCTCTGACATACATCACAATGACTAGATTAACCCTTTAACTGCCAACCTACCTTGAACTTTTGTCACTCTTTGTTTCCAGACCATTTTTCAATATTTTCCAACTTTGGAGTCACTTTATGCATATTTGCACATTTGAAAATTTGGACATGTTATTTTGATGTTTTGCACTTTATATGTATGTATATGCTGTTTTGCACAGTCACTTTATTATTAGAGTTGATCAGACAGTGGGTTGCTAGGGTTTGTGCCGGCACAAAAATAGATTCGATATTTCTGGGAATCTAATATTGTTTGGATAGTATAGGAGTTGCCCAGGCATTTTTGCTACATTTGTAGCACTGGATGAAATAGGGGATATGCAGTGTTTTTAAAGTGTTAGTGTTGTATGGTTTTGTGTTTGTGTTTTTTGATCAGTGTTTTCAATAAATGTAATAATTTTCTTACTGATATGGTGCTCCTGTTAATTGGGTTTCTGGGCTATGTCCCATGAGCCCATTTCAGATGCCAATAAAATCATACTGCATGTAAAAGCCCCATTTCTACTGGTTACACTGGTAACACTTATGTATTGGTAGACACCTGCCCAGGAGACTCCCCCTAAACTGAAACAGCAGGTAAAATACAACTGCTATGCGCACTTTCAAGTAAAAAAACACCATTTACACTTGAAATACTCCCCACAAACTATATATTTTCTGGAAGTAAACACCTAAAGCGTTTTAGGCATACTGGGCTTGTTGACATGGGCACAGTTTTCTGGATGTAATCCCTCGATGAATTGTTTGGTTGTACAGGCTTTCCCTAAACAAAAAAAAAAAGACTAAAAAAGCAAAATCAACTTAACATTCCTAAAAAACAAGAAAAAAAATGAAATCTGGTAAAAAAAAAAAGGGTCCCCCAAACAGAACAATGAATAGGTACATTTAAGGGAAGGCTTGGCATGCCCCCCCCCCATTCCAACATAACCAGAGCCCCTGGACCTGAAAGCTACAAGCCCGCATAGCCTCTATGGGCAGCAGGCTCTTCTGTCCCCTCCTGGGCTTTGGGGAGGCAGGTAATTGGGGGGTAATTGCCCCTGCAAGATAGCCTTGTGGCACCGGGTATTTCTGCCCCCCTGGACTTCGGGGAGGCAGGTAATGTGGGGGGGGGGGGGGGGGGGTAATGGCAAGTCAAAGCTAGCAGCCTTATGAACTGGTTTAGGGGTCCCATGGATTACTTGCCAGTCCACAAAGGGTTAATTGTATATCATAACATTGGCTGCAAACCATTGACAGACCATTTGCCATCTCTAATATGGCAAAGTTTATATATATATATATATATATATATATATATATATATATATATATATACACACACACACACACACACACAGTTAAGATGGGCACTCCCTTTTTGCTTATGTGTCTTCCACCGCACTTTACACATTCCATAATAATGGTATTTACTAATTTTTAGTATGAACTATCAAATAAGTATCAAATTAAATAGATGAATAAATACACTCACTGCCTAAAGTAGATACGCCTTTGTGTTTAGTCAATGCCACCCTCGGGCGGATTTTGCTTCTCCACATCCTTTGGACCATATACCCAGATATTAATAAGCAGAGTGCAGGCGGACCTCACCCCAGAACTATATGAAACCGGACAAACACCCTTAAAAGAAACATAGCTCATATATATCCCTCTCCAGGGCAATTCAGATTTACCTTTCTGTAACTCTGCTGTGCTCAATCTTAAAAAGAAAAATGGTGTCTCATGGAGCTGCAGGACGCCAGCTCAGAGGAAGTTTCCTGCCGCAGTGCGTTATGACAGTTGAATTCAGGCAGCAGCACAGCTGGGATGCTGGGAAAGGATGCTCCAAAATCGCAACTACCAGGAGAAAATCTGTGAGGTGGCGTTTTTGCGTTGAGTGGATGCAGGAGCATGAGATCAGTATCATGCATGTAGATAAGACAAGTGAATTTTGAAGAGTTTTTGTGCAAAGCTGTTTTCCGGTTTAATATGCAGAGTGCAGACAGACCTAATGCCAGACCGATATTAATATGCAGAGTGCAGATGGGCACCTAGCCCCAGACCAATATCAATATGCAGAGTGCAGACAGACCTAATGCCAGACCGATATTAATATGCAGAGTGCAGACAGACCTAACCCCAGACCGATATTAATATGCAGAGTGCAGACAGACCTAACCCCAGACCGATATTAATATGCAGAGTGCAGACAGACCTAACCCCAGACCGATATTAATATGCAGAGTGCAGACAGACCTAACCCCAGACCGATATTAATATGCAGAGTGCAGATAGGCGCCTAGCCCCAGACCGATATTAATATGCAGAGTGCAGATAGGCGCCTAGCCCCAGACCAATATCAATATGCAGAGTGCAGACAGACCTAACCCCAGACCGATATTAATATGCAGAGTGCAGATAGGCGCCTAGCCCCAGACCAATATCAATATGCAGAGTGCAGACAGACCTAACCCCAGACCGATATTAATATGCAGAGTGCAGACAGACCTAACCCCAGACCGATATTAATATGCAGAGTGCAGACAGACCTAACCCCAGACCGATATTAATATGCAGAGTGCAGATAGGCGCCTAGCCCCAGACCGATATTAATATGCAGAGTGCAGATAGGCGCCTAGCCCCAGACCGATATTAATATGCAGAGTGCAGACAGACCTAATGCCAGACCAATATTAATATGCAGAGTGCAGATGGGCACCTAGCCCCAGACCAATATCAATATGCAGAGTGCAGATAGGCGCCTAGCCCCAGACCGATATTAATATGCAGAGTGCAGATGGGCACCTAGCCCCAGACCAATATCAATATGCAGAGTGCAGACAGACCTAATGCCAGACCAATATTAATATGCAGAGTGCAGATAGGCGCCTAGCCCCAGACCGATATTAATATGCAGAGTGCAGATGGGCGCCTAGCCCCAGACCGATATTAATATGCAGAGTGCAGATGGGCACCTAGCCCCAGACCAATATCAATATGCAGAGTGCAGATAGGCGCCTAGCCCCAGACCGATATTAATATGCAGAGTGCAGACAGACCTAATGCCAGACCAATATTAATATGCAGAGTGCAGATAGGCGCCTAGCCCCAGACCGATATTAATATGCAGAGTGCAGACAGACCTAACCCCAGACTGATATTAATATGCAGAGTGCAGACAGACCTAACCCCAGACTGATATTAATATGCAGAGTGCAGACAGACCTAACCCCAGACCAATATTAATATGCAGAGTGCAGATAGGCGCCTAGCCCCAGACCGATATTAATATGCAGAGTGCAGACAGACCTAACCCCAGACCAATATTAATATGCAGAGTGCAGACAGACCTAATGCCAGACCAATATTAATATGCAGAGTGCAGACAGACCTAATGCCAGACCAATATTAATATGCAGAGTGCAGACAGACCTAATGCCAGACCAATATTAATATGCAGAGTGCAGACAGACCTAATGCCAGACCAATATTAATATGCAGAGTGCAGACAGACCTAATGCCAGACCGATATTAATATGCAGAGTGCAGATGGGCACCTAGCCCCAGACCAATATCAATATGCAGAGTGCAGACAGACCTAACCCCAGACCGATATTAATATGCAGAGTGCAGATAGGCGCCTAGCCCCAGACCGATATTAATATGCAGAGTGCAGATAGGCGCCTAGCCCCAGACCAATATCAATATGCAGAGTGCAGATAGGCGCCTAGCCCCAGACCGATATTAATATGCAGAGTGCAGATGGGCACCTAGCCCCAGACCAATATCAATATGCAGAGTGCAGATAGGCGCCTAGCCCCAGACCAATATCAATATGCAGAGTGCAGACAGACCTAATGCCAGACCGATATTAATATGCAGAGTGCAGATAGGCGCCTAGCCCCAGACCGATATTAATATGCAGAGTGCAGACAGACCTAACCCCAGACCGATATTAATATGCAGAGTGCAGACAGACCTAATGCCAGACCGATATTAATATGCAGAGTGCAGATAGGCGCCTAGCCCCAGACCAATATCAATATGCAGAGTGCAGACAGACCTAATGCCAGACCAATATTAATATGCAGAGTGCAGATAGGCGCCTAGCCCCAGACCGATATTAATATGCAGAGTGCAGATAGGCGCCTAGCCCCAGACCAATATCAATATGCAGAGTGCAGACAGACCTAATGCCAGACCAATATTAATATGCAGAGTGCAGATAGGCGCCTAGCCCCAGACCGATATTAATATGCAGAGTGCAGACAGACCTAACCCCAGACCAATATTAATATGCAGAGTGCAGATAGGCGCCTAGCCCCAGACCAATATCAATATGCAGAGTGCAGACAGACCTAATGCCAGACCAATATTAATATGCAGAGTGCAGACAGACCTAATGCCAGACCAATATTAATATGCAGAGTGCAGACAGACCTAATGCCAGACCAATATTAATATGCAGAGTGCAGACAGACCTAATGCCAGACCAATATTAATATGCAGAGTGCAGACAGACCTAATGCCAGACCAATATTAATATGCAGAGTGCAGACAGACCTAACCCCAGACCGATATTAATATGCAGAGTGCAGATGGGCACCTAGCCCCAGACCAATATCAATATGCAGAGTGCAGACAGACCTAACCCCAGACCAATATTAATATGCAGAGTGCAGACAGACCTAACCCCAGACCAATATTAATATGCAGAGTGCAGACAGACCTAACCCCAGACCGATATTAATATGCAGAGTGCAGATGGGCACCTAGCCCCAGACCAATATCAATATGCAGAGTGCAGACAGACCTAACCCCAGACCAATATTAATATGCAGAGTGCAGACAGACCTAATGCCAGACCAATATTAATATGCAGAGTGCAGATAGGCGCCTAGCCCCAGACCAATATCAATATGCAGAGTGCAGATAGGCGCCTAGCCCCAGACCGATATTAATATGCAGAGTGCAGACAGACCTAATGCCAGACCAAGATTAATATGCAGAGTGCAGACAGACCTAACCCCAGACCGATATTAATATGCAGAGTGCAGACAGACCTAACCCCAGACCGATATTAATATGCAGAGTGCAGATAGGCGCCTAGCCCCAGACCGATATTAATATGCAGAGTGCAGACAGACCTAACCCCAGACCGATATTAATATGCAGAGTGCAGACAGACCTAACCCCAGACCAATATTAATATGCAGAGTGCAGACAGACCTAATGCCAGACCAATATTAATATGCAGAGTGCAGATAGGCGCCTAGCCCCAGACCAATATCAATATGCAGAGTGCAGATAGGCGCCTAGCCCCAGACCGATATTAATATGCAGAGTGCAGACAGACCTAATGCCAGACCAAGATTAATATGCAGAGTGCAGACAGACCTAACCCCAGACCAATATTAATATGCAGAGTGCAGACAGACCTAACCCCAGACCGATATTAATATGCAGAGTGCAGATAGGCGCCTAGCCCCAGACCAATATCAATATGCAGAGTGCAGACAGACCTAATGCCAGACCAATGTTAATATGCAGAGTGCAGACAGACCTAATGCCAGACCAATATTAATATGCAGAGTGCAGACAGACCTAATGCCAGACCAATATTAATATGCAGAGTGCAGACAGACCTAATGCCAGACCAATATTAATATGCAGAGTGCAGACAGACCTAATGCCAGACCAATATTAATATGCAGAGTGCAGATAGGCGCCTAGCCCCAGACCAATATCAATATGCAGAGTGCAGATAGGCGCCTAGCCCCAGACCGATATTAATATGCAGAGTGCAGACAGACCTAATGCCAGACCAAGATTAATATGCAGAGTGCAGACAGACCTAACCCCAGACCAATATTAATATGCAGAGTGCAGACAGACCTAACCCCAGACCGATATTAATATGCAGAGTGCAGATAGGCGCCTAGCCCCAGACCGATATCAATATGCAGAGTGCAGACAGACCTAATGCCAGACCAATGTTAATATGCAGAGTGCAGATGGGCACCTAGCCCCAGACCAATATCAATATGCAGAGTGCAGATAGGCGCCTAGCCCCAGACCGATATTAATATGCAGAGTGCAGACAGACCTAATGCCAGACCAATATTAATATGCAGAGTGCAGATAGGCGCCTAGCCCCAGACCAATATCAATATGCAGAGTGCAGACAGACCTAATGCCAGACCAATATTAATATGCAGAGTGCAGATAGGCGCCTAGCCCCAGACCGATATTAATATGCAGAGTGCAGACAGACCTAACCCCAGACTGATATTAATATGCAGAGTGCAGACAGACCTAACCCCAGACTGATATTAATATGCAGAGTGCAGACAGACCTAACCCCAGACTGATATTAATATGCAGAGTGCAGACAGACCTAACCCCAGACTGATATTAATATGCAGAGTGCAGACAGACCTAACCCCAGACTGATATTAATATGCAGACTGATATTAAAGTAATTGTAGCTCGGCAACATGAGTGAGGAAATTCCCTTCCTCATGTGGGGTTCTGGCCTGGCCACAACACCCCAATGCGGGCCATCAATTGTCATTCAGGTTCCATAACTGAACCACCCCCCCTCTGGCTTGAATGGCACTCTCTGCTATCAGGCCCAGCTAAGCCCTCCCATCTCCCTGCCCAGTCTCTTTCTAGCAGCACTCTCTCTCCCTCTGTCGCTGGGAGTGGTAGGTGCTGGTGACCCCCCACCCCCACTGCTAAGAAACCACCCATCGCTGGAGGAGATGTCTGAAACCGGGAAGATAAACTGCTGTCGCCCGAGATGCCTGCCACTGCCACCCCCACATGAGCCATGAAGAGAAGCCATTGCCACCAGATGCCACCCATATTTGGAGCTGCCTGCAGGTAGGAATGCCCATCCTGAGGCTGCCGTACACCCGCGCAGCTGCCACCACCATTGCTGGAGTCCTCCTTTCCTTCTTCCAGTCTGCAGGCCACCTATCTACCCACCTGCCTGCCCATCTACCTACCTAGTCACCCATCAGACTCTTCACCAACCCTATTTGGGAGTGGGGGGGTGTGCTTGTGTTTGGGAGTGCATGCAAGTGTTTGAGAGTGTGAGTGTATGTATTCGGGAGTGCGAGGGAGCATGCATGTGTTTGGGAGTGCGAGGGTGCGTGTAGGTATTCGGGAGTGCGAGGGTGCGTGTATGTATTCGGGAGTGCGTGTATGTGTTCGGGAGTGCGAGGGTGCGTGTATGTGTTTGGGAGAGCGAGGGTGTGTGTGTATGTGTTCGGGAGTGCGAGGGTGTGTGTATGTGTTCGGGAGTGTGTGTATGTGTTCGGGAGTGCAAGGGTGCGTGTATGTGTTCGGGAATGCGTGTATGTGTTTGGGAGTGCCAGGGTGCGCGTATGTGTTTGGGAGTGCCAGGGTACGTGTATGTGTTCGGGAGTGCGTGTATGTGTTCGGGAGTGCCAGGGTGCGCGTATGTGTTTGGGAGTGCCAGGGTACGTGTATGTGTTCGGGAGTGCGTGTATGTGTTCGGGAGTGCCAGGGTGCGTGTATGTGTTCGGGAGTGTGTGTATGTGTTCGGGAGTGCCAGGGTGCGTGTATGTGTTCGGGAGTGTGTGTATGTGTTCGGGAGTGCCAGGGTGCGTGTATGTGTTCGGGAGTGTGTGTATGTGTTCGGGAGTGTCAGGGTGCGTGCATGTGTTCGGGAGTGCAAGGGCGCGTGTATGTGTTCGGGAGTGCGAGGGCGCGTGCATGTGTTCGGGAGTGCAAGGGCGTGTGTATGTGTTCAGGAGTGCAAGGGCGCGTGTATGTGTTCGGGAGTGCAAGGGCGCGTGTATGTGTTCGGGAGTGCAAGGGCGCGTGTATGTGTTTGGGAGTGCCAGGGTGCGTGCATGTGTTCGGGAGTGCAAGGGCGCGTGCATGTGTTCGGGAGTGCAAGGGCGCGTGTATGTGTTCGGGAGTGCAAGGGCGCGTGTATGTGTTCGGGAATGCGTGTATGTGTTTGGGAGTGTCAGGGTGCGTGCATGTGTTCGGGAGTGCAAGGGCGCGTGTATGTGTTTGGGAGTGCCAGGGTGCGTGTATGTGTTCGGGAGTGTGTGTATGTGTTCGGGAGTGCCAGGGTGCGTGCATGTGTTCGGGAATGCAAGGGTGCGTGTATGTGTTCGGGAATGCGTGTATGTGTTTGGGAGTGTCAGGGTGCGTGTATGTGTTTGGGAGTGTCAGGGTGCGTGCATGTGTTCGGGAGTGCAAGGGCGCGTGTATGTGTTTGGGAGTGCCAGGGTGCGTGTATGTGTTCGGGAGTGTGTGTATGTGTTCGGGAGTGCCAGGGTGCGTGCATGTGTTCGGGAATGCAAGGGTGCGTGTATGTGTTCGGGAATGCGTGTATGTGTTTGGGAGTGTCAGGGTGCGTGCATGTGTTCGGGAGTGCAAGGGCGCGTGTATGTGTTCGGGAGTGCGAGGGCGCGTGCATGTGTTCGGGAATGCAAGGGTGCGTGTATGTGTTCGGGAATGCGTGTATGTGTTTGGGAGTGCAAGGGCGCGTGTATGTGTTCGGGAGTGCAAGGGCGCGTGCATGTGTTCGGGAGTGCAAGGGCGTGTGTATGTGTTCAGGAGTGCAAGGGCGCGTGTATGTGTTCGGGAGTGCAAGGGCGCGTGTATGTGTTCGGGAGTGCCAGGGTGCGTGCATGTGTTCGGGAGTGCAAGGGCGCGTGCATGTGTTCGGGAGTGCAAGGGCGCGTGTATGTGTTCGGGAGTGCAAGGGCGCGTGTATGTGTTCGGGAATGCGTGTATGTGTTTGGGAGTGTCAGGGTGCGTGCATGTGTTCGGGAGTGCAAGGGCGCGTGCATGTGTTCGGGAGTGCAAGGGCGCGTGTATGTGTTCGGGAGTGCAAGGGCGCGTGTATGTGTTCGGGAATGCGTGTATGTGTTTGGGAGTGTCAGGGTGCGTGCATGTGTTCGGGAGTGCAAGGGCGCATGTATGTGTTTGGGAGTGCCAGGGTGCGTGTATGTGTTCGGGAGTGTGTGTATGTGTTCGGGAGTGCCAGGGTGCGTGCATGTGTTCGGGAATGCAAGGGTGCGTGTATGTGTTCGGGAATGCGTGTATGTGTTTGGGAGTGTCAGGGTGCGTGTATGTGTTTGGGAGTGTCAGGGTGCGTGCATGTGTTCGGGAGTGCAAGGGCGCGTGTATGTGTTTGGGAGTGCCAGGGTGCGTGTATGTGTTCGGGAGTGTGTGTATGTGTTCGGGAGTGCCAGGGTGCGTGCATGTGTTCGGGAATGCAAGGGTGCGTGTATGTGTTCGGGAATGCGTGTATGTGTTTGGGAGTGTCAGGGTGCGTGCATGTGTTCGGGAGTGCGAGGGCGCGTGCATGTGTTCGGGAGTGCAAGGGCGCGTGTATGTGTTCGGGAGTGCAAGGGCGCGTGCATGTGTTCGGGAGTGCAAGGGCGCGTGTATGTGTTCGGGAGTGCAAGGGCGCGTGTATGTGTTCGGGAGTGCAAGGGCGCGTGTATGTGTTTGGGAGTGCCAGGGTGCGTGTATGTGTTCGGGAGTGCAGGGGCGCGTGTATGTGTTCGGGAGTGCAAGGGCGCGTGTATGTGTTCGGGAGTGCAAGGGCGCGTGTATGTGTTCGGGAGTGCAAGGGCGCTTGTATGTGTTCGGGAGTGCAAGGGCGCGTGTATGTGTTCGGGAGTGCAAGGGCGCGTGTATGTGTTTGGGAGTGCAAGGGCGCGTGTATGTGTTCGGGAGTGCAAGGGCGCGTGTATGTGTTCGGGAGTGCAAGGGCGCGTGTATGTGTTCGGGAGTGCAAGGGCGCGTGTATGTGTTTGGGAGTGCCAGGGTGCGTGGATGTGTTCGGGAGTGCAAGGGTGCGTGCATGTGTTCGGGAGTGCGAGGGTGTGTGTATGTGTTCGGGAGTGCGAGGGTGTGTGTATGTGTTCCGGAGTGCGTGTATGTGTTCGGGAGTGCCAGGGTGTGTGTATGTGTTCGGGAGTGTGTGTATGTGTTCGGGAGTGCCAGGGTGTGTGTATGTGTTCGGGAATGCGTGTATGTGTTTGGGAGTGTCAGGGTGCGTGCATGTGTTCGGGAGTGCAAGGGCGCGTGTATGTGTTTGGGAGTGTCAGGGTGCGTGCATGTGTTCGGGAGTGCAAGGGCGCGTGCATGTGTTCGGGAGTGCAAGGGCGCGTGTATGTGTTCGGGAGTGCGAGGGTGTGTGTATGTGTTCGGGAGTGCGAGGGTGTGTGTATGTGTTCCGGAGTGCGTGTATGTGTTCGGGAGTGCCAGGGTGCGTGTATGTGTTCGGGAGTGCGAGGGTGTGTGTATGTGTTCGGGAGTGTGTGTATGTGTTCGGGAGTGTGTGTATGTGTTCGGGAGTGCCAGGGTGCGTGCATGTGTTCGGGAATGCAAGGGTGCGTGCATGTGTTCGGGAATGCAAGGGTGCGTGTATGTGTTCGGGAATGCGTGTATGTGTTTGGGAGTGTCAGGGTGCGTGCATGTGTTCGGGAGTGCAAGGGCGCGTGTATGTGTTTGGGAGTGCCAGGGTGCGTGTATGTGTTCGGGAGTGCAAGGGCGCGTGCATGTGTTCGGGAGTGCCAGGGTGCGTGTATGTGTTCGGGAGTGCAAGGGCGCGTGCATGTGTTCGGGAGTGCAAGGGCGCGTGTATGTGTTCGGGAGTGCAAGGGCGCGTGTATGTGTTCGGGAGTGCAAGGGCGCGTGTATGTGTTCGGGAGTGCAAGGGCGCGTGTATGTGTTCGGGAGTGCAAGGGCGCGTGTATGTGTTCGGGAGTGCAAGGGCGCGTGTATGTGTTCGGGAGTGCAAGGGTGGGTGCATGGGTTTGGAGTGTCCCGACTCCAACGGCAATAGCCAACTCTGTGGCCTTTGTGCGGTGTAGGCTAATGGCCCAGGCTGTCATGTGACAGATGTGAGCTGCCTGCTGCTGGAGTCAGGACATCAGAACTACAGTGCTCATATATCTGCACTTTGCTCCCTTTACCAGCACCACAGAAGCACAGCAGTGCCCATAGCGATGACAACCTGAAGTAAATGGTGGAGACCCTTTAGCATAGCAAGTGGTGAAGGGCCAGGGGCGTGAGCCCCCTGCATCCTACTTATAATCCAGCCCTGAGTGTGACATAGCTGTGTTTTAATTGAGGACAGATTTCTTTTTTTTCTTCCTTTACTTACACATTTCACCTTGGAGGGCTGCTTATAGGATATTATATGAATGTAAGAGAAACATTTTCCAGATCTAATAAGAATATAGCTTGTGTAAAATGAATATGGTGGGTGACTTTAGTGAATGTAATGCTGAATATAATTGTGAGGTAAGTATTGTAAGCACAGGGTGATAGTGTAAAATGGAAATGCTATTATCAAAGGGTTTAAGGGAGTAATAAAATATGAGACTGGTAGTTAATTAAGTAATAGGTGGTAATAAAGTAATAGAGCATATAATACTGTCAGAAATTTAAAGTGAGGTAAAGGGATTGACTAGTCAAACTTTAAAATCAGTTGCCTGGCTGCTTACCTAAGGCAGTGTCAATACTATTCAGTCTCTTTGCTCTGGTCACTGAAAGAAAGGGGAATTCCATCTTCCTCTGCCTCTAGCGTCTACACCCTGCCCCTCCCCCGATCCTGACAAGAAATGGAAGCGTGGGGCTTCTGGTTGACACCCCCTCTCTTAGTGATAGTGATTATAATTTCTCTGGCAATATAGTTTTATCTAAAATAAATGAGAACATCGCCATGTGTAGTCCTACACAATCGGAAAAATGTTGAGTGTGCCTGGACAATAGTTTCACATTGCAGTACTTCTCCAATACCTATTCACAGTTATATTCAGCATGATCAACATTAAGGCCCAATGCGGCCTGATCCCATGTTGTTCACATGTGGCTATGAGTAGTTGCATCCCCATCACCCCACTATACGTGCCCCCCTGGCAGACCAACAGAGAGCCACTCTGATGTTACATTTGAAAAGTGTAAGATCTCAAAATTAGATGCCTATGCCATTCTGTGGGGGGTCCATAGGGTTTTGGACTGTGGGTAATCCCTAATTAAGATACCCCCAGGACGCATTCTATTTTGACTTTAAAATGGTCCGAATCCTGCAATTATGACTATCCCTATCTGATTTAGGATGCTATGCTGTGTGAAACCCCCTGCCACTCTCATCTACCATTGCCCCCATGCTGCAGAGGCCGTCCTCTACCACCTTCCATGTCCTCTACTCTCTTCCACTGTCATCTACCCTATGCCTCTCTCCTCTGCTCCTACTGCTGTGCTCTACCACTCTCCTAACGACTCCACCCCTGCCACTGTCCTCTACTACTCGCCTTATGCCCCCACCTCCGGCTGCTGTCCTCTACCACTCACCTAACCACTTACCTAGCCCCTCCGGCCCCTACTGCTGTCCTCTACTTCTCACTTAACCCCTCCCACTGTCCTCTACCACTCACCCAACCACTCCACACTTTGCCGCTGTCCTCCACCACTAACCTAATCTTGCCTGACTATCCCTATCTGATTTAGGATGCCCCACTGTGTGAAACACCCTGCCACTCTCATTTACCACCTACTGCTGTCCTCTACCACTTACCTAACTCCTCAACCCCTGCTGCTGTCTTTTACCACTCACTCAACCCCTCCACCCCCTGCTGCTGTCCTCTACAACTCACCTAACCCCACCACCCCATGCTGCTGTCCCCCACCACTTACCTAAGCCCTCCAGCCCTTATTGCTGTCCTCTACTGCTTACCTAACCCCTCCACCCCTTCCAGCTGTCGTCTACCGCTCACCTAACTACTCCACCCTTTGCCGCTGTCCTCCACAACTAACCTAACTCCTCCTCCCCACTGCCCTCTGTCACTCACCTAACCCTTTCACCCCTGCTGCTGTCTTCCACCACTAACCCCTCCCCCCAAAGCTGTCCTCCACTACTTTCCTAACCCCATCCACCCTCTGCCACTGTCCTCTAACACTCACCTATCTCCTACACCCTTTCTGCTGTCTCCCATCACTCATTTAACTCCTCCATCCCAGCCACTGTCCTCTTCCACTCACCTAACCCCTCTCCTGGCAACTGACCCGAAAAAACTGGAGGACCAGACAGGGGTGTCAAGTATCAGCAGCATTGAAGACTGGGAGACTGAAAACAAGGACCTGGAGGTGGTGGTTAGTACTAAGAAGCCAGTGTGAATGCAATTAAACAGAGGCAATTTTAAATGCACCTGGTCCAGTGTGCATCTATTTCCAGGTCCCCTGTAAAAAAAGCACCAGGAGAAATAGGTAGGTATCTTCACAGAAGAGGGAGGGTCAAAGAGGAACAAGCACCAAGATTTTCACTATCACGGCATCCCAATATAATTGTAACTTTACCATTGATCCCAATCAGTGGCTAGTGCTCCATTCAGCTGACAGAGCGGATATAAGGTTGGGTTAATAAAGCTGAATGTAGCATGAGCAGCTGGTTGCTCCCCTTTAGCTGTGCATACCCATGCCAACCATTCAGAAATTGCTGGTGAGGGTGCAGGCAGCAGCCACAGGTGAAAGCACAGCCTGCACGTGTATTGTGGGAACCTTGGTGAGGTGAGTATACTAGGCAATTTACACAGGGGGGCATCCAGATTTGGTATAGGGAATCAGTGGCCCCTGGCGTCCAGTAACCTGTGGACCAGGGCCCCTCCCTCACCCAGAGGTCTTGGCCTGTTGGAACCTAAGATGCACATAACTCACCCCCCCTTTAGCCACTTGTGAGCCTTAAATTAGGTAGATACTTACCTTTTCCTTTCACCTCTGTTGTTGATCTTTAAAGACTCACTAGCAACTGGTATAGTGCCAAGGGACTGGTGCAAGGCAAATGGGGTGTCCATTTTTAAAAAGGGCTCTAGGTCTTCTCCGGGCAATTACAGAGCTGTTAGCTTAACATCCATTGTGGGGAAGTTGCTTGAGGGGCTATTAAGGGACTACATACACGAATATGTAACTATCCATATTACAACCAACACGGGTTTTACTAAGGACAGAAGCTGCCAAACTAACCTGATTGGCTTCTATGGGGAGGTGAGTAGAAGCCTGGACAGAGGGTGCGGCTGTGGATATAGTTTTTCTGGATTTTGTAAAAGCATTTGACACTGTCCCCCATAGATGCTTATTGGGGAAATTGAGATCTTCAGGATTAGAAAATACAGTTTGTAAATGGATTAAAAACTGGCTGAAGGATCGTGTGCAGAGAGTTGTGGTTAATGATACCTACTCTGAATGGTTACCAGTTGTAAGCGGTGTACCCCAGGGTTCAGTGCTGGCCCACTATTATTCAACTTGTTTATAAACGACATAGAAGATGGAATTAAAAGCACTGTCTCTATTTTTGCAGATGACACAAAGATATGTAGCACAGTGCAGTCTATTGAAGATGTTCACAAGCTTCAGGCTGACTTGGACACATTGAGTGTCTGGGCATCCACTTGGCAAATGAAGTTCAATGTGGAAAAATGTAAAGTCATGCACTTGGGGTCTAACAACCGAAAGGCAACATATATCCTCAAGGAACTAAAACTGGGAGAAACACTTGCTGAGAAGGATCTGGGGGTACTGGTAGATCACAGACTAAATAACAGCATACAATACCAAGCAGCTGCTTCCAAGGCCACCAAGATATTATCTTGCATTAGGCATTAGGCATGGAATCACGGGATAGAGATGTAATTTTGTCTCTTTACAAGGCACTGGTGCGCCCTCACCTGGAATATGCCGTCCAGTTCTGGGCACCCATTCATAGAAAGGACGCTCTGATAATGGAAAGGGTGCAGAGGAGAGCCACCAACTAATAAAGGGAATGAAAGATCTTAGTTATGAGGATAACTAAGGATTACAAGAATTTAATCTGTTTAGTCTTAAGAGGAGGCGATTAAGGAGGCACATGATTAACTTGTATAAATATATAAATGGCCTATACAAAAAATATGGGGGAACACTATTTCATGTAAAATCCTCTCTAAAGACAAGGGGCACTGCCTTCGACTGGAAAAAAAGAAATTTAGTCTCCAGAGGCGACAATCATTTTTTACCATAAGAACTATAAATCTATGGAATAGCCTCCCACAAAAACTTGTCACAGCATCAACCACTGACAGTTTCAAAAAAGGATTAGATGCTTATTTAGAAGAAAATAACATTAACAGTTACTATTAGCGGTTATAAGTAAAAAAATAAAACAAAAAAATAAAATAAATAGCTTCCCCTATAAAATAAAAAATAACTTCCCCTACCCCAACACCCTTGGTTGAACTTGATGGACACGTCTTTTTTTCAACAGTATTAACTAGGGATGAGCGAATCGATCCGGACGAACCCGGATTCGATCCGAATTTCAGGAAAAATTCGATTCGGATCGAATCCGAATTTCCCCGCGATTCGATCACTCGAAGTTTTCCTTTAACATCCATTCATTTACATTACAGGCATTCTAAGATGGCGGGCGGGACATGTCTGGACATGTATCCCGCGCCAGTGCAAGCTGGGGCAGTCACATGCAGCCTATCAGCAGCCAGCAAGCCCGGTGACGTCACACAGCGGTATTTAACGGCGGCCATCTTGCTTTTCCTCATTTCTCTATTGCATTCGTGACAGACAGACAGAACGCTGTGTAGCTGAGGCAGTTAGACAGGCTGGAGACAGGCTGGAGACAGGGACAGGCAGGAGGCAGGCAGGAGACAGACAGGAGGCAGGCAGGAGACAGACAGGAGACAGACAGAAAGCCAGGGAAAGGTAGGAAAAACGGAGCTGGCTGACAGGGAGAATTTTTTTTTTTCATCCAGCCTTTGTTAGCGTTTTCAGGCTGCTTATAGTAACTAACTGTGCATATATACTGAACTGATCTTAAGTCTGCTGTGAGGCATCCCATTCTGTGACTAAAGCAGCCTCTATTTAATAGCATAATAAACATTTGCACTTATTCTCATAGAAATCAGGCCTGATAAAGACACTTTTGCTGTGCATGCTCTCTGGTTTTTGTGGCACTGGCATCCCATTCTGTGACTAAAGCAGCCTCTATTTAATAGCATAATAAACATTTGCACTTATTCTCATAGAAATCAGGCCTGATAAAGACACTTTTGCTGTGCATGCTCTCTGGTTTTTGTGGCACTGGCATCCCATTCTGTGACTAAAGCAGCCTCTATTTAATAGCATAATAAACATTTGCACTTATTCTCATAGAAATCAGGCCTGATAAAGACACTTTTGCTGTGCATGCTCTCTGGTTTTTGTGGCACTGGCATCCCATTCTGTGACTAAAGCAGCCTCTATTTAATAGCATAATAAACATTTGCACTTATTCTCATAGAAATCAGGCCTGATAAAGACACTTTTGCTGTGCATGCTCTCTGGTTTTTGTGGCACTGGCATCCCATTCTGTGACTAAAGCAGCCTCTATTTAATAGCATAATAAACATTTGCACTTATTCTCATAGAAATCAGGCCTGATAAAGACACTTTTGCTGTGCATGCTCTCTGGTTTTTGTGGCACTGGCATCCCATTCTGTGACTAAAGCAGCCTCTATTTAATAGCATAATAAACATTTGCACTTATTCTCATAGAAATCAGGCCTGATAAAGACACTTTTGCTGTGCATGCTCTCTGGTTTTTGTGGCACTGGCATCCCATTCCGTGACTAAAGCAGCCTCTATTTAATAGCATAATAACCATTTGCACTTATTCTCATAGAAATCAGGCCTGATAAAGACACTTTTGCTGTGCATGCTCTCTGGTTTTTGTGGCACTGGCATCCCATTCCGTGACTAAAGCAGCCTCTATTTAATAGCATAATAAACATTTGCACTTATTCTCATAGAAATCAGGCCTGATAAAGACACTTTTGCTGTGCATGCTCTCTGGTTTTTGTGGCACTGGCATCCCATTCCGTGACTAAAGCAGCCTCTATTTAATAGCATAATAAACATTTGCACTTATTCTCATAGAAATCAGGCCTGATAAAGACACTTTTGCTGTGCATGCTCTCTGGTTTTTGTGGCACTGGCATCCCATTCCGTGACTAAAGCAGCCTCTATTTAATAGCATAATAAACATTTGCACTTATTCTCATAGAAATCAGGCCTGATAAAGACACTTTTGCTGTGCATGCTCTCTGGTTTTTGTGGCACTGGCATCCCATTCTGTGACTAAAGCAGCCTCTATTTAATAGCATAATAAACATTTGCACTTATTCTCATAGAAATCAGGCCTGATAAAGACACTTTTGCTGTGCATGCTCTCTGGTTTTTGTGGCACTGGCATCCCATTCCGTGACTAAAGCAGCCTCTATTTAATAGCATAATAAACATTTGCACTTATTCTCATAGAAATCAGGCCTGATAAAGACACTTTTGCTGTGCATGCTCTCTGGTTTTTGTGGCACTGGCATCCCATTCCGTGACTAAAGCAGCCTCTATTTAATAGCATAATAAACATTTGCACTTATTCTCATAGAAATCAGGCCTGATAAAGACACTTTTGCTGTGCATGCTCTCTGGTTTTTGTGGCACTGGCATCCCATTCTGTGACTAAAGCAGCCTCTATTTAATAGCATAATAAACATTTGCACTTATTCTCATAGAAATCAGGCCTGATAAAGACACTTTTGCTGTGCATGCTCTCTGGTTTTTGTGGCACTGGCATCCCATTCTGTGACTAAAGCAGCCTCTATTTAATAGCATAATAAACATTTGCACTTATTCTCATAGAAATCAGGCCTGATAAAGACACTTTTGCTGTGCATGCTCTCTGGTTTTTGTGGCACTGGCATCCCATTCTGTGACTAAAGCAGCCTCTATTTAATAGCATAATAACCATTTGCACTTATTCTCATAGAAATCAGGCCTGATAAAGACACTTTTGCTGTGCATGCTCTCTGGTTTTTGTGGCACTGGCATCCCATTCTGTGACTAAAGCAGCCTCTATTTAATAGCATAATAAACATTTGCACTTATTCTCATAGAAATCAGGCCTGATAAAGACACTTTTGCTGTGCATGCTCTCTGGTTTTTGTGGCACTGGCATCCCATTCTGTGACTAAAGCAGCCTCTATTTAATAGCATAATAAACATTTGCACTTATTCTCATAGAAATCAGGCCTGATAAAGACACTTTTGCTGTGCATGCTCTCTGGTTTTTGTGGCACTGGCATCCCATTCTGTGACTAAAGCAGCCTCTATTTAATAGCATAATAAACATTTGCACTTATTCTCATAGAAATCAGGCCTGATAAAGACACTTTTGCTGTGCATGCTCTCTGGTTTTTGTGGCACTGGCATCCCATTCCGTGACTAAAGCAGCCTCTATTTAATAGCATAATAAACATTTGCACTTATTCTCATAGAAATCAGGCCTGATAAAGACACTTTTGCTGTGCATGCTCTCTGGTTTTTGTGGCACTGGCATCCCATTCCGTGACTAAAGCAGCCTCTATTTAATAGCATAATAAACATTTGCACTTATTCTCATAGAAATCAGGCCTGATAAAGACACTTTTGCTGTGCATGCTCTCTGGTTTTTGTGGCACTGGCATCCCATTCTGTGACTAAAGCAGCCTCTATTTAATAGCATAATAAACATTTGCACTTATTCTCATAGAAATCAGGCCTGATAAAGACACTTTTGCTGTGCATGCTCTCTGGTTTTTGTGGCACTGGCATCCCATTCTGTGACTAAAGCAGCCTCTATTTAATAGCATAATAAACATTTGCACTTATTCTCATAGAAATCAGGCCTGATAAAGACACTTTTGCTGTGCATGCTCTCTGGTTTTTGTGGCACTGGCATCCCATTCTGTGACTAAAGCAGCCTCTATTTAATAGCATAATAACCATTTGCACTTATTCTCATAGAAATCAGGCCTGATAAAGACACTTTTGCTGTGCATGCTCTCTGGTTTTTGTGGCACTGGCATCCCATTCTGTGACTAAAGCAGCCTCTATTTAATAGCATAATAAACATTTGCACTTATTCTCATAGAAATCAGGCCTGATAAAGACACTTTTGCTGTGCATGCTCTCTGGTTTTTGTGGCACTGGCATCCCATTCTGTGACTAAAGCAGCCTCTATTTAATAGCATAATAAACATTTGCACTTATTCTCATAGAAATCAGGCCTGATAAAGACACTTTTGCTGTGCATGCTCTCTGGTTTTTGTGGCACTGGCATCCCATTCTGTGACTAAAGCAGCCTCTATTTAATAGCATAATAAACATTTGCACTTATTCTCATAGAAATCAGGCCTGATAAAGACACTTTTGCTGGCCAAAGCCCTACTGGACCCTGCCAGGTCGATTCCTGCCCGGGGCATCCCATTCTGTGACTACAGCAGCCTCTGTTTAAGACCATATAAGCATTTGCTCTTATCATATTTGAAATTAGCCTGATAAAGACACTTTTGCTGGCCAAAGCCCTACTGGACCCTGCCAGGTCCATTCCTGCCCAGGGCATCCCATTCTGTGACTAAAGCAGCCTCTGTTTAAGACCATATAAGCATTTGCTCTTATTATATTTATATTATAAGACACTTTTGCTGGGCATAGGCTTACTGCTGCCTGCCAGGTGCACTTCTGTTGAGGCATCCCATTCTGTAACATAGCATACCCCTCTTTATTTACACTAAGCAGCTCTCTTATTTACACTAAGCAGGCCTGTTGGAGGCTGAGTGTTACTGCTCACTTTTGGTGTGCATTATATTCTGTTTTATATAGACCCACTGCTGCCTGGGGGTTCTTAAAATATCACCTACTACCACGCCAGTTAGACTATGTCGGGCAGACAAGTGCCTGGAAGTGAAAAGAGGAGTGGCAGAGGCCAAGATTCCGCAGGCAGAGCTCGCATCAGACTGGGGGCCAGTAGCAGCAGGAGTCACGCTGAGAGACCTAATCTGCCAGTATCTGCTAGCGGTCGGGTCTCCACCAGTAACGCATCTGCCGTGGTAGATTGGCTGACGCGCTCATCAACAACATCATCACAACTTACATCTGAGACCCCCAGTCTAGGGTCGGTAGGTTCCTCTGACACAACCCTGAGTTGGCATGCCCCGAGAGCAGTCCCTGTCCTCCCATTGCCTCTGTCCTACGCCGTTCCCTCCCCCAGCGACGTATCCTATGCTTTGGGTTCAGCTCCACTCTTTAGTGAGGAGGACGATCAGATACAGGAGGACAGTCAGCAGCTACTGCCCAGCCAAGAAATGGAGGTGGCTTCTTTAGCTAGGCAGACAAATAGTGATGTGGACAGTGTCGTGGGTGCTGCGAGCGTTCCAGCTCCTGCGCCAGACACTGTTGACGAATCCACGAACATCAGTGACGTACAGCCACAACCCGGTGATGATGATGATGATGACGATGAAGCCGATCGCACTTGGGAGCCGGGTGATGAAGGGGCTTCATCGTCATCATCAGGAGAAGAGGGGCGCAGGTTGCCCCGGAGTCAGCAGCTGAGGCAGCAAGGTGGTAGCAGTCAGCATGGGGGCACAATTCCAAAGGCTGGAGCCGGCCGGGGCCGGGGCCGGGGTAGAGCACCTGCTGTGCGGCAGTCTACCTTATCGGGAGGTAGTGGAGCAGGGGTTCCTGGAGTTGGCAACAGCAGCAGTGAATCAGTGAGGCCAGGGGGTGGGAAAAGTAGCTACTCGGCAGTGTGGCAGTTTTTCCTGAGGCATCCGCAGGAGGGTAACATGGCCACATGCAAGATATGTAGGCAAAAGGTGAAGCGTGGCCAGGGTCCAAATGTTGGCACCACGGCCCTGCGTCAACATATGATGCGTCACCATAAAACGACCTGGGAGAACCGAGGCTCCCAAGGGGTGGTCCAGTCTGCTTCCTCACCAAGTGAGCTCCCAATTTCTGCCAGCCAAGGCTCCAGCACCTCAGCCGAAGGCAGCTGTGCGTCATACCCATCCTCTGTCGCTCCTGCTCCTCCTCCTCCAAGTCATGCATCCCGCCAGCAATCCATCAGCGAAGCCATGTCCAAGAGACAGCAGTATGCGCCCACTCATCCTACGGCGCAGAAGCTGAATGTGCTCCTGTCCAAGTTGCTGGTGCTGCAGTCGCTCCCTTTTCAGGTGGTGGAATCTGCACCTTTCAGAGAACTGATGGCTTGTGCCGAGCCGAGGTGGAGAGTCCCAAGCCGTCATTTCTTTGCCAAGAAGGCAGTACCAGCGCTGCACACTTTTGTTGAACAGAAGGTGGGCCAGTCCTTGAGCCTGTCGGTGTGTAGCAAAATACATGGCAGCGCCGACATCTGGAGCTGTAACTACGGTCAGGGGCAGTACATGTCGTTTACGGCCCACTGGGTGAATGTGGTCCCTTTGCAGCAGCAACTTGGACAGGTCACGCCGCTTCGGCCTCCGCGCTCTCTGCCCATTGGGCCTGTGACACCGTGCGACTCGGCCTCCTCATCCTCCGCCATCTCCTCACCCTCCACTGTAGGCTCAAGTCTCAGTGCCCCTCCAGTCTACCATGTGTGCAGGGCACGGAGGTGTCACGCAGTGCTTCACATGGTTTGTCTTGGCGAACGGAGTCACACAGGGGAGGAACTGCTTAAATGTATTCATCAGGAAATCCAAACATGGCTTACTCCGAGAAAACTTAAAATGGGAATCATGGTTACCGACAATGGGAAGAACATTTTGTCTGCGCTGCGCCAAGGAAGCCTGACCCATGCCCCCTGCATGGCTCACGTCTTCAATCTGGTTGTCAAGCGGTTTCTGAAGTGTTCCCCCCATCTGCAGGACATCCTAACAACTTCACGGAAACTTTGCATGCACTTCAGCCACTCCTACACCGCCAAACACACCCTTCTTGAGCTACAGCGTCAGAATGGTATCCCCCAACATAGTCTGATTTGCGATGTTTCCACCCGTTGGAATTCCACCCTTCACATGTTGGACCGATTATATGAACAGAGAAAAGCCATCACGGATTTCCTGATGATCCAAGCAGATAGGGGGACTCCCCTGTGTAACTTCAATGTCAACCAGTGGCAGCTCATACGTGACACCTGCCGTTTGCTCAGGCCCTTTGAGGAAGCCACTTTATTTGTCAGTCGGCAGGATTACGGGATGAACGACGTGATTCCACTGCTTCATGTACTACAGCACATGTTGGAAACCATGGCTGGTCAGGGCACTGGAGACATGGCGTTTACATCTTACGGCCACATGAACCCCGTTGGAGCTGAACTGGAGGAGGAGGAGGAGGAAGAGGAGGAGGAGGAGTTGCCCAGCGAAACACAGTTTAGGCTTGGCGAAATGGCTGGTTTATCTAGTCAGCGGACAGGAGAGGAGGAGCAGGAGCAGCCAGAGGAGCTAGAGGTTTTTGAGGAAGGAGAGACAGAGGACCCGGGCACACCGTGGCAGTATGCAGTGGAGATGGAGACAGGTAGTCCATCCGAGTCACTTGCGCAAATGGCACGAAGCATGCTCACATGCTTGCGTAGTGACCCCAGAATTGTTTCCATCTGTCGGCGGGATGACTTCTGGCTGTCCACCTTATTGGACCCTCGCTTCCGGCACAAAATGGGGGCATTTTTTAAACCCACCGAGAGGGAGGACAAACTCAACTACTACAAAGACATTCTACGTAGGCAGTTGGCCGATGCCTATCTGCGCCATGGTCCATACTCTCGCAGGTCTGACTCGAGGGGACCTCTGCGCTCACCTTCCACTGCCATGGCCGCTGGGGGGGTTGGCAGCAGCAGCAGCAGAAGCTCCATCAGCAGCAGCAGCCTCAGTCTTCAGTCGCTAATGAGTAGCTTTCTACACCCGCATAGTGAGGCTACTCATGAGCAGCAGGAAGACCTGGAGCAGGACCTGAACCAGCAGGTCATGTCATACTTTGACATGACCATGCCAACACACCTTGAGGATCCGCTGGACTTCTGGGCAGCCAAACTTGATTTGTGGCCGCAACTAGCAGAGTTTGCCCTGGAAAAGCTGTCCTGCCCGGCAAGTAGCGTGCCATCTGAGCGGGTGTTTAGTGCGGCGGGGGCCATAGTTACGGCGAGGAGAACTCGTCTGTCAACTAAAAATGTGGAGAGACTCACCTTTGTCAAAATGAATCAGGGATGGATCAGCCAGGATTTCCACCCACCAATGCCTGATGCATGCGACTAGATTCAGCATGGTGCCACGTTTTACACTTTACAAATGGTGCAAAACATATTTATGTCTTTAGGCCATTTTTTGGGCTCCTGCTGCTGCTACTGCCAACTTCTGCCAACTCCAGGGTGTGATTCATCCAATTTTTGGGCTCCTGAAGCCAACTCCAGTGTATATTTGGGCTCCTGCTGCTACTACTGTCAACTCCTGCCAACTCCAGGGTGTGATTCATCCAATTTTTGGGCTCCTGAGGCCAACTCCAGTGTATATTTGGGCTCCTGCTGCTGCTACTGTCAACTCCTGCCAACTCCAGGGTGTGATTCATCCAATTTTTGGGCTCCTGAAGCCAACTCCAGTGTATATTTGGGCTCCTGCTGCTACTACTGCCAACTTCTGCCAACTCCAGGGTGTGATTCATCCAATTTTTGGGCTCCTGAAGCCAACTCCAGTGTATATTTGGGCTCCTGCTGCTGCTGCTGCCAACTTCTGCCAACTCCAGGGTGTGATTCATCCAATTTTTGGGCTCCTGAAGCCAACTCCAGTGTATATTTGGGCTCCTGCTGCTGCTGCTGCCAACTTCTGCCAACTCCAGGGTGTGATTCATCCAATTTTTGGGCTCCTGAAGCCAACTCCAGTGTATATTTGGGCTCCTGCTGCTACTACTGTCAACTCCTGCCAACTCCAGGGTGTGATTCATCCAATTTTTGGGCTCCTGAGGCCAACTCCAGTGTATATTTGGGCTCCTGCTGCTGCTGCTGCCAACTTCTGCCAACTCCAGGGTGTGATTCATCCAATTTTTGGGCTCCTGAGGCCAACTCCAGTGTATATTTGGGCTCCTGCTGCTGCTACTGTCAACTCCTGCCAACTCCAGGGTGTGATTCATCCAATTTTTGGGCTCCTGAAGCCAACTCCAGTGTATATTTGGGCTCCTGCTGCTGCTGCTGCTGCCAACTTCTGCCAACTCCAGGGTGTGATTCATCCAATTTTTGGGCTCCTGAAGCCAACTCCAGTGTATATTTGGGCTCCTGCTGCTGCTGCTGCCAACTTCTGCCAACTCCAGGGTGTGATTCATCCAATTTTTGGGCTCCTGAAGCCAACTCCAGTGTATATTTGGGCTCCTGCTGCTGCTGCTGCCAACTTCTGCCAACTCCAGGGTGTGATTCATCCAATTTTTGGGCTCCTGAAGCCAACTCCAGTGTATATTTGGGCTCCTGCTGCTACTACTGTCAACTCCTGCCAACTCCAGGGTGTGATTCATCCAATTTTTGGGCTCCTGAGGCCAACTCCAGTGTATATTTGGGCTCCTGCTGCTGCTGCTGCCAACTTCTGCCAACTCCAGGGTGTGATTCATCCAATTTTTGGGCTCCTGAGGCCAACTCCAGTGTATATTTGGGCTCCTGCTGCTGCTACTGTCAACTCCTGCCAACTCCAGGGTGTGATTCATCCAATTTTTGGGCTCCTGAAGCCAACTCCAGTGTATATTTGGGCTCCTGCTGCTGCTGCTGCTGCCAACTTCTGCCAACTCCAGGGTGTGATTCATCCAATTTTTGGGCTCCTGAAGCCAACTCCAGTGTATATTTGGGCTCCTGCTGCTGCTACTGTCAACTCCTGCCAACTCCAGGGTGTGATTCATCCAATTTTTGGGCTCCTGAGGCCAACTCCAGTGTATATTTGGGCTCCTGCTGCTGCTACTGTCAACTCCTGCCAACTCCAGGGTGTGATTCATCCAATTTTTGGGCTCCTGAAGCCAACTCCAGTGTATATTTGGGCTCCTGCTGCTGCTACTGCCAACTTCTGCCAACTCCAGGGTGTGATTCATCCAATTTTTGGGCTCCTGAAGCCAACTCCAGTGTATATTTGGGCTCCTGCTGCTACTACTGCCAACTTCTGCCAACTCCAGGGTGTGATTCATCCAATTTTTGGGCTCCTGAGGCCAACTCCAGTGTATATTTGGGCTCCTGCTGCTACTACTGCCAACTTCTGCCAACTCCAGGGTGTGATTCATCCAATTTTTGGGCTCCTGAGGCCAACTCCAGTGTATATTTGGGCTCCTGCTGCTGCTGCTGCCAACTTCTGCCAACTCCAGGGTGTGATTCATCCAATTTTTGGGCTCCTGAAGCCAACTCCAGTGTATATTTGGGCTCCTGCTGCTAATACTGTCAACTCCTGCCAACTCCAGGGTGTGATTCATCCAATTTTTGGGCTCCTGAAGCCAACTCCAGTGTATATTTGGGCTCCTGCTGCTGCTGCTGCCAACTTCTGCCAACTCCAGGGTGTGATTCATCCAATTTTTGGGCTCCTGAGGCCAACTCCAGTGTATATTTGGGCTCCTGCTGCTGCTGCTGCCAACTTCTGCCAACTCCAGGGTGTGATTCATCCAATTTTTGGGCTCCTGAGGCCAACTCCAGTGTATATTTGGGCTCCTGCTGCTACTACTGTCAACTCCTGCCAACTCCAGGGTGTGATTCATCCAATTTTTGGGCTCCTGAGGCCAACTCCAGTGTATATTTGGGCTCCTGCTGCTGCTGCTGCCAACTTCTGCCAACTCCAGGGTGTGATTCATCCAATTTTTGGGCTCCTGAGGCCAACTCCAGTGTATATTTGGGCTCCTGCTCCTGCTGCTGCCAACTTCTGCCAACTCCAGGGTGTGATTCATCCAATTTTTGGGCTCCTGAAGCCAACTCCAGTGTATATTTGGGCTCCTGCTGCTGCTGCCAACTTCTGCCAACTCCAGGGTGTGATTCATCCAATTTTTGGGCTCCTGAGGCCAACTCCAGTGTATATTTGGGCTCCTTCTGCCCCTCATAGTGATGCCACTTCAACTCTCTGCAATTGTGCCGCTCTGCGATTCTATTAGCGATGCCTCTGATCTGCATGTGATATTTCTTCAAAGTATTATTTAACAAACCCAGCACGCATCCTGTGCGTGTTACAGCAAGGCTGAATGGTTTACAACCCTATTGAGGCTGTAGGAGGCTCAGAAATAGCCGTTTTTAATAGCGATTCGTCGCGAATTTATTCGGGTCGAAACGATTTTTGTCGGAAAATTCGGCGAATCAGTCGAATCGAATTTTTCAAAAGTTCGCTCATCTCTAGTATTAACTATGTAACTATGTAAATGATCTGTCTGCATAGGGACTATGGAGTCCCAGGTTCTCTTGGAGTTAGAGGTTAGGGGCAGGGGAGTAACTTGAGATGGTGCAACCACATCGGGGCCAAGAAGTTCAGTGAGGCCCCATCATTGTTGCTCCTCCACCTTATTTATATTTGTGGTACATGGGCGTGACCAGGGGGTGTGGTAAAATTGGTTGCTCTTATTCTCTCTCTAGGTATGCTTCTAATGAGGTGCTACACCTCTTCCAGGCCACACCCACACCCATCTGGACTGCCCCCCAACCCTGGGTACACCACTGAAGATTGTTAACCATTATTTTATGCTAAATCGCTTTCAGTTAGATGCTAACCTTTATACAATATACTCTGATAAAGCCTAATATGAAAAACATAAGGGTAACAGTGCTTTTTATAAATTAATGGGAGAAAGAAAAACTGCCCCATATTATAGCATAACTGCATCACAAACTGTGAAGTGAAACGATCAGAACTTATAATTAACATTGGATTTTACTCCTTGTAATTCATGCCAGTACAGAGTGGCAGAGGATTTGAAAGTTGAGGACAGTAACGAACCTGAACACAATGTTCAGTTCTGTGCTGAACTTCAGGTCTCTGAACCTGAACACATACTTCAACCAGAGGTCTGTGTTCGAGTTTGGATGACCCCGAAAGTTGTTTAATGAGCTGCTAGGCAAATTAAATAAAAACATCTGCTAATTGTCCTTTTCATTTTACATCCAGGGACAGGCAGCTACTGGTCCGATTAAAAAAATCTGCTAATTGTCAATTTCAGGCCACAGTCAGTAAGGTGTCAAAAAAAAAAAAAAAAAAAAACAGTAATTACGGGACACGGACATGGCCATGGTGCTGCTGCTGGTGGTGCTGATGAACCCATGCTTGCTACACCTTCCTCTGGTGCAAACAGGTGCCAGGGTTTGTAGCATATTCTTGTAGACCCCCATATACTGTGCCAGATTGGTGAGGCCAGAGCAAATAGAGGCATTGATAGATTATATGACACACATTGCTTCAACATATCATCAGATTGTCTTCAACCCACTCCACTTCTGCCAAATGTGCAGAGCTCTCCTCCTCACCCTCCTTCAAATCAGCCACAAGTCATGAAGCAGTCACTAATGCTCTATGATAACATTCCTAGCTGGGATTCTGTGGGACATCCACCTGCCCCTGCTGCAGATATAGACCAACAGCTTGTGTTGGAGGATAAGCACTTGGACAGTGGACCATCGCAGGTCACCTACAATGAGGATGAAACCCAGGTGCTGACTGCTGCGGCTTTCTGCAATATGAAGGCTGAGAAGGAAGCAGGAGTGGGAGTGGGTAGAATAGGTTTGCAGGGGTGAAATCACGTACCTGGTTGAGTGCTGTTTGCGGGGGGGGGGGGGGGGGGTTTAAGCAGGCAAGTGTATAATCCAAAGGAGATGATGGGGGCGTGGAAGGCAGATCCGGGTCAGTAGCAGGTCAGGTCACAAGTAGTCTCAGGTTGCACAGTGTTTACTGTCACCATGGCTTAAATAGGTGGTTCCGACACCTCCATGGCATGCAGGTGGGCATATGTACATACGTTGATGTGCTTGTGTGCGTGGCAGTCTAGAAGCTACGGACCGGGATCTCTCATAGCGCTGCTGTCTGGAAGCTATGGACCAGGATCTCTCTCGGGCAATGATGAAGTCCTAGACCCAATATAGACTGAAGGCCGTCAGAGTTTGAAAGAAGAGGTGGTGGCCACACAGCCCCAGGCATCCAGCAGAAGAGTGAAAAGGGTGCAAACTATCAGCGGTCAGCCTATTGCTACCACTGCCCACCGCGCACCTGAGAGCCTCAAAGCTGGCTCAAAGGATCTCCTCAGTGTCACAAGCAGTGCACAGATGACAAGACACGGGTCATTTGCATGCTGTGCCACCACTCGCTGAAGAGAGGGAAAAGTGTAAATAAACTCAGCACCACATGCATGACCAGGCACCTGCAAACCAAACACAAGCTGCAGTGGGTGAGACACCATCTACAGCCTGGACCCACCACACAGGGTGTGGGCCACCACTGCCTGCTTGACAATCCCATGCCACAGGAGTTTTTGGTGATTGTTGGCAAGGATTGGGGCAGATATTTATCAACAACATTGCCATGGGGAGGCATAAGTGTGGCATGTTGCAGGACCTCTGGAACAAGGGCTCTGCCTGCTCCATCAAAGAGTGCCGACGGCACCGCCTGCAGTGTCGTCATCATCAGGAGTAACAAATGTATCATCCATCTTTAAAGGAGGGGAGAGCATCCACGGAGGAACTCTGAACCAGCGTAGTGTATACCACGTTAGCCACCACTGTAGCCAGAACATCCAAAAGTTAAAGTAATGCCATTTATAAGAGAATAAATAAAGGGGAGTGGGAGCAGCTCAATCACTATTATTTATACAAAATTATTATCATTATTCAGGGCCTGGGAACTAATTTACCACCCAATTTAACCCTCTCATCAAACTAAATATCAAGCAACAAACATGTCTAGCTGTGTGGAAAGACAGAGATTTGGTTGCATATATCTGCAGATACATGTGGAAACCACAATGCCCCGGCAAGGCACTCTGTGTTTAGTGTGGTCCCTACTCTTAATTTTGAGTGCCCAACATTGGGAAATCCAGACACATATTTGAGAGCTAATCACCTGGGAAGCTGCCAGCCTCCCTTTAGAACACTTCACAGGGAGAAATCAAATACCATTTATAAGCTAACTCAATAGATTTCTTTTGAGTTTTGAAAGATTTCTTCTATAGGCATAATACAACTTAAGAATCTTAAAGCCACACAATAATACACAAATACCACAAAGCCAGGGACAATTTTATTTTGTACTGGCAGAAGTAAAAGAAAGGTTTCCACCACAGGATGCAAATGTATTCATGGCAAAAGAGAAGAGGAAGGTAGGCCTGTTGCTTTACCACATGATCTGACACTAAACAGACTTTCTTATCTGAGGTCCACAGATTTAACCCATTCTAGCATGTAAACTAGATATCAGTAAATCATTAATTGTCAATATCCCTCTGACTATTATCCTGCATCTCCCAAACTTTTACTACTTTTGCCATCTTTCACGTATGTCAGAAGAAAACATTTATTGAGTTTGTATTATTCTTTCAGAAAAATCTATTGAGTAAGCCAAAATACCATACTACTTTAACTTTGGATTTTTGCAAACATTGGTTCCTAATATTGATTGCTACAGATATGCATTTACTATGAAATAAAAAAAAATACACGTTTGTACTTACCATGTAAAATCGTTAGGTTGTCCATCATGGGACACCAAATTTTTATGAATGGGCATTGTTAGTAGGCGGTAGGCGGGACTGGAGCAGGAAGTGAGCTGTAATTTCTTTGCCACCCTCACGCCCAGTGTTACCCGGGTCTCCCATCTACACTTTGTTCCCTCTGGGAGCAGCCGCCACTAGCACCTAGGTGCCTGGGTTGACCCCTGTGACTATAATAATACTAAAATAACTAAAATAACAGCATTAAACATCATTAAACAAAACACAGCCCTAAAACAACAAAAAATTACTTATCTTAGATCCTCCACAGGTGAAGAATAGAGCAGTTACCGCATGCCGGGTCTTATACATGTGGATAGGGAGGGATGACTGATGATAATGATAATAATTTTTAAGTTCTCTGTATCTTTTAGTGGACCTTCCGTTCACTCTGTACATAAGAGATAATCAAATGCAACTAGTAACTATAGCAAACCAAATGCTGGAAACTCAGCGTTACATGCAAGAAGCTCACACCCACCCCACACTATAAGATCTGTTCCCATAGGGGAATTCTCGTAGGTTAAACACCATTGTTCTGATGATGAAACTTTAGAGAGTGAAACAGAGGTGCTATATCAGAGATTACTACTTTAGAGAGGTTACTCACAGAAAATATTAGACAGAGCTAAACAAATAGCAAAAGAATGAGATAGGAACACATTATTGGCAGATACACAATCAAAATGAAGTGACATGGACAATAAACTAATTTTTTACACAACCCCTGTAACCCCTGACTTCCTCTTTCTGTTTATTCTGGGTGTGTAAGTGACCTCTACTCCCGCTATCTAGCTTATTTATATGGATTTTTATGAATGGGCCATTTTTCGCGATAGTGCTCCTCTAATTGATAGAGTGCATTAGGTCCACGGGGGGGGGGGGGGGGGTTAATATCTCTTATGCTGGAATCCAGGTGGATGTTTTATCTACAAACTAGGCAACCACAGGGATTGAATTCCCGATTTGATATTAAATGCACTGGCTTGTCGTTATATATTTTTTAATCATGAGGGTTAAATGGTTTTCTGTTTATTATGTGTGACATGATTTTACATATTTCTTTCCAGTAATTACAGTTATAGGTCTGTTAACATAGTGTGGAGTATTTGATATATACTTCGTTTGTTATAATATGAAGTCATTTTAAAATCATAATGAGTTATGAAGCGCTATCATATTAAAGTGGACCAACACCCAGGGGTGATCGGCCGCGGGACATCCGAGATCGGGATGTCCCGCGGTGAGGGACCCCCCCAAAAGCCCCAAAAAACTCACCAGATCGGCGGCGGCAGCGGCCGCCGCCTCCCGCGCGCCCCCTTTGGGCTGTCAAAGGGGCGCGCGGGAGGCGGCGGCGGCGGACGCGCTGTCTTGTCCGCAGCTGTCACCCGCTTGTCCGTGGCTACGTGGGAGCGTGGTGAGGTCAGTTTTGGGGGGTTTCTGGGGGGTTTTACACACCTAATCGGGGTGCCCCCCTGAAGTGGACCAAAACCCAGGATAGTCAAAATCCTGGGTGTTGGTCCACTTTAATCCCTCTTACCATGAATATGTTATTGTTGATATATATTATATTTGTAGGCTTGTTTATTTAGAAACTGCAGTCAGAACAGTTGCGGCCACGTGTGATTCTCTGTGTGCACGCCCCCTCAGGAAGAGTCTCTGGAGCACATTGCGTGCCAGGAATGCACTTCCTTATTGAGTATGGTTCATTGCTCTGAAGCGGCTCATGACATCAGCCGCTGGAGTACTCTGCCCCTCTTACCGCCTTGCAATTGGTTGGTTTAATATATTGTCGGCCAATGGAGGAAAGCAAGCCGTGTGCATTCAATCAAGTAGAGGAGAGACTTTTAGAGTATATAAGTTGTATCAATTGGGTAGTTCTGTATATGACTAAGAGCCAACACTGGCTTGAAACGCATCATCGGTTACTACAGAGCTGTTTTTAACTGCTACATGTCTGATCTTTTTAATGCTAATAAACTGGATTTTTTAGGGGAATCAGTGGCTGGAAATTGTGTTGTTCACCACCTGAATAAACAACATGTCAGGGCAACAACTTTAGATATGATTTTAAGTACCTATGATAAGACATTTGTTTATGGGTTTTTTTATGAGATACTACTAATATGAACATAAACTATAAGAATTCCCTAAAATATATAACTAATGCATTTTATCCTATGTCCACTTTTTCTTTCCAGTGATGAGATGCTTAGGAATTCCAACGCGGGTAATAACAAACTTTGACTCAGCTCATGATACTAACAGTAATTTAATCATTGATGAATACTATGACTCTACGGGTAAGAAACTCCCACAGGAAAGAAATGACAGTATCTGGTAAGAATAAGAATACTTTATTTGCCTAGTAAACAATGTGCACAAGAAATGTATTTTGGCAGTTTACACCATTACAAATATGGTTCACTGAAGGACACTAGGAAGGCTTTACATAGAAACGTAGCATAGCATCGAGATTCAAGGTCTAGGGAGGAATTAAAAGGTAATTACTGTACATCGCTAAGTAATTGTTATAGAAAGGCGTCTGCTAGTGGAGCAGTTCACATTTAGTAACTGAGTGGCTGATTGGTAGAAGCCACTCTTAGATCAAGTGGTTCTGCATGGTGGCATTCTGAAACACTTCCTGGATGGGCAGACCTTGTCCTGAATAGGAGGGATCTGAGATGATCCTTCTGGCATCAGATCAGATATTGGTGTTAGGGGAGAATCTATAACTCTTTCTGAGGTTCCAACAATCCTTTGTATTCTCATTTTGTCCTTCTCACTTGCTCCAGCAAATAAGCAAAAGGAGAAACAGGAAACAGAGGAATGACCTGATGGTTGCATTGTCGAAAGTGGTGAGAATCCTCTTAGAAAGCCCCACCTTCTTCAGCTGATGCAGAAGGAACAGTCTCTGCTTAAACTTCTTTAGTATTGTGGTGATGAACTTGTCCCACTTGAGGTTGTTAGATATGGTGATACCCAGAAATGTTGTATTCTTAAACTTTTGTATCTATTTTCCCCCTATGGATAATCCTGTTGTGGTGGACTTTAAAGTGACAAAAGTCCATGATCATCTCTTGGTTATCTCCCCAACATTGTTTATGTAAGCATCCTCCACTCCATTCCTGATCAGACTAATGACTATTGTATCATCGGCAAACTTTAGGATCTTAACAGAGTCTGCCAAGGAGATGCAGTCATTTGTGTATAGTGTGAAAAGAATTGGTGACAGGCAATAACATTTGTAGTTCTATGGCTGGCATTGAAGGGGCCTAACTTGACCTGTTTAGATTTGCCTATCAAGAATCTTCCAATCCAGGCACATTGTTTGGAAGCGATGTTTAGCTTGGCTATCTTATTGATAAGCAGATTTGACCTGATTGTATTGAAGGCAGAAATGGAATCTAGAAATAGGATTCTGGCATACAAGTTCTGGTGATCCATATGTTCATGCATGTGCTGTAAGACCAGGTTGAAAGTATCTTCTGAGAATCGATTTGGTCTGTAGACATACTGGTGAGGGTTCAACTTGGTATCTGGGATTTTCTTCAGGTGGCTAAACACTCCTAGTCATTCAGCTCAAGAGATTAATTATTTTTTGGTACTGGAATGATGGAACGCCTTCCAGGTGTTCCAGGGATACAAGTAAGATATTGGTCAGCACAAGATGACAAACATCTTGTTGATATAGTGTCCAGCCTAGATGCCTTCCTTGGGTTAAAACCTTTCAAGAATAATGTCATCTGCCTCTAACAGAGGCTCCATTGCAGATTTCTGTGAAGATAAGACCAGAGAGGGGGGAGAGTAGGGTGCATACAATGAGTTCAGCTCTTCAGCAAGGTGTAAGCTAGGGTGAGCATTTTGAGGGGGGCTCTTATAGTTGGTTATAGTTCCAAGGCCATCCCAAACCTTCCTGGTGCTCCCTGAAAATAATTCCTTCTGTAGTTTCAAGGTATATTCTCTCTTTGCAACCTTGATTTCCTTTGTGAGTAAACACTAGGGTACCCCATGTTGGTGGTTGGAGCCAAGTGCCACCTACCTCTCCAGTTAAAGGTCCCATGGGGGATCTGGGGTGTCTCCAGTGGGTCCAGGTCTCAGGAGTACCATAGCTGCAAGGATGGGTTAGTTTAGGTTGGTCCACACAACCAACTGATGGCCCCATCTTCTCAAACACCATTTATTAGTCTCTCTTAGCCAGGATTTTGGATGCCATGACCTGGTCCTCCTTGGGGGGTAGATGACAGGGCTGGTACTGTGCAAGGATAGTGGGGTCTTCAGGTGTCTGGTGTCCAGGAGCAGGGTCTTGTGAGATGCCTTCTCTGTGTTAGATGGTAAATAGCAAAAAAAAGTGGCAAAGAGTGCTGAATCACACATATATCTTATATCCATGTATTTGTTGTAACTTTTACAATTATTATTAAATAGTATTGTTATGAGGGGATAGTGACTGGAGGTTCAATTCCCGGACATGACTGACATGCTCTTGATCAAGGCATCTAAGTCCTGAACTGCTTCCTGGGTGATGTCGCTAGGGCAACAGCGCATTCTGGGCATATGTACACTCACTTCACACATGGGTTAAATGCAAAAGCATATAATGGCCATATAAAATGAAGGCAAAAACATTTTTTCTACTGCCTTTGCAGAATCAGGCCAAATATGGGATATACACCGCACTGCATATCTTTAACAGCAGAAACCTCCTGCTGACCTTGTCATGAAAAAAAAATTATATATATATTGTGGTAAAGTGTATAAAAATGTCAAAAATCGTGTGTATTTTTCCCCTGCTAGGCTGTATCAGGCACGATCTGTGCCGGGTTTTCAGGACCCAGGTCACTTTCCCCAATCCTTTTCAGGTTTGTTCCATGATCTCAGGCCTTGCACAGGTGATCAGGCTGACTGCAGGGGAAGCCTGAATAAAAAGGTGCCACTGAGCCTGTCAGTTGTCTTTTGACCAGCCTGAAGGAAGGAGCCCAGGCTGAACTGCACATTGGTGAATAACAGTACTGGAGTTAAGCGAAGGACTTGGCTTCTGCGCCCCTAAACTTGGACTTGTGGGGATGAGCAGCGGAGGGCTTGTTTTCCCTGCAAAGTGGACTGGACTTACCCTGGAGTTGCAGCTTGCTGGAGTATCCAGCCCTGGACTTACCTTGACTTGGTGAAGTAACCACTTTGATTTACTGCATTGATGCTGCAATCTCTGAAGTGAGAAATATTTTTCGTTTGAATACTTTATTTTCTCAATAACCCTGTTTTAGCTGTTGAAGAACTGTTGTCCGTGTCACTGCCGTTCGCCCAACCGCTCACAATTGGTGGAGTATGCGGGCACAGTGACTGTTGCTAGGGGCAACGGAGTGACAACGGATGTCGAGGGTGAAAGCGGCGACTGAGATGTCTCACCAAACGCAAATGGAAGAGGTGATTAAGCAGCTAATCCAGGCTAACCTCCAGCATGCGCAGGCCCTGAACCAAACGGCAGAAAGGCCTGACACAACAGCAGCAAGCCATGGCACAACATCAGCAAACACAGCAGCAAGCCATGGCACAACAGCAGCAAGCCATGGCACAACAGCAGCAAACACAGCAGCAAGCCATGGCACAGCAGCAGCAAGCACAGCAACAGGCCATGGTAGAGCAGCAGAAGGCCCTGGCACAGCAGCACCAAGCACAGCAGGAGACAAACCGCCTGCGCTCAAAGACTGTTGTGGCTCAAGTTTAACAACCGGAGAGAAGCCAGGTTGAGACGGGTGGTGCGAGGAGAGCTGTTCAGCGGGTCCTACAAAAGATGACCCCTGAGGATGATGTTGAGGCCTACCTCACGGTGTTCGAGCGCATGGCTGAGAGAGAGCAGCTGCCAGTAGCCGAGTGGGCAGATGTAATTGCACCGTTTATGGCAGGTGAGCCCCAAAAAGCTTACTTTGACCTTAGGGAGCAAGATGTACGGGACTATGCTAAACACAAAAAGGAGATCCTTGCTCGCCTGGGAGTCACGTCAGCGGTTTGGGTACGGAGAGTGCATAACTGGACTTTTGCTGTTTATAAGCCTGCTCAGTCGCAGATGTTTGATTTATTTTATCTTGTGCAAAAATGGTTGGAGCCGGAGCAGTCCACACCGGCACAGATCGTCGTGGTGGACCATTTTTTTCGGACCCTGCCGCCGAAGCTACAGCGGTGGGCTAGACAAGGCGCCCCTCAGACTGCTGATCAGTTGTTTAACATGGTGGAGAGGTTTGTTGCAACTGAGGACTATCTTCGGGATGCCCCTGCAGCACCACAACCACTAAGACCAGCAGACTGGTGGGTAAGTAAGTTCCCCTTGGGAGGTGTGTGGAAGAGTGTAAGAGGACACAAGACTGACCCTGATCCCCAGAGGCCCCCCAATCCTAGGGAGGACACCCAGGCAAGGAGGTTCCGGGGTCCCCAGTGTTGGAGGTGTTGTGAGTGGGGGCACATAGCCATGGATTGCCCCCTCTTCCCTGAGCCCATGGAATGTGATGCTGCCCGCAGAAGGTCTCCGTTTGCAGAACCGGTTATGCTGCCAGTCAGCGGTCAGAGACTGAGACACAGGTTGTGACTGTGAAAGTGAATGGTTGCCCAGTAAAGGCACTGTTGGACTCAGGTAGCCGGGCCAAGCTTGTGCATAGTGGATGTAAACCAAAGAAAAAGCTTAATGTGCTTTGCATCCACGGGGATATCGTGGCTTACCCTGTAGCCGTGGGTAAGTTTGAGACCCCCGCGGGAATATGCTGTAATTGGGCATGATTTTCCCTTGTTCTGGGCCTTGTGGGAAAGGCGTAGCGCTTCTGCCGACAGCGAAGTACCTCCGGCAGAGCCGGTAACCCTCCCCTGTCATCAAGTCCGTTAAACATGTGGCCCCGTGCAGGTTATACAATAGGCTGACCAGGGGGAGGGCCTTTAATCCTGGGGACCGAGTTCGGGGAATAGTACCCACGGGTGAAAGTAGAGAGAAGTTGGAAGTGGAACATAAGCCGGGGAATGTAGATGCTGTGTCCCGAACCCACTGTATGGTCGCTGAAGAGTGTCAGACCGCGGGTCTGAAGAAAGGGGGGGGATATGTGGTAAAGTATATATAAATATCATAAATGGTGTGTATTTCTCCCCTGCTAGGCTGTATCAGGCACGATACGTGCTGGGTTTTCAGGACCCAGGTCACTTTCCCCAATCCTTTTCAGGTTTGCTCCATGATCTCAGGCATTGCACAGGTGATCAGGCTGATTGCAGGGGAAGCCTGAATAAAAAGGTGCCACTGAGCCTGTCAGTTGTCTTTAGACCAGCCTGAAGGAAGGAGCCCAGGCTGAACTGCACATTGGTGAGTAACAGTACTGGAGTTAAGCCGAAGGACTTGACTTCTGTGCCCCTAAACTTGGACTTGTGAGGATGAGCAGCGGAGGACTTGTTTGCCCTGCAAAGTGGACTGGACTTACCCTGGAGTTGCAGCTTGCTGGAGTATCCAGCCTTGGACTTACCTTGATTTGGTGAATTGATGCTGCAATCTCTGAAGTGAGAAATATTTTTCGTTTGAATACTTTATTTTCTCAATAAACCTGTTTTTGCTGTTGACCTGTTGTCCGTGTCACTGCCATTCGCCCAACAACTGCTCACAAAATATATATATATATACAATCTCTTTATTAAAGACATAGGAAGAAGAAAACCTTTATAATAAAATACGTGAGAGGGAATTGGTCTAGTTAGCGACCAATTTTAATATTACGACGCATCAAAAATAATTAAAAGTCATGCTCAAGAATAGGAGCTAGGTTAATTAATCATTACATATTATCTATGAGAACATTCCCAAAATATAGCCACAGGACATTTCTGTGGTTCCTATCCAACTAACCCCTATTTTCTCAAATTTATTATTACAACTTCTTAATTTGTGCATGCATTTGTATAATTTTATTGATTAGATTTATCCATATCGTTATATCAGGGGGATTCACTTCCTTCCACTTTAATGCAATAGATATGCATAGTAATGCATAGAAAAATCATAGCTGAAAAATGAATTAAGTATTCTTTGCCCTTGGAGGTTGGAGGTTTCTATCTATAGATTCAGTAATGGATTCCCAAAAAATTTGTATGTGAGAACATCCCCACAACATGTGGTAGAAGTCCCCCACCACATTTTTACATTTATGGCATTTGTCATTGGGGAGTCTTCCCATCAAGTGCAGTCTTTTGGGGGTATAGTAAACTTGATGACAGACCCTTAACTGTATCAGCCTGTCCCTGGAGGATATTACTTCCTTATTTAATATAATTTGTGCTGAACTCCTACAATTCATTCTCTTACAGATCCCCAACCAAGCCCCTCCATTTGGATTTTAGGTATAAAACCGTTTGATTCACCATTGATTCATCTTGGGACAGGGTTTCCTAGACTATTTGCTAGTATTTTGCATTGATCAATTATCACTAATATGTATGATGCACTAATATGTTACCAGAGCAGTCCAAGTATGCTAGAAACCGTTTGTTTCAATAGACAATTTGTATGCTCTCCATCTGTTCTTCTATTCACCATAATGTTGTCTAGATTGCCTTTGTGTATATGTGGATTCTGCAGTTATCATATTTTGTTCTGCTGTATGTACTGCTATGTTAGTATCTTTGGTATTTGCTCTCAAAGCACCCCTGAGGTATGCTTTATATTTAATCTTATTTTATTAGGGTTTAAATTTTAAGGCACAATACAATATCACACACAGAAAACAAAAGATTACAAGACACAAAGCAGAATACAATACACATGTCATATCTACTCCTCCAGAGAGTCGCACCAGCCACCCGTATCACCGGAAGGTGCACCTCCTGCCCACCTCACCCCCCGGCCTGCACAGCAACCCCCGAAGTGACCATCATAGTGCCGGACCCCCACCTGCCCCACCCCAGGAAGGAGCTTGATGTCGCCCACTGGCACGACTTACCCCGAAGGAGAAGCAAAACATAGAGCCGAGCCCCACCTTTAGTACAGTAAGTCAGCTCCCATCCATATTAGTGTTCAGGGCCTCCTGGTGTTAGGCCGAAGGGACAAACAAACCACGGCACGAAGGACACCAACATACACACGTTTATACCACCCAACACTGAAACACTAGGACCGGGGAAGGAGAGGAGGTGGGGGGGGAAGGAAGGGGAGGGCGGAGGACAAAGGACAAAAGGACAAAAAAAAGGAAATAATGGAGCACACGAGCACGAAGGAGCGAGAGAGACCTTGGCGATATAGGGTTAAAGCCCCACAAGACCCCCTCCCAGTCTCCACCTCTGCACCCCACACCCCCCTCCATCAACGACTACTGTATGTTAGGTCCTTACCTTCTCCTGGCGCCCGGTCCCGCGGCGTCTCTGTGCGGCAGCGCGCGGCTCCGGTCTTCGGGCGGCCACCGCCGCCGCATCTGCTGCGGTCTCACCCGCCACCGCTCCCTCTGCCTTGGCGGGGGTGGCCGGCATCACGGGGCCTCCCTACGCTTCCTCTAACGGCTCCGTCGCCTCTCTGGCCGGCGCGCCTTCCCCTTCCCTCTCGGGGAGCGCGCCCGGCCCTCTGTCACGTGCTCGCGCGCACGCGCGAGCACAGTTCCAATATGCCCCTCGGCGGCACTGCTCCCTGCGCATTCGCCAGGGGCAGATTCAAATGTACCAGTCAGGTCCATAGCCTGGGTGGGAATGAACCCAGGGACTGGACAGCCTGACTGGCCAGGGCGGTCCAGTCCCTGGGGCTGCTCCTATAGGGAGCTACATCCTAAGTGCACCAATCACTACATTTCCCCCCAAATCACAGTTGCACCAATCACCAGTTCCCCCTTCCCATTGGCCAGTTCCCCTTTAAATATGTTTTGGTCCCGTCCACTAGTGCCGTTATAGCCATTGGTTAATAGGGTGTGCTTTCTAGTCTGCTTTGATACCGTAGTTACTACTCGGCTTCGTCTCTGACCATCCTTGTCTGCTGCCCGCCCTGACCCTTTGCCTGTCCTGACTTCGTTTTTGCCTGATCCTTCTGATACTGCGTTTTGGTGCTCACCTGGTTTGACCTCGGCTCGTTTTGACAATTCTTCGCTTGACCCCTTGGATACCGCGCTCTGTGACCACCCGGCTTGACCTCGGCTTGTCTTTGGACCTTCCTGATTGGTTTCCCACCTTTAAACCAATCTTCATCCCGGCATCCATATTCGGGATACCCTGCCGTTCATCCGTCTCCACCTTAAGCTAGTAATCTTTGCGCCAACTAAGTCCTGGGGGTAACCGAGTCTGGAGAGGCACAATCCACGTCTCCTGCGAGCGGGGACTTGTCTATAGGCAGAAGAGGCGGTGGAGATTGGGGATTACCTGGCTTAAGAGAGAAGGGTGTCCGGCGCCACCTTACACTGTAGTTCTAATACCTTTTTTGGACGGCATCCGAATCCTTGAACATTATCCAAGCAACCCACGTCTGCATAAACTTCTAACTCCCTCCCCCCAGATCTGCCGTTAGCTCCTCCATCCTAATGATATTGTTAAGCTCCTCGTATCATTCTAATAAAGAAGGAGAAGTTACACTCTTCCAGTGCCTGGGGATCACCATTCTCACGGCTGTCAAGAAATGCCTCAGGGCCCCCTTCTTCCCTTCCTCCTTCCTGGGAGCATGGTTAGCAAGGTTATCTCAGGAGTGTTTGGAGTCATGGTACCGAACGCCTCCCCATATAATAGTAGGATCCTCTCCCACAATCTGTTTATGCTGGGGCACTCCCACCAGACATGCAGAAGCGTCCCCCTTGCCCTGTTACACCTCCAACACGTGTCTGGGGCCGTGGGGAAGATTTGGTGGACACGGACTGGGCTCCTGTACCACCTGGAGATTAGTTTAAAGTTTCTTTCCTGAGCCTTGCAGGGTTTCGCCATTTTGTAAGTAATATAGTACGCCTTCTCCCAGTCCTCCTCTTTAAAAGTCTTCCCAATCTCCCTCTCCCACTCTGCTACAAAATCCAACTTCTTAGACTCCCTCTCTTCCATCATGATACCGTATAGAAGTGAGATAACCCCTTTAGGTCGCTCAGCAGCCTCCAGCAGGTCTTCAAACTGAGTGCTATCCCTTGTTATCCCTTCAAGATCCCCCAAGGAACCCAGATAGTTACGTAGTTGGCTCACTGCAACCCCCCCCCCACGAGCCATTAGATCCTCCCCCGTAGGAAGCCTCCCCCCTATCAGCGTATGCCTCACTTTAGGTTGTAAGGATGCCTCCCAGCTCAGGAATCTTGGCACCCCCACACCAGGCAGGAACGCCGGATTGCCAAACAAAGGCAACAACAGACCCTGCCTTGTTGCAATTTTAAGATTTCTAAGGCAGTCCTCCCACGTCAGGAGGAGCTGGGCCGTCCGAAAAGGCAGCCCCTCTTTAGGGAGTAATTTCGGGTCCACCTAGGGAAGAGAAGTTAGACTCCTGCATATTCCGCTCAATTGTAACCCATTGTTTAGACCCCACCCCGTGGTACCAATCCACTATCCTGATCAATGTTGCCGCTCTGTGATAATTCTCAACGTTCGGCATCCCGGCATCCCCCCCCCTTCCCCTTCGGCCTAGTTAGTTTACGGAAGCTCAGTCTCGGTTGTCTACCCCCCCCCCCCCCCCCCGATAAAGCTTATGATCTCTGTCCTCAAATTCCTGAAAAAAACGTTTGTTACCGTGGATGGGTACCGCCTGGAAGACGTACAACAGTTTAGGCAAAATGTCCACCTTAATAACATTAATCCTCCCCATCCAAGAAATACCTTTCTTCCCATACTCCTCCAAGTCCGCTTTTGTCCTCGCCAATAAGGGGTCGTATTTCAGTCCAAACAGTGAGGTGGGATCAGCTGGTATGAGGACTCCCAGGTAGCTTATGACCTCCTTGCACCACTTGAAGGAGAAGTTCCCTTTAAGCCTCTGGACCAGTAACTGATCCTCTATGTTAATATTCAGTATTTCCGATTTGGCCATATTGACTTTAAAGTTGCTGACCCTGCTGAATCTCTGGAACTCCTGTATAATTGAGGGTAGGGACGTGTGAGGCGAAGTGACATACATAAGTAGATCATCGGCGTACAACGCCAGTTTATGCAATCTACTCCCTACTTCAATTCCCCTAATATCAGGGTTCTGCCTCAGCGCCACCGCCAAAAGCTCCATCACTAATACAAACAACAAGGGCGATAAAGGGCAACCCTGCCTCGTCCCGATCTTCACCTGAAACGCAGAAGCCCATTCGTTCTTACCCTAGCTGTGGGGCCCAAATACAATGCCTGAATCTTCTCTCTCATGGCTGGACCCAAGCCCGCTTGCCTAAGGGTGTGTTCAAGGAATCTCCAAATGACCCTGTCAAATGCCTTTTCGGCATCTACCGATAGGAGGCACATGGGGATTTTGTTGTTTTTAGCATGAGAATTTAGCAGGATAGTCTTGATTGTGTTGTCCCAGGCCTCTCTTCCCGGCACAAACCCCACTTGGTCTGTATGCACCCATGCAGGCAGCAATCTCTTCAACTGGTTTGCGATCACTTTGCAGTAAAGCTTCACATCCACGTTAATTAAAGAGATTGGCCTGTAGCTACTGCATGATGTTAACTCCTTCCCAGTCTTGGGTAGGACCGTGATGTGTGCCTCTAGGGTCTGTGTCGGGAAGCCACACTCCCCCGACACTGCATTGAACGTCTTAGTCATGAATGGGACCAGTTGAGTCTTAAACTGTTTATAGAAACCGTCAGAGCCAGGGCTTCTACCAGATGGGGTCCCAACCAACGCCTCAAACAGCTCTAATTGCTCGAACGGCTCCTCCAACGCGTCCCTATCCGCTGCGTCTAGAACTGGCAGTCCCGTGTCCTGTACATACGTCTCTATCTCGCGCACCCCCCCACCCCCCTCCCCCTCAATATTGTATTGCTGGGAGTAAAACCTCTTAAAGGTCTCCACAATTTCCTTAGGATCGTGTACCAGATTGCTGCCCCCATCCTTTATGGTTGGTATGTATGTTTGGCGTTGTTGGGGGTGTAGAGGTCTCACTAAGGGGTGCCCGCATTTATTGTTGTGCTCATAATAGAATCTGTTCGCCAGTTCCCAACTTGTTTCTAGACTCCGTCAGCTCCATCAAAACCACGGAGCTCGGGCTTTGCTTATGGGAGACCTCCAACCTGGATATTTGCTCGATCAGCCCCTTCACCTGTGCCCCTCTTTCCCTTTTCAGTCTTGCCGCGTGCCGAATGAGGATCCCCCTAAGTGTACACTTCAAGGCCTCCCACTGCGTAGGGAGCCCCATTGTGTCAGTCTCATGATTTCTTAGAAAGTCTGCGATCCTCTCTGTAACCGCCTTCATACACATTGCATCCTGCAAGAGACCCTCATTCAGCCGCCACTGCCATGGCCTCTCATGCAGGTCCAGCGACAAAAGCAAAGGTGCATGGTCAGACCAAATTCTGGTGTCGCCACCGGGGACCACTGAAGAGCGTGGTGACTAATAAAAAAATAATCAATCCTACTATAAGAGGCATGGCTATTCGACAAAAACTTGAAATCTTTAGCCCCGGGGTTACAGATCCGCCAAACATCAATCAGTTGTCTATCATGGAGCAGGTTTTTAAAGGCTCTCAACTTTGCATAGGACTGCACCGTGGAGGTATCTAACAAAGGTTCAATAGCCAAACTGAAGTGCCCTCCGAGTATTACTACCCCCTCAGCGAAATCTTCTAACGCCCGAAGGATCTTTTGAGTGGCCCCCACCTGATCTACATTTGGTAGATACACGTTGGCCAAGGTGAATACTTTTCCCCGTTTGTGCTTTCAAAAAGACATACCTGCCCTCCGTATCTATCATCTTATCTAGGGTCACTAGTTGAGTGCTCCTATGAATCGCTATAGAGACCCCCTTTGATTTAGCCTCCGGGTTCGGAGCATAAAACCAGTCAGGGAAATTTTTGTCCTTACAGTTCGCCACCCCGCCCACACTAAAGTGGGTCTCCTGGAGGAAAAGAATCTGGCACTTCTTCTTATGTAGTGAATATAAAATCTGAGACCTCTTAGATGGGTTGTTCAGGCCCTTCACATTGAATGAGCAAAATGTAATACAGGGGCCTGCCCCCCCCCATCCCCGCCCGTGGCCCAGAACATGAAGGTGCCACACAAAAGGGAGGTAGACACATGACACACAGACACACGCAGAACAATGACCGGGTACCGGCACCATCCCGGTATCCGGCAACCTCGAGGAAGGCTAACCTCCCCAACCTAAACTATCCACCCTGGGAGCTACTCCCACAAGACTGTCCTCCCTGGCAAAGCTAGCTCTGCAAGGGTGGTCTGTCACCTATTTGGGGAACTTTAGTTGAACACAGCCGTAAGAGGTCCGCACAGCCCAATTTGACCGTAAACTTTTAAACCGTGTAGACTCAAAGAGGATTCGGCAACCCTACCCTGGGCAGCCCGCCTAAGACGCCCCTACCCCCCTACTCGCACCCCGGAACCGGAGGTGCCTCCACGTCCCCAGACCGTGGGGGAGGAGGGGGGAAAACACAGCGGCCGACCAAAACCGCCACCCACCCGCCCCCCCAGGAGGTAATCCCTGGGGGAGCGGTAAAGGGAAGGCGGTCCAACCTTAACCACGTACTCCTCCCCTCCACTGTGTGAACAACAGAACAAAAGTTTTGCATAGTTACAATTTGTTAATACATGAGAAAAATAGTCAAGAGACAATACTTATAATAACATAAAACTAGGCAATGGCGTTACCTGTGACCACGTCAGGAGGAAGGACCAGGAAGCCAACCGGAGCAAGGCGAGCCTTTCCGGTCTTCCTATACTAAAGAAGCGATGAACCCAAGCTCGCCAATGCATCACCTAGCTGGCGCCCCATCTGTTCCTCCCGTCGTGGTCACGCTTGGTCCAGTCTGACACCCCCTCCCTCTCCCGAGCCTAGGCCTCCTCTCCCGCTGTGGCAAGGGCTGAAATGGGAGCGGTCTTTGGCCGATCGCCTCCCCGCCGTCAGTCTACTCGCCTGCCCGTCACCACCGGCACTCTTAGCAGCGCCGCAGCTGTGATCGGGCGGCGCGTCCCTTCTCCTTGCTGCCGCCTCTTCCTCCAGCCCGTTGCTCGGCGTTGTTGCAGCAGCTGCTGGTTTTCTCACCTGCCCGCCTCCTCCGCCAGTCTTAGCAGGGCCGCCGCTGCGATTGGGTGGCACATCCCCTCTCCCCATCGCAGCCTCCTCCTCCGGCCTGTCACTTTGTGCGGCCGCCGGTCTCCTTGCTTTGCAGCCGCCTCCACCATTCTCAATCACTTCTCCACTGCGGATGGGCAGCTCGTCTCCTCTTCCCACTGCCGCTTCCTCCTCCATCTTGTCACGTTGTGTGGCTGCGGCGGACGCCGCCATCTTGGTCACTTTATCACGCTGCTTTGCCGAGGCCGGGGGGGCCAGGAATCTCTGGATCGCATTTCGGGTCACTGCCACCGACCTTCTCCCGCTCTTCTTCCTTTTCTGGGACCGGATTTCTGAGGGTCCTACACGTCCTGACTGTCAAAAATCTGCTGCAAACGACTAGGGCAGCACGGAGCTCAAGCAAAACGCACCTCACTCGCCCATGTCCAGACCATGCCCCCTGATGTATGCTTTAAACACATCCCACACCATTGGCAGGGGTGAACTTTCTTAATTTTCAGTCCAGTAGATCACAATATCTAAAGTTCCCCATTGCTGGATTGCTGGCTCCTGGAGTCATTGAGGGCTGAGTCTTTATACCATTGGGCTTACATATGTTCTCAGAACTAATGGTATGGTGTTGGAGATGGCTCCTGGCAAATCTATTCCATGTAAACCAAATGTATATATAGCGGTACACTCTTTTAAAAAAACAACAACAAATTGCAATAATCAAGTTTTTTGGGTGCTGCTTTTTGGGTGATTTTCCTCTCACCCCTTATATAACACTTGAGAATAAAATAGTAAGCGCTCACCTTAGTATATTATACAGAATCATTTAAAAAGGTATATTGTCTTCATACATCTCAGTCAAAAATGTTGTGACAGAATATACATACATCTCAATGGGGTGGATACATTAAAATACATTGCTCTGGTAAGTACATTTGAAACTGCTCCAATTAGATACTAAGGGGATTATTTAAGAAGGGATAGCGCCAAGTAGTGCCTGGTGAACGCCGGGAATCACATTTATGAAAGTGAATCTGGTGAGCGACTCTAACAGCGCCATGCAGTGTCCGATGTATTATTACAGGCGGCTCAGCATATAGCGCCGGTGCTCCAGATTCCAGAGCGCCAGGTATTACCTTTTGCTGACTGTCGCTCTCCTATTCATTTCAATGGCCGTTCATCTTCTTGTGTTTAAACAGCGTGTTTGACAATTTTTTTTATGTTTTTTGGTTGCTCAAATCATCGTGTGACCTCTCCTGGCTGCAAACAAAAATTTTAGAAACAATTTTGACTTTTAATATTTTTATGCAGAATTGTCATTACAGGTCTGGCACTAAAGTGTTAATGTCACAGCGTTAAAACAATGTCATTCCATGTGTTTTCGCTTTGTTAAAGGTGTATGTGTTCAAAAACAGACTTTAATCATACAGCGTCTGGCAATCTATGCTATAGCAACCAGATTTAGAGCACCGACGCTGTGTGTGTGTCCTTTTTTGATAAGTATGGTGTGGAGCGCCAAGTGCCGGTCTCACTGAGATGGCGCTACCTTTCACTCGCTGCAGCGCTGTACTGGTGTTATCAATGCGGGCCAGGTTACTACAGCGACTGAAGCGCTCTCTTACTGCGCCCAATACCCACTTACAGCGTCTACTAGCGCTCCCTCTAAGCACCCCTGTATACAGACACTCATCTGCCAATACCTGGAGTTAGTAGTGAATCAGCCTCTAAGTACAACATCATGCATCGCTCCTTTTATGTAAGGTGGTGCCCACTCTAAAAAAAAATCCATCTTTCAGTATGGACCTGAATCAAAGTCCAAATGACAAGCATATAATGGTATTAGCAATAATATATCAGAAAAAAACAAGCATAAGTGATTTCTGAAGGGTTGTGTTGCCCCGCTGCTAAGCAGTACTGCGGAACTACAGTCATTTGACTGTAGCTCTGGTTTAAAGAGTACGTTTTCTTTCAAATGAATTTATGAAATTTTGTGTGACAAAAATGACGTCTTAACGGTGCTGAGCTGATCTGGCATTTTTTCTAACGTTATCAAATGTGGGTTTTATAGAACCAATTTTCATCTGTTGCTATTGGCAACATACACCAATGGCAGATTTGTTGTCCATTGCCAATAGCAACAAATTGCAAATAGTTTCACAGAACACTGCTGCTGGACATTAAGGTAAGGTTCAGTGAGCTCTCTCATCTCAGCAGCTGCCATAGAAGCAGCAATCTGTGTGTACACAACTAACTTTTATTTTCTTGGTGTAGGTTGCAAATAGCAACCGAATGAAGGTTTCTAGGTAAGGTTTAACCTTTCGGTCCCTGTTGACGATTCACTCAGAAAGTCCCTTCTTGTTGATCCCCCTCTTTGGCTTCACTTGGTGAAGAGCAGAGTATTTCTGTAGAACTGTCTAGGACCCTCAGTTTAGCAGGATAAAACATGCCATGTTTAATGTTGTTTTCTCTGAGAATTGTTTTCAAATCCAAAAAGGTGGCACATTGTCATTGTGTCTCAGGTGAGAAACCTGGGAACACAGTGATTCTTTGGCCATTAAAGGAGACTTCTCCCTTACTGTTGACTGCACATAATTAGAGATGAGCGAGTAGTGAAATATTCGAAATTTCGAATTTCGATTCGAATAGACCGCGTTACTCGACTACTCGACCGAATATCGAATCCCATTATAGTCTATGGGAAAAAAATGCTCGACACTTGGAAATCTCAATTCGACCACTTGGAGGTCACCAAGTCCACCCTGAAACATCAGAAAATGATGCCAACACTGCTGGAATGCAACTGGGACAGCAGGGGAAGCATGTCTGGGTGCATATAACGCGCCCAAGTCGCACTATTACGCCACTATCACAGCCTCTCAACAATACACTCCAAACACAATATTACTTCTACGTAAAGTGAGACAAGACAAGGAAACCTTCTTTCCTCTACATTGCCATGGACCCCAAGCCAAACTGTACAAAAAAGAACAAAATTCTGCACCCCTTAAAATCACGTTGCCTAATGACAACCACAGATGGCATAGGCAAGGGGGAAAATAAATATACCCCACCCCTAATTGTCATTGTGTGTGTGTGTGTGTGTGAGATGTGGTCAGACATGTCCTCTTGTGTCATTGTGTCACCCCAGCAGTAAGGGAAGCTTAAAGGAGGAGGTTTGTTACAGTGTGTTACCCCAGCAGTAAGGGAAGCTTACAGGAGGAGGTTTGTTACAGTGTGTCACCCCAGCAGTCAGGGAAGCTTACAGGAGGAGGTTTGTTACAGTGTGGCACCCCAGCAGTAAGGGAAGCTTACAGGAGGAGGTTTGTTACAGTGTGTCACCCCAGCAGTCAGGGAAGCTTACAGGAGGAGGTTTGTTACAGTGTGTTACCCCAGCAGTAAGGGAAGCTTACAGGAGGAGGTTTGTTACAGTGTGTCACCCCTGCAGACAGGGAAGCTTACAGGAGGAGGTTTGTTACAGTGTGTCACCCCAGCAGTAAGGGAAGCTTACAGGAGGAGGTTTGTTACAGTGTGTCACCCCAGCAGTCAGGGAAGCTTACAGGAGGAGGTTTGTTACAGTGTGTCACCCCAGCAGTCAGGGAAGCTTACAGGAGGAGGTTTGTTACAGTGTGGCACCCCAGCAGTAAGGGAAGCTTACAGGAGGAGGTTTGTTACAGTGTGTCACCCCAGCAGTCAGGGAAGCTTACAGGAGGAGGTTTGTTACAGTGTGTTACCCCAGCAGTAAGGGAAGCTTACAGGAGGAGGTTTGTTACAGTGTGTCACCCCTGCAGTCAGGGAAGCTTACAGGAGGAGGTTTGTTACAGTGTGTCACCCCAGCAGTCAGGGAAGCTTACAGGAGGAGATTTGTTACAGTGTGTCACCCCAGCAGTCAGGGAAGCTTACAGGAGGAGGTTTGTTACAGTGTGGCACCCCAGCAGTAAGGGAAGCTTACAGGAGGAGGTTTGTTACAGTGTGTCACCCCAGCAGTCAGGGAAGCTTACAGGAGGAGGTTTGTTACAGTGTGTTACCCCAGCAGTAAGGGAAGCTTACAGGAGGAGGTTTGTTACAGTGTGTCACCCCAGCAGTCAGGGAAGCTTACAGGAGGAGGTTTGTTACAGTGTGTTACCCCAGCAGTAAGGGAAGCTTACAGGAGGAGGTTTGTTACAGTGTGTCACCCCTGCAGTCAGGGAAGCTTACAGGAGGAGGTTTGTTACAGTGTGTCACCCCAGCAGTAAGGGAAGCTTACAGGAGGAGGTTTGTTACAGTGTGTCACCCCAGCAGTCAGGGAAGCTTACAGGAGGAGATTTGTTACAGTGTGTCACCCCAGCAGTCAGGGAAGCTTACAGGAGGAGGTTTGTTACAGTGTGGCACCCCAGCAGTAAGGGAAGCTTACAGGAGGAGGTTTGTTACAGTGTGTCACCCCAGCAGTCAGGGAAGCTTACAGGAGGAGGTTTGTTACAGTGTGTTACCCCAGCAGTAAGGGAAGCTTACAGGAGGAGGTTTGTTACAGTGTGTCACCCCAGCAGTCAGGGAAGCTTACAGGAGGAGGTTTGTTACAGTGTGGCACCCCAGCAGTAAGGGAAGCTTACAGGAGGAGGTTTGTTACAGTGTGTCACCCCAGCAGTCAGGGAAGCTTACAGAAGGAGGTTTGTTACAGTGTGTCACCCCAGCAGTCAGGGAAGCTTACAGGAGGAGGTTTGTTACAGTGTGTCACCCCAGCAGTAGGGGAAGCTTACAGGAGGAGGTTTGTTACAGTGTGTCACCCCAGCAGTCAGGGAAGCTTACAGGAGGAGGTTTGTTACAGTGTGTTACCCCAGCAGTAAGGGAAGCTTACAGGAGGAGGTTTGTTACAGTGTGTCACCCCAGCAGTCAGGGAAGCTTACAGGAGGAGGTTTGTTACAGTGTGTCACCCCAGCAGTAGGGGAGGCCCAAGAGCTGAGACCTTTTAAAAATTGTGTGGAGGCCCAAGAGCTGAGACCTTTTAAAAATTGTGTGGAGGCCCAAGAGCTGAGACCTTTTAAAAATTGTGTGGAGGCCCAAGAGCTGAGACCTCTCAAACATTGTGTGGAGTCCCAAGAGCTGAGACCTTTTAAAAATTGTGTGGAGGCCCAAGAGCTGAGACCTCTCAAACATTGTGTGGAGTCCCAAGAGCTGAGACCTTTTAAAAATTGTGTGGAGGCCCAAGAGCTGAGACCTCTTAAAAATTGTGTGGAGGCCCAAGAGCTGAGACCTCTTAAAAATTGTGTGGAGTCCCACGAGCTGAGACCTCTCAAAAATTGTGTGGAGTCCCGCGAGCTGAGACCTCTTAAAAATTGTGTGGAGTCCCACGAGCTGAGACCTCTCAAAAATTGTGTGGAGTCCCGCGAGCTGAGACCTCTTAAAAATTGTGTGGAGTCCCACGAGCTGAGACCTCTTAAAAATTGTGTGGAGGCCCAAGAGCTGAGACCTTTTAAAAATTGTGTGGAGGCCCAAGAGCTGAGACCTTTTAAAAATTGTGTGGAGGCCCAAGAGCTGAGACCTTTTAAAAATTGTGTGGAGGCCCAAGAGCTGAGACCTCTTAAAAATTGATTGTATTAAGCCCAAGAGGTGAGCCATAATTTTTTTATATTAATACAGCAATTCTACGGCGGTTAAGGAGGAGGAGGAGGAGGAGGAGGAAATGGCACTTCATACAGATGGCACTTCACTCTTGGCTGCTTTCCACTGTTGTACAAGCAAAGTCCGGGTCAATCCACTTGCTGTTCATTTTGATTAGCGTCAGCCTGTCGGCACTGTCGGTTGACAGGCGGCTGCGCTTATCGGTTATAATGCCCCCGGCTGCGCTGAACACCCTTTCTGATAGCACGCTGACGGCAGGGCAGGCAAGCACCTCCAAGGCGTACAGGGACAGTTCCAGCCACGTGTCCAACTTGGAGACCCATTAAGTGTAGGTCGCCGAGGGATCGGGGAGGACAGGGGTGTGGTCTGCCAGGTAGTCCCGCAACATCCGCCGATACTTGTCCCTCCTGCTGATAGCGGGCCCCGCAGTGATGGAAGTTGCACGAGGGGGTGACATGAACGTGTCCCACACCTTGGAGAGTGTTCCCCTGGTGGCTGTGGGCCTGATCGATGTTGTCAGACTCTGGGAGACACTCTCCTCTCTGCCGCCAGCGATGCTGGGTGGGAAAATCTGCATCATGTTCTGCAAGAGTTCCCTCTGGTATTCCAGTAATCGATTCGTCCTCTCCTCTACCGGAATAAAAGAGGAGAAGTTATCTTTATACCGGGGGTCCAGGAGTGCGAAGACCCAGTATAGTTTGTTCTCCAATATCCGGACAACACGTATGTCCCGGGAAAAGCAGCCCAGCATGAAGTCAGCCATGTGTGCCAGACTCTGAGTAGGCATGACGTCACTGCCCCCACCAGAAGGATCATTTTCCATTTCCTCCTCTTCCTCCTCCTCTCCGCCCCATCCGCGCTGAACCAATGGGACGCACACAGCCTGACTGCTACCCTCGCCGCCAGCATCCTCTTCCACAGCCACCTCCACGTTGTCCTCCTCCTCCTCATCCTCCTCCTCCTGCAACTGCCACCGAGCAGCAGACAAAAGTGTGGTCTGACTGTCTACCTGCGTTGCGTCTCCTCCTACCCCCGTCTCCTCTGTGTGCAATGCGTTCTCCCTTATTGCGATGAGCGATTCTTTAAGGACGCATAGGAGCGGGATGGTTACGCTCACTATAGCGTCCTCGCTGCTGACCTTCTTAGTGGACTCCTCAAAGATACGCAATACATCGCATATGTCTGCCATCCATGGCCACTCGTGGTTGGCAAACTGAGGGAGCTGAGTTGGAGGCACGCGTGGATGCATCATCTGGTACTCCATCAATGCTTTCTGCTGCTCACACACCCTGGCCAACATGCAATAGGTGGAATTCCAGCGAGTGGGCAGGTCGCACAACAGCCGATGTTGAGGCAAATGGAGGCGTTGCTGGATTTTTTTTAAGCTAGCAGCAGCTACAGTTGACTTCCGAAAGTGAGCGCACAAGCGCCGCACTTTGACCAGTAGCTCTGCCAGGTTGGGGTAAGTCTTTAGAAACTTTTGTACTACCAAATTAAAAACGTGGGCCAGGCATGGTACGTGATTGAGTTCTGCAAGCTCCAGAGCCGCCACCAGGTTACGGCCGTTATCGCACACGACCATGCCTGGTCCTAGCTGCAGCGGCGACAGCCACATCTCTGTCTGCTGCAATATGGCGTGCCTCACCTCTGCGGCGCTGTGCTTCCTGTCGCCCAAGCTGATGAGCTTAAGCACCGCCTGCTGACGTCTCCCCGCGCCAGTGCTGCAACGCTTCCAGCTAGGGGCTGAGGGCAATGTTAAGGCAGAGGAGGAGGAGGAGGAGGAGGAGGAAGAGGAGGGGGGTCTATCAGAACCCGTGCTGGCAATCTTGGGCGGGGGTGGTATGTAGGCCGTCCCTGTTTGCGACCCCGTCCCCGCTTCCACAACATTCACCCAGTGTGCCGTCAAAGAGATGTAGCGTCCTTGGCCGCAAGCGCTTGTCCACGAGTCGGTGGTCAAGTGGACCTTTGGGCTGACTGCGTACCTCAGGGCCCACCTGATGTTACGCGACACGTGCTGGTGCAGGGCGGGGACGCCACACCGGGAAAAATAGTGGCGGCTAGGGACGGAATAGCGAGGTGCGGCAGCCGCCATCAGGTCGCGGAAGGCCTGCGTCTCCACAAGCCTAAACGGCAACATCTCCAGGGCCAGCAGTTTGGAGATGAGGCAGGTTAAGGCTTGGGCTTGGGGGTGACTGGAGGCGTACTTCCGCCTGCGGTTGAACGCCTGCGAGATGGACAGTTGATGGGACGAGGAGATGGAAGGTGCAGACGAAGATGCGGGGGAAGGGGGGGCTGAAGGAGAAGGCCCCAAAGTAGCCGAGGCAGAGGCAGATGTGGAGGTGTCCTGGCTGGAGGTCTGGACCGCAGTGGCAGCACACAACAAAGGGGAAGAGGCAGTGGCAGCAAGACGGGGCGCAGGTTGTATTGCGTTTGCTCTCTCCCACTCAGCCCAGTGCTTGAATTCCAAGTGACGACGCATGCCTGAGGTGGTCAGATTGCTCTTCTCAGAGCCCCTACTCAGTTTTGAGTGGCAGATTGCGCAAACCGCGCTCAGTTTGTCATCCGCGCAAACATTAAAAAATCTCCACACCACAGAAGTACGAGGCCTCGATGTAGGAGCTTCGCGCGACTGCCTGCTGCCGGGAAGAGCTTCGGCCCTGCTGGCTGTGGCCTGCCTTCTCTGTCTGGACTGTCCTCTGCCTCTGGACTGTCCTCTGCCTCTTGCTGCCTTATTCGGTGATGCGCAGACCGCATCTCCACTGCTTTCCCCGCTGGACATCACCCCTGTCCAAGTGGGGTCGGTCATTTCGTCGTCCACCACCTCCTCTTCCACTTCCTCTCTCTGCTCCTCCTCCTGCCCACTGGACATTCCAACAGCCTCCCTTGATGGCAACTGCGTCTCATCATCATCGCTCATGATAGCAGATGCTGGTTCCAGGTCCACATCACTAGCAGATGGCGGATACTCAAGTGTTTGGGCATCACTACAAACAAATTCCTCTGCTAGCTCCTGGTAATCTTGCAGCACATCTGGAAAAGGACCCGAAAAGAGGTCCTGGGAGGGGTCAAGGGTGGGCTGACTCTGTTGGCCAGGTTGGGAGGAAGGAGGGTCAGAGTGAGACTGTGTGGATGACTGGGTGGTGGACAAGTGACTGGAAGCGTTATCGGCCATCCATTGCACCACCTGTTCACGCTGCTCAGGCCTTAACAGAGGTGTACCCCGCCCCCCGCATAACTGTCCCATAAAGGCAGGGAAGCTGGATGAGCGTAATGCTGGCTGCCCCTCACCAGCACGCATTGTATCCCCACTGGCTTCAACGCGGTTTGTGCCCCCACCAGCATTTCCGCGCCCCCGTCCTCGTCCACGTCCCTTTGCGCTAGCCCTCCGCATTTCAGACGTTTTACTTTTTTGGCCACGCGTTATGCCAAATATAAAAATATTTTTAAGAAGAACACCTGGCTATACAGCCGTATACTGCCAGGAGGTGAAATGGTGCCTATACGCACCGTGTATAAAACAGTGTTTTGTTGGCACAGAGGACACAAAACAGTAGTGCCAAATATAAATATATTTTTAAGAACACCTGGCTATACAGCCGTATACTGCCAGAAGGTGAAATGGTGCCTATACGCACCGGGTATATAACAAGGTTTTGTTGGTAAAGAGGACACAAAACAGTAGTGCCAAATATAAAAATATTTTTAAGAAAAACACCTGGCTATACAGCCGTATACTGCCAGAAGGTGAAATGGTGCCTATATACGCACCGGGTATATAACAAGGTTTTGTTGGTAAAGAGGACACAAAACAGTAGTGCCAAATATAAAAATATTTTTAAGAAAAACACCTGGCTATACAGCCGTATACTGCCAGAAGGTGAAATGGTGCCTATACGCACCGGGTATATAACAAGGTTTTGTTGGTAAAGAGGACACAAAACAGTAGTGCCAAATATAAAAATATTTTTAAGAAAAACACCTGGCTATACAGCCGTATACTGCCAGAAGGTGAAATGGTGCCTATATACGCACCGGGTATATAACAAGGTTTTGTTGGTAAAGAGGACACAAAACAGTAGTGCCAAATATAAAAATATTTTTAAGAAAAACACCTGGCTATACAGCCGTATACTGCCAGAAGGTGAAATGGTGCCTATACGCACCGGGTATATAACAAGGTTTTGTTGGTAAAGAGGACACAAAACAGTAGTGCCAAATATAAAAATATTTTTAAGAAAAACACCTGGCTATACAGCCGTATACTGCCAGAAGGTGAAATGGTGCCTATATACGCACCGGGTATATAACAAGGTTTTGTTGGTAAAGAGGACACAAAACAGTAGTGCCAAATATAAAAATATTTTTAAGAAAAACACCTGGCTATACAGCCGTATACTGCCAGAAGGTGAAATGGTGCCTATACGCACCGGGTATATAACAAGGTTTTGTTGGCACAGAGGACACAAAACAGTAGTGCAAAATATAGTTTTGTATATAGGTGCTAATACACCACTGAAGTCTTTCTGTCCCTATTCCAGCATCAGCAGCTACCCCTCACTAAAGCAGCCGTTTTGAGCAGAGTGTATATAGCTTTGTATATAGGTGGTAATACACCACTGAAGTCTTTCTGTCCCTATTCCAGCAGCAGCAGCTACCCCTCACTAAAGCAGCCGTTGTGTGCAGTGTGTATATAGCTATAATGAGCTATATACTGTTCAGCATAGTAGCCCTAATAAGGGCTCTTAAGGACTCTCTTGTCTTCTGGTAGCTGGTATATATGGTGGTAAAAGCTATATTCTGAGCTTCTGGGGCCCTGCCTGACTACATAGAATATGAGCTATATACTGTTCAGCGTAGTAGCCCTAATAAGGGCTCTTAAGGACTCTCTTGTCTTCTGGTAGCTGGTATATATGGTGGTAAAAGCTATATTCTGAGCTTCTGGGGCCCTGCCTGACTACATAGGATATGAGCTATATACTGTTCAACGTAGCAGCACTAATAAGGGCTCTTAAGGACTCTCTTGTCTTCTGGTAGCTGGTATATATGGTGGTAAAAGCTATATTCTGAGCTTCTGGGGCCCTGCCTGACTACATAGAATATGAGCTATATACTGTTCAGCGTAGTAACCCTAATAAGGGCTCTTAAGGACTCTCTTGTCTTCTGGTAGCTGGTATATATGGTGGTAAAAGCTATATTCTGAGCTTCTGGGGCCCTGCCTGCCTACATAGGATATGAGCTATATACTGTTCAGCGTAGTAGCCCTAATAAGGGCTCTTAAGGACTCTCTTGTCTTCTGGTAGCTGGTATATATGGTGGTAAAAGCTATATTCTGAGCTTCTGGGGCCCTGCCTGCCTACATAGGATATGAGCTATATACTGTTCAACGTAGCAGCACTAATAAGGGCTCTTAAGGACTCTCTTGTCTTCTGGTAGCTGGTATATATGGTGGTAAAAGCTATATTCTGAGCTTCTGGGGCCCTGCCTGACTACATAGGATATGAGCTATATACTGTTCAACGTAGCAGCACTAATAAGGGCTCTTAAGGACTCTCTTGTCTTCTGGTAGCTGGTATATATGGTGGTAAAAGCTATATTCTGAGCTTCTGGGGCCCTGCCTGACTACATAGAATATGAGCTATATACTGTTCAGCGTAGTAGCCCTAATAAGGGCTCTTAAGGACTCTCTTGTCTTCTGGTAGCTGGTATATATGGTGGTAAAAGCTATATTCTGAGCTTCTGGGGCCCTGCCTGACTACATAGGATATGAGCTATATACTGTTCAACGTAGCAGCACTAATAAGGGCTCTTAAGGACTCTCTTGTCTTCTGGTAGCTGGTATATATGGTGGTAAAAGCTATATTCTGAGCTTCTGGGGCCCTGCCTGACTACATAGGATATGAGCTATATACTGTTCAACGTAGCAGCACTAATAAGGGCTCTTAAGGACTCTCTTGTCTTCTGGTAGCTGGTATATATGGTGGTAAAAGCTATATTCTGAGCTTCTGGGGCCCTGTCTGACTACATAGAATATGAGCTATATACTGTTCAGCGTAGTAGCCCTAATAAGGGCTCTTAAGGACTCTCTTGTCTTCTGGTAGCTGGTATATATGGTGGTAAAAGCTATATTCTGAGCTTCTGGGGCCCTGCCTGACTACATAGAATATGAGCTATATACTGTTCAGCGTAGCAGCCCTAATAAGGGCTCTTAAGGACTCTCTTGTCTTCTGGTAGCTGGTATATATGGTGGTAAAAGCTATATTCTGAGCTTCTGGGGCCCTGCCTGACTACACAGAATATGAGCTATATACTGTTCAGCGTAGTAGCCCTAATAAGGGCTCTTAAGGACTCTCTTGTCTTCTGGTAGCTGGTATATATGGTGGTAAAAGCTATATTCTGAGCTTCTGGGGCCCTGCCTGACTACATAGAATATGAGCTATATACTGTTCAGCGTAGTAGCCCTAATACGGGCTCTTAAGGACTCTCTTGTCTTCTGGTAGCTGGTATATATGGTGGTAAAAGCTATATTCTGAGCTTCTGGGGCCCTGCCCGACTACATAGAATATGAGCTATATACTGTTCAGCGTAGTAGCCCTAATAAGGGCTCTTAAGGACTCTCTTGTCTTCTGGTAGCTGGTATATATGGTGGTAAAAGCTATATTCTGAGCTTCTGGGGCCCTGCCTGACTACATAGAATATGAGCTATATACTGTTCAGCGTAGTAGCCCTAATAAGGGCTCTTAAGGACTCTCTTGTCTTCTGGTAGCTGGTATATATGGTGGTAAAAGCTATATTCTGAGCTTCTGGGGCCCTGCCTGACTACATAGAATATGAGCTATATACTGTTCAGCGTAGTAGCCCTAATAAGGGCTCTTAAGGACTCTCTTGTCTTCTGGTAGCTGGTATATATGGTGGTAAAAGCTATATTCTGAGCTTCTGGGGCCCTGCCTGACTACATAGAATATGAGCTATATACTGTTCAGCGTAGTAGCCCTAATAAGGGCTCTTAAGGACTCTCTTGTCTTCTGGTAGCTGGTATATATGGTGGTAAAAGCTATATTCTGAGCTTATGGGGCCCTGCTTGCCTACATAGGATATGAGATATATACTGTTCAACGTAGCAGCACTAATAAGGGCTCTTAAGGACTCTCTTGTCTTCTGGTAGCTGGTATATATGGTGGTAAAAGCTATATTCTGAGCTTCTGGGGCCCTGCCTGACTACATAGGATATGAGCTATATACTGTTCAACGTAGCAGCACTAATAAGGGCTCTTAAGGACTCTCTTGTCTTCTGGTAGCTGGTATATATGGTGGTAAACGCTATATTCTGAGCTTCTGGGGCCCTGCCTGACTACATAGAATATGAGCTATATACTGTTCAGCGTAGTAGCCCTAATAAGGGCTCTTAAGGACTCTCTTGTCTTCTGGTAGCTGGTATATATGGTGGTAAAAGCTATATTCTGAGCTTCTGGGGCCCTGCTTGCCTACATAGGATATGAGCTATATACTGTTCAACGTAGCAGCACTAATAAGGGCTCTTAAGGACTCTCTTGTCTTCTGGTAGCTGGTATATATGGTGGTAAAAGCTATATTCTGAGCTTCTGGGGCCCTGCCTGACTACATAGGATATGAGCTATATACTGTTCAACGTAGCAGCACTAATAAGGGCTCTTAAGGACTCTCTTGTCTTCTGGTAGCTGGTATATATGGTGGTAAACGCTATATTCTGAGCTTCTGGGGCCCTGCCTGACTACATAGAATATGAGCTATATACTGTTCAGCGTAGTAGCCCTAATAAGGGCTCTTAAGGACTCTCTTGTCTTCTGGTAGCTGGTATATATGGTGGTAAAAGCTATATTCTGAGCTTCTGGGGCCCTGCCTGACTACATAGGATATGAGCTATATACTGTTCAACGTAGCAGCACTAATAAGGGCTCTTAAGGACTCTCTTGTCTTCTGGTAGCTGGTATATATGGTGGTAAAAGCTATATTCTGAGCTTCTGGGGCCCTGCCTGACTACATAGGATATGAGCTATATACTGTTCAACGTAGCAGCACTAATAAGGGCTCTTAAGGACTCTCTTGTCTTCTGGTAGCTGGTATATATGGTGGTAAAAGCTATATTCTGAGCTTCTGGGGCCCTGCCTGACTACATAGAATATGAGCTATATACTGTTCAGCGTAGTAGCCCTAATAAGGGCTCTTAAGGACTCTCTTGTCTTCTGGTAGCTGGTATATATGGTGGTAAAAGCTATATTCTGAGCTTCTGGGGCCCTGCCTGACTACATAGGATATGAGCTATATACTGTTCAACGTAGCAGCACTAATAAGGGCTCTTAAGGACTCTCTTGTCTTCTGGTAGCTGGTATATATGGTGGTAAAAGCTATATTCTGAGCTTCTGGGGCCCTGCCTGACTACATAGGATATGAGCTATATACTGTTCAACGTAGCAGCACTAATAAGGGCTCTTAAGGACTCTCTTGTCTTCTGGTAGCTGGTATATATGGTGGTAAAAGCTATATTCTGAGCTTCTGGGCCCTGCCTGACTACATAGAATATGAGCTATATACTGTTCAGCGTAGTAGCCCTAATAAGGGCTCTTAAGGACTCTCTTGTCTTCTGGTAGCTGGTATATATGGTGGTAAAAGCTATATTCTGAGCTTCTGGGGCCCTGCCTGACTACATAGAATATGAGCTATATACTGTTCAGCGTAGTAGCCCTAATAAGGGCTCTTAAGGACTCTCTTGTCTTCTGGTAGCTGGTATATATGGTGGTAAAAGCTATATTCTGAGCTTCTGGGGCCCTGCCTGACTACATAGAATATGAGCTATATACTGTTCAGCGTAGTAGCCCTAATAAGGGCTCTTAAGGACTCTCTTGTCTTCTGGTAGCTGGTATATATGGTGGTAAAAGCTATATTCTGAGCTTCTGGGGCCCTGCCTGCCTACATAGGATATGAGCTATATACTGTTCAACCTAGCAGCACTAATAAGGGCTCTTAAGGACTCTCTTGTCTTCTGGTAGCTGGTATATATGGTGATAAAAGCTATATTCTGAGCTTCTGGGGCCCTGCCTGACTACATAGGATATGAGCTATATACTGTTCAACGTAGCAGCACTAATAAGGGCTCTTAAGGACTCTCTTGTCTTCTGGTAGCTGGTATATATGGTGGTAAAAGCTATATTCTGAGCTTCTGGGGCCCTGCCTGACTACATAGAATATGAGCTATATACTGTTCAGCGTAGTAGCCCTAATAAGGGCTCTTAAGGACTCTCTTGTCTTCTGGTAGCTGGTATATATGGTGGTAAAAGCTATATTCTGAGCTTCTGGGGCCCTGCCTGACTACATAGGATATGAGCTATATACTGTTCACCGTAGCAGCACTAATAAGGGCTCTTAAGGACTCTCTTGTCTTCTGGTAGCTGGTATATATGGTGGTAAAAGCTATATTCTGAGCTTCTGGGGCCCTGCCTGACTACATAGGATATGAGCTATATACTGTTCAACGTAGCAGCACTAATAAGGGCTCTTAAGGACTCTCTTGTCTTCTGGTAGCTGGTATATATGGTGGTAAAAGCTATATTATGAGCTTCTGGGGCCCTGCCTGACTACATAGAATATGAGCTATATACTGTTCAGCGTAGTAGCCCTAATAAGGGCTCTTAAGGACTCTCTTGTCTTCTGGTAGCTGGTATATATGGTGGTAAAAGCTATATTCTGAGCTTCTGGGGCCCTGCCTGACTACATAGAATATGAGCTATATACTGTTCAGCGTAGCAGCCCTAATAAGGGCTCTTAAGGACTCTCTTGTCTTCTGGTAGCTGGTATATATGGTGGTAAAAGCTATATTCTGAGCTTCTGGGGCCCTGCCTGACTACATAGAATATGAGCTATATACTGTTCAGCGTAGTAGCCCTAATAAGGGCTCTTAAGGACTCTCTTGTCTTCTGGTAGCTGGTATATATGGTGGTAAAAGCTATATTCTGAGCTTCTGGGGCCCTGCCTGACTACATAGAATATGAGCTATATACTGTTCAGCGTAGTAGCCCTAATAAGGGCTCTTAAGGACTCTCTTGTCTTCTGGTAGCTGGTATATATGGTGGTAAAAGCTATATTCTGAGCTTCTGGGGCCCTGCCTGACTACATAGAATATGAGCTATATACTGTTCAGCGTAGTAGCCCTAATAAGGGCTCTTAAGGACTCTCTTGTCTTCTGGTAGCTGGTATATATGGTGGTAAAAGCTATATTCTGAGCTTCTGGGGCCCTGCCTGACTACATAGAATATGAGCTATATACTGTTCAGCGTAGTAGCCCTAATAAGGGCTCTTAAGGACTCTCTTGTCTTCTGGTAGCTGGTATATATGGTGGTAAAAGCTATATTCTGAGCTTCTGGGGCCCTGCCTGACTACATAGAATATGAGCTATATACTGTTCAGCGTAGTAGCCCTAATAAGGGCTCTTAAGGGCTCTCTTGTCTTCTGGTAGCTGGTATATATGGTGGTAAAAGCTATATTCTGAGCTTCTGGGGCCCTGCCTGACTACATAGGATATGAGCTATATACTGTTCAACATAGCAGCACTAATAAGGGATTAAGGACTCTCTTGTCTTCTGGTAGCTGGTATATATGGTGGTAAAAGCTATATTCTGAGCTTCTGGGGCCCTGCCTGACTACATAGGATATGAGCTATATACTGTTCAACGTAGCAGCACTAATAAGGGCTCTTAAGGACTCTCTTGTCTTCTGGTAGCTGGTATATATGGTGGTAAAAGCTATATTCTGAGCTTCTGGGGCCCTGCCTGACTACATAGGATATGAGCTATATACTGTTCAACGTAGCAGCACTAATAAGGGCTCTTAAGGACTCTCTTGTCTTCTGGTAGCTGGTATATATGGTGGTAAAAGCTATATTCTGAGCTTCTGGGGCCCTGCCTGACTACATAGAATATGAGCTATATACTGTTCAGCGTAGTAGCCCTAATAAGGGCTCTTAAGGACTCTCTTGTCTTCTGGTAGCTGGTATATATGGTGGTAAAAGCTATATTCTGAGCTTCTGGGGCCCTGCCTGACTACATAGAATATGAGCTATATACTGTTCAGCGTAGTAGCCCTAATAAGGGCTCTTAAGGACTCTCTTGTCTTCTGGTAGCTGGTATATATGGTGGTAAAAGCTATATTCTGAGCTTCTGGGGCCCTGCCTGACTACATAGAATATGAGCTATATACTGTTCAGCGTAGTAGCCCTAATAAGGGCTCTTAAGGACTCTCTTGTCTTCTGGTAGCTGGTATATATGGTGGTAAAAGCTATATTCTGAGCTTCTGGGGCCCTGCCTGCCTACATAGGATATGAGCTATATACTGTTCAACTTAGCAGCACTAATAAGGGCTCTTAAGGACTCTCTTGTCTTCTGGTAGCTGGTATATATGGTGATAAAAGCTATATTCTGAGCTTCTGGGGCCCTGCCTGACTACATAGGATATGATCTATATACTGTTCAACGTAGCAGCACTAATAAGGGCTCTTAAGGACTCTCTTGTCTTCTGGTAGCTGGTATATATGGTGGTAAAAGCTATATTCTGAGCTTCTGGGGCCCTGCCTGACTACATAGAATATGAGCTATATACTGTTCAGCGTAGTAGCCCTAATAAGGGCTCTTAAGGACTCTCTTGTCTTCTGGTAGCTGGTATATATGGTGGTAAAAGCTATATTCTGAGCTTCTGTGGCCCTGCCTGACTACATAGGATATGAGCTATATACTGTTCACCGTAGCAGCACTAATAAGGGCTCTTAAGGACTCTCTTGTCTTCTGGTAGCTGGTATATATGGTGGTAAAAGCTATATTCTGAGCTTCTGGGGCCCTGCCTGACTACATAGGATATGAGCTATATACTGTTCAACGTAGCAGCACTAATAAGGGCTCTTAAGGACTCTCTTGTCTTCTGGTAGCTGGTATATATGGTGGTAAAAGCTATATTATGAGCTTCTGGGGCCCTGCCTGACTACATAGAATATGAGCTATATACTGTTCAGCGTAGTAGCCCTAATAAGGGCTCTTAAGGACTCTCTTGTCTTCTGGTAGCTGGTATATATGGTGGTAAAAGCTATATTCTGAGCTTCTGGGGCCCTGCCTGACTACATAGAATATGAGCTATATACTGTTCAGCGTAGCAGCCCTAATAAGGGCTCTTAAGGACTCTCTTGTCTTCTGGTAGCTGGTATATATGGTGGTAAAAGCTATATTCTGAGCTTCTGGGGCCCTGCCTGACTACATAGAATATGAGCTATATACTGTTCAGCGTAGTAGCCCTAATAAGGGCTCTTAAGGACTCTCTTGTCTTCTGGTAGCTGGTATATATGGTGGTAAAAGCTATATTCTGAGCTTCTGGGGCCCTGCCTGACTACATAGAATATGAGCTATATACTGTTCAGCGTAGTAGCCCTAATAAGGGCTCTTAAGGACTCTCTTGTCTTCTGGTAGCTGGTATATATGGTGGTAAAAGCTATATTCTGAGCTTCTGGGGCCCTGCCTGACTACATAGAATATGAGCTATATACTGTTCAGCGTAGTAGCCCTAATAAGGGCTCTTAAGGACTCTCTTGTCTTCTGGTAGCTGGTATATATGGTGGTAAAAGCTATATTCTGAGCTTCTGGGGCCCTGCCTGACTACATAGAATATGAGCTATATACTGTTCAGCGTAGTAGCCCTAATAAGGGCTCTTAAGGACTCTCTTGTCTTCTGGTAGCTGGTATATATGGTGGTAAAAGCTATATTCTGAGCTTCTGGGGCCCTGCCTGACTACATAGAATATGAGCTATATACTGTTCAGCGTAGTAGCCCTAATAAGGGCTCTTAAGGACTCTCTTGTCTTCTGGTAGCTGGTATATATGGTGGTAAAAGCTATATTCTGAGCTTCTGGGGCCCTGCCTGACTACATAGGATATGAGCTATATACTGTTCAACATAGCAGCACTAATAAGGGATTAAGGACTCTCTTGTCTTCTGGTAGCTGGTATATATGGTGGTAAAAGCTATATTCTGAGCTTCTGGGGCCCTGCCTGACTACATAGAATATGAGCTATATACTGTTCAGCGTAGTAGCCCTAATAAGGGCTCTTAAGGACTCTCTTGTCTTCTGGTAGCTGGTATATATGGTGGTAAAAGCTATATTCTGAGCTTCTGGGGCCCTGCCTGACTACATAGAATATGAGCTATATACTGTTCAGCGTAGTAGCCCTAATAAGGGCTCTTAAGGACTCTCTTGTCTTCTGGTAGCTGGTATATATGGTGGTAAAAGCTATATTCTGAGCTTCTGGGGCCCTGGCTGACTACATAGAATATGAGCTATATACTGTTCAGCGTAGTAGCCCTAATAAGGGCTCTTAAGGACTCTCTTGTCTTCTGGTAGCTGGTATATATGGTGGTAAAAGCTATATTCTGAGCTTCTGGGGCCCTGCCTGACTACATAGAATATGAGCTATATATTGTTCAGCGTAGTAGCCCTAATAAGGGCTCTTAAGGACTCTCTTGTCTTCTGGTAGCTGGTATATATGGTGGTAAAAGCTATATTCTGAGCTTCTGGGGCCCTGCCTGACTACATAGAATATGAGCTATATACTGTTCAGCGTAGTAGCCCTAATAAGGGCTCTTAAGGACTCTCTTGTCTTCTGGTAGCTGGTATATATGGTGGTAAAAGCTATATTCTGAGCTTCTGGGGCCCTGCCTGACTACATAGAATATGAGCTATATACTGTTCAGCGTAGTAGCCCTAATAAGGGCTCTTAAGGACTCTCTTGTCTTCTGGTAGCTGGTATATATGGTGGTAAAAGCTATATTCTGAGCTTCTGGGGCCCTGCCTGACTACATAGAATATGAGCTATATACTGTTCAGCGTAGTAGCCCTAATAAGGGCTCTTAAGGACTCTCTTGTCTTCTGGTAGCTGGTATATATGGTGGTAAAAGCTATATTCTGAGCTTCTGGGGCCCTGCCTGCCTACATAGGATATGAGCTATATACTGTTCAGCGTAGTAGCCCTAATAAGGGCTCTTAAGGACTCTCTTGTCTTCTGGTAGCAGGTATATATGGTGGTAAAAGCTATATTCTGAGCTTCTGGGGCCCTGCCTGACTACATAGGATATGATGAGCTATATACTGTTCAGCGTAGTAGCCCTAATAAGGGCTCTTAAGGACTCTCTTGTCTTCTGGTAGCTGGTATATATGGTGGTAAAAGCTATATTCTGAGCTTCTGGGGCCCTGCCTGCCTACATATGAGCCATATACCGTTCAGCGTAGTAGCCCTAATAAGGGCTCTTAATGACTCTCTTGTCTTCTGGTAGCTGGTATAGATGGTGGTAAAAGCGATATTCCGAGCTTCTGGGGCCCTGCCAGCGACAGCCTGTCTTTCCCTGCTGTGAGCGTCTGTCCCTCACTAAGTTCAAGCTGCTAATGCTGACGAAGAGGAAGTGCTGAGTTTTGTATATTCGAGGTCACATGGTTTTTCCAGCCAATGCGTGTAGACGCCGTTTTCGCGATGCCAGCGTCCTCCCAGGACCTGTCCCACCCCCCCTGCATGGTGATTGGTGTAAAAAACGCGCCAGGGAAGGTGGGAGGGGAAACGAATTGTGAGTGCGCCATCGCCGCTGTACTCGATCGAAATCGAGTATGACGAACAGCGTAGTATTCGATCGAATACCGGCTCGGTCGAATAATACTCGCTCATCACTACACATAATATCTGATCGTGGCCTTGATAGTTAAGTATCTTGGCTATGATAAGGTGTAGCCCCAGGCACAGGCAGAGGCTGACACTCTCTCTATTGTGAAGGTGCCCACAATGATTTTTGTAGCCTTTGACCTCTTCATTTATGGTTCAGAATTCTTGCTTTAGCAGTTTAAGAGTGTCCTAAATGTCGCTAATTCTATGTTCAGCTTCTGATGTCCTGTCCCTGAAGCTTTGCATTTCTTAACTACTGAGAGAGAAACATCTATTCAAACTGATTCCAGGTTTTGAGTCAGTGATGTTTTATAATCACAGATCCCTGACATAATATGTCTTAGTGTAGGTTCCTCAATGTTATCAGGGTCTGCTGTTGGTGGAAGATGTTTCTTGACACTATGAGAGGCATGTGCAACATCTCTTTTAGGTAATGGTGGCATGTTTTTAATCGTTATGGAGAGATTTGAAGGCATAGATGGGCCAAGAACTCCTATTTGGTCCATCATATCTGAGCCCAGGCCCTGTGGGGGGCAGAGGTCCTACCCCTAATCATCTGTAGTTTGCCTTGTAGAGCCTTTTACGCAGTGTTTTTACAGGCTGGGCTGCTTATGGTGTATTGCGTGAGCTTGTCAGCTCTGGTAGACACTGGCTGCAAGATGGCGATTTTCCCACCAAATTCAGCCACACCTTTAAATTCTCCGCAGTGTGGTACAAGTCTCCAGAGGGATCTATCTGGGGGCCTCCCTACCTGTCTCCCTGTGTCTCATTGTGCCAAAGAAGGGGTAGAACAATCCAGCACTGCGCTGGATTCGAGCTCTGACGCTTCTGTCAGACAGAGACTGCTGCTGCTCCCAGCGCAATATAACCATGATTTAGACATCCCACCGGCGATCTCCAGATGGGATCAATGTGAGTTCGCTCATCTTTCACTTCCTTCACTGATCTGTCAGGATCCCGCTAAGCCAGGAAAAGCCAGAGCTCTGCTTGCTGGATCTGTGTTTGATTGTTGCTGCCTCAGACAAACAGGGGCAGCCACTGTCTGAGATGAACATGATGAGGATGTTGTCAGGATGATTGCTAGGTGTTCAGAGATCAGAGGTGTACAGAGCTCCTAGATTTGCAACCTCACCCTGTCCTGGCGGGTGCAGCGAGTGGCACCCCCCACTGTGTGCGCACACACCTGCAGCCATTCAATATACCTAGCTGGTCAATTTGTGACACCACCATTTGGAGCATTAGTGGATGAGGTGGCTGCTGGGACAAGGTGGGAGAGTGGAGTCTCTCTAAACCACCTACAGTAGCCAAGTCATTTTAGAAGCTCCAAAACCTATGGTTTTTATAGCATAGAAATTAGTACCTTTACCTTAAAAACAGACCTACACCCCATGTAGGGTAACTTGCACTGCCAGTTCCACAGCAGCTTAAATTCCTGGCCTGCATGTTTATATGTTTACTTTCCGTTTTAATTCTATTTCAACTCATTAGGAATTTATTGTGGTTAGGTTTGCTTTGTTCTCATTTTTTTGAAAACTAAACTGTATTATAATTTATATTTTAGGAATTTCCACGTGTGGTGTGAGTGCTGGATGGCAAGAAGAGATCTACCCCCAGGCTATGGAGGATGGCAAGTTCTAGACCCAACTCCACAAGAAAAAAGTAATGGTGTGTAAATTAATGCCACAGATGTGTGTGTATATATTTATTTAACACACACTGAAAATGACTCTTGGTATTAACTTATTACATTCCACCAGGGATTTTTCGCTGTGGCCCAGCTTCAGTAAAAGCCATCAAAGAAGGTGAAGTCCACCTTAATTATGATTGCCCATTCATCTTTTCTATGGTGAATGCAGATTGTGTGTCCTGGACATTGTATGGAACAAAGAAAGAGAAGCATTTCTGTGACTCACACTTAACTGGAAATCATATAAGTACAAAGTGTGTGGGGGCAGATGAACTGGAAGATGTCACCGATAGCTATAAGTATGACGAAGGTAAATTGGAATGGTACAAAACATTGACATGTCTTTTGTCATTAAACCTCTCCTATTTAATATGCACACTATCTTCTACTTTCCTGGCACCTCTATGGTGTCATAATATTGATATGTGACTGCTTTTTAAAGTCATGCAGGAAGGGAAAAAAACAAAAGGGTGCTTACTCTCCATTGTAGTAAGTGGAGGGGCATGACCACACCCCATTTGACTGATGGTGGAGGTGTTATCTGGAGCGGAAGTGCTAGAGAATATAGTTTATAGCCCTGGAAGGCATGGGAGGCGTGGGTTGCAACAGAGGCCGGGTAAAGCAATCGGGTGAGTTCTGTCCAGCTGCAAAAAACAAAAGGCAAGAACCCTTTTGGGATTTTTTCTCTGCTGTATGACTTTAACCCTGATAGGACCACTTTTCTATAAACATTAGCCCCACCCTTTTTTCTCTATTTTCCTTCTTCGCTGGTAAAGACTTGTAAAATAGGATTGTGGTAAGTTGGCATTATTCTATTTACTTCCCTATAGGTACTGTAAACCACACCAGCTGCCCTTTAAATAATGAGTATAAATAATGTTCTGTGTTGTACCAGGATGTGCAGGGTGCTCTAGCCACAGGGACAGTGGACACTAGTCCTCCAAATCATCAGAGAGGTTTAGATTCCAGGTTCTGACACAATATTGAATTAGGACAATAGGGGGCAGTACCAGAGAACAGAAGAGCAGTATAAAATAATTGTCAGTTTAGCAGTAAGCGCCATTTTACGACCTAGGTAGGAATGTAGGCAAGTAAGCCAGTTGCCTCATTACTCATGCTGCCATCCGTGTATATATAAATACATGTATTGTATATTGAATGGTATCATGGTGGACAGCAGTGAGTGTAGTATCTTTAAAAAACGTGTAAAGCATTTACAGGGGATTCTTCTAATACATTCATACAGCTTTTTGAGATAGATTTTGCTATTTTCATAGTTTTAAACATGTGTACATGTGTAGATAAGGTGTTCACTTACCACATTAAAATTTCCTAAATATGATACCATGTAGTAGCCAGGAAAATGCCAAATCCATACTTACATTTCCATACTAACCCATCCTTAATGGGTGAGGAGCTATATAATACAAACAGAGAATGGAGGAGGGGCCAAATTAAAAGAGGGTTAAGGTGCTGTCATTAAAAGCGACAGCCAGGTCATGTCAATAATAGGACAGCAAAGAGTTCACCTAAAATCTTTAAAATGTACCCCACTTCCATTTCCTGCAAGGCACTGTAGCGAGTCTCCAAAGTTTAGCCTTCCATTCTTCCATTACTATACTGCACATGTGGTTGTATAGTCACCCCCTTTTCCTCAGCACACCACAGTGGTGGCAATTGCTGGGCTCTGCGAGTGCTGAGGGACAAGCCACAGGGGGCTGTGTGACAATATTTGGAGTGTGATCATGGAAGAATGGGAAGGAAAGCAACTATAGTCTGCAGCAGCACATTTTTTTTGCCAAGCAATATAGCCACAACAATCAATACAATAATTAGAAAAGACCTTATATGTTATTATAATGACAGATTACAATAATTACAATACATATAAAAGAATTTTAAAACCCAGAGTACTATGATCATACATGCCCATAATATCACTCATAGACCTGGTTAACCATCAATTGAGCCTACAAGTAATGAATAAATATATACACCTTATATTACATCAACAAATTAACTAAATTCTATATCTAAAAAGTTCCACTGCTGTGCCATTGTACTATACAATGGAAAATAACCACTCTAATGGTCCTACACACAACATATAAATTAATATAAATAATTTTACTAACCAACATCCGGGGACTGGGTACCTGAATAACAGGATATAAATGAGAATCCAGTGGACTGGTATGACAGGGGGCTAGGAAACCAGGATTGGAGGCTGAGGTATGAGTAGTTGGGGAGGACTAGAATGACCATGAGCTTTGAATCAGGACTGGTGACCAAGAAAAAAGGGGAACAAAAGTGACCAGAGGACAAGAAATTGGATACTAGTATTAGAGATGAGTGAACTAGTTCATTTGAAACTGAACTTCATTTGAAAAGGGAATTATTGATCTTCCACGGATCTGAATTTCAGAAATTCTGTGACTCCTCCGAAACGAACTTTTAAAAAGTTTGCTCATCTCTAACTAGGACCAAAGAGGGATGGAGGTAGGCAGGGTGGTAGGCAAAGAGGCTGATGGCTTGATGCAGTGGAAATGCAACATAATACTGGAAAGCAGGCCCCTTGCATGTGGAGCTGATTTATAGGGTGGTAGTCCGGGAGCCTGTCAAAGCCACCTGCTGGTGAGCACTAATGGGCAAAGAGCTCTGAAACGGCTGGAACAGGGCCACCAGTAGGTGAGCAATAGGAACTGCACCCATGAATCCTGTTTAAACCTGACAGCTTCTTGGTATCTTATTATTGTCATTGCCTGGATTGTCCTTAGTATGTCAACAATAGAAAAAAACATGAGAAGCAAATATTATGAAGTATTATTAGTCTTTAATAAAGCAGAACCTTAATTTTCATACTAGTGTCTTAGCAACTTGGACAGATCTTCTAATAACGCTCTATCATAACTTCAAAAAATAATGGATTGTACAATCAGACCACTTAGTGTCAGCAGCACAGGAAGTGGAAGCAAATGTACTTGTCCCTACTTCTAGCCTGGCTTTTCTTTGAGCTGAAATGTTTTATAAACCATGGCACCAAGACCAGAAAATGAGGATACATCTTCTCAGTGACAGATAAAGCAGTTTCAGAGGATCCAGTGCCTCCTCAGTCAAAAAAAGAAAACCTGTTGCTGAATTCTTTTGCTTGATGCATATGTTTAACGTGTGTTTTCCTTTTGCCAAGGAACTATTGAAGAAAGAAAAGTATACCTGAAAGCTTTTAGAAGACTACAACATAGAAACACATCGGTTTCCAATGGTGGTCAAGATTTTAGTTATACAAATGGAATTTCCTCTAATGGTTTTCCACTTGACCAAGGCCACATTTTGCAAGACAGAGCTCCTAAAGAAGATTCACCTTTAAATCGCCCATTAAAAGAGGCCAAGCTGATCATGAAGTTTAAATTGACAGAATCACCAGAACTAGGTCAAACCATAAACTTGGTTTTGTTGGCTGGGAACTTGTGCTCAGATGCAAAGACCTTAAAATTGTGCTTTAGTGCACAGGTCATTAAGCACACAGGAAAACCTGGGCACCAATTCTGGAAGGACTCCAAGTACATTGAGCTTAAGCCAAGTGAAGGTAACAAAGGAAATGTACATAGATGCATTACAGGATTAGCATACAGTAGATACAAATGCAAATCACCTAAATGAAATATCAATAGGGACTATAAACTTCATGTAGAATGAACTGTGAGAAGAGGAAAATGGCAGACACAGTCCAAATCAGGGACTTTAAAGTAGCTTATTCACGGAAAATGGACTAATAAAATTCCATACTGCATAGATGTCTTATCCATCATGCAACAGTTTGGGTAGATACAGTATTAGACCAGTTATTACTATCATTGCCTACAGGCTGGCTCAGGGAACATGCTGTCCCATAAAAGTATAATAGGTTCAAATGTCCATCACCCCTAATTCTTCTTTCCTCTACTAAAGATGATATGCTTGATTTTTTTATGCTGGTTTAGCGTTTTTTATACAAAAACTGTCCTCTTGCCACCTCGCATATTTATGCAGATTTTTGATACTTTATTATTTATGCTTAAATTATGCATGATAATTTATTTTCATGCTATAGTTCCTTTAGGTTTTCATAAGAATAAGGGAGCAACTGAGTGCAAGTAGGAAACAAATGTATATTTGGCTTCTCATTATGGGCCTGATTTATGATCACAGCGTGATGTGCAACAACTTGCTCTAAGGCGGCACAGGCCCACAATTTTTACAGCATATATTTACGCCATATTTACAGCAACAGTGAAACTTTGTGACAATTGGAGCTGCACATAATAGGCAATTTACTTATTCCACATTCCACATTAGCACTGCAGCATGGTGCACAATGGTGAGCTAGTTCAATTTTAGATGGCATAGGTTCTTGTGCCGCCATATAACACAATTGGTGGAAATGTAGAAATAATTTTAAAAAAGTAATAATCATGCTGCGTAAGTCCATTATAAATGCTGAGGTGATTTTTTAAACACACACCTTAAAAAGTCTTAGGACTTTATCTATACTGTTTTTCGTGTCATTTCCTGTACATTGAAGTTGCTTGCTGCTACACTGCGCCACATAATGCCACACTGTAAAAATGTGGCTTGAACCATGATGTGCTTGTCGGAACAGATTACCACAAAAATGACTGTATTTAATATTCTATTATTTCTTTACTTTCCTTTATTCTTTCTTTCTTTCTTTCATTCATTATATGCTTCCTCTATTTATCCTTTATTATTTCTTTTTATTCCAATTTTCTCTTCTTCCTGACATTCTTTCTTCTGTTCCTTTTTTCCTCTATTCTATTCTTTCTTTTTCTCATTCATCTACTCTATTCAATCTTTATTTTTCTATTCTATTCTTAACAGGCAACTGGTAAGGTTTCACACAGCGGGGCATAACAAACCAGAATGCCCCAGGGGGGTGAACCAAAACACGGGATAGTCTAAATCCTGTGTTTTAGGTCCATCCAAAGACAGAGACACCACTGGGCCCCCACACTGAGGTGCATGTGCTGTGTTTTAGATTTGCTTTTGATGAAGTACTTGGCATCACCAATCCCAGATTAAAAGAGCTGATTAGGGTTATATAGGGTTATGGTTTTCAGTGTCTATGATTCTAATAAATAATGTAAAAAGATCTACTTTCCTGAAGATTAAACAACGTATTGAGTCATATCAGGAGTTCCCAACCAGTGGTACAGTTTCCACTAGTGGTGTGCTATAGTCTATCAGGTACCATTCAGCAAGGCTGCAGATTGATCTGTACCAACCTGATCTGCTACAATCTATTGTATATATTCAAAGTAGAAAACTGCTCCAAAATAAAATAAAACATTTTTGTTGTAAATGTGTGTGCATTTCATGCATTTAAATTGTTGTTTTGTGCATCTCTAACACAGTTAGGTGACTGACAACACATAAGAACCACCCAGGGGGAAGCTGAGATAAATGGAGCATGGTACCTTATGAAAAAAGGTTGTGAACCCCTGGGTTAGATCATGCTAGCAAGCTTATGCCAAGGACAGAATCAATCCAGGCAAATAATTCCCTCATACATAAGGGACACATTTGGGATGCTTAACAGTTTATTCTATATCATTGTGTATATCATTAGGCTAGTTGTATGATGTGTGACCAATCTTGTCACTATCGGAAATTAAAAAAGCAATGTTTTAAGACGTCACAATTTAAGCATCCCAAATTTGTCCAAAAATGATCAACTTACTCATACATCACTCAGTGCTTACGTTTTCACTTGCCTGCACATCATACAAAGACTTAAACCGGACCAACACCCGTTTTTACCAAAACGAGTGTTGGTCCCGCTGTGTAGGGATTGTAAGAAGCAAGGGGGGGGGGGGGGGCATCCACAATGCTGGAGCCCCCCTCGCACGAAAAACACATAAATAATTTGTTTTACTCACCTGAATACCGAGCCAGCGGAAAGAACGGAGTCCCGTGATTGGCCACCGGGCCAATGTTTAGGTAAAAACGGGGTGTTGGTCCGGTTTAAAGGACAAGGCAAAGGGTTAACTAAGTGTGCTAACATGTTATCATACATGCATCATTATACTGTACACGTTACATAACCAACATGTAGTGAAACCTTGTTTCTTTACAGAGAAGGGGATCCTGTTACAGATTCCATATTCACAATATGGAAAATACCTTGATGATAACAAATTGATCAGAGTGACTGCAATCGGTGAGCAGAATGTGACCTGGGAAAAGGTTCTAGTGAAGAAGGATATTAACTTGGCAGTTTCACCAGTTCTTATCAAAGTAAGATATATAATGGCTTCAATTGAGTAAGAGTTAAAAAAAAGCTCATAGTAGTAAAGAATTCACTTTAGGTGAAAAAAAGTCTGAGAATTTCACTGTTGCTGAAAAACCAGCTGGGAAGACAATGAAAGTCAATGGCACTTTTTACTACAATGTAAAAACTAGTAAAAAGTTCACAGTTTTTTATGGAGAAAAAAGTACCGTTGTCTTTCATTGTCTTCTTAGCTGGTAATTCAACAACAGTGACATTCTGATTTTTTTTTCACCTAAATTGAATTTTGCATAGCATACGAGCTGTTTGGAGACAAAGTCAGGGGGGGGAACATCCCCAGTCTCCCCATGGTATTTGGCACCCACCCACCCTCAACCTATCTGAATGTTTTGGTATGGGGGAACGCCTCAGCCGCAAGAGAGCTGGGGATGCAGCCCTGGGCCGCAAATGCTCCATGGGACCGTCGGAAAGATCTGTTTTGTGGGCAATCCCGGTAGGTTTACACAGTGGTATCCCATATTGGTATGCCTCGGGGGGGTAGAGTCACAAGTCAGGCCCCATGTGGTATATTGTGTACCGTTTTGAGCAACAGTTAATAGGCAGCTAAATTAATACATGGAAGGTGCTGCTTAGAGTCTAGAGTCAGACTAAATTTTCTATTTTTTTAGTTTGGAAAAGAGGCACCTGAGAGCTGACCTAATACTTATGTATAAATATATCTGGGGTCAATACAAAGACCATGATATATTTAAACCCAGTACTGTACAGTAACTATAAGATGGGGCTAAGGTTACAGGAAAGACTCTTTGTGCACTGGCAAAGGAGGTAATCATAATCAATACACTACAGTAGTTTAAAAGTGCCTGAATGCCTTCCTTGCATGTAATAAAACTACCAGCTATAGTTACTAGACCACTAGATTTTGTTTAAAAAACAGGCTGAACTGGATGGACTAAAGTATTCTTTTCAGCCTTACATACTATGAGGCCGATTTATTAATAGCGCCAGGTAGCGACAGATGAGCGACAGTAGCGGTATTTTCACAGCGCCCGCTAGTAGTCGCTGTGCTTGGCCATTGTTCGCTTGTTGACAGCGACTCAGTCGGTGTGCGGTAATGTTGAATACGGGGTTAGGAGTCGCTGTTTGACTGGTTCCGCGCTGTATGGGAGCGCATGACAGCGAATGGCCATAGCGAACGGCTCCCAGCATATTCATTAACAAATCACGCTCAAAAAATTCTCGCGCTGTGAAATGCATGTTTAAACCCCAGAGCGCTGGCGGCGATGGGTTAAAAGTAGTTTTTTAACCCCCAAACAACCATATTTTTGTTATATGTTATTAAAAAAATAAACATGTTTTTATAAACATTTTGTAATATGAATACATTAATATCAGACCTGTAATATCAATTCTGCACAAATTTTTTTTTTATTTTTATTACCTTAAAAAAAATATCTAACATTGCAGAAGTGGTCACAGAATTTTTGACATTTAAAAAAAAAAAAAAACATTAATATCAATTAATTATGAATATTTAAAGATTTCTCCATTGAAATGCATTGGAGAGCGCCAGGTAGCGAGAGGTCATACCTGGTGCTGTGATGGGATTAGCAGCGGCGCTGTTCGCTGAAGTCTGCAACATGATGAATCCCGCACTAGCTGACGCTCTCGCTGGCGCTAGCCTCATTTAGCGTGATAAATGCGTGAGTGTGTTCGCAGCCTGGCGTTCTGGCGCGGGAGCCTCCCATAGCTGGCGCTACCTGGCGCTAGTGAGACACTACCTGGCGCTATCCCTTGATAAATAAGGCCCTATGTTACATATGGACAGCAAAATAATTCCCTCACAAAAGCTCCCACACAGAGGGCCTTTGGCATAGATCAAGTTGCACTTTATTAATTAAATTAAGTTGTGTTTTATAAATAACATATTTATCTTTGGTATTCACTGCAGTTCCTGGGATCTGCTGTGTGTAATAAACCTTGCAAAGTGCGTCTCAGTTTCTGCAATCCTCTTGATGAAGACATAAAGGACTGTTTCCTGGTGATTGAGGGTAGTGGTTTGATGAAGACTCAACTAAAGTTACTGTAAGTGACGCTATAAACATAGTCTAAAAATCTCCTAAAATAACTGTTAAGGAGTAGTGTTGAGTGAACCCATAGTTCATGTCTGGCAAGTTCGAACGAACTTTAAACAAAAGGGGTTACCGGAATTCGACCCAAACTCGAACTCCATTGAAGTCAATGGGGATCCGAACTTGGGGGTAACACCGATTGCCCTGCACATTTTGGGTAGGGACTAAATGTATTCATACTTAATTAAAAAATCATAAGAACCCCCCCATAACCTTACAGTCTGTGTGACAGAGCCCCCCCCATCACCATATACAGGCTAGGACTGGCCCACAGGGTTGCCAGGACAAAATCCGTTGGGCCCCTGGTCCCAGGGGTTTCTTTGAGGGCCTTCATCACCAAACCTGAATTATCTATAGCTTATTTGTGGCATACCAAGGTGCACAAACCGAGACAATACAGTATGGCATAATGTTTCTGTGCATTGGTGAATGTAAGCTGTAATACTTGCATCTAAATGTGGGGTAGGCCTCCAGAGTCTACTGGTGGGCCCCAGGCATCCGAGTCCAACACTCACGCCATAGCAGACTGTGTGACAGAGCCCCCCATTACCCCCATAGCAGACTGTGTGACAACCCCCCCTTGAATCACATAGCAGATTGCGTGGAAGAGACCCCCATCACCCCATAGCAGGCTGTGTGACAGAACCCCCCATCACCCCATAGCAGGCTGTGTGACAGAACCCCCCATCATCTCTATTGCAGGCTGTGTGACAGAACTTCCCATCACCCCCATATCAGGCTGTGTGCGCTGGTGATGATGGGCACTCTAGTCTGCCCCAGCTTGCGGCTGCCCCCCTTAATCGCCCCGTTTGTGCCTTGTCTACTCCCTTTCCTGATTGGGGTGGGTCTGAGTGGGCAATTGACAGCGCAGGCGCAGCGAGATTGCCAGCCTGCTGGCAGGCCTGATTGAGAGAGTGGAGGGTTAAAAGCTGGTTGATGGGCTGCTGAGTATTGAGGCCTGAACGCTGAAGTCCATGTTCAGGAACCCAAACTCTCAAAGTTCAGTACAAGCCCAACAGTACTAAGGAGTCAATGTAGCAAATTCTAGGCAGGTAGCTGAGCAAATCTATTTATACTCTTTTTTTTTTTTAAGCAAAATGGATGCATTTTTGCACTGCTACGCAGTTCTGCACTTAAACTGAAAGACTTGAGGTATAAATTGTACAGGAAATGCATCCTGTAAAAAATCCTAAATCATCTCACTAGTCAGAACTAGCCATATAAGCCATAAAAAATGTATGATATTGCTCTGACAAAAAACAAACTTACTTACTGTATTCTTTGCAACTCTTCTCATGTATTTGAAGTGTACCTATACCCAGATAGGAAGTTTATGTCTTATGTCTTCACCTTTGTCTTCTTTATGTCTTCACCTTTGACCCCCAGCCCAGTGCCCCAAAAGAGCATGCGTTTCCTTTTTTACCAAAGTCTTTTCCCAATATTCCTAAAAAGATACGATTTCAAACGGCAGTTTTGGTTGGAGTCATACAGATGTACTGATACATACATTATATAAGTAAAATAAGTTATAACTTTAATAGGAAGTTTTTTTGGCCAAGTTTTATAGGGTTTATCAGGATATGCAAAGTGCTAGAGAATGAAATATGCCACCCCTGACAGCCAGCATGGGGCAAGCAGAAAGCAGCTACTGTAATTGAACCCTTTGCCTGTCTTCCTATAAATGTACGTTACATTCTATCTAAGTAGCCCCATTGCTTATACAATGATGAGAAAGGGCCTAAATTCACCATTTTACTACAGTAAATGTATTATAAATTATTGGCAATTTGGTTTATCCAGCTTCACAGCCCTGGAGATAATTGCTCATTTGCTAAAAAGTATCTGCATTTTCTTTAGTTCCACTGTAATAAAAAAGACTCAGGCGTAAGTCTGGTAAATACAACAAATATTAGAGTTGATTCAGAGACCCTTTCTCCTGTTTTTGTATTTTGAGGTCTTGCTACCAAAGGAAAAATCATGCAAAAATGAAAACATTTCACACAAAAATTCTCACAGAAAATAAGGCCCCATTGAATCAGACGAGGAGGAAAATGGAGGGGAACAGAAATTTTCACACAAAAAAATGTTGAGAAGGGGCTCTGAATCAACCCTATTATTAGGACGTCCTTGTGTGAACACTTTTAAATGGCCCTTCACCGGAATGGGTTCTGGCCTAGTCATTTTGGGTACTAGCTTTGGGTTTCTGTCAATCATGTTTCATGATAAACCGATGTTTTTTTTTCTAACAATCAATGTATTTCTCTAGTGTAGGAACCATGGCAAGAAGAGAAAAATCAATTTTGGAATTTGAGATGGTTCCCTGCAAGTCAGGTCTTAAGCAGCTTCAAGTAAACTTCAGCAGCAACAAGTTTCGGGACCTGAAAGGCTGCAAAACAGTGATAGTTAACCCATGATTTTGTACAGCAACTGTTTTATTGTGTTTCGATTTTTAGCCTTTTTGTACTAAAATGTCACTTCCTACCAAACACGTGGTATACAGAGTATATGGAAGAGATTCTCAACCTTTAGAAGAGTGCAGGCCACTTAAATAATTTGGTAATTGGTCAAAGGCCACAATAAAACAAACATTGTTCCACATGAATACATTTGTTTTAACTATATATCTATTTTTAAATCGAAATACTACTTGGACACTTTGAGTGTCTGGGCATCCACTTGGAAAATGAATTTCAAAGTGGATAAGTGTGATGCACTTGGGGGTCTAATAACCTGAAGGCCACATATGTCCTTGGGGGAGTAAAAATGGGAGAGTCCCTAGTTGAGAAGGATATGAGGGTATTGGAAGACGACAGACTAAATAACAGAATGCAATGCCAAGCAGCTGCTTCTAAGGCCACCAAGATATTATCATGCATTAAACGAGGAGTGGAATCACGAAACAGAGATGTAATATTACCTCCTTACAATGCACTGGTGAACCCTCACCTTAAATATGCCGTTCAATTTTGGGCACCTGTTCATAGAAAGAACACCCTGATTTTGGAAAGGGTGCAGAGGAGAGCCACAGGAATTAAATCAGTTTAGTCTTGCGAGAAGTCTGAGGGGGGACTGATTGATTATTAATGTGTATAAATATATAAATGGCCAATAGAAAAAATATGTGAAAAATAATTTCAACTAAAATCCTCTCTAAAGACAAGGGGGCACTCCCTCTGTCTGGAAAAAAAGATTAAATCTCCAGAGACGACAATCATTTTTTACCGTAAGAACTATAAATCTGTGGAACAGCCTCCCATAGAAGCTTGCCACAGCATCAACATATGACCCCATCAGAAAAGGATTAGATTCTTTTCATAAAGTAACACTAACAGTTAATATTAGCTGTTACAAGTTAGAAAAATAAGATAAAAATAACGTTCATATCAGCAAACACCCCACCCTCACATGCACAATCCTAAAGTGCACTATAATTTATCATTACTAGAGGTGAGCGAACTGGTTCTTCAGGAAAAATTTGATTCGGCATGAAACCGAATTTTTGGGGGTTCGCGCTGGCCGAATTTTGCCTGAAATTCACTGGCACCTCGGGCATTGGGAAAAAAAAAAAAACACCATCCTCGTTCCAGCGCCACGCTTGGATCCAGTGTGTGCGGCAGAAGCCAGCTTGCACAGCTGACAGTGCACTTGGCTCTCCACTCCTCCCCTGCACAGGAGAGGGGGGAGCCGGCTGCACTGTCAGCTGTACAAGTGGGCTTCTGCCGCCCGCTGACACTGCGGATGGCCTCCCCAGCTCCCACCATGCTGTGTGATATGCCGGTTTCCCTGTTGTTTTGGCTCAGCAGCTGGCTGATTTCGCAAGTTGTCTTGCAAGCCAACTTGTGCCCGCAGCCAGCCGCTGGACCAGAATGACAGCGAAGCCAGCATGTAGGTAAGTGTGCAATACATACAGCACGGTGGGAGCAGGGGAGGCCGGCCGCACTGTCAGTTGGCTGTAATGCTGGTTTCGCCATCGTTCTTGCCCAGCGACTGGCTGCGGGCGCACTTCTGCGGGCGCACAATTGACGGATTGTAAGTATCTTAACAATTCAATCTTGGCGTCTTTGTATTAAATAAACATCACAGCATGGCGATTTTGTTATCCAGAGTCTAAGGAGGACAAAGGGAGAGGACATACATTTCCACAGAGATTTCGTCTCAGCTGTTAACCTATGTTGAGCTGGTGGTGGGGTCAGATATTGGTTCTTCGCCCTACAGCTATTGCAGGCATCCAGAGGGGGAGGAGCTCCACAGTGACCCCCCTCCCTCCATGATCGGAGGATTTCCAGCCACCGATCTCATGATGTACCAGGTGGTGTCCTTAAATGTGTTTTGAACTGTATATATGATTTCAGGGCACAAGATATGAATACAATTTTCCCATGTATTGAAGAACCCCTCAACTTTTGATTCTTTTTGGAATGCTGTGTCAATCCAGTCAAATTTGAAGAATAATTGTAATTTTTCCAGAAAGATCTTGAATTGGGGTGGGTCATAGTATATCCAAACTTGTAATATTGTTTTCCTCGCTATCACTGAGCTAATAATAATAACCTTCTAGTGCCCTTGGCTACTTTTAGCCTGTCCCATAAACCATGATAGAGATTGGCGAATTCTGTTGCACATTTCAGGCACCGGGAAAAGTTGGACAAACCCATCTGGAAAGATTTGAGTGGGGAGATATAGTTATGATGGTACTGCCTTAGTATCCTTTCTCTGTAGGTGGACCAGGATTATTAGATTATAAGAAGTGTTTTAGCCATCTGGCCATGCCCATTATCTGTTTTTCCATTCCATTCGTTCTCGCAAAAAATTATAATGGATAGATATGGATCGCTTACAGGGTGGAGTGGTCTCTAAAACGCTGTCCAGGTCACTAGACCAGTTGCTCTGGGGATAATTATTTTTTAATATATGAAGTAGCTTGTACGAAGGTGAAAATGTAGGTTTTGTGTTGCTAGGGGTAGAATGGCGAAGCTGTTTCATGAGTACTTTCTTATGATTCTTATTAATTAGGGCTGACATATGCCCAATGCCTGCCAGGTTCTGTATATGGACGCTTTGTTTCCTGCGCTTAGGTCAAGATTGCCCCTAGCGGTAGAAGCAGAAAGAAGTACGAGTTCAGATTTCTCTCCCCATGTAGAGCATGCCATAGTCTCCAAACAGTAAATAGTAGGGGGTTCTGGGTTACCGGAGTCTGAATGAGTTCTCTATGCAGGTGAAGCATGTACATTAGACTCATAGATCCCAGTAGTCCCTGATCCAGCTCAAAATGTGTGTGTGTTTTGTGGATATTCATCCAGTCCCTTAGAACACAAAGTAGGGCTGCTTGGTTATATTTTTCTATGTCAGGGAAGTTTACTGCCGCGTTTTGATTTGTTGTAGAAGATTACTACTCATTACTGCTCCCTTTTTAGCCCATACAAACTCTCTAAGGATTTTGTATATATTTACATCTGTTTTCTTCTGCCCAGAAAGGATAGTCTGAGCTTGGCCCAACTACAGAGATCTCTTTCCACTTCCCTGATGACCAGTTTAATATTACAGTTATATAGCTCATAAAAGTTTTTAGGGAGAAGGGCGCCCAAGTATTTTAAGTGGTGTTTATTCCATGTAAAAGGGCATTTGTCTCCCCAATGGGGTTTGGTTTTGGGGCTCAAGTACAGCGCTAAAGACTTATCAAGGTTAATAATATATCCAGATACCTGGCCAAAGGAGTCAATCAACTGTAAAAGTAAGGATGATTTGGGGTTTGAAATGAACAATACTAGATGGTCCGCAAAAGCAGTTGGTTTTACTGCAATGGATCCTATCTTGATGCCCTGGAAATCAATCTCCAAGATCCTCAGTAGAGGATCCAGCACCAAGTTAAATAACAAGGGTGATAAAGGGCATCCTTGTCTAGTCCCTTAAGTTAGTTTTTTTTTAGAAGATGTTGTTCCTTTTATCAGCAAGGTAGCGGGTTTCTATTTATGACCTGGATGTATTATATGAAAGATGATCCATAGGCCCGCTCTGTCAGAATGCCACTCAGCCATGACCATTCTACTTTGTCAAACGCCTTTTCGGCATCAAGACTTAAAAGCATTCCCAGAAAGCCTTGCCCAGTGAAGGTGGTTGCTATGGCTGTTCTTATCCCTAGCATTATATATATTGCTTATCCTGATAAACCCCAATTGATGCTCATTGAGCATGGATGGGAGGATTGACTGTAGCCTCTCCACGAAGATTTTAGGCAGCAGTTTGTAATCGTTATTTAAAAATGAGATTGGTCTTTAGGATTTGTGTAATAAGGGATTAGGGTTTCAGGATTAGGGTCGTGTATGCTTCGGTAATTTTGGGCATCTGTGCTCCATGTTGGAGGATAGTGTTGAAAAGATTCTGTAGTATCGGGACTATTGTGGGGTTTAATATTTTATAACATTTTCCGTGTATCCATTGGGTCCCAGAGTTTTGCTGCTAATGAGAGGTCATTCGAAGTGGAGGTATACGATTTCGATCCATCCATGATCCATGAGACCCCTTATACCAGTTCACAAGGCTGGGGGGGTGGCAAGTCACCTGCCCTAGCGGGTGGCTTGCCATTAGCCCCCGCACCCCCATTACCTGCCTCCCCAAAGGCCAGGGGGGGGCAGAAGAGCCCGGGCCCACATAGGCTATGTGGGCTCGTAGGCTGCAGGGTGGGGGGGCCACCAAAGCTGGCCCCCCCACTCTGTGCCTACAAGCCCCCATAGCTGGTCCCGGGCTGGTTACTTTGGGTAAGGGGGACCCCACGTCATTTTTTTTTTTGGATTTTGAAGGGTTTTTAACCCTTCAAAATCCAAAAAAAAATGGGGTCCCCCTCCCCGGGAAGGGGGACCCTATGTCATTTTTTTTTTAATTAACCATTTGTCATCCAGCAGCTATAAAAGGCTTCTGGGCAGGAAAGGGTGTCTACCTATACATATGTGGTATCGCTGTAACCGGGAGAAATTGGGGTTTCTCACGCAATAAGATTTTATTGACAAACTTACATTTTTTATTACAAAAAAACTCTACAAATTGTAAAAAAATGTTTTTTTTTTATTTTTTTTCACACATTTCACCTAATAATAATAATAATAATAGAATACACCTAAAAAATACAAACAAGACATTTCATGTTAAAGCCCAGACTCTGTTGAAAAAAACAATATATAATTTTCCTGGGAAATCCCTGGAAATCCCTTCAAAAATGACAGTTGAATATGTGTAGCGCAAAATGGTGAAACATCGTCTGGCAACAGGGAGTGGCAAATGCTGCAGGTAGGCTGGCAGCGAAAGGGTTAAGAGCCCTTATTAGGGCTACTATGCTGAACGGTATATAGCTCATATGTAGGCAGGCAGGGCCCCAGAAGCTCAGAATATCGCATTTACCACCATATATACCAGCTACCAGAAGACAAGAGAGTCATTGAGAGCCCTTATTAGGGCTAATATGCTGAACAGTATATAGCCCATATGTAGGCAGGCAGGGCCCCAGAAGCTCAGAATATCGCATTTACCTCCATATATACCAGCTACCAGAAGACAAGAGAGTCAATGAGAGCCCTTATTAGGGCTACTATGTTGAACAGTATATAGCTCATATATAGGCAGGCAGGGCCCCAGAAGCTCAGAATATCGCATTTACCACCATATATACCAGCTACCAGAAGACAAGAGAGTCATTGAGAGTCCTTATTATTAGGGCTACTATGCTGAACAGTATATAGCCAATATGTAGGCAGGCAGGACCCCAGAAGCTCAGAATATCGCATTTACCACCATATATACCAGCTACCAGAAGACAAGAGAGTCATTGAGAGTCCTTATTATTAGGGCTACTATGCTGAACGGTATATAGCTCATATGTAGGCAGGCAGGGCCCCAGAAGCTCAGAATATCGCATTTACCACCATATATACCAGCTACCAGAAGACAAGAGAGTCATTGAGAGTCCTTATTATTAGGGCTACTATGCTGAACAGTATATAGCCCATATGTAGGCAGGCAGGGCCCCAGAAGCTCAGAATATCGCATTTACCACCATATATACCAGCTACCAGAAGACAAGAGAGTCATTGAGAGTCCTTATTATTAGGGCTACTATGCTGAACAGTATATAGCCCATATGTAGGCAGGCAGGGCCCCAGAAGCTCAGAATATCGCATTTACCACCATATATACCAGCTACCAGAAGACAAGAGAGTCATTGAGAGTCCTTATTATTAGGGCTACTATGCTGAACAGTATATAGCCCATATGTAGGCAGGCAGGGCCCCAGAAGCTCAGAATATCGCATTTACCACTATATATACCAGCTACCAGAAGACAAGAGAGTCATTGAGAGTCCTTATTATTAGGGCTACTATGCTGAACAGTATATAGCCCATATGTAGGCAGGCAGAGCCCCAGAAGCTCAGAATATCGCATTTACCACCATATATACCAGCTACCAGAAGACAAGAGAGTCATTGAGAGTCCTTATTATTAGGGCTACTATGCTGAACAGTATATAGCCCATATGTAGGCAGGCAGGGCCCCAGAAGCTCAGAATATCGCATTTACCACCATATATACCAGCTACCAGAAGACAAGAGAGTCATTGAGAGCCCTTATTAGGGCTACTATGCTGAACAGTATATAGCCCATATGTAGGCAGGCAGGGCCCCAGAAGCTCAGAATATCGCATTTACCACCATATATACCAGCTACCAGAAGACAAGAGAGTCATTGAGAGTCCTTATTATTAGGGCTACTACGCTGAACAGTATATAGCTTATAGGTAGGCAGGCAGGGCCCCAGAAGCTCAGAATATCGCATTTACCACCATATATACCAGCTACCAGAAGACAAGAGAGTCATTGAGAGTCCTTATTATTAGGGCTACTATGCTGAACAGTATATAGCCCATATGTAGGCAGGCAGGGCCCCAGAAGCTCAGAATATCGCATTTACCACCATATATACCAGCTACCAGAAGACAAGAGAGTCATTGAGAGTCCTTATTATTAGGGCTACTATGCTGAACAGTATATAGCCCATATGTAGGCAGGCAGGGCCCCAGAAGCTCAGAATATCGCATTTACCACCATATATACCAGCTACCAGAAGACAAGAGAGTCATTGAGAGCCCTTATTAGGGCTACTATGTTGAACAGTATATAGCTCATATGTAGGCAGGCAGGGCCCCAGAAGCTCAGAATATCGCATTTTGCCACCATATATACCAGCCTCCAGAAGACAAGAGAGTCATTGAGAGTCCTTATTATTAGGGCTACTATGCTGAACAGTATATAGCCCATATGTAGGCAGGCAGGGCCCCAGAAGCTCAGAATATCGCATTTACCACCATATATACCAGCTACCAGAAGACAAGAGAGTCATTGAGAGTCCTTATTATTAGGGCTACTATGCTGAACGGTATATAGCTCATATGTAGGCAGGCAGGGCCCCAGAAGCTCAGAATATCGCATTTACCACCATATATACCAGCTACCAGAAGACAAGAGAGTCATTGAGAGTCCTTATTATTAGGGCTACTATGCTGAACAGTATATAGCCCATATGTAGGCACGCAGGGCCCCAGAAGCTCAGAATATCGCATTTACCACCATATATACCAGCTACCAGAAGACAAGAGAGTAATTGAGAGTCCTTATTATTAGGGCTACTATGCTGAACGGTATATAGCTCATATGTAGGCAGGCAGGGCCCCAGAAGCTCAGAATATCGCATTTACCACCATATATACCAGCTACCAGAAGACAAGAGAGTCATTGAGAGCCCTTATTAGGGCTACTATGCTGAACGGTATATAGCTCATTCTAGCTATATACACACTGCACACAACGGCTGCTTTAGTGAGGGGTAGCTGCTGCTGGAATAGGGACAGAAAGACTTCAGTGGTGTATTACCACCTATATACAAAACTATATACACTCTGCTCAAAACGGCTGCTTTAGTGAGGGGTAGCTGCTGCTGGAATAGGGACAGAAAGACTTCAGTGGTGTATTACCACCTATATACAAAACTATATACACTCTGCACAAAACGGCTGCTTTAGTGAGGGGTAGCTGCTGCTGGAATAGGGACAGAAAGACTTCAGTGGTGTATTACCACCTATATACAAAACTATATACACTCTGCTCAAAACGGCTGCTTTAGTGAGGGGTAGCTGCTGCTGGAATAGGGACAGAAAGACTTCAGTGGTGTATTACCACCTATATACAAAACTATATACACTCTGCTCAAAACGGCTGCTTTAGTGAGGGGTAGCTGCTGCTGCTGGAATAGGGACAGAAAGACTTCAGTGGTGTATTACCACCTATATACAAAACTATATACACTCTGCACAAAACGGCTGCTTTAGTGAGGGGTAGCTGCTGCTGGAATAGGGACAGAAAGACTTCAGTGGTGTATTACCACCTATATACAAAACTATATACACTCTGCTCAAAACGGCTGCTTTAGTGAGGGGTAGCTGCTGCTGCTGGAAGAGGGACAGAAAGACTTCAGTGGTGTATTACCACCTATATACAAAACTATATACACTCTGCTCAAAACGGCTGCTTTAGTGAGGGGTAGCTGCTGCTGCTGGAATAGGGACAGAAAGACTTCAGTGGTGTATTACCACCTATATACAAAACTATATACACTCTGCTCAAAATGGCTGCTTTAGTGAGGGGTAGCTGCTGCTGCTGGAATAGGGACAGAAAGACTTCAGTGGTGTATTACCACCTATATACAAAACTATATACACTCTGCTCAAAACGGCTGCTTTAGTGAGGGGTAGCTGCTGCTGGAATAGGGACAGAAAGACTTCAGTGGTGTATTACCACCTATATACAAAACTATATACACTCTGCTCAAAATGGCTGCTTTAGTGAGGGGTAGCTGCTGCTGCTGGAAGAGGGACAGAAAGACTTCAGTGGTGTATTACCACCTATATACAAAACTATATACACTCTGCACAAAACGGCTGCTTTAGTGAGGGGTAGCTGCTGCTGGAATAGGGACAGAAAGACTTCAGTGGTGTATTACCACCTATATACAAAACTATATACACTCTGCTCAAAACGGCTGCTTTAGTGAGGGGTAGCTGCTGCTGGAATAGGGACAGAAAGACTTCAGTGGTGTATTACCACCTATATACAAAACTATATACACTCTGCTCAAAACGGCTGCTTTAGTGAGGGGTAGCTGCTGCTGCTGGAATAGGGACAGAAAGACTTCAGTGGTGTATTACCACCTATATACAAAACTATATACACTCTGCTCAAAATGGCTGCTTTAGTGAGGGGTAGCTGCTGCTGCTGGAATAGGGACAGAAAGACTTCAGTGGTGTATTACCACCTATATACAAAACTATATACACTCTGCTCAAAACGGCTGCTTTAGTGAGGGGTAGCTGCTGCTGGAATAGGGACAGAAAGACTTCAGTGGTGTATTACCACCTATATACAAAACTATATACACTCTGCTCAAAACGGCTGCTTTAGTGAGGGGTAGCTGCTGCTGCTGGAAGAGGGACAGAAAGACTTCAGTGGTGTATTACCACCTATATACAAAACTATATACACTCTGCTCAAAATGGCTGCTTTAGTGAGGGGTAGCTGCTGCTGCTGGAATAGGGACAGAAAGACTTCAGTGGTGTATTAGCACCTATATACAAAACTATATACACTCTGCACAAAACGGCTGCTTTAGTGAGGGGTAGCTGCTGCTGCTGGAATAGGGACAGAAAGACTTCAGTGGTATATTAGCACCTATATACAAAACTATATTTTGCACTACTGTTTTGTGTCCTCTGTGCCAACAAAACACTGTTTTATACCCGGTGCGTATAGGCACCATTTCACCTTCTGGCAGTATACGGCTGTATAGCCAGGTGTTCTCCTAAAAAATATATTTATATTTGGCACTACTGTTTTGTGTCCTCTTTACCAACAAAACCCTGTTATATACCCGGTGCGTATTAGGCACCATTTCACCTTCTGGCAGTATACGGCTGTATAGCCAGGTGTTCTCCTAAAAAATATATTTATATTTGGCACTACTGTTTTGTGTCCTCTGTGCCAACAAAACACTGTTATATACCCAGTGCGTATTAGGCACCATTTCACCTTCTGGCAGTATACGGCTGTATAGCCAGGTGTTCTCCTAAAAAATATATTTATATTTGGCTCTACTGTTTTGTGTCCTCTGTGCCAACAAAACACTGTTATATACCCAGTGCGTATTAGGCACCATTTCACCTTCTGGCAGTATACGGCTGTATAGCCAGGTGTTCTCCTAAAAAATATATTTATATTTGGCATAACGCGTGGCCAAAAAAGTAAAACGTCTGAAATGCGGAGGGCTAGCGCAAAGGGACGTGGACGAGGACGGGGCCGCGGAAATGCTGGTGGGGGCACAAACCGCGTTGAAGCCAGTGGGGATACAATACGTGCTGGTGAGGGGCAGCCAGCATTACGCTCATCCAGCTTCCCTGCCTTTATGGGACAGTTATGCGGGGGGCGGGGTACACCTCTGTTGAGGCCTGAGCAGCGTGAACAGGTGGTGCAATGGATGGCCGATAATGCTTCCAGTCACTTGTCCACCACCCAGTCATCCACACAGTCTCACTCTGACCCTCCTTCCTCCCAACCTGGCCAACAGAGTCAGCCCACCCTTGACCCCTCCCAGGACCTCTTTTCGAGTCCTTTTCCAGATGTGCTGCAAGAATCCCAGGAGCTAGCAGAGGAATTTGTTTGTAGTGATGCCCAAACACTTGAGTATCCGCCATCTCCTAGTGATGTGGACCCGGAACCAGCATCTGCTATCATGAGCGATGATGATGAGACGCAGTTGCCATCAAGGGAGGCTGTTGGAATGTCCAGTGGGCAGGAGGAGGAGCAGAGAGAGGAAGTGGAAGAGGAGGTGGTGGACGACGAAATGACCGACCCCACTTGGACAGGGGTGATGTCCAGCGGGGAAAGCAGTGGAGATGCGGTCTGCGCATCACCAAATAAGGCAGCAAGAGGCAGAGGACAGTCCAGAGGCAGAGGACAGTCCAGACAGAGAAGGCAGGCCACAGCCAGCAGGGCCGAAGCTCTTCCCGGCAGCAGGCAGCTGGAGCTGGAAGCTCCCCCATCGAGGCCTCGTACTTCTGTGGTGTGGAGATTTTTTAATGTTTGCGCGGATGACAAACTGAGCGCGGTTTGCGCAATCTGCCACTCAAAACTGAGTAGGGGCTCTGAGAAGAGCAATCTGACCACCTCAGGCATGCGCCGTCACTTGGAAGTCAAGCACTGGGCTGAGTGGGAGAGAGCAAACGCAATACAACCTGCGCCCGGTCTTGCTGCCACTGCCTCTTCCCCTTTGTTGTGTGCTGCCACTGCGGTCCAGACCTCCAGCCAGGACACCTCCACATCTGCCTCTGCCTCAGCTACTTTGGGGCCTTCTCCTTCAGCCCCCCCTTCCCCCGCATCTTCGTCTGCACCTTCCATCTCCTCGTCCCATCAACTGTCCAATCTCGCAGGCGTTCAACCGCAGGCGGAAGTACGCCTCCAGTCACCCCCAAGCCCAAGCCTTAACCTGCCTCATCTCCAAACTGCTGGCCCTGGAGATGTTGCTGTTTAGGCTTGTGGAGATGCAGGCCTTCCGCGACCTGATGGCGGCTGCCGCACTTCGCTATTCCGTCCCTAGCCGCCACTATTTTTCCCGGTGTGGCGTCCCCGCCCTGCACCAGCACGTGTCGCGTAACATCAGGCGGGCCCTGAGGTACGCAGTCAGCGCAAAGGTCCACTTGACCACCGACTCGTGGACAATCACTTGCGGCCAAGGACGCTACATCTCTTTGACGGCACACTGGGTGAATGTTGTGGAAGCGGGGACGGGGTCGCAAACAGGGACGGCCTACATACCACCCCCGCCCAAGATTGCCAGCACGGGTTCTGATAGACCCCCCTCCTCTTCCTCCTCCTCCTCCTCCTCTGCCTTAACATCGCCCTCAGCCCCTAGCTGGAAGCGTTGCAGCACTGGCGCGGGGAGACGTCAGCAGGCGGTGCTTAAGCTCATCAGCTTGGGCGACAGGAAGCACAGCGCCGCAGAGGTGAGGCACGCCATATTGCAGCAGACAGAGATGTGGCTGTCGCCGCTGCAGCTAGGACCAGGCATGGTCGTGTGCGATAACGGCCGTAACCTGGTGGCGGCTCTGGAGCTTGCAGAACTCAATCACGTACCATGCCTGGCCCACGTTTTTAATTTGGTAGTACAAAAGTTTCTAAAGACTTACCCCAACCTGGCAGAGCTACTGGTCAAAGTGCGGCGCTTGTGCGCTCACTTTCGGAAGTCAACTGTAGCTGCTGCTAGCTTAAAAAAAATCCAGCAACGCCTCCATTTGCCTCAACATCGGCTGTTGTGCGACCTGCCCACTCGCTGGAATTCCACCTATTGCATGTTGGCCAGGGTGTGTGAGCAGCAGAGAGCATTGATGGAGTACCAGATGATGCATCCACGCGTGCATCCAACTCAGCTCCCTCAGTTTGCCAACCACGAGTGGCCATGGATGGCAGACATATGCGATGTATTGCGTATCTTTGAGGAGTCCACTAAGAAGGTCAGCAGCGAGGACGCTATAGTGAGCGTAACCATCCCGCTCCTATGCGTCCTTAAAGAATCGCTCATCGCAATAAGGGAGAACGCATTGCACACAGAGGAGACGGGGGTAGGAGGAGACGCAACGCAGGTAGACAGTCAGACCACACTTTTGTCTGCTGCTCGGTGGCAGTTGCAGGAGGAGGAGGATGAGGAGGACAACGTGGAGGTGGCTGTGGAAGAGGATGCTGGCGGCGAGGGTAGCAGTCAGGCTGTGTGCGTCCCATTGGTTCAGCGCGGATGGGGCGGAGAGGAGGAGAAAGAGGAGGAAATGGAAAATGATCCTTCTGGTGGGGGCAGTGACGTCATGCCTACTCAGAGTCTGGCACACAAGGCTGACTTCATGCTGGGCTGCTTTTCCCGGGACATACGTGTTGTCCGGATATTGGAGAACAAACTATACTGGGTCTTCGCACTCCTGGACCCCCGGTATAAAGATAACTTCTCCTCTTTTATTCCGGTAGAGGAGAGGACGAATCGATTACTGGAATACCAGAGGGAACTCTTGCAGAACATGATGCAGATTTTCCCACCCACCATCGCTGGCGGCAGAGAGGAGAGTGTCTCCCAGAGTCTGACAACATCGATCAGGCCCACAGCCACCAGGGGAACACTCTCCAAGGTGTGGGACACGTTCATGTCACCCCCTCGTGCAACTTCCATCACTGCGGGGCCCGCTATCAGCAGGAGGGACAAGTATCGGCGGATGTTGCGGGACTACCTGGCAGACCACACCCCTGTCCTCCCCGATCCCTCGGCGCCCTACACTTACTGGGTCTCCAAGTTGGACACGTGGCTGGAACTGTCCCTGTACGCCTTGGAGGTGCTTGCCTGCCCTGCCACCAGCGTGCTATCAGAAAGGGTGTTCAGCGCAGCCGGGGGCATTATAACCGATAAGAGCAGCCGCCTGTCAACCGACAGTGCCGACAGGCTGACGCTAATCAAAATGAACAGCAAGTGGATTGACCCGGACTTTGCTTGTACAACAGTGGAAAGCAGCCAAGAGTGAAGTGCCATCTGTATGAAGTGCCATTTCCTCCTCCTCCTCCTCCTTAACCGCCGTAGAATTGCTGTATTAATAAAAAAAATTATGGCTCACCTCTTGGGCTTAATACAATCAATTGTTAACAGGTCTCAGCTCTTGGGCCTCCACACAATTTTTAAGAGATCTCAGCTCTTGGGCCTCCACACAATTTTCAAGAGGTCTCAGCTCTTGGGCCTCCACACAATTTTTAAGAGGTCTCAGCTCTTGGGACTCCACACAATGTTTGAGAGGTCTCAGCTCTTGGGCCTCCACACAATTTTTAAGAGGTCTCAGCTCTTGGGACTCCACACAATTTTTAAGAGGTCTCAGCTCTTGGGCCTCCACACAATTTTTAAGAGGTCTCAGCTCTTGGGACTCCACACAATGTTTGAGAGGTCTCAGCTCTTGGGCCTCCACACAATTTTTAAGAGGTCTCAGCTCTTGGGACTCCACACAATGTTTGAGAGGTCTCAGCTCTTGGGCCTCCACACAATTTTTTAAGAGGTCTCAGCTCTTGGGACTCCACACAATTTTTAAGAGGTCTCAGCTCTTGGGACTCCACACAATGTTTGAGAGGTCTCAGCTCTTGGGCCTCCACACAATTTTTAAGAGGTCTCAGCTCTTGGGACTCCACACAATTTTTAAGAGGTCTCAGCTCTTGGGACTCCACACAATTTTTAAGAGGTCTCAGCTCTTGGGCCTCCACACAATTTCTAAGAGGTCTCAGCTCTTGGGACTCCACACAATTTTTAAGAGGTCTCAGCTCTTGGGACTCCACACAATTTTTAAGAGGTCTCAGCTCTTGGGCCTCCACACAATTTCTAAGAGGTCTCAGGTCTTGGGCCTTAATACAATTTTCAATAGCTCTCAGCTCTTGGGCCTCCACACAATTTTTAAGAGGTCTCAGCTCTTGGGCCTCCACACAATTTTTAAGAGGTCTCAGCTCTTGGGACTCCACACAATTTTTAAGAGGTCTCAGCTCTAAGCTTCCCTTACTGCTGTGTCCTCTGTGCCAACAAAACACTGTTATATACCCAGTGCGTATTAGGCACCATTTCACCTTCTGGCAGTATACGGCTGTATAGCCAGGTGTTCTCCTAAAAAATATATTTATATTTGGCTCTACTGTTTTGTGTCCTCTGTGCCAACAAAACACTGTTATATACCCAGTGCGTATTAGGCACCATTTCACCTTCTGGCAGTATACGGCTGTATAGCCAGGTGTTCTCCTAAAAAATATATTTATATTTGGCATAACGAGTGGCCAAAAAAGTAAAACGTCTGAAATGCGGAGGGCTAGCGCAAAGGGACGTGGACGAGGACGGGGCCGCGGAAATGCTGGTGGGGGCACAAACCGCGTTGAAGCCAGTGGGGATACAATGCGTGCTGGTGAGGGGCAGCCAGCATTACGCTCATCCAGCTTCCCTGCCTTTATGGGACAGTTATGCGGGGGGCGGGGTACACCTCTGTTGAGGCCTGAGCAGCGTGAACAGGTGGTGCAATGGATGGCCGATAACGCTTCCAGTCACTTGTCCACCACCCAGTCATCCACACAGTCTCACTCTGACCCTCCTTCCTCCCAACCTGGCCAACAGAGTCAGCCCACCCTTGACCCCTCCCAGGACCTCTTTTCGAGTCCTTTTCCAGATGTGCTGCAAGAATCCCAGGAGCTAGCAGAGGAATTTGTTTGTAGTGATGCCCAAACACTTGAGTATCCGCCATCTCCTAGTGATATGGACCCGGAACCAGCATCTGCTATCATGAGCGATGATGATGAGACGCAGTTGCCATCAAGGGAGGCTGTTGGAATGTCCAGTGGGCAGGAGGAGGAGCAGAGAGAGGAAGTGGAAGAGGAGGTGGTGGACGACGAAATGACCGACCCCACTTGGACAGGGGTGATGTCCAGCGGGGAAAGCAGTGGAGATGCGGTCTGCGCATCACCAAATAAGGCAGCAAGAGGCAGAGGACAGTCCAGAGGCAGAGGACAGTCCAGACAGAGAAGGCAGGCCACAGCCAGCAGGGCCGAAGCTCTTCCCGGCAGCAGGCAGCTGGAGCTGGAAGCTCCCCCATCGAGGCCTCGTACTTCTGTGGTGTGGAGATTTTTTAATGTTTGCGCGGACGACAAACTGAGCGCGGTTTGCGCAATCTGCCACTCAAAACTGAGTAGGGGCTCTGAGAAGAGCAATCTGACCACCTCAGGCATGCGCCGTCACTTGGAAGTCAAACACTGGGCTGAGTGGGAGAGAGCAAACGCAATACAACCTGCGCCCGGTCTTGCTGCCACTGCCTCTTCCCCTTTGTTGTGTGCTGCCACTGCGGTCCAGACCTCCAGCCAGGACACCTCCACATCTGCCTCTGCCTCAGCTACTTTGGGGCCTTCTCCTTCAGCCCCCCCTTCCCCCGCATCTTCGTCTGCACCTTCCATCTCCTCGTCCCATCAACTGTCCATCTCGCAGGCGTTCAACCGCAGGCGGAAGTACGCCTCCAGTCACCCCCAAGCCCAAGCCTTAACCTGCCTCATCTCCAAACTGCTGGCCCTGGAGATGTTGCCGTTTAGGCTTGTGGAGATGTAGGCCTTCCGCGACCTGATGGCGGCTGCCGCACTTCGCTATTCCGTCCCTAGCCGCCACTATTTTTCCCGGTGTGGCGTCCCCGCCCTGCACCAGCACGTGTCGCGTAACATCAGGCGGGCCCTGAGGTACGCAGTCAGCGCAAAGGTCCACTTGACCACCGACTCGTGGACAATCACTTGCGGCCAAGGACGCTACATCTCTTTGACGGCACACTGGGTGAATGTTGTGGAAGCGGGGACGGGGTCGCAAACAGGGACGGCCTACATACCACCCCCGCCCAAGATTGCCAGCATGGGTTCTGATAGACCCCCCTCCTCTTCCTCCTCCTCCTCCTCCTTTGCCTTAACATCGCCCTCAGCCCCTAGCTGGAAGCGTTGCAGCACTGGCGCGGGGAGACGTCAGCAGGCGGTGCTTAAGCTCATCAGCTTGGGCGACAGGAAGCACAGCGCAGCAGAGGTGAGGCACGCCATATTGCAGCAGACAGAGATGTGGCTGTCGCCGCTGCAGCTAGGACCAGGCATGGTCGTGTGCGATAACGGCCGTAACCTGGTGGCGGCTCTGGAGCTTGCAGAACTCAATCACGTACCATGCCTGGCCCACGTTTTTAATTTGGTAGTACAAAAGTTTCTAAAGACTTACCCCAACCTGGCAGAGCTACTGGTCAAAGTGCGGCGCTTGTGCGCTCACTTTCGGAAGTCAACTGTAGCTGCTGCTAGCTTAAAAAAAATCCAGCAACGCCTCCATTTGCCTCAACATCGGCTGTTGTGCGACCTGCCCACTCGCTGGAATTCCACCTATTGCATGTTGGCCAGGGTGTGTGAGCAGCAGAGAGCATTGATGGAGTACCAGATGATGCATCCACGCGTGCATCCAACTCAGCTCCCTCAGTTTGCCAACCACGAGTGGCCATGGATGGCAGACATATGCGATGTATTGCGTATCTTTGAGGAGTCCACTAAGAAGGTCAGCAGCGAGGACGCTATAGTGAGCGTAACCATCCCGCTCCTATGCGTCCTTAAAGAATCGCTCATCGCAATAAGGGAGAACGCATTGCACACAGAGGAGACGGGGGTAGGAGGAGACGCAACGCAGGTAGACAGTCAGACCACACTTTTGTCTGCTGCTCGGTGGCAGTTGCAGGAGGAGGAGGATGTGGAAGAGGATGCTGGCGGCGAGGGTAGCAGTCAGGCTGTGTGCGTCCCATTGGTTCAGCGCGGATGGGGCGGAGAGGAGGAGAAAGAGGAGGAAATGGAAAATGATCCTTCTGGTGGGGGCAGTGACGTCATGCCTACTCAGAGTCTGGCACACATGGCTGACTTCATGCTGGGCTGCTTTTCCCGGGACATACGTGTTGTCCGGATATTGGAGAACAAACTATACTGGGTCTTCGCACTCCTGGACCCCCGGTATAAAGATAACTTCTCCTAACAAACCTCCTCCTGTAAGCTTCCCTTACTGCTGGGGTGACACAATGTAACAAACCTCCTCCTGTAAGCTTCCCTTACTGCTGGGGTGACACACTGTAACAAACCTCCTCCTGTAAGCTTCCCTGACTGCTGGGGTGACACACTGTAACAAACCTCCTCCTGTAAGCTTCCCTGACTGCTGGGGTGACACACTGTAACAAACCTCCTCCTGTAAGCTTCCCTGACTGCTGGGGTGACACACTGTAACAAACCTCCTCCTGTAAGCTTCCCTGACTGCTGGGGTGACACAGTGTAACAAACCTCCTCCTGTAAGCTTCCCTTACTGCTAGGGTGACACACTGTAACAAACCTCCTCCTGTAAGCTTCCCTTACTGCTGGGTTGACACACTGTAACAAACCTCCTCCTGTAAGCTTCCCTTAATGCTGGGGTGACACACTGTAACAAACCTCCTCCTGTAAGCTTCCCTTACTGCTGGGGTGACACACTGTAACAAACCTCCTCCTGTAAGCTTCCCTGACTGCTGGGGTGACACACTGTAACAAACCTCCTCCTGTAAGCTTCCCTGACTGCTGGGGTGACACACTGTAACAAACCTCCTCCTGTAAGCTTCCCTTACTGCTGGGGTGACACAATGTAACAAACCTCCTCCTGTAAGCTTCCCTCACTGCTGGGGTAACACACTGTAACAAACCTCCTCCTGTAAGCTTCCCTGACTGCTGGGGTGACACACTGTAACAAACCTCCTCCTGTAAGCTTCCCTTACTGCTGGGGTGACACAATGTAACAAACCTCCTCCTGTAAGCTTCCCTTACTGCTGGGGTAACACACTGTAACAAACCTCCTCCTGTAAGCTTCCCTGACTGCTGGGGTGACACACTGTAACAAACCTCCTCCTGTAAGCTTCCCTTACTGCTGGGGTGACACACTGTAACAAACCTCCTCCTGTAAGCTTCCCTTACTTCTGGGGTGACACAATGTAACAAACCTCCTCCTGTAAGCTTCCCTTACTGCTGGGGTGACACACTGTAACAAACCTCCTCCTGTAAGCTTCCCTGACTGCTGGGGTGACACACTGTAACAAACCTCCTCCTGTAAGCTTCCCTTACTGCTGGGGTGACACACTGTAACAAACCTCCTCCTGTAAGCTTCCCTTACTGCTGGGGTAACACACTGTAACAAACCTCCTCCTGTAAGCTTCCCTTACTGCTGGGGTAACACACTGTAACAAACCTCCTCCTGTAAGCTTCCCTTATTGCTGGGGTGACACACTGTAACAAACCTCCTCCTGTAAGCTTCCCTTACTGCTGGGGTGACACACTGTAACAAACCTCCTCCTGTAAGCTTCCCCGACTGCTGGGGTGACACAATGTAACAAACCTCCTCCTTTAAGCTTCCCTTACTGCTGGGGTGACACACTGTAACAAACCTCCTCCTGTAAGCTTCCCTGACTGCTGGGGTGACACAATGTAACAAACCTCCTCCTTTAAGCTTCCCTTACTGCTGGGGTAACACACTGTAACAAACCTCCTCCTGTAAGCTTCCCTTATTGCTGGGGTGACACACTGTAACAAACCTCCTCCTGTAAGCTTCCCTTACTGCTGGGGTGACACACTGTAACAAACCTCCTCCTGTAAGCTTCCCCGACTGCTGGGGTGACACAATGTAACAAACCTCCTCCTTTAAGCTTCCCTTACTGCTGGGGTGACACACTGTAACAAACCTCCTCCTGTAAGCTTCCCTGACTGCTGGGGTGACACAATGTAACAAACCTCCTCCTGTAAGCTTCCCTGACTGCTGGGGTGACACAATGCAACAAACCTCCTCCTTTAAGCTTCCCTTACTGCTGGGGTAACACACTGTAACAAACCTCCTCCTGTAAGCTTCCCTGACTGCTGGGGTGACACAATGTAACAAACCTCCTCCTTTAAGCTTCCCTTACTGCTGGGGTAACACACTGTAACAAACCTCCTCCTGTAAGCTTCCCTTACTGCTGGGGTGACACACTGTAACAAACCTCCTCCTGTAAGCTTCCCTGACTGCTGGGGTGACACACTGTAACAAACCTCCTCCTTTAAGCTTCCCTTACTGCTGGGGTGACACAATGACACAAGAGGACATGTCTGACCACATCTCACACACACACACACACACAATGACAATTAGGGGTGGGGTCTATTTATTTTCCCCCTTGCCTATGCCATCTGTGGTTGTCATTAGGCAACGTGATTTTAAGGGGTGCAGAATTTTGTTCTTCTTTTTTGTACAGTTTGGCTTGGGGTCCATGGCAATGTAGAGGAAAGAAGGTTTCCTTGTCTTGTCTCACTTTACGTAGAAGTTATATTGTGTTTGGAGTGTATTGTTGAGTGGCTGTGATAGTGGCGTAATAGTGCGACTTGGGCGCGTTATATGCACCCAGACATGCTTCCCCTGCTGTCCCAGTTGCATTCCAGCAGTGTTGGCATCATTTTCTGATGTTTCAGGGTGGACTTGGTGACCTCCAAGTGGTCGAATTGAGATTTCCAAGTGGCGAGCATTTTTTTCCCATAGACTATAATGGGATTCGATAATCGGTCGAGTAGTCGAGTAACGCGGTCTATTCGAATCGAAATTTCGAATATTTCACTACTCGCTCATCTCTAATAGACAGCAATACAGGTAAAGTTCCACTTCTAGCCACAAGATGTTAGCCTCTGAACAGGTTAAAGAGTTGGCACTGTTAGAGGAAAATTTGCTTGTCATCTGAAATACTAAGTGGCATGTTTCACCTGGATGCTGTGCTCTGTGGCAGCAAAGCCCTGATAAAAAAAGTTTAGTAGCTTTCAAGCGGTTTCTGAAACAATAAATGGCTGAAAAGTTTAACTTCTGTGGCCATAAGAAAAAGAAGAACATTTTTTTAATTCACTGTACCCTGTCTTATCACTGCCTTTTTTGTAGGGAGTTTTGGGCTGCAAGTTTAGGGCTCCAAGATGTCACAATGTTCCCTGTTAGGTTTAAAGCTGGATGCAATACAAGATGCCAGGTTATGGAGTGAGGGTTCCCTAGCTCCCCCAGACATGTTGCTCAGTTCTACTAGCCTCAGAATGGGACCAGTGGCAGTTAGCAGGAGCTTCCCAGCTGAGAGACTGGAAAGTCTGGGCCCAGGCAGGCATTGGCAAGGACCGTGGTAGGCAGGCATTGGCAAGGACCTCCGGTAAGTCCAAAAGTTTGGGGGTCTGCTCATAAGTGTCCTTGTGACCCATCCTGGGCAATATGTGTGCAGGTTAGCCCTGGTGATGGCCAACGGGTGTAGGTTTCCTGGAAGGCTCTGTTAAACGTGGCCATGCATGATGGCTCCATCCCCGGAAGTCCAGAAAAGTTATTTTTAAGCACTCATTCTTTATCTTCAAGGCACTGTTTTGGTATTTATATACTTTCCCTACATTAGGTGTCTGTATATTTTAGCATCCAGCATCTCTATTGAAGGCATTAAGGGTGAACAGTATGTTTATGTTGCCATCTACAGATAACAATGCACTTTAAAGGGTGCCAAAATGGTCTAATGTCAGGTGTGCCACAAGGTAATAGTTTATCAAAGGCCAAAAGGGTCTAATGTCAGGTGTGCCACAATGTAATAATTTATCAAAGGTCAAAAGAGTACAATGCCAGGTGTGCCCACAACTAACTGGTTGATCAAAGGATAATAGGGTCTAATGCCAGGTGTGCCAAAATGTAATAGTTTATCAAAGGCCAAGGGGTCTAATGCCAGGTGAGCCACGTTTAAATAGTTAAACTTAGTACTGACACAAGTGGACTGACCCAGTGAATACTCCACTAACAATTGGTATTACAGAGCAATGACCCCCCAATTAGCCAGAACATTTGGAATTACAGAGCACTGGCACTCCAGTGGTTTGTACAACACTGCAGGGCTGACACGGAAGGGCTATCAGAGTACTGACAGCCCAGTGGTTGGATAAACTGCTATTACAGAGTAATGACATCCAGGAAGACTACACAGAAATGTTTTATTTTTTTTAATAACCTAACTGCCCTGCAAATGGGCATCAAAAAGTGCAAAGCCAGGTCACAGATACATTGTTACCAATCCGAACGAAAGCAACACATGGCGTCCAGAAGGTGGGGAGGGAGAGCAGGGGGCAGCAGGAGACAAAAGCACCTGTGCACGCGGCTTCCTATGCCGCTTCTTGCTCCTGCATTGAGTTAAAGTTGTAGGTCACGCTTGCCCTACTAACTAGTATTTCTGTGGTGCACCATATTTTTCTTTTAGCCGTTCAGTAGGTGGCAGGTGGCGTGCATATTCATCCAAGGCCCAATAGGACCAGGGGCAAATGTACCGGGAAGCAGCAGCATGATGTCGTCAAGCATGCTGTAATGGTGCCTAATGGTGGTGTGTATCAGGAGCGACAGTGCTCCCTTTAGCTGCCAGCTTCTCAATTAAACCTCGCAGCTAACCAGGATTCTTTGAGGTAGCGGCCACCATCAGGCCGATACTTTCACAGTAGGCCGACAGACTTACACCACAATGGAATTCCTCAACTAGTTTAGTTCCTCTTTATTCGCTTGTTGGCAAGGCAAAAGTCCATATGTATTACTTACACAAAAAAAAAATACAATTCTGTGAAATACTCACCTGTAGAATTGATATTATTTGTATACAGCACGTCCTGCTCCAGATATACTACTTACACTTGGGTTATCCTCCGCCAGATGGCGCTGCACTGCAGAGACATGCAAAACAGGCTCCTCCCGGCCCCTCAAATACCCGGGGACCTCCCACAAATCCCCAGCATTGAAAAGCAGTGAACAAGAAGCCGGGAGAATTAACCACCAAAACTGGTAACTATAACAATGGTAACAATCACCATACAGGGGATTCAGAATAATGCAAAAACCAGGGTGGGGTGGAGCAGGACGTACTGTATACAAATAATATCAATTCTACAGGTGAGTATTTCACAGAATTGTATTATTCTTAGTATACAGTACGTCCTGCTCCAGATATAGTACTTACACTTGGGACATCCAATAGCAGTGTCCATAAAGTAGGGTGGGATCCCCAACAAAAACGACAACAGCAGACAGTTTAAAACCACTGTCACCTGCATAACCATACGGCCAAGACAGCATGAGCTGAGGCCCTAACATCAACCTTGTAAAACTTTGCAAAGGTATGAACAGAAGGCCAAGGTAGTGGCCTAGTAAACCAGTTCAACAGAAGCTTGGTGCTGAAAAGCCCAACAGGCATCAAAGCACGAGTAGAGTAAGAATCAAAGTGAAAAGGAAGATTCTTCCCCTTGTTGGAATAGGCCTGAGTAACAGCCTGACGAATCCAATTGCTAACAGTAGACTTGGCAGAAGCCAAAAAACCCTTCCAAGGACCAGAAGGAACATCCATTCAAGTAATAACCAGGGCCGAAGCCGCCCAACTCCCCGAAGGCAGACGAGATCGGGCACATTCAGGATGTAGTGACCATAGGCCCCAAGGAACATCAGTTCTCCTAAAGGACACAGTGATTACCAAGGAAAAAACTTCCAACACCTGTTAAAGGAATGCAGAACCCTTTCCTCAGCGTTGCTAGGAATAAGGCACAGCAGGAAGAACAATATCTCGAATCAATGAACATAAGACACCACCTGATGCGGAGAGTCTGGCTTCAGGCGGAACACCACCTTATCCTGGTGTATCTCAAAGAATGGGGGCTAGGTAGACAGAGCCGCCCGGGAACACACGCCTGACCAAAGTAACAGTCACCAGAAGGACAACCTTGAGGGTAAGAACAGCCAGACAGCATCCTGAATAGGACCAAAGGGAAAAAAACCCTGCAAGCAGACAGAATCAAAATCAAATTCAAATCCCAGCAGGGACCATAGGATTACATGGGGGACGCACATGAGTACCCGCTGAAAGAAGTCTTAACCAAGGAAGACTGAACAAGAGACTACTAAGGCAAGGTGGACAGGGCAGAACCTGACCCATCAGAGTACTGAGTTGGAGAACCAACTTCAACTCATGCTGAAACAACTCTAGAACCCTGGGAACCGAGAACGCCCAACAGGCAAGAGACCTAGACTCACACCAATCAATATGGGTATGCCATACCCTATAACAGATGGAAGAAGAAGAGGAAGAAGCTTGCTCCTAGTCTTCCCATAGTCTCAATCACCGAGACAGATAAGCCTGTCTCCATCAAGATGGATGTTTCAGCAGTCAGGCAGACTAGGCCAGAGTCTGTAGATTGGGGTGACGTAAAGGGGCCCTGAGTGAGCAGAGCTGGCACTCCTGGCAGAAGGCACAGAAAACTACTGCCCTCGGTACAATGTCTGCAAACCACACTCTACTAGGGCACCTGGGGGCCACCAGAATCACTGGTCCCCTTACCAGAGCAATCTTGCGCAGGACCCTGCCTAGCAGGGGGAATGGAGAAAAGACATACAAAACCGAACGTCCAGTCATGACGTTACTAAGGCATCCGGACCAGAGGATCCTGGGACAGGGAAACAAGGGCCGAGAGCTTGAGATAGTGACGGAACACAAACAGATCCACAACTGGTTGGACCCCATAGTGACACAGGGATTAGCACATCCTGTCGCAGAGGGACTCCCACCGGAGCGAATATCACTGATATGCAGGGAACATTGTCTCCACCCAGATTAGGATCATAGACACTTCCTGGAGGGTCCTCCAGCTCCAGGCCACTCCCAATGATTAATGTAGGACACTGTCGTCAGACAGACCGAGCGCCCCCAAACTGGCAGGCCCAGAAGAGAAGTAGTCAAGCGAGATAGAACCAACTGAAAATGCTCACTGTTTCAAACATCAATAGGCGTAAGGGCCCCACCTCCCCCAGAATCGCAGGGAGTTTCAGAAGAAAACCTGACAGGTTGGCATCCATGGTGGCCGTTTCCAGGAAGGGGCAAGAAGGAACTGCCCCCAGACAGGTTCCTTGAGTTCATCCACTCCAAGAGAAACCTTCTTACCAGGTGGAAGGCCCACAGACCCTGCTCCAGGGATGCTGGATCCCTGTCCTGTATTAACAATAGAAGTCACAGAAGGGCCCAAGGGGAACTGAGCATAAGGGACCTCTTCCGAGCAAGTCACCAACGGGCCCACCAGCTGCATCCCTGCCTGGTGAAGGGACCGGGATAGCAATGAGGGACTGAACCCATGTGACCAGATTGTCCACTTTATTGCTGAGAAGGGAAGATTCTCATTTGAACCTAATCCAGATTTGTTCCTAGTAATGGAGTTACCAATTAAGGGGACAATGAGGACTTGGGGTGAATGATCACCCATCCAAATGACTCCCAATGGACACCATCAGCCGGGTATCCAACTTAGCCTGACGTAGAGACTGGGAAGTGAAAAAGGACCTCCAGGTAGGTCATCGCGCGGACGCCCCTTGGTCTCATCAGAGACATCACCCCTGTCAGCCCCTGGGTGAGTACTCTGGGAGCTGAAGAGAGGCCAGATAACAAGGCCACAATTAGCAGTGTTGGACTTCCAACACGAACCTGAAGAGCCTCGGTGCCTGAAGGCACAGGGATGTGAACATAAGCCTCTTAGAGCTCCACAGACGGCAAGAAGCCCCCTGGGCACAAGGCGCTGATGGCCCATCTCAGAGTTTCCATGCAGAAACTGCCTGTAATTGGAGAATTGCTGTGAATCCAGAATGGGCCAGCCTGACCCATCCTTTTGGGGGACTGTGGAAAAGTTGGTGTAGCGGCCCCTGCCTCTGCCTGTTAAGGGCAATCTGCAAGTGACCATCAGACCACGCAGGCCTTGCATGGCCTGTGCCAGCAACTGAACAGCTGCAGGGACTAGGAGTACCTGGGACCTGGTAAAACTGGGTAAGGCCGCGCAGCAAACTCTATCTTGTATCCGGAGGACACAACCTCCTGAATCCACCAGTATGAGGCGTAAAGCCTCCTGACAAGAGCAAAGTGCAGCAGCCATCTCCTCACCCAGACGGGCGAGGGCGCTTGAGGGGGATTGGTGGAAGATTTAGGCTTAGCCCCGCCAGAGGGGCCAGAGCGTTGTCTGCTGCTCCAGGGGCCGGAGTCTGCGCGAGCCCCCACAAAGGACACCCCTGGTTCTTGTTTAACGCTAAGGAAGGGGGAAATAGGGGTGCCCCTGCTCAGAGGGGGCCTAGGGCGGCCGCCTGCATTGGGGTGACTTACCCTTTTTACCAAACAGGTCTAGACGGGCCCCAAACAAGCGTAGCCCTCTAAAGGGAAGCCCAGTAAGTGTCTTTTTAGTAGCATCGTCAGCACCCCACTGTCGCAGCCAAACCAAGCGACGTATAGCCACCGCAAGGGCAGAAGTTCTTGCACACATTCTAATGGTGTCGTCCAATGCTAATAGGATACATTTTACAAACACATCACAGTTGGAGAGTGCATTAAACACATCCCAGGGGAGATTATCAGAGTGATGATCAAGCATCTTTCTGACTAGGGTTCTAGTGGCCACTGCAGTAATAGCCGCGGCACAGACCGGGTCCAACGCCGTCCCTGCACAAGAAAAGGCATGGGAGGCCAGCAGCTCAATGCGCCGGTCCTCAGCATCCCGAAGGGTATTATGAGCAGGGGCTGTAATAAAGGGGGGGTTAGGAACCCCTATGATCGGGGCATCCACCACGGGGGGGATGACCAGCAATTAACCACCTCAGGGGGAAAGGGGTATTTCCTATCCCAGTCCCCTGGGACCCCTGAAAGTTTACTGGGGCACTCCCATTCCTTGAGGACAAAAGCATGGAAGTGAGCCTGTTCTAGGAATTCCAAACGTGCTGTTGCTGTATGGAAACGCTCCCCTCTCGGCTTGGAAGCTTCACCAGGGAGAGAGATAGACAGAGCCTTAAAGACCTTAATCAACAAATCGTCAGTGTCATACTGGGCCCAGTATTCAGGTCCAGAATCGTCATGACTCCTCGGCCTCTCATCAAATGAGCCTGAGTCAGAGAATAGCTCTCCTTCATCAGAAGGGGAATAGTCCCATGGAGTAGAAAACTCCTCAGTTCCCATAGGAAAAACAGAAACAGGAGATGCCAAGTGCCGCTTCTTACCAGGGCCCTTGCGCTCTGACAACCTCGCAATGATCTGTTCAGCCGTAGGCAGTCTGGAAGATGCAACAGGCTGCAACTCCCCCTTTGTATGACTCAGCAGGAGTGAGATTTAAGCATGGGGAAATAGGTGAAATGAAGCGAGGTGCAGCCACTGGCAGGCCTGATTGCAGAGCCAGTGTTTGCTCGGCACAGGGTCCGCAGACCCGTGCCCTGTCAGCATCAGCATGGGGTTGTCCACACGCTATACACAGCCGGTCTTGTCCTAGAGGGACCCCGGTCACATAATTCTGAGATGCCTCCATATGGTGATTATTTAAGGCACAATATGCCAGTAGGGATTTACACTATAAGCAACCCTGGATGCCCCAAATACCCGCTAGGGAAGTGGGAGAATTTTACAAGGTCCGCTATAAATTTACACCGGGCCGGGAGAAGCCAATGGTGTTCACCGGTCTGAAAGACACAAAGAGAAGAAAATGGTGTCAGAACCAAGAAAACTATAATGAGAATAAGCCGCCCGCGAGGGCACTTACAGTGCCACGGTAAGCAGGAGCGTCCCACGCGTCATGCCCGAACAGACAAAATGGCGCTGTGTACCTCGAAGGGTGGGCCAGCGTTCCATGACGTGGAGCTCGCCAAAACAGACCCCGCCCTCCCGAAGCGCGTGAAGTCCAACAATAGCCAATAAGGACACGTCGGTGTCTGAGGTAACGCCGCCACCCGGCGCGGAGCCTTCAACTAAGGAAAGAAGCGCATGCGGCGGCGGCAGTCATGCAAGTAAAAAAAAATAGAAAGGGCGCGGCGGCTGGCACCATATCTATAAAAGTCCAAAGACAGACAAAGGCCATATACGTGCAAGGATCCAATACAGACCACACAGGCACACCCCCCCTTTCTTTCCCCCCCGACTACGGGGGGAACGAGGGAGGATGGCGGCCCTTGGTACAGGGCCCACCGCTACACGGGGCATCCCATAGAGGCTCACCATCAGCCTACACCGCCTACCCTTTGGTGGGGGACTGCGGAGGAGCACCGCTCCGTAAGCACGCGTGGTGCTGCCTACCTTCACCCGACCAGCGCAGCCCAGGCTGGGAGGCACAACACAACGAGGACGGGTGGGAATAGTCCAACAGGGCCGCAGGCTTTAATAGCCCCGCTCACCTGCGAGAGAGTGATACTTCATGTCTTCGCAGTCGGCACTGCAGAGAAATCTGGGGATTTGTGGGAGGTCCCTGGGTATTTGAGGGGCCGGGAGGAGCCTGTTTTGCATGTCTCTGCAGTGCAGCGCCATCTGGCAGAGGATAACCCAAGTGTAAGTACTATATCTGGAGCAGGACGTACTGTATACTAAGAATACAGACTTTATCTCCAATCCAAAGACAGAGCGCAACATAGTTCCAAAGCATTCAGTTAATCCAACTCAGGTTCAGTTAATGCTCATTTAACTCTTTAGGTTATAGTTAACAGTACACAGTTCTCAGTAGCAATGGGAGTAATGGGGTAAGACCACCCGATTTCAACGGAACAACATGGACAATTAAGTCCGGCATGGCAATTTTCCCTAAGGGAGACCTGTTCCACTTTAGGTCTATGGCTTATTTAGTTCAGTCCCAGTCCGTTACAGTCAAGCTGGGTGTACAGGGACAACGTTCCCAACCGTGTTCCACTCTTCCCTGGTGCTTAAGGGTTTCCAACAGGGGCAGCCACACCTTATCGGCTCCACTTCCACACCACAGGCACCTACAGGGATCTCTATCTAGCTCTATGTCCAGGTCCTTCTTAAGCGCTGAAGGCACATGTCCACCTGCGTTGCAATAGCTGTTCCAGCCACTTCTGATACTGGTGCAAAACTGGGGGTTTAAGGGTGTACCCAATGATCTACCATGGGCCCCGACTATTAAACTCCCCAATATATGTATGGATTCCTCCCCCTTTGTATTGCCAGGGATAAACTCCACCCTCCTCCCTCTAGCCTAAAGTATAACTCCCCCCACTCTGGTCTCTTTTTAGGGGAAACTGAACCCCTGTTCTCTAGTTAAAATACTAACTCCACTCACCTGTCAGATATAAGCTAGCTACGCCCACTCGTTAACCTTTTATAGGGTAACTCCTCCCATCCATTCTCAGCCACCAGTAAGCATGGAGGACATTAATAGAGAGGGGAGAGGACCACTTTGTGCAGGGTTTCCCGGACTCCTAATGCAGACTCAAACCCACAGAGGGGCATCCCAAACTGAGAAGAACCGGGGGATCCCAGCTCACAGCCAAGAGTACAGTGAACAGATGGACACCACCCATGCCCCCCCCCAGCATGACAGGATACAGGAGCCCACCGAACCGTGCCAACTCACCCTGGACTTGGGCCACCAGGATCAGAATGGATGTTGCACGTTCTCCGCCAAGGCAAGTATTAGGGAAAGGGAGGCACACACAGAGCAAAGTAACACCTACATTAGAGTTGGCCATTGGAATAATAAATAATAATGATAAAGAAAGAGGTGGGGCGCAAAAGTGCAGTGGTGTCCCTGTGGGCAGCTTTTGCTCCCCACTTTTTTCGTTGTTATCTCTGCCAAGGTAGGCACATTCCTTGTTTGACCCTTATAGGCCTGAGAACCCCCTATGCCCTCCCCTACTAACCCTTCGTGCTCTTCCTACAGAGGTCCTTGAGGGATGCACCGAGGCTGCCAAGGATGGCACAGGGCCCTCTCGAGAGACCGTGGTTAATCCTAGTCCCTGGTGCCCCCACCGTATACAGCTTCCCTGTGTGGGCACATGATCCTATAGTCATCTGGTAAGTGGACCTTTTTTGGGATGTCTCTTAGACAGGAATCATAATCTGTTCCCTTTAGTAACTGAATCCTTTGATTTCCCGGCTTCTTCAACAATTCTCCCTCTCCAGACCCAGAGGAAGAAACCCACCAGGACCACGTTAACTCCCCCCCCCCCCCCCCCCCCCGGATCCAATAAACCACCCTTATTTTATGGTGTGGGAGTGTTTTATTTTACTTGCTTGTTTTTTTTTTCTATATATTTGGTTACTAATACAATTGTGTACAGTACAATATTACAACAAGAGGCTGGTGTCCCCAAAGGGCCTGTCAGTTGAGTGGCCCGCTGGGGGATTCCCTGGTAGGCCAGTTCGAGCCTGTAAATAAGGAGAACATGTAAACCCCTTGCTATGCATTATGTTTTAAAAGCTTTTTCGTTAGATTATTTATTTTATAAATCCTCTTTAAATGGTAGTAATACTCTAAATTCACCTATTTAGAAATAAATAGAAAAAATAAATGCTATCAGCCTCACAATGTATTTCTAAAGGAACTGAACTCTAAAACTTCTTATCTTTATAGCACACACTTCACAATTATGACCTAGCTAGGCTTTATCAGCGGGAGTTCCCCCTTACTTATTGGCTGGAATAACTGCCTGCCACTACACAAATTATGTTGGTGGTGTTTCAAATAACATAGAAATCATTGATATGTAACTACAAATATGTTGGGAAAGTCCACTTTTGATGGAATTTTTTTAACTATTTTTTTTTGTTTCAAAATGATGTCCTCAATGTTGATCTAGTATTTTTTTTCTTATAATGGTAACAAAAATGTTTCATGGAAGCAGTTTTCACTACTTGCAATTTGTTGCACTAAGTATGTACAAGAGATATGAGCCCTGTACACCCAGAACACTGCTGCTGAAGTGAGGGAGCTCACTTTACACATGCCCAGTGTTCTGCATCAGGGCTCACTTCTCTCTTTTTGTACAGTTGCCAATGGCAACCGATTGCAGATGTAAACTGTAGGATGCACACTTTGGGATCTCACATTGAGACAATTCAATATTTTAAAGAACGATCTACACAAAAAATGGCACAATCTACAATATAATGAGCATGCATGCAGGGGAATCTACCAATATATAACCAAAAAAAACAGACCCCCCCCCCCCAAACTAAGGCCAAGCATCCCACACAAAAAGGGCCACACTACTTATAAGATAAAATAATTATTATTATGATGTATTGTATTATTATACATTTTATTATTTCTCCTACTGCATTTCAGTATGACATTTCTCCCATTTCTGTCACATGTGAATCATAATGCTTATGTATTGTAATTTAGTTGTTTTACCCTGATTGTAATTCCACATTGCACATTCCATGGAAGAGGATGGCACATCATATTTACAATAAGTAAACAAAACAAATAATCACCTTTACAGAGATACCACAGGCACAACCACGGGCCACCAGCCAATTGCTGGCTCACTTTCCATTTAGTTTTTCCTATTTTGGTCTGTGCTCAATTCTGAAAAGAGTATGCTGCTGGCCGTTCCCCCTCTCGTCCACGTACCTATACCAGCCATTTTCAAATACCTTGTGTGGGCTTTGACTTAGAGGTGAGCTGGGGCAGAGCCTGCATATGCGCTGTGGGATCACCAACGAGGTGAGTTAATGGCCAATCCAGGGGAAAATTACAAATCGGGATGTTTCACAGAGTGGGAGACTCTAGCTTGGTGGTTGCTCCTTTTTGCAAACAATTGGTATCTTCTCCTCCGTAAAGCCCAATATAACACAAAAACGTATTAATATGTGTGTCCGGGAGAGTGACATTCCCAAGTGTTGTGGACCAAAACCCACGGCGTTCTCGATTCCCTCCGACCGGGGGATCCAAAATTGGGATGTGCCGCTGTGTGAAACCCCCTAGGTCGCCTGTACACTTATCTTCTTTTCCGGTCCATCGGTGCATGCGTGAGCTGCGGGCGCATCCTCTCTATCCCTCTAGCAGGGCGCATGCCCACCCCAGGCATTTGTGAATGGCTGACACTGGCACACTCCCTTAGACTAAGGCTTAGATGCGCTGATGTGAGCAAATCCGAGCGCGCTGATTGGACGAGCGACTGTGCATGCGCTGTAAGACCAGGAAGAGTTTTTTTCCGTTTCGCCGGCCTGGGGGGTTTCACACAGCGGGGCACCCCCAATCGGGTTGCCCCGGGGACAAGTAGTCAAATTCCTCGGTTTTGGTCTACTTTAAGGGACAACTCAAAAAAAACCATGTCGGAAGCGGGCCAGGAAAAGCCTATATCTTTTAAAGAGGACTTATCTTTGCCACAGGGGTCCCCCATGCAGGCCTGCAATCCCTTACCATTCCAGTCGCGGCCTGCATCCCTGGCATTCCTGCAGCTGGGGATAACTCCCACTCCCTACCATTCAAATAGGCTGAGTATGAGGATGTGCCACAGACTGCAGGAAAACCAGTGATGTAGCTGCTCCTGCTCCCAATATAGACGTGCTGTTTAAATCAGAGCTTTTTGCAGTGCATTAGTATGTATGGCATAAAGCACTGATTGGACCAGAGCCTGCACATGTGCAGTGGAAATGGTTGTGGGGCAATCTGGGGTGTTTCCTAAATCGGTATACCATAGGTAACCAGAATAGGTCCACTGCAAACAAATAAAAATGAGGAGTGACTGGCGGGTGGGTGAGGGTCCAGGTGGGAAGTCGACGACCTGTCGGGGCCGCTGGAGGCTGGGTCACATTGACCACTACTTATAGCAGGACAGGATCCACTAACCAGAATCCCAGGAGCATCCAGACCAAGTGAGGACTTTGCCCCCTGCTGAAGAAGACAGTGGAGTTAGATGTAGTTAATAAAAGTCACTTGTATAGGCAATTCAATAAAAAAATGCTATACTCACCTTCTATCTTGTGCAGATGATCACTGCTAGTCCAGCACACTGACTCTTACTGGATCGCCAAATCAAAGTCCTGATCCACCCGTTATGCCGCTTCCAAGCAATTGACGTTAGGCCACCCCACACCATCTGTGACAGAATCTATGGCATGCCCCCTCTATTGCAGTGAATGGGGGGGTGCCATAGGGATTTGGATCAGACGATCCAGTAAGTGTCGACGTGTACAGCACCTGTACAATGATTTTATTTCATTTGTACTTAGTGAATTCATTTTTACTAGGTGTTAATATGTGTTTTTTTTCTATTAAACTATTTGGGAACTGGTAAGTTGTCCAACAGATCCCTAAAGAAATGACAGAATTGGTAGAGAGGGGTTTAGCGTCTTGTTTTCAATGTCCTTGTGTTTTTGTTATCTTTAATTATAAAATGATTCATTATATAGTGGTGCAGCTACTGTCATATGGCTTTTGGTCTCGCTTGGCAGGGGAAATTCGATTATTTATCTGTGAGTGAGTAACCGTCTGGAGTCCAGACTCACCTTGGACAGCTGCCTATTGGGGAACCTGAGTCTGTAACGCTTCCACATGTATCGAAGCCTACAGTATAATTCCCTCTGGGGTCTGCCTCTGAACCAGAGATGTCCCGGTCCCCTGTCTACATGGACCCTTTTCATTTGTGGGGGCATCCCAGAGTCGCCTGGGGTGTCCGCTACACATTCTGTGCACATAAACTTCATCTCATGACTGCAAGTCTAAAAACTGATAATGGAAAGCAGGGATAGTAGACCTTAAACTTTTCAATGGCCACTCTGTTTTTGAATTTGAAAAAGCTTCTCTGTGTGTCGCACTTGTAAGCACACCCATCTATATGCCTATATGGTTCCCGCCACAGCTGTAAATAGAATCTTGTAGTGACTGATAACACAGTGTGAGAGACGGATAGCAATAGAGAGAAGCCTCTGGGAACTGACAAAACACCGACCATCAGAATAAAGACGAGTACTGACACAGCTACCACAGAAGTCATGAAGCAAGGTGAGAAAATATTTACCAATATAAATCCAGGGGCTAATGTGTCACAAGTTAGATATACATATTTTTAGAATGCTATTCCCTGTTCAGAAAGATATCTATAGTGAAGCAATAGGGGTCACATATTTAAAGAATGACAACACTCTATAAGTCTATAGGTCTATATACCTATACAAGTCTATAGGACTACTGGGGCAATAGTCTACCACTTTCTGCTGCATCACAAATTAAGAAGCCCCACTGTGAAACCCTGGGGGTCACCGGTCAACTCACCTATTCCCTGTGCCTTTGCTGCATCTCAATCCCATGGCTCTATCATGCCCTTCAGAGTCCCTTGCCTCTCTGAGCTCAGGGCAGCAAAGCAAACCTGAATGGAACGAGCGCTGCTGGCTGAGCAACTCATTAATGCGCCGTGGACACAAGAAAAAGGTGAGTTTATGGGCGACTCTGGCGAATACACACAGCAGGGAATCCCAAATCGGGATGCCCCCAACAGGAGGAAGAGACCCAAGAAAGTGAAAAGCTTGGGATTGTTCCTCATTAAGGGAAATGTATGTGCATGAATTGCCTGTAACCTTGTTCCACATTTTAGTTCTGCAGTTGTACCCCCGGCTACTTGAGAGCTATAGTGATAGGTCATTTTTATTATGTTGAAGTCTGGGTTGAGTTCCTGATTAACAGACTTGCTGGTTTATTATCAAATCTGTCTCCGATTGCCCATTTAGCCAATTAAAGCCCTTACATTCATCCTACAAAGCATGCAAGGAACTAATAGGGTAAGTATAGCTAGGGACTGCAGATTGTGTCATAACAAATTGTGGGCACAAAAAGAAGATAACTGCTAACCCTGATCATCCTAATAGGTGTGGCCAGATTGAGCCGGGGGGGGGGGGGGAGGCAGCCAATCAGTGTATTTTGCAGGTCGTATTTGCTTTATTCAGCTTCTCAGGCATTCTGATGTTACAGTGGCTAATAGGAGCTGAATGGAGCAAATGTGACCCACAGGCCGCCAGTCAGCATGGGATCGCTGGCCAGGTGAGTTTAGATTCCCGGGGCTCACACACAAAAAGCTCCACGAATGAGGGAATCATTTTTGGACAGGCAATGTATGCGCCATGGGATCGCCAACAAGGTATACACATGTAGTCAGACTCACCTCCACCTCTAAATTGGATAAATTGAGCCCTTTGTCAGGAGGTTAGTGCCATCACTTAAAGCGGACCTTCACTCTGAATAAGAGTCTATCTTATATGTTTCCCACACCCTGTACATACAGATTGTCCACATTAAAAATCATCCTACCTGCATCTACTGCATGTTATAAGCCTTTAAACATCCAAGATGGCGGCTTATGGAAGCCGCCATCTTATCAGGCAGCCTGCAAACAGGAAGTGCCTCCTGACTGTGCTGCTCTGCATTCTGGGACTGCTGACCTTTACCTGACCCCAGCTCTGCTCTGTCTGAGCAAAGCACAGCTATAACCCACCCCCTGTACCTTATCCCACTCTCCTCTCCTCAGTAAGTGTGATGCTTCTGAGTCAAAATAGTGGCGCCCGTATCCTAAATTCCTGAACAGAGTTGCAGCCCAGTGGGGGAAAGAATAATAAGTTAGTGACTAAAAACGTAAAATATATTAATTTTAGATGCTGGGGAACCGTTTTTTAAGAGTTTGGGCTTTTCATTAAATCACGCTGAAGGTCCGGTTTAAGTTAGGGTGTCTTTTCCTGCATTTTACATAGCAACCACTAAGGGGAGCAGTGTACAGCAAATGTTGCATTCAGTTGCAAATACAGTACATACTGTTAACACTGGACAATCTTTTCCTGATGCTGATATACTGCAATGTTCCCATTTCATACAATCAATGAAAATGAAAATGTATTTTATTTTATTTATTAAATATAACCTTTTAAAGCAGCCCCAAGCCCTCCCCGAAGTTCCTTGTCATTTGTTTAAATAGGAGCAACCACCTCCTAGAGTCCAAGAGTCTAGGAGCAGTGGTTTACCTCTTTATGGGGCATCCCACATTGGTATGCCCTGTGTGTGAGACTCTGGGGGTCACCAAATACACTCATCTTTTGGCCAGTCCTGGTCAGAGTGGCTGCAGATGACACCAAAGGCATTTCTGTTGGATAAATATGGGGCTCTCATGCTGATGACACCCCTCTACTACCAGTGACACCCATGGCATTTCTGCTAGACCAATATGGGGCTCGGGTGCTGGAGACACCCCACTGCTCCCGGTGACATTCATGGCATTTCTGTTCTGTTCTGAGCTTTTAATCTATTAGGATATTGTGCAAGTCTACACAGGGAGCTCACACAGTTGGGGGATCCTGATTCGGGATGCCCCAGGGTCACTTGAAAACGTTCATTTTTTTGTACCAAAAATGATGTTCTCAAGGTGCTGAGCCTATCAAGCTTTTTTTTTTTCTTATGTCAGTAAATGTGTGTTTTATGGAAGCAGTTTTCACTACTGCAAACTGTTCCTATTGTCAACCGTACACCAAGATTTACAAGAAGAGAGAAGTGAGCCCTAAACACACAGAACACTGCTGCTAGGCGTATTTAAGTATGAGTGAGCTCCCTCACCTAAGTGGCTTCTTCCCAAAAAAAATAAAAACATTTTAAAGCATAACAAAACCCGGAATTTTGACTATCCTTGGTTTGCCCCGCTGTGTGAAACCCCCCAGATCGTTGGTATTCATTCGCTCGGTCAAACGTTGAATGCGGCGGCTCTTATCCAATCAGAGACGTTTGCCTTGACATAGTCACAGCAAATGGCTCCAATTGTCTCAAAGCCCAGGCATGCAATTAGACACAATTAAATAATGGCAATCTGGGGGTTTCGCACAGCGGGGGGGGGGGGGGGTCAGGGTCTGGCTCTGGAATCTATAAGAATATAGGGATGACTGTGTTGTCTCTTTATGGGGAATCCCAAATTCAGGGATTGGGGATCAGGTAGGTATTACTGGGGATTTGCGGGGTTTCACACAGTGGGGCATCCGGACCCTGGAGTTTTATAGATTCCAGGGGCTCCTGAGATGGGTTTTGGTCCACTTTAAAGTGGCCCTATCACCAGGACTTTTACAATACTGGTGGTAGGCCGGTTTGCCTGGGGAATCCTGATTTAGGATGCCCCACTGAATGCCTCCAGATCACGCCTCATGTGCAGGCTCTCATTCAATCTGCGTGTTATGCTGTGCATAATAATGGACGATCTCAATTCCAAACTGGATGCCCCAGGAATGTGGACTAAAGAAAGGGATGGACAAAATACTGGGTTTGGCTCCACTTTAAAGAGCTTTAAGATTATTTTTGGTGCTGGTCTACCTCTTTGTGGGGCATCCTAAATTGATTTCTCTATCTAAACAAAATTATTACCAGTTTCCACGGAACAATTAGCGAACAAATAATCATTAAAGTGAATGCAATCAATCGATAATTGATCCCTGGAAATGTTTGCTGTGATTAGTGAGAATTCTGTAATTAAGACACATCAACTACTGCCTGCACAAAGAAAATGTAACTTTCTTTGTGCAGAGTAGCGAGGAAATCTGATTGGTGAGAGCACCACCAGCCACATCCCTGCACAAAGAGGTCACATTAAAGGGCCAGTCCAGCCAGACTGCCCTATTAGTTTTTTGTTTTTTGTTTTTTTAATATATTCTTTATTCATTTTCAAGATACGACAACACATATGCAATAGATGTACATATAAGTAGTAACAGAAATATCAAACAGATCAGTGTCTCTCAATAAAGAAGAGTCAACCCATAAGCTTCTCGTCTTGTTATTTAGCTTGTTCCATCGCCTCATCTCCTTACAATTCACCTTTGCGGGGGCCGCCACCCCCATGCACCCCCCCGGACAGGTCGACGCAGAACCTCGACCACCGGGTCCAGGAAGAGCGGGGGCCGCCAACGCGGGCGCCGACCCCCCTCTACTAGCGAATCCGAACCGTGAGAGTCCTGGACTCTCTCTTGCTTCTCCTTGGCCCCTAATGCAAGACCCGAGGCATCTTGTGAAGCAGAAAGAAAGTGAAAAAAGAAAAAGAAGGAAAGAATACAACAAAGGCAAAACACAGCAACCTGCGTCAAAGACGCCTCTACTGATCGAGGGTAAGGTAATCGGGGAAAGGGAGGGAAGGAATGAAGCAGCGGGACAGCGTTAAATAGAAAAAACAGAACAGAACAGAGAAGGAAAATTTAGTAAGTGTATTTACAACCTCTGTTGGGGCCTGGAGGCGGGCACCGCACACTCTCAGGCGGACCCTACCAACCACCCCTCCGGAGGAGAACTAGAATGCGTTTTACGCTAGGTCTCAATCTTCTCCACAAGGGGGAAGATCAACACCGGCCTAACTGGGGGAGCTGCGACTCGCACTGAATTTCAAGGCGCCAGAATCTCAGTCCCCGGGCAGAAATTTATCAACTGGGCAAAAGTTATAAACAAGTAAATCAACTATAGGAAGGAAGTAACAGCGAACGAAGCAACCCGTCGAACCTCAAACCAGGGGTGGGAGCTGTTCTCGCATCCAGGGCCAGGCGCCCCGATCAGGGCCCCCCCCCTCGAGCGCCCGCAGGGGGGTGAACAGGCCCGGCCCCCGGCGAGGCGAGCGCGCGCACCAAGGCGCCCACGCTCCCTCAGTGAAGGCAGCTCACACATAGCAGCCAGGCCCGCCGCCCCCCCACCGACCCCCAGCGGGGGGCCCACCGTATGGCCTCCAGCAGCTCCCGCTCCCCCCTGGTGAACCACGGCAGTCCAACTGCACTAGGAAGTAACGTCCTCCAGACTGTTATGTCACATTTCTCTGTCCATGGGGCTGAGACGTCCCTCTAGTCATCTCTCCTCCCGCCTTCCCCCCCCTCAACTCAGGCCTTCTGGGTCTGGGATGTCTTTGAGGCAGTCCGCCGTGGTGCTGCAGGGGTGGCTCCGACGAGAGTGTAAGCCAATTGGGGACCCGGATGGGATCGCATCCCAGGAAAGAAAAAAGACCCTCGAGATCCTGGTAGGTCCTAAGTATGTAGGTGGCCCTTTCTTTAATGACTATCAGATGAAACGGGTAGCCCCATCGGTATGTCGCACCCACGCTTCTGATCAGCTCCAGGACTGGCTTCAGCAACTTCTGCATCTGTAGCGTGCGCTTAGCGAGGTCTGGCAAAATGGTGACCCTTGCTCCGTCAAAGTCCACCGGACCGTGTTGCCAGGCTTTACGCGCTATTTCCTCCTTCACATTATAGAAGTGTATCCTACACACTATGTCTCTCGGGAATGCAGGGTCAGGGTTTAGCGGACCGAGGGCCCTATGTGCTCTGTCGATCTCGATCGGAGTATCCACATTCCTCCCCAACAAAGTATTGAAGATAGTGGTTAGGATGCGTCTCACATCTTCTCCTGCAGTGGCTTCTGGGACGCCTCTCAGCCGTAAGTTGTTTTGCCTGTGCCTGTTTTCCAGGTCATCATACTGCAGCTGGAGTTGTAGTATTTGCAGGTTCTGTACTTCCACTTGTGCTGTCAGTGCCGCTATCGCTGTTTCATTTGAGGTCTGGTTGGCTGTGACTCTGGAATTGAGCGTTTGAATTTGCTTGCACACCTCTGCAATCTCCTTTTTGTAAGCTGACTCATAGCGGGCGATCAGCGCCTCAAAATCCATCAAAAGACCTCCAAAAGACCTCCGGGGGGGGGAATTGATTGCGAGATCCTCCCTGGGGGAGATGGCTCCGGGAGCCTCTCTTCTCCCTGTTGAGAGAGCCATGATGAGCGGCTGCACTGTGAAGGGTCCGGCGCTCCCGACATCTCCGCCACCGTGGTATTTGGGAGTTGTGAGGCGCTCAGCTCCAGTTGTCTTCATCTCCCCCCTGCGACCCACGGGGGCGTGGAGGGCGGCGCAGCAGGTCAGTAGTCTGAGCCAGTTTGCAGGCTTCTAACTCCTCCATGCTGTCAGTGGGAGGTTTTCCACATCTCAGGCTCTCCTCCCTTGGAAGGTACACAAACCGCGAGAGTCTGTCCGCTAATGGGCCCCCCCTCGGCGTTATCCACAGGTGCCCAATCTGCTCCTGATTGGCTGCTTTGACAGGGGTAACTTTCTCTGTTTGAGGCACTGCAGCAGCTACCATGGGGTATGTTGCTTTTAGGCATCTCTGTTGAGCCGTTGTCTTTTGGTGTTTGGACAGGGCCCTGCCCCCGTGCGTCTGCCTTGATGCATGTGGCCGGGCTCCATAATACTGTGCCCTCTGCCGCCATTTTGTTTTCCCCCAGGGATAGGGATCTGCCTCCCGGGATCCACTGTAGGTGCGGCTTATGCGGGCTCTGGTGTGTGTTAAACGGTGTTACCGGTGCGGGCTCTCTCTCTATGGCTTCAGCCTGCAATGCTCGTTGTCTAGGGGGAGGTGTCAGGGCTGACTCACCGTTGGGCGCTATGTTGCCGTTCCTGACCGCCGCCTGTCTCACCTCCGTTCGGGTCCCGGCGTCAGCACTCTCCATCACCCTCCTTGCTGCTCGAGCTTCCCCGCCGCCTCCTTCACCGCACGCCTCCCGCCACTTCACTGGCTGGTCTGAGCGACGACAGCTGACATGCGGCCGACATCTCTCCCCGCGCTCCGGCGAGCGATTCTGCGGACCCGTTCTCCACTCCTCCGCTCCAGGTATTCCCCTCTCTCCTCCTCATCTCTTTCTTCCGCTGCTTCTTTCCTGTCATCGTGTGACTTCTTTTCTTCCTTTTGCCTGTTAATTTCTCGCTTTCTGCCTTATGGGTATCGGAGCCTCGACGCTCACGTCCTCTCCCAGATTGCCCTATTTGTATCCACCCCTGCACCCTGCCTTCAGCACTAATGTGCTAAAAAAAAAAAAAAAAAAAACACTTACTTTGGCTGTTCTCCAGCAGTGACTGACAGGCGCACAGTGTCGCCAGACTGGAAGCTCCCTGCACCCTGTGAATGGGTGGGTGGCCGCACTGTGCAGCTCTGGGAACGTGGCATCGCCCATTACGGTGACCGAGCGGCGGTCACTGCTGATGTACGGCCAAGGTAAGTTTCTTCTTGTTTTTAAAACATTAGCCCTGATTTAGCACTTATTAAGGAATGCAAGGTGTGGGGTTGGATTCAAAAAGGGCAGTCTGGCTGTAAAACCTACCTGACCCCCGATTCAATGGCACATGGACCGGCTGAATTTGGAATGCCCTCCAAAGAGTCTTTTAAAGCGGAACAAAACCCCACACAGCTGGTCCATCTTTCCCTTGGGGCATCCTGAACTGGTGCCCCAAACATAGTTAAATGGCCAGTCCTGGAGTCTGTTAGCTCTACTACACATTTTTCCCAGTGCTTCACATTGACACGTGTAGGTGTGAGTGAGCTCCCTCACCTCAGCAGTGGCCGTAGCAGCAATGTTCTGTGTAGATCTTGGTGTACAGACTTGGCGTACAGTTGCTAATAGCAACAGATTGTAAGTAGTAAATGTGTGTTTTAAGGAAGCTATTTTCATTACCTACAAACTGTTGCTGTGAGCAATCGCACAATGCAAGTCTGTACACCAAGATCTACAAGCAGCGAGTCCTGTACACACAGAACACTGCTGCTATGGTCGCTACTGAGGTGAGGGAGCTCACTCAACCTTACACAGAGTGGCATAAATAACTGGCCCCTTGTGTGAACATTACAGGCTCACATAGTAAATTTTTTTCTGTCTTTTAATCTGATGCAGCTGCAGGTAGTAACATGTGCATTTTATGGAAGCAGTTGCCATTGGCAACTGTACACCAAGTCTGTACACCAAGATCTACAAGAAGAGATAAGTGAGCCCAGTATACACAGAATACTGCTGCTACGGCCACAGCTAGGGTCCATGTAATGTCCCAGGCCCATGTCAGGCCATTCTAGGTTATGGGGGCCGCTTAGCCTTTACTTCAGGTCCCATGTCATGCCCCCAGGCATGACCTCTTTTCTCACCAGATTCTAGGGATAAAGGTAATGGGGGTGCAAACCATCAGCCAATCTGTAGTTCCTGGCTGGGCCTCTCCATAACCTATGCATAAAGGCTTGGCCCCTTGCTTTCAACAGGTGGGTGGTGGCAGATTCTACTCAGATTCTAGGTTATGAGTGGCCCAGCCAGGCACTAGAGCATGTTTGGTTTGTGTCCAAATGTTCCACAACCACTGGATCCAGCCAGAGGATGGGCAAATATACAATCAGTCTATATCAGTCTAGAGTCCCTCCATAAAAGTGCCATTGACTTTCATTGTCTTCCTAGCTGGTAATTCAGTAACAATGCACTGTTACTGAATGGAGGCCAGTGTGTCTGTTGTAGTTATGATAGGCCATGCTCTCATGCTCCACCTGGTGTCCACAACACTGAATAGCAGCCTTTGTTAAATTGCCAAGGTATTGAATTTCAACACAATAGCTAGATAATTGGTTATATGAAACTAGTGAAGGTATGGGAAACAGTAAGGGCTGCTACATCTGTAAACATACAGGTGAAATATAGGGGGTTTCACAGAGCAGGGCGTCCCATATTGGATTGGACAGTATGTTGAACAGTACAATGCATGCAATAGGTATATTTCTCTGTATCGTGGGGTACTTAGAAGACCAGCATCCCAAATTGAAATGTTTTATTTTATGTATAAATCATGATTTTGAATATGCATCATTTAATAGGCAATGTATCAGATCCTCAGTTAATATTATCGAAATAAGTATACTAAATAAAAACCTGTATTTTTTTTAAGATATATATTAATTTGTTTGACTTACATACATTATGGTCTTTAAACAGATCACATAAGATGTGACTTACAGGTAACAAGAAACAATAAGGCTCATAAAACTATTGGCCTAAGTAAAGATCAGCGCTTGTTCTTGAGGCGTGGAAATGAATTTACCATTATACTGGAATTCCCAAATAAGTCTCTAAGTCAAGAGAACCTGCGAAGATTTAGTCTTGTTACAGAAACAGGTAAGTGAGGACATTGGGGGGTGATTTGCAGATAGGCTATGTTGTTACAAGCCCACAGATTTTATAGTCCCCCCCCAAAAAAAAGAACAGATATAGTGTACTTACCAAAACTACTACTGTAGACTTCTGTAGGGCCTAGGTCAGTAACAGCTGGGTCTGGTGTGGTCTATTTTTTGCCCTGTGTGCTGCCGCGTTATGCTGTGCCTGCTTGCTGTCTGCAGAATGGACTATAATGTTTCCCCAGGTGCTGGCACCTTAGATTATGTGCCACCTATGGCCCTGACCTCCGGGCCACAAATTTTTTTCTGACCCCACTGGGTGGCCCACAACTGCTGCAATACAGGGGGTAACATTCGCTAGCGGCTGTCTACCCCTGCCTCTATGGTATAGAAGTCCCTAGTATTGCAATATCATTCTACAAAGACTGCATTTCATGGCATTATTTAATGTTCAAGAAGACAAAATGTCCTGTAAACCATATTATAGAAAATGTTAGACCACTGTGCCTTACTTTAGAACTGGGTCTGCAGTGTTCAGCTTCCAGCACTGGATTGCGTAAAAAACCTGGACCAGGGGATTATTCCTATTTCCGCTGTAATCTGACTGAGAAGCAAGATGATGTGAGTTTGGGGGGGGGGGGGGGGTAGGTCTGCCTGAAAAATATAAAAGAGGTGACAAGTCACTTAAAGAGATACCAATGTTATGCTTTAAAGCATATCAAAACACAAAATTATGGCCCTTGAAATCTAAAAGAATCCAGAGCCTGCTGCTAGCCTGCCCCTGGGCATCCTATAGCGAGATGCCCTGCTGCGTGAAACTCCCAGGGTCACTGCGCACATAAGCACACACTCCACAGGGAAACCGGGGATGCGGCCAGCGGCTGGCGCACATCAACCGGCACCCATGAGTTCAGCCAATCAGCGATTTCAAAAGTGCCAGGGGGCTTGGTTTTGGTGGTGGAAAACAGTTTTTTTCCTTATTTAAACCTCGGCATCGGCCCAGTTACTCAGACTGGTGGGAGAAAAAATAGGTTTTGATCCACCTTAGAGAACCTTATAGCGAGCAGGGCACAGGGCATACCGGAACAAATCCCGATAGGCCGCGGCTTGTCCTGCATTTCTGGCTCCCCGTTTACCTTCTGGGGGCTGCTCTGGCTGCTTCCTAGTTCCGCGGCGGGCCGGGTGATAGCAGGAGAGGCCAGGCTTTACGGCGGCTCCGAGCGCTCTGCAGCAGCCTTTGATGTCCGGGCTGCAATACAAGTGAGTGTCATTAGTTCCATCCGGCCGCTTCTGCCTTCACCTGACAGTTATGCGGAACTGTCAAACCTCGCTGCAGTTTCCCCCTCGGCGGTGTTACACTGAGGGACAGTCCAGAGCCAGATTCTGGACAAATAGGCGTGCTGTTCTGTATTTCCCTGCCTGTGCTCTGCTTTGGTGTGGTAAGCTGATAGCTGCTTATCATTTATTTAATTTTTTATTTTTTTATGGGGGGGTTGTAAATTTCAAAATTTCCTGGAGTTTGGCTTGATTGGTGACCAGGGTCGCCTGATTCCCTATCCCTGGGGCATCCCAAGCTGTTTTGGTCTACTTTAAAGAGTTTTGGTCCTGATTTGGGAATGCCCCATTATGTCAAATCCCCAGTAAAAATACCTGACCACTAAACAAACAGCACATGCGTGGTTCAAACATGTGTCTGCACCAGCTAGAGGCTGGCGGGATGTGGCTGGCAGCCTGCTTGGCTCCATCCAGCCCTTAGCAAGGAGAACCCATGCATGAGCCATTGGATCGGCGGTCAGGTAAGTTTTACTGGCGATCTGAGGGGGTTGTACAAAATGGGGCATCCCAAATCAGGAAGCCCCACAGAAAAGGACCAAAACCCTTTGAAGTGGCCCAAAACCCAGGATTTTGACTATCCTGCCAGCGTCTAAGTGCAGCGGCGCATGTGTGAGCCGCAGCCGCAACCCCGGCTACCCTCTAACAGGGAGTGTGCCCCCACCGGCCATTCACAAATGCATGGCGCGGGCACATGCCCTGCTAGACGGATAGCGGGGATGCGTTTGCAACTCATGCATGCGCCGTTGGACCAGGAAACAAAGTAAGTGAATAGGGTGACCTGGGGGGGGTTTCACACAGTGGGGCATCCAGATTTTGGATGCCCCGGGAGAAGGAAAGGAATGGCCGGGAATCTTATGGATTCCCAGGCCGATCCCGCTCAGTTATATATATATATATATATATATTTTAATGTGGCGTTGACTCACTTTACCAGGCCGAGCACAGTACAGCAGGGCCAGTCTGATCAAAAAGTCCAGGGCCGTTTTTTGGTCCCAGTCCGCCCCTGATGTAAATTCTTCATTCACATGTTTGGTAGTATATTGCAGCCAATCATGTGACCACTGGCAACCATTCAGGTTTTATGTGCAATCTTGGAATGAACTATACAATGAATGAGGACGTAGACTAGGCTGACAAAGATTCTTTATTCAATGGTAAAAGCTAAAGAACAGTTTCTTAAAACAGAAAGTATTTACACGGCACTGTGCTTTACCCATGATCCTTCCCAGTGGGCGGAGCAATGCAGGTAATTGTATTTTGTGTGACATTGGCATAATTGTCTTTCATCTCTAACAATTGATTAAAGCGGACCTTCTCCCTAAATAAGAGCCTATCTTATATGTTTCCCTCAACCTGTACATACAGCTTGTTCACATTAAAAATCATCCTACCTGCATCTATTGCATTTTCTGAAACTTTAAACATCAAAGATAGCGGCTCATGGACGTGCAGGCTGCCTTCAAACAGAAAGTGTCCTCTCACTGTGCTGCTCTGCATTCTGGGATTGCTGACCTTTTCCTAGCCCCAGCTCTGCTCTGTCTGTGCAAAGCACAGCTATAATCCCGCTCCCCTGCACTTATGACCCCTCTCCTCAGTATGTGATGCTAATGTGTCAAGATGGCGGCGCCCGTATCCTAGAGTGCTGAACAGAGTTGCAGCCCAGTGAGGGAACGAATAAAAAGTAACTGACTAAAACATTAAATATATTAATTTTAGATGCTGGGGAATAGTTTTTTAGGGGTTTGGGCTTTTCATTAAATGTTGCTGAAGGTCTGGTTTAAGTGGCAACATTCACTGTGCGACATTGGTACAATTGGATCACCTAAGGGCCTTTGTTGATAAGGGTTCTGCAGCTTAGCATTGCAGTTAAACAGTGCAAGAGACAGGTAAGCAAAGAAAATTCTGTAAAACAATTAGCAAACAAATTGAATATGCTGTCAATTGTAACTGTTATACTGTATATTATGTGCACACCTTCTTTATAAACACCAGCCACCTAAAGTGTACCAAAATTCACGCCCCTGGAACCTTATAGATTCCCTCTCCCTGGGGCATCCAGAATTGGTATGCCCCGCTGTGTGAAACCCCCACATTCTGTCCCAGTCGAGCGGCACATGTGCCAGCAGAGCCTGCGTTCCCACTATCCCTTTAGCAGGGTGCGTGCCCACGCCAGGCATTTGTGAATAGCCAGCACAGGCACACTCCATGTTAGAGGGTAGCGGGGATATGGGTGCGCTGATTGGACGAGTGGCTGGGGAAGGGTGAGTCGGATCAGGTGACCAGGGGGGTTTCACACAGCAGGGCATCCCTGATCAGGGTGCCCCAGAGGTCAAGGACCGTAGTCCAGGATAGTCAAAATCCTGGGTTTTGGTCCAATTTAACCTTCCTGCTGATTCTCTCTATAGGATCGATTCAGCACTGTATTTTTGCACATTTTTAGTCACTGCACTGCAGTCACTGCAGTCGTAGAAGCTTCGACTTAGAGGATAAAGGTCTGGATCTAGGTACTGCTGAATGGGAGCAAAGGTAAACTGGTGCTTAGGGGAGTCAAAGGCGAGTTGAGCATCCTCAATCTAGGTAAACTACTGTTGTCTTCTCATGAGGTCAGTGATGGGTTTGACCAGCTTGGATAAGTCCTGGATGAATTTCCTATAGAATTGGTTAATGCAATGAACAGTTGAAGGCTGGAGCATTGCACGGTCCAAAAGGCCTAAGTATTCAGAGTGTCCATACCTGGTTCGGAATGGTGTCATCCACTCAGCCCCCCTTCCAGATGTGAATCAGGTTGTTGGCCCCTCTCCATTCCTGCTCAGGGAAGATGCAAGTATTCGCCAAGATTTGCAGGAGTTTTGGTATCAGCTCAACTCTTCACTATAATCTGGTTTAGATCCCAATAATCGATTTGGAGGTGGAGAATTCGCTTGTGCTTCTCCACAAAAATCCCTGAACATGCTGGAGTGGTGAATAAACATCTTGAACAGGTTGGTGTCAATTTACCCCTTGAGGGACACCAACTCTAGTTCTGACAGAAGATATATTTATCCATACAGAATGGTGGCCTCCTGGCAAGAGATCTATGGGGCAATAATAAGAGCTATGAGGTCTATGTCTGCTCCCTGCTTGTTGAAAAATGTTGTCAAAGCCCTAATAGCCCCAAGAGATCTTCTACAGTTAAAGCTTATCAAAGCCTAGCAATTCCTGCTGATTGTGTTAAGCTGCCACGTATAGAGAGGAGCCATCTTGGCAGTAATGGTCCTCACCTTTAATGAGGAGCAGTCTGCCAGAGAGATCAAGGGTAACTCACTGTCTTGCTTGGGCGTAATTTATCTAAAATTTACAAAATATATTTGCAGCCCTCAAATATATAAGGAAACTTAAGAGCTCAAATACATGTATATCTCCAAAAGTTACGCCTTGTTTGTCTAATAAGTTCAATTGCCAGTAATCTCCAAGGAAGATGATGCACTTTAAAGTTATTTTATATACCTTGCAAAATTTACAAAACAATAATATTACAATCTGTGTTACAACATAGAAAGCCTATCAGGGCAAAAGCATATATATATATTAAAACGGATTACTCATCTGTTTTAATTGCTCCACGCAGAAATTCAGCAGACCACGTCCAAACAAGATGGCTGCTGTACTTGGCTTCACAACGCAGGTCCATCTACCCAAGGCAAAGTCCCATCTTGGTCCGTCTGGTCAGGCGCATCAGCAGAACTCTTCTCCAGCTGCCCTCCAAAAGAAAATCTCTATCTCTCGCCAGTCCTACTGTTTTTATCAGGTGGACCCTTTGTTCCATTTTGAAATCTGCAGGTCGTCTGATTGGCCCAGGCAAAAACTCACAAAGTGATACTGGCCCATCCCTATCTCTATCACAGGTAGCCAGCTTAATTTGCATGCAAATGCACACCTGAAACTCACACCCAGAAAACCAGTCTTCAAGAACAAAGGGGGTTACCAACCCTGCATCAATCAAAAGGGATTTTCCTATATATACAGTGATTGCATGTATAAGATTTTTTTTTACAATTTCTATGGGAACAAAATATATAAAAACTATCATAGCTTCACACTCACAAACCACAAGCAACTGCAGGCCACAGATTCTATGATGGCAGGAACTTCAAGTAGGGAGCTGCAATGAAAGAGGTAAACAGAGATAAAAGCCATGTGACACCAACGGAGAAGGGACATAAACTACAGGTTCCCTGCAGGTGAATGGGACAAACTGACCTAAAATGCCCAGGAGCACCACAATAAGGACAATCAAATTCTGAGTTCTTTCTTCCACAGAGAAGGAAGGTCAGACAACACCCAGCTGCACTTCCTCCACCGATGTCATGTGACAGAGGTATCAAAAGGTCACTCCCACAGTACTGTCATTCTCCTTCCCGTCTTTTAAGGTCCACACCCTTATACTCTTCCATCCACTTGCCCTCAGAGTGGCAGTTATGAATTGACCCCCCCCCCCTTGGTTCACCAAACCAGTTCTTGGGTTGCCTGCCCACTGATTTACCAACTTTAGCCTATGTGCCTCCAAGCACTTAACCCTAACCTTCTTGCTTGGCCTTACACATGTTATTAACTCTCAGACATAAAGACTGCCACACGTTTGTCCTGATCATTAACTTTGTTTCATAACTCAATAACTCTTCTGAACACCTATGGAGAAACACATACTTCAGAGAATTTCTTACATTACAAAACCATGCTGGCAACCTCTAAATCTGCCTTCCACCACCACTTATTTTAAAACCCTTATCTCTTTCCTATCCAACAATTACAAAAACATATTGATATGTTTCACTCCCTGTTGTCCGAAAGTGCAGTCCTCTTAATCAACAACATTCACCCCCGACCCCATTCCCTGTCAACTGCTCCAGTCTCTTTCTTGGCTGTCACTGCCCACTTATCCAAAATTGTCAACCTCTCTTACTTCTGGTATGTAACATTCTGTTTCAAACATTCTGTCATAATCCCTTTACTAAAGAAATAACCCTCTCCTGACCTATCCAGTGCAACAATCTACAGACCTGTCTCTAAGCTTCCCTTCATTTCTAAACTTCTGAAATGGCTGGGCTAAGCTCACCTCATCTACTACCTGTTAGAGCCAAGTGTTTACCTGTCCACACTAGCAAAACATAATTGCGGAAACACGTCTAGGGCGGCGTATTGCAGCTTGCTGTGGTCAGTGAAAGGGTTAACTCAGAGGTTCTGACTGGCTCACTGGGAGTAGAGTGTCAATTAAGCAACTGCTACGCAGCCCAGTCTTCCAACCTCACATTGGTCAGCACTCACATAAAGCTGTCCAGGCTTCAACGCACGCTGCCTGTGATAGCGTTTAGCTTGTGGTATGTTACGCTGTTAGTTTACTTCCTGCTGACCGGATTTGTTTGCCTGAACTACGCTTTTTGCCTGACCCTTTGGATACTGCGACCCTCTGATTTATGGCTTTGACCTTTGGCTTTCCCTGGACTTCGGCTTTGTTAACTCCTTTTGTCAAGATACTGGTAGGACTGATAATCTGTTGCAGACCCGGCTATCTCTGACTTCCCCTGTGTACTGTTAGTTTTGCTCTGTTGTACATCAGCCTTTGCAGCCTCAGGTGTCATCCTTTGAGCCCTTAAGTCCCGGGGGCAGCCGTGTTTGGGCAGACGTGTAATGTCTCCCGGCAAACGGGGGCTTGTCTATAGGTAAAGATGGCGGTGTTAGATTGGGGGTTGGCATCTGAACTAAGGCTGGTGATCAGCTGGGCACTACTTCTCGGTCAACTCTATCCTTGAAACTGCTCTTAACAGCCAAATGCAATGGAGGCTATTTGCTTCTCATTTTCCCGGACCTAGTGGCTGAATCTGACACTGTAGACCACCGTCTCTTACTTGGGGCTTTATTGTACCAGTCAAAGGTTCATTTTACTTTAAAAAAAATAATTTTAAGTGATTCCAAAGTTACCATTTAAAACAAAAAGTAATAAGTGTCAAATGCTAATAGTTCGATAATGTAGGTCAACAAATATGAGGATTTAATGGTAATTAATGTACTTTCTTTTTTAGGTCCAAAACCTTCAAAACACAATTGGACTAAAAATAGCTTTCCGATATCAAGCCTTAGTGGCAGGAAAGCCTGGAGTGCCAGAGTTGTTGACTTTGACAAAGGATTGTGGGAAGTGTCTGTCACTTCACCAGCCAATGCCATCATTGGATATTACAAACTGTCAATTAAACTTCCCAATGGGTTAACTGAAACACTGGGGACTTTTACACTGCTTTTTAACCCTTGGTGTGAAGGTAAGTAAGTTACAGCTGGCCAATCCTACCTAGATTTCATTGTCTTGTGACAATTGTGATTAAGATTATTATGGTTTATTATTAAAACCATAATTTAATACTTGAATATGGAAACACTTACCAGTAGTTCTCTCCAGTAACCCCAACATTTATCTGTTTACACTGTCAAAGTCTAGTGAAGATATAAACATATCACCTTAAACCCACACAAGGACACATAAATGATTTAATCTTGCTCTTCATTAGGCACAAACCCAATCAGCAATTTTGGGCCCCTACGATGTCTTGGCCATACCATAATCTGTAATATAATGCCTGGGCCCCTAGTTTTTACTTTCCTATATAGTCTAAATACCTAGTCCAAATGATATAGCAAATTGAAGTTAAAAATAGAGGTCCAGCCAAAATATTTTGTATGAGATATATAAAATGTGATCATTTGGCCCATGTTTGAAATGGGCCCGAGACTGTGGCGACAGTAAGTCTTGTTGCATTGAACGCAGGGCTGCCGAGCATAAATACTGGGGTCTTGGTTGTGATGGAGGCCCTGAGAGTAAGAACATTTTTTCATAGCATAGTTCTACACAGGAGTGAGTGATCTAATAATATTTGCATATTTATGCCATATTTTTTTAAATACCTAGCAAAGCATTAATCATAAAACTTGATCCTGACAGATGACCCTGTGTACCTTCACAACGAGGCTGAGCGGCAGGAATATGTCCTCAATGAAGATGGCATCATCTATCTGGGTACAGAAAGTTGTCCCCAGACACAGCCATGGCATTTTGGTCAGGTAAATCTCACTTTTATTACACAAGTCTTGTGCTCTTCCTTTTTCAGCTACTTACCGTATTTGCCGGCGTATAAGACGACTGGGCGTATAAGACGACCCCCCCCCCAACATTTCCACTCAAAACATAGAGTTTGTTATATACTCGCCGTATAAGACTACTCCCTCTTCCGCACAACTTCCACACACCAAATAAACAACAAACCAAATAAACAACAACCAAAAAAACAACCTGAGCATGTTAGCAGGGCTCACCTGAGTAAAGTGTCATGGCGACATCCATTCCTCTCCTCTGTGCTGGAAGCAGAAAGCCATTTAGCTGTCCCTGGGTCACCTCCACTCAAATCCCATCTACCAATAGGATAAGGCAACAGCCCGGCCGCGCTATCTCCTGGGATAGGGAGTGGGGGCGGCGAGAGCAACCCCTGCAGAGGATGCATAGCTGCATGGTTCTTTGTGCAGAGCACCACCTGCAAACAACCCCCTGACCAGTGGTCTACAGCACCATGGCGGACGCTTCCCTCTGGCAATGCCAGAGCCGAGCCACAAGAAAATGGCCGCCACTCATTAATAATAAACGGGCACAGGAAGAGGCGGCCACGCCCTCAACCCACAAACCATACCCACATGTTGCTCCATCGTCACATCCTCACTACCGACGGCGACAATGCGCTGACGGTAGGCGCCGCTGCGCGGGTGCGCGCGCGCACCTTATAGGGAACAGTGCATGATTATACAGACAAGGCCTCCGCAAACACATTACAGCGAAGGGCTGTAGTGAGAGAGGCACCCCCTCCATTCCAGCCAGTGAGGAGCATCCCTCCAATACAACCAGAGGGGCATCCCTCATTGCAGCCAGTGAGGGGCATCCCCCATTGCAGCTAGTTAAGGGCATCCCTCGTTACAACCAGTTAGGGGCGACACAGACACACACACACACACACACACACACACACACACACACACACACTTTGAAACTCTGTTCTAAATGGGGCTCTAGAGTGCCACTAAATTAAATATAGCCGCACACCAACCATTATGTATAAAAATAAGTTATTCATAGGAATGAAAGCTAATCACATACAAACAAAAAGACAATTTTAAAAAACATAGAAATTAGCTGTACCGGGAGGACAATATATGGCTACTGTAATATAATTAATAGAAACCAGAAAACATGGTACTTGGAAGTATAGGCGGCGCACCGCTAAAGTGGCTGTGCCTAAGAGAGTGATAAACTACATATTACACAAAAAGTACAGTGAGAAAAATTAATTTGAATAGGATACAATATAATACATAAAAAGATAAAGTGCAAAGTGCTCTGTTTACAAATTACTACCTAACTGTGTAAGGTACAAGGTGCCAGGTGCTGTGCTGCGAAACCGCAGCAATTTCCGTGCCCAAGATACTAAGGTTAAGTGGTTAATATCTTGGGCACTGAAATTGCTGCCCCACAACGCTGTGGAGGGTGTGTGTGGGACGAGCTGTCACCCCGACGCAAAAAAGCTGCCAGTGCCTGGCCAGCGGAGGCGTGCCATGTAAGGGCATGGACACAAACACACACATAGACACACACAAACACACACACACACACACATAGACAGGGGCGGACTGGGGTTAAAAAACGGCTCTGGACTTTTTTGGTAACACCGGCCCTGCTGTACTGTGTCCACCCTGGTATACTTCTTTATATTAAACTCTGACAGCTAAACCTTCTAGCTGGCCCAATCACGGCAACCCTGCTGTCACTACCAAAGGTGTTGTTACAATGCTAATCAGGCCTGCTGCCAGGCGAAAGTGTACCAAAACCCAGCTTTTTATTTTTCACTCACCTGTGTTTTGGTCTGTTTTACTGGGCCATCCAGTGCGTGAAACCTCCCGTTTGGCTGGTATTCTTACCTCTCTGGCAATCCCACGGTGCCTGTTTGTGCTGTCCTCCGTTCAGAATGGATTGCCAGGTGACACCAGCCAGTCAGAATGGATTATGGGTAATCTATTCTGCATGAATGAATTGCTGTGCGCCTCCACCTGGCACTTCCCTCTAGCCGAGTGCACCTATACCTTTAGCTGAGGTGTGTACCAGCAACAGGAGCGGGGGTGCAGCCAGCAGCACACACTGCACTCATCCTTGCTAGACAATTTGACGTCAGATGTGATTTGCCTTCGACCCACAAACATGCTGTGGGATTGCCAGAAGGTGAGTTTCTCCAGATTATTCAGGATTTTACACAGCGGGGCATCCAAAATCTTGGGTGCTCTACTAAATGCAACAGGGCATGTCGCATACTCCCCTGCGTCTTGTAGCGGGGACCTGTGGCACTGAGCACTGGTGGTCTGCCATCAGTGGCATTCAAAGGCAGTGCCCTATGCTTATTGTACAGGTCACTGCTGTAGGATGCCAGAATTAGGTTAGTACACACCGCAGGGCATCCCAAATTTGGATGTCCCCTAGGGATCATGCTAGATGTAACTGATAATCTTAATATAAAATAAAAAAATGGATTGCCAGGCGCCTCCCACTTGCTGCTCTGCTTAGTCTATGTGTGGCCATAGCAGACATTTTGATAGACTTGAACAGGAGTGCGCATTAGCCAGGGTGATGCATGTGCTGGGGATCACCAGAAAGGTACATTTTACACTGATCCCACAGTGGAAAGGAGGTAAATAGGTTTTTGTCCTCTTTAACATGGAACAAATGCCTCAAAATATTCTTGGTCCACTTACCTATGCCCCTGAGACTTAGCAGACCAATAGCCTTAAGACTTTCGGTCCACTTTAAAGATGGGAGCAGAGTGGGGTATTTAATAAATTCTCTGGCTCTGGCACTGTGGACATCGGGTCACGCAGGCTGCTCTAGTTGTCCCAAAGAGCTCCTCTGCCATCAGACAGGGGCGGTTTATAGGGCAGGGAATTAGATCTTGGCAATTGTTCCTTGCCAGTGGGTCATCTCAACTTGGGATGCCCTGCTGTGTGAAATCCCCTGGATTGCCTCATTTATTCACCTCCCTGGCAATCGCATGGTACACGCGCAGTGTAGCGATAACCCTTATCGCCGGAGGGCTTCACCGCCCGAGACGTCCTTTTCCCAATCGTAAGAGGTGCTGCTGGAACTCCAGAGTCGTCCGTGAGGAACCAGGAACAGCCCTTACAAGGGCTAGTGAATTGTAATATAGCGTTTCCCCCAATAAGAGACAGAACTTCAGTATTGAGGGTGAAGGTGAAGTGTTTTTATTAGTGCCACTCTAGGTCTTATATACACAAGTCTCCATGCAATGGGACCTCCCCCGTGGACCTCATGACAAATACACAGACCAACTCTGCCGGTGACGCAATCAGCAAAACAATAGGCGTCTGTAATACACTCAATCAGAACAATGCCATTTCCTGTGACGTAATCAATTAACACAAAGGCAGTTTATAATACAATCCAAACTACAATGACCTAATTAAGAAAAGGCCAGTGAATGACCCGGTGGGCAACTGAATAGTGATGACATCCAAAAGACAGAGCGTCTGTCACAATGCCCCCTTTTTGTGGAACACCCGGCAGACCCGGATTGACCCTGTTCGGGTTAACGTGGGGCTGTCCGGACTCTTGTTATGGGCAGAGTTCTGTGTAAGGACAAGTCTGCACATAGTGAGTAACCGGACTAAACATTGACGTGGGCTGTACATAGGAATCGGTCATGGGTGGGGTCCAAACACTGGGATATTGTGGCGTTGGTGAGTTCAGCACCAAAGTCCTTGGTTGGATGTGTGCACAGGTGCTCTGCTTTCTTATAGCTGGTCCAAGTTTCAATCTCTTTCCATGGTAGCTGATCGGAGAATCCACAATCTTCTGCACATCTACATCATCGTAAAAGTAGACAAAACCATAACCCTTAGAAACGCCAGAGGCATCCCTAATAATTCTGACACTCTTTACAGCGCCATACTTTGAAAAAACATCCTTAATTTCAGGCTGATTAATCCGACGGCCAATGCCCCCAACAAAAATAGTGTTTGGCATACGTTTCCCTTCTGGAAGGACGTAACCTGATGGCTGATCCTCTTCTTGGCTTCTTGTAACAGACATGACGTGATGCAGACGAAACCCCTGGGTCTCCCCGACCAGTGGGCTGGAGTCGGCAGCTCGGGCTGGAGACCGGGTTGTAACAGGGTTGACGCTGGCTGGTCCAGAGGTAGCGTAGGCAGAAGTCATTGGTCCTAGATCATTTCCCAATAGTACTTCTGCTGGTAAGTTGTCCATAAGTCCCACCTGTACCCTGCCGGATCCAGCGCCCCAGTCAAGATGTACTCGGGCGGTGGGGAGTCGAAACACAGCTCCTCCCGCCACCCTTACTGCAACGGTGTGTCCAGTGCGGTCTTTGTTCTTGACCAAATGAGGTTGAAGCAAGGTAAGTGTGGCTCCGGTGTCGCGTAATCCTTGCGCGGTGCGCCCATTGACTCGTACCTCCTGGCAATGGTGCTGTCGGTTGTCTTGGATGGCCGCTTGTACGGGATCAGCTTCATACAGTACCCCCAGATACTCTTCCGAACTGCTCTCAGCTTCCAAACAGTGTGCCACAGGAGTACGGGAGGTGGAAGGTTGCTTTTGCCCCCACGTGTTTCGGGGAGGCTCTAGGGCGCAATCACTGCGATAATGTCCCCATTGTTTGCAACGATGGCACTTAACTGTGGAGAGGTTCGGTTGCTGCGCTGGCCTATGTGGCCCAGAGTCACGAGTTGGCGCTGAAGCCACAGGTGCTTTAAATTTGATGGGAGGTTGTGGTTTTGGAGCGGACTGTTCTGTCCGGCGAGCATCAGTGTACTCGTCGGCTAGACGAGCAGCCTCAGGTAGCGTTAGAGGCCTCCGGTCACGTACCCACTCTCTTAGCTCTGGTTGCAGGGCATTGAGAAAATGTTCTAGTAAAAACAACTGTAGTACATCCTCAGCGGTCGTGGCTTGGCATCCCGTGACCCAGTGTGATGCTGTACGATGGAGGCAACATGCCCACTCCGTGTAGGAATCCCCTCCCTTCTTTTGGGATTCCCGAAATCGTCGCCTGTAGGCTTCCGGGGTGACAGCGTACCGGGCTAACAAAGCCTCCTTTACCAGATGGTAGTGTGGTAAGTCCGCATCAGGGATGGCCCGGAAAGCATCGGAAGCTTTCCCAGATAGTTTCCCTGATAATATGGTGACCCATTCCTCCGTGGGTACCCGGTGTAAAGCGCACTGGCGTTCAAAATCGGCCAAAAATCCGTCAATCTCGTCGTCACTTTCCTGGAAGGACTTAAATGCTGCAAATGGAATCTTTCTCCCCCCAGTGTAACTGAGGCTGAGAGGCTGCTGGGTTGAAAGTCGCCGATCTTCCCTTCGCTTACTGTCCTCTGCCTCCGCTGCGGCGAAGACTTGGTCGATCAGTTCCTGTGATGGATTCGGGCCATAGACCGACAATCTGTTCCGAACCGCTTGAACGAGAGCAGCGTCTTCATCGATATCTATATTGGTTTCAGTCCTCACTGCTGCATGATCCATTTCGATCAGCTCGGCTATCAGTTCCTGACGTGGGCGGTTGCTAGCTGACCTTCCCCGGCTCTCGAGTAGATCCTTCAGGGTCAGCTTTTTCAACTTGTCCTACTGACTCTCCATCAGGGTAGCACTCTCTCTGGGTAGAAAGGATCATCCCACCGCTGCCACCAATTGTAGCGATAACCCTTATCGCCGGAGGGCTTCACCGCCCGAGACGTCCTTTTCCCAATCGTAAGAGGTGCTGCTGGAACTCCAGAGTCGTCCGTGAGGAACCAGGAACAGCCCTTACAAGGGCTAGTGAATTGTAATATAGCGTTTCCCCCAATAAGAGACAGAACTTCAGTATTGAGGGTGAAGGTGAAGTGTTTTTATTAGTGCCACTCTAGGTCTTATATACACAAGTCTCCATGCAATGGGACCTCCCCCGTGGACCTCATGACAAATACACAGACCAACTCTGCCGGTGACGCAATCAGCAAAACAATAGGCGTCTGTAATACACTCAATCAGAACAATGCCATTTCCTGTGACGTAATCAATTAACACAAAGGCAGTTTATAATACAATCCAAACTACAATGACCTAATTAAGAAAAGGCCAGTGAATGACCCGGTGGGCAACTGAATAGTGATGACATCCAAAAGACAGAGCGTCTGTCACACGCAGGCTATCCTCCAATCTGCAGCCAGAGCTTCATGCAGTTTTATTAGGCCACTCTGATAGTGGCTTAGTAAAGCTGAGCGCTGGCTGCCCCCCTTCGGCTGTGCATATCCACATCAGCCATTCAGAAATGCTTGACGTTACTGCGGCCTGGTGGGAAGCTGGGGATGCCACCACAGCCCACGCATGTGCCATGGGATCACCAGTGAGGTAAGCATACAGGAAATTATGGATTTCACACCGCGAGGCATCCCCATCCAGGATGCCCACGGATAGCGAATCAAGCCTTAAAGACTCCAGCACAGGGGTGATAGGTGATAGTTTCTCTTTGTATAAGAAGATGGGAGCCTTCAAACCTGCTAGATTCTATGTTTTTTGCTCTTTGCAATGTGCCCCTCTATGTATGTCACAGGAGGGACATGAGAGAGTGTGTAGAGGAGAAGAGAATGTACCTGGCGGACCTTTGCCCTCTGTGCTGCGCTGCTAATCAGAATCCCAATTATGGCAGCTCCTGATTTGCTCTCACCGGCTCTGGTCACGTGAGAGGAGAGGGGAGAGATGCATATGCTTGGGATCCGTTTACAAGTTAGGGGCCTAATTATCAGTGCTGCGCTGCAAAGCCAACGATTGGCTGTGCCAGCTGTCAGTAGGGCCCGGGACCGCCCCATTATGCTGCTTAATGTTGCTGCCCGGCGTTCAAAGGAGGCAGCTGTGGGCCGGCCAGTCACCGCGGCACCCATTCACGCAGGCCACCTGCCCTAATGCATGGTCTGGGCAGGAGGGGCCAAATACCAACATTTATGGTACCAGTGACCAGAGAAAAGCAGCGGCCTACCGGGATTTCTCCCAGTATGCCCTACGGCCAGTCCGCCCCTGCACATAGACACACATAAACACACATAGACATAGACACACACAAGCCCACACATACACAGGCACACACATAGACACACACACACGCACGCACGCCCACACATACACAGGCAATCACACACACACACACACACACACACACACACACACACACACACACACACATAGACATACACACACACACACACACACACACACACACACACACACACAGACAAGCCCACACATAGACAGGCACACACACACACACACACACACACATCGACATACACACACACAAGCCCACACATACACAGGCACACACACACACATAGACACACACACATACACAAGTCCACACATACACAGACACACACACACACACAAGCCCACACATACACAGGCACACACACAAGCCCACACATACACAGGCACACACACACATAGACACACACAGGCAATCACACACACACAAGCCCACACATACACAGGCAGACACACACACACACACACAGGCACACATACACATACGCGCCCACACATACACAGGCAATCACACACACACAAGCCCACACACACACATAGACATACACACACACACACACACACACACACACACACACACACACACACACGCCCACACATACACAGGCAATCACACACACACACAAGCCCACACATACACAGGCACACACACACATAGACACACACACATACACAAGCCCACACATAGACAGGCACACACACACATAGACACACACACACATAGACACACACACACACACATACATACACAAGCCCACACATACACAGGCACACACACACACATAGACATAGACACACACACATACACAGGCACACACACACATAGACACACACACATACACAGGCACACACACACAGACACACACACACACACACACAAGCCCACACATACACAGGCACACACACACAAGCCCACACATACACAGGCACACACACACAAGCCCACACATACACAGGCACACACACACAGACATACACACATACACAAGTCCACACATACACAGGCACACACACACATAGACACACACACACATACACAAGCCCACACATAGACACACACACACACACACACATAGACACACACACACACACATACACAAGCCCACACATACACAGGCACACACACACACATAGACATAGACACACACACATACACAGGCACACACACACATAGACACACACACATACACAGGCACACACACACAGACACACACACATACACAAGCCCACACATACACAGGCACACACACACAAGCCCACACATACACAGGCACACACACACACAAGCCCACACATACACAGGCACACACACACAGACATACACACATACACAAGTCCACACATAGACAGGCACACACACACACATCGACACACACACACAAGCCCACACATACACACACACACATACACAGGCACACACACACATAGACACACACACATAGACACACACACACAAGCCCACACATACACAGGCACGCATAGACACACACAAAGACACACACATAGATATAAACACAGACACACACAAACACAAATACACTCACCAGTGTGGCCATTTCCCCTCCTGTGCGAGGCTCCTTCTTGTAGTCCTGCCCACCTGCAGCTCAGCGCAGACAGGCTCCTTCCTAGAGTCCCGCCCCCACCCACTGAACCACCAATGAAATAAAAGTGAAAAAAAATAAGACTCTCAGACTATCAGCTGCCGAGGCCTCTCAGACGCTCCCTGACACCGGCCCCGGGTGTGCAGCTGAGCTCTTAAACTGGGGGCCGGCGGCTGCGGGCATCTGAGAGGCTGCCATAACTCTCCGGGTGACGGCGTGGGACAAGTGCATGCGCCGCGGGACCAATTATTAAAAATCGGGGCAGTCCCGGGAAAATCGGGACGGTTGGGGGGTATGAACAGTGCCGTGCACCCGGCGTATAAGACAACCCCCACTTGGAAGCATGTTTTTCAGGGGCAGAAAGTCGTCTTATATGCCGGCAAATACGGTACATTAGTCCATATTGTTTTGATCAATGAGTAGGTAACCAAAATCTAATTTAAATGGAAACGTAGTTGCTTAGGTCCATATAGAGGAGTGTTAGGGAGGTCTGCACATGTGCCATGGTATTGATTCTTTAGGTGAGTATATGGGTGACCCCTAGGATTTCAAACAGCAGGGCATTCCAAAACGGGGTGCGCAGTGAGAGCCAGATATAACCTGGTACTGGAGTCTTTTGCACTCTAGAGCCGGGTTAAAGGGTTATGGTCTGCTTTAATGTTTTACCAAACATAAGTATAACATGGTCTGGGCTCCCTCTTTAATATTTAGCAGTGGGCCAGCCAAGATCAGGCTCATCCGCTGTGCATTGTCACTGCTAAACAAGAGAACATGGGCATTCCGAATACAGTACTTACCTCTTTCGGTTTCCTTCTATGGCAGGGGTAGAGCAGCCTATCGGGCTTGTATGGGCGGAATCTGCAGAGTATGTGTTCGAGTGCCCTGTTAAGCTGCCTGTGGTCACATGGGACGTAAGCCAGAAGAGGTGCGTATCCAGGCAGCCCAGTTCTCTACGAGCCGCTGCTGCATATTAAAGAGGGAGTCAGGTCATTAAAGCGGACCAACAGTCAAAAATGACTTAAACCAGACTAACACAACAAACAGTGCTCATATGCATCCCTCCCCAGGGCAATTCAGGGTTTTCTGTTACTGTGCATTGTCAGTTATGTCAGTTGGGTCCAGGCAGCAGCATGGCTGAGATGCTGGGAGGGGAAACTGTGCTGTTGGTCCAGTTCAATAAAGTGTGAAGGTTCTCACATCAAATCTTTAAAAACAACGTTTAATCTGGTGATTTATCCGCTACCACTCTATATATATATATATATATACATGAAGATAAGACTTTGCCACAAAGCAATATTAAGAGGTCCATCACAGGGTTATAACTTCTCCTTCTGACACTGCTGCCCTCCTGATGGCAGTAATTCAAGTGTCTTTCACTATCCTCTCAATCCCTTTCCCCATTGTCACACATTTCTAAGTGTCTTCCGTTGCTAAGATATATAAAGCATGAAATGAAAGTACAAATGCTCATAGTGCAACCACTTTTTGCCAACTTTACAACTTTTATTACAACTCACATTTAAAAAAATATAATTGAACCTTTAAATCATAAAAGTCTCAGCAGCAGAGACCTTCTAAATGTAAAAGCTTGAGCCAGTCTCCAGTCTCACAGTCCTTAATTGCTGCTGCTGGGTCTGGAAGCGCACATTCACGTCCGGCTGTGCATGCCAGAGGCTGTGCTGGAGTGTTCAGGGAGTGGTGGAGCCGGTGATGCAGAGCTCCGCCCCACTCACCTTGTCATCTGAATACAGGTTTAACCCCTGCTGCAATTATGCTTCTTCAGATGGCGCCATCTTGTGTTCCAGTAGTGTTACAGCATTCTCACCTGGGGAGGTATTACTGCTGCTGATTAGCTCACCTGTTACAGTGGAAGAATTCTGGGACTTTTAGTTAGTAATTTTTACTCAGGGCCAGGAAAACCATTCCCACTTTAGGATCACAGACACACAGGAATATAACAGGTATGGGGCACAATCCTAACATGCATGTTTTTTTGTTTTCCAAAAAAGGCAGAACACCAAAGACCTGATTAAAAAAAAAACTTCCGGGTGCTACCTAGTGACAAAGCGTCCTGTAAGCTCAATATTGATATATTGCACTGCTTTATATATGCATTTTTTTTATCATCACTACGGTGTTAACTCCAACATTAATTTAATTTTACAGTTTGAAGAGGACATTCCCAATATATGCTTTTCATTTCTGGATCTAAACTCCCTTTATCAGGAAGACCCAGAAAAGTACTACATAAAGAGAAATGATCCGGTTTATATCTGCCAGGTTATAGGAGACATGGTAATATTTTTTTAATAATGAAACATGATTACCATACTACTGAACAATAACACTCTTGATAAACGTGTGATATGTTTGTGTGTTGTGTGCAGATTGGTCAAAGGGATGATGAGGACAGAGTGGCCTTCATGTGTAAGAATGGAAGACCATCCTATGCATGGATAAGCAGCGTGCCAGTACTACGCCATTGGTTTCAAGATAGTCGGCCTGCTTATGGACATCACTGGATCTTTTCAGCAGTGTTTTGCACAGGTATATCTTACAAAGCTAATGAAAAATGCTAACTCTTAATTTTCCAATAACATTCTGGCCCATAGCACTGATGTGCTGTGAATTTATGCAGTGACTTGTGACACAGACAAGAATAACATAACAGGTAATCACTCCATTGCCCCAACAACCAGTAAAAAAAAGTTATGAGGGTAATTTCTATGCAAAATATATCCAACAAAAAAAACTGAACACAGAAAACTTTCAGATCTATATTGTTATGTTCACAGAGCAGATGAAATAACTACTGTACTTGCTGTGCATTTAAAAATGTTACAGTCAATTGGTCTACGCTACTAACACTTTTCAGGCTTGTAGCCAATGTTCCCTCTAAGCCGGAGTAGCGAGGGAGCTGGGCAAGGCCCGATGAAAGGTGGGCAATCCAAAAAACTAACATAAAACACTGGTACATCTACTAAAAAAAAGCAAAGCGCATTAAACAAAAATATATAATATGATATTTAGTTTACTTACAAGAATTGTACTTCAATAGGCAACACCAAAAGTCCAATATACAGCAGAGGGTCTGTAACATATTTGAGCCTGTTTGTATGTAAGCTTTAAAAACTTTCTTGTTCCCTTAATGCTGGGAGAGAAAAGGTACAACACCTAGAGGTAAGAAAACAGATACATCTGTAGTAGGTCTAGAAAACAAAAAAATATATAAAAATCAAAGCCCAGCCTTAGCCCCCAGCTCTGTCCCTCGGGGCAGGTAGTGGGGCATCCCTCAGGGCAGGTAGTGGGGGCATTCCTCAGGGCAGCCAGTGGGGGCATTTCTCAGGGCAGGTAGTGGGGGCATTCCTTAGGGCAGGTAGTGGGGGGCATCCCTCAGGGCAGGTAGTGGGGGGCATCCCTCAGGGCAGGTAGTGGGGGCATCCCTCAGGGCAGCCAGTGGGGGCATTCCTCAGGGCAGCCAGTGGGGGCATTTCTCAGGGCAGGTAGTGGGGGCATTCCTTAGGGCAGCCAGTGGGAGCATCCCTCAGGGCAGGTAGTGGGGGCATCCCTCAGGGCAGGTAGTGGGGGCATTCCTTAGGGCAGCCAGTGGGGGCATTCCTCAGGGCAGGTAGTGGGGGCATTCCTCAGGGCAGGTAGTGGGGGCATTCCTCAGGGCAGGTAGTGGGGGTATTCCTCAGTACAGCATACAGCCAGTGGGGGGCATCCCTCAGTACAGCCAGTGGGGGGCATGTCTCAGGGCAGGTAGTGGGGGCATCCCTCAGGGTAGGTAGTGGAGGCATCCCTCAGGGTAGGTAGTGGAGGCATCCCTCAGGGTAGGTAGTGGAGGCATCCCTCAGGGCAGGTAGTGGGGGCATTCCTTAGGGCAGCCAGTGGGGGCATTCCTTAGGGCATGTAGTGGGGGCACTCCTCAGGGCAGGTAGTGGGGGTATTCCTCAGGGCAGGTAGTGGGGGCATCCCTCAGGGCAGGTAGTGGGGGCATCCCTCAGGGCAGGTAGTGGGGGTATTCCTCAGTACAGCATACTGCCAGTGGGGGGCATCCCTCAGTACAGCCAGTGGGGGCATGTCTCAAAATAAGGCAGTACTTTAAAGTGGAACAAAGCCCAGTGCAGCTGGCCCTGGAATCTAAAAGGTTATTTATAAGGGGGCAAAAGACTGCTAAGTCCTATAAATCAAATTAAACTGGACCAACACCCATTTTACAAAACATGGATGTTAGTCCACTGCAGGGGGGCACCCCGACTGCCGTGCCCCCCTCGATCTACTTTAAAGCCTGTAAACCTTACTTGACAACTCCCTCCCTCTGGGAAAAGCAGCCTTGCGATTGGCCGGAGCTGTCACATCTCCCATGCTCATGCTTCCTTTTTTCATTTTTGCATTTCCCGGGGGGAGTGAGTTGTCGGGTAAGGTTCGCGGGCTTTACAGTGCTCGATAATAAGTTAAAAAAAGTGTCTAGTGCTGTACAAAAAAAAGCAATCTTAGGTGAAAAGCTCACGATATACTTAGCACTGATGTGACTTCAAATTTACCCACACACTATAAAAATACTCGTATAGACACAGAAAGTACTTACCTAATCAAGTATGAAGCGGTCCCCCTCGAGCCAGCTCTATGCATTCCATGGCGTGTTATACCACTGCATCAGGAGATGAGGGATTCTTGGATGGCAATGCGTTTCTTGTAGATTTCTCAGCAGTTGGTATGATGTTCTTCTGGCGTCTTCCCTGGCTTTTCTGTGTGTTCTGGGTTTGACTGGGTACTTTGAAAATGCAGTGTCCTCCAGTGTATCCTGTTCATATCTTGACTCTCTGGAGGCATTTCCTCATGGTCCCTAGCATCTCTGTGATGTTCAAGGAATGCTACCAAGCCATGCATTTTGAAGTATAAACACTAGCCCTGGTGGTGAGCTACAGAGATCCATATTGTTCAGGCTAGGCCCTGGTGAATAGGGATACCACATGTTCAGGCAAATAAGCCGAGCCAAGCCTAGAAGCCAAAACAAAAAGATACCAAAAGACTTTAGGCAGCACACTGACCACTGGGAAGATTCACATTTAGAGCAAGTAAGAAGACACTGGACTTTGGATTATGTAAAATGCTAATACTGCTGTAATACTCTCCCAGCGATTGCTACATTTTAGGGTACTACTACTCAGGGCCGGATAAAGTGTGGTGGAGGCCCTTGGGCACAAAATCTGGTGGAGGCCCCAGATGCAGTTTTTTCTTATTTCATTTGAAATAATAGTTCAGCCAAGTAACTGATTGGTTGTTGGTTGGCACACGTCCACTTACTGGAATGTCAGATCAAGTCCCTTGTGCGGGTGCATGCTACTTGGGAACTCCTGCTTTGCCATTCAGGGTGGGGGTAGTTTAGTCACGCAGCTGGTCCAGCAAAAAACAGTTCCCTGCATTGAGCTGCCAGCGGCTGTGCTTGGTGGCTTATGTGCAGTGACAGCTCTGAACGCACCCATCACTGTAGCGTTGTTTGCAGCGGCTTTGCCCGTCAGACCAAAGACTGAAAAGCCTCCTGGGCCAGACCATAACTCAATGGTTGGTGGAGGCCCCCTTTGCAGCTCGTGCCCCTTGCGCCCTCTCATAATCCGGCCCTGCTACTACTCAATTTTTTAGTCAGACAAATATTAAATATGAGCAAGCTAGAATAACTTTTGCATTTAAAATATTAAAACAGTAGATGTAAAACAAAAATGACACACAAAATAAATATAACGGAGCATTTCACTGTATAGTATAGTATAATATAAAAATCTGTGTACAATTAAAAGTGGCAGTTTAGGGAGTAGCATTAATAAGGAAAAATGGGGCTCACCTGAAGGCTGTCCCATTGTCTCTCTACCATTTCCTGCAACATACTGCTTGCTCCTCCCTTACATTCCTCTATGGCCACCCCCAAGCTCTCAGCATAAGTGAGCATAGCAAGCCCTCACTCATGCTGGGAGTGGTGAGGTACAGGGGCAGTCTTGTAAACACATGTGGAGCATGGGCATGAAAAATTGGTAAGGGAAGTAAGTGCAAATTTTGGAGGCCTACTACAATATCCATAATGTGGTGCAGGAAATGGATGAGAGGTATGTGGAAAAGGCTTTAGGGGAGTTCCATTGCTGTATTATACTATAATTTCCATTGCCTGGACTATCCCTTTAAAGTTTTATAGTTTATATACCTTTAACTGGTAAACAATCTTGTTCATTCTGACAGTGCTGCGTTGCCTGGGAATACCAACTCGTCTGGTCACAAATTACAACTCGGCCCATGACACAGAAAATTCCCTGCAGAAAGATGTCTATTACAATGAGAATGGAGCAAGGATTCACAGGTCCCGGGATGACAGCATATGGTAAAGAAAAATACTAGTCAGTTAGCTACAGCAGTTACACTGCTCCATATACAAAAAAATAGAAAACAATTCATGTGTGATTCTCCACATCCCATCACTGCTGGAATCATCATGAAAGAAGGCCTGTGTTACTCTCCTACGCCGCGTGTTTGACGAGGTAGCAGGGAGCAGGTTCTTCTGTGTTCCCCAAGTGTCTCTGTGTGGACGGGGGTGCTAAAAGTTCTTCCACACGGAGTTTCAGTTACTTACTGTTCTGTTGCAGATAGAGATGTTTTTCTCCAAGATGAAAACAGAGGCGATGCAACCTTTTCAGTACATAATCCATCATGCAGCACTTTCATTTCATGTTAAAACCAAGATCCAAATTGCTGGTCTTTTGTCAGGTCTGTCTTCCCCCCTCCGGGAGTCGGTGCCTTTCGCTGTCCCCGAGAGAGGAGACCCTGCCCTTCGCATGTCGAGGCTCCAAGAGCCCGCCCCTGTTCCCAAGGGACAAACGGCGGACATCACTCTTCCACCTCGGCATCCCCATTGCCAACCTTTTAGACCCCCCACCCACGGGGGTACGGTCCAGCTCCCTGGGAAAGAGAAGGGGCACTCCAAATGTAGCCCCATGGACATAATCCTGAATGCCCCCATCCAAACCTTCTGCATTCGCATTACCCTTGCACCCCCTCCATTCAAGCCCTTTCAGGTGTTAAATTGCATGTCCTCTATTTTACCATCCTTCAGACTACAAGGTGCCAGTAGCTATAGTGCTCCACAGGGCCTGAACGGGGCCTGTCGCGGCCTCCACCCTGTAGATTGTCCCAGGAGGGGAGAGCGGGGGAGGCAACCAGGGCGAGCTGCGAGCTCCGTTATCACACCGGCCAAGCCACGCCCCACACCCCAGCGGCTGCCAGATATTCTGAGTGTTTTTAATTAGCTCTCCTATTTGGCCAGTTAGCCAGACATCACATGAAAGCCAAGGCTTTGTGTTTGTTGTACTGAGTGTGAGATATTCGAACTGCATTATAAAATTCAATTTTTGTATCCAAAGCACTACATATAGAGGTTCTACACCACATGTGTCAAACTCACGGCCCTCCAAGCCTTTTTATGTGGCTCACGGACATATGCCAGATGGTGGCAGCTAGGCCATGCCCCTGATAGTCACTCTAAGGCTTTACCAAGCCCCTGACCACTGAAAGACACTCGAGGCTTACAAAGATAGGTTTAACAGACTAAGCCTCAGTTGTTAAGAAGGGGTGTTGGAGATACTGTGCAACAGCTTGCCTTTGTATGTGATCTGCATCCATATTGCTCGGCTAATGCAGTTTACATTTATGACAGTAGATGACACTGTTACATATGTGTAGTCTCTGTTGTACATTCTCTGCTGTATGTTGTGTTTCCTGTACATTGAGATCTATGACTTCTTTTTCCTGTCTGTTATCCACCATGTAATGTGCCTTCTCTTATTTCACTCATGTTCCAGTGAAAAAAATGGTGTAATCATGTGTTAGGGTGTTGTAATCTCCAAAGGTTAACCAATCTTATCTTTTTTAATGGGATTATGCTATGTGCATTTCTATCTTTTAAAATGTTTGGCAAGTTAAAAGTTTAAAAACAAATGTCAGTAGTTTATAATTTACGTGGCTCCAGTGCTCTGCTTTCTCCCCTGTCTGTCTCCTTAGTAAAGAAAACTACTTCCTCATTCAGCTTTCATTCCCCACACCGCTGACCGGATCTATCAATCAACCTTCGGGGAACAGAACCCCCCCCCCACACCCAGCCCAGATGTCCTGATTGTCTGCCTCTCTCTGCAGCTCTGAGATCCCACCCTCCTCTTATTCTCCTTACAGTGTGCTTACATCACATGATGCCATACCCACTGTTTCTCTTCATTTTTTTTTCTCTGCATCTCCAGTGCTCTAATACTTTTAAAGATAACTAGGGAACTACAGGGTCTTTTTGAAAATGGATTGTAGTTTAGGACAGTGCAACGTTAATTTTCAAACAAAGAGCGAGGAGTGTATTGGAGGCTACTATGGAGCCAATTAAGCTGTGACACATATGAGAAGCAGTTTTTGTTCTATCAGGTGGTGGAGCATAGTTGGTGACAAGTTTTGGACATTTAAAGCAGAATTTCACACCAGGACTATAAGTGTATAGTATAGTATAGTAATATAGCATAGGACTACATTGAAAATGAGATGAAGATGAGGACTTAGCGAGAAGTTCCGCAGGCAGCAGGCGATATCCCTTGGGGCTGTCTCGCCTGTTTCTGGGGCGTAGAGCTCTGTGTGTGGGATATAGAATATGAGCAGTAGCTACATGCAAGATATTTTTATTATTACCTGTTGGTATACTGTAGGCCACTGTATGGTATTCCCACCCTAGATTTAGGTGTTCAACTAGGTAGAATTGCATCTATAATAATGCTGCTATCCATTAAATCTTTTAGCTTGGTAGGAGTCAGAGACTGTATTAAATCATTTAAGGATATTAGAAAACGGTAGAGGCTTATTTTAAAGAAATAAACAGGTGGCATTCTGTCTAGGGAGTCCATTCTATTTAGCACTACTGCTACCTTTTAGCATTCCCAGCTGCAGTTTTCAGGGAACTTATCAATTTGTGCAATCTACACTAAAATTAAGCTGTCTTTTCTTGATAACTGTGGCACATGTGTAACCTGGGATACGTTGTATAAATTTGCTACTTTCTGCCCTTTATTTTAAACACTGCTTAATTCATATTAAAGAGTGCTACTCTCTGCTGTCTGACTGTATACTATTTTGCAGGCACTTTCATGTATGGAATGAGTGCTGGATGAAGAGACAAGATCTGCCTAAGGGATATAGTGGCTGGCAGGTCATTGATGCCACTGCACAGCACAAATACAACGGTAACACAATGTAATCACTATGGACCCGATTTGTCTAATTGTTCTTGCTAACAGCTGCCATCAGGAAGTACAGACATAGTTCCCACAATCCTACTGTAAACTGAGCCCAGACATTACCACTACTAACTGCAATTTCTTGAGTATTGTTTTGACACCCAGGTCAGCAGTCATATTTGGGTGCCTAAGCATCATCTTTCTCAACCTTCTATAGCAGTGGTGGCTACTAGAGATGGGCGAACGTCCAGTAAAATTGATTTGGATGGTTTCTCCAAGAAATCCTGGTTTGTCACAAACAAATTGCTAATCTCTATGCCGGGAAAAAAAATAAATAAACTTCCCTCCTCTAAACGGCTGCTCGATGGATGGCGGACAGGCAGTATCCAGCTGGCATGCCCAAGGACTACCACCCATCTGGCTTCTCTGCACATGGGTGGGTGTGGGGCCACTGGCAGGTTGGTTGGTATAAAAAGATGTGTCAGTGATCATGAGGCAGATGGTCATATCCCTATGCATGTATGTAGACACTTTTATAGTGTCCACAATGTGGGGAATCATGAGGCAGATGGTCATATCCCTATGCATGTATGTAGACACTTTTATAGTGTCCACAAGAATGTGGGGAAGAGATTATGCACTTTTTCAAACAATTTGTATAATATAAGAATATAAGGTATTTTTAATGACTTTTCTTTGCATATCCCCTTGGTTTTAGGAGTCCTTAATTGTAGTGGTCCTGCTCCAGTGAGAGCTATCAAAGATGGTCGAGTGGACTTGAATTATGACACCCAGCTCATCTTCGCCAAGGTGGTCACAGACACAGTGGTTTGGGTGCGAAGCTCAGATGGGTCTTTCAAAAAGGCTTATAGCTGCACAAGACATGTGGGAGATGGAATTAGCACAAAGAGTGTTGGAAGCAACTTTCAAAACGATGTCACCCATGCTTATAAGTACCCAAAAGGTATGTAAATGTAATTTATGCCATACAGCTGTGGTTAAATAACTACAACATAAGAAAAAAAGAGAAAAGAATAAGCAGCCGACACACCATATTTTACTATTTATATCAGCCAAAAGTGTATTGGGGTGATGAAAAAACAAAAAATATATACAATATTTGTGTTAACTGCAATGGGACTTCACAGAAAGAGCAGTATAGTAGAGTAAAATATTGAGATATCTATAACTATGTAGTCCACTAAGATTCACCCTCATACAATAGGGTAGACATCTAGTAGACATATATAGTTGGATGGAAATGTTGATATCCAACTAAGTACTGTCCAAGACAAAAAAAACTTTGTAGCAAGTGAAGTGGTTTTGTAGCAAGAACAGTTCTGTAGCAAGTGCAGTCTTGTAGCAAGTGTTAATTTACAGCAGTGATGGCTTTGTCTTTTGTGACAGTTTGGAAATGTACCCCAACATTGCGGCAGCAGCCAGAACCCAGTGATCCTACCTGTAGAGGTATTTGTGGATATCCTCCTTTGAGCTCTCTAGGTGTGCAGTTATAGCCTAACATTTTTTTTTTTAAATACAGTAAATGACTACAAATTGAAATCACACAATCTACTTAAGAATAGCAGTATTTAGATTCATGTCTATGTTTGTAGTCCTCCTAGCTGGGGGTCAAAGCAGTCATTTAAAGGGAAAGTCCTTTTTGATGGCATCTTTAAAATAATTTTTTTTTGTACCAAAAAGATGTCCTCACCGTGCTGAGCTGATAACGTAATATATTTTATATGTTTAAATCTGCTGCTGTCAGCAACTATACACCAAAATCTACAAGAAGGGTGTGAAGTGAACCCTGTACACATAGAACGCCACCGCTTTTGATGTAAAGAAGCTCAGTCAGCCTTGCACATGCCCAGGACCAGCATTTTTTTCTTGTAGATTCTGGTGTACAGACTTGGTGCAGATATGCCAAAAGTGACAGATTTCAGATAAAGAAAACTGTTGTGAAAAATTGCTAACAAATTTGGTCAAGAAAAAAAAAATGTGCTAGATCGACTCAACACCTTGGGGACATCAATTTGTCAAAAAATATACTTTAAAAAAACATTCAATAGAAAGCGGACTTTCCTTTTAAATATAGTAAACTCCCACTTGGTCACATTTTTTTTCCTTTTTGATTGTTCAAAGGAGTACGGCTACTCTGCAGCAGCAGCACTGATTCAGGGCAATTAGTCAACGTTGGTAAGGTAAGGTAAGCGTTTTTTATTTTACATGACAAAATCTAGGTAAGCACCTGGCATGGGGAGCATCAGCAGTGGAGTCTGAACTTCTGCTTTTGCAGTGTTAAGGATGAGATTATTGTTCTTACACCACCAGTTAACCTTGTTTACTACTTTGTAATATGCTAATTCATTATAGGTGCTGATTAGCCCCATGATGGTCATGTTATCAGTAAATTTCATTAGTTTGACAGTGGAAAAATGTAAGGAATAGGGGGAAAAATACCCAATCTTGTGAAGCCCCAAAGTTGGAGGCGATGTTTTTGATTCTTATGCACTGGGATCTTCCTGTCAAGAAGCTCTTAATCCACACACAGGATCCTGAAGATACAGACATGTTTCAACTTGTTTACAGGGATGTTTGGATCAACTGTAATAAATGCAGAGCTATAGTCAACAAACAATAATATGCTTCAGGTTTCTCTGTGTTGTAGTGGGCTAGGTTGACTGCATCCTCAGCCGATCATTATAGGCAAACTGCAGTGCATCCCAGCCATCATTTGTTTTTTTTTTTCTAGGTGTGTCTTTACTAGTCTCTTCAGGACCTTCATTAGTATTGCAGTTAAAGCCACTGCTCTATAGTCATTGAGGTCTTTTGCGTTATTTTTTTTCAAGATGTGAATTATGATTTATCTTTAGAGGCATTCAGGGACTACCTGATCTTCTAACCATCTGATGAATATATATATATATATATATATATATATTCATCAAGATTGGTGCCGGCTGAGCATTTTAGGCACAAGGGGGATACTTCATCTGGTCCCGCTGCCTTCTTTATATTCAAAGTAGATAGGAGGTGTTTCACAGTGGATTATTGGAAAAGAAGATTATGGTTATCCAAGCTGGTGGATGGTGTTTGAGAGCAGAGTTCTTGGTCACCGAGGTGAAGGTTTACTGGACCAGTAGGGGTCTGCATGGGTGAAGTATACCCCTTTAAATCTACAGGAAAATCTGTGTAGATTTTTTTTACAGTTACTTTTACTGTTTTTACCCGGTATTGCTGTTGGAGATAGGGTGAAACTTGCTTCCAGTTTATTGACATAGGTACGCTTTTGACTCCTTGATTTCTTTGGTTAACGAGTTCCTCTGGTTTTTGAACCTAGGTTGAACCTATGTCTCCCTCTTTGTATGCCTTTTCTTTGCCTTGTGCAGTTTTCTGATTTTCTTTGTAAACTAAGGCTTGTATTTTTGGTATTGTTTGTTTGGGACCACCATGTCTTTACAGAAGCTGATGTATGAACATTTTGGTCCATTCAGTTTGAGCTACCCTGACCAGTTGGCACACTCAAAGCATTCTTACAGGTTCACATTTGTGTCTTCTGTCATTTTCTTGATAGCCTTGACTAATGTTTTGGTTGTTTTTAGTAAATTTTTGTAAGTAGGTACTAGGTGGATGAAACAGTGATGACTCTAGGATTTCAGAACAACCTTTACCTAACACCGTTACAGTGGTGCACCAAGTGTTTGTGTAGAAATTGACTCCATCCCCTTTCTTCTGTTTTGTGATCATGATCTGCTTTAGTGATAGTGAATCCTGGAAGCTCCAGTGCATTGTCTGGAATGGTGTCATTCAGCCAGATCTCTGTGAAAGCACAGTTGATTTAAAGATGTCTGAGTTCATACTGCTCATTAATTGTAATGTGTCTTTTTTTATTCGGTATTGAGCATACATTTGCTAGGTGAACAGAGGGTAGTGCAGATCTAAAACCCTTTTTCTTTAGCTTAACCATTGCTCCAGCCCCCTTTTTCCTTTACTGAAAGCATGCACCCAGGGGAGGTAGGGATTTGATGTGGCACCGCACAAACCATACAAATGTTTTTTTTTTGTTGCTCTGTTTGGTTGTATGATAAATTATTGAGTTCTACGGTAGTAGCATGTCTCTTGTATGAGACATCGACCCTTGATGCCCTGGTTGGGACTGGCATCCCAGTCCTGTCCCAGAACTTTCAGTACACATATTTGTATGATATATTACTCTTAAGTGCCCTGCAGAGGATAGCAGAGTGGTGTAAGTTTAGAGTCCTTTGTGGCAAAAAGGTAGTGTAAATTTACAATCACTTAGTATCCTGCAGTGGGCAGCAGAGTAAGGTTCCAGTCCTTAGTGCAACCTGATTGTTATAGAAAGTGAAATTCCACTATTAAGTCAATCTTTGCCTATTAGTGTAATATTCCTGTTTTTATTTTCAACATTGTATTTAGGATATATATATATATATTTTTTTTTTAATACAAATTTCACATGCAAAATGTACATATATACTCTATATACCCCGAAAATGAGCCCTAGAATGATTCACACAAGTAGCGCCACTGGAGACAATTTACTCCTGAGCATATATGAGAGCATTGTGGCTGCTTCTGTTTACCAAGAGGAGCATACTGCTACACCTGCAATGCAGTGGAATTTGGAAGAGTGCATCTGCAACAATATAAGACCTGTTATGTTTTCGGGGGAAAGAGAGTATCGGCATAAACATCTTAGAAAAACTAAGGGCCTTATTCATGAAGGGATAGCGCCAGGTAGTGCCTGTACAGCAGCAGGTAGTGCCAGGTAGCGGCAGGTAAACGCTGGAGATGGCATGCAATTACACATTTATGAAGCCGAATCTGGTGAGCGACTAGAACAACGCCATGTAGTGTCCGATTCATCATTATCCCAGCCTCAGCGTACAGCACCGGCGTTCATTCATGCAGAGTACCACGTCTAACCTGTTGTTACCTGGCGCTCTCCCATACATTTCTATGGACGATCCTTAAATTCCTTTCCTCATCCCAATTTTTTTTTTTCCCCAAAAAAACACAAACCTTCTGACATGTATTCTTGGCAAGAAAATTAGATTTTTGATAAATGTTTGTATCAATAATATTTTTATGCAGAATTGTCCTTACATGTCTGGTTTTAAAATGTTCATGTTACAATGTTTTAACAATGTAATTCCATATTTTCGCTTTGTTACTAGTGGATACATGTACAAAAATACAATTCTTGGAGTACTCACCTGTAGAATTGTTTTTGTAGTATACAGCACGTCCTGTTTCACTTATTCCTTACGTCTGGGTTATCCGCTACAAGGTGGCGCAGTGGACTGCAGAAAGACTTGTGGCATCCCCCGGCCCTATAAAAAGCCAGGAACCTCCCACAAATTCCCAGCATTACAAAGCAGTTAGACAAGAAGCCGGAAGAACAATAATGAAGGAAATCCGAAAATGAACATTTAAACAAATCACCATACAGAGGTAACCAAGAATAATAAGAACAACAAGGGAGGGATGAAACAGGACGTGCTGTATACTACAAAAACAATTCTACAGGTGAATACTCACAGAATTGTATTTTTCCAAGTATACAGCACGTCCTGTTTCAATTATTCCTTACGTCTGGGACATCCAAAAGCAGTGTCCGTAAGGTAGGGTGGGTTTCCCAAAAGGCAACGGCGGGCAGTTCAAACCACTGCTGCCTTAAGAACCTTGTGGCCAAAAGCAGCATCAGCTGAGGCCCTAACATCAACCTTGTAAAACTTGGAAAAAGTATGAAAAGAAGACCAAGTTGAGGCCTTACAAACTTGTTCAACAGAAGCTTGGTGCTGAAAGGCCCAAGACGCACCAATAGCACGAGTGGAATGAGCAGTAAGACGGAAGGGAGGATCCTTCCCCTTAGCAGAATAGGCCTGCACCACCATCTAACGGATCCACTTGCTGATAGTGGATTTAACCTAGGCCCAGAAGTGAGAACAAACAGAGCATCAGACTTCCTAAAAGTCTCAGTAGCAACCAAAGAGGACTGACCACATCCAGAGAATACAGAGTCCGCTCCTTGGAATTAGCAGGATTAGGACACAATGAAGGCAAGACAATGTCCTGCTTGAGATGAAAGGCAGGCACAACCTTAAGCAAGAAATCTGGCTTAAGCCGAAACACCACCTTATCCTGATGCCGCTCAAAATAAGGAGGTTTGAAGGAAAGCGCCGCTAGCTCAGAAACTCACCTTACAGAAGTGATAGCCGCCAAAAAGGCTACCTTAAGAATCAAAATGGGCAAGGCGGCCTTACAGATAGGCTCAAAGGGAGGCCCTTGCATAGCAGACAACACCAGATTCAGATCCCAGACTGGTAGCAAAGGCTTACGGGGTAGATGCACATGAGAAACACCCTGGAAAAAAGTTTTAACCAGCCGGTGATTGGCAAAAAATCTTTGGAAAAAAATTGCGGTTAAAAAAAATTTGAGGTTACTAAGTTGAAGGTCCAAATCCAAACCATGTTACAAGAATTCCAGAATTCTGGCAAAAGAAAACACTCTACAGGGAAGAGACTTCTGTAAGTGACTCACATCAGGCAATGTAAGCATGCCAGACCCTGTAATAAGACGAGGACTTCTTCCTAGTCCTAATCATGGTATCAACAACAGAAGCAAGTAACCCCTTTCCCATCAAGATGGAGGTTTCAGCAGCCAAGCCGTTAAAGCCAGTGTTTGTAAATTGGGATGGCGTAGCTGCCCGAGTGAGGAGATCTGGATCCTTGGGCAAGACGTACCGGTCTACTGCCAACTGCACGACGTCTGCGAACCAAACACTTCTTGGCCAACAAAGGGCCACCAGGATGGCTGGTACCTGCTCCTGGACTATCTTGCGCATGACCCTGCCCAGGAGAGGAAACACATAGAGAAGCCGAAACTTCTTCCAAGGAATAGCCAATGCATCTGTGGCGAAGGCCAGAGGAACCTGAGACAGAGACAAATCTGGGAAGTTTGTGATTGTGAAACGCAAACAGGTCCACGTCCGGCTGCCCCCAGCGATGACACAGGGAGAGAACACCAGGTTGTTGAGGGACCATTCCCCCATAAAACACGTCCCCCTGCTCAGGTAGTCCGCCTCCTGGTTCTCCACCCCCGGAATGTAGACCTCTGAGATGCTGGGAACATGCTGTTCCGCCCAAGACAGGATCAGGGACACTTCCTTGAAGGCTCACTTGCTCCGAGTTCCTCCCTGATGAATGATGTATGCAACCGCCGTCTGGTTGATTGAGCGGATCTGAACAGCCCGACCCCAAAGGTGAGTGGTCAGGCGAGAAAAAAACCAATCTGATCGCCCTCAGTTCCAGGACTTTGATGGAAGCAAGAGGTGTAACTAAAGATGTCTCACGTGAAACTGAACAAAGGGGACTTCCTCGAAGCAGGGCACCATCAGGCCCACCAACTGCATCCCCTGATAGATGGAGGGATGAGGACATGATAGCAGAGCCCGAGCCTGCAGAGAAGACTTGGGAAAGTTGAACACCCAGTCGAAGGACTCCAGAGTGGAGGTCACCATCTGAGTGTCCTGCTCGGCCCGAGGAAAGGACTGGGCCACAATCAGGATGTCGTCCAGGTAAGGAATGATGCGGATGCCCTGGATCGGTAGCAGAGCCATCACTCCCGCCAGTATCTTGGCGAACACCCGAGGTGCCGAGGTGATACCGAAGGGCAGAGCCGCAGACTGGTAATGCTGATCCTCCAGTGCGAACCTTAGAAATCTCTGATGACCTGGGAAGATAGGCACATGAAGATAAGCATCCTTGATGTCCACAGTGGACATTAAGTCACCCGGGCGAAGGGTACTGACAGCAGAGCGTAGCGTCTCCATACAAAAATGCTTGAATCTGACAATTTGTTGAGGCCCTTCAGATGTTGTAACTGGAGGACAATACCTCCTGTATCCACCGGTCTGAGATGTGAAGCCTCCAGACGTGAGCAAAAAGCCGAAACCGCCCCCCCCCCAGGTGGGTGAGGGCGCCCCTTCATGCCTGAGGGGGCTTGTGAGAGGGTTTGGGCTTGGTATCCAGAAGAGACCGGGATGACCACGGGATCTGCCACAGCCCCAAGAATCTCTGCGGCCACTAAAGAGGGAGCCACGACCTCCTCTGGTAGCCGAAAGGAAGGGAGGAGGATGGAGGACCCCCAAAATGGCCTCTAAATCAGAAGTAAGAGTACTATAGTCCCCCCCCCCCACTACCAGCTGTAGCACCATCAAGGAGACGCTTGAGCAGCCTCTTGAGGGCAATAGCAGTAATGGCAGCGACACAGGTCGGATGCAATCCAGCCCCCACACAGGTAAAAGCATGGCAGGCCAATTGATTCATGCGCCGGTCCTCACCATCCCTCAGAGAGGTAGTGTCAGGGGAAGGCATGACCGAAGTATTGGACAAGCCTTCTTAATAAGATCAGCAGGAAAGGGATACCTTGGGCACAGCAGGCAGCCTGCTAGGACGTTCCCATTCTTTAAGTACCAAAATGGTAAAATGTTCCTGCTCAGGGAACTCTGGACGCTGTTTACCATGGTGAAAGAGCTCCCCCTGCTTTCTCTTAGCCACCTCAGGGGCAGCAATGTGCAATATATCAAAAATATGTGACAGCAGATCAGTCCTCAGGGTGTCCTCAGGGTACCATGAATCCTCTCCGGACACCGACCCAGGGTCACTATCGCAACCCTCCTGCTGGTTCCCAGAGGAGTCCGAATCCTGGGAAAGTCCCCCCATCTCAAGGGGGTGACAGCCACCAAACTCATCAATCCCCACATACACCTTAGCAAGGGGGGGGGGGGCCTGGGATCCAGGTGCCGCTTCTTTCCAGAGGCCTTCCTAGGAACAGGCCTGGCAAGCTGCTTCTCAATGTTAGCCACCCGCAGAGCCAAATCAGAATGAGACTCCCTGCTAACAGTGCCCTCACAGGGGCCTAGTTGCAGGAGCGGGGGAGTAGGTGAAGCAGAGGGAGGCGCAGAGCTGGGAAGCGAAGCAGGAAAACCAGCTTGTAGCGCAATGACACTGTCAGCACATGGCATTCGCACACCGTGACACTGTTAATCACAGGGGATACCCACACATGGAACATAGCCGGACTTGCCCCGCAGGGCCCCTAAGCACGCTATCCCCTGAAGCCTCCATATGGTGATTAACACAGGCGCAATAGACCAGTAGTGGGTAAAGGCTTAAGACAGTAGCCACCCGGGATGCCCTCCCACGGGATGCCCCCACAAGTCAGTGAAGGGGGAGTGAGAGGGAGGAAGGAGTAAGCCCAATGGTATCCCGCCTGAAAGACATAAGTAAAAATACACATGAGCATCCTGCAGCACATGAAAAGGGTCAATAACCCCCCCCCCCAAGGGGGGGACTCACGGACCAAAGACACCGCGGGGTCACTCAGGCACAGACCGCTAGGTAAAGCGATACACCAGGGAAAGCAGCGCTGCAGTCGGGAATGAAGTAAACTAGACGCGCAGGTTGTACAAACTGGCGCTGGCTGAGGTACGAGGGGCGGGCCGCAGGGGAACAGCGCGATCCACAGCATCACCAGGCCCCGCCCCCCCCTCGAAGAGCGTGAAAACGGCGCTCACGTGACCCGGCCGGGGCCATGACAAAGCAAAATTACCTCAGGTTATAGCGCCCACAGCCGCGGAGCGTAGTACAAGCTACGCGGCAGCTAAAAACACACCAAAATCGCCAAATTACCTCAGAAAACACCACTCACCACCACTGCCACCCCCCCCCCCCCCGAACGGAGTCAGAGAGGGGGGAGAAGAGAGGGAGACGAGGGAAGGCAGCGGCGAGTATCCATGGCCAGGGAGGGGAGCCCCAGAAGTAAAAGAAGAGGACATAGTCCCCAAATAACTCACCCCCTCAGAAGGCAGTGCATCCCAATCAGGCTCACCATAAAGCCTATGGCCGGCTCCCCTTTGTAGTATAGGGTCTGCGGCTTGGAGCAGCGCTCCTGGAGCACTTGACCCTAGTGCTCTTCTACCTTCACCCGATCTGTCAGCCGAGGCTGGGAGGCAGTGAGGGTCCAGAATCAGATGGGAATAGACTTGCAGGGCCACAGGCCTGGTTGCCTCGCTCACCTGCGCAAGATAAAGAGCCATCTTCTATCTTCGCAGTCTTCTATCTTCGACTGCAGAAGAAAACTGGGAACTTGTGGGAGGTTCCTGGCTTTTTATAGGGCCGGGGGATGCCACAAGTCTTTCTGGAGTCCACTGCGCCACCTTGTGGCGGATAACCCAGACGTAAGGAATAAGTGAAACAGGACGTGCTGTATACTTGGAAAAACAGCCTTTAATCACACAGCCTCTGACGCTATGGGCTACAATTACATGATTTTGAGTGCCGCAGATGTTTGTGGCTGTTTTTTTGATAAATGTGGTCAGTCGCACTGAGCTGTCGTTACGGTTTGCCCACATACAGCGTAGTATAGCGACACACATATCATATTCATCAATGCTGGACAGCGACTGAGGCACTTTGAAACAATGATCCAAGGCCGAGCACAGCGACTACTAGTGGTCGCTGTGAAATCCCCTCTACAGACGCTCATCTGTCGCTACCTGGCATTAGTAATAAATCAGCCTGCCAGTAACCTCATATATATTAATATTTTAATATCGTTTATCTCAGGCTAGGAACAGGCTTGCCAGAGTCAGAGGCTGCATATGGAGTTATAGGGGGTACAGGGTAGGATAGATAGCAGCATGTCAGGGTTTATTTTTAGCAAAGAGATATACCCCTTCTCCTTTTCTCCGCTTTGGGGTCTCCATTTTAAAAAACTTGGAAGATTAGTTTCCTTATGACAATCTGATTTATGTGTACCTGCTTGAACAATGCATTTAATTAAAAATGATATATTTTTCTTTGCTGGGTTATTGCAAGGCACTAAGGAAGAAGATGAAGCTGTGAAGAGAGCCATGCACCTAATGCTAAACACACAGCACACCAGTAAGGAAAAGCATATGTTCCTCAGTCCCATCATAGTGTCCTTTATACCACAGAGTGGCCAGCTCTATGGACATGACATTAATGTTAATGCGGTGGTGACCAATGTGAGTGCAGAGCACAAGGATCTGGAGCTAGTGATTGGTGCTCAGACTGTGAATGACTATGGCATAACTCAGCCACAATTCTGGAGTCAGAAGTTCATTTGTCATCTTGCTCCAGGAGAAGGTATAGATGAGCATGTTATATGACAATAGCATGAAACAATACATTTCTATTTCACCTGCAATTGTTGAATTATTCTACAAGGCATTTTCCCACTTTACAAATCCTTACAATGAATTGAATTTTAATATATTTTCCTGATCCAAAGTGATAATGCTGTGTATATGTATATATATATATATATATATATATATATATATATATATATATATATTAATGTAAACTCTGCAGCTCTTGCTATCTCTTCCTCCCTGCTGGCATATCCCAGCAGGCTTCTCCCTCCCAGCCATGCACGCTGAAGCTAGGCATTAAGTCATGCCTGGTACAGAAGCATGCATCAGCATGGAGGGGGGCTGGGCCTGCTTCAATGGGTTTTGGTCTGCTTTAAAGTGGACTAAACCCACCCTGGAATCTTAGACTCCAGGGCAGGCTTACCCCCTCCCACCCAGGGCATCCCGAACTTGGATGCCCCACTGTGTGACACCCCCCCAGGCACCCAGTAAACTTACCTCTCCACAGAGCCCATGGCATCACTCGCCCCTTATCTCTAGTTTGCTCAGCACCGTCTGCCACAACTGAATATGGGCCACACCAAATTGACAAGGGTCATAAGAAAGGGGCACAACTCCACAAATGCCATAAAATAATATTTTATTAAATGTTACACTATAGCAAAAATAAAAACACACATGCAACACAAAGACACTGTTAAAAATCAATTCATCCACTATACCTGTGATGCTAAAATACTTAGCAATCCATATTATAGAAGGCCACAAGGTATAAAAACTTACAAATAGAAGTCAGTATTAAATAGCTCCACAAATAGCCCCCCCCCCCCAAAAAAGGGAAAAGATATATATATATATATATATATATATATATATATATATATATATATATATTATATATATTTCTAATTACTCAAGTGAGTGTTCAATTACTCCACTTTGTGCAAAAAATACAACGTATAAAAAGATAATTACTACAAATAATTCATCAAGACCATAAACCTGTGCAATCAATCAAATCTAAAGTGCAAATGCTAGATCAGAAGGCTATATTCACCATGTCAAGCAGGGGATGAGACCCCCAATGTAAACCCAATACACAAAAGTGCTGTTAGTGCAGAGGGCTATTTAAGGGAGCTGAGGTAGTACGCAATCACTGGAAAGAAAAAGTAAAGATCATACTATCCTTGTGGTCAAACGTGACTAATCATCAGGCAGTGGATTGAAGGCAGGAGACCCCACACGTTCCGCCAATCCGCTACGGCTTCTCCAGGGGTGCTGTCTCTTTGAATGGTGTCTCCTTTTATGTGGCATGGCAGAGCATCAGGCCACCCTCCTCTCTCCCTCCCCCCCAGTGTGAGGTGTATCTCCCGCCCCCTGACACGCGCATCCGATTGGACAAGGATGCGCCCATCAACTGTAGTGATGGGTGGAGGTTAAGCACCATATGTGCAGCCGAGCCCCCTCTCAGCAAGATCAAAATCAATCAATCCTGGCTAGCCGTCAGCTGGAAGAGCCCGCCCCCCCATGATGACCCGGCCGGTGTCATCGGCTAAAGGGGAGGGGCTGGGCTCCACCAGCATAACAGCCTGGACTTCAGAGAGGAAGGCTACACATAAGGAGTGGGGGAGGGGAGGAAAGGGAAGGAGGCAGATATCTCTGCTCAGCCATGCTATCAAGGTCAACTATAAACATGGTATACAGCTATTCAAGTCACTCACTACATAATTAAATTGTACTGGATCAAAATATATATTCAAGAAGCATGTGTTGTCTTATTTCTCTGTACCATAACAGACATAGTTAAATTTGCATAGTAACCATCTATTCAGGTCCACTTGCACATATATGTAAAATACCAGAGGTGCCTCCATAAGTATATATATATATATATATATATATATATATATATATATATATATCCCATACAATAGAATAAAATGTAATGGATCTTTGGGGTGTTATAACGACCTTATGCTGTTATGCTGGTGGAGCCCAGCCCCTCCCCTTTAGCCGATGACACCGGCCGGGTCATCATGGGGGGGCGGGCTCTTCCAGCTGACGGCTAGCCAGGATTGATTGATTTTGATCTTGCTGAGAGGGGGCTCTGCTGCACATATGGTGCTTAACCTCCACCCATCACTACAGTTGATGGGCGCGTCCTTGTCCAATCAGATGCGCTGCGTCAGGGGGCGGGAGATACACTGGGGGGGAGGGAGGAGGGTGACCTGATGCTCTGCCATGCCACATAAAAGGAGACACCATTCAAAGAGACAGCACCCCTGGAGAAGCCGTAGCGGATTGGCGGAACGCGTGGGGTCTCCTGCCTTCAATCCACTGCCTGATGATTAGTCACGTTTAACCCCAGGACAGTATGAGCTTTACTTTTTCTTTCCAGTGATTGCTTACCACCTCAGCTCCCTTAAATAGCCCTCTGCACTAACAGCACTTTTGTGTATTGGGTTTACATTGGGGTCTCATCCCCTGCTTTACTTGGGGCCTTATTTATCAAGGGATAGCGCCAGGTAGTGTCTCACTAGCGCCAGGTATCGCCAGGTATCGCCAGCTATCGGCGGCTACCGACTCCAGAACGCCAGGCGGCGGACACAATCACGCATTTATCACGCTAAATGAGGCTAGCGCCGGCGATAGCGTCGGCTAGCGCGGGATTCATCATGTAGCGGACTGCAACGAACAGCGCCCCTGCTAATCCCATCACAGCGCCAGGTATGACCTCTCGCTACCTGGCGCTCTCCAATGCATTTCAATGGAGCAATCTTTAAATCTTCATATTTAATTGTTATTAATGTTTTTTTTTGTTTTTTTTAAATGTCAAAAATTCTGTGACCACTTCGGCAATGTTAGATTTTTTTTTTAAGGTAAAAAAATTAAAAAAAATATTTGTGCAGAATTGATATTACAGGTCTGATATTAATGTATGCATATTACAAAATGTTTAGAAAAACTTGTTTAATTTTTTAAACAAAAAATATGGATGTTTGGGGGTTAAAAACTACTTTTAAGCCATTGCCGCCAGCGCTCTGGGGTTTAAACAAGCTTTTCACAGCGTGAGAATTTTTGGAGCGTGATTTGTTAATGAATATGGTGGGAGCCGTTCGCTCTGGCCATTCGCTGTCAGGCGCTCCCATACAGCGCGGAACCTGCGACTCCTAACCCCGTATTCAACATTACTGCACACCGACTGAGTCGCTGTCAACAACCGAACAACGGCCAAGCACAGCGAATACTAGCGGGCGCTGTGAAAATAACGCTACTGGCGCTCATCTGTCGCTACCTGGCGCTATTACTGAATTGGCCTCCCCGTGAATATAGCCTTCTGATCTAGCATTTGCACTTTAGATTTGATTGATTGCACAGGTTTATGGTCTTGATGAATTATTTGTAGTAATTATCTTTTTATACTTGTATTTTTTGCACAAAGTGGAGTAATTGAACACTCACTTGAGTAATTTGAAATATATATAAAAAATATATATAAATCTTTTCCCTTTTTTGGGGGGGCTATTTGTGGAGCTATTTAATACTGACTTCTATTTGTACGTTTTTATACCTTGTGGTCTTCTATAATATGGATTGCTAAGTATTTTAGCATCACAGGTATAGTGGATGAATTGATTTTAACAGTGTCTTGGTGTTGCATGTGTGTTTTTATTTTTGCTATAGTGTAACATTTAATAAAATATTATTTTATGGCATTTGTGCCTCTTTCTTATGACCCTTGTCAATTTGGTTTGGCCCATGTTCTAGTAGCTTAACGGGTCGGGAAGCACGCTCAGTTATCAATATTAAAAGCTGTGCTTGCTATTTTGTATAAGTGCCACAACTGAATGGCTGTGCGTGGCCTCACACAGCCAAAGGGAGGAAGTGATGCCATTTGCCATTCCTAAGTGTGGCTAGAAAATCAATTCAGCTTCTCTAGCTGTGCTGTGGGCTCGAGGAGAGTTAGTTTAGTATTCTTGGTGGGTTTCACACAGCGGGACACCCCAAATCAAGGTGCCCCTGGGGGAAAGACTAAAACCGGGGATAGTGAAAATCCTGGCTTTGGTCCACTTTAAGAGATCGTAGACTTTTGAGATCTACAGGCAGCTTTGTAGACAAGGGAACATCCGTGTACAGAGGCACCCAAAGATTCCGGTACACAGGGTTAACCCACCCGCTGGTAATCAGCAATGAGGAAGTGGGTAGCAGATAAGCTGGGAACCTCGTCATAGGAAAGTGGCATCTGATGGGAGACAGGAAACAGCTGCTCATATGTTAGAGATACACAGGAGATATTCTGCACTACATTTTACAGTTGTTTCCCTGTTCTGTAATTTAATATCCAGGTAGTTTACTGTTTTAGTCGGGCAGGAGGTACCTTTCTGTAGTTCGCATCAGGCAGCAGAAAGGCTAGGCTCACCGCCGGGTAAGGATCCCCAGGGTCAGCAGAAAGCTAGAGAGATTCCAAAACAAATAACAATATTAATAATTTGGTAATCATTTAGTAATAAAACAATGTAGTATAGGAAGTATTTTTTATAGGATAGGAATATTAAAGCTCTTACTTTACATAGAGCAGGTAAACTTGTATATAGGCTTCACAATGGAGCATATGGTTTGGTAGTTATGAGATGCTATCCTTAATAAGTGCACTGATATCAACTTTATAAAATGTTGTTGCAGGAAGAGGCGTCTTTGGCGTGATTAATGCTTTATCATATCAGACTGTTCTGCTGGACAATAACATATTGAGATTTACTGCTATAGCAAAAGAAATTAACAGCTTTGCCCTTGTGGAACAAGATGTGACCGTTTGCAAACCACACCTGAACATACAGGTAAAACCACCGATTTTAACAGTCTAGCCAGGCTTAGAATTCAATCAGTAAGGTCACAGTAATTGTATGTGTATCAACCTGGCCTATTACATCTGTGCCATGTATTTGGCTTGTTAGACCTCCTGACTTTACCATGACTAGATTTTGGTAATATCATTTTAGTACAACCCCAGTTCCAAAAAAAAGTTGGAAGATATTGTAATATGTGAAGTAAACAAAAATGCAATGACTTGGAAATCTTATATAACCATATGTTATTCACAAAAGAAAACATCTCCGCTAATAATGACCAGCATAACAAGGCTGAAAATGTATGAACTAAAACAATAAATTATAAACATCCCAGGAACTGACCCAGAAAGCAATGGATTTCCCTGTCTTGAAAATTCTCTTGCTGAATATGGCTGCCCCTTATGACCCATAGCACTACTGACACCAACATAGTCACAAATCAATCAAACAAATTAGTCTCCTAAAATTGTTTGATCTAAGTATAACCTTACAATGTCCAACATATGTAACAGCTTTACTTGTAGCCTGGAATCCTGTACTATTCCACAAAACACTGTCCTTGTGCAGAACAAGATATGGTGGATGATAAAAAAAAGCTCCAATAACCCTGAAGCCCTTCAAACTAAAGTAAGCACCACCTTAAACATATACAAAGACACCTTAAAAATTTGTGGTAACAGCTTTAAACAAAAGATAACACTGAAACCGGCTCCTTATGTGTACTTGAGAAGAGAATGGAATTCAAGCCGCCACTGTTTGAACCACCTGAAAAATGCCCTCTAATCATTTTTTTAAATTTGGATGGCTTAGTGGACATTGCCACATCAATCAGTCAGCTGCCAAGTTTACAACCTCATACCACAGCCTCATAAGAATGTCCTTAACCTCCTCCAGAAGTATCTTTCAAAGAACCTAGTATAAGAGGATGGGAGAAAACCCATAACTGTGCAAATAGACACAGCTTTCTTTGGGAGATCTATTGTATATTGTTGAATTACAGTATGGAAATAAGAAACCTGTCCCTCCACATATAGGAGTATGTGGCTCACTACCTTTATTTTCTTCTTGCTCCTTGTGTCCTCTAATGACTGGCATATGATCCTTTCCTAGTATCATCCGACTGTTCCCCATGATGCATCCGGTCCTGTGGTGCTAGATCACAGTAAAATTAGCTACTTCACTGAGTGACCATTGTACCTGATCTGCCAGGTCCTCTAACACTCCAGGTTGATGTCTGTTTGGAGTCGCCACTAGAGAGGGTAAGATAATCCCACTCAGAGCTACTAGAGCAAAACAGTATTGACTTGTACAAGCAGAAACCTATAGATGCAAAGACTTGTACCATGTGGCTATTATTGTAAGCTTAAAAGTTCTGGTGTAGTTACTACCTATATAAAAGCAACTATTAGATTTATTATCCCCATACATATGGGGCTCAGGGACTGTCCAGGCAAGTACAAAAACCATACACAACTTTTGTCTCCGTAGTTGATCGGTCTTACCCTTGCACTCAAAAACGTGTCTGTGCAGGCACAGTCCCCTTTCACTGGTGACCTCCAGGACACAGTAAATACAGCATGCCCACTCTATTTACTGCAATGAAAGGGACGTGCCAGTGAGTAGTGTGGGCATGCAAAGTCACCGTGAATGCGGAGGGGCGTTCGCTAGTCCTAGAGGATGGCAGTGAATGGAAGCTGGGACATTTCTCATCCGATTACCGATAGAGAGAACTTGTCTGAATAGTCCCTTAAAGATATCTTTAACCTTGAGCTTGATTCACCGATGCTTTACATTGGGGAGGAACAGGGTCCTCACTCTATCACATTTGTTTAAGTCTCTACCCCAAAGGAAGAGAGGATTCCTGAAATGTATCACTGACTTTGCATGAATTACAGTCTCCTACAAATCATCATTCATATTAACACTAGCCATTACTTTGGGGAAGAAACATGGGCATCATGGTGAAGCACAGTGGCAGAAACATAAACCGGGAGTGATAATAAATATATCATAATAAATGTATGATTATGTAATATAAAATAAAAGTTATGGTGTGCTGCAAAAATTGGGGACATAGACGTATACCGCCACGTCTCCAAAAGACTTTATTTCTTAAGTCCCTGTCCAGTCATACTCGCCTCTCGTTCTCCTGAAATAGTTCCATCCTATTTCAGTAAAATGAAAGGACCGGGTTTTGGTCCTTGTCCTATGTGAAACACCCCCCCCTTTCGCCTGTAATACTTACCTGACCACCGATCCAAAGGCACATGTTGATAGCCTCAAGTTGGGGTGGTATATGGTAGTGTGTGCTCCCGATTGTAAACAATTGGAGTCATTTGCCAAAAGGCTGACTTTGCAACCCCTGGGGCATCCTGATTTGGGATTCTCCACTATGTGAATATTCCAAGGAGCCCCCCACTCACATTTTTAGGGTCCCACACCACATTCAGGGGTTTCAGTGCATCCTGGTTTCCCTGCGGTATCCCTCTCCGAATGGATGGGCGCAGGAGAAATGTAGGCGATGCACCAAGAATGCATCGTCTGTGGGACCCTGGAGAGGTGGGGGGTTTCACACACCAGGGCATCCCAAAGTGGGATGTCCCAGCTGCTGTGATTTGGCCAATTAGCGTTTACTCCCCCCAAAGTTAACCCCCCCAAATCTTTGGGAAGAAGGCTTACCATCGGCTGCCTGGCAGGCGATCATCATCTGGCATTCAATCATTGGTGAGCAGGCAGGCGCAGAACCACATCCCCAGATGGGTGTGCATGAACATCACCGGGCTGTCAGGCATGTCCCAGGTGAGTGGGACTAGGCAGTCTCTCCGCCCCTAACCCGCCCCCCAACGCTTGCAGGCTAAACAGGAGTGGAACGCTAGGCTCCTGTGAATACGCCAATGACTCAGCACAGCTGCCACCTGTACAAAATCAGGTTATTTTCAAACCTTGATTGCGGCCCCTGGCATGTGACTGAGTCGCGGCCCGCTGGAACTGTTTTATTTGCTTGGACAGACTCTTAAAGTCCGCACAGATCTGAGAGATTTTATCCAAAAAGCATGGAAGTATCATCCTTTTGCTAACTAGCATGCTTATTCAGGATTTAGTGGACTATTTTCGCAGGTAAGTACCTTTGATAAACTATGAAATTTTTCTCGCCATGGCATTGACTACCTCAAAATAATTTCACTAGTATAAGGACTTCTTTTTGGGTTTTTTCTTTTCTGTGGCTAATTTTTTTCCTAATAAGCTCCTTGATAAGAGCTACCAGGCCCTCTACTAGGACAGCATCACCATGGTCATCTTGTAATCATTGCCACGCCTTTAACCACAAAATGTCTCAAGGACATTAGATTAAATTAGTTTAAAGGGTAAGGCCACTTTCGAGTGAAATGTTTAAAGTGTATATTTTTGTGAGTTTTTTTTCCAACGTTAGCAAATGTGTATTTTATGGAAGCAGTTTTCACTATCTGCAATTTGTTGCTATTGGCAACGTACACCAAGTGCAGACTTGGTGTATGTTGCCATTAGCAACAGATTGCAGATAATTGCACAGAACACTGCTAGGAATGTGTAAGGTTGAGTGAGCTCCCTCTCCTCAGCAGTGGCCATAACAGCAGTGTTCTGTGTGTAAATAGCTCACTCACAATAGCAACAGATTGCAGTTGGGGAAAACTGCTTCTTAAAAAACACACATTTGCTAACTTGGAAAAAAAAATACTAGATCAGCTCAGCACCTTGAGCACATCCTTTTGGCACAAAAAATGTCCACTTTTAGAATTCCATCGAAAGTGGACTTACCCTTTAAATGGGACCTCAAGTGTAAAATTTGTTGTTTGGGGAATGAAACATGAAAAATGAATGATAGTTCAGTTCAAAAAGATCAGTTGAATGATAATAACTACATTACAGATCCCAAACACTTAAGTCTAGTTGTTTTTTATGCAGATGTCAAATGTTGCAATACAGTTTCAGCCAGTCACAGCAGTGGTGAATTTAAGCAATACTTTAGCAGAACCCTTGAAGAAATGTGTCATAAGGGCAACAGGAAAAGGGCTGATGTATAAAGAGAGGATGTACAGGTAAATGCTTTTGTATACAGTATTACCAAATAATGAACTGCGGTTCTCTTTAAATGTTGCCACAAAGAATCTTGTTGTTGTCTGGTTAAAACAGGAAAAAGGTTAAGCTCCCAAGCATGTGGCAAAAGCAAGCACAAAAATGTTTAAGCACCTAAATTGATTATATCCAGTTTAAATCAGTTCGGAAGTAGGATTGCCACAAGGCACGATTTCTTCACAATTAGCTACAGAGCTGCTGTAATTGGTACCTCAACTGAACATTTTTGATCCATGTGATCCATTACTATTTTGGCTAAAATACCAGGGGTACGTTATTGGGTAATTTCCTCTAAGCATGATTTTTATGGCCATTGTGTTTTCCCGCAATGATCTCCAGTCTTCATATTTAAACACCTGCCCAATTTGATCTTTATTGTTTAAAATATAAAAATATCACTGAAACAAAATAAGTCACCATTGTCAAAGCTGAGTGCTGTCCACTGAAGATAAGCAAACCGAACAATTGAGCCAGTTTGTTCACACTAACTCAAGGTTTTCATCGGCTACTACACATGGATTTGGGCACCAGGAAGTGACAGTGACAAAGTCACAGGAAGCAGCGGTCACAGATGATGCAATGCAACCCGCCAATCCAATCCAACCATCCACAAACCACCCCCTTTTGATGTCATACATGCCCTGCAAACGCAAACAAGCACCATTGTTGCTTCCTGATTGCTTGCCAGTGCCTCATCAGGGGCATAGCTAGAGACATATGGAAAGCTGTACTTTGATTGCTAGTGGACAGAGATACGTAGTGTAGTTTAGGAGGGATTCTTTTTCCACAGGTCGCCTGCCGCTGCCAGCACAACGCTGAAGGGGCACACTTGGGGATATTCTCGGCTATGTGCTATTTCTTTTTCTATTAAAAAGGTCCCCTACCTCTCACACACTCTTTGGTGGGCCTCAATACAACTACTAGATCTGTGGTGCTCCAGTAACAATTGTTTTTATTACTAGAAAGAAAATGCCAAACTCTTAGCCTTACACTATTCATAATCGACCTTGCTCTAACTCTTTTTACATTTTTTGGGGAGGCAGTAAGAGTTGTCTTTATTGCAAAAAAAACTTTTTACAATAAACCCAATACTGCAAAAATGAGCGCAAGATCTGGGGTTCTCCTTCAGTGAAACTGAATAGAGTAGAACTATCCAATCTATTTCGCTGGTTCAAACATCTTTAGCTAGAATTTTTTTTCAATAGATTCTACTATACCACTGACTATAATAGAAGGGCCCCAGCTTTTCAATTTTGGTGGTGTAAAAAGGCCAATATATATATATATATATATATATATATATATATATATATATGCCTCTGGTGGCACCGTTGCTATAAAGAGGAGCTATGGTAATGGGTGGACCATATAATGGGAACAAGCAAAGAAATAAGGGAGCTGGCCTCCCTGAAACCTACTTACCCCACAGACAGACATTAATGATTTCTACACAGTACCAAATTAATTCATAATACACATTACAATATTTAAAAATCCATATAGCAGCGATACAAAATTACCACATTGGTATGTTCTAATAGCCACCTTGCGTACAATGGACGTGCATATACACTGACACTCATGCTTTTAGAACACACATATGAATGTAGTAATTCTGTATCCCTGTTATTTTTCAATATTGTAAATTTGTAATGTATACTATTAATCAATTTGGTACTGCTTACACCACATGATTGAATTTTGTGGTGTTTTTACAGTGAGGTATGTGGGATAAGGTGGTTTCAGAGAAGACTAGACAATCTCCTGGGTGTAGGCAAACCCAAACTTTTAAGAACTCAGATTGTGACCACGCCATACAAAATTCAAAGATCATACCATGATAGAAAAAATCATTATCTACTTTATTTGTCATACATGATAAAAATAAAGAGGGAGTACACTTTAATCTCAGTGCCCTCTTGTATATAACACGTTATCAAGTTAAAAACAATAATTGTACAAAATTTCATGAGACATAGACAATGTTCAACAGTTGATTAATTCATTTCCTACAGCATATATACAGAAACATGATTGATATTAGCAATTGATCATATGGTTAAGCATTATCAAACATAAGGTGAAGGTGAACTAGTTTCGCCCAAAAAGGGCTTCTTCCGCACCAATCTGCACCTTTATAATTTTCATGCAAAGTTTGCCAATTCACTTTGGAATATATCAAATGCCTGAGTAACAGCCTAGATAATGCAATAGAAAATAATAAGAAAAGAAGAGAGAGAGAAGCACACCCATTTAGTACAATGCACAAACCACAGTACTATATCTGGTCATGAAAGGGTACCTGGAAATTAGATGTTCCCCATATGAGCTAATTATATATTCAGCACAAGATTAAAAAACGAGTTGTAGCGCTGAGAATGTTTCTGTCCCATCTACAATAATAAGCATTGTACGCCAATTATCATAAACCATGGTTCTATATTAGCTACTTAAAGAGAGTGACGTAAGATCAAATAATTAAATGTACTTACTGGGCTATTGTTTCAATGGCCTTGTGCAAAACCAGGGAATGATGTATCCCACCTCTCCTCACCGCCTAAACAAAGGCTGCGGGGCGGCTGAAGTGACTCCGTCCGAGTCACTTCTTCCTCCTAGTTGCACATGTGGCCCGGACGTGACGTGCAGTGAGACGCGCCTTTGTAGCAAAGGCCGTCTCACTTGCTCAGGAAGTGCTACCCACTTCCGGGGCAGCCAGGGCGCATGCAATGCGCCACCTCTGTCCCCAGGAAAGCCGCACCCCCCGCAAGAGAGTGGAAGTACGCACACGTGGGCCGGCGGGTGGGAGGGGAGGGACCCCTGTGGAACGGCCGCATGTGCCGATCGCAACCCCCGCCCCCTGCCAGCGGCCAGGCACACCAAAACGGTGAGGGCTTGGCAGACCCGACGCGGGCGCAGAGGCAGGGGGCTGGAGTCACCCTCCTCCCCCCCACCGCACGTCGGCTGGGGACCTAGCCCCACACCAGCCCCATCACGCCCCCCTCCACCTCCCGGCCCGGCCGCTCCCATTGGCTGGGTCACTCCCCTGAAAGCCGACCAAGCACTATAAAAAAGCTTTGAACCATACATTTAAATGAATACAGGTCGTGCACCATTAGCACATCGCCTGAAGCACCTAGATAGGTATAACACCAATAAACCATTCTTTCTTGCCTGTCAGCTTTGAGGGAACGACCCAGTATCAGGAAGATTGAAACAGAGTCCCATGTATCTTATATTGGTTATAAAACATGTTAGAACCAACAATGGGCCGTCAACTTTGTATTTGTTTTGTGTGCACTAATTTCTGGTACCTAATGTAACCCTATAAGTAGACAGGTCTAATAATGATTAAATGTATGGACAATACCTTAGTTACATCAGCATGATAATTACATAATCAAAATTAATAAATTAACTTATAATATAGCATCCATCACAATAAACTTAAATTTAACATTTAAACCAGTCTTGGGTTAAGTTGTTTTTATAGCAAGTACATAAAGGCTTGTGCTGTCCAAAACGAATTGTCTTATTAAGGCCCGGATATTCATGGGCTTTGGTTCTGCTTATCCATAGAGTTTCCCTCTGCAAAGTGATCTTTTCAATATTACCACCCCTTGGATGTATGTGGATACGATCTAAACCCTGCACTAATAGGCCTTTAGTTTCCTGGTTGTGGAATCAAGCGAAGTGGCGACCTATAGGAGTTTTAGAGTTTGCTACACGGATGTCATACTGATGTTCGTAGACTTTCTTTTTGAGCGGTCTATTTGTTTTACCCACGTAAAAGCAAACACAAGGGCACGTTAATACATAAATAACGTGGGGAGTTTCACAGTTAACAAAATGTTGAGATATTATCTGTTCTTGGGCTGGTATTTGTATAGTTTTACCTGACTTAATGAATTGAAAGCAGCTGCATCTTTTTTGGCATTGATAAGTGCCTGTAATTTTACAGCACTTAATGCGTTCTCTAGAAGTATAATGACTAACTAATTTATCACGGAGGTTTCTAACACGTCTAAAGATTGTGGTTGTATAGGAATGATCTCCCTTAGATTATGATCATTAGTTAGAATGTGCCAGTGCTGTTTGAAGATGTTCTTTAATGAATGATGATGTGATCATTAGTTAGAATGTGCCAGTGCTGTTTGAAGATGTTCTTTAATGAATGATGATGTGATCATTAGTTAGAATGTGCCAGTGCTGTTTGAAGATGTTAAATGAATGCTGATGTGCTGAGTAGGTAAGTGTGATTGCTAACGATCTCTCCCTCTTCCTTATTTTGGGTTTATACAAGATTTCAGAGCACGGTCTACTCAGGGCTTTTTTGTAGGCCATTGTCAATGTACGCCTATTATAGCCCCTTTTGGACAGTCTGTCCCTAATTCCAGCAGCCGCCACTTTAAATTCGCTCTCTGTGGTACAATTCCTGCGGGCACGGAGATACTCCCCGTATGGTATGCTGCAAAGCAGGTGTTGGGGGTGAAAGCTCGATGCCCGCAGGATTATATTTGCAGCTGATGATTTTCGGAAGAAGTTTGAGTGGACATGTCCCTGATTATCAATATAGATGGTCAGATTTAAAAAATTAATTTGCTTCTCACTAACTTCATAGGTAAACTTCAAATCAAGATTATTCTGATTGAGGATTCTGATAAAGTCCTCCCAAGAGTGCTCTAGGGCCAGTCCATAAGATAAAAATGTTGTCGATGTACCTGTGCCACGTAAGTACGTGGCACAGGTACATCTCTAGGTTGTCCTCACCCCACAATCCCCTCTCCCAACGGTCAAGGTACAGGTTGGCATACGATGGGGCACACGTAGTCCCCATCGCTGTCCCCTGTACCTGATGGTAAAGTTGGCCGTTGAAGAGAAAGATTGTGGGTGAGTACAAACTTCAATAGTCTCACGATGAAGAGATTCAAATTGCATTGACTTAAGTCTAATTCGTTCAAAAAGTATTGGACAGCTGATAGTCCCTGGACATGGGGAATACTGGAGTATAGGGCCTCCACATCCAGGCCCGCTAGTAAGGTCCCCGGGGGCACAGTCGGCTCATCGAGGATGCGGAGAAGGTGACCAGTGTCTTTCAGGAACGATGGTAATTGGTGCACCAAGGGTTGAAGATGGTGGTAGGCGAAGCGACTGGCCCGATCCGTGAGGGACCCCATGCCCGACACTATGGGCCTGCCTGGAGGGGAAGACACCGATTTGTGCACCTTAGGTTTCAGAGAAGGCCTGCTCTTATTTCTTTGCTTGTTCTAACTGTTATACGTGGTTATGCTATAGTGGTTATGTTAAATGTTATAGTCTGAGATCTTTTCTGGTCTCTATAACAGACAAGGGGGAAAAAGATAGAAAAATAAGTAAAAAAACATAGAAGGGGAAATAGGGAATTAGCTTCAAATGGATGATAAAAAGTATGTGCATAATAAGGTTGTGAAATAGTTAAGGAAAAGATAGAAAAGATTATTACATGTTTCCCTGTAACAATGCACAAATGGCCCCAATGATGAAACCCCCGACTCTTTTTCTATCTATGTACATATCTGATTGTAGAAAGGTTTCTAATTGAGGTCTCCAGGTGTTTTTTTTTTTTTTTTTTTTGGCCCCTCTAAAGTTACCGCTGATTCTTGAGGTGCCAAGTAACAGTAGTATTTATTGCAAGAAAAAAAGTTAAAGTTTACCCTCAACATTATACTGTGGTATGGGTATTGTACTGTTCATAATCCACCAGTTTTTGGTGGGTCTCAGTATTACCACTGGTTCTTGGAGGGTCATGTAAGAGTTGTGTTGAATCTTTTAAAAATCTAATTTATTAAAGAGAACTCTTTGTGTAACCCCATTTTAGTAAAAAGCAGTCACAATGCCAAACTATAAGGGGTCTGACCATGTGTCCATTGGAAGCACTACCAGCCCAAGGGGGAGAAGCAGCTGCAGAATGACTGGTGCTGTCAGCATCAACAGGGAGGAGCGTCCTTTAACATCTAGTGGACGTGTTGACCAACCAGCCAGCAGCGTTGGACTGGTTGACACAGATCAGACTCCACAGTAGAGAGAAGCCAGGAATTGAGTGGTTCCTCAGAAACGCCATTCAGTGGAAAGGGCAGCCACATTCATCTGAGCCGGCTCCTTTCCTATCCTAAATATGCATAATTTCTTTGTTGTGTTGCAAGATCTGTCCTAGAGATATTGGCAAACTTTGCCTCTTACTTTCAACCACAGTTCACTGAGAGTATCCGAGGATAGTCAGTGATTGGAGGCCAGCAGTCATGAGAAGGCAGGCACTCCTTATGAGAACCAAGGAGGGGCAAGTTTAAGTGGAACCAGGGGAACACTGTGCCAGGCAGCTGAGGGAGGCAGCAGTGGCAGTGAAACCTGCATAAATAATGATGTGGCCAATCACACGTGGCAACCAGGTCATGGGGTGGCATCCTCAGTGGACAAGGTTGGCAGCATGTCACGAACCAAGTGTGGTTGCACCAAAATGTGGAAGAGATAAATTGTCTGTCAGCAATCTGGCTTGTTGCTGCTGCTGCTGCTTGTTGCCGCACATTTACTGCCAGTGCATCCCTGTGAGCTAGTCACACAAGGTGCTTGCGGAAAACCACGTTACTCAGAAGTGTGGCAGTTTTTCTATGAGCCATCTCCCAGCTCCGATCCAGTGTCTACGCACGGTCATGAACATATGAAGCGGGAAAGGGTCCTAATGTGGGCACCAGTTTCATGCATGCACACATGGAACACCACCAAAGTGCTGCTTGGGATGTCCAACATGTTGTTTTGTAGAAGGATCCACCAACCACTACATTTCCCAGCATGCATTACACTATCAGCACCAGTCAGGGCTCCTCAACTTAGACTGTTACTTGCTGCCGATCTGTCCCATCCACCCCATCTCCACTATTGTGCCCACTCTTCCTCAATGCGCGGTGCTAGTGCTATGATAGCTCCCTTTTCAGGTAGTGGACTCTGCACAATTCAGAGATCTGATGGAATATGCCCACCCAAATTGGAGAGTACCAAGCAGACATTACGTCTCAAAAAGCATTGCTATCCCTACATAGCTACATTCAGAAGAAGATAGGCCAGTCATCAGACCTGTGGAGCTCCAGCTATGGCCAGGGGCAGTATGTTTCTGTCACAGCCCACTGGTTTAACATACTTCCAGCCAAGGCATAACAGCAACTTGGCTAGGTCACGGCAGTAGTGCCTTCACGGTGCCATCAAATGCTTTCTGCATCCTCCACCACCTCCTCCACCTTGTCCTCCAATCTACATCATAATTTGATCACGCGGTCCTTCACCTGGTAAACCTTGGCAAGTGCAGCCACATCTTCCAGAAACTGCTCATGGTGGGAAATGTCCTCTTGGCTGACCCCTCACCAACTGGACATAAGAACCATCATTACTGACAATGGGAGGAACACAGATCCTTAACATCCTTTAGCAGCTGCTAAAAATGTCGTGCAAACTATGTATGGACTTTGCAGCTTTAAGAGGGCATTCTTAGCTAAAGACAGTATTGCCTACCACAACATTTCATGATCTGCGATGTGCCGACCTCATCCCTCCATATGTTGGACTGGCAGTACAAGCAGAGAACAGCAATTAATTACTACCTCATGCAGCAGCCAGCCAGCTTCACACCACGGTGTAATTTCCAATGGAGTCACTGGCAAACTACGTGTTGTTTGCCGAGAGCATCAACCTGGAAGACTACGGTCTAAATATCATTCCCTTGCTCCATGTATTGGAGGATGTCCGTCAATGTCACAATGGTGAGGAGACCCAGCCCAGTGCTCACATTTATCATGTCCAACTGAGCATGGAGCTGGATGAAGTGGGGATGGACGTGGAGGGGGGGGCAGAGAAGGAAGAGGGAGAAGGGAGAAGGAGAAGGAAGGAGGCAGCAAAGGAGCTCCACGCTGAAGCCCTGTTCACAACTCCAGGGTGTTTATCTGGCAGAGAGAAGCTAGGTAAGCATATATATCTAATTTTTCCTTATACCTGTCTATCAAATCATCTTTCAAGCGTTAAAGTGGACAAAACCTAAAGACTCCAGGCCCAGGCTACTCCCTGTCCCCAGGGCATCATTGATCATTTGGGAAATCCATGGGTTCGTTATGAAGCTCCCTGTTTCCCATTGATCCCTCGGCATATGCACAGAGCACGTTTATCGGTCATCATCCTCAGGCTGCCTTCCTGGCTGCTGCATGCTCACCCACCAGGCAGACCGTGGGACCTGGAAGTTGAGTTTTTCTACGTCCCCCGTATTGTGTCCACTGCTGCCAACCAATGAGAGGGCCTACCCTCTCTTGGCAGGAGGCAGGGGAATACACACAACCAGATGGGGAACACACTGGATCTGGCAGCAGGAACAGCAAAGATTCGGCCTGCAGGGCTGCAAGGGATTTAGCCCGAGGGGGGGGGGTAAGGTAACTATAGTTTTTCGTACACAAATCAATTCAGTAACATCAATACATTACATCTATTTAATTAATATTACCCCATCCCTTACTAAGCAACATTATATCAATTCATCTGTAGGCTACAGTTTTTTTCTAACTTGCCCTCTCGCTGCCTTCATCCAAACTAGTCTCGCTGCCTGCTGCTCATCTGTGTTTGCATTATCAGGTCTGGTCCATTTTCTGACTGGTTGCAGGGGCACGCCACAACCAGAGCAGAGGGCCCCCCGCTTAGCAGTGACCATGTTTACAAAGTGCTGCTGACCCAAGAGTCTGCTTGAAGCAGTGAAGCTGATAGCACTAAAACAGATGTCATTTAAGCTCCAGTACTATGTTGGATCAAAGGAAGGCAACATAGCAGAGCTCATGTCCATAACCAAACAATAATATGTAGAGAATGAGCAGATCTCACCCCATAACTAGGGATGAGCGAATCGATCCGGACAAACCCGGATTCGATCCGAATTTCATGACAAATTCGATTCGGATCGAATCCGAATTTCCCCGCGATTCGATCGAGCGAAGTTTTTTTCTAAAATCCATTCATTTCAATGACAGGCATTCTAGGATGGTCTACGTGACATGTCCAGACATGTAAGCTGGGGCAGTGTATGCTGGGACAGTCACATGCAGCCTATCAGCAGCCAGCAAGCCCGGTGACGTCACAGCGCTATATAAGGCGGCGGCCATCTTGCTTTTGCGCATTTGTCTATTGCATTCGTGAGAGCCAGGACTCAGGAGGACACTGCAGACTGTATTCAGGGAGAGATAGGTAGAGAGTTAGGGACAGCCAGTAGACAGCCAGTAGACAGGCGGGAGACAGGCAGGAAGTCAGGGAGAAGCAGGGAAAGGTAGGAAAAAAACGGATGCAGTGACAGGGATTTTTTTTTTGTTTTCATGCAGCCTGAGTGTTACTGCCTGGGTCACTGGCTTTGTTAGCTGTTTCACCCTGGTTAACCACTGTTGCTTTGCATAGTACTACTGCTCCCAGGTGCTCTGTTGTTGGGGCATCCCATTCTGTAACTACACCAGCCTCTATTTACTATAACCCTTTGCACTTATTCTAAAAGTAATTTGGCCTGATAAAGACACTTTTGCTTTGTATAGTACTACTGCTCCCAGGTGCACTGCTGTTGGGGCAACCCATTCTGTGACTACACCAGCCTCTATTTACTATAACCCTTTGCACTTATTCTAAAAGTAATTTGGCCTGATAAAGACACTTTTGCTTTGCATAGTACTACTGCTCCCAGGTGCACTGCTGTTGGGGCATCCCATTCTATGACTACACCAGCCTCTATTTACTATAACCCTTTGCACTTATTCTAAAAGTAATTTGGCCTGATAAAGACACTTTTGCTGTGCATAGTACTACTGCTCCCAGGTGCTCTGCTGTTGGGGCATCCCATTCTGTGACTACACCAGCCTCTATTTACTATAACCCTTTGCACTTATTCTAAAAGTAATTTGGCCTGATAAAGACACTTTTGCTGTGCATAGTACTACTGCTCCCAGGTGCTCTGCTGTTGGGGCATCCCATTCTGTGACTACACCAGCCTCTATTTACTATAACCCTTTGCACTTATTCTAAAAGTAATTTGGCCTGATAAAGACACTTTTGCTGTGCATAGTACTACAGCTCCCAGGTGCTCTGCTGTTGGGGCATCCCATTCTGTGACTACACCAGCCTCTATTTACTATAACCCTTTGCAATTATTCTAAAAGTAATTTGGCCTGATAAAGACACTTTTGCTTTGCATAGTACTACTGCTCCCAGGTGCACTGCTGTTGGGGCATCCCATTCTGTGACTACACCAGCCTCTATTTACTATAACCCTTTGCACTTATTCTAAAAGTAATTTGGCCTGATAAAGACACTTTTGCTTTGTATAGTACTACTGCTCCCAGGTGCACTGCTGTTGGGGCATCCCATTCTGTGACTACACCAGCCTCTATTTACTATAACCCTTTGCACTTATTCTAAAAGTAATTTGGCCTGATAAAGACACTTTTGCTTTGCATAGTACTACTGCTCCCAGGTGCACTGCTGTTGGGGCATCCCATTCTATGACTACACCAGCCTCTATTTACTATAACCCTTTGCACTTATTCTAAAAGTAATTTGGCCTGATAAAGACACTTTTGCTGTGCATAGTACTACTGCTCCCAGGTGCTCTGCTGTTGGGGCATCCCATTCTGTGACTACACCAGCCTCTATTTACTATAACCCTTTGCACTTATTCTAAAAGTAATTTGGCCTGATAAAGACACTTTTGCTTTGCATAGTACTACTGCTCCCAGGTGCACTGCTGTTGGGGCATCCCATTCTATGACTACACCAGCCTCTATTTACTATAACCCTTTGCACTTATTCTAAAAGTAATTTGGCCTGATAAAGACACTTTTGCTGTGCATAGTACTACTGCTCCCAGGTGCTCTGCTGTTGGGGCATCCCATTCTGTGACTACACCAGCCTCTATTTACTATAACCCTTTGCACTTATTCTAAAAGTAATTTGGCCTGATAAAGACACTTTTGCTGTGCATAGTACTACTGCTCCCAGGTGCTCTGCTGTTGGGGCATCCCATTCTGTGACTACACCAGCCTCTATTTACTATAACCCTTTGCACTTATTCTAAAAGTAATTTGGCCTGATAAAGACACTTTTGCTGTGCATAGTACTACAGCTCCCAGGTGCTCTGCTGTTGGGGCATCCCATTCTGTGACTACACCAGCCTCTATTTACTATAACCCTTTGCAATTATTCTAAAAGTAATTTGGCCTGATAAAGACACTTTTGCTTTGCATAGTACTACTGCTCCCAGGTGCACTGCTGTTGGGGCATCCCATTCTGTGACTACACCAGCCTCTATTTACTATAACCCTTTGCACTTATTCTAAAAGTAATTTGGCCTGATAAAGACACTTTTGCTTTGTATAGTACTACTGCTCCCAGGTGCACTGCTGTTGGGGCATCCCATTCTGTGACTACACCAGCCTCTATTTACTATAACCCTTTGCACTTATTCTAAAAGTAATTTGGCCTGATAAAGACACTTTTGCTTTGCATAGTACTACTGCTCCCAGGTGCACTGCTGTTGGGGCATCCCATTCTATGACTACACCAGCCTCTATTTACTATAACCCTTTGCACTTATTCTAAAAGTAATTTGGCCTGATAAAGACACTTTTGCTGTGCATAGTACTACTGCTCCCAGGTGCTCTGCTGTTGGGGCATCCCATTCTGTGACTACACCAGCCTCTATTTACTATAACCCTTTGCACTTATTCTAAAAGTAATTTGGCCTGATAAAGACACTTTTGCTGTGCATAGTACTACTGCTCCCAGGTGCTCTGCTGTTGGGGCATCCCATTCTGTGACTACACCAGCCTCTATTTACTATAACCCTTTGCACTTATTCTAAAAGTAATTTGGCCTGATAAAGACACTTTTGCTGTGCATAGTACTACAGCTCCCAGGTGCTCTGCTGTTGGGGCATCCCATTCTGTGACTACACCAGCCTCTATTTACTATAACCCTTTGCACTTATTCTAAAAGTAATTTGGCCTGATAAAGACACTTTTGCTTTGCATAGTACTACTGCTCCCAGGTGCACTGCTGTTGGGGCATCCCATTCTGTGACTACACCAGCCTCTATTTACTATAACCCTTTGCACTTATTCTAAAAGTAATTTGGCCTGATAAAGACACTTTTGCTGTGCATAGTACTACTGCTCCCAGGTGCACTGCTGTTGGGGCATCCCATTCTGTGACTACACCAGCCTCTATTTACTATAACCCTTTGCACTTATTCTAAAAGTAATTTGGCCTGACAAAGACACTTTTGCTGTGCATAGTACTACTGCTCCCAGGTGCTCTGCTGTTGGGGCATCCCATTCTGTGACTACACCAGCCTCTATTTACTATAACCCTTTGCACTTATTCTAAAAGTAGTTTGGCCTGATAAAGACACTTTTGCTTTGCATAGTACTACTGCTCCCAGGTGCACTGCTGTTGGGGCATCCCATTCTGTGACTACACCAGCCTCTATTTACTATAACCCTTTGCACTTATTCTAAAAGTAATTTGGCCTGATAAAGACACTTTTGCTGTGCATAGTACTACTGCTCCCAGGTGCTCTGCTGTTGGGGCATCCCATTCTGTAACATACCATACCCCTCTTTATTTACACTAAGCAGCTCTCTTATTTACACTAAGCAGGCCTGTTGGAGGCTGAGTGTTACTGCTCACTTTTGGTGTGCATTATATTCTGTTTCATATAGACCCACCGCTGCCTGGGGGTTCTTAAAATATCACCTACTGCCACGCCAGTTAGACTATGTCGGGCAGACAAGTGCCTGGAAGTGAAAAGAGGAGTGGCAGAGGCCAAGATTCCGCAGGCAGAGGTCGCAGCAGACTGGGGGCCAGTAGCAGCAGGAGTCACGCTGAGAGACCTAATCTGCCAGTATCTGCTAGCGGTCGGGTCTCCACCAGTAACGCATCTGCCGTGGTAGATTGGTTGACGCGCTCATCAACAACCACATCATCTCGACTTACGTCTGAGAGCCCCAGTCTAGGGTCGGTCGGTTTCTCAGACACAACCCTGAGTTGGCATGCCCCGAGAGCAGTCCCTGTCCTCCCACTGACTCTGTCCTACGCCGTTCCCTCCCCCAGCGACGTATCCCATGCTTTGGGTTCAGCTCCACTTTTTAGTGAGGAGGACGATCATCTGGAGGACAGCCAGCAGCTACTGGCCAGCCATGAAATGGAGGTGCCTTCTTTAGCTCCGCACAGAAATAGTGATGTGGAGAGTGATGTGGGTGTTGGGAGCTTTCCAGCTCCTGCGCCAGACACTGAAACCGATAAGATCAGGGAGCTACAGCCACAACTCGGTGATGATGATGATGATGAAGCCGATCGCACTTGGGAGCCGGGTGATGAAAGGGCTTCATCATCATCATCAGGAGAAGAGGGGCGCAGGTTGCCCCGGAGTCAGCAGCTGAGGCAGCAAGGTGGTAGCAGTCAGCATGGGGGCACAATTCCAAAGGCTGGAGCCGGCCGGGGTAGAGCACCTGCTGTGCGGCAGTCTACCTTATCGGGAGGTAGTGGAGCAGGGGTTCCTGTAGTTGGCAACAGCAGCAGTGAATCAGTGAGGCCAGGGGGTGGGAAAAGTAGCTACTCGGCAGTGTGGCAGTTTTTCCTGAAGCATCCGCAGGAGGGTAACATGGCCACATGCAAGATATGTAGGCAGAAGGTGAAGCGTGGCCAGGGTCCAAATGTTGGCACCACGGCCCTGCGTCAACATATGCAGCGTCACCATAAAGCGGCCTGGGAGAACCTAGGCTCCGGAGAGGTGGGCCAGACTGCTTCCTCACCGAGTGGCACGCCGCTCCCAATTTCTGCCAGCCAAGGCTCCAGCACCTCAGCCGAAGGCAGCTGTGCGTCATACCCATCCTCTGTCGCTCCTGCTCCAGCGCCGACGTCTGGAGCTGTAACTACGGTCAGGGACAGTACATGTCGTTTACGGACCACTGGGTGAATGTGGTCCCTTTGCAGCAGCAACTTGGACAGGTCACGCCGCTTCGGCCTCCGCGTTCCCTGCCCGTTGGGCCTGTGACACTGTGCGACTCGGCCTCCTCATTCTCCGCCATATCCTCACCCTCCACTGTAGGGTCAAGTCTCAGTGCCCCTCCAGTCTACCATGTGTGCAGGGCACGGAGGTGTCACGCAGTGCTTCACATGGTTTGTCTTGGCGAACGGAGTCACACAGGGGAGGAACTGCTTAAATTTATTCATCAGGAAATCCAAACATGGCTTACTCCAAGAAAACTTAAAATGGGAATCATGGTTACCGACAATGGGAAGAACATTTTGTCTGCGCTGCGCCAAGGAAGCCTGACCCATGCCCCCTGCATGGCTCACGTCTTCAATCTGGTTGTCAAGCGGTTTCTGAAGTGTTCCCCCCATCTGCAAGACATCCTAACAACTTCAAGGAAACTTTGCATGCACTTCAGCCACTCATACACCGCCAAACACACCCTTCTTGAGCTACAGCGTCAGAACGGTATCCCCCAACATAGTCTGATTTGCGATGTTTCCACCCATTGGAATTCCACCCTTCACATGTTGGAAAAGCCATCACGGATTTCCTGATGATCCAAGCAGATAGGGGGACTCCCCTGTGTAACTTCAATGTCAACCAGTGGCAGCTCATACGTGACACCTGCCGTTTGCTCAGGCCCTTTGAGGAAGCCACTTTATTTGTCAGTCGGCAGGATTACGGGATGAACGACGTGATTCCACTGCTTCATGTACTACAGCACATGTTGGAAACCATGGCTGGTCAGGGCACTGGAGACATGCCGTTTACATCTTACGGCCACATGAACCCCGTTGGAGCTGAACTGGAGGAGGAGGAGGAAGAGGAGGAGGAGTTGCCCAGCGAAACACAGTTTAGGCTTGGCGAAATGGCTGGTTTATCTAGTCAGCAGACAGGAGAGGAGGAGCAGGAGCAGCCAGAGGAGCTAGAGGTTTTTGAGGAAGGCGAGACAGAGGACCCGGGCACACCGTGGCAGTATGCAGTGGAGATGGAGACAGGTAGTCCATCCGAGTCACTTGCGCAAATGGCAGGAAGCATGCTCACGTGCTTGCGTAGTGACCCCAGAATTGTTTCCATCTGTCGGCGGGATGACTTCTGGCTGTCCACCTTATTGGACCCTCGCTTCCGGCACAAAATGGGGGCATTTTTTAAACCCACCGAGAGGGAGGACAAACTGAACTACTACAAAGACATTCTATGTAGGCAGTTGGCCGATGCCTATCTGCGCCATGGTCCATACTCTCGCAGGTCTGACTCGAGGGGACCTCTGCGCTCACCTTCCACTGTCATGGCTGCTGGGGGGGGGTTGGCAGGAGCAGCAGCTCCATCAGCAGCAGCCTCAGTCTTCAGTCGCTAATGAGTAGCTTTCTACACCCGCATAGTGAGGCTACTCATGAGAAGCAGGAAGACCTGGAGCAGGACCTGAACCAGCAGGTCATGTCATACTTTGACATGACCATGCCAACACACCTTGAGGATCCGCTGGACTTCTGGGCAGCCAAACTTGATTTGTGGCCGCAACTAGCAGAGTTTGCCCTGGAAAAGCTGTCCTGCCCGGCAAGTAGCGTGCCATCTGAGCGGGTGTTTAGTGCGGCGGGGGCCATAGTTACGGCGAGGAGAACTCGTCTGTCAACTAAAAATGTGGAGAGACTCACCTTTGTCAAAATGAATCAGGGATGGATCAGCCAGGATTTCCACCCACCAATGCCTGATGCATGCGACTAGATTCAGCATGGTGCCACGTTTTACACTTTCCAAATGGTGCAAAACATATTTATGTCTTTAGGCCAATTTTTGGGCTCCTGCTGATGCCAACTCCAGGGTGTGATTCATCCAATTTTTGGGCTCCTGAAGCCAACCGCAGTGTCTCTTTACAGTAATGTTTGGGCTCCTGCTCCTGCTGCCAGCTCCAGGGTGTGATTCATCCAATTTTTGGGCTCCTGAAGCCAACCCCAGTGTCTCTTTAAAGTAATGTTTGGGCTCCTGCTGCTGCTGCTGCCAACTCCAGGGTGTGATTCGTCCAATTTTTGGGCTCCTGCTGCCAACTCCAGTGTCTCTTTAAAGTAATATTTGGGCTCCTGCTGCTGCTGCCAACTCCAGGGTGTGATTCATCCAATATTTGGGCTCCTGCTGCCAACTCCAGTGTCTCTTTAAAGTAATGTTTGGGCTCCTGCTGCTGCCAACTCCAGGGTGTGATTCATCCAATCTTTGGGCTCCTGATGCCAAGCCCAGTGTCTCTTTAAAGTAATGTTTGGGCTGCTGCTGCCAACTCCAGGGTGTGATTCATCCAATTTTTGGGCTCCTGCTGCCAACTCCAGTGTCTCTTTAAAATAATATTTGGGCTCCTGCTGCTGCTGCTGCCAACTCCAGGGTTTGATTCATCCAATCTTTGGGCTCCTGCTGCCAACCCCAGTGTCTCTTTAAAGTAATGTTTGGGCTCCTGCTGCTGTCAACTCCAGGGTGTGATTCATCCAATTTTTGGGCTCCTGCTGCCAACCCCAGTGTCTCTTTAAAGTAATGTTTGGGCTCCTGCTGCTGCTGCTGCCAACTCCAGGGTGTGATTCATCCAATTTTTGGGCTCCTGAAGCCAACCCCAGTGTCTCTTTAAAGTAATGTTTGGACTCCTGCTGCTGCTGCCAACTCCAGGGTGTGATTCGTCCAATTTTTGGGCTCCTGAAGCCAACTCCAGTGTCTCTTTAAAGTAATGTTTGGGCTCCTGCTGCTGCTGCTGCCAACTCCAGGGTGTGATTCATCCAATTTTTGGGCTCCTGAAGCCAACCCCAGTGTCTCTTTAAAGTAATGTTTGGGCTGCTGCTGCCAACTCCAGGGTGTGATTCATCCAATTATTGGGCTCCTGCTGCCAACTCCAGTGTCTCTTTAAAGTAATATTTGGGCTCCTGCTGCTGCCAACTCCAGGGTGTGATTCATCCAATTTTTGGGCTCCTGCTGCCAACCCCAGTGTCTCTTTAAAGTAATGTTTGGGCTCCTGCTGCTGCCGCCAACTCCAGGGTGTGATTCATCCAATTTTTGGGGTCCTGAAGCCAACCCCAGTGTCTCTTTACAGTAATGTTTGGGCTCCTGCTGCTGCTGCTGCCAACTCCAGGGGGTGAATCATCCAATTTTTGGGCTCCTGAAGCCAACTCCAGTGTCTCTTTAAAGTAATGTTTGGGCTCCTGCTGCTGCTGCCAACTCTAGGGTGTGATTCATCCAATTTTTGGGCTCCTGAAGCCAACCCCAGTTTCTCTTTAAAGTAATATTTGGGCTCCTGCTGCTGCTGCTGCCAACTCCAGGGTGTGATTCATCCAATTTTTGGGCTCCTGCTGCCAACCCCAGTGTCTCTTTAAAGTGGACCAACACCCAGGGGTGATCGGCCCGGAAATCTATAAGATTCCCGGGCCGATCACCTCCCACCCCGCGGGACATTCGAGATCGGGATGTCCCGCGGGGTGAAACCCCCCAGAAACCCCAAAAACACCTTACCTGATCCGCCGCCTCTTCCGCCGCCGCCGCCTGCTGCGCGCCCCTCCAGACGTGCGCGCGCCCGCGCCGGCCCTCTGTGAATGGCCGGCGTGGGCGCGCGGGCGCCGAGAGTGACGCGCGGGAGGCGGCGGTGGCGGAAGAGGCTTGTACGTTCCTGTCCCCGCCTAGACGTTGGCGGGGATTGGCTGCGGCGTTCACGTGGGAGCGGGGTGAGGTGAGTTTTCTGGGGGGTTTCACACAGCGGGGCACCCCCGATCGGGGTGCCCCACCGAAGTGGACCAAAACCCAGGATAGTCAAAATCCTGGGTGTTGGTCCACTTTAAAGTAATGTTTGGGCTGCTGCTGCTGCCAACTCCAGGGTGTGATTCATCCAATTTTTGGGCTCCTGAAGCCAACTCCAGTGTCTCTTTAAAGTAATGTTTGGGCTCCTGCTGCTGCTGCTGCTAACTCCAGGGTGTGATTCATCCAATTTTTGGGCTCCTGAAGCCAACTCCAGTGTCTCTTTAAAGTAATGTTTGGGCTCCTGCTGCTGCCAACTCCAGGGTGTGATTCATCCAATCTTTGGGCTCCTGCTGCCAACCCCAGTGTCTCTTTAAAGTAATGATCTAAATAAAACACAGAGCAAAAAGTTCTTTTTTTCTCCAAAAACAGTCCTTTCGGCTGTATCAATAAAAAAGAAATCCCACGGTGTGTGCATCAAACATAAGAAAAACGTGATCCAAATCCTCCACCATCCAAAATGGGTGCTTACCAGATGTGACTAGGAAACAGGCGTTTAGGGCAATTTGTAGCCTCCAGCTCTCCAGTTAATTTGCTGGTCACGATCCCTCTATTTTTTTGTTGTGTATATCCTTTTAAATATGCGCAACAGGGATATCGTATCCCTCAGAGAATAAGTAACCATAAAGGGAAGGAAGCAGAAAGAGGAATCTAGTGCAACTCTGTATAGACCATTTAGTATTTTAATAAAAAAAATATATATGCACTCACAAAACAGACTTCAATAAAGAGCGTGATTCAAACTCCAAGGTGCAAACTGCGCAGAAGATTTGCTTTTCTCAGAGTCTGATACATATAAAAGCCGATAGCTATCCTCTATTTCAAAACTTCTAAAAGATGTCTTAAAATCAAACCATATCCCGGCCTGACGCGTTTCGTTGCCACTGCAACTTTAACGAAGGCTGGGGATATGGTAACATACTACTGAATATATACTCACATATGTGAAGGTCGACTTCCGTGTTCTCCCGCCGCTCGTCATCACGCTGAACACACAGCTGGAGATTCTGCGTCCTCCAGCCAATCATAGGCTGCTAGAGGGGAAGCGTCATCACACACTCCTCCTAGTACAGCACAGGCTAGGGGGCGGAAATCTATCCATCCATCAAGCAAAGGGGGCAGGGTTAACCGCCGACAGCAAAAACCAGGGGCGTCATCACACACTCCTCCTAGTACAGCACAGGCTAGGGGGCGGAAATCTATCCATCCATCAAGCAAAGGGGGCGGGGTTAACCGCCGACAGCAAAAACCGGGGGCGGGGTTAGTCGCCGTTTATTAAATCCCTCTACCCGCATAGCGGGGTTAAACATCATATCGAGGGGCAGAATAACAGATTGGGGAGATGCGATTAAAGCATTTCCCAACTCATAACAAGGGGTCAAAGTTTACACTGTAGCCATAGACAGAGCGTCCTTCCTCTATACCTAGACGAAGTTTAAAAATCCAGGATATATACATGAATCTTTAATAAAATGGTTAAAAACGGGGAATGTGATTTTTATTCTCTCCCACTTGCATAGAAACATCTACTGTATGGCGCCTTTTTAGACCTAAACTTCAAAAGTTAAGAGGACAAAGCTAAGAAACTACCTAAAAATGAGACAGCAGAGATAAATGCTGGCTCAATATCCAGTAATTGAGGAAAAACATATCCTCACTGTTAAAATGACAGTAAATTGAGGGAATAAACATGCTCAATATTAAAATGGCAGCAGAGATAAATACTGACCAAACGTTGGACATAAACTGAATTCAAAGACATAACTAATTAGTTTAAAAATCAGTCGGCAGGGATAGATGTTGACTCAATGTCCGATATTAAGGGACTACATATCCTTACTGCTAGAGAAACCGCAGAGATAAATAATAGCTAATAGTTTAACACGGAATCCCACCTAAATAAAAACTCAGACAGCAGAGATAAATAATAACTAAATGTCCCGGTAAATAGGGGACTAAAAACCAACCATGCTATTAAGAAAACAAAAATTCCCCAAAATAAATTCCTAGTTTTAAACAAAAAATGCTAATGCTAATATGTAGAAAAACTAAGAAAAGCAAATCTTTTACAAATGCAGAGGCAATGAGCTAAGAATTATCAATGAAACAATTGATGTCGAATTCTATATTAAGACCATTTGGAATCAAGGTGTCTAGATCATAAATCCATTTTCCCTCCCTCTTAGAAATTTCTCTTACTAAGTGGGAACCCCGCCAATGTCTTTCTACCTTATCCAGCCCAATGAATGTCATTAATGTTGGATCACTAGCATGTTTCTCCTTAAAATGGGCGGACAAACTGTGGGACTCAAGTCCACGTCTAATGTTATAGACATGCTCCCTTATCCTTACCTTTAACTCCCGAGTGGTCCTACCCACATAAAATAAGTGGCAAGGACACCAAACTAAATAGACAACATAGGACGAGTTGCAAGACACAAAGGTAGGTATCTCTACATCCTTGCCTGTTTGAAAATTCAAAAAGGTTTTTGAAAGGATTATCTTTAGAAAAGCCCCCAATTTAAGACAAATGATAACTAACAGCTTTACGGATCCACCACGGAAGGTGTCGGTCTTACAAAAAGACCTGAAAGGTTATTTCCGGTGTGGCTCATGTATGGGCTGTAGGACTTGTGTAAAATTGGGAAAACAGACAAAAACCTTTTTGAATTTTCAAACAGGCAAGTCTTTGAAATAGAGGATAGCTATCGGCTTTTATATGTATCAGACTCTGAGAAAAGCAAATCTTCTGCACAGTTTGCACCTTGGAGTTTGAATCACGCTCTTTATTGAAGTCTGTTTTGTGAGTGCATATATATATTTTTTTATTAAAATACTAAATGGTCTATACAGAGTTGCACTAGATTCCTCTTTCTGCTTCCTTCCCTTTATGGTTACTTATTCTCTGAGGGATACGATATCCCTGTTGCGCATATTTAAAAGGATATACACAACAAAAAAATAGAGGGATCGTGACCAGCAAATTAACTGGAGAGCTGGAGGCTACAAATTGCCCTAAACGCCTGTTTCCTAGTCACATCTGGTAAGCACCCATTTTGGATGGTGGAGGATTTGGATCACGTTTTTCTTATGTTTGATGCACACACCGTGGGATTTCTTTTTTATTGATAAAGCCGAAAGGACTGTTTTTGGAGAAAAAAAGAACTTTTTGCTCTGTGTTTTATTTAGATCATTTTGTATATATTTACTGGTGGAGTGGACAGTATTTTTACACGTTTGAGCAATATTAAGATGGTTGTGTTTAAGAAATTTTGTTCTGATTTAGCGCTGTGCTTTTCTTTTTCTGTTTCTCTTTAAAGTAATGTTTGGGCTGCTGCTGCTGCTGCTGCCAACTCCAGGGTGTGATTCATCCAATTTTTGGGCTCCTGCTGCCAACTCCAGTGTCTCTTTAAAGTAATATTTGGGCTCCTGCTGCTGCTGCTGCTGCCAACTCCAGGGTGTGATTCATCCAATCTTTGGGCTCCTGCTGCCAACCCCAGTGTCTCTTTAAAGTAATGTTTGGGTTCCTGCTGCTGCCAACTCCAGGGTGTGATTCATCCAATTTTTGGGCTCCTGAAGCCAACCCCAGTGTCTCTTTAAAGTAATGTTTGGGCTCCTGCTGCTGCTGCTGCCAACTCCAGGGTGTGATTCATCCAATTTTTGGGCTCCTGAAGCCAACCCCAGTGTCTTTTTAAAGTAATGTTTGGGCTCCTGCTGCTGCTGTTGCTGCTGCCAACTCCAGGGTGTGATTCATCCAATCTTTGGGCTCCTGCTGCCAACCCCAGTGTCTCTTTAAAGTAATGTTTGGACTCCTGCTGCTGCTGCCAACTCCAGGGTGTGATTCGTCCAATTTTTGGGCTCCTGAAGCCAACTCCAGTGTCTCTTTAAAGTAATGTTTGGGCTCCTGCTGCTGCCAACTCCAGGGTGTGATTCATCCAATTTTTGGGCTCCTGAAGCCAACCCCAGTGTCTCTTTAAAGTAATGTTTGGGCTCCTGCTGCTGCCAGCTCCAGGGTGTGATTCATTCAATTTTTGGGCTCCTGCTGCCAACCCCAGTGTCTCTTTAAAGTAATGTTTGGACTCCTGCTGCTGCTGCCAACTCCAGGGTGTGATTCGTCCAATTTTTGGGCTCCTGAAGCCAACTCCAGTGTCTCTTTAAAGTAATGTTTGGGCTCCTGCTGCTGCCAACTCCAGGGTGTGATTCATCCAATTTTTGGGCTCCTGAAGCCAACCCCAGTGTCTCTTTAAAGTAATGTTTGGGCTCCTGCTGCTGCTAACTCCAGGGTGTGATTCATCCAATTTTTGGGCTCCTGCTGCCAACCCCAGTGTCTCTTTAAAGTAATGTTTGGGCTCCTGCTGCTGCTGCTGCCAACTCCAGTGTGTGATTCATCCAATTTTTGGGCTCCTGAAGCCAACCCCAGTGTCTCTTTAAAGTAATGTTTGGGCTCCTGCTGCTGCCAGCTCCAGGGTGTGATTCATCCAATTTTTGGGCTCCTGAAGCCAACTCCAGTGTCTCTTTAAAGTAATATTTGGGCTCCTGCTGCTGCCAACTCCAGGGTGTGATTCATCCAATTTTTGGGCTCCTGAAGCCAACTCCAGTGTCTCTTTAAAGTAATGTTTGGGCTCCTGCTCCTGCTGCTGCCAGCTCCAGGGTGTGATTCATCCAATTTTTGGGCTCCTGAAGCCAACTCCAGTGTCTCTTTAAAGTAATGTTTGGGCTCCTGCTGCTGCTGCTGCCAACTCCAGGGTGTGATTCATCCAATTTTTGGGCTCCTGCTGCCAACCCCAGTGTCTCTTTAAAGTAATATTTGGGCTCCTGCTGCTGCCAACTCCAGGGTGTGATTCATCCAATTTTTGGGCTCTTGAAGCCAACCCCAGTGTCTCTTTAAAGTAATGTTTGGGCTCCTGCTGCTGCGGCCAACTCCAGGGTGTGATTCATCCAATTTTTGGGCTCCTGCTGCCAACCCCAGTGTCTCTTTAAAGTAATGTTTGGGCTCCTGCTGTTGCTGCTGCCAACTCCAGGGTGTGATTCATCCAATTTTTGGGCTCCTGAAGCCAACCCCAGTGTCTCTTTAAAGTAATGTTTTGGCTCCTGCTGCTTCTGCTGCCAACTCCAGGGTGTGATTCATCCAATTTTTGGGCTCCTGAAGCCAACCCCAGTGTCTCTTTAAAGTAATGTTTGGGCTCCTGCTGCTGCTGCCAACTCCAGGGTGTGATTCATCCAATCTTTGGGCTCCTGCTGCCAACCCCAGTGTCTCTTTAAAGTGATGTTTGGGCTCCTGCTGCTGCTGCTGCTGCCGACTCCAGGGTGTGATTCATCCAATTTTTGGGCTCCTGCTGCCAACCCCAGTGTCTCTTTAAAGTAATGTTTGGGCTCCTGCTGCTGCTGCTGCCAACTCCAGGGTGTGATGCATCCAATTTTTGGGCTCCTGAAGCCAACCCCAGTGTCTCTTTAAAATAATGTTTGGGCTCTTGCTGCTGCTGCTGCTGCCAACTCCAGGGTGTGATTCATCCAATTTTTGGGCTCCTGAAGCCAACTCCAGTGTCTCTTTAAAGTAATGTTTGGGCTCCTGCTGCTGCTGCTGCCAACTCCAGGGTGTGATTCATCCAATTTTTGGGCTCCTGAAGCCAACCCCAGTGTCTCTTTAAAGTAATGTTTGGGCTCCTGCTGCTGCCAACTCCAGGGTGTGATTCATCCAATTTTTGGGCTCCTGCTGCCAACTCCAGTGTCTCTTTAAAGTAATATTTGGGCTCCTGCTGCTGCTGCTGCCAACTCCAGGGATTGATTCATCCAATTTTTGGGCTCCTGAAGCCAACCCCAGTGTCTCTTTAAAGTAATATTTGGGCTCCTGCTGCTGCTGCTGCCAACTCCAGGGATTGATTCATCCAATCTTTGGGCTCCTGCAGCCAACTCCAGTGTCTCTTTAAAGTAATGTTTGGGCTCCTGCTGCTGCTTCAAACTCCAGGGTGTGATTCATTCAATTTTTGGGCTCCTGCAGCCAACTCCAGTGTCTCTTTCAGCCAATGTTTGGGCTCCTGCTGCTGCTTGCAACTCCAGGGTGTGATTCATCCAATTTTTGGGCTCCTGCTGCTGCCAACTCCAGTGTCTCTTTAAAGCAATGTTTGGGCTCCTGCCCCTCATAGTGATGCCACTTCAACTCTCTGCAATTGTGCTGCTCCGCGATTCTATTAGCGATGCCTCTGATCTGCATGTGATATTTATTCAAAGTATTATTTAACTAACCCAGCACGCATCCTATGCGTGTTACAGCAAGGCAGAATGGTTTGAGGCTCTAGGAGGCTCAGAAATAGCCGTTTTTAATAGCGATTCGTCGCGAATAAATTCGGGTCGAAACGATTTTTGTCGGAAAATTCGGCGAATCAGTCGAATTGAATTTTTCAAAAGTTCGCTCATCTCTACCCATAACCAAAGAATAATATGCAGAGCATGAACAATAAGCAGATATCACTCCCATAACCAAACAATAATATGCAAAGGATAAGCGGATCTCACCCCCATAACCAAACAATAATATGCAGAGCATGAGCAATAGGCAGATATCACCCCCCGATAACCAAACAATAATATGCAAAGGATAAGCGGATCTCACCCCCATAACCAAACAATAATATGCAGAGCATGAGCAATGGGCAGATATCACCCCCCCCCCCCCCCCCCATAACCAAACAATAATATGCAAAGGATAAGCGGATCTCACCCCAATAACTGAACAATAATATACAGGGCGGGTGGGTATCACCCACTAGCTGCCAGTGGTTACATGGGGCTGCAATGCAGGAAGTAGGTGAGTAACCACACAGGGGACTGAAAATGCTATTTTCTGTGAAATCACCGCTAGCACCTGCGTTTGTCGATCACTATGCAAGCATGACAATCTATGGGAAAGAGCCAATAGTCTACTATGGGCAGTGTTTAACTGGCTAATCGTGACAATCACTACAAAACACTAATGTGAACTGGCCCTTAAAGTGGACCAAAACCTTAAAGTGCGGTAAAGAAAGAGAAACGACGGAGAGTTAGAGGAATAAAAAAAGAGAGAGTGATAAAGAGAGATACAGTAGAGCATAGGGGTCAAGAGCGATAAGGAAAAAAAGAGAGATGTAGGAGAGATAGAGGGATAAAGAGAGTTGAAGGAGAGAGAAGAATAAAGAGAGATGAAGAAGAGAGAGGGGTAAAGAGGGATGGAGGAAACAAAGAGAGCTGACTGGGAGGAAAAGGATAAAAGCTAGTGGGGGGGTAGGTGAGTTGTGGATCAACAACTGGGGAGGGGAGTGCATAATAAGCATAGCTTATAGCATAAGACATAGCATGGCAGAAAGCAATTGTTTTGGACAAAGCATCAGCATGGGGAGAAGGCAGCCACATCTGGGTTTCCCTGCTGAATGTGTGCTTCCGTGTCTGAATAGCTGGACATGGAGTGTGCTTAGCTGCAGGGATGCTGGATATGCAATGATAGAACGGTAAGTGGTTTGCAAGCCACTGCTGGAGGGTTCACACAGTAGGATATTCCGAATCGGGATACCCCAGGCACACCTGGTTAGCTGTCCCCTAAGACTCCAGGGCTGGCCTTGCCACTGATAGGTCCACTTTTAGACAATTCAGAGGGGCATCCCAAATTGGGATGCCACAGGGTTAGGGTTTCGGACTGTCCTGGAATCAATTTAGTCCAGGCGGACTGCATATTACTTGCACAAGGAGGTGGGGGCTACCTGAAGAGTGTCCCTGCCCAAGCAGTTCTGCCAGCAGTCTCAAGTAGCCCTAGCACTGACAGCATGACAGAGCATCAGCGACTGGCATGAGTATATTAAAGCAGACCAAAATCCTCACCAGCCGATCCTAGAGTCTAGAAAAACTCCAGTGCTGGCTGGCCCCCAAGGGCATTTCAATTCAAATCAGGGGGAAAGGCTACCAACCAGTACTGAAGTCTAGGGCCGGTAAATGAGGGTTTTGGTCTGCTTTAAACATTATTAAACTAAGATTTGTCCGTCCGTGCTCATTCCAGTTAGAGAAGGAAGGCAGGGGAGGCATGAGCGTGACAGCTTGCAGGAGGGAGCAGGGAGGCCCAACATAGTGTTGGCAGTGGCAGCAACTGTCCAGGCGTGCATGGCGCCGCAGAAGCACATAATCAGGTGAGCCACAACCTTAGCCAGCGTCCAGAACAGTGCCCAGAAGGGCTATCCGGATCACTTAGTTTGATCTCGCCAATTTTAATGGATTTGGGTGATCCTGTTGGATCCCACCCCTGGTACTGGGGATCCACATAAAGCAGTATTGGAATTCCCACGTGGTCCTTGTCCTTTGGAAGTTCTATAAATTGAAAGCAGATTAGGAGGGTTAGGATAGTCCCCTTGCCCAGAGATGAAGAAAAGAGGACTTATTTTGGTCCCCGATGGTCACCTTTAGGATGACAGGGGGCAATTGCCATTAGCACAGATATGATAATTAAGTTAAAGTAGCAACAATGATGGGGCCCCCTGACCTTGTCTGTATCCATAATGGGGCGAATAAGTTTTGGCCTGAATCTGAAACTTATCACTACTCCTAAACAGCAAGTTGTTAAAGTGATACTGCAGGCCAAGGTAATTGTTACACCATTGCATCGGGCTACGTTCGGCACTGTCCTAACCCGTTTTTAAATTGAAGCAGAATCGCCGAAATATTGAGGTTTACAGGTTCAGCCAATGACATTTTTTTCATCCCGTCCCCTAATCTTCACAGCAGAGTGGGACAGGATTGTTGGTCCCTCCCTGCACCTCCCCCTTCAGATTCATCACATTGCTGTCAGCACAGAGAGCTGATTATTATGCAGTATCACCGATCCAAGGGCCAGGCCCACTTTTTCAGAAGAAAAATAAGCTGAACCTGTAAACCTCAATATCTTGGCCATTTCTTTTTTAATTTAAAAACGGAAAACCGTTTAGGACAGTGCCAAATGTAGTCCAACACAATGGTGTAACAATTACCTTTTTTTTTTTTAAAACACTGCAGAATCTCAATACACAGGGAGAACCTAACTCTTCCCTCATTTCATATCCAGTGCCACTTAGGATTAAGAACCCTTCCTTTTATCCTGTCCAATCAAGACCTCACTGTATTGATCTATTTCAAGATAGAATAGAACAAGATCTTGTTGCTCTTAGTAATAGGGTTAAAGAAAAACCAGAATATAGAAAGGATAATTTAACAAGAGGGGAGTGGAAAGCTCTAAAGGAGCTTAGGGAAAGTGAGGCCCTTGTGGTTAGAGCAGCGGATAAAGGGGGGGCTGTTGTGGTGATGGACAAAATTGATTATTGCACTGAGGCACTAAAACAATTACAGGATGATACCACATACATTAAATTAGTGTCAAATCCCACTAGAGAGTTCTCAGAGAAAATGAAGAAATTACTGGAACAAGGGGTGGCCATGTCAGTACTTACCCACAAAGAAGCAGAGTATATGGACATAGTCACCCACTGTGCCGGTCTTTCACCACCTCCCCAAGATCCATAAGACCACTAGAGTGGCTTTCCTAGAACAGAAAGTACTTGCACATTACCCATCTACCCTTGCAGTAGGCAGAGTTATGCAAATCATCTCTGTGCCATCCAAGGCCCTTAGAACCGCTAAGGTTGCAATGCCAAGGATTAGCTTTAAATTTTATACAGCCAGACACATCCAACTAGTGGACACATGTTTCACGCTTTAGGCTCTCACCAGCACTAGGCTGATGCCTCTTGCTGTATGGGAAGTGAGACTTGGTGAGTACCAAAACATAGTCGCAAGCCAGTATGTGGAGAGACCCATGTTAGGCTTAATATCGAGGGGCTAAAGAGACCAAAAAACCCTCTACTTAGGTAAAGGAAAAGAGTGGCTTTCCTAGTACGGAAAGTATTTGCGCAGTACCCAGTCCAAGGACAGATAGCATTACCCATCTACCCTTGCAGTAGGCGGGGCTATGCAAATCACCTCTTTACGCCGCTAAGGGTGCAATGCCAAGGATTAGCTTTATACAGCCAGACACATCCAACTAGTGGACTGTATAAAATTTAAAGCGGACCTTCACTCTAAATAAGAGTCTATCTTATATGTTTCCCACACCCTGTACATACAGATTGCTGACATTAAAAATCATCCTACCTGCATCTACTGCATGTTATGAGCCTTTAAACATCCAAGATGGCGGCTTATGGAAGCTGCCATTTTTGCAGGCAGCCTACAAACAGGAAGTGCCTGCAAACAGGAAGTGACTGTGCTGCTCTGCATTCTGGGACTGCTGACCTTTCCCTGACCCCAGCTCTGCTCTGTCTGAGCAAAGCACAGCTATAACCCGCTCTCCTGTACCTTATCCCACTCTCCTCTCCTCAGTAAGTGTGATGCTTCTGAGTCAAGATGGCGGCGCCCGTATCCTAGAGTCCTGAACAGAGTTGCAGCCCAGTGGGGGAAAGAATAATAAATTAGTGACTAAACATGTAAAATATATTAATTTTAGATGCTGAGGAATTGTTTTTTAAGAGTTTGGGCTTTTCATTAAATCATGGTGAAGGTCCGGTTTAAAGCTAATCCTTGGCATTGCACCCTTAGCGGTTCTAAGGGCCTTGGATGGCACAGAGACGTAAAGAGATGATTTGCATAGCTCTTGGACTGGGTAGTGTGCAAATACATTCCGTTCTAGGAAAGCCACTCTTTTCCTTTACCTAAGTAGAGGGTTTTTTGGTCTCTTTAGCCCCCCTATATAATATATATATAACATGGGTCTCTCCACATACTGGCTTGCGACTGTGTTTTGGTACTCACCAAGTCTCACCCCCCATACAGCAAGAGGCATCTGCCCTAGTGCTGATGAGAGTCTAAAGCTTGAAACATGTGTCCACTAGTTGGATGTGTCTGTATAAAATTTAAAGCTAATCCTTGGCATTGCACCCTTAGTGGTTCTAAGGGCCTTGGATGGCACAGAGACATAAAGGGATGATTTGTATAGCTCTGCCTACTGCAAGGGTAGATGTGTAATGCTATCTGTCCTTGGACTGGGTACTGTGTAAATACATTCCGTTCTAGGAAAGCCACTCTTTTCCTTTACCTAAGTAGAGGGTTTTTTGGTCTCTTTAGCCCCCCTATATTAAGCCTAACATGGGTCTCTCCACATACTGGCTTGCGACTATGTTTTTTTAAACATATTCTGCAAATTGTGCAGAACATGAAATGGCCAGAGGGGGCGACATGGTGTACATCAGACCATGTAACTACACAGGCACTCACCTTTCCCCTTCCCCTTTTTTTTTAGTAGAGCCCGATCCCCACTTTTTTGTCACTTTGCCACTTAGTTCCCTTTTTTGTTGTGTTGTCTTTTTCTCACGTGTTTAGGTGCCAGTGGCTCCCTATGGGTCCCTGTCCCTAAAGACCCGGGTCGGAAGTTATAGGCCTTTTGGACTCGCTTCCGGCCCCTGCCCAGTGCTCCCCCCTGAGGCTCCTTGTGAGTAGAGGGTGGCGAACCCCGGGAAAACGGCTTCCAAAGCCTGTCCGAGTACTCGCCTTTGAATCCGAGGAAAGGCAGGCTGCGGAGGCCGCTAGTACTGGGGCTAGCTACTATCGGAAGCAAGGAGCCGAAGCCGAAGATCCAAGTACCTGGACGGGCAACCGCCGGGGAAAGGTAGGCTGAGGGAGTTTATGCCTTAGTCCACGGGGAAAACTTTTGTTAGTACCCGAGGGCGAAAGCGGCCCCGAGGTCTTCTGGACTGAGGGGTTGAACGACCCAATCCTGTCAGGGGGTTCGTCCCCCGGGGAAAGGGATGGGGCTCTTTCCTGCGGGAAGGAGCCAGTATGGGCGCCTAAGTGTGTTTTTTAGTGCACCCGCACTTTTTCACATTTTAGGCTTCACGTTTGACGGTGCATACGCACACACGACGGCTCGATAAAAAAAAAATAAAATAAAAAAAAAAAAAAAAGATGTCACTTCTCTATATTCATGCATTCCTCATCATTATGCTATAGAAGTGCTACTTTTCCACCTGAATAAATATTCTGGGTATGCACAGAATCACATTCAGTTCATTAATATGTCCTGAAACACAATTATTTTTACTTTGATGGCACTTATTATCTTCAACGATGTGGAGCCTCTATAAGCTCACCCTTTTCCCCATCACTCGCAAACTTGTATATGGGATGGTGGGAGGAGCTCTATGTTTATTGTGATACTAATCCTTTTTGTAAGAAAATTTATTTTTATGGCAGATACATTGATGATCTGTTGATCATCTGGACAGGTCTGTGTACTGAACTGAATGTCTTTCAAGAATACCTAAACTCAAATAAATACAATCTTAAATTTACGATGGAACAAGATAAGGAAGGGATTGCCTTCCTAGATCTTAGATTGAGGCATGAGAACACTGTTATAGTGACCAGTAATTATCGAAAACAAACAGCAGGCAATTCCCTCCTACATGCTTCAAGTTTACATCCATTACACATAAAAAAGCCATACCTGTGGGAGAACTTTCTAGAATAAAAAGGAATTGTACACTAGAGCATGAATATCGTACAGAGACTAAAGAATTACGTGATAGACTAAAAACAAGAGGGTATCCCAACTGGATTTTGGAAAGAGCCGAGGGAATTGTAAATGCTAATAAGAGAGAGGTATTACTGTCAGAACCTGTCACAAAATAAAAAATGGGACCTAAACCGATTATATTCTCGACTCCTTACAGTCTTGAATTTAATGAGATTGCTAAAATTGTACAGAATAATTTGCATATATTACGCTGTGATGAGAAGTTAGATAAGGTTCTTAAAAAGGGGATAAAGACAGTGGCCAGACAGGCACAAACAATAGGAAACAAGATCTCACCATCCTTAATAATGAATAAAAGATTGCAAACAGGATGGCTTACCACTTTAGGTATGCATAAATGTGGGAAATCAAGATGTGGCATATGAAATTATGTAACATCATCCAAAATGTTCACATCTATATGCCAGAATAAAAGAATTGACATGCGCCAATTTATTAACTGCGAAACAAAAGGTGTCATTTATTTAATTGCATGCCAAGCATGCCTAAAACAATATGTGGGCTGCACGATGCGCAGCCTCAAAAAGAGGTTTGCAGAGCATCTATATGGTGCAAAGAAAGAGTTCATCAGTAACATTTCTCAGGTCCCCAAACACGTCATACAGTGTCATCAGAGGGACGTTACAGTACTTAAAATACAGGGCATAGAAAAGGTTACCGTGGGTCCCCGTGGGGGAGATTTGAGAAACCTCTTACATATGAGGGAATCTAAGTGGATATTTTTGTTGGGAACTAGAATGCCGATAGGCCTCAATTCATGATTTGATATAAGCCTATGTACAGGACTTTAGTATATTTTGTTAATTTATCCAGAGTCCCTCTCCCCCCCCCCCCCCCGCCATCCCCCATTTTTTTTGTTTGTTTTTTTTTCCCTCTTTTTTCTTTTTCTACTTATCCTTACATGTGCATACTACTTCAAAATACTGGAGATGTGTCAATATTCCTGGCTCTGTTTGTTTCAACCACATAGTGATGTTAATTAATTGTGTTGTTTATTAAGATTTAATGTTATTCTCATATTTTGACACATATCACGTGTAATCTTGTATGTTCTGACAGACCTCATCCATTGTTGTTCTGTAGTGGTTCCCCCCCTTGTGTTCTGTGTTGCCAGGGCCAATGGGGTATTTTCCTGTCCTTATTTTCCCTTCCGCCTCCTGCTTGAGCTGGACTAGGTAGTTGGAAGGTATCTTGGATGTCAGTGCTCTCCTCCTGCTGATTGGCGGAGGGAGCACCTGGCTTGCAAGCTGCACTAGAGGAACACACTGACGCCATGGGATGTGAGGTAAAGTGTTTTTATTTAAATGTGAGTTTGTTTGTTTCACTTGTTATATAGGAAGGGATGTTGCCTGAAACGTGTAATATGTGAACTATTCTTGGAATGCAAACCATGTAACTTTTAACTTGACCAATAAACGGAGAAATTTTAAGGAACACTTGAGTTCTGGACAATGGAAATTTTTCATAACAATTACCTTTGCCTGCAGTTGCACTTTGACCCATGGGTACCTTAAACAAGGCCATGGCTATGGGAACTAATGGCGGTCACACAGAAAAGTGTAAACCCATACAAACTTTTCTAAAGTTTTCTAGTATAGCAATCCTAAATGTAATCCCAAAGAATACCGACCCATTCTACAACACACTATCTAAAGTGTACCAACTTATTATTTTCACTATCCTGGGTTTGGTCCATCCCCCTCGGCTCCCCGGCTTGGGGTGCCCTGCTTGTGTGAAACCCTGCCGTTCGTCCAGTAAACTCACCTCTCCTCAGTCCAACAGCACATGCGTGGCCTCTAGACCAATCAGCTTCCCCAGCTGCACATATTAATGTGTGGCTGAAGAAGTTGAATGGATTCCCAGCCACACACATCATCGCATTCTTCGGCTGTGTGGCCATGCACAGCCATTCAGTTGCGGCAGGTGAGGATGCAAGTGATGCCCCTGCCTGCAGCGCATACACCATGGGCTCATCTGACAGGTATCAGAAAGAAACAAGAGAGGAGTAATGCACACCATACACAACAAGAAAATCTGATTCAAAAAGTTTATATTTACAAAAAGGTCAATTAGACAATACAGCCTCAAGACGCATGCCATCACAGGTTGATGTTGCAACAATGTCTACAGTCTGATCACAACAATATATCCAATTATAAGAGTCAATCACAATTGCTCCACCACATATTGGGAACTCTTGGATTTAAATGTACATATGCATAAATGAAAAACAGAGGTAACAACTCCCTGTTGGATGAACATCAGAAATAAAAATCCTTCAGTTTCCAAATGTGGCATCTGCAGCACACAGTATTATGCTGCCCTCTAGTTGTGCTATAAGCTTATTGCTTGTCTCTGGATCAGACCTATTGAATAACTGACAGGCAGATACCGCTGGTAATAATAAACCAGTGGTCTGGAAGCTATGACAGTATTTACATATATACAATAATAAACTGATATGATCGTTCACAAACAATTATGTGATGCATTTGGCAACGAAAATACTGAACATACAATGCTACACAGTGAAAATAGTCATAAAATATCGCAAGAGAATGACACATAGAAAAATAGTTTGCCTCATATGATTACCAGGTATGGGGATCGCTCAGGGGAACGTTTCGGGACCTTGTCCCTTCCTCAGCCGTTGCTCGCGCTGCAGCATGCTTTTAAACTCCATGTCCTCCCCCGGCCGGCCGAGTTAGTGACGTCCCGAACGCCTCCGATTGGACGCGTGCGGTGACGTCACTTCCGCCTAGCGCCGTCCCGGTCACCGCACATCTCCAGGGCTATTCTAACCAAGAAGATGGCGGCGACGCACAGGGCGGCGACAGGCGGAGTCCCAGGGTAAACTTTATTGTAACAGAAGCGTGGACAAACTGACACCACTGATAGTAGTGACGCCACATCGAAGTTTATGCAGGACGAAGACGTGCAGGAAGGAGATGCATTCATCCTGGGCAAAAGTTGCTGGGCTATTCAAAGCAGGCATATTCACTGAAAAAGAGGCAATGGCAAATTTAAAAAAATGCTCTTTACGCACATAATAAAATTAAGCTGGAAAAAATGTCTTAACCCTACGGTTATGCTCAATGATGTATAGATGATAATGCTATTACTGCATAACTTGCCCCTACCCCAGACTCATCTATAATCACGCTATCAATGTCATTTTATGCAAATTATAAACCATTCACATATCATTATGCCACCCATTATGTTTATGGATATAAATGTACCGCACATCCTTAGTAAATATATATGAAGTATAAGAAACATACAATAAAGTTTAAACTACTGGGATAAGGCCAGAATTATTGGAGAGGACATGCTATACTGAAAAGACTGCAAAAAAGTCGCTCATAAAACTATAATCCTCCACATAATTAAAATGAATACCTGGAATAGCATATATTACCTATTGCATATAGGTATGTCTCAGTCTTACATGTAAGGTGTGAAATCTATGTCTTCATTAAGACCACGGGGAGACTTAGTCCCCAGTTTATAGATCCACCATAGTTCCCTCTGTAAAAGTAACTTATCAAGATCTCCCCCTCTGCGTGGAGGTCTGATCTGATCAATAACTGTATACCGGAGTTGGTGGACTTGGTGACCATGTTCTAGAAAATGTCTAGCCAATGGGTAGTTAAGATCGATTCGGCGAATACTACTCCTATGCTCACTTATTCTGGTACGGACCTCTCGGCTGGTCTTACCTACGTATCCAAGACCACAAGGGCACTTAATCAAATAAACCACATTTGTACTTGAACAGTTAAAAAATCGTTTGATAGGGAACTTCTGTCCTGAGTGTGGGTGCGAGAAGGTCTTTCCTTGTGAAACATAGCCGCACTGACTGCAGTGCCCACAGCTATACATGCCCGCCGGGGCCTGCCTGTCCGTCAGCCATTGGGAACCTTGAGATGTAGAACTCTGACTACACGTATCTAATAAAGGAACATCCGCCCTAATAAGATGATTTCGCAGATTAGCTGGTTTTTTTCGAACAAATAATGGTCTGTTCTTAAATAAAGGATCTAACTGGGTATCCGATTCCAATATGTGCCAATGTCTCAAGATAATCCTCTCGATATATGGGGATTGCATGGAAAAGGTAATTGGGATCGGGAATCTCTGTTGTGGCTCCCTAGGTTTATGCTGGAGAAGAGCTGATCGGTCTTGAGCTTGGGCCCTATTAAGTGCATCTTCGACCATCTTAGGGTCATACCCTCTCTGCTGAAAGTCTGTGGCCATTTCTCGGGCCCTTCTGTTGTAAGTCTCGTCATCTGATGTAATTCTCCTCACCCTTATGAATTGACTATAGGGGAGCCCTTCTTTCAGTCGTTTATGATGGAAACTGTCTGCCCTTAAATATGTGTTCCGATCTGTAGGTTTACGGTATAGATCGGTTACAATCCTGCCTTCATGGTTATTTATAAGTACGTCAAGAAAATGTACCTGTTCAGCACTGTACTCTAATGTGAACGAGATCGTAGGGAGATGTTCTGTTAAAGATTGGAACACTTAGGGGTTTACCCACTAACATTTTCTTATGTAGCATGGACGTAACGGCCCTATATACATCGATACCACACAATTCAGGGATGGAAGTTCTTAGAGAGACCTTGGAAACAATGAATGGATCAAGTGAATTTAACTTATTTTGTACCCATTTAGCCGAGCTTGTTCTTTCAAGGAACTATTTCCGCTATAGGGATGACTATTACCTACAGTTGCAGGGGACGGCCATGGGGTCCAACATGGCCCCGGCCTATGCTAATCTTTTTATGGCTAATTTTGAGGACAAATTTGTGTATCCTGACCCCGACTTCAATGAGCATGTGTTGATATGGCTAAGGTACATTGATGATGTCTTTTTTATCTGGCAGGGCATGGAATCAGACTTACTATCATTTAAGACCAGACTGGACAATCATCTCCCTACGATCTCGTTCACATTAGAGTACAGTGCTGAACAGGTACATTTTCTTGACGTACTTATAAATAACCATGAAGGCAGGATTGTAACCGATCTATACCGTAAACCTACAGATCGGAACACATATTTAAGGGCAGACAGTTTCCATCATAAACGACTGAAAGAAGGGCTCCCCTATAGTCAATTCATAAGGGTGAGGAGAATTACATCAGATGACGAGACTTACAACAGAAGGGCCCGAGAAATGGCCACAGACTTTCAGCAGAGAGGGTATGACCCTAAGATGGTCAAAGATGCACTTAATAGGGCCCGAGCTCAAGACCGATCAGTTCTTCTCCAGCATAAACCTAGGGAGCCACAACAGAGATTCCCGATCCCAATTACCTTTTCCATGCAATCCCCATATATCGAGAGGATTATCTTGAGACATTGGCACATATTGGAATCGGATACCCAGTTAGATCCTTTATTTAAGAACAGACCATTATTTGTTCGAAAAAAAACAGCTAATCTGCGGAATCATCTTATTAGGGCGGATGTTCCTTTATTAGATACGCGTAGTCAGAGTTCTACATCTCAAGGTTCCCAATGGCTGACGGACAGGCAGGCCCCGGCGGGCATGTATAGCTGTGGGCACTGCAGTCAGTGCGGCTATGTTTCACAAGGAAAGACCTTCTCGCACCCACACTCAGGACAGAAGTTCCCTATCAAACGATTTTTTAACTGTTCAAGTACAAATGTGGTTTATTTGATTAAGTGCCCTTGTGGTCTTGGATACGTAGGTAAGACCAGCCGAGAGGTCCGTACCAGAATAAGTGAGCATAGGAGTAGTATTCGCCGAATCGATCTTAACTCCCCATTGGCTAGACATTTTCTAGAACATGGTCACCAAGTCCACCAACTCCGGTATACAGTTATTGATCAGATCAGACCTCCACGCAGAGGGGGAGATCTTGATAAGTTACTTTTACAGAGGGAACTATGGTGGATCTATAAACTGGGGACTAAGTCTCCCCGTGGTCTTAATGAAGACATAGATTTCACACCTTACATGTAAGACTGAGACATACCTATATGCAATAGGTAATATATGCTATTCCAGGTATTCATTTTAATTATGTGGAGGATTATAGTTTTATGAGCGACTTTTTTGCAGTCTTTTCAGTATAGCATGTCCTCTCCAATAATTCTGGCCTTATCCCAGTAGTTTAAACTTTATTGTATGTTTCTTATACTTCATATATATTTACTAAGGATGTGCGGTACATTTATATCCATAAACATAATGGGTGGCATAATGATATGTGAATGGTTTATAATTTGCATAAAATGACATTGATAGCGTGATTATGGATGAGTCTGGGGTAGGGGCAAGTTATGCAGTAAGAGCATTATCATCTATACATCATTGAGCATAACCGTAGGGTTAAGAATTTTTTTCCAGCTTAATTTTATTATGTGCGTAAAGAGCATTTTTTTAAATTTGCCATTGCCTCTTTTTCAGTGAATATGCCTGCTTTGAATAGCCCAGCAACTTTTGCCCAAGATGAATGCATCTCCTTCCTGCACATCTTCGTCCTGCATAAACTTCGATGTGGCGTCACTACTATCAGTGGTGTCAGTTTGTCCACGCTTCTGTTACAATAAAGTTTACCCTGGGACTCCGCCTGTCGCCGCCCCGTGCGTCGCCGCCATCTTCTTGGTTAGAATAGCCCTGGAGATGTGCGGTGACCGGGACGGCGCTAGGCGGAAGTGACGTCACCGCACGCGTCCAATCGGAGGCGTTCAGGACGTCACTAACTCGGCCGGCCGGGGGAGAACATGGAGTTTAAAAGCATGCTGCAGCGCGAGCAGCCTATCGCTCGGCTGAGGAAGGGACAAGGTCCCGAAACGTTCCCCTGAGCGATCCCCATACCTGGTAATCATATGAGGCAAACTATTTTTCTATGTGCCATTCTCTTATTTTATAGTCATATTTTATGACTATTTTCACTGTGTAGCATTGTATGTTCAGTATTTTCGTTGCCAAATGCATCACATAATTGTCTGTGAACGATCATATCAGTTTATTATTGTATATATGTAAATACTGTCATAGCTTCCAGACCACTGGTTTATTATTACCAGCGGTGATGCCTGTCAGTTATTCAACAGGTCTGATCCAGAGACAAGCAATAAGCTTATAGCACAACTAGAGGGCAGCATAATACTGTGTGCTGCAGATGCCACATTTGGAAACTGAAGGATTTTTATTTCTGATGTTCATCCAACAGTGAGTTGTTACCTCTGTTTTTCATTTATGCATATGTACATTTAAATCCAAGAGTTCCCAATATGTGGTGGAGCAATTGTGATTGACTCTTATAATTGGATATATTGTTGTGATCAGACTGTAGACATTGTTGCAACTGAGGCTGTATTGTCTAATTGACCACCTTTTTGTAAATATAAACTTTTTGAATCAGATTTTCTTGTTGTGTATGGTGTGCATTACTTTCTTTCTGATGCTTTATTGACCAGGGGGGCACACTGGTCGGAGTTAATTGCATCCTCTTTTTGATTTCCTAATTGAAGCAGTATTATCAGTTTATGGAGTGCTGGACCTACCTGTATATAAATACTCATCTGACAGGTAAGAATTGTGGAGGGTTTGACACAGCGAGGCTTCCCTGTTGGGGATGCCCAGAGGAGACTGAAACTGCTGCTTTAAAAGGGATGGCTGTCTGCTGAATAATCCCTGAAACTCTGACATTGTAATTATCCTTTTGCCTGCGTATAATGTACCATGTTATCATTAGTGACCAATAAGATTCGCTGGATGTAAGTGTTACTTGCTTATTATAATGCACACTGATCCTTATTTAATCTATGTGTTCTCAACCTTTTGATCAGCTCGAGCCACTTAATTTGGAAACTGGTCGTGAGCCACAATGAATAGGTTCTGAATTTATTCATTTAGAATAACACAATGAAAATTTTTGTGACAATCTGGATATCCACTGTTGTCACAAATCTACTCATGTGTCCTTCCACCACACCCCTACATTCATATGTAATAATCCTCACATTCTAGCAATGCACGTGCTGATTGGCTTATCTCTCTGATTTTTTTTTTTATAGCCCCCCCTCATCAATCGAAATCTTAAAGGACAAGAATCGATTAAAACCTCTGAAAAATGTTTTATGTTCTTCTATTAAAGACCTTGGGGAAAAAAAAAACATTTCACCAAAATACTTAATTACTTCTTTCCCACTTGAAAGTCACAAAACTTGCTGAGCCACATAAATCTCTATAAATGGTGTGCCCAGAACTGGCATTTCTGATTGGTGAGGGGCTGTGATGCATGTGAAGATACAGCACTGCTTAAAATCTTTATGTGCAGACACTTACTCCACAATAGTTAAGTGTCAGGCCTGTCATGCCCGGCAGAAGCAGCATGGGCAGTAAATGTCTCTTTACAAAGATTTCAAGCACAGTGCTGGATCTTCAGACACACACATCACAATCCCTCACAAGTCATAAGTGCCAGTACATAGCATTTATAGTGATTTCTGCAAGTTTTGTGACTTTCAAGTGAAGCACAGAAGTAAAACTTTTTAGAGGTTTCAAACGATACTTGTCCTTTAGCCACATTCCCAATATGCAACTCATCTAAGCTCCCATCAATGTTAAGCATATATTATAATAGAAAAACTTTGACCAAATTATTCTGCCAAAGATTCCATCAAGGGGTGGTGTTGTACAATCATTGTACCTGCATTCCTTAATGCCAATGCTGTCACCTCATTTGCCAATGCGCCCCTTCCACATCATTCTCTATGCAACCTCCCATTCTTATTGCACCCCTATTTAACCAGCCGCACAATAGGCACATGTGACCTAGGACTTGGAAGATGGGATATGAAAAAAAAATTAAACCCTATTTTTGTTGCCTTTTTGATTTTGTAGAATTAGACCTATAGTGAAAACAATGGTCAAAAGTTACACTACAGTAGACAAAAAGAAAAGTAGAATTATATATTTTGTACAGTGCAATTGAATTGCAGACACAGGTTCTAACAGATTACTGATTTTTTTCAGATGTGAAGATGTGCAACCAAAAGGCAACTTACTGTTCCCGTTAGTCTTCACTCCAACACAAGATGGCGACAGACAACTATGCGTACAGCTGCAGTCTGACAAGCTGGGGCTCATTAGCAGCTTCCAGATTTTGAAGGTTCTGCCCAGCAACATTCAGGAATGCAAGTTATTTTTTACATTCTTCATAAAAATCTGAAATGTTTTAGGGTTAACGTAGGTAAATTATGAAAAGCTTATATGTAAAGGGAGATCCCCCATCTAGAGTATCAGCACTCATGCCTTGGTAAATATAGAAAACCTGGTAGGAACAACAGTTTTTAAATCCAAATGAATAACCAACTACAGATGTAGCAATCATTAACCGACACATCCCAGCTCAGCCCATTGTGATATTTCACAAAAGAGCCATTGGAAAGCATTTAAGATTTCAAGATCGCACGATGGAGCCAGTGCAATAAATAGACGGTTAAAGAATGCTGCATCTGTAGGATTATATAAATACATTATATAACCAAGTATTATTGCCCTGTACATACCACCATTGGCGTTTAACATTTGTACATTCAGGCTAAAAACTCCACTGCATTAAATCGGACCTTCACCCTGAATAAGAGCCTATCTAATATATTCTAAGCATACAGTACGTCCTGCTCCATATATAATACTTACACGTGGGTTATCCTCCGCCAGATGGCGCTGTGCACTGCAGACATGCAAAAACAGGCTCCTCCCGGCCCTTCATATACCCAGGGACCTCCCACAAATCCCCAGATTTCTCTGCAGTGCTGACTGCGAAGACATGAAGTATCACTCTCTCGCAGGTGAGCGGGGCTATTACAGCCTGCGGCCCTGTTGGACTACTCCCACCCGTCCTCTTTGTGATGTGCCTCCCAGCCTGGGCTGCGCTGGTCGGGTGAAGGTAGGCAGCACCATGTGTGCTTATGGAGCCACGCTCCACCGCAGTCCCCCACCATAGGGTAGGCGGTCAAGGCTGATGGTGAGCCTTTAGGGGATGCTCCTCCCGCATCATTGCCCCACGCCCCGTGTAGCGGTGGACCCTATGTAACGGGTCGCCTTCCTTCCTCGTTCCCCCCCTTAGCCAGGGGGGAAAGAAAGGGGGGGGGGAGGGGTTGTGTGTATGGCAGCCTCAGTGTACCCTATTACACGCTTATGGCTTTAGTATTGTGTTTTACCGGGAACGGGTGTCAGAGCCGCACTTTTATGTTATTTGTATTGATAGCCGCCGCGTCTTTACTATATGGTTGCATTGCATGGGCGGCGGCGGCTTCGCAGACGCTGCGGCATCTCTTTCTTTCTTAGCTTGTAGTGGCTCTTCTGAGGTAATCCACTCGGTCAATTCCTTTCAGGCGTTACTGCCCTGCTGTCATTATTGGCTACGCGTTTTTGTGCTTCGCGCTCTCTGGCGGGGCGGGGTTCTGGCTTGGCGCGTTCCGCGTCGCGGTCAGCTCTGGCCGCCCTTCGAGGTTCGCTTGCCGCCATTTCTTACTCACGCGAGAGTGGTGAAGACCGTCCTCCCCTCTCTGTCTGTACGTGCCCTCACGGGCGACTTTCTATTAGCTTCTATACTCCCTTGCGCATGGCTCTGACATCCTTGTTCCCTTTATGTCTTTCAGACCGTGGATCTCGGTGGCTTCTCCCTGCCCGGTGTAGCTCCCGGTTGTGACCATTAAAATTACTCCCACTTCCCCGCGGGTTATTGGGGCATCCAGCGTAGCTTACAGCGTCAATCCCTACTGGCCTATTGTGTCGATGAAATCACCATATGGAGGCATCTCAGGATATTGTGAACGGGGTTCCTTTGGGACAAGCCCGGCTGTGTGTAGCTTGTGGGGTCTTACCTAGCAGCGGTGACAATGCACGGGTCTGTGTTCCTTGTGCACAGCAGGCGCTATCGGTGCTTCCTGCCTCGTCTGTGGCTGGGCCTGCTCCTCGCCTCACATCACCTACTCCCCCAAGCCTGAGTCTAACCCCCAATACTAGCGGGGATTCTCATCCTGATTTGGCCACTAGATTGGCCAGTGTTGAAAACTTGCTTGCTAATTCCTTAGCGTGTAAAGCCACCGCCAAGAGGCGGCATTTGAACCCTGATTCGGTTCTCTTCCCTATGGAATCTGATGATTTGCTGCATTCTTACGGCCATACCCCCTCGGACGAAGGGGAACTGTTCTCTGACTCGGGGTCATATGAAGACGAGTCCAGGGGTCAGGAAGAGTCTGGTTCCGAGCATTGGTCCTCGGATGATATTGATAGACTGCTGGTTCAGATCTTTGAGGTCTTGTCCCTCTCTCCCCCTGCTGCGGCTCCCAGGCAAAGGGGTGAACTTTTTCATACCGCTAAAGCTCGCTTGGAATTTCCCGAGCAAACCCATTTCAATAGCCTCGTGCTTAAAGAATGGGAACATCCCAGCAGACTTCATGGGGTCCCTAAGAGTGTGGATAGGAAATATCCCTTCCCTGCTGACTTGGTTAAGTGCTGGTCATCGCCACCTGAGGTCGATGCTCCTATTCTAGGGTTGTCCAACACCTCTATTATGCACTCCCCTGACACTACCACGCTGCTGGACTCTGAGGACCGGCGTGTTGGCCAATTGGCATGCCATGCCTTTGCATTTGGGGGAGCGACTGCGCCCGGTTTGTGCCTTAGCCATTACGGCAGTAGCGCTCAGGACTGTGGTTAGGAGTGCTCTCGATGGCATAGATGAGTTGCCTTCTGATACTGTCAATGCACTGTCCAGCTGTGATGCGTTTGTGAACTTTATCCTGTCTGCATCGGACGATGCTATTAAGATGTGTGCCAGATCATCTGCCCTGGTGGTAGCTATACGCCGCGCGGTTTGGTTGCGCCAGTGGGCCACTGACAATGCCGCCAAGAAAGCCCTTACGGGGCTTCCATTTAAAGGGCTGCGCCTGTTTGGGGACCGTTTAGACCTCTTCTGGCCCCTTCCTGGGAGACGGTCACAACGGATGCCAGTCTGTCAGGTTGGGGGGGTTTCTGGAAGTCCCTGCGTTTCCAGGGGGAGGTGGGGCCCTCAGGAGGCCCATCTACCCATCAACATTCTGGAATTGCGGGCAGTCAGGTTGGTACTGGAGCGGTTGACCCAACACCTGAGGGGTCTGTCGGTCCAGGTACGCTCGGACAACAGAACGGCGGTTGCCTACATCAACCATCAGGGAGGGACCCAGGGCAAGGGTGCTCTCCAGGAGGTGTCTCAGATTCTGACATGGGCGGAGGCCAATGTTCAATGCATTTCGGCTGTGTACATTCCGGGGGCGGAGAATCTGCTAGCGGACGCCCTGAGCAGGGGGACGTCCCGTCAGGGGGAGTGGTCCCTCTGCAACAGGGTATTCCAGTCCCTGTGTCACCGTTTGGGTCTACCGGATGTGGATCTGTTTGCATCCCGTCACAATCACAAGCTCCCGGGCCTTTGTCTCCCTGTCTCAGGATCCTCTGGCCTTGGCCACGGATGCCCTGTCCATGTCTTGGAGGGAGTTTCTACTCCTGTATGTGTTTCCACCATTCCCCCTTCTGGGCAGGGTTCTGCGCAAGATTGCTCTGGAAGGGGTACCTGTGATTCTAGTGGCCCCCAGGTGGCCAAGAAGAGTGTGGTTCGCAGACGTGGTTCAAACGGCAGTAGACCAGTACGATCTGCCAGGGGTGCCAGATCTGCTAACTCAAGGGTCCTTACGCCATCCCAATTTACAAACTCTGGCTTTGACGGCCTGGCTGCTGAAACCTCCATCTTGATGGAGAAGGGGTTGTCTGCCTCTGTGGTGGCTACTATGGTGCAGGTCAGGAAGCAGACTTCTTCTGCTATCTATTATAGAGTATGGCGTTCCTACATTGATTGGTGTCCAGGTCTCTTCCCTGCCGGGAATTCTCAGTCCCTAAGGTTATGGAGTTCTTACAGCATGGTCTGGACTTAAGTCTCAAACTTAGTACTCTGAAGGGTCAGGTTTCTGCCCTGTCTATCTTCTTTCAGAAGACCTTTGCCCAGCATCACCTGATTAAGACCTTTCTGGGGGTCACTCATGTGCGTCCCCCTCGTAAACCTATGGTCCCCGTCTGGGATTTGAACTTGGTCTTGTCTGCCTTGCAGGGTGCTCCCTTTGAGCCTATTCAGGATGCTGCTCTTGCTGTTCTCACTCTCAAGGTTGTCTTCTTGGTGGCTATTACTTTGGTTAGGCATGTGTCTGAGCTGGCTGCTCTATCTATTCAGTCTCCGTACTATGAGAGGCACCAAGACAAGGTGGTGTTCCGCTTCAAACTGGATTTTCTGCCTAAGGTTGTGTCTGCATTTCATTTGAACCAGGACATTGTTTTTCCTTCATTGTGTCCCAATCCTAGCAACGACAAGGAGAGGGTTCTGCATTCCTTGGACGTAGTCAGGTGCTTGAAGTATTACCTGGTTGTCATTGCGGCCTTCAGGAAAACTGATGCTCTCTTCGTTGTGCCTTCTGGGCCTAGGAAGGGTTTGGCTTCTGCCAAGTCTACCATCAGCAAATGGATTCGTCAGGCTGTGATTCAGGCCTATTCTACCAAGGGGAAGACTCCCCCTTTCCGTCTTACTGCGCATTCTACTCGTGCAATTGGGGCTTCTTGGGCCTTCCAGCACTAGGCTTCTGTTGAACAAGTTTGCAAGGCCGCTACTTGGTCTTCCGTTCATACCTTCTCAAAGTTTTACAAGGTTGATGGTAGGGCCTCAGCTGATGCTGTGTTTGGCCGCAAGGTTTTGCAGGCGGCAATAGTTTAAACTGCTTGCTGTTGCCCATTTTGTTGGGGATCCCACCCTACTTTATGGACACTGCTATTGGATGTACCACGTGCAAGTATTGGTATTATAAGTATACAGTACATCCTGCTCCACCCCACCCTGGTTTTTACATTATTCTGGATCCCCTGTATGGTGATTGTTATCATTGTTATTATTACCAGTTTTGGTGGTTGGTTTCTCCCGGCTTCTTTTTCTCACTGCTTTTCAATGCTGGGGATTTGTGGGAGGTCCCCGGGTATATGAAGGGCCGGGAGGAGCATGTTTTTGCATGTCTGCAGTGCACAGCGCCATCTGGCGGAGGATAACCCACGTGTAAGTATTATATATGGAGCAGGACGTACTGTATGCGTATAATACCAATTCTACAGGTGAGTATTTCACAGAATTGTATTATTTCCCACACCCTGTACATAGATTGCCCACATTAAAAATCATCCTACCTGCATCTACTGCATTTTCTGAGCCTTTAAACATCCAAGATGGTGGCACATGGAGTCTCAGGCTGCCTGCAAACAGGAAAGGTTTTCTGACTGTGCCGCTCTGCATTCTAGGATTGCTGTCCTTTTCCTGACCCCAGCTCTGCTCTGTCTGTACAAAGCACAACTATAACTCACCCCCCGGCACCTTTGACCCCTCTCCTCAGTATGTGATGCTTCTGAGCCAAGATAGCGGTGCCCGTATCCTAGAGTTGCAGCCCAGTGGGGGGAAAGAATAAAAAATAAGTGACTAAAAACGTAAATTATATTAATTTTAGATGCTGGGAAATAGTTTTTTAAAGCGGACCTTCAGCATCATTTAATGAAAAGCCCAAGCCCGTAAAAAACTATTCCCCAGCATCTAAAATTTATATATTTAAAGTTTTTTAATCAATAATTTTTTATTCTTTCCTTCACTGGCCTGCAACTCTGTTCAGGACTCTAGGATACGGGCTTCAGTAGCATCACATACTGAGGAGAGGAGAGGGGTCTTAAGTGCAGGGGAGCAGGGTTATGGCTGTGCTTTGCACAGACAGAGTAGAGCTGGGGTCAGGTAAAGGTCAGCAATCCCAGAATGCAGAGCGACACAGTCAGAAGACACTTCCTGTTTGCAGGCTGCCTGCACCTCCATGAGCCGCCATCTTGGATGTTTAAAGTCTCAGAAAATGCAATAGATGCAGGTAGGAAGATTTTTAATGTGGGCAATCTGTATGTACAGCGTGGGGGAAACCTATAAGTTAGACTCTTATTTAGGGTGAAGGTCTGCTTTAAGAGTTTGGTATTTTCATTAAATGATGCTGAAGGTCTGGTTTAACAAAAATAAAAAGTCTATAGGTCTAGCTACATTATAAAAACTGGGAGGCCGATTCATTAATAGCGCCAGGTAGCGACAGATGAGCGCCAGTAGCGTTATTTTCACAGCGCACGCTAGTATTCGCTGTGCTTGGCCGTTGTTCGGCTGTTGACAGCGACCCAGTCGGTGTGCGGTAATGTTGAATACGGGGTTAGGAGTCGCTGTTTGACAGGTTCCGCGCTGTATGGGAGCGCATGACAGCAAATGGCCATAGCGAACGGCTCCCAGCATATTCATTAACAAATCACGCTCAAAAAATTCTCGCGCTGTGAAATGTTGTTTAAACCCCAGAGCGCTGGCGGCGATGGGTTAAAAGTAGTTTTTTAACCCCCAAACAACCATATTTTTGGTAAAAAAAAAACATGTTTTTACAAACATTTTGTAATATGAATACATTAATATCAGACCTGTAATATCAATTCTGCACAAATTTCTTTTTTTTTTTACCTTAAAAAAAATATCTAACATTGCAGAAGTGGTCACAGAATTTTTGCCATTTAAAAAAAAAAAAAAAAAACATTAATAGCAATTAATTATGAATATTTAAAGATTGCTCCATTGAAATGCATTGGAGAGCGCCAGGTAGCGAGAGGTCATACCTGTCGCTGTTCAAGGTCGCTCGCTGGCGCTGTGGGGTGAGGCTGGAATAATGATGAATGATTCGCTATCTGGCGCTCTGTCAGTCGCTAAGCAGGATCGGCTTCATAAATGTGTGATTGCGGAGGGGAGCCGGCGTTCTCGTGGCGGTGAGCGTCATTACCATTCGCTATCTGGCGCTATCCCTTGTTAAATAAGGGCCAAAGTCAGCTAAGAGTGCCAATTCATCTCTATATCAGTCTGGTGTAAGGTTGTGAGATATGTGTTTGCAAACGCTTTTTACACAGCTTAAAATGAACCAAATCAATCAAAAAAAGGGCAGGCGTAATCACCCCCCGCGGGGCATCCAGATAACTTCCTGCTCTGCTCTGGCCAGAAGTGACGGGAAGGGGCCCAGCAAAAGGTCTCACTTTAAAGAAACTTGTCCAGGGGGGGGTTGTCGAGCTAGTGGCATACAGCAGCGGCAGCAACATTAGAGATCCTGGTGTATTCCTTGGGGATTCCTGGTGCTTTCGCTCCCGGAAAGTGAGTCGGCACCCCTGCAAGGGGAGAGGTGCGCTATTTAGGGGTTATAGTCCATCACACACATGATGGACTTTTATATTTGAAGTTTAGTTACAGTATGACAATATACACATCTATTTGTTAAGAGCTAATGCTCTTCTGTTGGGGCACGCCAGTCCCCATCTATGCTATGCAACAGTACTCCGTCAACCACTTACCTGTCATTAAACTGTGTACAAACAAATGTGGAGCCCCTAGTTGCAAATATATCCATACTACAGACCTAATAGTATTCACAGCTAACAACCAGGTCCAAAGACCCACTAGATTTCCTGACTTAATTTGCAGATTATATATCTGGTCACTTGTGTTGAGTTTAGCCTTCAATACATTGGTTGTCCAGAAGAGCAGATTTACATTATAATTGATTCTTGATTCTGAAATCCAGTTCAGTCAAAAAATGCTAAGCCACCCACTAAAACCAAACACACAGCCTGAAAGTATTGAAATTGGAAAGTCTCTGGAAGACATCAGAGGTGGCGACCTACAAGCTAAATTATTATGTACGTATTATGTAGTATGTTGGATCTTCCAGTTTAACTATTAAAATTGGCAAAAGGTGCTTTTCATAGGGGGATCAATTCAGGGGATGCTAGTTAAAATTGTGGGTTTTGGTTGGCTTTAAGCTAGAGGAGAGGGAGGCATGAAACATGTGACCCATGCAGCTCTAAATATATAGTGAATCTCAAGGAACAGGAGAAAAACAGTAGCAGCAGCATTTACAGTCACAGCCCTAGAACACACCAAAGGGAAACATAAAGCAGAACTACGAAAGCTACCGGCATGCCAGATCGTATACTTGTGGATAGGGAGGAATCCTGCTCTAGTCACACCTATGGCTACTAGCAATACCCAATTATAATTGCACAGTGTTGCTGGGTGGACCACATAGTATATGATGTATAAGTGGTTTGCATCATTTTATGTCTGATATGTGGCTATAGGTAGTATCCTAACTTTTGCTAGAAAAGATATGTTGAGGTCCCAATATACATGTATAGGCATGTTACTTTGTAGCATCTAGTTTTCAATGCTCCCTGTACAGTAGAGAAGAAGATGCCACTATAATAATCAGGTTACCTGCAGTCTCCACAAACTGAGTGTAAAAAAGTCAATATAATATGTCCTTCCATCACCCCATTACCACATTTATATCTAACAACCCCCACATGCTGATTGCCTTACCTCTCCAAACATGTGTCCCATACTTATTCTAAGTATGTCACACACCCCGCTTCAAGATATTCATTACCTGTGGGTAGTATGGTCCTGTAGAGGGCTTCTGCAGAGATGATTGGAGGAAAGAAAGCCCCTCCCAGTCCATAAGTACCTGGGACCTCCCACTCATTACCCAGTCTTCATCTCTGCAGACGGCGAGCAAGCAGCAGATGATATCTCCTCCTTGCACAGGGGGACTTTAAGGTAGCCGGGTCTACTCCCGGCCTATATATATTTTTATTTCTGTTCGGACTCTTTATTCCCTTTATTAATATATAGCTATTTAAATGCCTCCCAGTCTTGACTGCTGTCCGAGCGAGGGTATAACAGCACCTCAGGTGCTCAGGAGCTATGCTCCACCGCGAGACCCTAAAAAGAGGGTAGGCGGTTATACCGGGTTGGTGACTCCGGTTTGGGATGCCCTGTCCAAGAGTTTAATTTTCCCCTTAAATGGCCTATTCCCCTTTTTTAGTTGTGTGGAGGCCTCTTATTCAGCTTCTAGTGTTTTTCTATGGGGGCGCCTGCAAAATAGATTTATTTGAAATGTTTGTTTAAAATGTTTACTTTTCTGGTATGAATAGTTATAATGTAAACTTGTTGCAATCTTTTTTGCTGACAGGCAATAGCCGCCGCGGTGCTGGATTTTTACCTCAGAGCTGAGGGGAGGATTTCTCCCCTCACGCTCTTCAGTGAGGGGGCGGGGCCGGGCCTTCGGTATGAGGCCGCAGCCCGCGCCCTTTAGGAGTTTGGAGCTGGTAGCGTGACCGAGCAGGGAGCAGCTCCGCTTGTTATGCGGGCTGCTACCGGCTCTATTATGCGCCCGGTGCCGCGGCTGCCTGCGGCACCGGTGCGCGAGTGTTAATGGAGGGGAGCTTCCCCTCACGTCTGACAGACACTGTGCTGGATTTTTACCTCAGAGCTGAGGGGAGGATTTCTCCCCTCACGCTCTTCAGTGAGGGGGCGGGGCCGGGCCTTTGTTATGAGGCCGCAGCCCGCGCCCTTTAGGAGTTTGGAGCTGCTGGGCGGAGCCTTGCAGCGCGCGATCCACGCTGGCCACGCCCCCCTGCTGCGTCTCCCGCTCTGATCTGTGTTACCTCAGGCAGAGGACACAGTATATTGGCGCCCAAAGACTCAGTGAGTGGCCCTGCGGCCGTTGCTTATCTGTACATGTTCCCATTTTTCCCGCACACCAGAGGTTTCTGAGGTTCGCGGTGGAGGATCGGCACTTTCAGTTTGTAGCTCTTCCCTTCGGTCTCACCACAGCTCCAAGAGTTTTCACCAAGGTGCTTGCTGGGGTGATGGCTCTCCTCAGAGCGCAGGGGATTCGCATTGTGCCATATCTGGATGATCTCCTCATCATGGCACCGTCATTCAGCCAGGCAGAATTGGACACCAGGACGGTAATATCCACTCTGGAGAGGTTCGGCTGGGTGATCAACTACCCCAAGTCCTCCCTACACCCGTCCAGGACAGTATCCTTTCTGGGAATGTCTCTGGATACAGATCTGGCCAGAGTTTTCCTTTCTCAGTCCAAGGTTCTTCTGATTCAGGAGTTGGTTCGGTCGCTCATGTCCATGCCTCGACCGTCCATCCGTCTAGGGATGAGACTGGTGGGTTTGATGGTGGCCTCATTCGAGGCGGTTCCCTTTGCTCAGTTTCACACAAGGACACTACATCTCCATCTGTTATCGGTCTGGAACAGGTCTCCTCAGTCGCTGGATCATCTTTTTCAGATGTCTCCCCGGGTTCGCCGCTCACTTCGGTGGTGGCTGAACTCAACCAACCTACTGAGGGGCAGATCCTTTCGGACTCCCGTCACAATCACAAACTTCCGGCTTTTGTGTCTCTGGTGAAGGACCCACTGGCTCTCGCGACGGACGCCATGTCCCTGAACTGGAGGGATCTGGGGTTTCTGTACCTGTTCCCTCCGTTTCCCATGGTGGCCAGAGTAGTGCACAAGCTTGCTCTGGAGAGAGCAAGAGCAATTCTGGTAGCTCCAAGGTGGCCAAGACAGGTCTGGTTCGCAGACGTGGTAAGGTTGGCAGAAGATCAGTTCGTTCTGCCCCTGCTGCCAGATCTGCTCACACAGGGTCATCTTCATTACCCCAATTTACCAACGCTGGCTTTGACGGCGTGGCTGCTGAAACCTCCATCTTGAAGGAGGAAGGTCTTTCTGACGCTGTTATTCAGACTCTCATTCGTGCTAGAGAGAAGTCTTCTTCATCCGTGTACTATAGGACTTGGAGGTCTTATATTGATTGGTGTGAGTCTAGGGCCTTCCCTTGTAGGGAATTCTCTGTTTCTAGAATTTTGGAGTTCTTGCAACATGGTCTGGACTTAGGGCTCCAACTCAGTACTCTGAAGGGGCAGGTGTCTGCCCTGGCGGTATTTTTCCAAAAGTCTTTTGCACTACATCCTTTGGTTAAGACCTTTTTCCAGGGGGTTACGCATGTGCGGCCTCCTAGGAAGCCTTTGATTCCGGTTTGGGATTTGAATTTGGTTCTTTCTGCGCTACAGGGTCCCCCCTTTGAGCCCTTGCATGATATTCCTTTGTCTTCCCTTACGCAGAAGGTGGCATTTTTGGTAGCTATCACTTCAGTTAGACGTGTTTCTGAGTTGGCGGCTCTGTCTATTCAAGCTCCATATTTTGAAAGACATCAGGATAAAGTGGTTTTCCGTTTTAAGACGGACTTTCTTCCTAAGGTGGTTTCGTCCTTTCATTTAAATCAGGATATTGTTCTGCCCTCTCTCTGTCCTAACCCCAGCAATGACAAGGAGAGGGTCCTGCATTCTTTGGATGTGGTTCGTGTTGTGAAGTATTATTTGGTGGTAACGTCTGCCTTTCGCAAGACTGATGCATTCTTCGTGGTGCCTTTTGGGCCCAAGAAGGGTCTAGCACCCACAAAGTCTACCATCAGCAGATGGATCCGTCAGGCCATTGTAGGGGCCTATTCTGCTAAGGGGAGAGATCCTCCCTTTTGTGTTACAGCTCATTCTACTCGTGCGGTTGGGGCCTCCTGGGCTTTTCAGCACCAGGCCTCTGTTGAGCAAGTTTGCAAGGCCGCTACCTGGTCTTCTGTTCACACTTTTTCAAAGTTTTACAAGGTTGATGTGCGGGCCTCAGCGGATGCTGTTTTTGGCCGCAAAGTTCTGCAAGCTGCAGTAGTTTGAGTTGTGCTTTATACCTTGTTTTTGGATCCCCACCCTTTATGGACACCGCTATTGGATGTCCCACAGGTAATGAATATCTTGAAGCGGGGTGTGTGACATACTTAGAATAATACCATTTTGTGAATACTCACCTTGTAAAATGGGTATTATCACACACCCCGCTTCAACCCGCCCTTTGGATTCTGCATCCTTCATATGGTGAACTTTGCGTTGTTATGACTGATATTTGGCTCTTCCTGGTCCTTTACCTTACTGCTTTCTTTATACTGGGTAATGAGTGGGAGGTCCCAGGTACTTATGGACTGGGAGGGGCTTTCTTTCCTCCAATCATCTCTGCAGAAGCCCTCTACAGGACCATACTACCCACAGGTAATGAATATCTTGAAGCGGGGTGTGTGACATACTTATAATACCCATTTTACAAGGTGAGTATTCACAAAATGGTATTTTAGCCCATCCCACATCAGTCAAATCATAACCATACTCCTAATACTACAATCTAAACACCTACTGTACCAATGCTAGGCATTTAAATATAGAAAAAAAATCTTGTTATAGGACCCAGGGGTTTTGTTGCAATATCAGTGTCACCCCAGCCCTCTATTTGGCAATGGTCCCCCTCCTGTATCACTTGCTCTACTTTCTCGCATCCTAACTGAGCCTCTATTTACCCTATTTACCATTACACCAGCTCTATTTACCCCTCCCTTTCCACACAGCAGGCCAGGGGCCACAACAGATAGCTCTGAGGGCAAACAATGTTGAGCATATGAGCTCTAAAACATAGTGGAGGTGCTAATAAAGTGAATGCAAGCCTGATAGGCTGCTAAATGTCAGATGGATACCTGAAGTGGTAAGTATCCGTGCCCCAGTTCTCCTAGTTATGGGACGCCAATGCAAAGTGGGACAGCCCTATTCGTTCTGCGCCGCTGCTACATAATAAAAAGTCTGGTAAAAAACATGCTTTCATAGTTTCGCACCTCAAGTATTTTGAAACTAGGCTGTTCTCCATAGAGCCATAGCAATGTTAACAAGCCAGAATCATAATTTGTTTTTTTATTTAGTTATGGCTTTAATACTACCGATTTGAAGTCAGACAGTATACATAACTGTATGTATTGTACATATTGTATTGTGCATAACTGTACATGTTCACCTAAAAAGCAGATGACTATAGTGAGACAGGATTCAATTCTATTTAATATTTTGCCATATGTGAAACTATGAGATCAAGCCCTGCTAAATCACTGCCCAAAAAAGTGTGTCAAGTGAGATACGGCTTGTTTTATTAAATACAGGATTCCCCCCATAGTCCAAAAGTATTGCCTGTAGAAACTATGACAATATCGATTGAACTAAATTCACAGATTCAAATGACATAACTGACAATGCACATTAACAGGAAGCCCAGCAGCACATCCTGTTTGCAGATGGCATGCAGATGCATGAGCCGCCATTTTTTTAAATTTACCATTGCAGGAGTTAGGTAAATTTTGGTGTGCAGCAATCTAAATTACTTGAGGAGGGATGCATATGAGCACAGTTTGTTATGTTGGTCTATTTTGAAAGGAAAAAAAAATGGCACTTTAACACAGTACATGTATGATATAAAAAATAGGCCTATTTTTAGAAAAAAAAGTTATTGTATGTTCTCAGTGATAATTAACAAATGTTTCTACCATTGACAGGGTCCGTTTCTGACTGGGAGGTATTCCAAAAATCTGCAGAACAACCAGTGACCAGTTCCCTAATCAGCCTCAGAATACAGTCTGAGGATGCAGTGATGTATGGAGATGACATCCCTGTTTCTCTGAATGTCTTGAACAGCAGCAAAGCTCAGAAAAGTGTTTTTGTCTGTCTCAGTGCACAGTATGTTGATGACAAGGGCAATGGTTGTCCACACTTTTGGCAAAAATCCTTTGATGCCACTCTCCAGGCAAAAGAAGGTAGGTAGAAGCAATGCTTATTTTATGGTCACCTAAACGTTGCATCCATTTGTAAATGTAAAATATTGATTCAAATCTAAGTGTAAAAACTTAGGTGCAAGGGCGTGGCTATAAGAGCCTGCTGAGAGAACGCACGTTTCAGGGGCTCCTGAATCTCCATTACCTGGAGATTTCCTGGGGCAGCAGGAGACGGTGATTTCAGCTTGTGTCAGGGCAAGTGTGGTGGAAGCCCCTGGGCACAAAATCTGATGGAGGCCCCAGATACAGGAAAACGGTTCCCTGAATTGAGCTGCCAGCGGCTGTGCTTGGTGGCTTATGTACAGTGACGGCTCTGCACGCACCTATCACTGTAGCGTTGCTCTAGACTCTCCATCCTGCCCTGTGGTGGCTTTGGCCAGGCATGCCCCCACTTCCGCTGATAGCTTTGTTGCCGGCCTGGCGGCTCATCAGACCAAAAACTGAAAAGCCTCCTGTGGTGGAGGTGGGCTCTAGCCCCTTGCGCCCCCTCATAATCCGGCCCTGGTCAGGGGTCAGTCGGGTGGCGCCCGTGGTCAGCTGCGGCGCCTGTGATCAGTGGAGGTGAGGAGGGAGAAGGAGGCCGCCATCGTGCCTGTCAATTTCCCATGTCAGGATGCCGCGGGCAGCGACTGAGGGAGGCGGGTGTGCCAGTGTATTTGTGGCCAGGGGTCAGAGGTGACTTTGTGAAAACCTGCAGTGACGGTGAGAGAAGCTGTAGGAGGAGGATAAGAAAGACAGATGGTGGGGCTGTCGAGACGAGGTGAGAGAGGAGCCTTCATCTTGGATAGAGTGTTGTGGGCTGCTGTGAGATACCTGCTGGGTATCTCGGGGGAGAGAATCTAGGTGGCAAAGGGGGGAGCAATAGGCCAGGAGCCGCACAAGAGAGGGGGAGAACTAGCCACAACTCTCGCTTGTAACTTGGCAGATATATGTACAAGTGCAGTAGTTGCTGTCCCAGGGAAGCCGCCATCAATGTCTAGCCTATCCCCTCTCCAGGACCCCCCCAAGTTGAACAGTGGGTCCCTGGTCACCCCCATCCATTATCTCCCTGCCACAGCTATTGGGACCTGTAGTGCTATGAGTGGATTTGTGTGAGACTGGCGGCAGGCCAATCTCTGATTTACTCTACCTCCTATCCCTGCTCCCATATATGAGAGGTGCTAAAAAATAAAAATCCACCCTCATTCATTGCAGTCCTCAAACAATGGAGGCTCCGGGAGGAGCAAGGCAGGAACCCTCCAACCCTGATACAGCAGCCAACATGGTGGCCATCACTTCCTGTCAAAACATTCTAACCACAAGTTCAACAATTTACAGAAACAATTTAACTATTTCCGCCACAATCTGGATAAAATAAGAGATCAGACAAAGGAAGCATATAGGAAAATTGGAGAAGCGGAGGATAGTGTGGCAACAAATTCCGCGGAGCTGGCAACTCTCAGACAGGTGTTCACTTTCACAGAGAGGGTTGAAGACTCTGAGAGCAGAAATCGGAGAAATAACATCAGAATCCTGGGTCTCCCTGAGAAGGTTGAGGGGACCTCCCCAGAGCTATATGCTGAAAATCTCATCATGGTGTTACTATCCCCAGTGAGCCTGTCAAGATTCTTTACAGTGAAAAGGGCACACAGAATCCCCATGCCTCTCTGAGGCCTTTCATACTCGAGGTGCTACATTACAAGGATAGAGATGCCAATCAAAACGGCACCAAAATGAAAGGAACAGTGATGTTCTTTCTTTCTTTCCGGGTTTCACCTCAGAGGTCCAAAAGAGTCACGGAAAGACTCAGACAGAAGAAAATGATATACTCTATTATCTTCCCAGCAAGGCTGCACGTCCAAGATAGAGAATGCACAAAGTTCTTCACCTCAGCTGAAGAGGCGAATGGCTGGCTGTACTGGACTGGGCCTCACACTTGATGGAGGGGCATTGGATGCAAATTTTCTAGCTCCTATCTCCCTTTTTGTCTCCTTAGGGAGAAGCATGCTTGGTGCAGCCGTGGGTGCCCATGGTCTGATCCAGGGATGGGCCGGACTGGTCAACACTGTTGATACAATGTAGTTTGAAGTTTTTGTAACATTGTCTCTGCTGTGAGGGATTGCTAGCTTTATCCTCCTCTAGCTGATCAAACTGCTACTAGGAGCTCCCATGCTTTCTCAGGCATCCCGTACACTACCCCCCAGCCATACCCTGTCCCCCCTCCCTCTGTCCCGTGCATCTCCCCTGCTTGCCAAAGTTGGCTCTGGTAGAGCCGAGGGGGTCAGGGGTGGGATCTGTAGTGTTTTTGCTGAAACTATTATGTAGTAATGAAGGGGAAGCTAAAAATGTTATGTTCTGGTTTTGGTTATATGTGTCTAGGCTGTCTGTGTGTGTATGAATTAGTTATGTTTGGTTCAGGACTCAGATGGGTTGGGGCTGACTCAGGAGGGTGGGTGTGAGACAATACAGATTTAATCCAAGATTATCCCAGGGAACCTAGGGAAGGAATGTAAAATCATACGGCGGAACGTCCGGGGCCTTAATGACAAAATTAAGCAGACTACTGTATTCCAATTTATAAAACGTTATAAGCCCGATATTGTAATTTTTCAGGAGACCCACTTAGTGGGTTGTTGGCATTACACTACGGGTCTAGCCGTGTTGATCCCAAAGAGCACACCCTTTTTACTGTATTCTATGCATGTGGACCCAGGTGGATGTTTTGTGATTCTTCATGCCAAAATGTAATAATTGTAGGTCTTCACATTCCTCCCCCATTCATCGTATTATGGAAAAACAGCTTGCACTCCCCTCGGACCCGATTTTGCTTGTGGGTGATTTTAGTATGGTGCTGGACCGAGCTCTGGATAGGTTTGATGGGAGGGCAGGACCAATAACACAATTGGCTACCTGGCTAGGAGCAATGGGTCTGTCTGGGCTTAAGAGGTGGAGACACCCAGCGGATTGGGTGTTCTCCTGCCACTCGGCCTAGCACAGGACTCTACTGATCATGCTGAAGATGTCAAACATGCGCAGGAGTCAGGTCGGGTGGAACCTGAACCCACTATGTCCTTGTTGTAAAACGGAACTTAGTGTCCACCTCAGAGTTTCTGGGAATCTAACATGAAGGAAACGTACATAGGGGTATGGTGGAATGCTTTTAAAGCCGTTTATAGAGGCAGTGACAAAAAGGGGGGAAAGAGGTCACAGAACTAGAAAACAAACTGGCAACGGCAGAGCAGGCATTTACAGCATTGGCAAATAGTGGGGATCACTTAACTCTACTCACCCTTAAAAGGGAGTATAATTTCCTACTAACAGACCCTGCAAAAAAAAATATTAAAAAAGTAATATTTTTGACAAAGGGGATAAGAATGGCAAGATACCTTGCTAAAGTGGAGGGTACGCCTAATAACATTGCTGGAATCCCCTGTGGGGACTCCTTGGTGACAAGTGGGGCAGATATCTCTATGCAATTTAATAAATTCTATTCAGCTCTATCTCTTCAAGGGCTGACTACACATTGAAGGAACTGTATGAGTACTTACATAGCATTAATTTCCCTGTTCTTTCATTGTTCTGATTCATAAAGAGGGCAAACCACCTGACTCCTGCGCATCATATAGGCCCATTTCACTTTTGAATTAAGACACAAAAATCCTGGCCACTAGATTGAACAAAATAATTTTTCATGGGGCGTGGCTTGGCCGGTGAAGAAGATGGCGGCGTGAGTCCTCAGCTCGCAGAGAGATCTCCCATTCGCAACAGACCCTGCACCCCACAGCGATCATGGGCAAGACTGGCCGGTCGGGGACTTTGCCTAGATCATCTAGAACCCCCCAAACCCTCTCTCAAAGCTCTAGAAGTTACCCAGAGATGTTTCGTGTGCAACGGCCGGAGGAGGCGACCTCACGTGCTTCAAAGATGGTGGCATCTCCGTCCCCAGATAGCTCACCAGACAGACAGAGCATTGTGGCCTCCGACAGGGGAGACCCTGATCTCACCTCTCAACTAAGCCAACTACCCACCCGCTCGGAGCTGGCGAAATTCGCAGGGGAAATTAAAACCTCCATAACGGAGGCAGTGGCAGACCTGCGCGCTGACCTGCGGGCGCTGGCCCAGAAGGTGGAGAGGGTGGAGAAGGAGGAACGCGGGACGCGGCGGATTCTACGGGAGGTGAGCGAAGTGGTCACTGCTCACAACAGATATATGGTGAATGTACACCGTCACCTAGAAGACCTGGACAACAGGAACCGGCGATGCAACATAAGGATACGAGGGGTCCCCGAGGAGGTGGCACATGATCAAATTTCTGGGGCCTTGCTCTCGATCTTCAACACTCTATTGGAGAGACCGCCTGAAACACCAATAGACTTGGTAAGAGCTCATAGAGCGCTTCGTCCTCGGAATATTGGGGAGACGTCTCCAAGGGACATAATCTGCTGCCTACAAAGCTTCGCGCTTAAGGAGGAAATCTTGTCCAAAGCGAGGACCAGAGACTCCATTATGTTTAACAACTACGAGATACAACTGTTCCAGGACCTGTCAGGTATCACCTTGCAGCATCGTAGAGCCCTTAGGCCCCTCACCTCGCTCCTTCGGGAAAAGGGGATCCCATACAGATGGCGGTTCCCTTTTGCGTTGTCCGCCTCCAAGAACGGGAGAACAGGAACCCTTCGGACTCCGGATGACTTAGCTGCGTTCTGTGATTTATTACACCTGCCCCCGCTCTCCCTCCCAGACTGGTTTGGAGACTTTGCTATCCCGGACTTGGGGAGGCTCTTTGCCCCGCCTGGATCACCCCGCTCCCCCCAGCACGGCGGTCCGCAGGGGTCGCCGCCCCAACTGTGAGTGCCTGAATGTCACCTAATACTACTCTGCAGTGCCTGGGGAGGTCTTGGCCGTTAATACCTCAAGCTCAACTTTGACGCCTGGCACTCCCTACATTTCTTTCCAGCCATCAGGACTAGCAGCTTTGCCAAGCTTCAGCTGCTCTGACCAGGACTGCGTTGCGCGGTTTTCACGTGAGATGTTTTGGGTTCTATTCATTTTATATTGATGCTTGTCTGTTAAAGGGGCTTTCACTGCGTCTTAGTTACAGCCACGGCCCCCCTCTTCTTCTTATTCTTATTTTTATTTCTTATGCTTATTTTTATTCTTATTTTTATTCTTCACCAAAGGGTTTCCCTGGAGGGTGTCGTTTGGGGGTTTCGGGTGTACCCGTACACGCTACATCCCTTGCGGGGCGGGCGCTGCCGGACTGGGGGAGCTCGCGTCAAACAGTTGCATTCCGATTGTTATGTGTTATGTGTTAAGCTCATAGATCTCAGACATGTACGCTGTGAAGTCGTTGCTGTCTGGGCATCTCTGCTGTTAAAGGTTACATAGGGATGCCTGGTGTGACAATGAGGTTTGGCCCTCGCGCTAGCCTGGGAGGATGAGTCCCATACTCCGGAAACGTCAATGAGCAGGGCTGCTTTATGGAAGGCTCTGTCATCTTAGTATATTGCAGCCTGGATGCCGTTGGAAGTGCAGACTGCTGATGGGACTTTGAAATGGGGTCCCCCCCCCTTCGGGTGTACCCGTACCCGCCCCATTGCTGGCGGGGCGGGGGCAGCCGGAGTGGGGGGACTCAAGAAAACTAATTGCATTCTAATTGTCATGGGTTAGGCCCATCAGGGCTCTCACACATGCACGTGGGGATGTCTTTTCTTATCCGGTTATCTCTGCTGTTAAAGGTTGCATAAGAATGCGTGGATTTATAATAAGAACTGGCCCTCTCGCTAGCCTGGGGGGTGTTGTCCCAGACTCGGGATCCACCTATAAGCGGGGCTGTCCTGTGGAAAGCTCTGCCATCTAACTATATCGCAACCCTGGAGCTGTTAAGTGGCCAGGCTGCTGATGAGATGGTGGGATCGAGGTTTGCTAAACTGAGCTTTCAACCATGGGATAGCAGATATGCGTGCTATGTTAACAAAGCTTTTACTATCTGTTTAACTATGCATTTATAGGTTGCACAAGCGGGCACAGTAGCTACATGGGAAATGGTCCGGCTGTTGGCTTGTGGGGGGATGACCTATATTCAGGAACATTTATAGGCGTTGCTGCTCTACAGAAAGTTCTGCCATCCAGTTATATCGCATCCCTGGGGCCCGTATGGGTGCCGGCTGCTGATGGGATGGCGGTTTCGAATCATTGATCCCAACTTTCAAAATATGAGCTAACCACGCAAGAGTCTGCATAACTCCGCTGGTAGGGGCTGCATAGGAAGGAACAGTAATATAATATGGAAAGGCCCTTTGGCTAACCTGGGGAAAGCGAGTCATATTGAGTAATGTCTATGGGGAGGGCCGCTCTGTAGAAGATTCTGCCACCTAATCATATTACTATCCCGGGGCCTAGAAGGGGGAAGGCTGCTGATGACTTGGCGGTCATGTCTTTCGACGATTTTGGATCGTAACTATGAGATAGCAGTAATACAGGCCCTGATCACTAAGCCCTCACTGTCCATTTGCTTCGGCGGGGAACGGTAGACTGGAAAAGCACTGTCCTATAGTGACTAGTGGCCCTGTTACAAAACCGGGGTGTGGTGACCCATATTCAGGAAATGCCTTCGGACGCGGCCACTCCATAGACAGCTCTGCCATCTAGCTATATCGTATCCCCGGAGTCCGTTAGGGGGTGGGCTGCGGAGGGACCGACAGTGTTGACCTTTCATGTTTAAACTTTCACCTAGGGGATGGCCTCGTAAGAATCGGGCCCATGGGGCACAAGAAGAGGAAATCCCAGAGAGCTGGGGCGGGGGCCACTGAATGTTTGCTCGCGTGCATTAGGCGAGGTTTGAGGCGTAGGAGGAGAGATGGAAGATGCACGTAGCACGACTCACTAAGTTTAAGACTGGCCTACTCTGTTCATACGAGCTTGAAGTTGGGAATTTTACATCATAGTAATGTGGGAGGTTCTTCTCTCTGTTGGCTTATACTGCAAGTTGCTTCTTTATTTTCGTTTTAAAATACACCCGATGCTGGTGTCTCTCGCCGACCTTTCATGCTCCTAACAATCCAGGAACTTTTTTACTTAAAGTTCCTTTTTATGTGGAACCATAGAAGCCTCACGGCTGTGGAGGCTTACTCTCCTTCACGATAACTACACTGGTGGAGGAGTGTTATAATTTTATACCATCCGGTGAGGGCCTATTAGATTAGTCCCCTCTTATCTGATTCCACGGTTATTATCTTGTCTGGTATTTGTCCCTTCTCTTTGTTGTGTGTCTTTTCCCCTCGTGTGGCCCTTCATATTATCCTTCTTTTCCTTCCTTCTTACTTCCTATTCCCTCTCACTCCTGCCTGTCCTAATTCTCTTCCTCCGGGGGGGGGGGGGGGGGGGGGCTGGTTTGGGAAATGGAGTTTTTGACCAATCCGCGACTTTTGGTCTTGCTCTTTGTCCTTCTGTGCTCCCCCTGGTACAGGCCTACATAACCTACATCATGAAGGTGAATGTCATGTCAATCAATGTAAGGGGCTTAAACTCCCCTGAGAAGCGCCATGCATTACTGAGAGAGCTTAAAAAACACAAAGTACACATAGCATTATTACAAGAGACTCATTTTCAGGCAGAGAAAATCCCTTATCTTGGCAACAAAAACTATGCCACACACCGACTAGCCCCCTCCCCACTCTCTAAGACAAAAGGGGTCTCTATTCTCATAGATAAGAGCTTGTCATTTCAGCTGACAGAGGAACTAGTGGATAAGGAAGGTAGATTCCTATTTGTAAAGGGCAGGTTGGCAGACGGGCTCCCGATCACGTTAGCCAATGTCTATGCTCCGAATAGATCCCAGGGCTGTTTCCTCTCCGGGGTTATCAACAAGCTGAGGGCATTTCAGGAGGGGATGCTTCTTATGGGGGGGGACTTCAATTGCGCCCTTAACCCATTGATAGACACTTCAGACGCGAAATCCACCATCACTTACCGGGCTCTGAAGCGGATTAAAAAAGCCTTGCATCAGGTTCAAGTGGTTGATACCTGGAGACTCCTACATCCCCAAGGAAAAGACTTCACATTTTACTCCAACACTCACTCTAAATATTCTAGAATAGATTATATCTTTCTCTCCCAGAGAGACTTGGAGAAAATAGAGGCAGTGGAGATTGGCAATATAACTTTTACTGATCACGCTCCTGTGCTCCTCCATCTGTCCCTGCACTCAGCTCATCAGAAAGAATGGAATTGGAAGATGAACCCGGGCATTCTAAAAGATGTTAGGGTGGTGGAGAGGCTGAAAACGCAGATTATACTGTATTTCAAAGAGAATCAAACTGATATGGACCCAATGATAGTATGGGAAGCACACAAATGTACCATGAGAGGGATTTTGATTCAGGAGAGCTCCAGATTGAAGAAGGAAAGAGGGGCAAGGATGGAGGGTCTATTGGCTAGAATAGCTGGGCTGGAGACAAAACACAAACAATCCCTGCAAGAACAGTGCCTGACAGAACTGCAAACGGCAAGAAGAGAAGGAGATGCAAGGCACACTGGAAACGGGTGCAGGATCCGAGGCTGTCCAGGCCCCATAGACGTCAGATGAAGCAAGAAAAGGGAGTAGATCCGCACTCCTTAAAACTTAAAGCATTTATTTGGAAAAAGATAAAATCCAAAACTCCATATTCTTACAGCAGTATAAAAGCAGTACAGGACCCTGGCACATGAAAGTATGCCAATCTCGCTAACGCGTTTCGGACGCACAGAATAGGTCCTTAGTCATAGATACAGATGGCATAACAACATACAATAATATATATGGGTTGATTCAAAGAAACATGTAACAGCTTGGATTTGGCTCACGATCATCCTATTTTTCACGTCCGCTCGTGCGTTCGTATGAACTTGCGAGTGATTCAATAAGCAAATACGTTTCTATCCTAAAAGATACGTCCGTTCGTATGGCAGTTCGGGAATCAGACCTATGTCAGTTTCCATCCTGAATTTTCCGTTTCATTTCTCAGGTTGCAACATTGGTTTTGCCCTTTTTCCTTTTTTGTCTGGACGTAAATCCTTCTGATCTTGCGGCTCCGCACTACAAACTTACCTCATTAAAGTGCATTCTAAATATTTGGTCTTTTAATTTTCTTTATTTCATTCATTTTGTAGTAACCAACCATTAATGAATGCATTTGCATAAGTAAATCTTACTTTGTTTAATTTTTACTTAACTTGCATTTTTTACTTGTGGATTTAATTTTAATATTTATGCTTCAAATGGTACAACTTTAAATTTTTAGTGTGGTTACCCACACCCTCTACATACAGATTGCTCATAAATATTAAAAAACACCCAGAAACTTCTGCATGTTATGAGCCTAGAAACAGCCAAGATGGCGGCTCAGGTATTATCGGGCAGCCTGCAAACAGAAAGGGCCTTGTGACTGTGTTGCTCTGGATTCTTTGATTTCTGACCTTTCCATGCCCCCAGCTCTACTGTGTCTGTGCAAAATACAGCAGTAACCCACATCCTGCACTTTATCCCGCTCTCCTCTCCTCAGTAAGTGTGATGCATCTGACCAAAGATGTGCTTAAATAATTAAACAAAGCAAAGGTAAACAACTACACCAATAAATGCAATCTAAAAATATTATTCTAGTACCTCAATTTTAAATTAAATAACAAAGGACATAAGTTTCTTTAATTAACGCAAATATATTGCCAAATAAAGGTTTACATGCAAAGGACTAATTAAGGTCCACATTACAATGCTTTTATAAGGCATACATGAATCAGGTATGCATTGCAATACAATTTATGGCCTCGGCCATGCTGATACATGCAGTTCATTGGAGCACAAGACGCGCAGACTCCTCCACTTAGCCAAAAAACCTGTTCACGAACAGCAATCCGGCTGCTAAAAGGTGTCGGCTGTGGCTTTCTTTTAAAACGCGTTTAGAGGTTTCTCTGAATCACACCTAAACACATCCAATTAACCTAAGTTTTACGTTTTGATCCTAAGTTTTACGTTTTGATCCTAAGTTTTACGTTTTGATCCTAAAATTTAGGAACGAACTTCCGCTGATCGTAAGAGCATATACGCATTCGTACGTAGGCTCGTGCGAGTCGTAAATGGCCAAAAAAACAGGAAAAAATGACTAACACCCACCCAAACTTACGATTCTCGATACGAAATCAATTAACTTTTGCTCTTTGAATCGAGGGGATAGTGTATAGCATAATGCACTTACCCTCCACCAGCTGCAAAGCGTGGACGCGAGTCCCCCCTGCGCACGCCGCCTCAGCCGCCGGCGGGGTAGAATGACGTCATGCGTACAGCAGCGCCAGGCCGAACCAATGGCAGGCTAAGAAGCGGCAGCCAATCAAGGCGTAGGAGGGAGATACGTCGCGAGCACGGTTGCTAAGCAACTCTATAAACAATGTACAACAGCGGGGAGGGAGAGACCAATAAAATAAAACAAATTCAGAAACAAAAGACAGAGAACGGCCCTATTGCCAAATAGAATATTACATAAAGAATGCGAGCAATCCTGGGCATAAGGCCGTACTTATTAAACATAGGCTTAAATCATCGTATGCAAAAGGCAAAACGGGCAAATGGCCATGTATGATGAGCCCAATGATGTATATGATAATGCATAGGACAATGCCTGGAAGTAGCACAAAAAGGAAATATAATCAAATAGGAGGTCTTAGCAATCCATGCACAGTGCCATGAATACCAATGAAATTGATATAAAGATGTAGCTTTATGAAGTGTATTCAGGCAGCAAAGCCAATAACAGAATAATAGTATGAAGCGTGGAGACTACCCTAGCCAACACTAGTAATAATACTATTAAAGGTCACATCCAGGTGACCTCAACGAGTGTATCCTAACATTGGGGCATGCCAGATATGTGATTAATAATACAGTATATAAGTGGCCTAAGCTGGTGTAAAGTATATCACTAAAATAGACACGACATCAATTTATAATAAAGGAGAGATCCCATTTATGATTGAGGCCATGGGGGAAACGTGTATTAAGAGTGAAAATCCAAAATGCCTCCCTCATCAGCAATTTCTTATGGATATCACCCCCCCTGGGCCCCATGGATACCCTTTCTAAGGCTGTCACCCTAATTAAGGGGTTACTATCAGCATGACATTGATTGAAATGTTTGGCCACATTAGAGTTCTTGATCAATTCTGGTTTGCCAATACCATACAAATGCTCTGTGATACGGGTTTTCAATTTGCGTGTAGTGCAGCCTACATATTGTATTTGGCAATACATGCAGGTAATGAGATAAACAACCATCTTTGTATTACAGTTAAGCAGAGTTTTGATTGGAAAACTATTGCCATTACTGATAGACGTGAAACTATTACCCTTAGCTACATATCTGCATAGACCGCAGCGAGGGCCACCACATGGGAAAAATCCCCTAGTAGCCAACCATGTCTTACAGTCTCCCCTGTGTGTTTGAAAAAAACTGGGTGACAAGGTATTGGATAGGCTCGGGGACTTGCGGCTGACCAGTCGCACCCCCTCATCTAGTATGTCTCTAAGGAGGGGGTCTGCTTTTAAGATGGGTAGGTTGTTTCGGATTATCCTGCAGATCTCCTTAAACTCCAAGGTGAATGGGGTGCTAAATGTCACCCCTCTAAAGGAGGAAGAAGAGCCTTTCTTTGTATCTAATTTCTTATCATCCCCTAGGATGCTGGTCCTCGGCCTCCTAAGGGCAATATCCCTGGCTCTTGTAAGCATCCATCGGGGGTATCCCCGACTCGCTAGTCTGGACTGAATATCGATGGACTCTTCTAAAAAGGATTCCACGCTGGAACAATTCCTCCGGCTCCGTACCATTTCCCCTACCGGGATAGATTTAATCGTATGGGCCGGGTGACAACTCGAGGCACGGAGTATATTGTTACCAGCTGTCGGCTTACGGAATGTGGACGTCCGATAACCCTCATTAATGGTATCTAGTGTTATTTTTAAGTCTAGAAATTCTAGTTCACACTTATGCCTATGAGCTGTAAACTCTAAATTCAGATGATTATTATTGCAATAATCCGTAAAGTCAGTAAGGTCGTGCTCGGTTCCCCGCCATATGAGTAACAGGTCATCAATATACCTAAAATATGCCATAATATTACCCCGCCATGTGTTATTATCACTGTATATGGAGTGGTGTTCCCACCACCCCATGTACAGGTTGGCCAAGGAAGGTGAGAATGGCGCCCCCATAGATGCTCCCCGGATCTGTAAGTAGAAAATCCCGTCAAATGCAAAATAATTGTGCTGTAATAGGTACTCTGTTGTCATAATAATGAAGGCACACAAATTTGGCTCATATTCTGAATAGTGAATGAGGTGAAACCTCAACGCCTCAATAGCTAGATTTTGGGGAATTGATGAGTACAGGGATGTAACGTCCATGGTGCATAGGGTTAGATCCGGCTCCCAAGGTGTATTGGAAAGGAGGCGTATCAGGTGGCCAGTATCACGTAGAAAACCCGGCAATCTCTGTACCAATGGTTGCAACATTGTGTCCAACCACTTGCCCATTGGTTCGTGAAGACCCCCAATGCCGGCCACAATGGGTCTGCCTTTGGGTGGAAAATCCTGCTTGTGTATCTTTGGCAGGTGGTGGAACAGTGGCACAACAGGGTACAGAACCTTAAGTCTATCAGCTAGTCTAGGTGAAAGGACTCCAAGTGACAGACCCTCTTCAATCAGCTTAGAAAGAGAGACCTGAAATTCCCCTGTGGGATCATTTGACAATTTCTTATAGGTGGCAGGGTCCCTAAGCTGTCTAATAGCCTCTTCTCGGTACATGCTACTGTTAAGAATAACCACCTTACCCCCTTTGTCGGCCTGACGTATAACGATCTCCCTGTTATTCTTGAGATCTTTAAGAGCCTTCACTTCCTGGGGTGAAAGGTTACCTTTATGATCATGGGAACAAAGCGGTTTCAATTTCATTATATCCCGCTCTACAGAATCCTGAAACATGCCAAGGACATCCCCGCGTGAATTGATCGGATAAAAATCCGAATTCTTGAAGTTAGGTGGAGTAGGGGCACTAATGTGTGAGAAGGGCGATTTTTGTCCCAACTCAAATTGTAATTGGTCAATGTCATTATTTCTACACATTGAGGAAAAATCTGAAGGGCACACCAAAGATGTCAGAGAAACTTGACTCTGCACATCATGTGGCATAACATTGCCAGATGACAAATCAATGACCTCATCCGCCCCATCCATATCACTCTTCCCATTAGAGAAGTGTCGTTTCAAGGTAAGAGATCTTACAAATTTATTTACGTCCAACAAAGTGTTAAAAGGATTAAAGTGAGTGTCCGGTACGAATGATAGTCCCTTGGACAGCAGGGACACCTCAGCTGATGATAGAACTGACTGACGCAAGGAAGGAACTGAAGGAGGCGCTGACGGCAGCTGCAGGGCGGGCATTCACTTTCAGAAGCGGACTTTTCTATGAACAGGGCAATAAGCCGGGCCGCTTACTGGCCAGGGCCCTGAACCCATTACATGCCAAGACCCCTGTAAGTGGTATTAGGAACTCAGCGGGGGTACTTCAGCAGCGCAATAAAGCTATCGCTGAGGCGTTTAAAACATACTATTCAAATCTCTATAACTTGCCGGTTCAAGGACAGAGAGAGACAATTGGGTTGATTCAAAGAAACATGTAACAGCTTGGATTTGGGTCACGATCATCCTATTTTTCCCGAACGCTCGTGCGTTCGTATGAACTTGCGAGTGATTCTATAAGCAAATACGTTTCTATCCTAAAATTTACGTCCGTTCGTATGGCAGGTAGGGAATCAGACCTATGTCAGTTTCCATCCTGAATTTTCCGTTTCATTTCTCAGGTTGCAACATTGGTTTTGCCCTTTTTCCTTTTTTGTCTGGACGTAAATCCTTCTGATCTTGCGGCTGCGCACTACAAACTTAGCTCATTAAAGTGCATTCTAAATATTTGGTCTTATTTTTCTTTATTTCATTCATTTTGTAGAAACCAACCATTAATGAATGCATTTGCATAATAAAATCTTACTTTGTTTAATTTTTAGTTAACTTGCATTTTTTACTTGTTGATTTAATTTTAATATTTTGGCTTCAAATGGTACAACTTAAATTTTTTGTGTGTGGTTACCCACACCCTCTACATACAGATTGCTCTCAAATATTAAAAAACACCCAGCAACTTCTGCATGTTATGAGTGTAGAAACAGCCAAGATGGCGACTCAGGTATTCTCGGGCAGCCTGCAAACAGAAAGGGCCTTGTGACTGTCCGTGCCCCCAGCTCTGGGGGCAAAATACAGCAGTAACCCACATCCTGCACTTTATCCCGCTCTCCTCTCCTCAGTAAGTGTGATGCATCTGACCAAAGATGTGCTTAAATAATTAAACAAAGCAAAGGTAAACAACTACACCAATAAATGCAATCTAAAAATATTATTCTAGTACATCAATTTTAAAATAAATAACAAAGGACATAAGTTTCTTTAATTAACGCAAATATATTGCAAAATAAAGGTTTACATGCAAAGGACTAATTAAGGTCCACATTAAAATGCTTTTATAAGGCATACATGAAATGTATTAAATCAGGCATGCATTGCCATACAATTAATGGCCTCGGCCATGCTGATACATGCAGTTCATTGGAGCACAAGACGCGCAGACTCCTCCACATAGCCAAAAAACCTGTTCACGAACAGCAATCCGACTGCTAAAAGGTGTCGGCTGTGGCTTTCTTTTAAAACGCGTTTAGAGGTTTCTCTGAATCACACCTAAACACATCCAATTATCCTAAGTTTTACGTTTTGATCGTAAGTTTTAGGATTTGATCCTAAGTTTTACGTTTTGATCCTAAAATTTAGGAACGAACTTCCGCTGATCGTAAGAGCATATACGCATTCGTACGTAGGCTCGTGCGAGTCGGAAATGGCCAAAAAAACAGGAAAAAATGACTAACACCCACCCAAACTTACGATTTTCGATACGAAATCAATTAACTTTTCCTCTTTGAATCGAGGGGAATGTTGAGACGAATGCAGGCCTATCTGGCAGAGGTGGATATGCCCAAACTGCCCAAGGAGACCTTGGATGCCCTTGAGGCGCCCCTCACTGTTTTGGAGTTACAGAACGCAATTAAACAGACCAGACCAGGAAGGGCCCCCGGACCAGATGGCTTCCCTAGTTTATATTATAAGGAATTTGCCCCCCAAGTGCTACCGCATATGGCTAAGGCCTTTGAGAGTGCCGGCAAGTCAGGTTCGCTTCCACTGCGCACCTTAGAGGCGCAAGTAGTGGTTATTCCTAAAGAGGGGAAGGACCCTAAAATCTATGCTAAGGCCCTGGCGGGTAGACTGGCCGGCCTCCTCCCGGAACTGGTTGAGCAAGACCAGACGGGCTTCATCCCGGGCCGGGAGGCTCGTGATAACACGATAAAGGCCTTGAATGTCCATTGGTGGGTAACCCGTCATAAAGTTAAAACTGTAATGCTTTCAACAGATGCTGAAAAAGCATTTGACAGGGTAGACTGGCGATGGATTGAAGCAGTGCTGCGGCACATAGGGTTGGGTGACAGGGCCCTGAACCGAGTCTTGGCCCTGTACTCCAATCCTGCGGCAAAGGTACGGGTTAACAATACAAACTCAGATTCTTTTGATATACGCAACGGAACAAGACAGGGATGCCCCCTTTCCCCATTAGTGTTTGCGCTCTCGCTTGAACCATTCTTGCGGAAGGTGAGGCTGAATGTGGATATTAAGGGAATCTCGATTGGGGACAGGGAAAGGAAAGTGGCTGCTTATGCAGATGATATGTTGTTTTTTCTGTCCAATCCAGCTGTTTCCATACCTAATCTACTCCAGTAGTTCACGCGCTTTGGGACGCTCTCGAACTTAAAAATCAATTATAGCAAATCCATGGCCTTGGGTGTTGGCCTCCCTTCTGCAGAGGTGACGGTCTTGGAGCGGTCCTTCTCATTTCGCTGGGTATCGGGCAGTATCAGATACTTGGGGATTCAGCTTCCTACCTCTCTTGAACATTTATTCAACTTGAATTTTGCTCCCTTGGAAACCAAAATCAGAAAAGACTTGGTGAAATGGGACAAACTAAAGTTGTCCTGGTTTGGGAGGATCGCGGTCCTAAAGATGAATGTTCTCCCAAGGCTGTTATACCTTTTGCAGTGTATCCCTATCAGCATGCCTAGGTGGTTTCTGCAGAGAGTGCGCTCCCTGTTCTCAAAATTTATCTGGAGCAATAAAGCACCCAGAATCAAGGGTTCCATTCTGAGGCTTCCGAGGGCTAGAGGTGGAGTAGGATTACCTTGTATTGAAACTTACTCACGGGCTATACATCTTAGTAGGGTCATAGAATGGCAGACTTGTCGGGACAAGACGGACTGGGTTGCAATTGAGGACGCGGTGTGTGGAGGGAAGCTGAGGGCAATGGGTACACTGGGGAGAGCGCATGCCCCGGAGGTAGTTAGGAGGCACCCGTTTATAGGGGCTACTATCGGGGTCCTGGAGGTAGTTTGCAAAAAGCACAGAGACCTGGTGTCACTGCCTGGGCCTTTGACTCCCCTCACAGATAACCCACTTTTTCCCCCAGGTATGGAGAGGTCCTTTCTGAGAACGTGCACATTGCACAGACCCTGGAGAGCAACACAGCCTACCCTCCCATATTTACAGCTAAGGCACTTTGTGAGTTCAAGAGACCTGAGAGGCAATGTAGATAAACCACCGTCAGATTTTGAGAGAGCCTGTTTGGGTAACGGCCCCAAAGCACACTTGCTATCTTGGACTTATGGCCTTTTGCTGTCCTCAGTGGAAGAAGAGGAGAAGCCGTGGGAACGGAGATGGTCTGAAGCCCTGTCGATCAGCTTGGATGAAGAAGCATGGGATTCCATATATCAGGGGGCACACAAAAGCATAGTAGGCTCTTCGCTACAAGAAACCAATTACAAAATCATCTCTAGGTGGTACAAGACACCACAGCGCTTACACCGTATCTTCCCTGAGGTCCCAGACAGATGCTGGCGGTGTGGTGGGGAAGGCACAGATATGCTCCACATTTGGTGGAGCTGCCCCAAAATTAAAGTGTTCTGGGAGAAAATTCATGCTCTGATAGGGAAAATACTGGGATGTGAGCTGGAGTGGAACCCGGCGGGATACCTGCTTAATTGGACAGCGGATGGTAGGGGGGCTGCTGGATATGGTCCTTTAGCTGTCCATCTACTGAATGCTGCCAGAACGTTGATCCCCAGAAAGTGGAGATCTGAAAATGTGCCTACAGTGGCGGAGTGGCTCAGACAGATAAATCACATTGAGACAATGGAAGAGATCCTATATTCCAAACAGGATAGGTTGGAAGCATTTAGGAAAGTATGGACGATCTGGCAAGTGTTTAGGGATTCAGACGAATACAAAAGGGAATTCCCCTCTTGAGCGGTTACTTGGTCGGATTCCCTGGTGTGGGGGAGGGGCTGACCAGGAGCTGGGCATAGGCAGTTGCACGGGGAACATTTGGTCGATGGAAGGTTGAGACTGGATGGTTGACGCCGTCTCTGCCTCCCTGGTGCTAGGTGCTGTTCCCTAGAGAACATTTCTGAATAAAGTACATTATGAGCAACTCTGAATTATACCTCTGTAACTGATTGCCCTATGCTGATATGACATGTGACAACGGTCCCCTTCACATTATTTGTACTGCAAATTATATGTATGTGCCCACCTTCCCCCCCCCCTTTTTCCCTCCCCTCCCCTTCCCTTCCCTTCTTTTCCTCCCCCCCCTTCAACTTATGTAACAAATGTGTTCCTTATATGTCGATATCTGTATTCCCATTGTTGTATGATCACAAAATGCAAACTGTTGTTGTCAAAATTTTCTTTTCTCAATAAACATAAGTATGGAAGAGAAAATCATTTTTCATGCCAGGGTGCACTACCTGCATAAATCTCTAGCCTCCAGATAATGCATGATAATTAAGAGCAGGACAGGCATCTCACTGGATAATGAGAAGGCCTTTGATTCAGTTGAATGGCTCTACCTGTGGGAAGTGCTAGGTAAATTCGGCCTTCACACAAATTTTATTAAATATGTACCGTATATACTCGAGTATAAGCCGAGTTTTTCAGCCCACTTTTTGGGCTGAAAAAAGCAGCCTCGGCTTATACTCGAGTCAGACTTACCTGAGCGAGGGCAGAAGAGCCTCCGAGGCGGCAGACGAGACGCCGAGGCTTCAGAACTCGGCGGGGAGATCAGTACACCCAGCGCGAGGTGGGTGTACCAAGATGGCGGCCCGGGCCTCAGTGACGCGACGTGACGTGGCGGCGCGGAGCGCGCCGGCCGCCATCTTGGTACACCCACCTCGCGCTGGGTGTACTGATCTCCCCGCCGAGTTCTGAAGCCTCTGAGGCGGCTCTTCTGCCCTGCGGACCCATGCCGTCGTCCCGCGCCGTCCTCTCTCCCGCACCGTCGCTGGAAGGAGCCTCGCTGAAGATCCTGCAGGAGCTGAACTGGTGAGTGTGTGTGTTGTGTGCATTGTATGTGTGCTGTGTGTGTATGTGTGCTGTGTGTGTATGTGTGCTGTGTTGTGTGCTGTGTGTGCCTTGTGTGTGTATTGTGTGCTGTATTGTGTGCTGTATTGTGTGCTGTGTTGTGTGCTGTGTGTGCCTTGTGTGTGTATGTGTGCTGTATTGTGTGCTGTGTTGTGTGCCTCGGCTTATACTCGGGTCAATAACTTTTTCCAGGTTTTTGGGGTAAAATTAGGTGCCTCGGCTTATATTCGGGTCGGCCTATACTCGAGTATATACGGTAAAACTACTGTACAGAAATCCTACAGCCAGAGTGAGAACGGCCTTTACTCTAATCCTTTTTCTCTAAGCAGGAGCCCAGTCAAGGATACCTGCTTTCAACATTGCTCTTCGATCTGACTATAGAACCCCGAGCGAATATAATTAGGATTTCCACCCTTATTACGGGTTGGAAACTGAATGGGATAGAGGAAAAATTATCTCTATATGAGGATGATATGCTGGTGTACCTAGTGAATTGCTTGGGTGCTCTGGATGTCCTGCTTGACACAGCAGAAACATTTGAGAAATATTCGGGCGCATGGATAATGCTGCCCATCTGGTTATCTCCTCCAGATCCAGAATAAAAGTGGCGCATGGTTTTAGTACTTAGAAATTATAAGCATGCAGCCTGGCAAATACTTTGACCTAAATATCTCCCCGGTAGTGGCAAAGCTAAGAAGGCGTACATCCCATTGGGCATCTCTGCCCCTCTCTGTTATGGGTAGAATCCACCTCACGTCAGTAATGGAGACGAGGGATAGATTATGTCAAACCAAATCGATTCACCAAACATACGTCACGCTTGCTCGGCTGCATAGAATGGGTCTCCTGAATAGTGATCTTTGTCCAAGATGTAAGATGGATAGGGCTACATGGGTGCATATGCCATGGTCATGCGCAGCCTTGGAGCGCTTCTGGAGGGAGGTGGTGAGAGTGGTTGGAAGGGTAGTCGGGTATCGGGTCCAGGGCTCAATTGTGCTTTGCTTGCTGGCGATAATGGAGCCACTCTCAGAGAGAAGTGCGTTTAAATCCTTTGCTAGGAAACGTATTTTGCTAAACTGGAAGCACCCCCTCTTTACTCTCAGTGCAAGCCTGATTAACCAGAAACTCCCCCTATATAAACTGACCTATACTGTTCGTGAAGCCACCCCATAAATTTTACAAAATTTGGGACCCGTTGCTTCAATGCTCAGGGCATCAGAGGTTTATTAGGGGTGATGGGGAGTGCCATATGCCTGGGTCGCCTTTCTGCCCTCTTCCTCCTCCCCCGCAGAGGTAGTATGAGGTCTACCAGCTTAATCCCGCGAATGTAATTGATCCTCGCTGGGCCTGCTCCCCCCACCCTCTCCTGTTACGGTGGTCTCAACCTCCCTTGGATTTCTGGTAGAAATGTATGTCAGAGTTTTGTGGATGATTGATAGTCTGAATGGATGTCTTTGTCTGCTAGGATGCAGTGTTATGTTTGGTGCCTGCGGCACCACTAAAGAAAGCATAGCTTCAAAGTGATTAAAATGTATTTAAATGTTACACAAATTATCCCTATTCCTTGTTGCAAAAATTGTACATGTGGGAATAAATCAAGACATCTTGCTATTTTATTCTCTTTGCTAGTCATGGCTTTCTCATTTTAGGGTGACTTTGACTACTACTTATTGCTGTTTAACCACCGTGCATAGTGGTGGGAAAAAGGCTAATCATGTGAAAATGAAAGCTTAGCCTGAATACGAGTGGGGCATTAACTGTAGCATTAACACCCTACCCAAGGCAGCCTAACACCTTGTAGCTCCTGGCATGTTAAGAAAAACCTTACCTTCAATCTGTTTTTTGTAGGCAGATGCAGTGGATTGAGCTACTAGATTGCTGTTAGATTCCTGTACACGTCACTCTTATGAAATGCAAAAGCCAGTCAGATTACTAACAAAATGTATTCCAAGAAAAAAGAGAGGGAGGTCCACACTCCCCAATAAGTGCTAAGGGTTACATATAATGAGTGGCACCACCTTCAAAGATGTATACAAAAATATCCCAATTTATTACATAAAAATACACTAGTTAAAATACATTTAGAAAATTACACTACATACACACACAAAACCACAAGGGGGCGCCAGGGGTCTGTTCACAATACATAGTATTGGTGAATCAATTCATTCCAAAGAATATAAATACATTTTCAACAAATTCTCAATATAATATTCCAATCCTGTGCAGAAAAATACTAATTATGTGCAAATTACAATATAATACATACAGTGCAACTAAATAACCCTCAATAAATCCTAAGCTTAACATAAATAATCTAAATCCATAAAGCACTATCAAAGAGCAGGAAAACGAGCCAGGGTGAGTCAAGTGAGAGTAAAAAAGCAAAGGTGTGCATACAGACCAACCAGGAGCACCCCCACAGAAGTAAAACGCCAACGTTTGCACTACTTCCTCAGGGCGATGTACTCAGGGGAGCTCCTCCACCTCCAATATATAAAGTCCATAAGTGCCACCCAGTGATGGATATTAGCCAATCAAAGATCATAATCAATCCAACCCCCAGAGACACTCCCCATGTACCCCACCCGGGCGCCCACCCCCCACGCACATAAACCAGGACGCACCTGTAGCATGATGATAAGATGGCAGTAGTTCAAAGGATGTAAACTAACAAAGGCCACGACACCGCGCGAACGCACTCCAGCCGGAAGTGCGTCACACGGGAATCCGGCCCCCATTGCTGGACAACGTCCAAAGCCAGGGGCGTGCCCAGGATAGTTGTCACTCAAATAAGGCGAATTGCAGGCAACCGCGCTGACAATCACCACAACGCTTATACTAATGCCATAATCATGTGACTCATATAACTCGGGTGCGCCCAAGGATAATACGCCAGCATGCCTGTCGGCGCCCTCAGTCTATGCGGCGTCATGATAACTGACACCCGTGCGTGCGCATCAAAAGGGGGTGGGGAGGGGCACCCAGGGGAGCGCAAAAGGGAACGTCACGGAGGGAGGAGAATGACGCTGCAGGCTAGGCTCCCCTAACCGAGCCAAAGCCAAACAAGCGCACGCACGGCAATAATCACGCCGTGCATGCCTACACTGTGTGGCACTGCAGCCATGCCGGCTGTGCAGACAAGCTCCCCTGAGAGACAAAAACAATTGTGAATGTAGAACATGAACATGACAAAAACAACATATTATTACTTACAACACTATATACACTGATACTATTTAAAAATTTCATCTCAACAATATTCAACAGTAATAAATATAGAGTATGCCTGTACCACATATCCATTAAGGGTCTAACAAAGAATATATATATATATATATTAAATCTAATTACTAGAAATATAATATAATGATATCTTCCAAATATAGGAGAGACTCCATGCCAACAACCACAACTGTGTCATGGAGGTAGGGAACAACATCCCAATGTGGTAAAGGTAATACAACTCGCAGGATTAAATTTAGCAGATCTTAGACATCAGGAAACCAATCTTCCATCATATATATACAACAAGGGTACATTCCCATAAACAAGGGATCTAACAGGTGTCAGAAATATTCAGATGGCAGTAGGAGTACAGGCTCCAAAGGGCAAGGGAGTTCAAGGGTAAATTACATGCACGATGGTATCCTCCAGGAACAATGATGGCAGCTAATGGGGATATCCCCAACCATCTTTACAATATCGTGTTAATCACGGCATTGGTTGACTCCTCCTCGTAGCAGCTCCAAAATATGGCATCCACAAGTGTCCAGACCAAAAACATGCATCTTATAGGAGTATCTTATTCCTATAGTAATAGACATACAGGCTCCAGGGTATAGGAGGGTCCATGGATAAAAGACATAAACAATGGTGTTCACCAGGGGCAATGATGGTAACTAATGGGAATATCGCCAGACATCTTCGTGATATCGATGTTTGCATTAATCGCGGCGTTGGCTGCAGCCTCCTCACAACAGCTCCAAGGTATATCAGCCATAAGTATCCAACCCAAAAGCGTGCATCTTCTGAAAATATCTGTGAAGTCATATAACGAAACAAAAATCATGAATACCAAGTGACCAAAACCAAACCGTGCACCATAATAAACAACACAACATTCGTGTGTAGACAATAATTGTAAAACAACAATACAACTGCTCATACCAATCTTAACAAAAGAAAAAGGAAAAACATGCACATACGCTAGCCCTAGATAACTTACTGATAGCCGACCCTATTGCCCCAAGAACGGGGTAAAGGACACATCCTCGTTCAGACCACTAGGATACTGCGTATCCAACAAGTATATCCACCTTAGTTCCTGCTGTAAGAGTTTGCGCTTTAAGTCACCCCCCCTTGGGACAACCCCAACTCTCTGGACGCCCATAACCTTAAGATGTCTATACTCAGCTTTATGTACTTGCAAAAAATGTCTGGCCACAGGTGTGATTACTTTACCTTGTTCCAGATGTACACCCGCCAAACGTATACTTGAGATATGGGCCTGTAATCTAGCCTTAGGACTGTTTTTAGTTTCTCCAATATACATTTTGGGGCAAGTACACCATAATGCATGTACAACACCTGTGGTACGGCAGTTGATAAATTGTTGAATTTTGAATGTTTTTCCAGTAATAAAATTACATACTTGCTTATCCTTAACCATATATTGACATATGGAGCATTTGCCACATGGGTAATTGCCTACAGTCTTGTGCTCTGTAAGCCAATCCGAGGGTCAACTAAAGTGACTAGAGCATAGTAGGTCCCGCAGATTTGGTGCTCGTTGGGCCACCATTTGTGGACCCTTATGTGTCCACCTTGTGAGATCCGGGTCCGACTCTAGTATGCTCCAGTGTCTCTTTAGGATACGTCTAAGATTGCCCCAATCCCGGTTATATCTAGTACAGAAACGGACCTCAGTGCTTGCCTGTTTTTTAGTTTTCGGGATCAACAACCTGTCCCTCGGCGTGGATTCTGCTCGATTCCACGCCCGCCTAATGATGTTTTTGGGGTATCCCTTCTTTAAAAAACAGTCACTCAGATCCCTGGCATGATGCTGAAAACGCGCCTCCTCTGAGCAGTTCCTACGCGCCCGTAGGAACTGGCCGACCGGTATCCCATTCTTCAATGGGGTGGTGTGGAAGCTTTGATAATGCAATAATGTATTGGTCGAGGTTGATTTATGGAACAAGTCCGTCTCAATCTTGCCACCTTCTGCCATCTTAATGTTTATGTCCAAAAATGTGACCCCAATTTTAGAACTTTGTGTTGTAAGGAAGATATTAAACGGATTGTCATTCAGTGCATTGATAAACTCCTCCAACTCATCCCCAGTCCCCCGCCACAGCAACAGCACGTCATCGATGTAACGAAACCAGCCCAGCACGTGCCGGCACAGTCCCACAAGATCGTCCTGGAACACCACCTCTCGCTCCCACCAACCAAGGAATAGATTGGCGATGGTGGGAGCACAGCGTGCCCCCATTGCAACTCCACACGTCTGTAAATAATAAACACCATCAAAAATAAAGAAATTGTGCGAGAGCACAAAATCTAAAAGCTTCAAAATAAATTCCTGTTGGGAACGAGAGGTGTCCCCAGCCATGTCTAGGAAATACCGGCACGTGCGGGCGGCATCGAAATGAGAAATGTTGGTGTAAAGGGACTCGACGTCCATTGTCACCAACAGAGTATCCTCAGGTACATATAGTAGATTAAGTCGGTTCAACAGGTCCGCCGAGTCCCTCACATATGACGGCAGTGCTGTGACGAAGGGCTGGAGATGCTGATCAATGAAAATACACGCCTTCTCTGTAAGACCCCCGATGCCCGCCACAATAGGTCTTCCGGGGGGGCACCGGGGGTTTTTATGAATTTTAGGCAACAAATAGAACGTTGCAACAACCGGATGGTCCACTATGAGGAAGTCATACAGCCTTCGGTTAATTATGCCATCCCCCCATGCACATTTAATCAATGTATCATAATCATTTTTAAAGGTCTGTAAGGGATTACTTCTTAGCGGCTGATAGTGTTGGGGGTTCTGGAGTCTCAGGGCCTCGGCACGGTAGAAATCCCGGGACATTATGACGATGTTACCACCTTTATCCGCTTCCTTGATCATGATGTCCCGGCGTGCCCGAAGCCCCGGGCCCCAGAGAATTAAACTGTCTAGTTACCCAGGTTTATTCTTAGATATTCCATGATCTGGCTGAATGAAAATGACCTAACCGCCTTAAATCTGACCTAGTGGCTACATTTACATCGTGGTCTTTAGTTCTGGCTGCAAATCTTCAGTGTAACGTGTCTGATGGCCAAAATTACAGTTAAGCTATATATTAAACCAAATTAAATACTATTATAACTGCACGTCAAATTGTCTTTCCAAAAAGATTCCAAGAATGTTTATGCAATATGGTAGACCCTAGCCCGGAACCATTTTCAGAACAGCCCTGCCAAATACTCCTTACTCTAATGAGAAAATAGAACAGTTTTAAAATGTACTACAAACATGCATGTACACAGAGGTCCAAGACTCTTGCACCACAGACAATTTTGTAGATTTAGCTGCACTTTCTTGTTTATAGCAAGCTACTTACATTCATTGTAAATGTAATTTATGATTTTAACTTAATTAATTGTTTGGTATTTTATGTCATCAGACTACATACTTCAAGCCCAGATTCCTCGCCTTCAGTATTCACCATCGCCCTTAGAAAACAGTGTGGTCAGACTCACTGGTCTTGTGAAGGATGCCATGAGCACATACTGCTCTAGCACCAAGATAATTTTGCAGAAACCTCAAATCATCATGAAGGTAACTAGGATTACAGGCTAAAGCTTTAAATACAGTTATTTTACAAGCCTAATGTTATATAAATCCATATTCGATCACATTTGCAGATGCCAGATGAAGCTCTACAGTACAAGCCCATAACAATAGTAATCACCATCACAAACCCACTTAAGCAAGAGCTAGAGGACTGCATTTTAACCGTATCTGGAGAGGGGCTTATACACAATGAGAGACCTTACAAGTGAGTATTTTAGGGATTTACACTATGTATTACTTTAAATATAAAGTAAAGGTGGACCATTTTGTAACCATTCCTAACACAATAAGGATCCTCAGCATTTCTGCTTTAGTGTGCTTTTTTTTGTTCTTACCTTGTAGGGTTTGCTCTTAGGTGTCCATACAGGCATACTGTTTTATTATGATTAGGTATTGATGGGAGCTGGAGGCAGGACTAGAGCAGGAAGAGAGCTGTGATTCCGCCTTCACCTGCAGGGATAAGCCCAGGTCTTCGGGAGGAGTAACCAAAATAATAATGAGCACCTTGGATCACCAAGCCTCACAAATAAGTGGCACTAACCGCTAAATACATACACATAAATGATTTTTATTTACAGAGCCAAAAAAGGACAATACAAAACACTATTAAAAAATATACACATACACAATAGACACCGGGGGGGGGGGGGGGGGGGGGGGCACCAATGCTCAGTCAAGAAATACATATGTTGTTATAATTCATATATATACATCCAGGCTGGATAAAGTATAACAGTGCTTATCTAGTACAAAAGTACAAGTGCAAAACGCTGATAATCAGATTAATTGTATACAATTGTGCAAAATATGCTATAAACTGCACTATATGTGAACAAAACCATAAAGTGCATAGTGCAAAATGTATCTATCCTTCAAAACTATAAGGACCAGCCAGGGTAAATGGAAAGGACATATGACAAACAATCAATGATAGTACGAACCAGCTGGGCCTCCCCCCGTCAGCATGCCCGCCTACACCTTACTTCCTCAGGGCGAAGATGTAGTGAGCCCATATGCCATATGCCCTAAATACCCACAGGGAATTGTCCATCCCACCCCCCACCCCACCAATGAGGAGGCAGTGGCCCGTTCCCACCCTCCCCCCTTCCAAAGCAGCAAGGCGCGCTTGAGAATCACATCATGTGTATAAAATAAACAGAAATCACAGAGGATGCAAACGATGTAACAAATCACGTGGCCGCGCATTCGGCCGTATGACCCACTCCGGCCGGAAGTGCGTCACCGAGACCAATGCGCTCCAGCTGGTCACGTGACGCACTCCGGCGGAAGTGCGTCACCGTGGCCGAAACCAACAATGTAACCAGGCAACAGAAGCGCCATGCAGGGATGGAGGGCGGAGCGCACGCCCCTGCCAGCGCCGTGTAAGACAGCGAGCGTGGCGGGTGCGCGCACCAAGATGCACACAGGCGCGACATGGGACCAAAGCCCGGACAGGTAAGTATTCAGGGCGGGCAACAATGTAAAAACTTAAAAACATACAAAACAACTACACGGCTATATTCTACAGAAGCAAAAACTTTGAATAAATCAACAATTGAATGACAATAACAATTATATATACATGAATGGATACTACCAGAGACTATGATTAATTCATATTATATAAAACATAACATCATAGGGGTAATTCATTATTCCAATGAAATTAGAAACTAATCAACAACAATCCATGCCTATAGAGTATAATCATACCAAATCAAGGTAAATAGAAATGGTGCAAAAAAACACCAAGCAGCAAAAAAGGGGCAATAAATCTGAATAATGATAAGAACAATAGGCAATATCTGAGTCACAGGCACAAGACGAGTATCACATGCTGTGGCACATTACCCCTATGATGTTATGTTTTATATGATATGAATTGATCATAGTCTCTGGTGCTGTCCACAAAATACCTCTTTTCTTTACAAGTTTGTCAATAAACTCTTTAGGCTTTAACATGAAATCTCTTGTAATTTTTCTAATTTAAAATATTTTCCGTAAAAAAATAAATAAATAAATAATTTTTTAGAAAATTGTCTCCTTTATGTTAAATAAAATATTTGTTTTATTAATGAAAACCATATTGCTAATGTAATATTCTAAACAAGCATTAGGAAAGACCCCTGGGTGGCACTCCTACATCTTAGTGCCCCAGAACTTACAGGAAAGCAAAACTAGACAATTTCTCATTAATGAAGAACCCGTCCATCCTCTCTGATACTTCTGCTAGCGGAGTGAACTGCCTCTTCCAGGCCATTCCAGGCAATGGTCTGCTGGGCTGCGAGAAGCAGGTAGACAAAAAGTCTGTACTCTAGTTTGCCTGGCCCAACGCCCCCCCGGGGGCACTGAGTTATTAGATCTGGTTTTCTTCTATTTCTCTTTCCTTCTCTCTCTTTTTCCATGCTTTACGTTCTCTCTCTTTTTGTCCCGACTCAGTTCCTTCATTAAACTTTTGAAGCTTCCATCTCCTGCCTGGTGACCATCTATAGTCGCAGGTGCACCATGTTTTACTTTGGCGAGACACCAAGCGATAAGGCTGCAGAGTGGGGGGCCAAAAAAGCTGGCCCCTGCACCCTGTTCCTACAAGCCCCCATAGCTGGTCCCGGGCTGGTAATGCTGGGTAAGGGGGACCCTATGTTATTTTTTTTAATTAACCCCTTATGCTCACCCAGCAGCTATAAAAGGCTTCCAGCAGCAGCAAGAGAGCAGAAGCCAGAGTGATCAGCGTGGGACACAGTGGCCGAGGATGGATGAGAGGTAAGTATTAAAACAAAAAAAAATAAATAAATAAAATATTTTTTCCCCTGTTTGTTTTTTTTTACACTTAACCCTTTGTGAACTGGTAAGGGATCCATGAGACCCCTATAACAGTTCACAAGGCTGGGGGCTAGCAAGTCACCTGCGGCTAGCGGGTTAATTTCTATTAACCCCTGGCACCCCAATTACCTGTCTCCCCAAAGCCCAGGGGGGGCAGAAGATCCCAGCGCGTTGCTATGTGGGCTTGTAGCCAGCAGGGTGGGGGGACCACCAAATCTGGCTCCTGCACCCTGTTCTACAAGCCCTGCATAGCTGGTCCCGGGCTGGCTATGCTGGGTAGGGGGGACCCATGTTGTTTTTTTAAGGGAACCCTTAAAATTCCGACCCCCCCCCCCCCCCCGGAAGGGGGAACCCTATGTCATTTTTTAAAATTAACCCCTTATGTTTATAGTGTGGATAGTAGTTGTATTTTATTTGTAAATGTTATAAAGTGCTCTTTCAGTTTGGGGGTTCTCCTGAGCAAAAATCGGGGGCTACCAATACATATGTGGTACCGTTGTAATCCGAAGAAATGGGGCTTTCACGTGCAATATGGTTTTCTCTAATAAAGTAAATGTTTTATTTAAAATAAAGGAGACTATTCTCTAAAAAAAATAAATTTTACGTTTTTTTTGTTCTTTTTACGCAAAAATATTTAAAAAACAGTAGAAAAATTACAAACAAGACATTTCATGTTAAAGCCTAAACTCTACTGCAAAAAATATATCTAAAATTTTCCTGGAAATTCCTCCAAAAATCACGGTTAAACATGGTGCAAAATGGTGAAAAATTTCAAGGAGACGGGCAATTAAAAGGGTGAATAGTACCTATGCATGTGGGGTATTGTTCTGCTCGGGGGATCTTACGCTTTCAGATTCAGCTTGTTTTTTCTTGTTTGCATATTGATTTTTTTAAGAAAATGTGTTTTTTATCCTGTTTTTTTAATCATTTTTTTGAGGGAAACCTCCTGCAACCTAAGAATTCTTCAAGGGGTTACTTCTAAAATGATGAGCCCACTACAACAAGCTGGGTACGCTTAGAAAGCCTAACATGTTCTTTCAGGTAATATATGGTTTGTGGGGGGTATTCCAAATGTAAAGGGCTGTTTTGGTAGAAAAAGTACAAGGTGCGCACTTTGTCTGCAGAGCTGAAATTTTCAAGTAAAATTACCCTTACGCACATGCTTTACTTTGGGGTGATTGACAACTGTTCCCTTAACAGTAGCTATGCATGTTGGGAATTGTTCTGTTCAGGGGACCTTGCTTTTTCAGATTGGGCTTGTTTTTTCTTGTTTGCATATTTATTTTTTTTTAGGAAAATATGAGTTTGATTCTGCTTTTTTATTCTTTTTTTAGTGAAACTCTGTACTACCAAAGAATTCATTGAGGAATTACTTCCAGAAAACTGCACTCATGTTAACAAGCCTGGTACACCTAGAAAACTTAAGGCGTGTACTTCCAGAGAATATATAGTTTGTGGGAGGTATTTCAAATGTAAAGGGTTGTTTTTCTTGAAAAACTGCAAGGTGCGCCTAGCGCTTAGCATAGTTGTATTTTATCTGAAAATCTCCTAAAGCGCTGTTTCAGTTTGGGGGAGTCTCCTGGGCAGGAAAGGGTGGCCACCAATACATGGTGGTACCGCTGTAACCGGGAGAAATTATGATTTCACATGCAATAAGATTTTATTGACAAACTGACTTTTTTTTTATTACAAAAAACACTACAAATTGTAAAAAAAAAAAAAAGATTTTTTTATTTTTTTGCACATATTTCACCCCAAAAAATTGAGAATACACCTAAAAAAAATACCATTTTGTGAATACTCACCAGTAAAATGGATATTATTGGTGTGTCGCACACACCCCGCTTCCTGTAGTAATAACGTTCGAGTAAACCATCGCCAGATGCCATTGCAGAGAGAGAGATCTTAAAAACTGGCCCCTCCCAGTCTATATATACCTGGGACCTCCCACCTAATCCCCAGTGTAATTGAAAAACAGTAAGACAAGGTACCAGGAAATTAACCCTCAACAAATTATAGCTTCACCAAATAGAGAAAACCAGGATACCAGAAAGGGCGGGTGAAGCGGGGTGTGTGTGACACACCAATAATATCCATTTTACTGGTGAGTATTCACAAAATGGTATTTTTCTTTGTGTGTCACACACACCCCACTTCCTGTAGTAATAACGTTCGGGACATCCAAAAGCAGTGTCCCTAAAGGGTGGGTATCCAGCAGGAAAATGAAGCATAACTCAAACCACTGCAGTTTGCAGAACTTTGCGACCAAACACAGCATCCGCTGAGGCTCGCACATAAACCTTATAAAACTTTGAAAAGGTGTGAACTGAGGACCAAGTAGCCGCCTTACAAACTTGTTCCACAGAAGCCTGGTGCTGGAAAGCCCAGGACGCTCCAATAGCACGAGTAGAATGAGCAGTGATACGGAAAGGAGGAACTTTTCCCTTAGCCGTATAGGCGCCGATAATGGCCTGACGAATCCATTTACTAATGGAAGATTTAGTCGGGGCCAAACCCTTCCTAGGCCCACAAGGCACAACGAAAAAGGCATCAGTCTAACGGAAAGAAGATAGCACGCAAATAAAATTCAACACAGCGAACAACATCCAAACAGTGCAAAACCCTCTCCTTGTCATTCTTCGGGTTAGGACACAAGGAGGGAAGAACAATGTCCTGATTCAGATGAAATGCAGAAACAACCTTAGGAAGAAAATCCGATTTGAACCGAAATACCACCTTATCTTGATGTCTCTCAAGGTAGGGCGCCTGAATAGACAAGGCCGCCAACTCAGAGACACGCCGAACAGAAGTGATAGCCACTAGAAAGACTACCTTCTGAGTCAAAGTGGAAAGAGCAATATCCGACAAAGGCTCAAAAGGAGGAGCCTGAAGAGCAGACAACACCAAATTCAGATCCCAAACAGGTAGCAAAGCCTTCCTGGGGGGCTGCAGATGCGTAACCGCCTGGAAAAGTCTTGACCAACGGATGAAGCGCAAAAGCCTTCTGAAAGAAAATAGACAAGGCAGAGACCTGCCCCTTCAAGGTACTAAGCTGCAGACCAGCATCCAGTCCAGATTGAAGAAAATCCAAAACTCTGGATACAAAGAAGACTCTGCAGGGCAAAGACCTAGCCTCGCACCAATCAATGTAAGAATGCCAGGTTCTATAATAGATAGCAGAAGAAGACCTCTTTCGAGCACAGATAAGAGTCTTAACCGAATCGAAAGACCTTCCTCCTTTAAGATGGAGGTTTCAGCAGCCAAGCCGTCAAAGCCAGCCGACCCTGAGTGAGAAGATCCGGCCGCAGAGGAAGCTCGAACTGATCCACTGCCATCCGAACGACGTCCGCGAACCACATTCTTCTTGGCCACCTTGGAGCCACAAGAATAGCAGAGACCTCTTCCAGAATCAACTTTCTTAACACTCTTCCTAGCAAGGGAATCGGAGGGAACAGATACAGGAACCCCAGTTCCCCCCAGCTCAGAGACATGGCATCCACCGCCAGAGCCAGAGGATCCTGAGACATTGACACAAAGGTCGGAAGTTTGTAGTTGTGACGAGAAGCAAACAGGTCCACCTCCGGTGTTCCCCACCGAAGACACAGAGCCTGAAAAACCAGAGGATGGAGAGACCATTCCCCCAGACGGGAGGAGCATCTGCTTAGAAGGTCCGCTTCTGTGTTTTCCACCCCCGGAATGTAAACTGCCGACAGGCAAGGAACATGGCCCTTCGCCCAGGTCAGAATCAGGGAAACCTCTCTGAGAGCTCCCAGACTGCGAGTCCCTCCCTGATGATTGATGTAGGCAACCGCCATCCTGTTGTCCGAACGCACCTGAACCGGAAGGCCCCGGACATGGTGAGTCAGAAGAGAAAGAACCAGACGGATAGCTCTCAGCTCTCATCCTTCCAGAAGCCCCCCCAACCCGAAAGGCTGGCGTCCGTGGTGACAGTCTCCCAGAGAGGAGTCAGAAAGGACTTGCCCTTCAGGAGATTGTTCGAAACCAGCCACCACTGAAGAGACTGCCGGACCCGGGAGGACAACTGGAAGGGTCGGTCCAATGAACGTGGACAACGGTCCCAAGACGCCAACAGGTGAAGCTGAAGCGTCCGAGTGTGAAACTGAGCAAAGGGAACTGCCTCGAAGGAGGCTACCATCAACCCCACCAGCCTCATCCCCAGACGGATGGACGGTTGAGGATTGGAGAGAAGAAGCCGAACCAAATCCTGAATCAAAAGTATCTTTGACTGAGGTAGAAAAACCCTGTGCTGACAAGAGTCTATTGTCATCCCCAAGAAGGACGCCACCCTGGCCGGAGCCAGGGAGGACTTGGGATAGTTGATTACCCAACCAAAGCTTTCCAGCGTAGAAACCACTGTGCTGGTGTCCTTCTCCGCTTGATTGAAGGAAGGAGCCATGATGAGAAGGTCGTCCAGGTAAGGCAAAATTCGAATGCCTTGAGTTCTGAGAATGGCCATCACCCCTGCTAGAACCTTGGTGAATACCCTTGGCGCCGAGGTAAGACCAAACATAAGAGCCACGAATTGAAAATGCCGATCCTCCACCACGAAGCGCATGCACACAGAAAAATACACAATATTAACCAAAAAACAGGAGATCCAATAAAAACACTATATATATATATATATATATATATATATATATATATATATATATATATATAGATAGATATAGATATTAATATAAATATGGTCACATACACTTAAAGCATGCTGATGCCTAACTAAAGGATCAAGCATGAGGTACAATGCATAATAAAAAAAAACCCACTATGAGCCTGGTTATAACCCACAAAAAAAAGCCTCCATTATATACATATATGGACCTAAGCATAATTCCCCTTATGGGAATATGAACTCATATTATGCAGTACAGAAGAAAAGAAACTTCATTTAACAGACCGTTTTAACAGCCCGCAGCAGAAACGATACAGCGGGACCAGAGTAAAAACTTTACCTCACAGGCCAGTTCAAGCGCCGACAGCTGAGAGAAGAGCGCGGCCTCGCCCCCAAACACGGATTACCTCAGAGAGGCAAAAAATGGCGGCAGCGCCGTTAATAAAAAATAAACCGAGGACCCGGTCTGAGAGAGGAGCGCTGCACACACTCACACACAAAAAATAAAAGACGCAGGCTAACAGACACATACACGCGCGCACAGACGCCCACACATAGCTGTACTGAAAATTACCTCAGGAATAAAATGGCCAGCATATGCCAGAAAGCCCCTCCCCCCTAACGGACCTCCCCACCATAAAGGGAGAGGCCATGAGAAGGAGAGAAGAGATATGGGGACAACAGGACGGGGGTATCCCAAATCCGGGTCACTAGTGGAGGAGATAAGCTCCTAGGCACCACTAGGTGCCGGCTACCATTACCGAGTCAGCAGCCGAAGCTGGGAGGCTTCCAATAGTTACAAAATACTAGTAAAAATTGAACTGGGTAGAAATAGACCAGGGGGGGGGGGGTGCCGGGGTGCAAGCAGGAGACCTCTTTCTTCTGTCTTGACGCATCTTGCAGAGAGAGAACACTGGGGATTAGGTGGGAGGTCCCAGGTATATATAGACTGGGAGGGGCCAGTTTTTAAGATCTCTCTCTCCGCAATGGCTTCTGGCGATGGTTTACCCGAACGTTATTACTACAGGAAGCGGGGTGTGTGTGACACACAAAGAATAAACAAACAATAAAGCCCAGATTCTGCTGAAAAAAAGAATATATCACTTCCCTGGGAAATCCCTGGAAATCCCTTCATAAATCACAGTTGAACATGTGGAGCGCAAAATAGTGCAAAAGGGTCTGGCAACAGAGAATGAAGAATGCTCCAGGTAGGCTGGCACTTAAAGGGTTAAATGTAAAAAAACACACAACACACACACACAGAAAAAAATATTTAATTTTAATACTTACCTCCCATTCCTCTCCTTCCCTCACCAATCACTCTGGCTTCTGCACTCCTGCTGCTGCTGGAAGCATTTTATAGCTGCTGGGAGGCAGAACTTAAAGGGTTAAGTTAACAAAAAAACAACAACATGGGGTTCCCCCTCCCGGGGGGAAGGCCTCCATTTTTTGGGGAATTTTAAGGGTTAAAAACCCCTAAAAATCCCCCCCAAAAATGACATGGGGTCCCCAAAAACACCAAAGCGTTATCTAATGCACCACCAATCCACAATTGTATAATGAGAGGGTTATGTGCTGAAATGGCAATTCCCTTAGAAGACGAAAACTCTCAAAGAAATACACTATGTTGCAGCTCCAGCAACCGCCAGGGAACTAGCCCACTGCACCAGAAAACCCTCAGATGGACACAATGGCCTTGATTCACAAAGAGTTGAAAAAACTCTCATGGTAGTAAAAAAGCCTGAGAATGTCACTGTTAGTGAATCACCAGATAGGAATACAATGAAAATCAATGACACTTTTTACTACAGGTAAAAAGGGGTAAAAAGTTTAATACATTTTTCAGGAGTAAGAAAGTGCCCTTGACTTTCATTGTCTTTTTATCTGGTGATTCACTAACCTGACATTCTCAGGCTTTTTTCTCATGAATTGAATTTTTTACTACTATGAGAGTTTTTTTTCAACTCTTTGTGAATCAAGGCCAATCAGATAAAATTCATCAAATTAGTTTATTAATAAAAATACCATTCTGTGAATTCTCACCTTGTAGAATGGGTATTGAAAGTATGCAGCACGCCCTGCTCCAGTAATGATTCATTACCTCTGGGATATAGTCCACAAGAGGGCGCTTTACTGCAGAGATGGCAAAAAAGAGGCCCCTCCCAGTCCTTATATATCCGGGACCTCCCACTAAATTCCCCAGTATAAAAAAGCAGTAAGGGAACCAGGAGAAGCCAATAACAAGATTAACAATATTAACCAGGAAACATTCACCATATAGAGGATCCAAGAACAAAATCTCAGGGTGGGATGGAGCAGGGCGTGCTGCATACTTACAATACCCTACAAGGTGAGTATTCACAGAATGGTATTATTCCAAGTATGCAGCACGCCCTGCTCCAGTAATGATTCATTACGTCTGGGACATCCAATAGCAGTGTTCTTAAACGGGTGGGGATCCCAAAAAGGCAACAATGCGCAGCTCAAACCACTGCCACCTGGGGGCCACCAGAACAGCTGGCACTCTTTCCTGAATCAGCTTGCGCAGAACCTTGCCCAGAAGGGGAAACGGAGGGAAAAGGTACAGGAGACCGAACACCTGCCAGGTAAATTCCCCAGTATAAAAAAGCAGTAAGAGAACCAGGAGAAGCCAATAACAAGATTAACAATATTAACCAGGAAACATTCACCATATAGAGGGTCCAAGAACAAAAACTCAGGGTGGGATGGAGCGGGGCGTGCTGCATACTTACAATACCCATTCTACAAGGTGAGTATTCACAGAATGGTATTATTCCACGTATGCAGCACGCCCTGCTCCAGTAATGATTCATTACATCTGGGACATCCAATAGCAGTGTCCATAAACGGGTGGGGATCCCAAAAAGGCAACAATGCGCAGCTCAAACCACTGCCGCCTGCAGAACCTTGCGGCCAAAAACAGCATCCGCTGAGGCCCGAACATCAACCTTGTAAAACTTGTAAAAGGTACGAACAGAAGACCAAGTAGCAGCCTTACAAACTTGTTCAACAGAAGCCTGGTGCTGAAAGGCCCAGGAAGCCCCAACAGCATGGGTAGAATGGACAGTGACTCGAAAAGGAGGATCCCTCCCTTTAGCAGAATAGGCCCTAATAATGGCCTGACGAATCCATTTACTAATAGTAGACTTGACAGGCGCCAAACCCTTCTTGGGACCCGAGGGTATCACAAACAAGGCGTCCGTCTTCCTAAAAGGCGCTGTAGCCACCAGGTAGTATTTCAAGTTCCTGACAACGTCCAGAGAAAGCAAGGCCCTCTTCTTGTCATTACCAGGATTAGGGCACAAGGAAGGAAGCACAATGTCCTGATTGAGGTGAAAGGCAGAGACAACCTTAGACAAGAAGTCTGGTTTAAAGCGGAAAACCACCTTGTCCTGGTGTCTCTCAAAGTAGGGGGCCTGAATGGACAGAGCCGCCAACTCAGAAACACGCCGGACAGTGATAGCCACCAAGAAGGCAACTTTCAAGGTGAGAATAGACAGTGCAGCCTCATGCACAGGCTCAAATGGAGGACCCTGAATGGCAGACAATACCAAATTCAAATCCCAAACCGGTAACATGGGTTTGCGGGAAGGGCGCACATGAGTGACCCCCTGGAAGAAAGTCTTGACCAAAGGATGAAGAGCAAAAGACCTCTGGAAGAAAACAGCCAAAGCGGAAACATGCCCCTTCAGAGTGCTAAGCTGAAAACCCAAATCCAGGCCATGTTGAAGGAACTCCAGTATCTGAGGAATGCGGAACACCCGACAGGGAAAAGCCCTAGCCTCACACCAGTCAATGTAGGTCCGCCAGGTCCTGTAATAGATGGTAGAAGAGGATTTCTTCCTAGCCCTGACCAGAGTCTGAACAACCAAATCAGACAGACCTCTTTCCCTTAGGATGGAGGTTTCAGCAGCCAGGCCGTCAAAGCCAGCGTTTGTAAATTGGGGTAACAGAGTCGTCCTTGAGTGAGAAGATCCGGAACCGGGGGCAGAGGATACTGATCGACCACCAGCTGCATGACATCTGCGAACCACACCTGTCTTGGCCACCTGGGGGCCACCAGAACAGCTGGCACTCTTTCCTGAATCAGCTTGCGCAGAACCTTGCCCAGAAGGGAAAAACTGAGGTACAGGAGACCGAACCCCTGCCAGGACAGAGACATGGCATCCACCACCAGAGCCAGAGGATTCTGGGACAGTGAGACAAATGCTGAAAGCTTGTGATTGTGGCGAGAAGCAAACAGATCCACGTCCGGCGTCTCCCACCTGTGACAAAGGGATAGGAAGACCTCGCTGTTGAGGGACCATTCTCCTCGGCGAGAGGCCCCCCTGCTCAGGGAATCCGCTTCCAGATTCTCCGCTTCCGGAATGTAAACCGCAGAGATGCAGGGACATTGTCCTCGGCCCAAGACAAGATCAACGACACCTCCCAGAGGGCACTCTTGCTCCGAGTCCCTCCCTGATGATTGATGTAGGTGACCGCAGTCCGGTTGTAGGAGCGAACCTGAACCGGCAGACCCTGGAGGTGAGGCGTCAGCTGCGCCAGCACCAACCGAACCGCCCTCAGCTCCAGAACATTGATGGGGGCGTGGGCCTCCTGAGGGCGCCACAGCCCCTGGAATTGGAGGGCTCTCCAGTAGCCCCCCCCAACCTGACAGACTGGCATCCGTAGTGACCGTCTCCCAACATGGTGTCATAAATGACCTGCCCTCCAAAAAATTGCTCGAGTCCAGCCACCACAGGAGGGACCGCCGGACCAGAGGAGATAGAGCAAAGGCCTGATCCAGAGACAGAGGACACTTGTCCCAGACTGACAGAAGATGGAGCTGAAGGGATCTCATGTGAAATAGAGCATAAGGGACAGCCTTGAAGCAGGCCACCATCTGTCCCACCAATTGCATCCTTTACCGGATGGAGGGATGAGGGCTGGACAGCAAGAAATGAACCAGAGCTTGAAAAGAGTCCACCTTCTGCTGAGGAAGGAAAATACTGGCCTGCTGGAGTGAAAAGGACGTAATGAGACGGTCGTCCAGATAAGGAAGAATGCGAATACCCCGGGCTCTGAGAAGGGCCATCATGCCCGCCCAGCACCTTGGTGAACACTCTGGGGGCAGAGGTGAGACCGAAGGGAAGTGCCAGAAATTGGTAGCATTGTTCCTCCACTGCAAACCTGAGGAACCACTGGTGCCCTGGGAAGACCGGCACATGAAGAAAAGCATCCTTGATGTCTATTGAAGTCCTGAAGTCCCCCGGGCGCAGGAAGCTGATAGCGGAGCACAGAGTTTCCATGCGATAACGTCTGGTCCTGATGACCTGTTGAGAAGCTTTAGGCCCAGGATGGGTCTGATGGAACCATCCTTTTTGGGCACTGTAAAGAGATTGGAATAGTAGCTCTGACCTCTCTCTCCCGGAGGGACCTGCCAACCGACTCCCATAGCCAAGAGGTTTTGTACCGCCAGAAAAAAACCCCAGCAGCCCGAGGGTCCGCAGGAACCCTGGACCCAAGGAGTCTTGGAGGAGGCCAGTCCGCGAACTCCAGCTTGTATCCAGAGGAGAAAACCTTCAGAATCCAATTGTCTGAGACTTGTTGTGCCCAGACCCGAGCGAAGAGCCGCAGCCGTCCCCCCACCCGCAAGGGTGAGGGCGCCCCTTCATGACTGAGTGGCCTTGGCAGCAGATTTGGGTTTGGAGCCCCAGGAGGATCCGGCCCGGGCACGGCTCCGCGAAAGGAGGAAGTGAAGGACCCGGAACACACTGCCAGCGTGATCATACATTGTCACAACACATACTGAGTTTGCAGCGTAAAGCAATCACTCACACAGGAGGAGAGGTGGAAACGCTGAGCACACTGCCAGCGCGATCCTACAGTGTCACAAGGCATACCAAGTTTACAGAGCAAAGCAATCACTCACACACACACACACACGGACACTGACCTCCCCCCGACGAACAGGGCAAACGGGAGAAGGGGGAAGTAGAAGCCCTTAATCAGATTTGGGACATGTGAGGGAGGGCTAAAGCGGACGGGGCATCCCAAAAACAGGCCTGTGCTGCCTACCCTTTGGTGGGGGATTTGCGGTGGAGCAATCTCCAGTAAAACACCTCTAATAGATGCTGCCTACCATGACCCGACCACGCAGCCAAGGCTGGGAGGCAAGTTAAGGTGGAACGGGTGGGAATAGAACACAGGGCCAGGGGCTGTGCAGCCCAGCTTACCTGTGAGGAGAGAAGCCATCATCTTGACCTTCGCAGCCCACTGCAGAGAAGAAACTGGGGAATTTAGTGGGAGGTCCCGGGTATAAAAGGACCGGGAGGGGCCTCTTCATCTCTGCAGTAAAGCACCCTCTTGTGGACTATATCCCAGACGTAATGAATCATTACTGGAGCAGGGCGTGCTGCATACTTGGAATAAATCATTTATTACAACTTTAAAAAACATCCACTCACACACATACAAAGTATCATGTCATGGAACTCACCTCTGGGCAGAAAACACTAAACTAAATAAAGTGATACTTATTAAACATGGGGTCCCCCCTACCCATTCTCTAGGGCAGGGGTACTCAAGAACTTTTAGTAGAGGTCCGTTAATCGTGGCCTGCAGCAGGTTAAAGGACGGGGGGGGGGGGGATAACTGAAATTAGTGCAACGGGGGCTATATATTCTATTAGGAGACCTAAATAACCCCCCCCCCCCCAGCATTATCTGTATTGGCCATTGAGGGAGAAAAGGGAAAGCAGTTTTTGAGAGATGGATGGGACAGAGCTGGGAATAAGAGGAATGGTGATGGGACAGGATGGATGAGGGGTAGAGTTTGTTGGTGTCTAAATGACACAGGGCTGGCTATTCCTCTTCTGCTTAGTATGCTGATTTGGGATGCCCTGCCATGTGTAACCCCTGGATTTGCTGGTAATTCTTATGTGACTGGCATCCCAATGGTGCATGCATGTCTCTCCACCAATCAGCATGGCTGTATCTTCATTTATGTTTCCAAGCTGCTCTTATGCACAGATACAGCCACGCTATTTGTTGGTGAGCCTGTGCATGCATCATTGGACCGCCGGTCAGGTAAGAATTAGTGGTGAACCTAGGGGTTTCACACGACAGGGCAATCAAAATGTCCTGCCAAAGAGCAACAGCCAGCCCTGGTGTCTTTTAGATGCCAGGGCTGGTAAATATCCTGAATAGTAATGAAAGTAAAATTAAAAGAGAAGAAGAAAATTGGACAATAGTTGCTTAGGAATAAAACAAAGCTCTCTGTGCCAATGATGCATGGCGATCCCTCCCCCCAGTATAGAGGTGACACAAAAAGAGGCAAGAGGAGCAGTGAGGCAAAGAAGGAAGTAAAGAAGGACAAGGGAGTGAAAATAGGGGCAGATAGAGAGTGAGTCAGAGAAAGTGTGCAAACAGACGGAGATCAAAAGACAGAGAACTCATGGAGAAATAGAAACAGACAGGTGACAAAGTCCAGGGAGTTACAGATGGCGAGACACACAGAGTGCAGGGAAGTAGCGAAGCAGTTAGTAGCCACAAAGACAACGCTCACCAGGAATACATGGTGCCACACAGCACAGCAAGAGGTTGTTGCAGGTATACAAAGGGTGTCAGCGACACTTCTCACAGAGGGGTCATGGAGAGGGCAGCAGGAGTGTAGCGGCTCTGATGTGACCACAATCGGGAAGGCAGTGAGAGCTGGGAGATGGAAGGGAAACAGTGTTCGGGGAAACATACACATTGGGAGGAAGTGGGACGGCCAGTCAGGAAGCACAGGTCACAAGGCAGATGAGCTCCATTACAGGTGACATGTGATGGCGGCTTGGCTCGCAAAAAGACAGGCAGTGTGCGTCTCCTCCACCTCCCTGGCCCTCTCCCCTTGCGTGCCTCATCATTACGCCCCCTGCTGGTTACTATATCAGGATGCACAGAGCATCAGGCTGCTCCGCTGCGCTAGCGGGGACCCAAATACTGAGCCGCGCTCCACCTGCAGCGTCTTCTTTGCGGTCCGGACAACTGGCGTCTGCGGTCCGCCAGTTGAGTATGCCTGCTCTAGGGTTATGCTCACAATTAGCAACATTTTTGGGTCAGGGGAAATGTTCAAACTATATACATTTGTGTTCTAGAGAAGTTTGTACGTAGCCTGCAAAAGGGTCCACTGACACCATCACCCAAGGGTCAACATAAACCTGGATACAGTCCTGACCATACATTGGTAGACTACTATTGAGCATAGTTACATATTGATTGAAGCTCTAGGATGTGGACGGGAAGCTGGAGCTCAACTCAAAAGACATGAGCCACATTCTAACAAATACCTCTGAAGCACTGGAAAAATAGGTACATGGAGGCAAAAAATCTCTCCTTTCCAAAGTGGCGGAAAAAGGCACAGAAGAGAGTATAACCAGCTCCAAAGTACAGTGGTGCATATTCATCCCAGAGGGCAGCAAACTGGAAGAGCATTTGCATCAAGTTGAAAGGGAAAAAACAACATTTTGTTCATAACTTGTATATAAAAATAGTGCACCACTTAAAAATAATTGAAAATAAAAGGAGAGCAGGAAGCTAATTGTAGCTCCTCCCTATCTGCAGGTACAAGACCCAGCAGTAGCCTTCCCAGTACAAAAGCAGTCAAGACTGGGTCTCTGGGACGAATCCCAAAATAACAAATATATTAACAGAAAAAGGTAGAAGAATGTCAATGGCCCAAGACAAACCTTGTCAGTAGGCAGCAGAAATACACAGGGGCAAAACCCTTGGCCGGGTGTGGTTTGTCCCTTTATGGACAACTAAGGGAAAACCATTTCATAAGGTATGTTTAAAAACGGTAATGACCCACAGCTCTAGTAGAGTAAGCAGTTACACAAAAAGGGGGTTCCCCAACACTAGCAGAAAAGGCCTAAGAAACAGCCTTGTGAGAAATCAACCTGGGGGGCTTGATGAAACCCGTGACATGGGAGAAGAGCTGAAGTCCCTGTCACTGGAATGATTATGCAAATGACCCAAACAGACTGCAGGATCCCCTTAACTATACTTGGAAACCTTTTTATTCACATGTTCCCTGCTCCCACCTCCCCTCTTGGAGGAGGATCTGCCTTCTTTTAGCCCTAAGCCAGAAAACTTCCCAAAAGTGTTACAAAGCACAGTTTATGGAGGGAGGATGTGATGGCAGTTTCCCATAAGGACCTCTTCTTGTCCTTCCCTGATGGCAGGACTTTGATAGGAAGCCAAAACACATTTGATCTTAAACCCTGAACAGTTAACTGGTTCCATACTCCTCTCCAATCCATCAGGAAGGAGCAACCCTGACTCCCATCACTGATTGAACCACTCCCATCAGAGTACAAAATCTGTCTAGGCCCAAGGGAGACCAATTTCAATGGGACAGAATGGCAAACCCCAGTATGAATCTTGGCATGGCAAACCGCCTTGAATGACACTACAATCAGGCCCAAAGTTTCATACACTGCCACATGCTGGGCTGACCACAGTTTCCACAGTTTAGTTTCTGGTAAAAATACTCTGGTCTAGAAAACAACCCTGTTGAAAGGGCTTTAGGTGAGACTTAGGGTGATTGATCCACCACCCGAACCTCACTAGTGTCCAACAACATTTGCGGATCCCTGTGTGCTTCCTACAAGGAAGAGTCCTGGATTAGTAGGTTATTCAGATAGGGCACAATGTGAACCCCTTTACATCAGAGGATCACTATAACTGCTGCTAACACCAGAGTCTTTGGGGGTCCTCAATATTACTGCTGGTTTTTGAGGGACCCAGTAAAAGTTATCACAGTGACAAAAGCAAAATGCTCCGCTTTATAGTTGGTTCTGGGTTTGAATATTTGTCTTGCAGCTGTCTCACTCACACCATTACGTGGGCCTAAATATTGGTACTTTTTTTTTGTTTTGTTTTTTTGAGGGGGCCCATCACCTTGTGCCTTACTCACTGTTCTTTGGGACAAAAATTATACTACTTCTACTGGGGTCTAGTAATAACACTGGCATTTATTTAACAAAGACAACCTCTGAGTAAGAGATCTCTAAGTATCCCGGTTTCTAGCTTTGGGGTACCACCCATGTCACACTGATTTTTGGTCTGTAATAATACTCAGGTCTAAGAATACAGGCATTTTTTCAATATTCAAAGGAAAATGTATACTCCTCTTTCGTTGGGGGTGGCATTAGCATTTGTAAGTGTTCTAAATGTAATACAGTCAGTTCTTTTACACAGTTTTTTCTCTGAGCCAATAAGGCCTATGACAGCCAGTGGAGGGGCTTAACTGTCCTTGAGGCCAGAGTCCTGATGCAACCATTTTGAGGATGGAATCAGCATTAGTTACCTTAATGTGCTGTTGTGATATAGTGGAGTTTGACACCAGCTGCACACTGACACTAACATTTGGAAAGATGCCCATCTTGCTGATGTCATGCCAACATGCTGACCTGCAGCCACCACAAGGCAAGGCCTAAAATGTAGTAATGGTGCTCCCATCCTTGGGGATTAATGCTCTAATAAGTAGCATCAGGCATGGGGTGGTGTTATTAAGGCCTGATTCTTCTTTATGAATGTCAGGGTTCCCACATTTTGGCATGACAGGGGCAAGTAGTAGCCTGGAGTTAAGAAAGCAATTCTGTGACCAGAGGGTGGTGCAGTCGAGACATGTCCAGACCTGGGACCATCAGGCTTGGCTACTGGGTGATTGGACAATGCTCCCATGCCACTCCTGCCCTCTCCACCTGGGAATACTCTGGCTATTCAACACAGGCACCAGTGTTCCCTCAAGCCTCTCCTTATGAGCCACCAACAGGTCATGTTTTGTAGATCTCCACCTAGACAGTTCTAGCTCTGTCTGAGCACTAATTACCTTCCCTGTGTATCTGTGTGGAGATCTACAAAACCTGGCCTGATAGCGACACTCGAGGAGAGGGATGGGGAACACTGCCATATGCTAAGGCACCAATACACAGAAGACGCCAGCCAAAGATCTGCAGCAGCCCACACACCACAGCCCAGCTCTGTTCCCACAGGCTGCACTTCAATGAGACCAGCCAGCACCTACAGCCCCATTACTAAGGTAAACCAAACAATGCAATATACTAAGCCAAGACTTTCTGACCACACGTCTGTAATATGTACCCAGTTCATAAGCGTGCAATCTTTTTTACAGACACTTTACTATTACCTTAAATTACAAAACAGGCTGCTTTAACTTTGAGGCCTAGTGTTTAGGAAATAATCCTGTGAGCATAGCATTGCTATAGGTAGCTCTATCTGAATGTGCTGCTCCCTGGCTCTCATGAGGACTGCTTTGAGGCCTAGCAGTCCTCCTCATGATCACTGCTGGCCTCCCAAACTTCTTTGGTGCTGAAAAGTTGTTGCGTTTAAGAGGTATTTTTGCAAATACCTTCTGGGCAAATGGTGCAGCAAAGGAGAGAAAGGCACTTTCAGAATAGAAGAGGGCAAATAGGAATGTGGCTCACCTTGCCACCACCCGATGTGGAGTCTGAATGGTGTCAACCAGCTTAAGACTGATGAATGGTCAGCACATGACCACTGGATGTTAAAAGGGAGCTCTACCCTGTTGCCACCACTGCTGGCAACACCAGTCCTTCCAACGCTTCTTCCCCCGCTTGGGCTGGTAACCACTGTCATCAGACATAGGGTCAGAACCAGTGGTAACTAGTCGTAACAAAATTAAATGGGGCTTTGGTGCCAATAAGAAATGGGGTCCTGTCAAGACTGGAGCAAGTGAAGACTGAAAAAGCAGAGATAGGTGAAGGTGCTTCCTTTCTCTAAATGATGCTAAGTGAGCACATATGATAAATAAGTTGGAGGAGCAACAATGATGGCCCCCAAACCCCCCCACCCCACCCTGACCTTCTGGGTACCACTCCCTGCACACTATGTAGTTAGGCATTGTGAGCACCTTTTAGGAAACTGGGGGTACCCAGTGTGTAATTTGTGTCAAAGAACTGACCGCTGATACCCCTGCTACCCACCTCCACTGTTACAGCTATTAAGGGCTTTCAAAAGGCCTTAGGAAAATTTAAACTTGACTTGCAGCAGTGTAGCGATAACCCTTATCGCCGGAGGGCTTCACCGCCCAAGACGTCCTTTTCCCAATCGTAAGAGGTGCTGCTGGAACTCCAGAGTCGTCCGTGAGGAAACAGGAACAGCCCTTACAAGGGCTAGTGAATTGTAATATAGCGTTTCCCCCAATAAGAGACAGAACTCAGTATTGAGGGTGAAGGTGAAGTCTTTTTATTAGTGCCACTCTAGGCCTTATATACACAAGTCTCCATGCAATGACAACCACACTGACCAATAGCAGCAGGGCACACAATCCCTCAACTCTGCCGGTAACACAATCAGTAGAACAATAGCAGGCTGTAATACAATCAATCAGGACAATGCCATTGACTGTGACGTAATCAACAATACACAATGGCAGTCTGTAATACAATCCAAAATACAATGACATTGCCTGTAACAGTATCAAAATACAATGACATTGTCTGGAACCTAATTAAGAAAAGGCCAGTGAATGACCCGGTGGGCAATCGAATAGTGATGACATCCAAAAGGCAGAGCGTCTGTCACAATGCCCCCTTTTTGTGGAACACCCGGCAGACCCGGATTGACCCTGTTCGGGTTAACGTGGGGCTGTCCGGACTCTTGTTATGGGCAGAGTTCTGTTTGCCAGGATAATCCATCTGCATTACTGGTTTGTCTACAGGGCCTGTATACACACACACACACACACACACACACACACACACACAGTTGTACTCACAGGGTGCTGGTCTTGTACACACACAGTTGTACTCACAGGGTGCTGGTCTTGTACACACACAGTTGTACTCACAGGGTGCTGGTCTTGTCATTTCCCCCCAATAAGAGACAGAACTCAGTATTGAGGGTGAAGATGATACCCACACACACACACATGCAGTTGTACTCACAGGGTGCTGGTCTTGTACACACACAGTTGTACTCACAGGGTGCTGGTCTTGTACACACATACAGTTGTACTCACAGGGTGCTGATCTGGTACACACACATTTGTACTCACAGGGTGCTGGTCTTGTCATTTCCCCCCAATAAGAGACAGAACTCAGTATTGAGGGTGAAGATGATACACCCACACACACACACATACAGTTGTACTCACAGGGTGCTGGTCTTGTACATACATACAGTTGTACTCACAGGGTGCTGGTCTTGTACACACATACAGTTGTACTCACAGGGTGCTGGTCTTGTACACACACATGTACTCACAGGGTGCTGGTCTTGTACACACACATGTACTCACAGGGTGCTGGTCTTGTACACACATACAGTTGTACTCACAGGGTGCTGGTCTTGTACACACACATGTACTCACAGGGTGCTGGTCTTGTACACACATACAGTTGTACTCACAGGGTGCTGGTCTTGTACACACACATGTACTCACAGGGTGCTGGTCTTGTACACACACATGTACTCACAGGGTGCTGGTCTTGTACACACATACTCTCTTAGCTCTGGTTGCAAGGCATTGAGAAAATGTTCTAGTAAAAACAACTGTAGGCCTCCGGGGTGACAGCGTGCCGGGCTATCAAAGCCTCCTTTACCAGATGGTAGTGTGGTATGTCCGCATCAGGGATGGCCCGGAAAGCATCGGAAGCTTTCCCCGATAGTTTCCCTGATAATATGGTGACCCATTCCTCCGTGGGTACCCGGTGTAAAGCGCACGGCCGTTCAAAATCGGCCAAAAATCCATCAATCTCATTGTCACTTTCCTGGATGGACTTAAATGCTGCAAATGGAATCTTTTTCCCCCCAGTGTAACTGAGGCTCAGAGACACAGGGGCGCTGAGAGGCTGCTGGGTTGCGAGTCGTCGATCTTCCCTTCGCTTACTGGCCTCTGCCTCCGCTGCGGCGAAGACTTGGTCGATCAGTTCTTGTGATGGATTCGGCCATAGACCGACAATCTGTTCCAAACCGCTTGAACGAGAGCAGCATCTTCATCAGTCTCTATATTGGTTTCGGTCCTCACTGCTGCACGATCCATTTCGATCAGCTCGGCTATCAGTTCCTGACGTGGGCGGTTGCTAGCTGACCTTCCCCGGCTCTCGAGTAGATCCTCCAGGTCAGCCTTTTCAACTTGTCATGCTGACTCTCCATCAGGGTAGCACTCTCTCTGGGTAGAAGGACCATCCCACTGCTGCCACCAATTGTAGCGATAACCCTTATCGCCGGAGGGCTTCACCGCCCAAGACGTCCTTTTCCCAATCGTAAGAGGTGCTGCTGGAACTCCAGAGTCGTCCGTGAGGAAACAGGAACAGCCCTTACAAGGGCTAGTGAATTGATAAAGGGCACTAAATCTTGTCTCTTTGGACCATGAAGGATGGGCAGCTAAACATCCTGTAGTCTGGGCCCTGTCATGGGTTCAATTGGACAACTATAAAACTTTCAACACTGTATAAAATATGTAACCTTGTGTCCCACTAGCAAATCTTAGTCAAATTCATCCAAATACAGAACTGACCCTTAAATTTCTATGTAATACTTGCAGCATCAGCTGCAGCTAGCTACATGAGCATACAGTACTTTAGGCTCGATTCAAAGAGACAAAAAAAAACTTCCGTTTTAGTTTTTGTGAAATGTTTTCGTTCTCGTTTGAGCGTACGAGCGATTCTATGCATGCATTGAAAACCTTCTGTAAAGTTTCCGTCCGTTCGTACGGCAGATTAGGAATACGAGGATGTCATTTTCCATCCAGACTTTTCCGTTTCATTTCCACATGTTACAACGTAGGCTTTCGTTTTTGCTCTTTTTCCATCGTATCCTCCAACGAATCCTTTACGTTTCCCGTTCGATTCCGTTTCCCTTTTTCATTAAATATTCGTCCAGACGGAAATCCTTACGATCTTGCGCCTGCGCACTACAAACTTAACTCATTAAAGTGCTTGCCTACATATTTGCTACCCTCACTTCTACTACAATGTTTAGCTAAATCACTTAGCACTATCCTCCATCTTCCCTTTTGGAACCTTAAAGCTCACCCAAATCACTTAGCACTATCCTCCATCTTCCCTTTTGGAAACTTAAAGCTCACCCAAACCACTTCTCGGTCATGTGAATATTCATCTTTAAATATTTCTGGGCCCATTAGTTTTGTGTTAATGTATTTTGTAAATGAAATGACACTGTAACATTTTTTTTTGGATTCCATCATAAAATATAAAATTTATCAAAATTTTGAAAATTTTACATTTTTACAACTATAAAAAAACAAAATACATAGCAATGGCAGGCCACAGAACATTATTCTTCATCTGTGGTCCCCAACGAGTTGTGCAGCTCCTGCATCTCGCCCACCAACCGAAGGACCCTGACACTCAGTTGTGCCACTCTGGCACGTGTGGTCCCTGTTAAAAAACTTAAATTAAAATATTGGTATAACCTTGTTGGGGTCATACTGCAGTGCCCCCCCCCCCTCTGTATGGTCCAAATACCTAAATCTGGACTTCAAAAGCCAGAGGGCCCTCGCCACCACGTCCCGGGTTTTGCATAGTGCCCGATTAGAGAACCCCTGGCCCGCATTCTGCAGGCAAAGAACGGGCATCAGGAGCAAGGGCAGGAGTGGATATCCAGAATCCCCTGAAAGAATTTAAAAATAATAACATAAAATACACATTCTAACCTACAGTATTGTTTAACACGTCATCAAGGGCTGAAAACAGCCATAGGTTAAGACATGAGTCATCAACTATATTCATTGCCATACAGTGAAAATGGATTGATGGAATGTGAGCAAACTTACCCAGGAGCCATCCACCAGATAATTCTCCTGACTCAAACTGACGAAATAAGTCGGAGCTCCGCAATATATAAGCATCATGGGACGACCCTGGATGCCCTGCAAGAACACAGAGGAATCGCATAGCTGGACCAATCACTGCTTTTATGTTGTGTGAGTGGCACATCTTGCGGTTCCTGCAACCAAATATAAAATAATTACACAAAGCAAAGGTAACCAACTAAAACAAAAACTCCTACAACAAATTAAGATTCAAGTTCAACAATCCAAATATAATTCACAAAGGACATAAGTCTAAAAAAATATAGCAATTATATGGATGAGTGGGAAAATAAATGTTTACATGCTAAGGGCTAATTAAGGTCAGCATTAAAATGCTCCTATAAGGCATACATGAAATGTATTGATTTAGGTATGCATTGCTATACAATTTTTTGCCTCGGCCATGCTGATACATGCAATGCCTTGGTGCTAAAGGCGCGCAGACTCCTCCACATAGCCGCAAAACATGTTCAACAATAGCAATCCGAGCCCTCAAAGGGCCCGTAAGTGGATCTGCAATTAAACGGATTTATAGGGTGGTGATCCATCGGAAATCAGCTCTCTGAATCAGACAGAAACCCATCCCAACAACGGAAGTTTTCTGAACGAACGGAAAATTTCCGATTTTGTTTGGAAAATGATCCGAACTAACGGAAATGTTCCGATTTGCTTCTGTTCATCGAAAGCGCATTCCCGACCGTGCAGACAAATGAAATGAAAAAAAGCAAAAAAATGACAAACACCCACCAAAACTTTCACAGACAGCTACGGAAGTCCGGACGAATGTGTCTTTGAATCGAGGCTTTTATGCAGATCCTTAGCACCACTCAGACATATAAACCAAAACCATAAAAATATGCATGGAGCAATTTTTTATGATTTTGCCCCAAAGGACCGTACAATAATCTTTTGAATCCTGTAAACCAAAGTTATTGAGCAGTTCTTCCCCCTATAAAAGCAAAATGGTACGATTGAAACCGGTCAGTAAAATACAAACAAGTCTGGCTTTAACACAGGGAGTCTAAGTGACCATTCTTACAATCTTTCATATTTATGTCCACAACACTGCTTCTTTACTTGCCCTGAGCGTGGCTAGGCATCCTGGCTTTCGGACCAAAGACTCAAACTGGCACCCCCCCCCCCCCTTTCATTCCAGTGCCTGAGAATAGGGGTAAAAAAATCACCTTGTCCCTGCAGCAGCCAGGAACTGTTGCATAACAGAAGCAAATCTAGGACCTGCCATGGCCTCTGACTCTGCCAATAATGTTGCAGAGTGTGAGTGCTGGGTGCAGAGTCTAATCCAGATTTATGGTGTAACAGAAACTGGCTTTACTGGAACATGAGTGCAGTAAGAGAAGGTCACCTTACATGGTGGATAACAAACAGGAAAAAGAAGCCATAGAGATCATCTCAATGTAGAAGAAACACAACATGCTTTGCTCCCCCTCTCTGACCATAATCTGCTGACTATAACACTCTCCCCAATGCCTGCTAACCCACCTCCACACAAATCCACAACTTAACGCAGGAACTTAAGAAACCTAGATCTTCAGTCCCTTTCTTCCTCACTTCAACCTCTTCAGACCTTGACCTAATTCACGGACATAGACACTGCATCATCACAGTACCATAATACACTCTCCTCAGCTCTAGACTCTGCCGCCCCCCTCACCTATAGCCGTCCCCGCACCAAAAACACCCAACCCTGGCTAAATGCAAGCACAACCAGATTGAAACAGCTGTCTCAAGCTGCTGAAAGGTGATGGAGGAAAACCAAAGCCAATCATGACTTTCTGTTCTATAAACAAGCCCTTCAGGAACTCAGGACTGCCCTTTCATCTGCTAAGCAAGCATATTTCTCTTCACTGATTTCTACACAAGCCCGGAATCCCAAACAACTCTTCAACCTCCTCCTCCAACCTCCCAAATAACAGCAGAAGAATTTTCTACATTTTTCAAAGAAAAAATTGACAACATTCGACTTGGCTTTGCCCCCCAGTATCCCTCACCACTTCAAACAATCCCCCTGCCTTACTCTCTTACTTTCTTCACTCCAATAACTGAGCTTGGACTAACCTCTCTCCTTTCTAGGGCCCACCTGACTACCTGCTCCCTCGATCCTATTCCATTCCACCTTATTCCTCAACTGTCTCCATCCCTCACTCCAGCCTTAACCTCTATATTCAACCTTTCCCTCTCCACTGGTACCTTTCCTTCTTCCTACAAACATGCAGTTATTACTCTGATAATCAAGAAACCCTCTCTCGACCCCTCTGCCCTCTCCAGCTACCGCCCTATCTCACTACTCCCTTTCTCCTCCAAACTTCTTGAACAACATATCCACTCAGAACTGGCACAATACTCATCCACTAACAACTTACTTGACCCCTTACAATCAGGATTCCGCCGTAACCACTCCACTGAAACTGCCCTCACCAAAGTTACCAATGATCTGCTCACTGCCAAAAGCAAAGGTCACTACTCCATCCTCATCCTTCTTGACCTCTCCTCAGCCTTTGACACTGTCGACCACTCTCTGCTTCTTGATATTCTCTCCTGCCTTGAGGTTCAAGGGCTTGCACTCTCTTGGCTCACCTCTTACCTCTCTGACAGATCATTCAGTGTATCCTATTCTAATACAGTCTCATCCTCACGTTCCCTTTCTGTCGGTGTGCCGCAAGGTTCTCTCCTAGGCCCCCTACTTTTCTCAGTCTACACCATGGCATTGGCAAACGTATAACTTCACTAGGCTTTCAATACCACTTCTATGCGGATGACACTCAGATATATCTCTGAGGCCCCAATCTCTCCTCTCTCTCCCCAACTGCCTTACAGCTATTTCTTCATTCATGTCATCTCGCTACCTCAAGCTAAACATGGACAAGGCAGAACTGGTCATTTTCCCACCATCTAACTCCCCTCCCCTCTCTAACACATCTATTTCTGTCAACAACTACACAATTACAGCAACTCCCCAAGCTCGGTGCCTGGAAGTCATTCTGGACTCTGCCCTCTCTTTCAAACCACATATTCACTCCCTGGCCACCTCCTGTCACCTCCAACTTAAAAACATCTCACGCATCCGTTCCTTCCTCTCACCTGACACCACTAAAATGTTAGTACACGCCCTGGTCATATCCCAACTAGATTACTGCAACATTCTTCTTTGTGGCTTACCAACTAACAGACTGGCACCCCTCTAATCTATTCTGAACTCCGCTGCTCGCCTCTCTCCTCCAGTTCTGCGCCTCTCTGCCAATCCTTACACTGGCTGCCAGCTGCCAACCAGGCCCCTCCCTACATCTCATCTCTAATCCAACAGTATCAACCTAGACGCAGCCTCCGCTCTGCTGCCCACCTTCTCCTGTCCTCCACCCTGGTCACCTCCTATCATGCCCACCTCCAGAACTTCTCACATGCAACTCCAATCTTCTGGAATGCCCTCCCACACCCAATCCGCCACTCCACAACCCTTAAAACCTTCAAAGGCGCCCTTAAAACTCACTTATTCAGACAAGCATATAATCTGGCCTAACCAATCTTCTAAAGGGCATATGCCACAAAGCTCAATACTGACTGTTTGTGATCCTTCCCCCTCTTCCTTTAGACTGTAAGCTCGCAAGGGCAGGGCTCTCTCCCCTATTGTATCTTGTACTCAGAATATCCACTGTCAAATCTGTAAAACTGCATTTGAAATAGTATATGTACCGTATGTTTCTACCCTGTCTGTAATTACTACTTTGTAAAGCGCTACGGAAGATGATGGCGCTATATAAATAAACATAATGCAGCAGAGATTACACATAGATATATGTATCACCATCTACTGTCAAATGTAAACTGCATTGACCCAGCAATATAGATGCAGATCGCATACAGAGACAAGACTAAATATTACCTACCCCTCCAGTGAACACCAAGGTTTTCCTATTGGACAGAGTGACTTGAAGAAAAGTAGTATCCCTGCAATGTCTTGGGTGGCATGAGTAGATGTGTAAGGTTTATATGGGATCCCTGCAGGAGGTTTACTTCAAAGCAGGCCCTTACCCTCAGTGCTATGCCCCTACCTGCCTGTAAGGCCAAACACTAAAGAGTCACCCTTTTGTGTTGTTAAAATTGATGAGAAACAGAAAATGGTTTCACACTGTGGAACCAAATACATGCAGCCGTTTCTGGGTCCATTAGACAGGGTAATGCAAGAAAGTTCTTTTTTGGTGGGGGGGATTGTGCATATATGGCCACTGTATGTGCACACATAGGAATTTATCATCCATCTTTAACCCGTGCAGTCAGACAAACTGTGAGTGCACTAGAGAAGGTAATGCAGGAAAAAGTTGAGCATCATTCTGATGTGCTCCCAATTTGAATACCCTGTGCGAAATGCCTGGGAAAGCTTGCCACTCCCCTTTCATTCAGCATTCTGTTCCACACATAAATACTGATTGGAAATACTGATTTGAACCCCATTTGCCATACCTTTCCTGGTACTTGGTCTAAATAAAAAAACACCCAGTGGCCAAGGGAGACTGACTGCTTAGGAGGTTGACTCCTTAGCCTATCACTGCACAGTAGTCACACTACTGGTGCACTTATTGACTGTTTAAGCAATTAGTTACGGCCAGTCTAGCAGCTAAAAACGCAGAGGTGGTGCTCCTGGTTGGGGATCGGTGCTCAGTATGGGAGCCTTTTTTGGGCTTTGAACAGCCAAATTGGATCCAGTACTTGGTAATAGTTGTTCTAACAAAAGTCGGATTACCACTGTTATAAGTACAGTTATAAGAATGTAGTACCATAACTGTCATATCCCGGCTAAAATCAAACTGATGACTGGTCCTATTCCCTGCAAGCTCGGAAATATTTTCTGATCCTTTTTTTTATCTTTGTTGCAGATGTGAAAACATTGCCCCTGGAAGCAAAGGAGACTGCAGCATTTCATTTTCTCCAAGTCAAATAGGTGTACTAAGATTTTACACAAAATTTAATTGCAGCCATTTCAAGGATGTGGTTAACAGCCAGAGTGTAGAGGTTCAGCCATCTAAACTAATGTTTATCAGGTGATCAAAATAATCCTTATGGTTCTTAAAAGTGGACAGAAACTGGACCTAAAAGGATACTAGGTCTAGCTAAAACCCACCTCCAGGGGGCATTTCAAAACCAGTTCATGCACTCTGTGTGCTCCATCAGCCCTACAGACCTGGTGGTCTGCTGGCAGGACAGAGGAATCAAAGATGCGCATGGCAGAATACAACCACCGCTTTTAAACTCTTAAGTCTAGTTTTGATCCACTTTAATCTTCAGACAAATCCTTTCAGAACCACATTGGATTAAAATGCAAAATAAAGATTGTGTTACTCCTTGTATTCACTTTACTGTTTTACTGAGATTAACTAAAATTATTTTTTTTAATTCATGTAAATGTGCCAGAGAGGTACATGTATGTGTTTCTTATTACTGCTAATAAAATAAAGGGATTCCTGATCCGAGTTTAGTTACAAACATGATAACTGGATATAGCTACAAGCAAGTAGGCCCTAAAATGGACCCATATCCTTAAGGAGGTGCAGATTCAGCAGACAATAACAAACCTCTGCCGGGATGTGCCAGTGTAAAACCCCCTAGTTTCTCAAACTGCAGAGTGACCCAAACTGGAATGCCCCTAGGGAAATCTTGTGATTTAGCAGCCACATAAAAGTGTACTTACCTTTTGTCCTACACAGCTGATCGGTGCTAGTCTAGCGATCAGTAACCCACCTGATCGCTGCATCTGAGCCTGCTTAGCAGCTGTTGCATTACGCTCCATCCAGGGCCAATACATGGTCACAGAGCGCTGTCACACACTTTTTATTCATTGCAATGGAGGGAGTGGGCCAAGGCCTTACACACCCCCTCCATTGCAGTGAATGGAGAGGGCATGGCCGAACCCTTGTAACGAAGATGGGGAGGGGCAGTACTAGGCCTGTAAGCACTGGTGAATGGAGGTTAGGCATCGGAGCAACGCAGAAAACAGAGGGATTTGGCAGCAGCTCGGATTGAGTGATCAGGTGAGCTACTGTTAGCTGGACTAGCACTGATCAGCTGCCCAAGACAAAAGGTAAGTACCTTTTTGTTTTTTCATGTGGATGATGAAATACTTCAAAATGACAACTCACTTTAATTAGTTTGGGTCCACTTAACACCACTGTGAACTTATATGTACACTCAGCACGCAGGTCAGCCGCTCTTTCTAAAGGAACTCAGAAGATCATCTAGCAACTCGACCTGTCACACCTATTTCTTACCACCTCCAGCTAGAGGATGATACTCACCAACCCAAACAAGAAACCGCTCTGGAACTGTAGCGGACTAGCTGCAAGGAGCAAAATCTTTAAAATGTCATAGGGCTAAAAAACTGATTTTATCCAGTTTGTTTATTATGCACTTCTTCTAAACATCATTACTGTGATGGTATAAAAGGTAAGATTTTAGCACACCCGGGGTCTAAAAAAAATTCCAATAATTGAGTTCTAAGATAGCAAGCTTTATCCTCTCATAACTTAATAGATGGCTGGAGGGAGGTGACCTGAATAAATAGGACTACACCTTTTAGGCTCCTTTCACACTGTGTATAGGGCTTGCGCTGTGGGCAAAATGCAGCGCTTTGCATTTTTCAAACTGCACTGCACTGGTTATTTCATTGCAGTTTCTGGCCATTTGTAGTAGTAGTTTGTATTTATACTCCAATGTGACGCAAACAGGCAGGTTTGAAAGGGGCCACTCTAGCTAATTTTTACTTGTAAAATGATTTTTCCTTAGTTGTCCATACACCAGTTCATTATCATTTGGTATTGCTCTGAGCTGGAGGTGGGACTAGAGCAGAAAGAGCAGTGATCCCTTCCCATCTGCAGGTATAAGTCCCAGTGTGCTAGTATCATTCCCAGGTACAAACAAAAATGGTATTTGACAAGCTGTCCATACATACTTCTTTATTCGGATGTACAAAAGCAGTGCCCAAAAGAAGGGACGGAACCACCGCACCAATGAGAATTAAAACACAAACCTCTGTAAAAAATGCGTCTTGTGCAAGAAGTGCAAAAATAGACTTATGCTTTGGTGTAGAAATCAAAGGGGAGGACTGAAATGTTGCCTAAATCACCTTTCTTCTGAACACCATGTCCGTAGATGCTCATAAACCCACCTAATAAAAAGGTGATAGATGTCCAGGTGGCCAGAATGCACCGGACAGCTCAGGAATAAAGAGCTGTAACATGAAAGGGGGATTCTTTACCCCAGAATACGCCTGATAAACTGCCTGTCTGATCCAATGACTGGTAGTGGTTTTGGCAGCCAACACTTTTCTAGGCCCCGGATCACAGAGCATGTTTTTTTCTGCACAGATGCTGTAGCTAATTTATATTTAATGCACAAACTACATCAAGAATGCAGAATCAGTTCCTTTGGATCAACAGGATTCGCAGTCTAAGGTTCAAATGAAAAGCTGAAACCACCTTCGGCAAAAACTTCCCACAACCGTAGGACCACCTTGACCTTGTGAAAAATCAAATATGGTGACATGGCTAAAAATTCCACTAGCTCAGAAACCATGCAGACTTAATTGATGGCCACCAGGAATACCTCTTTCAGGCTTAACAGAAATAAAGACGCCTCAGCCATAGATTCGAAAGGTGGTCCCTGAAAAGCGGAAAGGACTAGGTTGAAATAAGTGACTGCCTACAAAAAGAGGAGCCACAAGGGTCCTTTTGGATGCAAGATTCACAGACCACTGCTTCAGCCAAAAAACATGCCTTATGCTCAATGACAATGCAAGGCTTCATAAAGTAGTTTAGTTACATTAAAGATATATGGAAATTTACACCGCGCTAAAAGCTTATAATGGACTTTCTTATGGTTTCTTCAATTTAGACAATTATTAATGCATCTGCTACAACGTGTCAAAAACCTTTCATTCACAAAAAGTCCCAGAGCAAAAATATAATTAATAGACACGGAGCAACCAAGGCCCTGTATGGTATAACCACAGGAAACAGTCTTTAAAACAGAATAAAGGATTGTCCCACGGTGCATGCACTTCACAAAAACTGGTAATGTCACGCGTGCCCGTCACCTCCACACATGTGCGCTTACCAGATGGATAAGTTTAACAAGCCTTGAATCAATTAATGCTTCTTGGAAGATTCCAGATACTTGATTGCTTCTGTGTGCAACTTATACACTCATTCCGGACTGATAGAATCCGCTCATGTATTGTGAAAAAGCATAAAAGAAATCTAGTGCAACCCCGTGGGAACTTTTCTTAAAGTGACTATTTAATAACAGAAATGCACTCACATATTCTTTGAAGTAAAACACGCCAATATGAATACACTGGTTATGAGGGAGTCCTTTTCTTTCCCTTTTTCCTGTGACCGTTCAATTGGGCGTCAAAGCTTAAAATGAGTGAAGTATAAAAGTAGCCGCCGTCTTCTGTTTCCTCTCCTAACGCGTTTCGTTGCGTGCGCAACTTTTTCAAAGGATGAACGGCGCGGCCAATGACAGTTCTTTTATAGAGAGCAAGGGACCTCCTTGTTTATGCCCTGGACCAATAGAAGCTTAGGGCAGTGAATATCATTAAGTCACATGTCTGCGATGGATGTGACGCAGCCCCGTCAAAGGTGTGTGGGCGGGATACGTAATAATGAACGTGAATCATGCATATTAACTAGCGGAGGTGGGACTGGCTCCAACGGGCCAGACAACCACCGTTACGTACTCTGCTGAGGGCGGGGTAATGTGTGAAGCTGAGCCAGTAAAGATGCTGCTGATTAGGTAGCAAAAACAAAACTAATTGTGACGGGCCAAACAGCAGCCAGCACTGTAGCTACTGGAGGCGAAATGAGGTCACCTATCAGAGGTGGATCTGGCTCAGCCCCATCAAAAGTCTACGGACTAGACACTTGGAAATGATGATGAATCATGCATAATTACTAGCGGAGGCGTGTTTTACTTCAAAGAATATGTGAGTGGATTTCTGTTATTAAATAGTCATTTTAAGAAAAGTTCCCACGGGGTTGCACTAGATTTCTTTTATGCTTTTTCACAATACATGAGCGGATCCGGAATGAGTGTATAAGTTGCACACAGAAGCAATCAAGTATCTGGAATCTTCCAAGAAGCATTAATTGATTCAAGGCTTGTTAAACTTATCCATCTGGTAAGCGCACATGTGTGGAGGTGACGGGCACGCGTGACATTACCAGTTTTTGTGAAGTGCATGCACCGTGGGACAATCCTTTATTCTGTTTTAAAGACTGTTTCCTGTGGTTATACCATACAGGGCCTTGGTTGCTCCGTGTCTATTAATTATAGTTTAGTTACATTCCCTTTAGCATCCCTGGCAAACTTATGAAAATGGGGAGAGAGGAAACCGGGGGGATGGACAAAAGATGATAGCGGCATGATGAACATATTGACAAAGGAATTCTGCACAACTGGTCGCTGAAAGAGTAGATGGGGCTGAGACGTGGCCCTGGAATCTTTCCTCCAGATTGGGGTGCCCTGCTGTGAAACCCCCAGGGCGCCGGTAATAACTCAACTTTGCCCTGATCCGACAGCGCATGCGCAGGCTCTCGTCCATCAGAGCCGTTTGCAATTTGGCCAATTGTAGTAGATATATATATATTATATATTTTTTTCTCTATCTTAAAATCGAGGTGCTGCTATCCTGTGAAAAGATTTTTTTTTCCCTGAAAGCATTTTGTTGCTCCTCATGTCTCCACCCTCCCACCTGATTTTAACCACCCCCTCCCACTTGGTTTTAACCTCCATATAACCATCAAATGCACACAACTGTGGTGACCTGGTTCCTGTCTTCCCTCACAAAACTAATATAAACAAAGTAAGGGTATTCAGAACAATCAACCAATCATGAAAAGCAGAGACAACATCCATCTCCTGTCCCCGCCTTTGAATGTTCCTCCTCATCACTCCTCTCTTGACAGATGAGGGGATATCATATGGACTAAGCCCATGTACCAAAAGATGGGAGAATCTCCTATGGACCAATCCTGTACTGGGTGGTTCAAACTGCCTCGCCCATAGGAGTTGTCGTAAGCTGACCTCTGGTTAGACGGAATAAGGTGAGCCAAAGAATGCGCATCACACACTTGTTGCTTACCATCCAGAGAGGTGCACCTTTTGTCCATCTAAAAGACTGCAGTTTTCCATCTACAGCTATTGCATGTGCCAAAGAGTGTGGGATTTTTACAGCAGTCGATTTGATCAGACATTGAATTTGCAAGCCCAGACAAAGTTTTGATTTTTTCCCCTATATTTCTTTTTCAGTTGGGTTGCTATTTACTCATGTGTTTTATAATTAATCCTGTGTTATCACGTTGCACTGCTTTTTCTGGTGGTTTTGTGTGTTTTTTTCTGTTTTTCTAAACAGAAAAGTGGAGAGTCGCTGATTATATGAATTAAGGATCTAAAAAGCTCACGCTAGTTTTGAAGAGTCTTGCTACATTAATTGGTTGAGAGGAAAGCGCTTTATTGACCCCTGCCTGGAAGTGGCCATGGGTCAATCGATTTGTGTTGTGTGTGGGCTAGATAGTGGAGAAGAACGCCACTCCTCCTTCGTGTCCTGGTGGTAGCCATGTATATCCACGCCTTTTGCCAGTTGAATGTCTAATGTTGCAGTGACACATGTTGGTTGCATTTGAATGGTTTGATCAGATGAACAATCAAATGGTCTGATCAACCAGTGCAATCGTCACAGGGAGCAGGACTGGTAGAATTATTGCTGGAAGGCATTGCACTGATGCGTGTGAAGAGGTAGGGCAAACCAAAAGGAATTTTTTCCCCAATGCACCACTAACTATTCCTTAAAGTGGACCAACACCCAGGGGTGATCGGCCCGGAAATCTATAAGATTCCCGGGCCGATCACCTCCCACCCCGCGGGACATCCGAGATCGGGATGTCCCGCGGGGTGAAACCCCCCAGAAACCCCAAAAACATCTTACCTGATCCGCCGCCGCTTCTGCCGCCGCCGCCTCCCGCGCGCCCCTCCAGACGTGCGCGCGCCCGCCCTCTGTGAATGGTCGGCGGGGGCGCGCGCGCGCCGAGAGTAACGCGCGGGAGGTGGCGGCGGCGGAAGCGGCTTGGACGTTCCTGTCCCCCGCCTGGACGTTGGCGGGGATTGGCTGCGGCGTTCACGTGGGAGCGTTGAGAGGTGAGTTTTTTGGGGTTTCTGGGGGGTTTCACACAGCGGGGCACCCCCGATCGGGGTGCCCCGAAGTGGACCAAAACCCAGGATAGTCGAAATCCTGGGTGTTGGTCCACTTTAATAATGTATAAATGTAGGTGTGCCTTAAAGGAATCCCCAAAAAAGAGTATATCCAAATACAAGTACACAATATATGTGGCCCCAGCTACCACCAGGGGCGTCCCCAGGCACCACCAAATCAAATAGCTTGAATCAAAAGTATATCATAAGTAATCAATATTTATTAATGATTACAAAAGTACCATCACAAATATTTTTTTAAAAACAAAATACTGATAGCAGGGACACAGATAATCATCCCTCTTCTTCCTTGTGAAAAATAGATCCCTATCACACAATATAAAATGCAATATAAGTGACTAGTGCAATATTAAGGTGCTAAATGCTAATATATAAAAGTTCTAAGTGCTACAATATAACATTCAAAACCTGTATAAATTTGTCCCATATAGAAAAAGAGAACAAATAACCAATCAACTTGCCCCAGAATGAGATAAATTTGTAAATAATTAAAAGTGCATAAGATATCACCAAATCAGAAGTTGAGAGGTGTCCCTGCTAGTAACTGGCGTCCTGATCCCCCACGCGTTCCGTGAGACAAGCTCACTTCTTCAAAGGTGCCAGAGAATGATGCCTGCTTCACATACCCTTTTTATATGTATAAAAGTGGCTGGAGAGAGCTCAATTGACAGGTGCTGCTCATTTCCAATCAGGGCGGCGCTCCAGCACACGGCGGCCCCGGCCGGCGGCCGCACGATGCGCAGGAGACGGCACCAATCAGGGACGGCTATCCAAACTATGGACGTCATCGCCCTCCCTCCCCACCGCCCGCCCCCCAAACCGCCCAGCCAACCGCACTGATGCACAACATTGCTACGGCAACGGACGCCAAGGCAGGGGGCGAGGGGCGGCGGGGAGGGAGCACGAGCATACTGAAGGAGCTCATTAGTAATACCCAGCTGGGTGTGAAGTCAGGCAGTTACAATTAAAAAAACCCTGATAAAAACAGTAAACTTTTATTTTTATCTATCTCAATCTATCACTACAGTGAAAATATATGAACGTATATAAACAGCATACAATGTATATAAAAAACTTTTGTCCAAACATGGCTATACAACTTATCCACTATCAAGTAAATGCAAAGTGCATATGCAGAGGCAAAATCAATTTTACAAAGTCATGTATATGGGTCTGGGCAAAATCAAACATACACACCCATACATATAAAGTCAAATGATCAAAGCAGGATCACACCCATATAAGTAAGGTCAAATGTTCAAAATAGGACATACACATGCCCATATCGGTAAGATCAAACGATCAAATCAAGAAGGAGAGGATACATGCAATCCAAATAGGATGCATGTAATTGGGGTTAACAACCAGAAATAGATCTTATGTATTAGGTGCACATACTAATATAGAAAGATATATGGGCACCATCACAAATATGTGTATATGATGGTGCACACATGAATGTACACACGATCCACTACATAGTGTTGGAAGGCACACATAAGATCCAGGTTGGTAACCACAGAGGAGCCTATATGGCCGATATTAATAATATAATCCAAAAATAAATAAATAAATAAATAATTAATTAATTAATAAAATAAATAAATGAATAAATAGATAAACAAATTCCATACAACCAAACATGAATAAATAAACTAATTAATGTAATCAAACATGAATAAATAATTAACTAAATAAATAAATAACCCAATTCCATATAATCAAATGTGAATAAATAATAAATGAAATAAATAAATAAATAAACTTCATATAATCAAACATAAATAACATAAAATAAAATCAAAAAATTAAATAAAATGAAGTAAAATAAATTAAAATAAAATAATAGACCCGCTGGATGCCTGAGGATCGATGTTGTAGTAATCCAGTGTATAAATCGATCACCTCCATAACTCTTATCCAGAAGCCTCCAACGATCTCCTCAGGTCCTCGACCATACATAGGAATCCTCAGTGTCTTGATTAGTTCCCAACCACCATACGACAATATGATCCAATAATAATCACACCCGTGACAAAATATCTAATAGAAAATATAAATGTATAAACAAGTGTGAGATAACAACACATAACATAAAATATACAACCATACATGTGTGAATATTCATTTGATAAAAAAAAAAGAAAAAAATGCATTTGAATGGTTTGATCAGATGAACAATCAAATGGTCTGATCAACCAGTGCAATCGTCACAGGGAGCAGGACTGGTAGAATTATTGCTGGAAGGCATTGCACTGATGCGTGTGAAGAGGTAGGACAAACATAGGACTCCCTTGGACTTAGGTGTCTAGGCCCAGAGAAGCTGGCCTGCCCCTGTGCTGATAAAGGGAAGGGTGCCTGCTGCTCTGCACAGATAACCTGCTCCCTCTTACATTCAAATAGGTCTTTGACAAAATACAAATGAGGGTTAGCAAATACAAATGGCCTTAGTTGTGAGTGAGGCGTGCTGCTGCCCAGGGAGCCTTCACTAGGTGGTGCTGTGTTGCTTCTGCCAGTAGAACCCCTGCTACTACAAGTGTTTTTTCCTTCAATCCTAGGGTGCTCCCGCATGGCAGCTGGCTACCCCTTACCCTTCGCTGGCAGAGATCGCAGACAGTGACCCACTACATGCTGCCTTAATTTTTGGTGGGTTAGCATGAAGGCTCGTCCCATTATCAGGAGTCTGCATGGGGGAGGGGTGCGATGGCACCCAAGCTGAAGGAGCTGAGAAAAGGCAGCTGATGGGTCACCACAGCTTACTACAGTGAGGGGGGATAAACACGTTGTCATCACCCGCTTACCGGTTCCCCGTTCCAGCGTCGTCCCGGGTCCTCAGCCGCCCGCTCCCGCTGCGCAGCCACCTGTCCGGCGGCCGCGGCGGGCGGCGGCTTCTGTGCAGGCTGGCGCACATGCGCCTCCCGTCCCAGCCGGCGGCTCCGGCGTCGCCTCTCGTGCTCACGCGCGTGCGCGAGCACGTTCAGTTTATTCAGGTTAATTTGTAATTAAAGCCCCAGCTGCACTAGTGGGTCTGCCCCACTGGCACTGGGCCAATCGGTTGCCTTGTGTTCTGGGCGGTACGCCCTAGGTGTCCAATCTGTATAGAGTTCCTAGTTGCACCAATCACCACACTGACTCTCCAGGGCCAATCATGTCTGTTCCCTATATAACTTCATCCCAGTCAGTTGTCATTGCCTGTTATAGCGCCTAGACCCTAGTAGTTGTTTATCCTCGATATTGATCTCTCCAGTTGCCGACCTTGCCTGTTTGACCATCCTCGATCTCCATTCCAGTTGCCGACCTTGCCTGTTTGACCATCCTCGATCTCCACTCCAGTTGCCGACCTTTGCTTGCCTTTGACCATCCTCGATCTCCACTCCTGTTGCCGACCTTTGCTTGCCTTTGACCATCCTCGATCTCCACTCCTGTTGCCGACCCTTGCTTGCCTTTGACCATCCTCGATCTCCACTCCTGTTGCCGACCCTTGCCTTGAACCTAGACCACGATCTGTCTATCGCTATTGTTCTGTCGCCTCCTCAGGTCTCCTATTACCAACCTCCAGCCTGTCCTTGGACTTCCACCTACGCTCATATACGGGCTACCCAATTCCACTTCCAGCCGCGGGCTCTCCAGTCCTCTGTACCGTAAGGTTTCATCCTTTGAGCCATAAAGTCCTGGGGGCTACCGATCCCGAGCAGGCGTGTTCTGCGTCTCGGCAAGCGGGGGCTCCTATAGGTGAAGCTGGCTGCGGAGATTGGGGGTTGAGGTCCTTACCAAGAGAGCTGGAGTTGTCCAAGTGGTTAATTGTGGTACCTGGAGCGTGACATTATAACAGGCCCTAAAATTAATATGGAAGACCTGGTACAGCAAGTTCAGGCGATGGCCACCGCTATCAACCAACTTGCCCAGAGAGTGGCCAATCAAGAAACCCGCCAGATTTCAACACCCGCTGTACCACCTCATATTCCTGAACCTAAGGTTCCTTTACCTGAAAAGTTCTTTGGAGACCGGGCCGGTTTTTCGAACTTCAAGAATTCATGTGAACTTTATTTCAGGCTGCGGCCTTTATCTTCTGGCACAGAAACCCAACGGGTGGGTTTAATTATCTCTCTGTTGCAAGGAGATCCTCAGTCATGGGCTTTCAGCTTGCTTCCTGAAGATCCTGCCTTACACTCCGTTACTTCCTTTTTCTCAGCTATGGGAGTGCTGTATGCGGATCCAGATCGTCAGTCCACGGCAGAAAACAGGCTTCGGGCCCTGAAGCAGGGTCGGAATTCCGCCGAGGACTACATCGCCGAGTTCCGGCGCTGGGCGGTGGAGTCTACTTGGAATGATCCAGCCCTATGTAGCCAATTCCGTATGGGGCTCTCTGAAAATATTAAAGATGCCTTGGTCAATTTTCCCACTCCTAAAGATTTGGATCAACTTATGCAGGTCTCCATCAGGATCGATAGACGTCTTAGGGAGAGAGCCAGGGAAAGGGTTAGGGTTACCACTCCCTTTAGACCTTCACAAACTCCCAACCCTTCAACTCCTGGTGGGGTAAACACCTCCTCCTCCTTTCAAGAGGAGCCAATGCAGGTTGGCAGAGCCCGTCTTTCTCAGGACGAGAAACAACGGAGACGGTCTTTGGGTCTTTGCCTCTATTGTGGGTCCTCGGGACATTTTGCCAGGTCCTGTCCGAATAAGGGGTATCCGGCGGGAAACTTAGAAGCCTAGATCAGGAAGAGGGTACGGATCTAGGTGGGTTGAAGCATTACTCATCATGATAAGATGTCAATCCCTACGGAGCTTTTCTGGGGTCTTTCCAAACAGGCAGTATCTGCTTTTGTCGAAAGTGGAGCTGCAGGTAACTTCCTGGATCGGAGCATAATCTCCATCCTGGGGGTTCCACTGGTACCCCTTGAAAAGTCTCTCCAGGTTTTGGCCATAAATGGGAAGGCTATCCAGGGAGGACCGGTCAGTCACAAGACCCCTCCTCTCAGATTGGTGGCTGGCTCATCTCATTCTGAACATATAGAATTCCTGGTGTTTGATTGTCCGGAAACACCAGTAGTTTTGGGATACCCATGGCTAAAGCTCCATAACCCCATATTTAATTGGCAGTCGGGTGATCTGGTTAAGTGGAGTAATTTCTGCAGGTCACATTGCTTCTCCACTGTCCTTAGGAGTGTGCAGATTTTGCCCCAAGAACTGCCTCTGCCTTATATAGATTGGGCAGATGTCTTTTCTGAGCGGTCCGCTGATAATCTTCCCCCACACAGACCCTATGACTGTCCCATCGACCTACTTCCTGGAACTATTCCTCCTAGGGGTAAAATTTATAATCTGAATCGAGCTGAAGAGCAGGCTATGAAAGAATATATTTCTGAAAATCTGAGTAAAGGCTTTATCCGCCTATCAACATCACCGGCGGGTGCCGGCTTCTTTTTTGTTGAGAAGAAGGATGGAGGTTTAAGGCCTTGCATAGATTATAGAGCCTTGAATAAGATCACCGTTAAAAATCGTTATCCTCTTCCCTTAATAGGTGATTTATTTAATCAGGTAGTGGGGGCTCGAATTTTTTCTAAACTAGATCTAAAGGGGGCCTATAACCTGATCCGTATTCGGCAAGGGGATGAATGGAAAACGGCGTTCAATGTTAAAGATGGTCATTATGAATATTTAGTCATGCCTTTTGGCCTTTGCAATGCTCCTGCGGTCTTTCAAGACTTCGTTAATGACGTGTTTTGTGACTTTTTGGGTAACTTCGTTGTGGTTTATTTGGATGACATCCTCATTTACTCTAAGAACCTTTCCGAACACAGGCAACATGTAAAACTGGTCCTTCAGAAATTGAGAGAGAATAATTTATACGCTAAAATCTCTAAGTGTATGTTTGAGGTCGCCTCCGTTCCCTTCTTGGGATATATTATTTCTAGTCAGGGGTTGGAGATGGATGGGGGAAAAGTTTCGGCAGTACGGGATTGGGTACAACCCAAATCCTTAAAAGAGTTACAACGCTTTTTAGGATTTGCTAATTTCTATCGACGTTTTATCAAGGGTTTTTCTAGTATCGTTGCGCCTCTCACCAATCTCGCCCGCAAAGCCGCGTTCACTGTTAACTGGTCACCATCAGCTATTGAAGCCTTTCGTGTCCTAAAACAGGCTTTTACTTCGGCGCCAGTTTTAGTGCACCCCGATGTCAACAAACCTTTTGTTATTGAAGTAGATGCGTCTGAATTAGGTGTTGGAGCCGTTTTATCGCAATTCTCCGGATCTCCTGAACGTATGCATCCATGTGCCTATTTTTCCCGGAAGTTTAATACCGCAGAACAAAATTATGATGTAGGCAATAGGGAACTATTAGCTATTAAACTGGCATTTGATGAATGGCGTCATTGGTTGGAGGGTTCCTTACATCCTATCACTGTATATACCGATCACAAAAATCTCGAGTATATAGGCGCCGCCAAGAGGTTGAATTCTCGACAGGCCCGTTGGGCATTGTTTTTTTCGCGTTTCAATTTTATTATTACCTTTAAGCCGGGCATGAAAAATACTAAGGCCGATGCTCTGTCGCGCATGTTTGGTGAGTGTAAGGATCGGGGGGATACTGGTGAGCCTATCTTACCTGCAGGTTGTGTAGTCGGGGCCTTGCTCCCTGATCTCTCTAATGTTTTGGCGCCGTTCCAAGATGAATCGCCTGTAAACGCACCTATAGGATGTCAATTTGTACCGCCGCATTTGCGTTCTGATGTTATCCGCAAATTCCACTACGCAAAAACTGCTGGGCATCTGGGAGTTCGTAAGACTTTTATTTTAGCTCGGCGCCACGTATGGTGGCCTTCTATGAGACGTGATATCACTACCCTTATCGACGCATGTTCCGTTTGTGCACGAAGTAAAGGGGTACACAAGGCCCCTAGTGGTTATCTTATTCCCCTTGAGATCCCTAAAGAACCATGGTCTCACATTTCGATGGACTTTATTGTTGATTTGCCTCTTTCTTATGGGAACACTGTGATTTGGGTGGTCGTCGATAGATTCAGTAAGATGGCTCACTTCATTGCTTTACCCAAGCTACCCTCGGCTCCTGAACTTTCGCGTTTATTAGTCTCGCATATTTTTCGGCTCCATGGTATTCCAGTAAATATTGTTTCCGATCGGGGTGTGCAGTTTATATCACGATTTTGGAAAATTTTTTGTTCACGTTTGGGGATTCAGGTTTCCTTATCCTCTGCATATCATCCCCAGTCTAATGGGCAGACTGAAAGAACAAATCAAAGCTTAGAGCAATATTTAAGATGTTACATCTCTGACACTCAGGAGCAGTGGTCGGAATTTATTGACTTTGCCGAATTTGCGTATAATAATGCGCCGAGTGACAGTACTAAAATATCCCCTTTCTTTTGTAATTATGGAAAGAATCCTAGGGCTTCTTCTATTTCTGCAGCATCTTCTGATTTTCCGGTGTTAGAAGAGTGGCTTCAGAAACGCAAGGATATTTGGGCACGCGTCCAGCAAAATTTAGAAACTATGCGCACTAAATATAAGAAATTTGCTGATCATCGTAGGTCTCAGGAACCTATCCTTCAGTGTGGAGACCTTGTCCGGAGGCCCCTCGTGAGGGGGGGGTAATGTCATCACCCGCTTACCGGTTCCCTGTTCCAGCGTCGTCCCGGGTCCTCAGCCGCCCGCTCCCGCTGCGCAGCCACCTGTCCGGCGGCCGCGGCTTCTGTGCAGGCTGGCGCGCACGCGCCTCCCGTCCCAGCCGGCGGCTCCAGCGTCACCTCTCGTGCTTGCGCACATGCGCGAGCACGTTCAGTTTATTCCCTCCGGCGGCGCTGCTCTCAGCGCGGCCGCCGGAGGAAGGTTAATTTGTAATTAAAGCCCCAGCTGCACTAGTGGGTCTGCCCCACTGGCACTGGGCCAATCGGTTGCCTTGTGTTCTGGGCGGTACGCCCTAGGTGTCCAATCTGTATAGAGTTCCTAGTTGCACCAATCACCACACTGACTCTCCAGGGCCAATCATGTCTGTTCCCTATATAACTTCATCCCAGTCAGTTGTCATTGCCTGTTATAGCGCCTAGACCCTAGTAGTTGTTTATCCTCGATATTGATCTCTCCAGTTGCCGACCTTGCCTGTTTGACCATCCTCGATCTCCATTCCAGTTGCCGACCTTGCCTGTTTGACCATCCTCGATCTCCACTCCAGTTGCCGACCTTTGCTTGCCTTTGACCATCCTCGATCTCCACTCCTGTTGCCGACCTTTGCTTGCCTTTGACCATCCTCGATCTCCACTCCTGTTGCCGACCCTTGCTTGCCTTTGACCATCCTCGATCTCCACTCCTGTTGCCGACCCTTGCCTTGAACCTAGACCACGATCTGTCTATCGCTATTGTTCTGTCGCCTCCTCAGGTCTCCTATTACCAACCTCCAGCCTGTCCTTGGACTTCCACCTACGCTCATATACGGGCTACCCAATTCCACTTCCAGCCGCGGGCTCTCCAGTCCTCTGTACCGTAAGGTTTCATCCTTTGAGCCATAAAGTCCTGGGGGCAACCGATCCCGAGCAGGCGTGTTCTGCGTCTCAGCAAGCGGGGGCTCCTATAGGTGAAGCTGGCTGCGGAGATTGGGGGTTGAGGTCCTTACCAAGAGAGCTGGAGTTGTCCATTAATTGTGGTACCTGGAGCGTGACACACGTGGATGGAAGACTGCAGTGCTGAACAGGAAGGATGGATGGACGGAAGGCAGGTGTGTGAGCATCGAAGACTCAGGACACACACTGTTTGTGCTGGCTGCCAGAGACTCCCTAGACAAAGCTGCCATGCTCTGTTGTGATTTGTCTATTCACTGACAAATCTGATTCTGAGCCACTTTCACATGCACGTACGAATGTGTGTTTATGCTATACGCACTTTCGAAAAACGCATGTTTATCGGCAATTTGCCGTTATTTCGGCCAACTTACATGATTGGCATGGGCTGCTGGTGGGTGATTCCGAGCCTTGATTGGCGATGACAAACCACTCAATAAAACGGGCTTGCTTCCGCTGGACTTACGGGGTCATTTTGTAGTTGAAAGCAAGCTGTTAACATGTTTGAGGAGGACGTGGAAGAGTATGAGCGCCTGCAGCTGAACGGCTTGCTGTGCATCGCCATGGCAGAAGACTGAATTGCAGGTATGACCAAGATGCTTGGCTGCCTGCAATTTTTGGCGAACGGCTCGTTCCAGAGCCTGGGTGCCCTCTCCGTGGGGATGTCCCAGCCTACGCTGAGCCGCACACTAACCAAGTTTTTGGATGGCATGGCTACCCTGTCTAAAAAATACATCTATTTCCTAGACAACATGGTAGCCTGAAACGCGGTTAAGTTGGGCTTTTTTAATATAGCAGACATGCCCAATGTCATGGGTTCGATCGATTGCACACATGTTGCGTTAGTTCCGCCCGCCGATGAAGAATATCTTTTTAGGTTTGTATTTTAGGTCCACATTATGAATTTGTAAAACTAATTGTTTATCGGTATATTCAAAGTTATATTTAAAGCAATAATTTTCATGCATACCTTAACTAATAATTATCAGGTTTGTCTGGCAGACCTTATTTCATGCATACCTTAACTAATAATTATCAGGTCTGTCTGGCAGACCTAATTTCATGCATACCTTAACTAATAATTATCAGGTTTGTCTGGCAGACCTTATTTCATGCATACCTTAACTAATAATTATCAGGTTTGTCTGGCAGACCTTATTTTATGCATAGCGTAATGCGTCTTTATCATGTATACCAGATTACACACCGACTGGTATATTGTAATATGTTATTGGTATAAATAGTTAGGGGTTCAAAATGTTAAATTTTTGCTTTAACAAAAAGGATACCTTATTTGGTGTTGTGTCTTTAGGTAAATTTTGCTATAGTTTTATTGTACTAATGACCTCTCTTTCTGCTCTTACAGGAACAGGTTGGGCCTGACCTTCGCTTTTTGAGTGTGATGGCTGGGTTTCCCAGATCCACCCACGACGCATATATCCTGAGAAATTCGAGCCTCTATGGTCGTTTTCAATCAGGAGAATTGTCTGGTGGCTGGCTACTGGGTAAGTTTGGGGAATGAATAGCATTAGACTTTCAATGTCATACTAATATTTTATTGCCTCTAAACCTGTATCAACATATGGCTGTTCTTTTCCTCTGATGACATAATATCCAATGTAGCTAAGAAGTGGATCCTACATTTTTTTTGTGTGTTTTTCCAGGTGATTCAGTATACCCACTACTGCCATGGCTGATGACCCCCGTCCTGCGCCCTCAGACTCAGGCCCAGGAGGGCTATAACAGGGCCCATCGCAAGACCAGGGCTGTGGTGGAGAGGGCCTTCGGCCTGCTTAAAACCAAGTTTGATGCCTGGATCATACCGGGGGTGCCCTGCAGTATGACCCCCAACAAGGTGCTTAAGATCATAATGGCTTGCTGTGTCCTACATAACTTTGCGTTAAGGCAGCAGGTCCCCCGGTATGTTGAAGAGTCACCCTCTCCAGCCACCACGGACATTCCAGAGGAATTGTATGCAGGCACCCAGAGTGCATCTGAACAAGCCGTCTGTGAACATTTAATTTCCTTATTTTTTAGTGTTTTTTTTTGGTTTTGGTCTTGCCAGCTGGTTTTGCTTTTTAACCAAAGTTTGGGTTTATTTTTGTTTTTTACCCAAAGTAAAACCCTACAATCTATGTGCTCTGTCATTATATCTGTTATAGATTGGTAATGTAACCAAGATATGTCATGTATACTTTAATTTGCTTATCAATACATCATAATGTAGGCAACTAAAAATATAAACAGATTTACGTGCAATGCATTTTAATTTGGCAATAAACATAATTAGTCATAATAAAAATAAAGACATGGGTAATAAGAACACAGCACACAACAAACTCAGGAACACAATTCATTCCACAATATAGAACTTAGTTGTTGATGTCCAAGCGCAGCCTACGCGGACATCCAGTATGCCAAGGAAGGATTCATTTGGCCACAATCTTGGGCCCTATTAATTTCTAACACCCTTGAGGTCCAAGGACACTTCCTCAAGGCAGAATGCTCCCCATACCTGAAAATTCAGACCACTAGGAAGCACTATTATTCAGGGCAAGGGGCCCATGATGGCTGGAATCCCTAGTCCCCAAACCACACCCTCTCCAGCTCGTGCCCTATTTCTGTATTACAATGTAGGCAGCCCTAAGTCACTGTGCAGCTCAATGGCAGCAAGTTCAAGGGCCAGCCAGCCTATGACACCGTGCCCCAAAGCAAATGCAAAAAAATACTTTATGCTCACAAGTCTGAGCTATGAATGGGTTGTCACCCCAGAAAGTTAACCAATATTCCACCCACCCACGATGATGTTTGCAGGATCTCATTAGACATAAACCTGCTGCGTGTGAGCTTGAGCGGGCGTTTTAATAAGGCCCAAAATATGGCATGGCCAAGTGGGGTTTAGGACCACTATCATGAGCTTTATGGGCGAAATTCTTACACAACCAGCATAGACTCAAATGGCCAAATATGTTTAGAGATCACCAGACAGGTCAATAGTGTGTGAATGTTGATGAAAGATGTAGAATGAAATGCCTGGAAAAATGTCAATCTGCTTGATTGACATTCTAAGGCTTTTGTTGCGCTTGGAGTACAGCCAACATCTGTGCTTGTGTGGCATTCATAATTTGCCACTGCTGAAGCATTGCCTCCCTATGCCTGCTGGTCTGGCTGTTGATATTCCTAATTTCTTCAATCAGGGTTGTGAAGTTGTTATTAAAGTTCACTAACTGTGCAGCCAGCTACTCTCTTAATCTTAGGTTCACTGCCCTAAAGCAGCAGCTATCATTCCGCCATGCTGTCTCCAGTAACTGCACACGCCTCATCTGGCTGACATGGCGACGTGCCTGAGGGTGTCCTCCACTTCCCCTGGTTGGGGCGCGTGCAGATGCTGGAGCTATAGGCCTAGCAACCAGGCCAGATGTAGTAGGCAAATCCTCTGCAGCTGAGCTAGCACGTGGGACAGTTGGTTCTGTCTCTTGCTGCTGCCCATGGTGGTCTGCCGGCAGAGGATTTGTTGGCAGATGCTGCTGGGGCAGTGACACCTGAGGTGACTGGGTAGGCATTAGTGGGGCCAGGTTAATGATCTCCTTCTCCTCCAGATGGTGGATGGCATCCATTAGGGGTGGTGTCTGTAGGGATATATAAAATAACCTGTATAAGATATTAGGGCCAATATATGTATGAAGTAGTCAGCATAATGCACATGCATCACTATTTGTTGCTCAGTACAGTTACCAGATACTGCTGGTCCTGTGTTGAATATGTTTGGACTAGCTGCTGTGAAGTGGTGGCAGTGGGCAAACAGGTTGAGGGTTGTAGAGTTGCCTGTGAATTCTGAGGAGCTGTAATGTTACATTAAAGTCAAGTTAACACATAAACCGAACTTGCATAAACATAAGATTATATTGCCTTTAAAGCACCCAGACCTAACTTTAACTATCGCCTCCACCAGCGCTTTTACATACTCAATTTTGCGCAACTCTGAACTACTGTAGCCTGTGAGCGCTACAGTAGGAGGTGAAACCCCCCAGAAACCCCAAAAACACCTTACCTGATCCGCCGCCGCTTCCGCCGCCGCCGCCTCCCGCGCACCCCTCCAGACGTGCGCGCGCCCGCGCCGGCCCTCTGTGAATGGCCGGCGGGGGCGCGCGCGCGCCGAGAGTGACGCGCGGGAGGCGGCGGCGGCGGAAGCGGCCTGGACGTTCCTGATCCCCGCCTGGACGTTGGCGGGGATTGGCTGCGGCGCTCACGTGGGAGCGTTGAGAGGTGAGTTTTTTGGGGTTTCTGGGGGGTTTCACACAGCGGGGCACCCCCGATCGGGGTGCCCCGCCGAAGTGGACCAAAACCCAGGATAGTCAAAATCCTGGGTGTTGGTCCACTTTAAATTATGCTAGGCAAATGTTATAGAAATATCCTTACAATACATACCTTTGCAAATGTCAAAGTTGTCAGTGTCTCGGGCCCCAGATAAGCCCTGTGGGGCCAATGGGTGGATAGGTCCAAGGACAAGCTCCTGAGCTGCTGTGTACTGCAGTTTAGTTGGGAATCCTCCTCCTGTTTGCATCCTGAAAATCCAATAATGTACACAATTAATGACAAGGTTGGCCACAACAAACCCCCCTCTTAAAAAAAAACAACAATACCCATATGTACCCGTGCTGCCTTTGCTTATTCCTCTTCTGTCTCACGGCATATTTGAGGTCTGAAAATTTCGCAGGTTTCGCCCTAAGGTTGCCCTGGATGGCTCTTCATGGCTAGGTGGAATATTGGGTGACATTCACGTTCATGGGCGAGTTGCAGGCGTAGAATAGCCAGAAATTTCACTTATGATGGATTGTGCTAGACTTTGCTGGGGGCTGGGTGTCATCGCCTGGCTGGCCAAAGAAATGACTGGCGATGAGCTGCCCGGTGACTCAGGGCTCTCCACGTTCGATTCCCAACATTGTGAAGGAGCAGGAGAGGGTGTGGATGGGGGGCTAGGGCTTCTAAGACGAGTCTTACCCTTGCCCTTACTAGTAGTGCTCCTTTGGGTTTCTTGAAGTTGTGGGCCGGGGAGCATTCTTGCTTGAGGATGTCTCCTTCGCCTTCCGAGATGGGGCAGCTTTGGAGGTGGCTGGAGTGTGTTCCACTGGATCCTTATTGTGGCGACTGGACTTTCTGGCCGAATGCGAGTGGCCACTGGTTTTGTGGGACCTAGTTGCAGGCATCGCAGAGGTTTTTTCATGCCGTTCGGCACTACGCTCATGGCGCTCAGAGGATTTTTGTTTTTTTGCGGCTAGCTTTTTTTGCTGGTATAGCGATATCTGTAGAGACACTTGGCTGTTTCTCCAAGTACCCTTTAAATACTTATGACTGTGTATGACGCTTTAGCGTAAGCGTGCTTACGAACGTGAGCATCCTGGAAACCGCTGGGGCGCAACATATCTGGTGACCAAGGATTTCAAAATGGCACCCACACTCTTCACCCGCAAGCAGCAGGGCACCATAATGCTGGTAACTGTGGGGTTGATTTGCATGCAAAATGCATGCATATGCAATTAGCCAGCGCAGGCCCAAACAGTGGGGGGCACATTTTAAATTTTAATGGCGTCCCAACCAAAAGTTAGTGAGCACATGTGCGCAACAACAAAATGGCAGCTAGAAGGATAGCGGAACACTAGAAATGTTAGGTTGACTGCAAGTTAGCAACCTGCTGTAACTGTGATTGTGATTATTCTGATGTTTTGACTAATCCAATGTGTTTCACTTGTATCTGTCAGATGATGATGGAGGCCAGGTACGACTACCTGGCGAATGACTTCCTGAAAGGGACCTGTTTGTCAGACTGAAGCACACACAGGTACATCCACTGTCAACACACACCCATTCCCTGCTTCTATTCTTTTAGATGTCGATGTAGCGGGTGGAGAGCTTCCCTTGGAGAGACCACCAGATGACGCCTCTGAGCTGCATGGTGAAGGTGGGTGTGGTCACACTGACATTATGAAACCAATGTTGGCTTGACATAATCTGACATTACAAGTAAACATAATTTTCCTTCCTCTACAGCCTCAGATCCTGGTCAGTGGCAGGCCCCAGAGGGAATGCTGGTCCCCCAAGCAGAGGTCGCCCACCAGCCTGGTAAGTTTTATGACTACTTATTTAAGTACATTAAACATAGCTTCGTTCACAGGTCTTGACAAAGTTGGCCCTAATCCCTTAGCATAATGACCTATGGCCTGATTCCTAGCCTAAGCCCTTAGCATAATGACCTATGGCCTGATTCCTAGCCTAAGCCCTTAGCATAATGACCAATGGCCTCATGCCTTTGCTGTAACCTTACTAATATTTCATTCCACAGCTAGGAAACATGTATATGGCTAGAAATAATTATTGCTTCCTTTACACAGAAACCCCACAGGACAGACTGAAAAAGCTTACCGCGACAGTGTATCGGCTTTTTTTCCTAGACAACATGGTAGCCTGAAACGCGGTTAAGTTGGGCTTTTTTAATATAGCAGACATGCCCAATGTCATGGGTTCGATCGATTGCACACATGTTGCGTTAGTTCCGCCCGCCGATGAAGAATATCTTTTTAGGTTTGTATTTTAGGTCCACATTATGAATTTGTAAAACTAATTGTTTATCGGTATATTCAAAGTTATATCTAAAGCAATAATTTTCATGCATACCTTAACTAATAATTATCAGGTTTGTCTGGCAGACCTTATTTCATGCATACCTTAACTAATAATTATCAGGTCTGTCTGGCAGACCTAATTTCATGCATACCTTAACTAATAATTATCAGGTTTGTCTGGCAGACCTTATTTCATGCATACCTTAACTAATAATTATCAGGTTTGTCTGGCAGACCTTATTTTATGCATAGCGTAATGCGTCTTTATCATGTATACCAGATTACACACCGACTGGTATATTGTAATATGTTATTGGTATAAATAGTTAGGGGTTCAAAATGTTAAATTTTTGCTTTAACAAAAAGGATACCTTATTTGGTGTTGTGTCTTTAGGTAAATTTTGCTATAGTTTTATTGTACTAATGACCTCTCTTTCTGCTCTTACAGGAACAGGAAGCTTGGTCATTCCATCAACGTCCAAGCTGTGGTTGGGCCTGACCTTCGCTTTTTGAGTGTGATGGCTGGGTTTCCCAGATCCACCCACGACGCATATATCCTGAGAAATTCGAGCCTCTATGGTCGTTTTCAATCAGGAGAATTGTCTGGTGGCTGGCTACTGGGTAAGTTTGGGGAATGAATAGCATTAGACTTTCAATGTCATACTAATATTTTATTGCCTCTAAACCTGTATCAACATATGGCTGTTCTTTTCCTCTGATGACATAATATCCAATGTAGCTAAGAAGTGGATCCTACATTTTTTTTGTGTGTTTTTCCAGGTGATTCAGTATACCCACTACTGCCATGGCTGATGACCCCCGTCCTGCGCCCTCAGACTCAGGCCCAGGAGGGCTATAACAGGGCCCATCGCAAGACCAGGGCTGTGGTGGAGAGGGCCTTCGGCCTGCTTAAAACCAAGTTTGATGCCTGGATCATACCGGGGGTGCCCTGCAGTATGACCCCCAACAAGGTGCTTAAGATCATAATGGCTTGCTGTGTCCTACATAACTTTGCGTTAAGGCAGCAGGTCCCCCGGTATGTTGAAGAGTCACCCTCTCCAGCCACCACGGACATTCCAGAGGAATTGTATGCAGGCACCCAGAGTGCATCTGCACAAGCCGTCTGTGAACATTTAATTTCCTTATTTTTTAGTGTTTTTTTTTGGTTTTGGTCTTGCCAGCTGGTTTTGCTTTTTAACCAAAGTTTGGGTTTATTTTTGTTTTTTACCCAAAGTAAAACCCTACAATCTATGTGCTCTGTCATTATATCTGTTATAGATTGGTAATGTAACCAAGATATGTCATGTATACTTTAATTTGCTTATCAATACATCATAATGTAGGCAACTAAAAATATAAACAGATTTACGTGCAATGCATTTTAATTTGGCAATAAACATAATTAGTCATAATAAAAATAAAGACATGGGTAATAAGAACACAGCACACAACAAACTCAGGAACACAATTCATTCCACAATATAGAACTTAGTTGTTGATGTCCAAGCGCAGCCTATGCGGACATCCAGTATGCCAAGGAAGGATTCATTTGGCCACAATCTTGGGCCCTATTAATTTCTAACACCCTTGAGGTCCAAGGACACTTCCTCAAGGCAGAATGCTCCCCATACCTGAAAATTCAGACCACTAGGAAGCACTATTATTCAGGGCAAGGGGCCCATGATGGCTGGAATCCCTAGTCCCCAAACCACACCCTCTCCAGCTCGTGCCCTATTTCTGTATTACAATGTAGGCAGCCCTAAGTCACTGTGCAGCTCAATGGCAGCAAGTTCAAGGGCCAGCCAGCCTATGACACCGTGCCCCAAAGCAAATGCAAAAAAATACTTTATGCTCACAAGTCTGAGCTATGAATGGGTTGTCACCCCAGAAAGTTAACCAATATTCCACCCACCCACGATGATGTTTGCAGGATCTCATTAGACATAAACTTGCTGCGTGTGAGCTTGAGCGGGCGTTTTAATAAGGCCCAAAATATGGCATGGCCAAGTGGGGTTTAGGACCACTATCATGAGCTTTATGGGCGAAATTCTTACACAACCAGCATAGACTCAAATGGCCAAATATGTTTAGAGATCACCAGACAGGTCAATAGTGTGTGAATGTTGATGAAAGATGTAGAATGAAATGCCTGGAAAAATGTAAATCTGCTTGATTGACATTCTAAGGCTTTTGTTGCGCTTGGAGTACAGCCAACATCTGTGCTTGTGTGGCATTCATAATTTGCCACTGCTGAAGCATTGCCTCCCTATGCCTGCTGGTCTGGCTGTTGATATTCCTAATTTCTTCAATCAGGGTTGTGAAGTTGTTATTAAAGTTCACTAACTGTGCAGCCAGCTACTCTCTTAATCTTAGGTTCACTGCCCTAAAGCAGCAGCTATCATTCCGCCATGCTGTCTCCAGTAACTGCACACGCCTCATCTGGCTGACATGGCGACGTGCCTGAGGGTGTCCTCCACTTCCCCTGGTTGGGGCGCGTGCAGATGCTGGAGCTATAGGCCTAGCAACCAGGCCAGATGTAGTAGGCAAATCCTCTGCAGCTGAGCTAGCACGTGGGACAGTTGGTTCTGTCTCTTGCTGCTGCCCATGGTGGTCTGCCGGCAGAGGATTTGTTGGCAGATGCTGCTGGGGCAGTGACACCTGAGGTGACTGGGTAGGCATTAGTGGGGCCAGGTTAATGATCTCGTTCTCCTCCAGATGGTGGATGGCATCCATTAGGGGTGGTGTCTGTAGGGATATATAAAATAACCTGTATAAGATATTAGGGCCAATATATGTATGAAGTAGTCAGCATAATGCACATGCATCACTATTTGTTGCTCAGTACAGTTACCAGATACTGCTGGTCCTGTGTTGAATATGTTTGGACTAGCTGCTGTGAAGTGGTGGCAGTGGGCAAACAGGTTGAGGGTTGCAGAGTTGCCTGTGAATTCTGAGGAGCTGTAATGTTACATTAAAGTCAAGTTAACACATAAACCGAACTTGCATAAACATAAGATTATATTGCCTTTAAAGCACCCAGACCTAACTTTAACTATCGCCTCCACCAGCGCTTTTACATACTCAATTTTGCGCAACTCTGAACTACTGTAGCCTGTGAGCGCCCCCCCCCCCCCCCCGGTTCCAACCAGATACGCCTGTGTGTGTCTCGTGGTTGTTTTATTTAAATTATGCTAGGCAAATGTTATAGAAATATCCTTACAATACATACCTTTGCAAATGTCAAAGTTGTCAGTGTCTCGGGCCCCAGATAAGCCCTGTGGGGCCAATGGGTGGATAAGTCCAAGGACAAGCTCCTCAGCTGCTGTGTACTGCAGTTTAGTTGGGAATCCTCCTCCTGTTTGCATCCTGAAAATCCAATAATGTACACAATTAATGACAAGGTTGGCCACAACAAACCCCCCCCTTAAAAAAAAACAATACCCATATGTACCCGTGCTGCCTTTGCTTATTCCTCTTCTGTCTCACGGCATATTTGAGGTCTGAAAATTTCGCAGGTTGCGCCCTAAGGTTGCCCTGGATGGCTCTTCATGGCTAGGTGGAATATTGGGTGACATTCACGTTCATGGGCGAGTTGCAGGTGTAGAATAGCCAGAAATTTCACTTATGATGGATTGTGCTAGACTTTGCTGGGGGCTGGGTGTCATCGCCTGGCTGGCCAAAGAAATGACTGGCGATGAGCTGCTCGGTGACTCAGGGCTCTCCACGTTCGATTCCCAACATTGTGAAGGAGCAGGAGAGGGTGTGGATGGGGGGCTAGGGCTTCTAAGACGAGTCTTACCCTTGCCCTTACTAGTAGTGCTCCTTTGGGTTTCTTGAAGTTGTGGGCCGGGGAGCATTCTTGCTTGAGGATGTCTCCTTCGCCTTCCGAGATGGGGCAGCTTTGGAGGTGGCTGGAGTGTGTTCCACTGGATCCTTATTGTGGCGACTGGACTTTCTGGCCGAATGCGAGTGGCCACTGGTTTTGTGGGACCTAGTTGCAGGCATCGCAGAGGTTTTTTCATGCCGTTCGGCACTACGCTCATGGCGCTCATATGCAATTAGCCAGCGCAGGCCCAAACAGTGGGGGGCACATTTTAAATTTTAATGGCGTCCCAACCAAAAGTTAGTGAGCACATGTGCGCAACAACAAAATGGCAGCTAGATAGCGGAACACTAGAAATGTTAGGTTGACTGCAAGTTAGCAACCTGCTGTAACTGTGATTGTGATTATTCTGATGTTTTGACTAATCCAATGTGTTTCACTTGTATCTGTCAGATGATGATGGAGGCCAGGTACGACTACCTGGCGAATGACTTCCTGAAAGGGACCTGTTTGTCAGACTGAAGCACACACAGGTACATCTACTGTCAACACACACCCATTCCCTGCTTCTATTCTTTTAGATGTCGATGTAGCGGGTGGAGAGCTTCCCTTGGAGAGACCACCAGATGACGCCTCTGAGCTGCATGGTGAAGGTGGGTGTGGTCACACTGACATTATGAAACCAATGTTGGCTTGACATAATCTGACATTACAAGTAAACATAATTTTCCTTCCTCTACAGCCTCAGATCCTGGTCAGTGGCAGGCCCCAGAGGGAATGCTGGTCCCCCAAGCAGAGGTCGCCCACCAGCCTGGTAAGTTTTATGACTACTTATTTAAGTACATTAAACATAGCTTCGTTCACAGGTCTTGACAAAGTTGGCCCTAATCCCTTAGCATAATGACCTATGGCCTGATTCCTAGCCTAAGCCCTTAGCATAATGACCTATGGCCTGATTCCTAGCCTAAGCCCTTAGCATAATGACCAATGGCCTCATGCCTTTGCTGTAACCTTACTAATATTTCATTCCACAGCTAGGAAACATGTATATGGCTAGAAATAATTATTGCTTCCTTTACACAGAAACCCCACAGGACAGACTGAAAAAGCTTACCGCGACAGTGTATCGGCTGGTGGGCGACATCCAGGAGCTTGCTGCTTCCATGGGGACCAGTGAAGACTAGAATCCTGGGGCCTGCCACTTTGTTTAATACTGTTATATTTTTATATATTTTTTTTATAATAAAATAACCTAAAGTTTCTAACATATTTTGTTAAACAAAAAACACAAGGAAAAAAAAAGATAATAATTTTAAACTAAAAAAATGTAAATATAATAAATGCAGTTAAACTAAAAGAAACAGGAAACATGGTTAAGTTTAAGTTATACACTATTTACACATGAACACGGGTAAAAAAAAAACCGAACATGAAGAACATTTGGTAAGCAGGAAAGGTGCAAGAACTTCTAAAGTAGACCCGCAATAGACTTAAGGTAAGCATGAAAGACGGGAGATGACACAGGAAAAAAATTATATTGTATTATACACAGAACGGGCCTAATACGACACGGTTTTGAGGAGGCACTGAATCAGGCCTAATGTGTTTATTTTCAATAACTGGGTTCAAGCATATGGTTTCTTTAACTTCAGATTAGGAGCCAGGTGCCTGTCATAACAAATCTGTTCATGAGGGATTTTCCAGATCAATATTTTAATCTGGTATTGAACAAAGAATGGGAATAGCCTGATAAGGTACACACTGTTCCTAAGCTACTGGAAATCCAGTAAACTTTCCTAGAGAAGGCTCTTCAAAAGTGGGTTCCTGCTATGGATGACCCCATCACTTGTCCTGTAAAGGACATTTAACTGTGCCCCTTCGCCACTTCATTATTTTCTCTAGCATCTTTGGGACAAAAGGCCCACACTCTGCACAAAGAGTGGGGATGCCACCAATGAGGAGCAGGAAATTTGCATAGTTTCATTACATTTGTCAAATTTACCAGAGCATCTATGGAAGTTATAGCAAAACTGCTTGTCATAAACTGGGCACAATGAGTAACCCTGTGGTGTGCTCTTTGGTTATAAAGTAGTGGTCTGCTGACACTACTAATAAAAACATGACATGAGGCCTGATTCAAAGCCTCTCTCGCACGCATTCCCGCATGCCGGAATGACATGAATGTGCAGTATTTGGCCTTTTTTTAACATATCGGGTGATTTTGGCCCATGTTTATTCCTTCTAATTAGCGGGACTTTTATGGTACGCATACGCCCATCCGAGTTTTTGCTATATTATTTTGGTTGATGGCTAGATTTTTTTGTGCAAACATAATTTTACGGGTTTATCTTGCACTTGCGTGTGACACTCACACCCTGATTTGCCCCTTTTCAGCCCTATAAAACCGTACGTCTCCGGTTCAAAATTTTGCAAGTGGGAACCGCCATAGGCGCTTCAAGCTTCCTTGTGTCCTCCTTGCCCCTTTGTAAATTCGATTTTCTGGTGTTTTGGCTTACTTCCCAGGCTCGTCCAACAATGCATTCATCTTGCGGAGTTTGAGTTTATATAACGCTTTGAGAGTGGGAAGCTAAGTGGCAGTTGGCATCTGGGCTTCTCTCTATTCTTCTCTTGGCTCTGCATGTTTACCGTTAGCATTGCATTTCCACTGTTTTATCCAGTTTAAAGGTATTTGCCTTTTTTGTTTTTGTTGTGATGCTACTTTGCTGTGGATGCCTAGCTTTAGCCCTAGTGGCTAGTTCAAATGGCCCTGCTCCCTGTAGCAATTTAAACCCCTTGTACATGCATACTGCCTTCTGTTTTGCTTGAATGCTCAGTATTTTGCCTTATGCAACACTTGTTTGCCAGACTAGCCAGAGACTGACACCTGTGAAGGGAAGTATTGTTTTAAAGCAAGTTTAGGTTGTATTTTCAAGTGAGGTTGTATTATAAGTGAGGAGACTTTTCATTAGGGACTTCATATTGGGGACTTTAGGTGTTTAAGTGTTTATTGCCTAAGTGTTACAGAGCTAAAATAAGAAGTTAAAAGCCAAAGTACTGCAACTGTAAGCACTAAAAATACAATTCTGTGAAATACTCACCTGTAGAATTGGTATTATACGTATACAGTACGTTCTGCTCCAGATATAATACTTACACTTGGGTAATCCTCCGCCAGATGGCGCTGCACTGCAGAGACATGCAAAAACAGGCTCCTCCCGGCCCTCAAATACCCGGGGACCTCCCATAAATCCCCAGCATTGAAAGCAGTGAACAAGGTAATAACAACAATGATAACAATCACCATACAGGGGATCCAGAACAATGCAAAAACCAGGGTGGGGTGGAGCAGGACGTACTGTATACGTATAATACCAATTCTACAGGTGAGTATTTCACAGAATTGTATTATTCTAAGTATACAGTATGTCCTGCTCCAGATATAATACTTACACTTGGGACATCCAATAGCAGTGTCCATAAAGTAGGGTGGGATCCCCAACAAAAAAGGTAACAGCAGGCAGATTAAACCACTGTCGCCTGTAAAACCTTGCGGCCAAACACAGCATCAGCTGAGGCCCTAACATCCACCTTGTAAAACCTTGAAAAGGTATGAACAGAAGACCAAGTAGTGGCCTTGCAAACTTGCTCAACAGAAGCCTGGTGTTGGAAGGCCCAAGAGGCACCAATAGCACGAGTAGAATGAGCAGTAAGGCGGAAGGGAGGAACCTTCCCCTTGGCAGAATAGGCCTGAATCACAGCCTGACGAATCCATTTGCTAATAGTAGACTTGGCGGGAGCCAAACCCTTCCTAGGCCGGGAAGGCACAACGAAGAGAGCATCAGTCTTCCTGAAAGCCCCAGTGACTACCAGGTAATACTTCAAACACCTGACCACGTCCAAGGAATGCAGAACACTTTCCTTATCGTTGCTAGGATTGGGAGACAATGAAGGAAGAACGATATCCTGATTCAAATGAAAGGCGGACACAACCTTAGGCAGAAAATCCGGCTTGAAGCGGAACATCACCTGGTCCTGGTGTCTCTCATAGTACGGAGGCTGAATAGATAGAGCCGCAAGCGCAGACACACGCCTAACCGAAGTAATAGCCACCAAAAAGACAACCTTGAGAGTAAGAACAGCGAGAGCAGCATCATGAATAGGCTCAAAGGGAGAACCCTGCAAGGCAGATAAAACAGAGTTTAAATCCCAAACAGGGACCATAGGTTTACGAGGGGGACGCACATGAGTGACCCCCTGAAAGAAGGTCTTAACCAAATGATGCTGAGCAAAGGACTTCTGAAAGAAGACGGACAGGGCAGAAACCTGACCCTTCAGAGTACTGAGTTTTAGACCTAACTCCAAACCATGCTGTAAGAACTCCAGAACCCTAAGGACTGCAAACTCCCTACAGGGAAGAGACCTAGATTCACACCAGTCAATGTAGGTACGCCATACTCTATAATAGATGGCAGAAGAAGTCTTCTTCCTAGCCTGCACCATAGTACCCACCACCGAGGTAGACAAACCTTTTTCCATCAGGATGGAGGTCTCAGCAGCCAGGCCGTCAAAGCCAGAGTTTGTAAATTGGGATGGCGTAAGGAGCCCTGAGTGAGAAGATCTGGTGCCCCTGGCAGGTCGTACTGATCTACTGCCATTTGTACCACGTCTGCGAACCACACCCTTCTTGGCCACCTAGGGGCCACTAGAATCACAGGTACCCCTTCCAGAGCAATCTTGCGCAGAACCCTGCCCAGTGGAAATATATACAGGAGCCGAAACTTCTTCCATGACATGGACAGAGCATCCGTGGCCAAGGCCAGAGGATCCTGAGACAGGGATACGAAGACCGGGAGCTTGTGATTGTGACGGGATGCAAACAGGTCCACATACGGTAGACCCCAACGGTGGCACAGGGACTGGAAAACCCTGTTGCAGAGGGACCACTCCCCCTGACGGGACGTCCCCCTGCTCAGGGCGTCTGCTAACAGATTCTCTGCCCCCGGAATGTACACAGCCGAAATGCATTGGACATTGGCCTCCGCCCATGTCAGGATCCGAGACACCTCCTGGAGGGCACCCCTGCTCCGGGTCCCTCCCTGATGGTTGATGTAGGCAACCGCCGTCCTGTTGTCTGAGCGCACCTGCACCGATAGACCCTTCAGGTGGCGGGTCAACCGCTCCAGTACCAACCTGACTGCCCGTAATTCCAGAATGTTGATGGGTAGAAGGGCCTCCTGAGGGCCCTGCCTCCCCTGGAAGTGCAGGGACTTCCAGAATCTCCGCCAACCTGACAGACTGGCATCCGTTGTGACCGTCTCCCAGGAGGGGGCCAGAAAGTACCTGCCCCTTATCAAGTTCCTGTGGTCCAGCCACCACGCAAGGGACTGTCTGACCAAGGGGGGAAGCACACAGACCCCGTCCAAGGACACTGGGTTCTTGTCCCACACTGACAGAAGGTGAAGCTGCAGAGGCCTCAAATGGAACTGAGCAAAGGGCACCGCCTCGAAGCACGCCACCATCAGGCCCACCAGCTGCATTCCCTGCCTGATGGAGGGCTGGGGGCACGAGAGCAGGAACCTCGCCTGCGCAGTCAGAGCTTCCACCTTCTGTTGAGGAAGGAATATCCTTGACTGAACCATATCCAGAATCATTCCCAGGAACGGAGTCACCGAGGAGGGGGACAGCGAGGACTTGGGGTAATTGATCCCCCAGCTGAAGGACTCCAGGGTGGACACTACCAGCTGAGTGTCCAACTCTGCCTGCCGCAGAGACCGAGAGGTGATGAGTATATCGTCCAGGTAGGGTAGCACGCGTATGCCCCTTGACCTTATCAGGGACATCACCCCTGCCAGCACCTTGGTGAACACCCTGGGAGCCGACGTGAGGCCGAATGGCAAGGCCACAAATTGGTAATGCTGATCTTTCAGTGCAAATCTGAGAAACCTTTGGTGTCCTGGAAACACCGGGATGTGAAGGTAAGCATCTTTGATGTCTACGGACGTCATAAAGTCCCCTGGGCGCAGAGAGCAGATGGCCGAGCGCAGAGTTTCTATGCGAAAGTGCCTGTTCTTGACAAACTTGTTGAGGATTTTTAAATCCAGAATGGGCCTGACTGACCCATCCTTCTTGGGTACTGTGAAAAGGTTGGAATAAAACCCCTTGCCCCTGTCTCTTGGGGGGACCTTGCAAATGACCCCTAGATCCAGGAGACCCTGCACGGCCAGCATCAAGACCTGAGCTGAAGCAGGGTCCTGTGGGGTCTGGGACCAGTGGGGATTGATGCTGTAAGCTACCCTGGATGCCCCAATAACCCGCGGGGAAGTGGGAGTAATTTTAATAGGCCCAACTGGGAGCTACACCGGGCCGGGAGAAGCCACCGGATTCCACGGTCTGAAAGACATAAGGGGAACAAAGATGTCAGAGCCATGCGCAAGAAAAAGAAATCATGAAAATCACCCGCGAGGGCACTTACAGGCCGAGGGGGGAGGATGGTCTTCACCATGCGCGCGCGAGTAGCAGTAAAATGGCGCCAAGTGAACCTCGAAGGGCGGGCCAGAGCTGCCGTGACGCGGAGCGCGTCAAGCCAGGGCCCCGCCCCCCCGGAGAGCGCGAAGCTCCAAATCAGTAGTCAGTATAGACAGCAGGGGAATGACACTTGAAAGGAATTTATCGAGTGGATTACTTCAGAAGAGCCACTATGACACTAAAGGAGACGCCGCAGCGTCTGCAGCGCCGTGCAGCACAGCCAGTAAAGGAAAGACGCGGCGGCGACAGTTACAAAATAAAAGGCAAACAGCGCGGTTCTGACACCCATTCCCAGTCAAGGGCAATACTAAGGCCATGAGCGTGTAATAGGGTACACTGAGGCCGCCATATGCACACACCCCTCCCCCCCTTTCTTTCCCCCTGGGCTAAGGGGGGGAACGACCCTTTGGACAGGGCCCACCGCTACACGGGGCGTGGGGCAATGATGCGGGAGGAGCATCCCCTGAAGGCTCACCATCAGCCTAAACCTTTGGTGGGGGACTGTGGTGGAGCGTGGCTCCATAAGCACACATGGTGCTGCCTACCTTCACCCGACCAGCGCAGCCTAGGCTGGGAGGCACATCACAAAGAGGACGGGTGGGAGTATTCCAACAGGGCCGCAGGCTGTAATAGCCCCGCTCACCTGCGAGAGAGTGATATTTCATGTCTTCGCAGTCGGCACTGCAGAGAAATCTGGGGATTTGTGGGAGGTCCCCGGGTATTTGAGGGCCGGGAGGAGCCTGTTTTTGCATGTCTCTGCAGTGCAGCGCTATCTGGCGGAGGATTATCCAAGTGTAAGTATTATATCTGGAGCAGGATGTACTGTATACTTAGAATATTGTGTTTTCACTGCTGTTTTTGTAACTGGGATAATGTCCAGAAACATTGGTGGTCTACATCAGTGCACAATTTGCCACATGTATACACTTCTGGAGCAGCAGTTTCAGGGTGAATACTGCTGTGTTAAATGTCAGCATATTGCAACCTTGGAAGCTCGGGTTAGAGATCTGAAGACACAAAATGCAACACTGAGGATTGACAATATGGTAGGGGGAATGCTGCTCACTGAGCAGGCATTAAGTGGGGTAGAAACAGAGGGTCAGGAGGAACAGATAAGTAGCTGGATAAATGTAGATAGAGGGAGTAGAATGAGGGCGCAGAAAAGGAAGGCCATACCTATGTCTGTGCACCCTAGCAAAATTGCCAAGTTAGGTAATAATGCAAGAGTGTCAGTCGCAGAAATAGCAGCCCTAGCGGATACTGTTCTTCCTAACAGCCGGAAGGGCAGCCCAACTAGTGAGTGGGTGGTTGGGACTGCAGGTAGGACTAGATGACAGTTGGTAGTAATAGTGGATCTTATTATCAGACGGACTGACAGAATAATTTGTCACCAAGACCGCCTCAACCAAATAGTTTGCTGTCTCCCTGGTGCCAGGGTTCGGGATGTGGTTTAAGGGGTGGATAAATTATTGGGAGAGGCTGGGGATGACCTGGCTGTTGTGATCCTCGTGGGGATCAATGACAAAATTAATGGGAGATGGAGGATTCTTAAAAATCCATTCAAGGAATTAGGCACCAAGTTGAAGAGAAGGACTTTGTATTCTCTGGAATACTGCCTGTGCCATGCGCTATACATGAACGAAAGGGGGAGTTTAGAGAGTTAAATGCATGGCTCAAGTCATGGGCAGAAGGATTTGGGTTCCTAGAGCACTGGGCTGACTTTTCATTGGGGTACAAGCTGTATTCTACAGATAATTTGTACCTGAATGGTAGTGGGCTTCTGTGCTGGGTAAGAGGATACTCGAAGGGATGGAGGGGTATTTAACCCTTTAAGTGCCAGCCTACCTGGAGCTTTTGTTACGCTTTGTTGCCAGACCATTTGTCACTATTTTGCACTATGCATGTTCAACTGTGATTTTTGAAGGGATTTCCAGGGATTTCCCAGGAAAATGATATATTGTTTTTTTTCAGCAGAGTCTGGGCTTTAACATAAAATGTCTTGTTTGTCATTTGTCAAGTGTATTCTTAATATTTTGGGGTGAAATATGTGAAAAAAAAATAAAAAAAAACTATTTTTTACAATTTGTGGGTTTTTTTGTAATAAAAAATGTAAGTTTGTCAATAAAATCTTATTGCGTGTGAAATCTCAATTTCTCCCGGTTACAACGGTACCACATATGTATTGGTAGACACCCTTTCCTGCCCAGGAGACTCCCCCAAACTGAAACAGCACTTTAAGAGATTTTTAGATCAAATACAGCTATGCTAAGCGCTATGTGCACCTTGCAGTTAATCTGAAAAAGCAACATCCCCCGAACCGAATGATACCCAACATGCATAGCTACTGTCAAAAGAAGAGTTGCCAAACACCAAAAAGTAAAGCATGTGCACAATGGTAATTTTGCTTAAAAATTTCAGCTCTGCAGACAAAGTGCACACCTTGCGCTTTTTCTACCAAAACAACCCTTTACATTTGGAATACCCTCCACACACCATACATTCCTTGAAAGTACACATGATAAGCTTTCTAAGCGTACCCAGCATGTTGTAGTGGGCCCATCTTTCTGAAAGTAATCCCTCAAAGAATTCTTTGGTTTCACAGGGTTCCCTGCTAAATCAAGCTAAATCTAAAAGCGCAAGGTCCCCCGAGCAGAACGATACCCAACATGCATAGGTACTTTTAACCCTTTTAACTGCCAGCCTACTTGAGATTTTGTCACCCTCTCTTGACAGGTCATTTTTAACCATTTTGCCCTAAGCTTAACTGTGATTTTTGCAGGTATTTCCAGGAAAATGATATATTTTATTTTTGCGGCAGAGTTTAGGCTTTTACATGAAATGTCTTGTTTGTAATTTTTTTACTGTTTTTTAAAATATTTTTGAGTAAATTAAAATAAAAAAAAATTTTTTTTTAGAAAATTGTCTCCTTTATTTCAAATAAAACCTTTTTTTTTTTTACAACTACAATCCACACTATAAAGGGTTAAATCAAGAAAAAAATTGGCATGGGGTTCCCCTTCCAAGGGGGGGGGGTAATCCCCAATTTCTTTTAATTTTAAAGGGTTAAAAACCCTTAAAAATTCCCATAAAAATGACATGGGGTCCCCCCTACCCAGCATAACCAGCCCGGGGATCAGCAATGCAGGGCTTGTAGAACAGGGCGCAGGGGCCAGCTTTGGTGGCCCCCCCGCCCTGCCAAGTACAAGCCCGCACCGCCTAAATCAGCCTGGGCCCTTCTGCCCCCCCGGGCAGGCAGGTAATAGAGGGGCCGGGGTTAATGGCAAGTCACCCACTAGCCGCAGGTGACTTAACAGCCCCCCAGCCTTGTGAACTGGTATAGGGGTTTCATGGACTCCTTACAAGTTCACAATGGGTAAAAGTGGACCAATACCCAGGGCTGATCGGCCCGGGAATCTATAATATTCCCAGACCGTTCTATTCCCTCCCCCCGGGGCATCCAAAATTGGGATGCCCCTCTGTGTGAAACCCCCCAGGAACACCCGCTACCACTTACCTGAATCCCGGTCCTACGGCACATGCGGGGGCTGCATCCCCCCTATCCCTCCAGCAGGGCGCGTGCCCGCTCTGGCTATTTATGAATGGCGGGTGCGGGCATGCTCCCTGTTAGAGGGAAGTGGGGGGATGCGGTCTCCAGCATGCTCAGAGTGGCTGAGCTTAGACGTCTCTTAAACGTCCATAACTCAGCTGCTCTGAGCGCGCCAATTGGACGAGCGGCTGCGCATGCACCATAGGATCGGGGTGAGATGAGTTATTGTGGGCGATCGGGGGGGTTTCACAGAGCGGGGCATCCCCGATCGGGATGCCCCGGGGGAAAGGACCAATACCCAGTATAGTCAAAATCCTGGGTGTTGGTCCACTTTAAATGTAAAAAAAAAAACACAAACACACCACACCACACCACAAAATGCTGGAAGCATTTTATACCTGCTGTGTAACAGGACATAAGCGGTTAATTTAAAAAAAAAATTTACATAGGGTCCCCCCTCCCAGGATTTTACTTTACCCCAGAAAATTTTACTTTACTTACCTCCGATTGTAAGCTCTTGTCCCTCGCCGCTCTGATGACAGATGCAGGTGGTCGGCATCCAGAGAAGGGGGAGGCAGGAGATCAAAGGATCTCCTGCCACCTCCTTCCCCGGGCACCGATCACCGGCATCTGACAGCTGAGAAGGCTGAAGCCGGGGATCGGGGCCGGGATGACGTTATTAGCCCCGCCCCTTAGCGGCAATATGGCGGCCGCCATTGAGGAGGAAAGGGGAGAGAGCCTCCTGGGCTCTCTCCTAAAGATCCGTATGTCCTGGGGGGGTATCGGAGGCCCCCCAGGTGAAGAGGAGGGACAGCGCACACGGAGGTAAGTGAATGTCATTTTTATTTTTACATTTAGCAGCTGCTGCTGCCGAAGCGGGGGGGGGGGGGGCCTACTCCGGGGGCTCTCCTGGAGCCATTCGAGCCCCCACGGGGGATCAGATGGCACCAAATAAAAGAAGAGACCCGGCCGGATCCAACGAGGGGTCAGGTGAGTTTTATTGCCTGCTAGCAGGGGTAAATGCCAGGCACGTGAATTTTATGTGGCTGGCACTCAAGTGGAGGAGAAGCAACCACGTAAATTTTACGTGGCTGCCATTTAAAGGGTTAAAGTAGGTATGAGAAAACAAAGGAGAAGACAGGTTGAATAAGGAGATCCATGTGTTACAAACCAGCAGTGAAAAATTAAGTGGATGCATTACTGCAGAAGCTAATACTAAAGCTTACCATCCAAGGTAAAATGATGTTAAGAAACTTCACCACAGAAACGGCTGATTGGGATGATCCGCTTCCCATGGAGATACAGTTTTGTGAGTACTCACCTTTAAAACGGGTATTATGAGTGTGCCATACACTCCACTTCGATCATCATGACATCTGGGTTATATCCTCTAGAGGGCGAACTTCTGCAGAGATGAATATGCAAAAAAGAAAGCCCCTCCTGGCCCATATATACCTGGGACCTCCCACCAATTTCCCAGTGTAAAAAAGCAGTAAGGGGACCAGGAAGAACCAATTATAACCTAAACAAAACCAAAACCAATGGTTCACCATATAAAAGCCTCAGAATACCTGAAGGGGTGGGGCGAAGTGGAGTGTATGGCACACTCATAATACCCGTTTTAAAGGTGAGTACTCACAAAACGGTATTATTCTAAGTGAGCCATACACTCCACTTCGATCATCATGACATCTGGGACATCTAATAGCAGTGTCCGTCATGGGTGGGAACCAGAAACAGTAAAGAATGTACCAACTCAAACCACTGCAGCTTGCAGAACCTTGCGGCCAAAAACAGCATCCGCTGAAGCCCGCACATCAACCTTGTAAAACTTGGAAAAAGTATGAACGGAAGACCAAGTAGCAGCCTTACAAACTTGTTCAACAGAAGCCTGGTGCTGAAAAGCCCAGGATGCACCAACAGCACGAGTAGAATGCGCAGTGACCCTAAAAGGGGGAGTCCTCCCCTTAGCAGAATAGGTCCCAACAATGGCCTGACAAATCCATTTGCTAATCGTAGACTTAGCCGGCGCCAAACCTTTCCTGGGCCCGCAGGGCACCACGAAAAAAGCGTCCGTCTTTCTGAAGGAAGACGTAGTCACCAAATAATACTTCACACAGCGAACAACATCCACATTGTGCAGAACCCTCTCCTTGTCATTGTTAGGCTTAGGACACAAGGAAGGGAGAACAATATCCTGATAGAGGTGGAAAGCAGACACCACCATAGGAAGGAAATCTGTCTTAAAACGAAAAACCACCTTATCCTGATGTCTCTCAAAATAAGGGGCCTGAATCGACAGAGCCGCCAACTCAGAGACACGCCGAACAGAGGTAATAGCCAACAAAAAGGCAACCTTCTGAGTGAGAATAGAAAGAGCAGTATCCTGTAGTGGCTCAAAAGGAGGACCTTGTAGAGCCAACAGAACCAAATTCAAATCCCAAACAGGAACCACCGCCTTCCTAGGAGGCCGCACATGCGCAACTCCTTGGAAAAAAGTCTTAACCAGCGGGTGCAAGGCAAAAGACTTCTGGAAAAAAACCGACAGAGCCGAAACCTGTCCTTTCAAGGTACTAAGCTGGAAACCAAGATCCAGATTATGCTGAAAAAACTCCAGAATCCTAGGAATAGAAAACACCCTACAAGGCAAGGCCCTAGCCTCGCACCAAACAATGTAGGACCTCCAAGTCCTATAGTAAATGCCAGAAGAGGACCGCTTCCTAGCTCTAATCAAGGTCTGGACCACGGCCTCAGACAAACCTTCCTCCTTCAGAATGATGGTTTCAGCAGCCAAGCCGTCAAAGCCAGCGTTTGTAAATTGGGATAAAGAAGTTGACTCTGAGACAATAGATCTGGCAACACGGGAAGCCGGTAATGATCTACCGCCAGCCTTACCACGTCTGCGTACCAAACCCTTCTTGGCCACCTTGGAGCCACCAGAATTGCTGGTGGTGCCCCTTCCAGAATCAATTTGCGAACTACCTTGCCCAGCATGGCGAAGGGCGGAAACAGGTACAGAAACCCCAGATCCTTCCAGGCAAGGGACAAGGCATCCACTGCCAATGCTAGAGGATCCTGGGAAAGAGCCACAAAGGCCGGAAGTTTGTGATTGTGCCTCGAGGCAAAGAGATCCACCTCTGGAGTCCCCCACCTGCGGCAAAGATCCAGAAAAACTTCGGGGTGGAGAGACCACTCTCCTTGGCGAGAGAATCCCCTGCTCAGGGAATCTGCCTCCGTGTTTTCCACTCCCGGAATGTAAACTGCCGAAATGCAAGGAATATTGTTCTCCGCCCAGTGCAGAATCAGAGAGACTTCCTGAGGGCACCCCTGCTGCGAGTCCCTCCTTGGTGATTGATGTAGGCCACCGCCGTTCGATTGTCTGACCGAACCTGAACCGGTAGACCCCGTAACTGCGACATCAGCCGTTGCAGAACAAGCCGGATGGCCCTGAGCTCCAAGACATTGATGGGGTTGTGAGCCTCCTGAGGGCTCCACACCCCGCTGAACTGATGACTTTTCCAAAAACCTCCCCAGCCCGACAGGCTGGCATCCGTGGTAGCCGTCTCCCAACAAGGTACCAGAAAGGACCTGCCCTTCAACAGGTTGCTCGATTCCAGCCACCACCGAAGGGACTGCCGAACCCTGGGAGACATCCTGAAAGATTGATCCAAAAGACTGGGGACACCTGTCCCAATGCGTCAATAGGTGAAGTTGAAGAGATTTCATGTGAAACTGTGCAAACGGTACCGCCTCGAAGGAGGACACCATCAGGCCCACCAGTTTCATCCCCTGTCGGATAGAGGGACAAGGGCTGGCCCGAAGAAGACGGATCAGATCCTGAATCCCCAGCACCTTGGTCTGGGGCAGAAACACTCTGGCCTGAACGGTATCCAGATTCATGCCCAGAAAGGAAATCACGCGTGATGGAGAAAGAGAGAACTTGGGGCGGTTGATCACCCACCTGTACTTCTCCAAAGTCGACACCACCTGGTGGGTGTCCAGCTCCGCCTGACTGAGGGAGGAAGCTGAGATCAACAGGTCGTCCAGATAAGGCACAATGCGAATTCCCTGAGCAGGGCCATTATTCCCGCCAAGACCTTGGTGAAGACCCGCGGTGCAGAGGTCAGCCCGAGGGGAAGAGCAACAAACTGAAAGTGTTGATCCTCCACCGCAAACCGGAGGAATCTCTGATGCGCTGAAAAAATGGGAATATGCAAATACGCATCCTTGATGTATATGGACGTCATGAAATCCCCCTGGTAAAGGGAATTGATAGCGGAGCGCAGAATCTCCATACGGAACTTTTTGGCTCTGATAAACCTGTTCAGAACCTTGAGATCTAGAATGGGCCTCACCGAACCCTCCTTTTTGGGTACCGTGAAAAGGTTGGAGTAGTAACCCCTGCCTCTCTCCGACTGAGGCACCAGGCAAATAACTCCCATGTCCAGAAGGTTTCTTACTGCTAACAGGAGCCCCTGCGCAGCCTGAGGGTTCGAGGGAACCCGAGACCTTAAGAACCTTGGAGGCGGCCAGTACTCGAACTCCAGTTTGTACCCGGACGAGACCACTTCCAGGATCCAATTGTCTGTGATCTCCCGGGCCAGACCTGGAAGAAGAGCCGCAGCTGTCCCCCCACCCATGCGGGTGAGGGCGCCCCTTCATTGCTGAGCCGGCTTAGGCTTGGAACCCCAGGAAGCCGTTGGGCGCGCCCGACCTCTGCCCCTGTTCCAGGACGAGCCCCTGACACCAGAGACAGGCAGACCCCTAGTTGCTCTGGCTCCACGAAAGGACGGGGTGAAAGAACTGCCCCCCCGAAAGGGACGGCGCTGTTTCTTCCGCTGAGGTAACTTACCTCCCTTAGCAACAGCATCCAATCTATCACCAAACAGCCGCATACCCATGAAGGGAAGAGCCGTAAGGGACTTCTTAGCCCCAAAATCCGCTGTCCACTGACGCAGCCAGACCAACCTGCGCATGGCCACCAATAGAGCCGAAGTCCTGCTACACATGACAATGGAATCCTCCATAGCAGACAACACAAAATCCATGAATAGTTCACACCTCTTAAGAGTAGCGAACTCAGCGCTAGCCGGATCAAACTGACCGTCATTAAGCCAGTCCCTAATAAGAGACCTGGTAGCAAGCGACACTAGAGCAGATGAACAAATCGGCCGCAGGGCCGATCCCACACAGGCAAAAGCATGACAGGCCATCTGATCCAGGCGCCTATCCTCGCCATCCTTAAGGGAGGTAGCGTCAGGGGTGTTTAACACAGAAGAATTGGTCAAGCCCAAGACAGGCGCATCGACCTCAGGGGAAGAGGACCATCGCTTGACCGCCTCCACCGGGAAGGGATACTTCTTGTCCCATCCCTGGGGAGCACCCAGCAGCCAACAGGGCCTCTCCCATTCTTTCTGGATCAGAGCATCAAAATGATCTTGCTTAGGGAATTCTAGACGGGCTTACGGACCCCAAAAAATTCCCCCTTCTTTAAAGGAGGCGCCTCCGGGGGATCAATATCCAACACCTCCAGCATATGCGACAAAACAGCAGCCGTATGTACGGCATCCCCAGGCGCCTGCCCCACAAAAGCATCACCAGACTGTACAAAATCAGACTCTGTCTCCTCAAACACTTCCCCCTCCTCTTAAGGGGAATAATCAGACAAATCCATAGAGTCATCGTCCGCGTCCCACACGGGCTGGGCCGACGACAAATGTCTCTTTTTAGCTTGGGCCTTCTTGCCCACTGTGCTAACAATAAACTTTTCAATGCTGGCCAACCTGGCACCAACATCCGATTGCGACTCCCCGCTGGCACCAATGTCACTCGGGGTACGGATCAAGCGGGGAGGGGAAGGCGATGAAGCGGGAGGAGCCGACCCAGAAGGCTGGGAACCAGACTTCCGCGTTATGGCCTTATGAGCGCATGGAGTACAGATCGGTACATCCTCTCCCGTAAGGGATGCCCCACACCCCACGCATGGGCGAGCTTGCCCCAATGAGAGCCCGAGCCCAGTATCCTGCGGAGCCTCCATATGGTGATTTTTTAGTGGTCAGTCGCAAGACCGAAGGGAATTACGCTTAAGCAACCCGGGATGCCCCTTAAAAGTCCTGGTGAGAGGATTTAGAGAGACATTTTTTTAAAAACTAGGGACCCCAGGACCAGGAGGAACCCCTTAATATGCACAATATGAAGCAATCTGCAACACACAATAGGCATGTAATTACTATTAAGGCATCTGCATTAATAAAATCACAAGCATACCACACATACTATATACATATAAATATACAGGTATACTGCAATAAATGGTAAAAATATACACCACCAGGGGCCCACCCCACCAGAGAGTGACCCCCAACACACAAAGAAACAGGCCATCAGGCCCCTACCTGACCCCCAAGAGCAGCACGGCAGCACAGGAGATCTTCAAGATGGCCCCTGACCAGGAGGAAACCAGACCAAGGGAGAAGAAGAAGCCCCCTCCCTGCAGCGCGGATCTGGCCAGAGGGAGGCCTGCACAAATCGCGCCGAGGGGGACGGAGCCACCCCGGCCGCGCCGAGCGCCCGGCCCCGCCCCCTTCTCCACCCAGACACACAGCCTAAGTGACTTCACTCAGGCTGAAGAAAGCCATATTGCACCAATTCATCGAGGGATCACTTCCAGATGAGCCACATCAACCAACAACAAAGTGTGAAACACCTAAACACACACACACACACACACACACACATCCATTAGATTAAAACTAATAAAAAAAGGGGGAACCCCGGCCCGTAATTCAGCAGGGACTGGGGGCATCCCATACCAGGATCACCACAACCTGGTTGTACCGCCTGCCCCAATTTGAGGTCTCACGGTGGAGCAAAGGCTCCCAATGCACCCACTGGGTGCTCCTACCCTTGCCAGGACCCACAGCCTAAGCTGGGAGGCTCAATGGGGGACAATTTGGAAAGAATCCTGGCAGCAATAGGGATAAAAATGGGCGCCGGGCGCGAACCAGGCTTGCCTGCAAGAGAGAGAAGTCTTCATCTTCTGTATGTCCACCTGCAGAGAAGACACTGGGAAATTGGTGGGAGGTCCCAGGTATATATGGGCCAGGAGGAGCTTTCTTTTTTGCATATTCATCTCTGCAGAAATTCGCCCTCTAGAGGGTATAACCCAGATGTCATGATGATCGAAGTGGAGTGTATGGCACACTTAGAATAAGACCATTGGATAGGATGGAGGAAGTCTCTTGAAGCTTTGACCAGCCTTCAGGTGGCATGACCGTACGCTTATGTGCCATCAACTAAGGTCAAGATGCAAAGACTATTTATCTTCTGTGATGCTTCAGTCAAGGCGATTGCAGCCGTAGCATACCTAAAGATCATAGATGTCAAAGAGCAATGCCATGTGGGTTTCGTTATGAGCCAGACCAAACTGTCACCACTCCGTGAGCACACTATACCCAGACTAGAACTCTGCGCTGCCGTACTTGCAGTGGAGTTAGCTGAACTTATAACAAAAGAACTAAATCTGAAAATCGAGGAAGTTGAGTTCTACACGGACAGCAAGGTAGTCCTAGGATACATTTGCAATGAAATTAGACGCTTCTACGTCTATGTCAGCAATCGGGTGCTAAGGATCAGGAGATCCACTAGTCCTGAACAGTGGCACTATGTGTTCACACATCATAATCCTGCAGACCACTCAACTAGATCCGTTGCAGCAAGCCACCTTAAGGACACTACATGGTTTAAGGGTCCTGCATTTCTGTACCGTTCAACTTCTTGCAACATTGAATCTGACTTGTTCGAATTGGTAGACCCAGATGTGGATGAAGAAATCCGACCTGAAGTATCTGTTCTAAATACAACCACATCGGACCACCAACTCAAATCTTTCCGTTTCGTCCGGTTCTCCACCTGGATGTCGCTTGTTCGTGCTATAGCCTGTCTAGTTCATATAGCTCAGTCTTACCAGTCAAAGGTTGGCATCACTGCAAACATGCATTTACCATTACCAATATGGATAAGTCCAAAGACATAATAGTTCACACATGAATGTTATGCTAAAGAAATTGACAAACTCAGCAAAGGTCAAACAGTCTCCAAGGACAGCGCTTTGAAGAAGCTTGATCCCTTCATTGATCATAGAAACATAGAAGAAGGTTGACGGCAGAAGGAGACCATACGGTTCATCTAGTCTGCCCTTATGTGTATACTGTATGTACTTTTTATCTTAGGATAGATGTGTGCTTATCCCAGGCATGTTTAAATTCAGTGACTGTTGATTTTTCAACTACCTCTGCTGGAAGTTTGTTCCAAGCATCTACTACTCTTTCTGTAAAATAATATTTTCTAACATTGCTCCTGACATTCCCCCGACTAGCTTCAGGTTGTGCCCCCTTGCTCTATCATTAAGTTTCTTCTTAAAAACACTTCCCTCCTGAACCTTATTCAATCCTTTCACATATTTAAAGGTCTCAATCATGTCCCCCCTCTCCCTTCTTTCCTCCAGACTGTACAAATTAAGTTCTTTAAGTCTCTCCTGATAAGTTTTAAGTTTAAGTCCTTCCATAATTTTCGGTGCTCACCTTTGGACACGTTCTATTTGAATAATGTCTTTTTGCAGGTAAGGTCTCCAGAACTGCACACAGTATTCTAGCTGTGGCCTTACCAGGGCTCTATACAACCTCCTCACAACCTCCCTCTTCCTACTGGTGATGCCTCGAGCTATGCAGCCGAGCATCCTGCTTGCTTTTCCCACTGCACCATCATGTCCAAGTGAAACACCAAGGCCGATTGTTTACTGAAGGGAATCTAAGAGCTGCTGGATTATGGATAGTTGGAGCTAAAAGGTGTGTGAGCAAGCTCATCTTCAACTGTGTCACCTGTCGCAAACTTCGTGGCATGTTCCAGAACCCGAAGATGGCCAGTCTTCCAACTGAGAGGCTCCGTACAGATCCTCCTTTCACCAACGTAGGTCTGGATGTATTTGGTCCTTGGTCAGTGGCTACACGGCACACAAGAGGTAGTCACGCCACTGCAAAACGCTGGGCGGTCATGTTTACTTGTATGACCAGCAGAGCTGTCCATATAGAAGTGGTTGAATCTATGTACAATTCAAGTTTCATAAACGCACTTCGACGTTTTATTGCAATCAGAGGGCCCGTCAAGCATATTCGTTCAGACAGAGGCACGAATTTTGTCGGGGCAGTGAAAGAACTCCAGATTCCTTCCAACTTGGACACTACCAATGTGAAAAGATACCTAAACAAACAAGGATGCAGCTGGACATTTAATCCACCTCATTCTTCTCATATGGGCAGTGTCTGGGAAAGGATGATAGGCATAGCAAGAAAAATCCTGGATTCTATCTTCTTGCAGGTGGGGAGTACAAGACTTATGCACGAAAGTTTGACCACCTTCTTGGCAGAGGTTTCAGCTATTATGAACTCAAGACCGTTCACTACCATTTCCAGCGACCCTGAAGATTTGACCATCCTCACTCCTGCTATGTTACTTACGCAGAAGACCAGCACTCCGAGTGCTCTCTTGGAGAATTCAGTGATAAAGACCTCTACAGACGACAATGGGGGCAGGTGCAAAGTCTTTCTAATGTCTTCTGGGACAGGTGGAGGAAACAGTATATTTCTACCCTACAATCAAGAAGGAAGTAGCAAACTAACAAACCGAACATCAGACCTGGGGATGTTGTGCTCATGAAAGACAGCCAGTCACACCGAAATGAATGGCCATTAGGCCTAATCACCAATACATCCCCAAGCAAGGATGGGAACGTACGCAAGGCCGAGGTCAAAGTGTGGAAGCTTGGCAAGTGCAAGTTATTCCTCAGGCCAGTAATGGAACTGGCTTTGTTGTTTTCACCTGAACGACCTAGTAGTGGCGTCGGTTGACACCAGACAGGGAGTGTTCTGCCCAGCAGGGTAGAGAATCCCTGTCATCAAATCATTAGTGAGGTCATAGCACCATCTAGTGGTGTTAAGTTGGATAACATGTTTTTCTGGTCTAAAAGTATTATGGGAGATTGCAAAGCATTCTGGGATGAAAAAGTGAGCTGTCTTTAGCCTCCTCACACAGATCAGAGCTGCCATCACATTTCTCTCTTCTAAAACTCCACCATCTGTATAACAGCATATCTGGTGAGTCTCTTACCTTGGTTACTAGGGCATTATGATATCTAGAGCTGTTTAGATATTTGTACTACTCAGATAGTTTAGTGTGTAGATGTTAAACTGCTAGTTAGCCATGCAATCTTTCGCATAGGCAGCCTTTTTGTCGTGTACTTCACTGTTATGTAATGTATGATACATACAGATGTTATACTCTGTACTTATACATTGTCATCTGTATTCTTATAGTTTTACCACACATATTTCTACAACCCTGTTTCGCCATCACATAATAAACCTGTTAAACTGCAAACAACAGGCCTCTTATTTGGAAGACAGGAATGGTTTATTCTGGATGTTGGATTACACACTGTATGAACGTGTAAGAAGACAGAACAGGAGGAGTTATCTCATAACTAGAGAGAAGAGGATAGGATTCCCCATTACTGATAGGATAAAGGGGTGGTGTTAGTATTTAAGCTAGAGGTAAGGGGTGGAGTCTCCCTATGTACCAATGGAATGATCGGTGGAGTTCATGGTAGGTTCGCTAGGTGGGTCAATATATAATAGCCCAAGGTAGTGGGAAATCAGTAAAGTGGCAGGAACAATAAGCATAAGGAAGGAACCCAAGGGGTCTTGACATGCATGAAACAAAAAAGGATCTCTTACCGTGAGAGTGGTTGGGGCCGTGAGATAGTGTTTGGATAAGTTGTGGCTGCCCCTGTTTGGAGACCCTTAAGTCCTGTGGAAGTGTTGAGCCTGGCTGGGAATACTGTTCCTTGAGACTAAGCTGATTTTCTGGTCCCATGTTGCATGACGTGGTTATTCTGAACCTGTGTGGTGACTATGGTTCCTGAAGGGGAAAAGATTTCCCTTAGCACATTGCCCTGCGTTGTCCTGGCTGTTACAATGGGAGTAAGTGCTCATGTCAAAGTGAGGTGGAGGACCACCTGGAGCACTGAATTAACTGTGGCATAAAGTTCAACATCAAATTACAGACCAATTTCACTACTTAATGTAGAAGTATACAATTTTTTGAACTCATTCACTGACACATTCAATTGTAGGAACAATCACTTTTGTACAGGGGGAAAAAAAGTACTTTTGCATCCAAATACTGCCAACCAGGCTTGTTTTTTTATTTCAATGGAACGTATTTTATTCCTACCTGGAGAAGAAAACCACTAGCTTGGCGCAATCTGGGTGTATAAGTAACCCCTCCTCTCATTAGGAGACGTGTTTATATGGATTTTAAATGTTACACAATTCTTCTCCTTTAAAGACTTTAGGGCCCACTGATTTCCTTTTCCAAATTGTGATTTTCCTTTGTGTGAAATGCTCAAGATTGCATAGTATACTCACCTCACCAAGGTTCCCACAGCGCACCAGGTATTTCTGAATGGCTGCAATTGTTACACACAGCCAAAGGGGAGCAGCCAGCTGCTTGTGCTCTATTCAGCTTTACTAAGCCAGCTCTAATGACAGAGCGGCTTAGTAAAGCTGAATGGAGGCACTGATTGTAGAAGAGCATGTGCATGCACCATGGGATGACCAACAAATTACCAGAATTCCAAGGGGGTTTCACACCAAATCGGGATGCCCTGCTGGAAAGGAACAATCACAAGGATATGCATGCTGTGGTGCTACGAATCCCAGAGGATCATATAAACTGTTTATGGTAGACAGGACCCCTCTACTAGGCTTTTCTTCCTTGCTGATTTGGAAGGTGAATACATCTGCCTTTAAATCCCAGAGCAAACCAAGGCTCCTCTGCATGGGAAGGGAGTCTGTACTTAGATCCAAGTCCTTTAGACCCGTGGTCCCCAACCCTGTCCTCAAGGCCCACCAACAGGCCAGGTTTTGCAGATCTCTACAAAGATGCACAGGTGAGTAATTAGTGCAGCTGCAGAGCAATAGAGCTGGCTATTTGGAGATCCAAAAAACATGACATGTTGGTGGGCCTTGAGGACAGGATTGAGGACCACTGCTTTAGACCACTTGAGTGGTCTTGGGGTGAGAAGGCCTCCATTAGCGATTTTGTGCAACCTTAAATTCGATAGAACAAGCATTTCTTGAGCTTTCTTAAGGAGACTGATGGCTGTCTCGTTTGTAGGTGTAGATTTCAAGCAGTCATCCACATAGAAATCCTTTTCCACAAAAGACCTGACATCCGACCCATACTTTTCTTCACCTTCTCGGGCTGAATGTCTGAGACCGTAGATAGCAACTGCAGGGGTAAGGACTGTTCCCGAAGATGTGCACTCTCATTCGGTATTCTGCAATGTCCTCATTTGGGTCGTTGTTGCGGTACCAGAAGAACCTCAAGTAGTTTCTGTGTTCTTCCTTGACAAGGAAGCAGTGGAACATCTGTTGTATGTCAGCCATGTATGCTACAGAATCTCTGCGAAAGTGTAGAAGTACCTCAAGAAGTCTGTTGTTGAGGTCTGGACGGGACAGCAAGACTTCATTTAGCGAGACACCTTCGCACTTAGCGCTTGAGTCGAATACCACTCTTATCTGTCCTGTTTTTTTAGGATGATACACGCCAAATATGGGTAAATACCAACACTCTTCTGAATCTTGGAGTGTGGGTGCCATTTCCGCGTGGTTGTTCTGCAATATTCTTTCCATGAAGGTAAAGAAATGTTCTTTCATCTCTGGGTTCCTCTGAAGTTTGTGTATGAGGGAAATAAATTGATTGTAGACAAGTTCTTTGTTGTTAGGTAAGCGTTGTCTCTGAGGTTTAAATGGCAAAGGTGCAATCCAGCTTTTTGACTTGTCTTTTTCTATTCCGTGATCCATGATATCCAAGAACAGCCTGTCCTCTATGGCCATTGCGACCTTGTTACCTTCTCTTGTCCTGTGGAAGACTGTGCACCTTAAGTTACCTTGCTCACCATCGCAGGCGTGATCTTCACAGGAAGGATCTACATAAGGACAAAGAACGGGATTGCTGTGTGGCAATTCTATTATCAGGAAACTACTCTGACATGGCTAAAAATACGGAAGGACGTCCATTTTCAAGTGTGTTGGTGAGCATACTGTTGACTGAGGTCGGCTTGTGTGCTCCTCCTAGACAGACATCTCCTATGATGACCCATCCCAGGTCTAGTCTCTGGGCGTATGGGAGCATTTTGAGGGCCGTTAATCTGTCCTCTAGCCTTGTGAACTTGTAATATGTCTCTTCCAAGGAGTAGGAGTATTGGGGCTTCCGGGTCCAGTTTCGGTATCAGGTAAGCTATACGTCTCAGGTGGGGGTGGTATGCTGCTACCTCTGGTGTTGGTATCTCAGACCGGTTGTCAGGAATTTGGTTGCACTCCAGTATGGTTGGTAAAGACAAGCAGGTCTGACTATCTATGGACTCTACCTTGTACCCAGTTGCCTTCCTCCCCGCCGTCTCAATGGTACCCGCACATGTCCGTAAGGAGTAGGGAGAACCAGGCCCTATGATGTTGAAGGTGTCAAAGAAGGCGGCTTTAGCTAAAGACCTGTTGCTTTGATCATCTAAGATTGCATACATCTTGAGCGCCTTATCTCGCTGATCAGCTGGATAAACTCTGACAAAGCAGATTTTTGAGCAGGACTTCCCTCCTGCGAGTCCTTGAGAGGTGACTACTGCGGTGTCTGTGTCAGTGTCCATCTGCTTTCTGTCATGCTCCTCTGCTTGGGATGATACCTGAGAGGGTGGTCCAGGGTGTAAAGCCGTGCTGTATCCTGTGCTACCACATTTTGTGCATGTCACACTGACCTTACAGTTCCTGGCGAAGTGCGATGTTGTAGTGCAGCACTTGAAGCAGATGTTGTTCTCTTTGAGGAATTCCTTGCGGTCCTCTAAAGACTTCTCCCTGAAGGCTCTGCATTTCAGTTGAGAGTGTGGTTTCTTGTGCAGGGGGCATTGTTTAGTAAGGCCTTCAGGTTTGTTTCCTTCTTGAGAAGACCTAAATGACCTGTAAGAACCTGTGGAGGCAACGTTAGTCTTATGCACTGCCACTGGTGTTTTATGAGGCTTAACACCAGGGGTAGTGGGACATGACAATGTAAAGTCAAAATTGGGATCATTTCTGATCTTTGCCTGTTGAGCAACAAAGTCTACAAACACCCTGAAGGGGGGAAAAGGTACATTATGAACCTGTTTATAACAAGAACCATGTGTGATCCACTTCTCCTGTAGGTTATAAGGGAGTTTTTGGATGATGGGATTAACACATCTGGCAGTGTTCAGGAATTCTAGCCCTGGGAGATCACCTTCTGCCTGAGCAACCTGTACCTCTGTTAACAGGTCACTGAGTTCCCTGAGCCTTTGGTAACTCCTACCCATTATTTTGGGAAAACTTTCAATTCTCTTATATAAAGCATTTTCTATAGCTTCTATTGACCCATAACATTCATCAAGTCTTTCCCACACCATCTTTAGGCCTTTGCTCGGATAGTTTATGTTAATGTCTCTAAATTCTGGTGTGTTCAGCAGACTCACTTCCGAGCCATTTTACCAAGAGATCTAACTCCTCACTGCAGGAAAGATCTAAGTCCCTTATAGCGTTCTGGAAAGAGGCACGCCATGACCTGTAGTTCTCAGGGCGATCGGTGAACTTTATAAGTCCTTTGGTAACCAGTTCCCGTTTAGCAAAGAACTTAGCAAAGTCCATGGCAGCCTGGTTAGTACCAGTAATACCTGGTATGCTGTTATGCTGTGTGTGTGGTGTATCACCATACCTTTTAGGAGCTTCTGGCATAGGGAAGTCTGCATAATACTGTTCAGACGCGAAGTCGGAGTGAAGGTTGCAGCTTTCGTTCTGTAAAGTGGAAGCTGTGATCAGGATCACTTTGTCGCATAACGTCTTGCTCGAGGTTCTGTGATGCAAGGTAGGGTCTTTGGTGCTCTGTATAAGCTGGCTGATATACAGGATCGTAGTTGTCATCTGTCTTGGGATGCTGGTGAACGTATTCTGCGACGCGATGTGCTGGATCCTGTTTATCTAAGTCTGCTCCGAGTACTTGGCTGTGTTTCTCGGATTCAGATAACTCTGCAGCTTCTAGGAACGCTGCCTTGGCTATTGCAGCTGCTGCTTGTTCCTCTGCTGCAAGTTTTTCCAGTGAAGCTTGCAGGTGCACTGTCTCTTGCTTTAGCTGCATCTCCTGTTCAGCGAAGGAAGCCTTTACTTTTGCGGCCTCAGCTTCTGCACGGGCGAGAGCAGCCATTTCTTTTATGGAGGACTTGCTAGAGCGGCTTGCTCGTGACCTTGTCCCGAATGTTGATGCCTTGCTAGTAGACATGGTGTACCTGTTGCTGGCTGCTTAATGTCTCTATGCAGACACAGTCGGACTTTGGCGTGGATTGGATCCTGCTGCACTTGCTGGGGGCTGCACTCTCGCTTCCAGTGACTTTATGGCAGCCGCTGCAATCTTTTGCACGTGATCGTGCGGATGATGGTGGCTCTGTGTAGTCAGATCCACTATCGCTGGTAACTAGCATCTGTTTTACTGTTCTGTCTTCTTACACACTCATACAGTGTGTAATCCAACATCCAGCATACCTTTTTTGTCTATATTGGTGCTTATAGCGCCAAAAACTCCGCGGAATATAGATATTTCCTCAAGGTGAAGAGTGGCAATTTAAACCTTATTCATAATCAAAAGTCCACCTCTTATGTGAAAATTCAATGAAAGCATGTATTTGTGCAATTTCCCACCACCACAATCGATATGACGTACCAGATGCACAATGGAATATTTGCAAGTATCAATTTGGGTCCTCTTTAAGGTGTCAGATTTTCTATATTCTTTCCATTCAATGGGATATATCTAGATTATATCAATCAATTTCAAATCCTCCTCATTTCTTGGAACACTCCTTATCAATCCTCCACTCCAAGGATTATGATATAAAAATAAACAGACAAAAGCACATAGCGTGATACCCTTAAAAATTCAGAGCGCCTGCCCACATTTATTAGGCTTACCAGCATTCATTTAAAAACACGCATTTCAAATTAAGCCATCCAGGCTTTAAAACGAAGTAAAAGAAGGCACGCTGTAAGGAACTGTTGTGCTCACATACAAGCTGCCTCCAGGCAGTGTAGCAACGTGTTTCCACCCCGTCTCCCCGGCCGCCGGACACGGGAGCGCTCGCTGCCTTTCTCCTCTGTTACACACGTGAAGACGCCTCACAATGCTGACCCCGCCCAACGCGTTTCGTCGTCACCTGACAACTTATTCATGAGCTGCGGGTATTGTGGAGCGTCTCTCTTTTCAATACAACTATAGACATGTGATCTGTCTGGTTTAACTATTGGATTACCACCCAGAGCTTGTCATCGCTACTATAATCGAGCAGTTTAACTATTTTAGTACTAGATTGCCACCATTAAGCTTGTTATTGTTCAGGGGCAACTACCAATGGAAACTCCTTGTAGAAACCTAATTGGTTATCATTATAATTATTTATATAATACATTTAATAATGTTTTTACTTTATTTAAAATTTATTATCAATTTAACTGGTTAGTTGAACTTTGAGCACAAAAAATCCTTACAACCTAACCTCATATAATTGACACTCAACATATTTTACCTAAGGAGGATCTAAAAGATCCAAAAAGATTTTTAAAACTTTACATTCATGAATAACCGGAATTAATAAGTTTTCACAGCTGTACTCACAATTACCAAGCTGCATAAATGAAACAGGCATATATCATATATCAGGACCAGATAAGGGACTACATCAAGCGGACTTAAACTTACATATACATATCAAATTACATTTTATCACCAATAAATGTTAATAGTAAACTAAACAAGTGCAATAAAACCAATAAATCATAAGATCTACATATGATCTAAAGAATACTAATTCACGGACTACAAATTTCATTAATAATACCAAAATGGTCAATTTTATCCATAGTGTATTAAAATATTTTTTTAAAATTTAATTAAAATGTAATTTTACTATCAGTGTTGGATAGCCGAACTGGCAAAAAATTGAATGAATTAGGGGCCCAGGGGAAAAAACCCAAAAAATAAACCTACCTAATGATCTCCCATAAAGCAACATCCAGCATAAACCATTCCTGTCTTCCAAATAAGAGGCCTGTTGTTTGCAGTTTAACAGGTTTATTATGGGATGGCGAAACAGGGTTGTAGAAATATGTGTGGTAAAACTATAGGAATACAGATGACAATGTACAGAGTATAACATCTGTATGTATCATACATTACATAACAGTGAAGTACACGACAAAATGGCTGCCTATGCGAAAGATTGCATGGCTAACTAGCAGTTTAACAACTACACACTAAACTATCTGAGTAGTACAAATATCTAAACAGCTCTAGATATCATAATGCCATAGTAACCAAGGTAAGAGACTCACCAGATATGCTGTTATACAGATGGTGGAGTTTTAGAAGAGAAAAATGTGATGGCAGCTCTGATCTGTGTGAGGAGGCTAAAGACAGCCCACTTTTTCATCCCAGAATGCTTTGCAATCTCCCATAATACTTTTAGACCAGAAAAACATGTTATACAACTTAACACCACTAGATGGTGCTATAACCTCACTAATGATATAATGACAGGGCAGAAATTAATATACTGATTCTCTGCCCTACTGGGCAGAACACCTCCTACTATCTATCAATTAACACTTTAAATGCCAAGCACGTAGTTTCTATGTGGTTGCTTCTCCTACCGTTAAGTGCCAAGCACGTAGAAACTACATGCCTGGCATTTCCCCCTAACAGTTAAAAAACAGAAAAAAAAACAAAAAAACACTTACCTCTGGTATCCCTGTGAGGCTGGGGGTCCCCTCTTCCTGGGGGGGCCATCCGATCCCCCCCGTCGTTCTCCGTCTTTGGGGGGGGCTCCCCATTTTCGTGTCTGTGAAAAGAAAAAAAAAAAACAAGTTAGTTACCTGGTAACTTTTTTTCTAAACATCCCTAAGGGCAGCATACGCCTGAGACCTCCAGGCTCCTCCCCTCAACTGGAACACATGACCACCGGCATAAAGTCACCAGTTGTTGTGGAGATCTGAAAGAAAAGAGGAGACAAGACCTACGACTCCACACCATAACATAACCAAACAAAACCCCTCAAATATATACACTAGGGGGGGGTGGGGGGGGAATCGGCGTATGATGCCCTTACGGATGTTTAGAAAAAAAGTTACCAGGTAACTAACTTGGTTTTTCTCAAAACATCCTTCGGGCAGCATACGCCTGAGAGATAGGCGAGAACTACCTCATAGGGTGGGAAGTACAGCGCGAAGAACACTTCTGCCAAAGGAAAGATCCTTCTGGGCAAGAAGATCCAAGCGATAATGTCTTGCAAAGGTCTTAGCTGATGTCCAGGTAGCCGCCTTGCAGATCTGATCTATAGAGACCCCAGCTTGCTCTGCCCAAGATGTGGAAATACTTCTTGTTGAGTGAGCTGTAACACCGGAGGGCAAGTTAACATCCCCATAAGCCATTTTAATAGTATTCTTCATCCATCTTGCAAGCGTGACTTTGGAAACCTTCAAGCCTTTTCTATAACCCGAGAAGGAAATAAATAAACTGTCATCCTTCCTGAAATCTTTAGTTTCCTGAAGATATCGTAGCAGAAGGGACCTAACATCCAACGGTATCAGTTGTGGCTCGTCTTCTGAGATGGACGGAATAATAATCTCCTGAGTGCGATGAAAATCTGAGGCCACCCTCGGAAGATAACAAGGATCTACTTTTAAAACGACACGATCTGGAAAGACCTGGAGAAATGGATGTCTGCATGATAACGCTTGAATGTCGCTGATCCTTCGAGCTGAGGTAATGGCTACTAAAAATAAAACTTTCCAAGTTAGTAGCCTAATGTCAAGGTTCTTGTTAGGATAAAAGGGCGAAGAACTCCGCATGGATAAAACCTTCGCCAAATCCCATTGTGGAATAATCTTGCAAGGGATCGGTTTTGATCGTTTGACTGCTAGATGAAATTTAATTATAGAAATAGAAGAAAGCTTCTTATCCAAAAAGACTGATAGAGCCGCTAAATGAACTTTTAGTGTATTAATGCTAAGGCCCATGTTAACACCATTTTGGAGAAAGTCCAGAATAACTGGCGTTTTGGATGATGTCAACTTCCAAGACTTAAAGGTTTTCCAAACTTTAAGGTAAATCCTTCTGGTAACCAGCTTCCTACTTGCGAGCAGTGTATTAATCACCGGGTCTGAAAATCCCTTCCTTTGCAGCAAGGTGACCTCAGGGTCCAAAGTGTCAATCTCCACCTTGTGATAGAAGAAGAGGAGACACCGGAATTTCCCAGGGATCCTGTATTGACAGCTCTACTAGCGTTGAAAACCAAGGTCTCTTTGGCCACCATGGCGCTATCAACAGAAGGGTAGTTGGTTCTTTGACCAGTTTCTTCAACACCAATGTTAACAGACGCACCGGGGGGAAGGCATACGCCAGGTTGAAATGTCAAGCCTGAGACAGAGCGTCCACACACAATGACCGATCTCTCGGGTTCAGAGAAAAGAAGCTGCTCACTTTGTGATTCTCTGCCGATGCAAATAGGTCTACTTCCAGAACACCCCTCATTTTGCAAATTGTCTGAAATACTTCCGGATTTAGGGACCACTCTGATTCCCTTATCTGTGACCGGCTTAGGAAATCTGCTAGATGATTCAGAGTCCCCTTTAAGTGGATTGCTGAAAGAGACTTTAAATTGCCTTCCGCCCAAAACAGAATCTCCATTGCTACTGTCATTAATCTTGAGGATCTTGTTCCTCCTTGGTGATTTATGTAAGCCACCGCCGTAGAATTGTCCGTTCTGATCTGTACATGTTTTAGATGTACAAGCGGGTTCAGGGCCAGTAAGGATTCCCTTATGGCTATCAATTCCCTGAGATTGGATGAGGACCGACTCACGCCCTTCGACCATTTCCCTTAGACTGTAATTGCGTTGCAATGAGCTCCCCAGCCCCAAGCTGAGGCATCCGTCGTCACCACTATTTCTTTGGGGTCCTGCCAAAGTAGACCCTCTTTGAAACGATCTGCTTTTAACCACCAGGCCAGTGAAATCATCACGTCTTCTGTGACTGGTAGTTGATGGTCCGAACCCAGCTGGGAGCCGTCCCAATTCTTTAGGATAAATTCTTGTAGAACTCTGGAATGTAGCTGCCCCCATCTTACCGCTGGGAAGGAAGAGGTTAACAAACCGAGAGTCCTCATAGCTTGTCTTACTGATGGCATTTCCTCTGAACATAACATCCGGACAGCATTCTGTAGGACCGTCACCTTGTGATGAGGAAGAATAATGACCTGTCGGATCGAATTCATCTCGAATCCTAGGTAAGTCATGACTTGCGAGGGCACCAGAGAGGATTTGTCAAGATTGACAATCCAACCTGCATGAGACAAAAGGTGTATAGTCAAATGAAGGTTCTTCAACAACATGTCCCTTGACTGGGCGAACAACAGAAGATCGTCCAAATATGCAATCACTGACCTTGGTAAATATCCTTGGAGCCGAAGCTAGGCCGAAAGGAAGACAAACAAATTGGAAATGTAAGATCTGATCTCCGTCCTTTATTGCAAATCTCATAAAGGATTGAGCCAGAGGACTCATTGGGACATGCCAATAAGCATCTTTCAAATCTATTGAGGCCAAGTAAGCGTTTTTGGGGAGCATACTTCTTACAGAAAATATTGTCTCCATCCTGAAATGTTTGTATTGGACAAGCAAATTTAGACTCTTTAAGTTCAGAATGAACCTGAAACCCCCTGAATTCTTCTTGACAAGAAAAATGGGGGAGTAGAACCCTGTCCTCTGTAGATGCAGAGGCACTGGAACAATAACCCTCCTTGACTTCATGTCTGCCAGACTCAAAAACATTGCCTCTCTTTCCTCTCTCACACATGGAAGAGGGGAAATCAAAAATCTTGAAGGGGGATTCTGGGAAAAATCTATATGGAATCCTTCCGTAATACCTCTTAAAATGAATGGGCCCACCAACATGTCTCGCCAGACAGTGCAATACCTCTTGAGCCTGACGCCAATGACATTGGCGTCATTGCTTCTTGGGTTTAGCTTGATAGGTCCCAAGGAAGGTGGAACCTTTAAATTTTCCCCTTCTGGAACTACTGACAGAAGAAGAGGCCGCTCTGGATTTCTTGGGTGCTCCCTTATTAGGGAAGGGACGCCTAAAGTAGGTCCTAGGAAAAAATATACGATCAAATGAAGGCCTAGAAGAAACAGGAAAACATTTATTCCTGTCTGCTGTGAAATCTAACACCTTGCTAAGATCTGACCCGAACAGATATTCGCCCTTGAAGGGCAACGCACAAAGCCTCATTTTTGAACCAATATCACCAGACCAGGTCTTTAACCAAAGAGACCTGCGTATGGAATTGGTCACAGCTAAACTCTGTGCTGAAAATCTGATCGACTCAGCCATGGCGTCCGTTACAAAGGCTGTAGCGGAAAAAAGAATGGGTAAAGCATTAAGTATCTTATCCAAACAAGTTCTTTCTTGGAGAGAGTCCTTAAGCTGCTGTAACCAGAACCCCAAATTTCTGATAACACAATTGGAAGCCAAATTGGTTCTCAGAACATTAGATTGTACCTGCCAAGCCTTCTTAAGGAGAGATTCCATTTTCTTGTCTAAGGGATCATTAAGAACCCCAAAATCTTCAAACGCTAAACCTGCTCCCTTAGAAATTTTGGCAAAAGGTGCATCCAACTTGGGACATTTTTCCCAAAGATGAGAATCTTCTTCTGAAAAGGGATATCTGCGCTTAAGACCCCGTGAGGTAAAAGCCTTTTTAGATGGCTCTCTCCATTGATCCAAAATCATGTCTTTAAGATAGTCATGAAATGGAAATGTTTAGGAAGAATCTGGAGCTAAATCCTGATAAAATGTATCTTGTGTAGATCTAGGCCCTGTAGCCTTTTCCTCTATACCCATGGACAAATAAATCATGTGTAGGAGGAAGGGTAATTCTCCAGGAGGGAACAGACATTTTGTTTTTATATCTGCAGAGCCAGAGGCCTGATCCTCCTCATCCTGAGAGGAAATCTCTCACTCTTCTGCATCCTCATCAGGAGTAAATGACTCCTGGGGGCAGAAGAAGGGAGAATTCAGCATTTGACCTGGGTAAAAGGAGGTATCAAAGGATGAAGATGGATGGGAATGAATACTTTGATAATTGGTACACTCTGGAGCCCTCTGAGCCATAGAAGAAGAGGAAATCTGGTCTTTAAGCTCCCTCATCATTTTCATCAGGTCCTCGTTTTGCTCTTTATTCACCACCTTGTTCGTGCAGATTTGACAAAGGGGCTTAGTATAGTTATCCTGAAGTTTCACATCACATAACGGGCATCTACGACTCTTTTTACTGGATTTAGATCCGGAAGAAGAGGATTTAGATAAATTCTTGGAAGTTTTGTCCGGGGTCTTTGACTATAAGACAAAACAAAAAAGAATGGGATTGAGTATGCCCTTAATGTGAAATAGTGAAACCAAGTAAAGGGAAATAATAGGCATACCAGAGCAGAGCTGGGCCTCCTCCCCCCAGAATCGGCAGTCGGCGAAATGCTGGAGGATTCTTGTTCCACATAGGAAATATCAGTGGCAAAATCTCCCATAGAATCTAAAAAAAACGTCCAGGCCTTGTTCTGCCATAGTTCTGGATAGAGGCTCTGAGCAAAACAGTATACTAGACCCATTAAAATAGGGTAGGAACCAATTGCCAATACTTCCCATTAACCCTTCATAGTATAGGATGAAGGGGAGGCCAAATGGTACAATCTTCAGAAAACAGCGTGCTGTCCCTTTAAATAATAAAGCACGTGTATCTGGCAATGAGCAGGAAATTATCCTAGGCGCCGGAATGTGACGTCGGTGCCGTGGACGGAAGAGACCGAGCTTTACTTTAAAAAATGGAAACAGCGTGCGCGCCTACCTTTCACGAAGGCCTACCGAGGCTCCCGCCGCCGAAGGCGCCCCGCCGCTTGCAGCCGCTGAAGGCGCCCAGCCGCCTCCGCCGCCAGAGCCACCTCCGGCGCAACCGCCATCGCCGGAGCCCCGGGAGCCGCAGCCGTCGTCGCTGGGGCTGCCTTCCGCCCCAGGAGCCGCCGCCGACAATGAAGCCGACCGTCCGCAGGAAAGGTAAAAAGCGGAAGAAGTTGTCTGACGTCACTTCCCCGCCCCTTAAAGGCATAGCACATAAAATTTTTTTTTTTTTTTACACACAAAAAAAGCCCAACATAACTTAAGGGTCCGGTAACCCTGGTCTCAACCTTTAAAATTGTCCTCAAAAGAGGAGAATACTCACTTACCCCACTTTGTAAAAGACAACCAGATACAAAGAAAGAGATCTTGGCCACAAAATCTCCTAGGGTATCCCGGGCCCCAGACATAAGTAGAAGTCTTCGGGACCGGAAAATGGACCTCCTGCTTAGGCCCACAGTACCGGATAATACTCACCTGAACCCATCGGTCCAGGAGCCAGTGGTCATGTTCCTTCCTCTGGAGGAACACAGAAACAACTGGTGAAGGGAGGGAGGAGCCAAGACTTTATGCCGGTGGTCATGTGTTCCAGTTGAGGGGAGGAGCCCGGAGGTCTCAGGCGTATGCTGCCCGAAGGATGTTTTGAGAAAAAACAGCAGCTCGCTCGCCTCCTCGCCCGATCTCATCCGCCCTGCGCCGATCACTATCGGCATCTGACAGATGCCGGAGCTGGGTGAGCGGCGCGGGACAGTGACGTGGGACCCAGGATCGGAGGTGAGTATAGTAAAAAAAAAATAAATAAATGTCTTATTTTTTATATCTGTGTCCGTGTCATTATTTTTTACTTTTAACCCCTTGTGAACTGGTAAGGGGTCCATGACCCCTATACCAGTTCACAAGGCTAGGGGGATGGCAAGTCACCTGCGCTATGACAATCAATGTCTTGACAATCAAGACATTTTATGTTAAAGCCCAGACAATATATAATTTTCCTGGGAAATCCCTGGAAATTCAAAAATCACATATGAACACGGGGAGCGCAAAATAGTCTGGCAACAAAGGGTGACAAAAATTCCAGATAGGCTGGCACTTAAAGGGTTAAAAGAAAACTCCACCTCATTTCTCTTTAAAGTGGACCAACACCCAGGACTATCCTGGGTTTTGGTCCACTTCAGCGGGGCACCCCGATCGGCCTAGACCGTGTAGGAGCATCCCAAACCCAAGTGTATCAGAGAATTCCAGCTCTCCAGGCCCAGAGAAATCTGTCCAGCCAAAATCAGACTATAGTAGACAGTAGCCTATAAGACTCTAGGGCCCTAAAGGGGGTTTCTGTAGCTTATGAATCTTGGGCAGGTGTTGGAAAATGTGCACGTGAATGCGCACGTGAATAGATGTTCAGGAAGCACTTGACTGGCCATTGCAGTGGTCAGAACCACAATTCCATTTCTTTGTACTCATTGGTGGGATCCCCTCTGAGGCACTTGCATGTATTTGACTCTGAGTGTTGTCAAGAAGACTCAGGATCACAGTCCTTTCTATCATAGACGATCACCTCCTAGCCATCGCATGTCTGCCCCGACCATTCAGAGAGGCCAGGTGCGGGTGCACGCACGGTCAAAGACGAGGGCTCCGGGTCAAGATGTGTGAAACAGGGCTTCTTGGGGGTTTTACACAGTGGGGCATCCCATTTCAGGATACCCCGAGTGGAACTTGGATGGCCCTGGAGTCTTTCAGACATTCCTGTCTTTTAGACTCCAGTGCCTCTAATGTTCCACTTTAACGGTATGTTGTATTTTTTTAACATATATTTTATGACACTTTAATAAAGAGTATAATGAATGAATTACGCAGTTATTTTTTCTGAATTTGACCAGCTGGGGTCATATCAAGTTTTTTTTCCATATCTCAAAGGCTGGTGTGCACAGCTGGTGGAAGCAGTAAGCAGGAGGTGCCAGGACATTCCATTTTTGCAATGCCTCTGTGAAATGGACCAGGAGCATAAATCTTCTACACTTTAAAGTCCCTCTCAAGGCACACACTAACTTTCTCCTGCTAACAATATAAACAGCACCTGAAAGAAATGATTATATGTTAATAGATTATGCATTCTAGGAGAAACTTAATGGATTTTTTGTTCCATAAGCCGCCAATTTTTTCTCCTAAAAGCTGGGAGAACATGCTCTTTTGTCTTATGAAACGAATGTAAAAAGAAAAAAAACTTACATTACAGGTGCTCCGGTGGCTTCTGCAGCAGCCCAGGCTTCCTTCCTTCGCCTCGGTGGGTAGGCGCAGCCCACCCGTCGAAGCAAGGAAATCTGCCGCAGGAGCCTGAAGGTGTGTGTGTGTGTCTGTCTGTGTGTGTGTCTGTCTGTTTCTGTGTGTGTATGTGTGGCGCCCTGGGCATTGGGGGACAAGCAGGCAGCAAGTGTAAATTGGCTGTAATGAGGGATGCCGCTCACTGGCTGTTACGAGGGATGCCACTTACTGCCTTTAATGGGGGGGATGTTGAACACTGCCTGATATGGGGTGATTGGGAGGGGGGTTTGGCACACTACCTGGTATGGGGTGATTGGAAGGGGGATTTTAGCACACCATTTGGATCTGAATATTTTGTTTATTTTCCTCCTCTAAACCCTGAGCGCGTCTTATGTGGCGGAAAATACGGTATTTCTTCAATTTCTGGGTGGTGGCTGAACTGGGAAGAACATGTCATGAATCAGATTTGAGTCTTACTAGCATACTCTGCTGTGGTCAGAGAAAGCTGTTGGACAATTCCAGTTTGCTGTACTTGCTCTAGGTGAGAGCTCCGAGGGACAGAGTAGTTGTAAGAGCCTTTGGAGCCTTGCACTGCAGGAAATGGACAGGCATCAGGTCAGCTGTTTGCTGGCAAATTATTGCTGTAGAGTCCCATTAAAGTGTACCAAAAAATACTTGCTCCACTGACCAGGGCTCCCGGGCAGCAACGAGATAATTGTGCACAAAGCACAGGGCAGGGCTACCTTCTTCTGGGTCCTACTACAGTCAAATGTGGCATTCCTTTCTCCCCTGGGATGCTGCTGCTGGATATTGCATTTGACCACTATGGGGACCAGCAAGAAGGTCGGTAGCCCAGCCGGGTGCTTCTTGCTCCCATTACACGCTGCGGGATGCCCCCTAGGGACCTTAGCCAGTGGAAAGCAAAGTCTGTTTAGATTTTTGGTCTACTTTAATGTGATCCAACACCATTTTTTAAGAAAATGTGTGCTAATCGCCATTCTACTAGGCACAGGGGAACAACCCGATTCCCCAAGCCCTACTTCCTGCAAAATATGGGTTCACTTACCTAAACTGTGCTCTTGTGGCAAAATCCATTCCTCGGCAGCCATGTGTGCTGGAATTTCATCCGTGTTTTCAGCTTCCAAAAGAGCACTGCACCAGGTGACAGTCTGGATACAGGAATGGATTTTGTTGGGAGGAGCCTGGTGCAGGTAAGTAAAACTGGGGTTCACTGGGGTCTTCGTTAACCTGGATGTCCCCTGCACCTTAGCAGATTGGTGACCAACACCCATTTCCTAAAAAAACAGCTGGTCCAAAATGACTGGGGTCTGCTGGTCCCCACAGTGAAAGGGCATCCTGATTTGGGATGCCCCACAGCTGTGCCACAAATAGGGTGTCTGAGACCACCAGGCAGCAGAACTTACCCCACTTCCATGTTTCCCCCACTGCAAGGGGAAGAATATCTAAATTAGTGGTGCCCACCATGCTACCAATAACAGGGTGCCAGGGCAGTGGTGCTTCATACCTCCCAAGTGTCCCTGATTTAGAAGGACTTTCCCTCTATTCTCAATAAGGGGGCGTGGCCTAATTTAACAATGTCCCTCTTTTCCACCCTGAAAAGTTAATAGGTATGGTGCTTTGCCACTCGTAGTCCTGGATACAGCTCGGTCAGGTCATTTCCAAGCGATAACCAGCAGCTTTGGAAGTATTCCCAGCACAGTTCCCACTTCTAATAAAAAGGGAAACGTTTCCCTGCAGGGCTTCCATTTTAGTCACGTGGCTTTGGTAGATCAGCACGCTGTCGCCTTGGTTACGCGACTTCCTTGTTCTAGGTCTCGGAAGTGACATAATCTGTGTGCTCTGTTATTTATCTTCCGCCGGATGCCTGATTCTGTTTTGCGCGAGTTCTGTGAATATGGAGCCGCTTCAAGAGCTGGTGAACAGTTTGCGCGCTGTGCTGGGGAAAGTGCGAGGCGAGTCTCTTACTAACCTGTTCCGCGTTAGCGCCAGCTAGAACAGGCGGACTCCCGCAGTCCATGTTGTTTTGAGACAAGCACCGTATATGGCGACCATTTGTATCAGCATTGCTGGAGGAACTACAATTCCCAGCATATACATCAGGCTCATTAACAGAAGCACTGTCACGGACAGTACCGGCTATAATATATGAGCACCATCATGGCAGGTGGCTTCCTAGCACAGGGTGTCTTATTTGTACACCTAAAATAATAATGCTTAGTACTGATTAAAGTGGACCAAAACCCACAGCTATTTTATCGATTTGCTACCCCTGGGGCATCCGAAATTGGGATGACCGCCCATGTCGCTCATACACTTACCTCCTTTTCCAGTCCAACGGCGCATGCGCAAGCTGCATCCCTGCTAGCAGGTTTTGTGCCCGCGTCAGGCATTTGTGAATGACCGACGTGGGTATGCTCTCTGTTAGGGGGTAGCCTGGGATGTGGCCGCCAGCACGCTCAACTCGCTCGCCTTAGGTGAAGGCTTAGACTAAGGGATGTCAGCAGATATGAGCACGCTGATTGGACGAGCGGGCGCACATGCGCCGTAGGACTGGGTAGAGGTGAGTTGTTTCGGCGACTTGGGGGGGGGGGGGGTTTCACACAGCAGGGCACCTCCGATTGGGCAAGGACCAAAACCCAGGATAGTCAAAATCCTGGGTTTTGGTCCACTTTAAAGTGAACTGAAACCCTCCCGCACCCCAAAACATGAGGCTCTGCTGGTGTGCCTGTATACTTCCCTCCTTCAATCCCACTGCATGTATGCTGCGAGAAGCATGTCTACATATTTGCCTTGGCTTGGTTGGCTAACGAACCGAGTGAAAATGGCCCACGCTTATGCTGTTGAAGCCCACTGGTGGCCATGTGGGACCAGGTCCCAGGAAAAAGATGGGAGCAGGAGATGAGCTCTGGGTTTTCAGCATCAACATGTGTAACTAACTTTCTGGTGTTCCCGCGGAAAATGTGATGGCCACTGCACAATTGCTGGTGACCCTCTGGCTGATGCGTGCATCTGAGGCATGGGAACTCACAGGGGAGCGACTGAAGGGATGCCAGCCACTCCTAAAGCTCTGTGATGGCCTCTGTTTTGCTATCGGCATGCTATGCCGTGCATTCATATACATGATATAGAATAACGCATCATTGGAAGGGGGAAGCAGACCCCACAAACTGAAGGATTTCATACAGCAGGGCACCCCAAATTGGGACAAGGATAAAATCCCATTATATGCATCACCCTGTGTTTTGATCCACTTTAGTTGAGTTGACCGAAACCCAGGATTTTCAAAAGATTATTGGATTGTGGAAGTCTGCCCCTGATGCTTTTGTAAGATTCTCTGACTAAATTTTGTGCATCTTTAGCAGATGGGCATTCTAAATCATACCTGCAGGGTGGGGGGTCCAGAGTGCACTTTATAGTTTGTACTTACACAGAATTGGGTGGAGAAATGGGATAATGAACTTATTCATTTCCAACATTATTATTTTTTTTAATACATTCAAAGTAAAGTTTGGTACATATAAATTAATGTATGTAATCTGTGCGTGTTTTAAAGTTTTTTTTTTTTTAAAGTTAAGCTCTATTTGCAGATGGGGAATCCAGTGAAGGCATTTGCTTTAATCCACAGTTCTGGGAGACACTCGGTAAGATTTGTGCTAGATTTGTGGACCAATTATTAGTAATTGTATCATTAAAGTTTGTTTTTTGCTCCCTACATTATATTAATTTGGATGGGGCATTGTAGCATTTTTTAATGCAGACCTATAACCAAAAGTGCTCCAATGGGCTGCTTTGCCCCCCACTGCCTAGCTATTACCCTTTTCCATTCCTTTATAGTCCCTATTAGGCATAAAACGATATCAAGCCTATACTCACTTGTTTTTCTCTTGCAGTGCTTCTGTGTGGGCCTGTTTTTTTCCCATGCAGGGTGGAGATCCAGTGATTGTCTCCCACGGCTGCAGCTTCTTTTGGCAGTGTCCTGAGGGCTTTGTTTCCACCCCTTCACACCTACTCCATTCTTTGTAATAGAGGGGGTGTGCCAAGGTGGGTTTAGTGTCGTATTACTGGAGGATGTACTCAAAAACTCCCAACAGAGATTGCTACTAGGGAACACCTAAGAATCTAAATATTTATTAAGTAATCAAATAATTACTACACATAAGACATTAAAACCATTTAGAGTGGAACAACACGTAGGACTTTCACTGTCCCATGTGTTGTTCCTCTGTGCAGTGGCATCCCAAATTGGAATGCCTTGCTGTGCGTATCGCCCCAGGTCACCCCCATACACTCATCTTCCTTTCACTCCCTTGAGCGATTGCACTGATTGGCTGAGCGGCGCAAGGGAGCCAAGTGCGCCACAAGACGCATGCCCCACTCTTCTAGCCGTGGTGAGCCCATGTGGCTAGGTGCGCACGCAGCTAGAGCTGAGTGGGGATGTGGCGAGGGCTCCATGAGAAGGTGAATGAGTGAGGTAAGCCAATTGTGTGTCTGGTGCTTTTGCTGCTCTTTGGGGCCACGTGTGCCAGGGGTCTGCTTTTAGGGTTTGTATTCCGCCACCAGGCCTTGCACAGGCTTATTGATTTTGAGTGCCACCAGTGCATTTCTTTTAACAAATCACTCCTATGTAAACCATTTTCCTAAGTTACCCATATAAACTTGACTACGCTACAGTGCATTTTTCGCTAGTTCTCGGATATCGGTAAGGAAAATTATGCTACTGCACAGAGGAGCTGTGTGTTTTGTGCATGGATAAGGACTTGTGACCATGTGACTACTGGAGGTCTCATTTGTATGCATTGCCATCTAGTGAACTCCATTAGCTACTAGTAATCACATCTGAATTGGTCTAGAACGATCGTTGCCTGGGACCTAACATCAGACAGTCCTGCCAAGCCAGGATGTTTGGGGGGTATGCTTTGAGTTTCTCTTGTGAATATCCACTTAAAGCAGGTTTTCACCCTGAATAAGAGTCTATCTTATATGTTTCCCACACCCTGTACATACAAATTGCTCACATTAAAAATCATCCTACCTGCATCTACTGCATTTTATGAGCCTTTAAAGTGGACCAACACCCTCCTATGATCGGCCCGGGAATCTATAAGATTCCCGGACCAATCAGCTCCCTGACTGCGGGGCACCCCGATCGGGGGTGTGTGAAACCCCCCAGAAACCCCTAAATCCCTACCTACTGCTCGATCCAGCGGTGCCCGCCGCCGCCTCCCGTGCATCCCTCTAGCAGGACGCGCACCCGCGCCGGCCGTTTGTGAATGGCCGGCACAGGAGCGCGCCCTGTAAGAGTGACGCGCGGGAGGCGGCGGCGGGCGCTCTCTCTTGTCCGTCGCTGCCTCCCGCTTTTCCGCCGGCGGGGATTGGCTGCAACGGTCACGTGGGAGCGGGGAGAGGTGAGTTTTTGGGGCTTTCTGGGGGGTTTCACACAGCGGAGCACCCCCGATCGGGGTGCCCCACCGAAGTGGCCCAAAACCCAGGATAGTCAAAATCCTGGGTGTTGGTCCACTTTAAACATCCAAGATGGCGGCTCATGGAGCATCAGGCAACCTGCAAACGCTGCTCTGCATTCTGGGATTGCTGTCCTTTCCCTGGCCCCAGATCTGCTCTGTCTGTGCAAAGCACAGCTATATCCCTGCCCCCTGCACTTTATCCCGCTCTCCTCTCCTCAGTATGCCTGATGCTTCTGAGGCAAGATGGCACCGCCCGTATCCTAGAGTCCTTAAAGCGGTCCTTCACTCTGAATAAGAGTCTGTCTTATATGTTTCCCACACCTTGTACATACAGATTGCTCACATTAAAATTCATCCTACCTGCATCTACTGCATGTTATGAGCCATCCAAGATGGCGGCTCATGGAACATCGGGCAGCCTGCAAACAGGAAGTGCCTTCTGAATGTGCTGCTCTGCATTCTGGGATTGCTGACCTTTTCCTGACCCCAGCTCTGCTCTGCCTGAGCAAAGCACAGCTATAACCCGCCCCCCTGTACTTTATTCCACTCTCCTCTCCTCAGTATGTGTGATGCTTTTGAGTCAAGATGGCGGCGCCCATATCCTAAAGTCCTTAACAGAGTTGCAGCCCAGTGTGGGAAAGAATAATAGGTAAGTGACTAAAAACTTAAAATATATAAATTTTAGATGCTGGGGAATAGTTTTTAAGGGTTTGGGCTTTTCAATAAATTATGGTGAAGGTCCGGTTTAACAGATTTGCAGCCCGGTGGGGAAAAGTATAAGTAAGTAATTGACTAAAAACTTAAAATATATTCATTTAGATGCTGGGAATAGTTTTTTAAGGGTTTGGGCTTTTCATTAAATCATGCTGAAGGTCTTTCAGTGCCAGCCTACCTAGAGTCACATCATGTTGCCAAACCATTTAAACCGGACCTTCAGCGTGATTTCATGAAAAGCCCAAACTCTTAAGAAACCGTTCCCCAGCATCTAAAATTAATATATTTTAAGTTTTTAGTCACCAACTTATTATTCTTTCCCCCACTGGGCTGCAACTCTGTTCAGGAATTTAGGATACGGGCACCGCCATCTTGACTCAGAAGTATCACACTTACTGAGGAGAGGAGAGTGGGATAAGGTACAGGGGGGCGGGTTATAGCTGTGCTTTGCTCAGACAGAGCAGAGCTGGGGTCAGGTAAAGGTCAGCAGTCCCAGAATGCAGAGCAGCACAGTCAGGAGGCACTTCCTGTTTGCAGGCTGCCTGATAAGATGGCGGCTTCCATAAGCCGCCATCTTGGATGTTTAAAGGCTCATAACATGCATTAAATGCAGGTAGGATGATTTTTAATGTGGACATTCTGTATGTACAGGGTGTGGGAAACATATAAGATAGGCTCTTATTCAGAGTGAAGGTCCACTTTAAGCATTTTGGATGCTGCAACTATGATATTTGCAGAAATTTCCAGGAAAATTATATATTTTTCTCCCTTCAGCACGACCCATAGAGAGAGAGAGGCTCCACTCCTTGGGAGGAAACACAAAACTGAACAGAGGTTAAAAGCCCCACCTCAGTTATTCGTGTTTCCTCCCTAGGAGCCACAGGACAATTAGGCTGCAGCCTGTTTATTTTTTCAGGTTGTTATTTTCAGCTCCAGGAGACCCTGGAGAAGTCACTGAGCCTGGAATGTTTAATGTTCTGGTGTAGTTCACACAAGGTTTACAGGTGGTCAGGGCAGTCCCTCCTAGTTTAACATTGAACTAGTTGTGCTCTGTCTCTTTTAAAAACCGCCTGGGATAAAGAGGTCCAGCTGACTGCTTCCGGCTCTGCTCCTGTCAGTACAGTTAACGTTACTCTTTATATATCCTTCCTTTTTGTGCTAAGAGCTTGCTAGGAGTTACCTGAGTTTTCCTGATTCCTGTGTCTGGGCAGCTGTAGCCTTATTGATTGGAAGTCCTGCAGGTGAGCTGACACTGACCTGCACTAATTACAGGTCTGTACCCATGCAAAGTTTGGCTGGGTCACACTTTGTTGTGGGTTTTACAACATGCTAAGCAGTTTTGTAACTTTGCTGAATGCAAAAATAAGATGTATAAGATAATGTTTTACAATGAATGCAAGGCTGGGAAGCTCATCATGCCATATTGCTTTGCTACCTTATATTATCTGTTTTTAGACAGGTGCTATACTATACGCTATAGGCCATTAGTGTCAGGGTAGATGTAATTCAAGAGGCAGATTTAAACTGCTACAGGTTAAATTGCTGTTCACCTTTTGCTAACACTCGGGTTTCCTTTATTAAAGCGGACCTACACGCCCTTGTTATTCTCTGTTAGTGAGGATTCAGACTTATTTGGGACATTTTTCCTAATACAGCTTTCTTCCTCACGCCATGAAGGAGAACTTGCTTCTAGCAGAACTCCCATCTGGTGGGAGTCAGAGAATAGTAGCACACACATACATAGGCTGCATCGTTCCAGTGTGCAGTGTCTTTGTCAGGCTTCCATGATTGATCTTGCCTTCCCATTATTACTAATGACGTCAGCATTTTATATATAGATAGATAGATAGATACAGATAGATAGATACAGATAGATAGATACAGATAGATAGATACAGATAGATAGATACAGATAGATAGATACAGATAGATA